>JARQOC010000004.1:223495471-224986905 GCA_033576535.1 Allobates femoralis | reverse complement strand
TGGACATAACAGGTTATTTTAACCCCTTCATCTGCCAGCAATTTTCCATTTTTGCACTTTCATTTTTTCCTCCCCTTCCTCCAAGAGCCATAACTTTTTTTTTTTTTTTAAATAGCCATATGAAGGCTTGTTTGTTGCAAGATGAGTTGTACTTTTGAATTACCGGTACATTATTTATTTTACCACATGCTGTACTAGAAAATTGGAAAAAAAATTACAACTGCCGTGAAATTGCAAAAAATATGCAATTCCACAATTTCTTTTTCTTTTTCTTTATTTACGATGTTCAACACATGGTAAAACTGACCTGGAAGTATGATTCCCCAGGTCGGTACAAGTATATAGATACCAAACATGTCTACTTTTCATAAGCAGTGAAAAAAGATTTTGAAGTTTGTAAAAAAAAAAAAATTATTTTGCATTTATTTTTTGCGCTCCGAGCTGACTTTTTTACGGATACCAATTTTGGGCAAATACGATTTCCTGGTCGACCTTTGACAGCACAGTATGGGTTAAGCCCTTAATCCCAAGTTGGAACAGAAGTCATGTTAATTAGCAATACCAAATAATTAACTAATTGACACCACCTGTGTTTCACCCCCCCCTCCCCTGTAAAGGTGGGGGGGGGGGAAACAACACGTATTTTTCCTTCTTTTCATGGATCAGAAGACTTTCCCTCATGGGTCGGCTGGGTTCTGTATATATATCCCTATATATCACTCAGCTCCCAGCTATAAATCCTGAGATAAATCTAGACAGCAGGTCCTGTATATGTATCCCTATACGTCACTCGGTTCCTGCACCAGAATGGGAAGTCTAGATGGCGGGTTCTGCAAACATATTTTGTATGTCCCTTGGCCCGCTGTGTATGTAGATGCTGATGTGAATGGCAGGTCCTGTACATCCACCCCTATGGAATGGGTCACTCGGTTCCTAGCCTCATGTGTATACACTTTCCCCTACATACTGGTTTAATCATAGGCCCTGAAGGTGGAAGACCCGGTGGCAGTGTGGTCATCATACAGCTGCTGGACTCTGGGTGGGGAGATCATCTCTGCATAGAGGTAAGAGGTGGCTATTCCATCCATCCACCAGGTGAGCCCTTCCCTGCGCTTTCTGGGTCCGGGGCTGCGGTGTGCATTTTACGGTGTGCCTCGGTTCCCTGCTGGGTATACAGGGTGGGCCATTTATATGGATGCACCTAAATAAAATGGGAATGGTTGGTGATATCAACTTCCTGTTTGTGGCACATTAGTATATGGGAGGGGGAAAACGTTTCCAGATGGGTGATGATCATGACGGCCATTTTGAAGTCAGCCACTTTGGATCCAACTTTATTTTTTCAATGGAAAGAGGGTCATGTGACACGTCAAACATATTGAGAATTCCATAAGAAAAACAATGGTGTGCTTGGTTTTAACGTAACGTTATTCTTTCATGAGTTATTTACAAGTTTATAAACCACTTATAAAATGTGTTCAAAGTACTGCCCATTGTGTTGGATTGTCAATGTAACCCTCTTCTCCCACTGTTGACACACCGATAGTAACTCCGCAGAAGAAATGGTAGCACAGGCTTCCAGTATCCGTTGTTTCAGATGCTGCACATCTCGTATCTTCACAGCATAGACAATTGCCTTCAGATGAGTTATGAGGCAAACTTTTTTGTGACTGGTGAAGTTAACAAACAAAACCACCGCTATTGGTCTGACACTAACCCACAGTGGATAGATCCCTCCAAGACTGTTGGGACATAAAAATTGATGGTATGGTGTGGTGTATGGGGTACAAAGTTAATGGGGCCATTCTTCATCAATGGAAACCTCAATGCAATCATCATGTAGCAATTTCATATATCCAGTGGCATTGAGGTTTTCATTGATGAAGAATGGCCCCACTATCTTTGTACCACACCATACCATCAATTTTTGTGTTCCAACAGGTGGTGTGGACCTGAGAAGATCTTGGTTCTGCAAAACCAGTCTCAGAACTGGTTATAGGGTTGATTCTTCACAAATCCAAGTCTGGGAACACCCACCCCAGGTGGATTTGGCTGTAGCTAGGCTATTCCAAAACCAAAAGTCTCTTTTTTCCTACAGAGGAGTCAGCTCGTCTCAACAGACCCTGTAGTCAGAAAGTAGGTTCACTCCTAAATAAGATTGATGTGGCAGCCGCCCCAGTGGTTAAGGTGGCCAGAACATCAGTGCCAGTGGCCAGGGCCCTGAGGATATGGCTGAATCTGCAGCCCTATCACCTAGAACAACAGCTCGCACGATAAGACAAAATTAATTTTTATGCGATGCCTCCCTTATTACACTGAAAGGGAGCTAACTCTCTGGTCACTAAAAATGCCTCCAGAAAGGCGCAATGAATCAAATAATGGGACAGTGATGATTCATTTCTGCAGACCACCATTTCAGCCTGCAAGTTTGTTTGGTTCCCAACAATAAAATATCCTTAAGCTCTGGTGTTGAATCAGGATGGAAATACGACAGTTTTAGAATCTAGTACAAGAATTCCTACAGGAAGGGGCACTAGAAGAGGTGCCACATCATCAAGGAGGGCTGGGAGTGTGTTCCTTCTATCTCTGGTCCCTGAGTCCAGAGGAAGATGATAGCTAGTAATAAATCTCACTTACCTGAACACTTTCCTCTATAAGAAAAAGAAATTCAGATTGAAGAGTCTTTGATCGGTCCGGTCGATTCTGTGCGTTATCTTCACCATTTTCAATTCACTTGTCTACCATTCGGGATCTCGGTGGGCCCGAGTGTCTTTGCCAAGACCTGGTAGCTGCCCTCAGACATCAGGGCATTTACATCGTGCCCTACCTAGATGATTGGTTACTGAGAGCTTCTTCCAAGGCTCAGTTACTGGATCAACTACAGGTGGCCCTGAATCTGCTGATCTCCCATGGTTCCTGATCAGCAGAGGGAAATCACGGCTATCACCTTCCAGTGAGAAGAAATTTCTTGGATGCGTGATCAACTACCAAGATATGATGGTGACATTGACCGGCGAGAGAATCCGAAATCTGCAAGACAGCGTATCTCATCATCTTATCAGAGCTCCTCACGTATCAATCAGATTGGCAATGATTGACTTGGGTGAACTTACTTCAACCATAGAATCAGTTCAATGGGTAAAACATCTATTTTGAATGCTGCAAACAGATATGTTAACATTGTATCAACTCTATTGGTCGCTAACATCTCTAATCTCAATACCTCGAGTGACCAAGCAGGACGTACGGTGGTGGCTGGTTCCAGCTCATCTGAGTTCAGGCAGGTCGCTGGCGCAACATCAAATAATCACTCTAACGACGGGTGCCTCAGAACACGTATGGCGTGCTCATGTAGGAGGACTCTGGCTTGAGAGACCCTGGCAAAGTTGGAAGCCTAGATTTCTTCCAGTCTCAGGGAACTGTAGAGCAGTGGTCTTCCTCAACAAACAAGGTGGGATGAGGAGTCATTCTCTTGCTTCAGAGTGCCACAAGATATTTGTTTGAGCAGAGAACAGACTTTGCAGTCTGACACCAGTCCACGTACCAGGTGTCTTCAACACCATGGCCGATTGGCTCAGCCACAATCAAGTTCTAGCAGCAGAGGTGTAGCCTCAACACCAGAGTGTTTTATCAAATCACTGAGATTATGGGAAGACTCAACTTGAACGCGATGGCTACTTGTCTTAACACAAAGTGTCCGTGCTTCACCTCACTTCAGAGTCACGATCAGCCTTTGGCCCTCAACAATCTAGCCCTCTCATTGCAGAGATTGCTGGTGTATGTCTTTCCCTCGGTTCTGATTATTGTCAAAGTATTCTGCAAGATTCAGGACGAACAGGCAGAGACGATTGCAGTCATTTCATTCTGGCTTCGAAGAAATTGGTTTCGAGAGGAAGATTCTGGAAGCTTATGTTCAGACCAGATCTCCTGTCACAAGGAGACATTCTCCACTCGGATCTAGCCAAGTTGCATCTGACAGCATGGAGATTGTCAGGGAGAATTTAATCTCCTACGGGCTTCTAAATAACGGCATCATTACGCTTGCGGACGCTCAAAGAACAGCTACATTGTGGGGTACCCCAGATTATGGCAGATCTACAACTCGTGGTGCTCCAAGGTCATGACAGGAGTACTGTGGCCTCTATTCTACAATTGCTACAAGCGGGGTTTGATAAAGGTCTGAACCTAAACACTCTGAAGACTCAGTTTTCAGCAATCAACGCCAACTTGGATGGTGCAAAGTCTAGACATCCGCTGATAACTCAATTCTTTAAAACAGTGAAGAATTTGAGACCTCCCTTTTGTTTCACCGGTTCCTTCCTGGGACCTCTTGCTTCTTCATAAAGCTCTTCAAGGACCTCCGCTCCAGCCAGCAGAGCAGGCCTCGATCAAGCACATCTCTTGGAAGTCTCTGTTCCTGGTAATACTTACATCAACTAGGAGAATTGGAGAATTCCGGGCATTGTCTTCCAGGGAACCATATGTTCTCATTGCGTCGGATCATATAGCCTTGAGATTCATGCCAGGGTTCTGGCCAAATGGGGGTTCTGCATTGAACATCATCCAAGAGGTTTTTCTTCCATTGCTCAGTGACAATGCTAATGAACAAGGTCTCGCCTTATTGGAGGTAAGGAGGATGGTCCTAATCTATCTCCAGAACACTCTCATGTTCAGGAAGGACAAAAACCTGTTTAGTCAGTTTACAGGGCCGAATCACAGCTGAAAAGCTAGCAAAAGCACTCTAGCTAGATAGAACTGATCTGTATTCTGCAAAATCTGCGTGACAAATCAACTGGAACCATGATCAGTTAGAGCTCATTCTACTCGTGCTCCATTTGCCTCATGGGCTCAAAGGGCAAAAGTTCCACTGGATCACATCTGTAGAGCTGCAACATAGTAATCTTCATCTACATTCATGAAGCATTACTGAAGCAAAGGAGTACTTGAATAGTCGTCAAAACCGATTCCCGATAGTAGTAGGGTATTGCTTTGCTATGTCTCATACTGTGCTGCCGAAGGACAACCAGGAAAGATAAAAATTTACTTACCCGAAATTTTCATTACCTGGAGTTTGTAGGCAGCACAGACTTCGCTCACATTAAAATCCTTTATTGCTTGGAAATTATACGTGTTGTGTGGTGTCTCCCCCACACTTTATAGGGGAGGGGTGGGGGGGACACATGAGGTGTCAATTAGTTAATTATTTGGTAGTGTTAATTAACATGTCTTCTGTTCCGACTAGGGATTAAGGTTTTAAACCATACTATGCTGCCTATGGACTCCAGGAAATGAAAATTTCAGGTAAGTAAATTTTTATCTGTTTTGATTGCCTCTTATTGCATGTCATTGCAATGTTGCAGTGGCCAATGAAACTTAATTCTGGTGGTTTTAATTTTTTTTTTATTATGCTGTTTACCGATCAGATTAATTTATTTTATCTGATCTCAGTGACTAAGGGCATACCGTATATACTCGTGTATAAGCCGACCCGTGTATAAGCCGACCCCCCTACTTTTGCCCCAAAAATCTGGAAAAAACCTATTGACTCGTGTATAAGCCGAGGGTGGACCCCAGCACAGGTATACAGCCCCCAGCAGTGTGGTATACAGGCTCCCCCCAGTGGTATACAGGCCTCCCCAGTGGTAGAATACAGCAGCCCCAGTGGTAGTATATAGCAGCCCCAGCAGCCCCAGTGGTAGTATATAGCAGCCCCAGTGGTAGTATATAGAAGCCCCAGCAGCCCCAGTGGTAGTATATAGCAGCCCCAGTGGTAGTATATAGAAGCCCCAGCAGCCCCAGTGGTAGTATAGCCCCAGTGGTAGTATATAGCAGCCCCAGTGGTAGTATATAGAAGCCCCAGCAGCCCCAGTGGTAGTATATAGCAGCCCCAGTGGTAGTATATAGAAGCCCCAGCAGCCCCAGTGGTAGTATATAGAAGCCCCAGCAGCCCCAGTGGTAGTATATAGAAGCCCCAGTGGTAGTATACAGCAGCCCCAGCGGTAGTATACAGCAGCCCCGGCAGCCCCAGCGGTAGTATACAGCAGCCCCAGCAGCCCCAGTGGTAGTATATAGGAGCCCCAGCAGCCCCAGTGGTAGTATACAGCAGCCCCAGCAGCCCCAGCAGCCCCAGTGGTAGTATACAGCAGCCTCAGCAGCCCCAGCGGTAGTATACAGCAGCCCCAGTAATCCAGGGCCCCCCAGCCTTGCTCCGGAAACCTGTAAAGGAAAATATACTTATCACTGTCCCGCTGCCGTCCCCGCTCGCTGCTGCCGTCCGCGATCCTCCATCTTCATGCGTCTTCTTCCGGTTTCCTGTGTTTGTCGCCGGCAATGACGTCATTGCCGGCAACGAACACAGGAAGCCGGAAGAAGACGCATTTATTTTCCTTTACAGGTTACCGGAGCAAGGCTGGGGGGGCCCTGGATTACTAAGGCTGCTGTATACTACCGCTGGGGCTGCTATATACACTGGGGCCGTATTGACTCGCGTATAAGCCGAGGGGCCTACTTTTCAGCCCAATTTTTGGGCTTATACGCGAGTATATACGGTACTTGCCAGAAACACGTTGAGACAATAATCCAACCACTATGATATTTTAACCTTGTTTAATAAAGATGAAGATTGTAATCAATTTGGGACTTGCCACTATATCGTCTATAATTTATTTTATATTTTGACTGATTGGAAATTTCTGAATGCAGTTATACCAAATACCATATATACTCGTGTATAAGCCGACCCATGTATAAGCCGACCCCCCTACTTTTGCCCCCAAAACCTGGGAAAACCTATTGACTCGTGTATAAGCCGAGGGTGGACCCCTGCACAGGTATACAGCTCCCAGCAGTGTGGTATACAGGCCCCCCCAGTGGTAGTATACAGCAGCCTCCCCAGTGGTAGTATACAGCAGCCTCCCCAGTGGTAGTATACAGCAGCCTCACCAGTGGTAGTATACAGCAGCCTCCCCAGTGGTAGTATACAGCAGCCTCCCCAGTGATAGTATACAGCAGCCTCCCCAGTGGTAGTATACAGCAGCCTCCCCAGTGGTATATACAGCAGCCTCCCCAGTGGTATATACAGCAGCCCCAGAGGTATATACAGCAGCCCCAGAGGTATATACAGCAGCTCCAGTGGTATATACAGCAGCCCCAGTGGTATATACAGCAGCCCCAGTGGTATATAGCAGCCCCAGTGATATTCAGCAGCCCCAGAGGTATATAGCATCCCCAGAGGTGTATACAGCAGCCCCAGTGATATACAGCAGCCCCAGAGGTATATAGCAGCCACAGAGGTGTATACAGCAGCCCCAGAGGTATATAGCAGCCCCAGTGGTATATACAGCAGCCCCAGTGGTATATACAGCAGCCCCAGTGGTATATACAGCAGCCCCAGTGGTATACAGCAGCCCCAGCGGTATACAGCAGCTCCAGAGGTATATAGCAGCCACAGAGGTGTATACAGCAGCCCCAGGGGTATATAGCAGCCCCAGAGGTGTATACAGCAGCCCCAGAGGTATATAGCAGCCCCAGAGGTGTATACAGCAGCCCCAGTGATATACAGCAGCCCCAGAGGTATATAGCAGCCACAGAGGTGTATACAGCAGCCCCAGAGGTATATAGCAGCCCCAGAGGTGTATACAGCAGCCCCAGAGGTATATAGCAGCCCCAGAGGTGTTTACAGCAGCCCCAGTGATATACAGCAGCCCCAGAGGTTTATAGCAGCCCCAGAGGTGTATACAGCAGCCCCAGTGATATACAGCAGCCCCAGAGGTATATAGCAGCCCCAGAGGTGTATACAGCAGCCCCAGTGATGTACAGCAGCCCCAGAGGTATATAGCAGCCACAGAGGTGTATACAGCAGCCCCAGAGGTATATAGCAGCCCCAGAGGTATATAGCAGCCCCAGAGGTGTTTACAGCAGCCCCAGTGATATACAGCAGCCCCAGAGGTATATAGCAGCCCCAGAGGTGTATACAGCAGCCCCAGTGATATACAGCAGCCCCAGAGGTATATAGCAGCCCCAGAGGTGTATACAGCAGCCCCAGTGATATACAGCAGCCCCAGAGGTATATAGCAGCCACAGAGGTGTATACAGCAGCCCCAGAGGTATATAGCAGCCCCAGAGGTATATAGCAGCCCCAGAGGTGTATACAGCAGCCCCAGTGATATACAGCAGCCCCAGAGGTATATAGCAGCCACAGAGGTGTATACAGCAGCCCCAGAGGTATATAGCAGCCCCAGAGGTATATAGCAGCCCCAGAGGTATATAGCAGCCCCAGAGGTGTATACAGCAGCCCCAGTGGTATATATATATGGCCCCCAAATGCTGACACTCGCCCCCCTCCTTGTAAGGCCCCCCCCCCGGCTGCTTAAGTTACCATCCTTGCTCTTCTGCTCCGCGCCGGGCTCCATGCTCCGTCCTCTGCTGCATCCGGGGTCCCCGGCCAGTAGCGATGACGTCATGCGACCGGCCGGTCACATGACCCCGGATGCTGCCGAGGACGGAGCATGGAGCCCGGCGCAGAGCAGAAGAGCAAGGATGGTTACTTAAGCAGCCGGGGGGGGGGGGGCCTTACAAGGAGGGGGACGAGTGCCAACATTTGGGGGCCATATATGAACTGCTTCCCCTGCCGCTGATTGACAGGGGGAAGCAGTGCATATATAATGAGCGGCCCCACGTGACGGGGCGCTCATTCAGCAGCCTCCCCCCGCCTCCTCCAGCCTTGTTGCTACCGTATTGACCCGTGTATAAGCCGAGGGGGGACTTTTCAGCCCAATTTTTGGGCTGAAAAACTCGGCTTATACACGAGTATATACGGAATGTGTATTTTTTTAAATTGTTGCATTTTCAATGGGGCAAAAAGGGAAGTGATTTAAGTACCTATCTACAGTGTATTTTTAATATATATATATATATATATATATATATATATATACTGTATATATACACACACATACATGCACGGATACCCAATAACTACAGATTATTATCATTAACAGGCTTAAATACCTTAGTGATAAGGTCATACGAATGGTTACACATCATAGATATTTAATATCTTCAGTGCCTTTTATACGTACTAGAAAATCTCATTATATCGTCTCCGTAAATATACGATACTTTATTTCCATAGTCTATTAACATATAAGGCTTATTCAAACACCAGAGCTTTTAGGTGTTTTTTTATATGGCCATGTATGTGAGGGCCTTAATCTTTTGAGAAAAGCTTTAAAGGGATTGTCTGTGAAGGAGATAAGCACACACACTGCAGCACTGGTTCATCTCCTTCACAGGAGCGACAGCTGTGACAATGAGTGATACAGAGAGGATGATCGCTTCTTTTCAAGTGACGGAGTGGGCACGGGGAGAAAAATAGCACAAAAACCACAGCACTGCACAGAGCGGTCATCTCCTTCACAGAGGGATGGCTTCAGCACAGTTGCAGAGAGAAGGAGTTGACAGCTCTCAATGTGGTTCAATCACAATCATTGTCCACAGGTGAATGGGGGTGATCCTATTGGAGACTGGGGTAGGTGTGCTGGCGACTGGGAGGGCTTGTTGGAGGCTGGGAGGGCTTGTTGGAGTCTGGGTGGGACCAGTTATGACCTTAAAGCCTGGCCCCGAAATAAACACGCATCTAAATGGGGCTGAGTTTCTCCTCCACACACCAAACTGTCATATCTAGGTAACAATTCAAAATACTTACAGGGTGTAAATTATGAACTGTCAGCATTTTGCAGCCTAGATATACAGGTAGATTTTAGGAAAAGCCTAGACAACCCCTTTAATTAATGCATGCTGCTTCAAATACTGTAAGCATAAATATCTCTTCCTTTATGCTTTAGAGGGATTACAACTGGCATTTATGCAACCAACTCACCTGAAGCTTGCCACTATGTTGCAAATGACTGCAGAGCAAATGTTATTGTGGTTGAGAATCACAAACAGTTGGAGAAGATTTTACAGGTGAACATTGTTTTCTTGTTGCTTAATCCTATGAAGATCAGCAGGGTCATTGCACTAGACTTTCAGAAAGACATCAAATGTGTGCTTGGAGCAAATGTTTACAAAAAACAGTGATAACACCAAGGGTCCCGTCACATGTAGTGACACACCAGAGATCCCGACAGCGATACGACCTGGAAGGGATCGCTGGTACGTCCCTTTGGGATCACTGGTGAGATGTCAAACAGTCAGATCTCCCCAGCAACTTCAGCAATGATCCGGAATGATACAGAGGGCGTTGGGAATTGTCACTCCCAGGTGTAGTATTGAGATCGTTGGTCGTTGTCTCTTTCAAACACAGTGATGCAGTGTTCCCAGCAGGAGCGCAATGACCAAAAAATGACCCAGAGCACTTTCTAACGATCAGCGATCTCACAGCAGGGGCCTGATCGCTGCTAAGTGTCACAACTGGCGAGATCGTTAGCGAGATCGCTGTTACGTCACAAAACCTGTGACGTTACAATGATCTCGCTAACGATATCGTTATGTGTGACGGGGGCTTAAGGCTACATTCACACTGTGTGTGTTTGATCTGTGTTTGCATGGAAAACAGATCACGTTCAGTGATGCCCAGCAGAGTCGATGAGTTTTCAGAAATGCTGTTCAGATGCTGCATTTTTAACTGGTCCGTTTTATGGGCAGAAAATGCATCCAGAAAATGAATGAGCATGTGGCATTTTTTCACTTATGATTTTTCCCTTGAAACCACTGTTTATGGGGAAAGAATGTATAAGTCAAAAACTCATCAAAAACGGATGATGCGTTTTTGATGCATTTTTTTTTCAAAAAAAAGATCCAGTTTTGCTGCTGAAAAATGCACAAAGAAAAAAACATATAAAAACGCACAGTCTGAGCGTAACCTAAGTATAAAAAATATTCAGTAAGGGTGAGCTCACATTTATTTTACCGAAGCTATATAATAATTTCCTTCTGACATTTAATAAGAATGTTGCATTAAATCGGAAGAACTGCTACCATTGTTAGCAATAAGATGCTGTCGGGATATCAGTTTGGTCACCTGATCACATTACATATAACATTGGATTATGCCCTTGGATCAACAACCTGGATGTTTTATAGTTCTACAAAAAATTCAGCAATAAATTATGACTGCCTCTAATCTGGATATCTTAGAGCAATATTTGCCATTCCAGAGACAGAGGTGGGCCCCTGTGCAAGAACAGTATATGGGCCAATTACAGTCCGATAGGTCATCACAATGCACCCTTTTATGTGTCTGTTAAAGAAGCGGTTTTGGAGGTGTAAATGGCTCCACTACCTATTGAGCTCTGAACAGGTTGCACCCATGGTATGATCACCCCTGCGTTAAGATCACACATTGATATTTGTCAGATGAGCTATAGCACTAATTAAAAATGGCTTTGCTTTCTTAAATTATTTCTTATTTTCGGAGTTGTCTAAATGAAGCTGCCAATCACTACCTTGTCCATACGAATTGTAATTTGCTGCACATGTAATAGTGTGATTGCATTACTGGCATTATATTGATAACTAATGAACTGAGGATAATCACAAAACAATGGATATAAATGGTAATATACTGTATATAGTTCAAGTAAGCTCATAATTTGTAAGCAACTAAGCATCCTTGCTTCCAAGGGTATTGGCTCACATTGGCCCAGAATAGACTCTACAGACTATGGAAATCTTTGGTGGTACAATCTAAACAGTCATAGTAAAAGTTACTTGGTTACTTGGATTGTATGCCAGTTTAAGCTCTGCCAACTAGGCTAGGAATACACAGTGAGGTTGGGTGTGACACAGGTCGAATGGCCAAAGATTGATGTGTGCAGTATAGTCAAAGTGAATTGCAATGTACTCTGATTTCAACAAGCAAACTATTATTATTATTTATTTATTTATATAGCGCCATTAGATTCCATGGCGCTTTACATGATAAGAGGGTAGACAAGGACAAGTTCAATATATTTGTGTAGTCGGACAAACAGGAACAGGAGGGGATGGGACCCTCTCCGCGAGGGCTCACAGTCTATTGAACAATAATCCAAGTTCCAACTTTTTGTGGTTTGCTTGTCATGGTTATCTTGCCTTACAGTTTTCAACGGGACTGTATTCACTTGCATTATACTGTGATGTAGCAGTGTCATACAATGACTTTTAGCCATGTGACCTGCATCGCAGCCAAAGTCACTATGAGGCCCTAGCCTAAAGCCATGTTCACACGTTCAGTATACGATCAGTATTTTCCATCAGTATTAGCCAAAACCAGTTGTGGACCAATCAGAGGAAAAGTGTAATAGAAACACATCACCACATGCATTTTTCACCACTCCTGGTTTTGGGTTACAAATAAAGAAAACACACCAAACACTGAACATGTGAACATGGCCTATATCAGACGTTGAAAATTTGGTTAGTGTTTTACATCAGCGATTCACTGTCATAATTGGAAGTGAAGGCAAAGGGAAGAAGTATTTATTAATATTTTTATTAGGTTACCTTATTTGACTTACAAATACTGCTGCAATATTACTGCTGAAGTCTGCAGTTTTTGAATTAAGCATTAGACTAGAAGTATTAATATATAATTAGCATGAGTCCATTTAAATAGATGTACAGTCATGGCCAAAAGTGTTGGCACCCTTGAAACTGTTTCAGAAATGGAAATATTTATCCCAGAAAATTATTGCAAATACACGTTTTGTCATACACATGTCTCTTTCCTTTGAGTGTATTGGAACAACACAAAAAAAAGTTAAAAAAAAAAGGCAAATTGGAGAAAATTTCGCACAAAATTGTTGACATCTTTCCAAAATTCACATTGTGCCCTGGCTCAGTTGCAGTTTTTCACCTTTCCAAAATTGTGGGTAAAACACCTGTGATGAGTAACAAGTGTGGGCAATATGAAAATCACACCTAAAACCAGATAAAAGAGGGAGAAGTTGACCCAATCTTTGCATTGTCTGTGTGTGCCACACTGAGCATGGAGAATATAAAGAGGAGAAGAGAAATGGCCGAGGACTTGAGAACTAAAATTGTTGAAAATATACACAATCTTAAGGTAAGAAGTCCATCTCCAGAGAATTTGAAGTTCCTTTCTCCATGGTACACAAGTTAATTAAAAAGCTTACAA
This sequence comes from Allobates femoralis, assembly GCA_033576535.1. NCBI lineage: Eukaryota > Metazoa > Chordata > Amphibia > Anura > Aromobatidae > Allobates > Allobates femoralis. Next base: position 224,973,785 of record JARQOC010000004.1, on the reverse strand, counting down.
CCAATGGAACTGTAGCCAATCTCCCTTTATGTGGATGGCAGAGAAAAATTGTTGAAAAGTTGCAATGCAGGATAGTCCAGATGGTGGATAAGTAGCCCCAATAAAGTTCCAAAGAAATTCATGCTGTCCTGCAGGCTCAGGTGTCATCAGTGTCAGCATGAACTATCTGTGAATATTTGAAGAAAATTAAATGTTATGGCAGGATATCCAGGAGGATCCCATTGCTGTCACAGATTTATAAGTAAGCCAGACTGCAGTTTGCCAAAATGTACGTAAGGCACAATTATTCTGAGGAAGCGTCTTGTGGACAGATGAGAGTTTTTTGGTAAAGCATATAATTCTACTGTTCACCAAAAACAAAATGAGGAACACAAAGAAAGAAACACAGTACCTACAGTCAGATATAATGGAGGGTCAAAGATGTTATGGGCTTGTTTTGCTGACCTGGAACTGGATGCTTTGACTGTGTACAAGTCACATGAAATCTGAAGATTCCCAAAGAACTTTTCGTCACTATATAGTGGCTGGTGTCAGAGAGCTGGGTTTGTGCCCTAGGTCATTGGTCTTCCAGCAGGACAATGACCCTAAACATACTTCAAGAAACACGAAGAAAAGGATAAAAACAAAGTACTGGAGAGTTCAGAAGTGGCCAAAAATGGGTCCAGATCTAAATCCCATTAAACATCTGTGGAGAGATCTTAAAATTGATGTTGGGAGAAGGCGCCTTCATATATGAGACCTGGAGCAGTTTTCAAAAGAAGAGCAGTCCATAATTCTAGTTGAGAGGTGTAAGAAGCTTGTTGATGTTTATAGAAAAAAGTGATTGATTGCACTTATTTATTCCAAAGGGCATGCAAGCATATATTAAGAGTGCTAACAATTTTGTCCTGTACATTTTCGGGGGTTTGTGTGAAAGTATGTCTAAGGGCCCTTTCACATCAGCGGTTTTTTCAAATCGCGGCAGATGCGGTGAAAAAAACGCATATGCCGCGATTATAGCATACCGGCTGCACTTACGGCACGGTTGCGGCACGGTTGCGGTAAACGCCATACAAGGTATAGGCGGACTTGCGGCAGGTGCGGCAAGTGCGGTTTTGGCACTTGTGACAGGTGCGGCCGCGATAAAAACCGCGGCTGACAGCATTTTTTTTCGCGGCCGCACCTGCCGCAAGTGCCAAAACCGCACTTGCCGCAAGTCCGCCTATACATTGTATGGCGTTTACCGCGCCGCAACCGTGCTGCAAGTGCAGCCGGTATGCGGTAATCGCGGCAGATGCGGTTTTTTCACCGCATCTGCCGCGATTTGAAAAAAACGCTGATGTGAAAGGGCCCTAATTTGCCTTTTTGTCTCTGTTTCATTGTGTTGTTCCAATACATACAAAGGAAATAAATACAGTGGGGAAAAAAAAAGTATTTAGTCAGCCATCGATTGTGCAAGTTCTCCCATGTAAACAGGAGAGAGGTCTGTAATTGACATCATAAGTAGACCTCAACTATGAGAGATCAAAATGAGAAACAAATCTTGAAAATCACATTGTCTGATTTGGAAATAATTTTTTTTTTTCAAATTTTGGTGGAAAATAAGTATTTGGTCACCTACAAACAAGCAAGATTTCTGGCTCTCATAGACATGTAACTTCTTCTTTAAGAGGCTCATCTGTCCTCAACTCATTACCTGTAGTATTGGCACCTGTTTGAACTTGCTATCAGTGTAAAAGACACCTGTCTGCAACCTCAAACAGTCACACTCCAAACTCCACTATAGTGAAGACCAAAGAGCTGTCGAAGCACACCAGAAACAACATTGTAGCCCTGCACCAGGCTTGGAAGACTGAATCTGCAATAGGCAAGAAGCTTGGTGTAAAGAAATCAACTGTGGGAGCAATAATTGAAAATGGAAGACATACAAGACCACTGATAATCTCCCTCGATCTGGAGCTCCACACAAGATTCTTGGGTCAAAATGATCTCAAGAACAGTGAGCAAAAATCCCAGAACCACACAGGGGGATCCAGTGAATGACCTGCAGAGAGCTAGGGCCAAGGTAACACAGGCTACCATCACTAATACACTACACCGCCAGGGACTCAGATCCTGCAGTGCCATATGTGTCCCCCTGCTTAAGCTAATACATGTCCGGGCCTGCCTGAAGTTTGCTAGAGAGCATTTGGATGATCAAGAAGAGTATTAAGAGAATGTCATATGGTCAGATGAAAGAGTAGAACTTTTTGGTAGAAACACAACTCATCGTGTTTGGAGGAGAAAGAATGTTGAGTTGCATCAAAGAACCCCATATTTACTGTAAAGCATGGGGGTGGCAGTATCATGCATAGGGGCTGTTTCTCTGCCAAGGGACGAGGACGACTGATCCGTGTACATGAAAGAATAAATGGGGCCATGTATCGTGAAATTTTATTTGCAAACCTCCTTCCATCATTAAGGGCATTGAAGATGAAACATGGCTGAGTCTTTCAGCATGACAATGATCTCAAGCACACCGCCAGGTCAATGAAGGAGTGGCTTCATAAGGAGCATTTCAAGGTCCTGGAGTGGCCTAGCCAGTCTCCAGATCTAAACCCTATAGAAAACCTTTGGTGGAAGTTGATAGTCCCTGTTGCCCTGCGACAGCCCCAAAACATCACTGCTCTAGAGGAGATCTGCATGGAGGAATGACCCAATATACCAGCGACAGTGTGTGCCAACCTTGTGAAGACTTACAGAAAACGTTTAACCTCTGTCATTGCCAACAAAGGATATATGACAAAGTATTGAGATGAACTTTTGCTGTTGACCAAATACTTATTTTCCACCAAAATTTGAAAAAAAAATTATTTCCAAATCAGACAATGTGATTTTCAGTATTTGTTTTCTCATTTTGTCTCTCATAGTTGAGGCCTACCTATGATGTCAATTACAGGCCGACCTCATCTTTTCAAGTGGGAGAAGTTGCACAATTGGAGCTGACTAAATAAAATTTTTCCCCACTGTATGTGTATACTAAAACATGTGTAACTGCAATAATATTATGCAAGAAATATTTCATTGTCTGGAACAATTTCAAAAGGTGCTAACACTTTCAGCCATGATTGTATGTGCTTTTATATGTTGTGATTGCTAACAGATACCATATACAAATGTACAGTATATAATATACTGTATAGTATAAAAATATCTAATGATATTAATATGACAGGACAAATAGCCAAACTAACAAATAGTTCAAAATAAAAAACAGCAAATCTCACAGGCACAAATAGTTCAGGGTATTCTTGGGCACATCCTAACAAAGGTTAACACAGCAGAGTTTCCCTTTGTATTTTTTAGATGAAAAATCTGCTGCGTTTTATAGTAGCAGCATCTATTTAGGCATTCATATAGGGGATTTAGTCCGTATAAAAATCATACTGAAACTTTACATTTTAATAATTTTATTTAAAATAGCAATTGTGATGTTCCGACCCTTCAATTTCCCTCATCCGCACCTTCACTTAGGTTTAGGCCACATGCCGACTTTATCTGTGACACCTGTCACGTAACCAAAGTGTGCTAGGTGTCGAATTTATATCATAACAAAAGAGTATGGAGTTGCATAGCAATCCCCGTTGGTACTGTGACCGTTGCAAACAAGCCGTAAGTTTTACCTGATATTTCCGACTGGACATGCAATATAACTCCATTCGCTTTTATCGCACTACAATGTTTGCGGCCAAAGGCTCTGTTTATCCTCGTCCTTATAGTGGAGCACTGTCTGATCTAATTCCCTAACCCTTTACACACGGACAATAAAAGGGCTAGGAGCATGCATGTTACCATTGCATGTAGGAACATTCTCTTCTCTCTTTTGTGTGGAGTGACCACTCATTGCACACAGGATCACATAGCAGCCGATAATCAATGTTGACAGGAGAGGAATTTGAGAACAAGTACTATGACAGTGTGCCGATTATTGCTGTGTGCAACAATTTAGAGATGAGAGTGCGGACAAACTAACACTTCATGCGCACACAGTCCCCAGTTCATCAACACTGCCAAAATGGAGTAGTTGAGACATACACCTCTGATTCATGAAGAGTTGTTCCTCTATTAATGAATCAGGAGCATCTGATGAGTGGTGTACGCCTCCATTCACAATGCCAGAGCTCTTAGGCTACATGCACACGCGGCGTATTTTGCCGAATATTTGTCAATGCTAACGCTTGCAAAAAAGCAAGACTGCATGCTGATGCCGCGCTTTTGCCTGCGCAAAAAAAAGAGCAAAGAATCGGCATGTCAATTCTTTTTACGCGCACACTTTTGCAGTTAAAGCACCCACGCAAAAATACGCAGCAAAACGTGGCGTCTTTGTTGTGCACTGCTTTTACGCGAGTGCTCAAAAGCGCTGCGTAAAAGCAGGAATACGCGCCCATTATGCTGTGTGTGAATGCAGCCTCACCTCTAGTGTAGGGAATGCCACACATCTCAGGTGTACGGAATGCTACCACTTGTCATGTATTAGACAATCTCTGGTGTCATGCTCCCCCCTTCCCCAACTCGATTTCCAAAGAAGTAGGAGCAAAAGCGAGAATGCATGCTGATGCTGCACTTTTCCTAGCGCGCTTTCCCTGAGTCCATGTTAATATGTTGCCTAAGGGGAAAGTGCACCGATAAAAGCGCAAAGAATTGGCATGTCAAGCTTTTTCAGTGAAAGAGCGTACGCAAAAATATGTGGCAAAATGTGGTGTCAGCACACCTTTCAGCAAAAGCCATAGCTTTTGCTGGAAGGTGTATCCAGCTTTGTTGTGCACTGCTTTTACGCGATCGCTCAAAAGCTCCACATAAAAGCAGGAAAACCGCGCCCATTACACTAAGTGTGAATGTAGCCTTACCTCTAGTGTAGGGAATGCCACACATCTCTGGTGTACGGAATGCTACCACTTGTCATGTATTAGACAATCTCTGGTGTCACACTCCATCCTGCCCCAATGATCCCCAATTTCCAAAGAATCAGGAGCAAATGCAGTGAATTACAACAATATTTTGTGACTTTTCAAAGCAATTCACACCGAAATTCTGGAAAAATTGCTTTGGTAAATTGGGGCCAGCGTCAGAGTGTGTATACTCTCATCTCATCTTCTGTTAGCATCAGTAACCCACCACCAAAGTGAGCACTGTCAATCAATACAAGGGGAAATGCTGAAAATAGTAATAGAGGGGGTCCAACAGGACACTTAGCCAATGCAAGTATGAGTTTTATAGGGGCTATGTCTTCTACATGAATGTCTAAAGAGTTCAATTTGAGTTTTGGGGGTGACAAACTCCCTTTAAGAAAACTCATGCACTCCTTGCAGAAAATATCATAAATTATCACAAATTGGCTAGTATGTGTATTCAAGATCAGTAGCATGTCACTTTATGTAACTGCCACAGTTTTAAATGTGCTTCCCAACTGGACAGTTTGTACAACAACATAAGCAGCAGATACTTCACGGGAATTTTTATAGTCTCTATGTATGTGTAGACATGTTTGTATGTGGTTAGGTGAAATGTTACTGACCAGTGTGTGGCTGATCATATTCATATTCAGTTGGTGTTTTGTGACAAATGGAATGTCTCTTTACTATTGTTTTAAACAGTCAATAAACTCTTACGGAAATTAATTTATTCACAGATATGGGAAAAGTTGCAACATCTTAAGGCTGTTGTGCAATATAAAGGCAGTTTGCAAGTCAAGCGTTCAAATCTATACACGGTATGTCATAAATGCAGGTTACACCAAGGACATCAAGTTCAGACATTGTGTTTTCAGTAAACAATATGAATATAGATATGTCTATAGCTGTACTCACACTTTACCTAGGAGGTAAAAGAGAGACATCATAAGCTGTTAAATGTTGTACATACTATAGCCTAGTTCATATAAGAGATCACAGGTTTGTACATACAAGACTATAAATGTCTATGACCAATAAAGCATCACATAGTTTGAGCTCCCTTGTCTGTAGCAAATCGGTGGCTGTTTAACAGCCTAGATCGGACCTTGTAAAAGAGCATAAATCTTACAAATGTATATACAAGTCAATTAGTACTCCTGGTTTTGGCTTAAAAAATGCAGAGATTAAAAAACTCATCAAGTATAATGTCACTAATAGATTACAATGGCAGCTGGGGATCTGCTCATAGCCCTGTTGCTGCCATCTTGGTACTCTGGTGAAGTCCAGCCACAGGCTGAGCTTCCAAAGTAGACCATGATTTATGCTATATAGTGCAATACACTTCTATTGAAGTATAATATTATTATCTATTTTTAAAGCACCATTAATTGCAGGGTGCTTTACATGGGAAAAGGGTTACATACATGTAGCATATATTAAGTAAATAAACAGGATGGTACAGAAGGGGATAGTTCCCAGCTATAATATAAATAATCAAAACATCACGGGTTAAAGTCTACTGGGGGTAAAAAATTGTTTTAAAACATTAAACAAATATAAAAATTTAAAAATAAAGAAGTTAAAAAAAACAAACCTATGTAGGATTGCTCTATCTGTAAAAATCCAGTCAATTAATATATTTAAAGTTAAGCTGAGTGGCAAACACTGTAAAGAGAAAAAATAATCAAAATGCCAGAACTGAGGTTTTTTGGTCATCACACCTCCCTAAACAAATACAATTAAAAGCGTTCAAAATGTATTTTTCCCAAAATGATATTAATAAGACCATGAGCTCACCAGGAAAAAAGCAAGCCCTACATATCAAGAAACAGAAATATTACTGGTTTCGGAAAATGGAGACAGAAAAATATTTCACCACAAAGAAAAAAACTTTGTAATTGGTAAGAAACATTGTAATTGCAATGACTGGGAGAATAACATTTTTACGTCATTTTTACTATCCCATAAATATTGTAAAATCAAAACTCAAAAAACAATAGCAGTATTATTTTTTTTCTTTACCATTTCATTCCACTTAGAATTTTTTTCCACATTTTAGGAACATTATATTGGCAATATACTGCTATTATTCAAGACCACACTTATGCCGCAAAAGCAATCCCTCATACAACTATGTAGATGGAAACATTTTTAAAAGTTATGCTTCTTGTTAAATAAGGAGGAAAATTATTTCCCAGTGATTAAGGGGTTAATAGAAAAATACACTGTAGCACATGTAAAAAATGCAAAATTGGGAATGTAATACAGCATCAAATATGAGAGTGGATTTATACATATTAGGTAGATACTGTAAGATTTTATAAGCAATTTCTCAGTAATTTTGCTCTTTTTTGATATTGTAGTGGAAAGAGTTCATGGAATTGGGAAATGACATCAGCAATGAGCACCTGGATGACATCATACAATCTCAAAAACCCAACCAATGCTGTGTCCTTATCTATACCTCGGGAACCACTGGAAACCCAAAAGGAGTGATGCTAAGTCATGATAATGTATGCAGAAAATTAAGTACTCAAAATTAGATTTTTTGGTGGGAGAGCTACAATGTGCATGGAGAGATATTACGTTCTTTAGAAGTGATCAATACTTTACTACAATAATTCCATTCTAATAGCCCAATTCATCTTTTTCTCTGTCAGATCCCTAATGCCCTGTCAGTTCCATATAGATGATCTGAGAACGATTACACCCCTGACCAACCGTATGTGTCAATGAGATGCATCATTATTAGTTTTGAGCAAACACTACCATGCTCAGGTGCTCGGTTCTCTTAACGAGCAGTCAGACGCTCAGACGGACTTGACTCATGTAACGAGTATATTGGAAGTCAATGGGGAACTTGAGCATATTTCTGGAAGATCTTCCTGAAAAATTGTTTGAGTTCTCCATTTAATTCCATCATATTGGTAAACGAGTTGCGCCTATCCGAGGGTCTGCCTGCTTGTTACGAGAATCGAGCATCTGAGAATGGTAGTCCTCGATCAACACTAATCGTTACATATATAAGGCATGTAAAAGGTACCTGACATCAGAAAATTGCCTATGCTATTCTCAAGATCTTGCACACAATTTTGTGAAAATTATGATGTTATTTGAAGCTAAGCTATGTATGTAGTGGTTTTGCTATAGCTTAAAAGTAAAAACTTGCCTCGATGAGTGAAAATTGAAAATCTATTACCCAGAGTAATCAAGGTGGTATAGTAGATTTTCAGAGTCACCGAGTCTTGATTCAAAGGCATCATTTCACTTTGATCGATTGATCTGGGCTCAGAACGCCTCTGTCAGGCAGAATGAGCTTGGGGGAGACTAAGGTATGTATGAGGCTGAGGTATATACAACTCAGCTTATTGCGCATGACTCTTTGTGCCAAATCAAAGGGAAAGGATGTCTTCAAACCTTGACTCAGTGACTCGGACAGTATACCGTACTCCAAGTAATGGTTTTCCAGTCAAGGCAGGTTTTTTCTTTATAATTGTAGAAAAACTACTACGCATATAGTTTAGCTGTAAAAATCATTGTAGTTATCACGTAAATGTCGGCAGGTGGTTGGCTTCATAATTTCCTGATGTCAGGTTCCCATTAAGGCATCTGATCTTCTTTTGATGAACTGTGTATCTCTTGGAGACCGTATTATGGAATGTCAGACAGCCGCTGAACTGTCCTTCGTTTACAGACATAATAGAAATATTTGGATAAGCTGAATGTGTTTATCGGGGGAATGGAAGAACTGATTACTACAGTCATCAGTAAAGAAGACAATATAGTCCTTAGCCTCAGATTGCATTAATAATTACAGATTACTTGTAGGGCGCTAGCACATCACATACACTATGTGCAGAATTATTAGGCAAGTTGTATTTTAGAGGATTATTTTTTTATTGATCAACAACTATGTTCTCAATCAACCCAAAAGACTCATAAATATCAAAGCTTAATATTTTTGGAAGTTGGAGTGGTTTTATATTTTAGATTTGGCTATATTAGGAAGATATCGGTTTGTGAAGGTAACTATTTTACTGTGCAGAATTATTAGGCAACTTAATAAAAATAAATATATTACCATCTCACTTGTTTATTTTCACCAGGTAAACTAATATAACTGCACAAAATTTAGAAAAAACGCTTCTGACATGCAAAAACAAAACCCCAAAAAATTAGTGACCAATATAGCCACCTTTCCATGGATTCTGTCAGTTTCTTCATCTGTTTATGATCAACATTGCGTGCAGCAGCCACCATAGCCTCCCAGACACTGTTCCAAGAGGTGTACTGTTTTCCCTCCCTGTAGATCTCACATTTTAGGAGAGACCACAGGTTCTCTATGGGGTTCAGATCAGGTGAACAAGGGGGCTATGTCATTATTTTTTCTTCTTTTAGACCTTTACTGGCCAGCCACGCTGTGGAGTAGTTGGATGCATGTGATGGAGCATTGTCCTGCATGAAAATCATGTTTTACTTGAACAATACCGACTTCTTCCTGTAGCACTGCTTGAAGAATTTGTCTTCCAAGAAACTGGCAGTAGGTCCGGGAGTTGAGCTTCACTCCATCCTCAACCTGAAAAGGTCCCACAAGTTCATCTTTCATGATGCCAGCCCGTACCAGAACTCCACCTCCACCTTGCTGGCGTCTGAGTCAGAGTGGAGCTCTCTGCCCTTTACTGATCCAGCCTCTGGTCCATCAAGAGTCACTCTCACTTCATCAGTCCATAAAACCTTTGAAAAATTAGTCTTAAGATCTTTCTTGGCCCAGTCTTGATGTTTTATCAGCCAAGATATCAGGAAAAGAATTGTGGACTTGCACAAGTCTGGTTCATCTTTGGGTGCAATTTCCAGATACCTGAAGGTGCCTCGTTCAGCTGTACAAACAATTATACGTAAATTCAAACAAGATGGGGGGGCTGTCCAGCCATCATACCACTCAGGAAAGAGACAGGTTCTGTGTCCCATATATGAATGTGCTTTGGTCTGAGATGTGCTTATCTAGCCAAGAACAAAAGCAAAAAACCTTGTGACGATAATGGAGAAAGCTGGTAAGATTGTATCAGTATCCACTGTGAAATGAGTACTGTATCAACATGGGCTGAAAGGCCACTCTGCCAGGAAGAAGCCTTTACTTCAAAAGAAATATAAAAATCCAGATTCATTTTTGCAAATGCACACTGGAACAAAGACCTAAACCTTTGGAGACATATCCTGTGGTCTGACGAAAACTGAACTGTTTGGCCATAATGACCATCGATACAATTGAAGTAAAAAGGGAGAATCCTGGAAGCCCAAGTAAACCATCTCAACTGTGAAACAGGATGGTGGCAGCATCAAGTTGATGGGTTGTTTTACTGCAAGAGGGACTGGTGCACATTAAAAAATAGATGGCATCATGAGGAAAGAAGCTTATGTGGCAATACTGAAGCAACATCTCAAGACATCAGCCAGTGGAAATGGGTCTTCCAAATAGACAATGACCTAAGCTGCCAAATTGGTTACAAAGTGTTTTAAGGGTAACAAAGTCAATGTTTTGAAGTGTCCATCACAAATCTATGATCTTAATCCTACTTAAAATGTATGGGCAAAGCTGAAAAGGCAGGCGTGAGCAAGGCAGGCTAGAGACATGGCTCAGTTACACCAGTTCTGTCAGGAGGAATAGGCCAAAATTCTTACCAACTATTGTGAGAAGCTTGTGGAAGTTTATCCAAAACGTTTGACCCAAGTCTTACAATTTAAGGGCAATGGTACCAAATACTAATGAAATGTACTGTATGTAACCTTGTGACTTTGCAGAAAGTAATAAAGATGCCTTATAATATTCTCTCTCTCATTCTGTAATTTGGCAATTACCGTATTAATTATGGTAATCCAAAATTGATGTAACATGGGAAAGGTTTATTCTGATTTCATGTCAGATAGTGAGAAAAACATACATACAGTATTTGTCTTTTTAAATAGTGTACAGTTGTGCTCAGACGTTTACAAACCCCAGAAGATTTTTTTTGCTTTATTGGCCATTTTTCAGGGAATATGAATAACACAAAAACTTTTTTTCTACTCCTGGTTAGTGGTTGGGTGAAGCCATTTATTGTCATATTACTGTTTTTCTCTTGTTAAACTATAATGATAACCAAAAACATCCAAATGACCATGATCAAAAGTTCACATATTCTAGGTATTCATATCATGTATTATCCCTCTAATGTCAATGACAGCTTGAAGTCTTTTGTGGCAGTTGTGGATGAGGCTCTTTGTTTTCCCAGATTCTTGGCAAAAAGCCATCCATTTCCTATACACTGTGTGCAGAATTATTAGGCAAGTGAGTATTTTGATCACATGATACTTTGTACATGTTACTGTGTGAAAACACAAAGGAGACAAACGAGGCGTAGAATAGTGCCCTATCAATGGTGACACTATTGAAGTTGGTGATATATGGTGTCCACTCACCTTGCTTGGTTGAGTATACCGACAACCGGCTTGTGCGGTTTATACAGCGGCCGCTGGACCTCCAACGCCACTGCTCGTGGACGAAATCGATGATCTATTGTTGGGAAGAAAGGTGTACCACGTTCCGCGCTGCTGTGTCACAAAGATCACAAGGGAGACGATGCTCCAATAAAAACTTCCTTTATTTCTCCTTTCCAAAAAAGGAAAGGAGAAATAAAAGGAAGATTTTATTGGAGCATCGTCTCCCTTGTGATCTTTGTGACACAGCAGTGCGCACCGTGGTACACCTTTCTTCCCAACAATAGATCATCGACTTTGTGCATGTTGTCCTACTCCAAGCTGTATAGGTGTGAGAGCCAACTACCAATTAAGTAAATTAGGTGATGTGCATCTCTGTAATGAGGAGGGGTGTGGTGTAATGACATCAACACCCTATATAAGGTGTGCTTAATTATTAGGCAAATGCCTTTTACTTAGGCAAAATGGGTCAGAAGAGAGATTTGACAGGTTCTGAAAAGTCCAAAATTGTGAGATGTCCTGCAGAGGGATGCATCAGTCTTAAAATTGCCAAACTTTTGAAGCGTGATCACCGAACAATCAAGCGTTTCATGGCAAAAAGCCAGCAGGGTCGCAAGAAACATGTTGGGCAAAAAAGGCGCAAAATAACTGCCTAGAAATTGAGGAAAATCAAGCGTGAAGCTGCCAAGATGCCATTTGCCACCAGTTTTGCCATATTTCAGAGCTGCAACGTTACTGGAGTATCAAAAAGCACAAGGTGTGCTATACCAAGATAAGGAAGGCTGAAAAACGACCACCTTTGAACAAGAAACAAAATAAAAGGTCAAGACTGGGCCAAAGGTACCGTTACACGCTTCAATGTAGAAACGATAACACTAACGATCTCATGAAAGCGCGGTCGTTAGAACATTGTTTTGACATCGTTGTTGAGCTGTCACATGTGTATATATTGTGGATGACGCACCAACGATGTAGTGAGCAGCTATCGTTCACACAACCCAGTGAACGATACTTGTTCACTGATGTGAATGGGCAAAGTCATGAACAACATCGTTATCGCGGTGTCACACAGAACAAAGCTGCAGGTTGGCTGATCGTGGATCGTTTGATTTGAGAACAAACCAAACGATTTACCAAATTGGTAAATTCAACTGAGGAAGACAGCAGGTCGCTGTAGAAATGCGTATTGGTGTTATGAATAAAGGAGGTTTGTGCTCCATTAATCTCTACAATCTTTTCTTCCCACCCTGAGCGCTCCTGCAAAACTGACCACAATCTTCTCTCACTGTTATAAATCCCTCTTGGGTTTGTGGCTGGAGCTGCTGGAGTTGGTGGATACCATCCTTGTGAGTTAAGCACCTGCCGTGATGTCAGCGGTTACGCGGAGTCACATGATCGCAATACCCACGTGACCACGACCAGAAAGAAGCATGTGGCGCGATCCTCGCCATTACGTTAATTCCAAACACATTACCGAGGTTGTGCAGGGATTGCACAACCTGATCAGGTGAGCGGCACCTTGTCACACCAGTTTTAAGCCCCCACTAGACCACCAGGTTCCTCTCATGTGCACTCTCTCCCCTTTTCTCTTTTAAATGTTTTTGTGTTATCATTCATATTCCCAGAAAAAAGGCCAAAAAAATAAAAAATCCGCCGGGGTATGTAAACTTTTGAGCACAACTGTATGTAAACTTATGGCTTCAACTGTGTATGCATATTTGAGAAGGAATTTGTTTTATAAGCTACTGAGAAAAATAGAGCATATGGGTAGTCAGATAACAAAATAGCACAATGGAATGTAGCAAAACTTGTTTATTATTTGCATTCATGTAGAATCTCCTTATAGTCTAAAGTGATAGAAAAAGAGAATGCGGAAAGGGGGAAAGTGGGGGAAAAAGTATTTAGTCAGCGACCAATTGTGCAAGTTCTCCCACTTAAAAAGATGAGAGAGACCTCTAATTGACATCATAGGTAGACCTCAACCATGAGAGACAAAATGAGAAAACAAATCCTGAAAATCACATTGTCTGATTTGGAAAGAATTTTTTTTCAAGTTTTGGTGGAAAACAAGTATTTGGTCACCTACAAAAAAGCAAGATTTCTCACTCTCACAGACCTGTAACGTCTTCTTTAAGAGGCTCCACTATGCATTACACATAGTACTGGCACCTGTTTGAACTTGTTATCAGTATAAAAGGCACCTGTCCTCAACCTCAAACATTCACACTCCAAACTCCACTACGGTGCAGACTAAAGAGCTGTCAGAAGACACCAGAAACTAAATTGTAGCCCTGCATCAGGCTGGGAAGACTGAATCTGCAATAGGCAAGCAGCTTGGAGTGAAGAAATCAACTGTGAGAGCAATAATTTGAAAATGGAAAACGTACAAGAACACTGATAATCCCCTTGATCTGGGGCTCCATGCAAGATCTCCCTCCATGGGGTCAAAATGATCTCAAGAACGGTGAGAAAAGATCCCAGAAGCACACGGGGGACCAAATGAATGACCTGCAGAGAGCTGGAGCCAAAAAAGATTGAGTTGCACCAGAAGAACACCATTCCTACTGTGAAGCATGATGGTGGCAACATCATACTTTGGGGCTGATTCTCTGCCAAAGGACCAAGACGACTGATCCGTATACATTAAAGAATAAATAGGGCCATGCATCGTGAGATTTTGAGTGCAAACCTCCTTCCATCAGCAAAGGCATTAAAGAAGAAACATGGCTGGGTCTTTCAGCATGACAATGATCCTAAGCACACCACCAGGGCAACGAAGGAGTGGCTTCGTAAGAAGCATTTCAAGGTCCTGGAGTGGCCTAGCCAGTCTCCAGATCTCAACTCTATAGAAAACCTTTGGAGGGAGTTGAACGTTCGTGTTGTCCAGCGACAGCCCCAAAACATCACTGCTCTAGAGCAGATCTGCATGGAGGAATGACCCAACATACCAGCAACAGTGTGTGCCAACCTTGTGAAGACTTACAGAAAACGTTTCACCTCTGTCATTGCCAACAAAGGATATATAACAAAGTATTGAGATGAACTTTTGTTACTGACCAAATACTTTCTTTTTTTTTTTTAAATTTCTTTCCAAATCAGACAATGTGATTTTCAGTATTTGTTTTCTCATTTTGTCTCTCATAGATGAGGTCTACCTATGATGTCAATTACAGGCCGACCTCATCTTTTTAAGTGGGAGAACTTGCACAATTGGTGGCTGACTAAATACCGTACTTTTTATCCCCACTGTACATCTTCTGATATACGATTGCAAAACATTATTTATTTGTCAGAGAAAAGTTATCAGTGTGATTTACTTATAAAACTAAAAAATGATATTCCTGTTTTGGCTTAAAATTTCATTATTGTCACACAGATTACCTGGACAGCCGCTCACGCCAGTCGTGCCGGAGACATGCAGCCAGCAGAAGTCCAACAAGAGTCTATTGTCAGTTACCTGCCCCTTAGTCACATTGCAGCTCAAATATATGACCTGTGGACAGGAATCAAGTGGGGAGAACAGGTGTACTTTGCAAACCCTGATGCTCTAAAGGTATGATGTATACAATATATATTATAAGCTATTACACACTGAAAAGAAGCCGTGTTACATCAAGGCACATCTTGCTTCATATATATTTTTCCAGGCCTGCTATCACACTTATCCTTTTATATTCCCCTGATACTAATAGAAGAAAATCTGATATATCTCGTTATATGTAACAGAAGATTATATTGTGTTATGTTCCTGTCGTATCATGTTTTATCTGAACATTAGTTTAAGGGCTCGCTCAGACTGGCGCATACATTGGAAGAGTGCATATACCGAACGATGTGCACCCGTTCAAGTCTATGGGCACGTGCAAAACATTGGACTGCACTCTGATGACATCCAGGTGCAGTCCAATATACACTGACATGGACAATGGAAAGACAGAGAAATTAAGTTCTCCATCTTCTCCTCACCTGTACTCCGAATCTCGCATGTACAGTGAATGACACTCGGTCACACTCGCAGAAGAGATTGAGCCAAGTGACATCTGTATAATGCATCCGATTCTCTCGCACAGGAGAATCATTGCCAGTGTAACGACCTCTAGATGTCAATATAAATACATTTGTATCCTTCCCTTCCATGCGCTGTTCCTATACATCTCTTTCATATTGTACCTATACTGAGTAAGTATTCACTGCAAATATTCTGATCTTTGAAGATGAAAGAGTTTCCCTCCCAACTCTACAAAAATGGCCCCCGAGCTGTTCTGTTCTCACTATTTTGTTTAAGTAATAAACATTTACCCTGAGTCTTTTTACACTTTCCATTCTGTTAAATTTAATGCATTACTGTCTGAAAAAATATGTGCTTAAGGCTCAACAATTAATTGTGGGAATTCCCATCTTAAAATTGATTACTAGAGTATGCCATTACTACTTGATTGATAGAAGTTCAGCTGGTGGGAAAACCTCTGATTCTGGGAATGATGAAATGGACACCAGGGTTATACACAGACATATACAGTGCAGGCTCATTCAAGTCAATGGAGATGCAACAGCTGAGAAGACCAGCAATGTCACTTCATAATTCTGAGAAGAAATGCTTGAACTTGAATCAATCATACAGTGATGACATACCCTAGTATATGTCATCACTAGACGATAGATATATCAATTTAGAACTTTGTGTGTTAGTAGTTGTTGTGCTGTTTTGTGATAACAGGGCACCTTGGTGGATACGCTGAAGGAGGCACAACCCACATCTCACATGGGAGTCCCAAGAGTTTGGGAGAAGATCATGGAACGTATCAAAGAGGTGTCAGCACAAGCAGGAATAGTCAAGAGAAAGATGCTGTCCTGGGCAATGTCTATCAGCCTGGAACAAAATTTGAATCTATCAAGGAAGTATGAAATACATAAAACATATTTCTTTTAGAAACATTCTACTCTGGTGCAAAAAATAACTTTTAATTGCCTTTTTAAGTAGACCTATAGTCATTACTATAAAGCATCAAGTGGTATTGTTCTTGAAGATATTGTAATAAGGCTGGCTTCACACAAGCATATTTGGCAGAATAATGGGCCGGTCTGGCTCTTATGAGGCTGTAAACATAGGGGCTGGTAGGTCTGCCTCCCAATCGGGCATTGTGATATGTATACTAGTGATGGGCGAATCCTAAATTACTCGGAATCGCTTGACTCTAGCGAGTCCGAGCACAGGACTCGCTACTCGTTGCGAGTCTAGCGAGTCCAATGTTAATGAATGGGGAAGCGAGTAATAGCGAGTAGTGTGAGATTTACAAATCGCAGATGTGTCTCGGACGCTTCAGCCTGAAGCAATCCTAGTTTTGTCATTTATTTGCATTGGACTCGTTTACTTTGTAAGTAATCGCTGGGAAACTCGCACAGATAAGAGAAGAGTCCTGTCTGCTCTGTGCAGCTCCAGGGTCCTAGAGCCCGCCTGCTGCCTGATGTAGCAGTGCTGAGATTGTTCTCAGTCTGCTCATTCCCTGTGTACAGACATGAATGTCTGTGCACAGAGATGATGTAGCAGAGCTGAGATTGTTCTCAGTCTGCTCATTCCCTGTGCATAGACATCTATATTTATGCACAGGGGATGTAGCAGAGAGGACATCGCGTTTTGGACTGCGTCGGACGGAAGAGGATTTTTTTAATTAAAGATGGAGTCCCTAATGGCTTTTTTTTTATTTCTAATAAAAAATTTTCTTTGTGTTGTGTTTTTTTTAAAACAATTTAATAGAAATTCATGGCGGTCATGTCTAATATTGGCGTGACCGCCATAAATTTCGGGCTTAGGGCCAGCTGATAATACAAAGCTGGCCCTAACCTCTTTATTACCCAGCGTGCCACCGCTACCAGGGCCGCTGGAAGAGCGGGGTTCAGCACCAGAGGATGGCGCTTCAATGAACGCGCCATCTTCTGGGGCGGCTGCAGGCTGCAATTTGCAGCGGGGGGTGCCCAGAAAGCTTGGGCATCCCTGCGCTGCGGATTCCAGCCCCCAGCTGCTTAGCTGTACCTGGCTAGACATAGAAATTGCGTGGAGCCCCACGCATTTTTTTTAAGTTATTTCATGAAATTCTGAGATTCTGACTCTGACTCTGAGACTCTGACTCTGAAATTCATGAAATAATAGAAAAAAAATGCGTTGGGCTCCGCGCAATTTCTATGTCTAGCCAGGTACAGCTAAGCAGCTGGGGGCTGGAAACCGCAGCGCAGGGATGCCCAAGCTTTCTGGGCACCCCCTGCTGCAAATTGCAGCCCGCAGCCGCCCAAGAAGATCGCGCGTTCATTGAAGCGCCATCCTCTGGCGCTGAACCCCGCTCTTCCAGCGGCCCTGGTGGCGGTAGCACGCTGGGTAATAAAGGGGTTAATACCAGCTTTGTTATACAAGCTGGTATTAAGCCCGAGATTCTTAATGTCAGGCCACGTTTGACCCAGCCACTAAGAATCTCCAATAAAGTGTTAAAAAAACACAACACAGAGAAAATTTTTTATTTGAAATAAAAAAAAAAGCCATTAGGGACTCCATCTTTAATTAAAAAAATCCTCTTCCGTCCGACGTAGTCCAAAACACGATGTCCTCTCTGCTACATCCCCTGTGCATAGATAGATGTCTATGCACAGGGAATGAGCAGACTGAGAACAATCTCAGCACTGCTACATCATGTCTGTGAGCAGGCGGGCTCTAGGACCCTGGAGCTGGCAGCCTGCACAGAAAAGACAGCTGGACTCGGCTCCCAATGTAACAGCAGTTACTTTGCGAGTTTCCCTGCTATCACTGGCACAGTAGCCGAGTCTAATGCAAACAATGGCAATCCTAGTTTTGTCAGCGTTTCTGACAAAACTAGGATTGATATTGATTTGCATTGGACTCGTGCGAGTAATCACTGGGAAACTCGCCGAGTAGCGAGTCCTGCGAGTCCCTTACTACTCGCCGAGTAACGAGTCCTAGCGAGTAGATTCGCCCATCCCTAATGTATACGTATGGTTAAATATGTTTGTGTGAACCTGGCATAAGAAGAACTATGATTTTATTAATAAAATCTATTACTTGGATCACAGGCATCCACAGAGGCTCCAAGTATATACCATAAGAAGAGGAGCTACCAAGTTAGAACTAGCTGGGACTAAGTATTTTTGGGGATGGTGCAATGAGTGCCTAGTTCCCTCTACCTAGACTGAGTGAGGCAGTGCCTGGTTTGTCATATTGGTCACTTTCACTAGTAGCTTTTCTTAGTGAAGCAGTTGAGATGACTTTGTCAGCAGCTGCTGCACTCTGCATAGGGTGTGACCAGGATAACAAAGCTCAGTATAATGGCGTATTCAACGACCTCTCTCTTTCCACATCAATACTTTATTATACTGATCATTGTCGACTTAGTCACTGCCTATGCAGAGCACAGTAGTCGATGACAAACACATCTCATATGTTGCGCTCTGAATAGGCGGTGACCGAGATGACAAGGGTTGAGTTTAGTATAATGAAGCATTATATTGTGTGCAAAGCACAGCAGACATGCCAATAACAAAGTCATCTCATCTGCTGCACTTTGCATATTATGAATGATCACAATCTGGGGTGAAAAGCATTAGACTGGAGCCCACTCAGAGCCAATACTAGACATAGAGAGGGCCAACAGTCCATGAGCTAGGGAGCACAAAATTCTTGCCTCCTTGCCCCAGGTGCTGGCAGCTCACGTGACACCACTGCCACTCAGTCTTCTATTAAATTACAAAGACAGCCAGGATAGGTTTTTCTGTTCAGTTAAACAATGAAAAGCAGCCAGAACTATTATCAATGAGAAAGATATGAAGGGGAAGCTTTCATGACAGCTTAGTTTACTGAGGGTTTTTTTTTTATTACAATTTTTTTACGTTCAATTTAATCTTTTAATGAAAATTATGTTTACATTGTCACTTTTGCTTCATCAAGCATTAATGGTGGGTTTACACGTCCCGATATCGGCCCGATATCGGAGACAACGACGCGGGAGCGCGCTTTTTGAGCGCGCTTTTCCCACCATCGCATCGCCGGTTTAGACAGCCCGATATCGGGATACAACGTCCCGACGATGTGTACGCCCCCCAACCCAGGAACGACCAGTTAACATGGGAGTGAATGGGTGACGTGGGCGTACACATCGTAGTTGGGCTGTCACACGGGACGATGCGGCTACAACGGCCATCCGATATCGGGCGGTTGAATAGCACGCTCATTCAACCCTGATATCGTTTTGGCATCGTTCCAGCATCGCATTGTACGTTCAAAGCGTACAACGCGCGAACGATATCGGGTCCAACTCCCGAACCACGTGACTTTTGGTCGGAGTTGGGTCGGAGTTGGACGCCGATATCACGACGTGTAAACCCACCATAAGAGTTGGCAATGGCTACTTTATCATTAATTTAACACATCTGTTGGGCACAAGATTTTGTGGCACTTACTGTTATATAAGTATTACCAGCTCTCCTGCATTTGTTATTGCAGTTTTCCTCACAGACTGCACAGCTCGCTTGTCCAATAAGCAGATGTGGATGGAGGAGCATCACGTGTGATCGGACTAGTTCATCAACCACCTCCAATTGTGAGCCTTTGACAAGCTGTGTAGTTTGTGAGTAAAGTTGCACTAACAAATTCAGGAAGAGAACCTGTGGTATGGACAGGGGCATAACGATCGGGGTCATAGGGGTCGTCGACCCTAGCGCTTGGGTCACATGGATGTGCGTCCCTGAGCACATTCATGTCACTGACAGCAGACAATGTGGCTGCTATGGGGCCCATATGTTAGGGAGAACCAGTGTCAGCTCCGACAGTGACCCCACCTCGCACAGAGCAAAAAATAAAGTGGGAGCACTCCCTCTCTCTAAATTCTTCATTCTCCCTCTGTGCCTGCGCTCTTACATATCAGTGCAGTGAAGCACAGTGGTGTCACTACTCCACGCTGCTTTACTGAGATGGGCAGAGTGCAGGACACTCACACGGAGAAAAGACCAGCATGGGAACTGTTAAAAGTGAGTACTCATGTATTTTTTTAATCAGAGAGTACACGGTGGCCAGGGACTATGAGAGGGAGGTGCATGATAGTATATGGGTGTGCTTTATTCCATATGAAGGATTATGAGGCTGCATATTCACTGTCAACTGTATATATATATGGAAGGATACAAGGCTGCATTATGCTATATAGAGGGCTATGGAGCTGCATTATACTGTGTGGAGGGCTATAAGGCTGCATTATATTATATGGAGGGCTATGAAGCTGCATTATTCTATGTGGAGAGATATGAGGCTGCATTATGCTATATGGAGGGCTAAGAGGCTACATTATACTATATAGAGGTCTATGAGGCTGCATTATACTATATGGAGGGCTATGAGGCTGTGTGGTGCTCCAGCAGTCTGGTCACCACAAAGGGGTACTGCACTCACTGAACAGGTGTGGTGTCTTAGTCCTAAAGGAAATGGGATGGTGAATCTACTCCCCCACCAAACACACTCACACACCTTAGGACCCAGGGGACCATGGGCGAACCCAGGGGGAGGGCCCAGTCAATAGGGGACAAGGGAAGAACAGACAGTGGGGAGTGAGTTAGCTAGTTCAGGAGTTAGTCAGTGAGTAGTTGGTGAAAGGAATGGAGAAATGAGGAGTGAAGGAGTAAAAAGTGTGCAGATGAGAACAGAGAGAACCCCAGGGGCACAGGTGGAGTGAGAACAGCCTGGGCGCCCAGACCAGGGACTAAGATTGTCAAACGGAGGGGTTGGTCAAGAACCAGTGAATCGTCCCTGAGCGTGGCACAGACGCTGTATGCCCGAACCACCGAACCGGAGGCCACACAGTCTACAAGAGTGGTGGCTGCAACCCAATACCCCTGCTGGGAAGGCAGCCGAACTAGGGTCAGGAGACAGGTACCAGTCGCCCGAAAGAACCTGTGGCTGACAGGAGAGGCAAAGCCATAGCACTGGGAGTGAGAGACCAGAGAACAAAGAGGCATATGAAGGGGTCCTGGGCAAGCTATCTCAATTCCTTGTTGACAGGCCATGCTGGACTTGGTAGAGAGAAGCTCCCGGTGGCCAAGTGCAACTGAAGTGAGTAAACCGGGTACAAAATTCCAACATTGCGTGAGACTTTGTTATTCCCCGCCTGCGGAGCTGCCGACTGCCACCGTAGACAAGACCCGGAGGCCCAGCGCAACCACGGCCTTACACACTCTTCCAACTTAACACATCTGCCCCATGGAACTGCTCCACCTACGGGGAGCGATGACATCGGGCTGCCATATCAACAACCCCGGAGGTCTGACCCGCAGCGTTAGTTCATGCTGACCAAGAACCATAGGTGGCGTCACGAACATTCCCCCTATAAACTTTATTCCCCTCCAACACTCACTAAAACCAGTACATCCTGCCAGAGACTGTAGCACTGACTCCCCCGGGGTCATGGAAGCCGGGTTTCGACCCCTGTGACTCCCCCGGCAGAATAACAACCCGGTTCCGAGTACCCCACTGCCCTGGGGGGGGGCGAGTCAGCTGCATTATACTATATGGAGGTCTATGAAGCTGCATTATTCTGTGTGGAGGGATATGAGGCTGCATTATTCTATATGGAGGATAATGGGGTTGCATTATAATAAATAGAGGACTGTGGGTGCTACCTTATGCATGGAGCACTATGGAATGCATTATAATATATAGAGGTCAATGGTGGCGGGAGAAGGAGGACCCTGTATAGCAGGATGGGGGACATATATACCAGGATAAGGTCCATATTCCAGGAGGAGGATGATATATACCAAGAGGAGGACCTTATAGCATGATGGAGACCATATGTAGCAGGATGATGGACATTAATACATAATGAAGGGGAAGAGGGGTCAATTCATGAGTCCTTATAGGATTAAAATGTTACACGGGGCCCATACATCTGACCAATGTGTGTGTGCACGGGGGAGCTGGGTCCAAATTTCACACCTGGGCCCATCAGATTCTAGATATGCCACTGCATATGACAGTCCCACAAAATTGTATCCCCAACTCAAGAATAGAGATGAGCCACCACCCCGGTGTTCGAATTCGATTCGATTCGTCGAATCGACGGGGTGTTCGACGAATGTTCGTCGAATGCTCGACGAACACCGTCGAACACTCCGGCAAACGAACAAACCGGGCCTGTGGGGCATTTTCACTTCCACAATGTATATACATATGTAAGACCTGTTAACATTTATATATATGGTTAAAGGAATGTTTTGTGACTCTTCCTTGTGTTATACTGCCACCTGCTGCCAAAAAGGAAAGCAGACATAACCCCCCTGCTGCTGAGAGTGACATGGAACAGTCCAGGAGATGGATGGGTGGGTCTCCAGAAGGAGAAGGCAGAACTTCGATGTGTGTGGCAGAGAGAGACACAGACCTAAAGAGACTGATGTCGAGTTAGGAGCCAGACGGCATGAGCAAGCTGATATCCAGGACAGAGATCCAGGATAAAGACTGCACTCCAGAGACGCCTGTCAGCGAATTACGGGCCCCAACGACAACGAGGTACCTTGCAGTAGAACTTGCAGTAAAGTGTGCACACTGTTTTAGTTAGGGACAGATAGGAAAAGACTGCAGTTCGATATACAAGTTATAGAAAGAAAACGAACACTCTGCGTCTCGCTCGATAAAGACTTTGCATCTCTTTATTTAAAGACATTCAGAGACCTTGCATTCGCTGCAGACTAGTCACAGTGGTTATATGTATTGTATTTACTTTTGCATACCTTCCCGCACCTTCCCCTTCTTTTCCCTCAGTTGCATTAAAAGTGCATTTGTTTAACATTCTGTGTTCCGTGCAGTCCTTGCGTATCCCGTCACCTGTGGACCATTACACATACATTGTGGAAGTGAAAAAAAGTGAAAGAAAGTGTTAAAATAATAAAAAATAATCAATGCTCACCTGTCCGCGGTCCACCGAAGCCTCCGGCAAGGTCCTGTGGCTTCTAGGACCTGTGGTGACGTCATGTTCTCGCACGAACTCCGGTCACATGACCGGAGTTCGGCGAGAACATGAAGTCACCACAGGTCCTGGAAGGACAGGACCTTGCCGGAAAGCTTAAAATAGATATTTTTATGTTTCGGACAAATTCTTTAAGTAAAAGAAAGTGTCCGAAACATAAAAATATCTATTTTAAGCTTTCCGGCAAGGTCCTGTGCTTATAGGACCTGTGGTGACGTCATGTTCTCGCGGGAACTCCGGTCACGTGACCGGAGTTCCCGCGAGAACATGACGTCACCACAGGTTGCCGGAAAGCTTAAAATAGATATTTTTATGTTTCGGACCCTTTCTTTTACTTAAAGAAAGTGTCCGAAACATAAAAATATCTATTTTAAGCTTTCCGGCAAGGTCCTGTGCTTCCAGGACCTGTGGTGACGTCATGTCTCTCGCGGAACTCCGGTCATGTGACCGGAGTTCGCGCGAGAACATGACGTCACCACAGGTCCTAGAAGCCACAGGACCTTGCCGGAGGCTTCGGTGGACCGCGGACAGGTGAGCATACATTATTTTTTTATTTTTAACACTTTCTTTCTTTTAGGGATTGTTTATTTTGGCTGAAAATGCGGCAGATGCGGTTTTCTGACCGCATCTGCCGCATTTTCGAACCAAAATCGAACATGTTCGAAATTCGCCGAATTTGAACCAAATTGTTCGAATTCGGCGAATGACTCGAATAGCGCCAAAATCAACTCGAATTTGAGATTGGCGAACTATTCGAATCGAACATCGCTCATCTCTACTCAAGAACTGCTGATAGCAGCAGACCATGCGGCCGCTATGTGGTCTCTGAGTTAAAGGGCATGATGCCTCTTGGCTCCAGGTTCCTCCCCGGCAATCATCATACAGATTCAGTAAACGGCTTTGAATGCAACACTGCATTGAGTGTGGGCATTCAAAAAGGGGGCACGTCATACAAGAAGAGAGAAACACTTGCCACTATAAGCTTCCACATCAGACTGTTAGGGCCCCTTTACACACGGCTACATTTCTTGGGTGGCTACAGGTAACTTACTGGTTGCAGTGAAATCATGGAGAGATTATTCCATTTGTACACAGCAACAAGATAGAACCTTGTCTCCATGATTTCACTGCAACCAGTAAGTTACCTGTAGCCACCCAAGAAATGTAGCCGTGTGTAAAGGGGCCCTTAAGGACACTTGGACACTTAGTGGCTATTGTGTCTGCCCTTCTGCACAGTGCGCCCTAATGGTGAGTGCTCATCTATAATGTTAGGGGGCCTGCCACATAGCACACATGGGACAATAGGGGAGAAAGTGTGGTGCCCCCGCGGACTGGTGGCCACAGAGAGAAACTACAGCTGGGACTGGTAAGTTGTCACTCTGTACAAACACCCAACATAACCCTGACCCCTAGAGCTAGTACTCCATATCAGGCAAGGGGTAGCGGGAGGGACGAAGTGGAGGGTGGAGAGTTGAGTAGAAACCTGGGAAGGAGGTGGAGGAACTTGACTTAAAAACCCAGGAACACTAAATTAGGAGAACCCAGTCAGCTTAGTGGGAGTGACGAACAGAGGTGCAGGTTCGAGTTCCTGGCATGCTGTAAAGGTAGAGGAACAGAACTTCTAAGCCGAGATGCCTTGAGTGCCATAAACTGTAGAACCAGAGTGGAAGAACCCAGACCCGGCGGCCTATGCCACTGAATGGCTTTTCCGGGTCCCAGGCCAAGTAACGTGAGAAGAGAGAAGGGGTCTAAGGTGTCCCCGAGCCAATGGGGCACTGAGGGACCAGACCAGAACCAGGGTGCTGCCCTGTTGAAGTGGTAGAATGCTGTATACCACGGCCATAGAATTAACTGGCGGGGTAAAGGGACTTTATGCCCGGAACCCAAACACCCGGCACAACGAAGGAAAGGTCGTCAGATGAGGGTTAGGAATCCCGGAGAAGGGAAACCAGGAACCTGCGACCGCCGGCCTTTAGTTTGTGCGCGGGACTGTGGACAGAGGCCCAAGAGCACTTAAGAAGGGGAGTGCAGGCAACGATCCATCCCAGCTGCCAGGGTGTGACTGAAACTGTTTGTGAACCGTTGTACCGAGAGAACCATGACTGCTGTGTTGTGTGAACTGTCGAGCAGAAGTAATTTATCCGGTCAAGGCTCAAACCCCTGTGTGGGACTGTGATGGCACCTGGGGAGCCGCCAACTGAATCGCTGTGCGGGCAGACGCAGCCTGCTTGTAAGTGACCATGAACTCTGTCGGCAGTGGTAGAATGTACCTGCCTCTGTCCCTACACACCTGCCCTGGGGACAAAGCCCTACCCGTGGAGGGATCACCATCCCGGCTGCCTGCCAACATCATCATCCCCAGAGGCCTGGAAGACAGTGGTGGCCCACAGTGGACACAAACCATGGGTAGCATCACAAATATTTCATAAAAACTCAATTTTTCCCCTTTTTATTTATTTTCTTCCCTTTTATTGCCATGCCTGAGACCACGGAACCGGGTCACGACACTGTGACATTCAGCAGCCCTAGAGGACGAGAAGGGCCCGGCTCTGAGTACCCCATTCCTGAGGCGCGACACAAGCATAGTGACTTACAATATGTCCTCTGCTCCCTGTACTGTTCCCTTCTAACTCCAAGAATACCAGCAGCATCACGTCACAGAGCAGAGGACGGGGAGGGCTCACAGAATGGATAAGTTGAATTTTTGGAGAAAAAAACTTTAAGACTAAGTGGTCTTTATTTTGCATATACACCATGATGATTATGTTCACTGCTTTTTTTGTAAAAAAATATTTCCTGGTACGCATACCCGAGGCGAGAGCGAGGGGGGGGGGGGATTTGCTGTCAGGCGCTGGCCGAGCTTGAGGAGTGGGGGAGGGGTGCAGCCCTACGTCTCGTCATTCACTTCTGTGGCCTATATGCTAATTTCAATCCAAAGCTATGTAATTCAGATTTTCAAAGGAGAAGTAAACAAAAATTGCTAATACTGTACAAACAAAATTATGGTTTTCGACTTACCTAGGCTGTATTCTATAAGAAACGCCAAATTTCAACCAAATTTTCATCAGCCACGACGTCTCGAGATCGTTCTTTACTGTTGCTGGCAATGGCTGATCGCCGACCTCGACGTATCCTAGATTCAACATACTTTGTTGGATCAAACAGCTTCAAAGGTGGCCCAACTAGCCTGACAAAAAGCAGCGAAGAAATAGTCTTTATCAGCAACGATGCACGGAATGGTGTTGCGATCAAGTTCATTTGCGAAAATCCCCGTTCGCATTCGCTGGAGGAAATAAGAATGGTACAGAGTGCATGTTGCAGGGCACCATTTTCTCAGAGCACTTTCTCTCAATCCTCCATCCCCATGCTCCCTCCATTCTCCATCCCCCTGGTCTCTCCATCCTCCATCCCTTGGTCTCTCATCCACCTGATCCCTCCATCCTCCATCCTCCATATCTCTCCATCCCTCTGTGCCCTCCATCCTCAATCCCTCTGATCTCTCCATCCTCCTGTTCCCTCCATCCTATGCTCCCTCCATTCTCCATCCCCCTGGTCTCTCCATCCTCCATCCACCTGCTCCTTCCATCCTCTATTCCCCTGCTCCTTTCATCCTTCATCCCCCTGTTCCCTCCATCCTCCTGCTCCCTCCATTCTTCATCCCCCTGGTCTCTCCATCCCCCTACTCCGAGTCCTTTCAATTCATCCTCCATCCCCCTGCTCCTTCCATCCTCGATGCCCCTGATCTCTCCATCCTCCATCCCTCTTGTCTCAATTTCTCCATACCCTGCCTGTCCTGATCTCTATCCCCCCTGCATCCTCTCCCCCTGCACAGCCTGCCGCCCTCTGCACTCATCACAGTCGCTGTCACTGACAGTCTGTCAGTGCTGTTGTCACATACCCTGCACTGCAGCCTGCACAGCATTAGTTGTCCTCCTCCATCTTCTTTCCCTCTGGGCAAAACTCCGCCCACCCGAGTCACATGTATGTGACATCATCGCAGGTCCTCCGGCACTGAGGGAAACTGTGCTACTAGTACTACACACAGCCTGTGACACAGGTCAGTGCTGCTCTATAGATTTTCCGGTACGCCGTACCGGTATGTACCCCCACAAAAAAAGCACTGATTATGTTAAATATTTGCCTCATATGGATGCCATACAGTGGTTTCCAACAACTACTGTGAAAAAAAAAAATATATATTTTAGATTTATCTTTTACAGGATATCATTTAATCGAATAGCGCAAGCGCAATCTAATGCACTATTCCATACTTTTATTTGTAGTGTACTACCAGATAGAAATCTGTTATAATAAAAGTAATGTAGCCAACACATTTAATAATAAATCAAAAGTTAGAAGCAAATATAAGAAAATACTTTATCTTTTCAGAGAAATATGCTTCTTTCTCCACTTAAGTGACAATTTTTCTCCTCCCAGACCCCCTAACACATCTGTGGAGGTCGCAGGGCCTCAGCATCAGGGTCTGGTCAATCAGTAGCTGCCCAGTGCTGTAGCCCTGGTCCACATGAAACGGGGGAAAAGGAAAAAATAGAAATCTGGAAGAAAACCTTTCAAAAACCATCCAGAAGCTGTCCCCACTAAGCTCTAACTAAATCTGGCATATGCTGGTTGTCAGGGAAATCCATCTTCAGCTCCACAAATAATTATGGGCACATAAGGGGGCGGGGCCTACACTGCATTCACAATACAGCTGATCAGAGTCTCAGGTTAACTCAGGCAGTGCTGAGCTTGGATGTCACCACACAGCTCCTGCAATCTTATTTCCTGCATTCCTATAGGCTCTGCTCCATGCAATCAGCTGAGGAGCTGTGTGGAGGCCATCAGATGGTAACACATAGCAGAGCGATGTGAATGCAGGGGATAAGTTCACAGGAACTTTCTGCTGACAGCCTGAGCTCAGCACTGTGCCTGCCTGAGGTAACCTGAGATTCTGATCAGCTGTCATGTGAACGCTGTGTAGGCCCACCCCCCACCCTTATATGCCGTATTCATGTGTGGAGCTGAAGACGGATTTTCCTGACAACCAGCATTTGTGAGGTTTAGAAAGAGCCTAGTGGGGACATCTTCTAGAAGGATTTTGAAAGGTTTTCTTCCAGATTTCAATTATGAAGTATATAAGTGAAAGTTTATTATAATCACTTGCTCTACATTATTATTAAATAAAAATTTAAACGGTGATTACACTTCAATGATTTAGCTTGCTTAGCTCCACCCATTATGGTCACATATATCACACAGGTCCCTTATACAGAGCATTTGGCATTACTACAAGTTCTGTTAACTGTTAACCAGCCAGATGACTACTTGACTGTTTGCCCAGCTAGCTAATGAAAATATGTACCGTACGTATCTAAAATGCTTTGTTGGTAATGAATACGATTTAAAAAATAAAAAAAAAATTATTACAATTATTACTATTACATCATCTAAATAATATTGGGGGGTGGTTTAATAACAAAAAGGACATGACAGATTCTCTTTTCAGTGAAGTCACCATATGAAGCCTTAGGTTCTAACAGAAGGAGTTTTAGCTGTGAGTTCAACATGTTAGTTTAGCTGGTTCACATTTGCGGACCACTCCGCAGCGTTCTGCAGAGGGTTCCGCAATGTGACCGCAGTGCGCCAGCTCCTATTTATAATGGAGCGCATGATGCTGCGCTTGAATGCGCGTGACGTGCGCACATTCACTTCCATATGTGATCTGTGCGCAGGCGGAGCTGCGTACAGATCACACATCTTGTCCCACCAGAATGCAACATGTCGCATCCTGGTGCGGTGAGACTGTGTGCTCCCATTATAAGATGGGAGCTGGCGGCCGCTGCGGTACATTGCGGACCCTCCGCAGAACGCTGCGGAGGGTCGCAATGTGAACCAGCTTAGAGAAGTGGGAACAGATCTCGACGATGATACTGGAAACTTTATCAATCACTTCTCTTAATATGATCTTGCTTTTCTAAGTGTAACAAATGCAACAGTTTTAAAGAAAATAATTTGAACATCCGGCTATAATCATTGCCACAACGTTGTTATCTATAAAACTATAACTAGTAGTAATATTTCTATTATTTATTATTATAGCACCATTTATTGCATGGCTCTTTACATTTATTTAAATATTATTTTCAAACCCATAAGAAAATATATGAAGCTTTAACCATTGGTGTTCTCATCTGTTCTCAGTGGTGAACTAAAGACATTTCTTCCAACCGTGGCTGATTTCTTGGTCTTATCCAAAATTCGCAAGATGTTGGGGTTTTCTCATTGCCAGAAACACTTCTCAGGTGCAGCTCCGATCTCCGCAGAAACACTGGAATTTTTCCTGGGACTCAATATTACTTTATATGAAGGTTATGGCATGAGTGAGACATCAGGGCCTCATGTTATGTCTGGCCCTTACAACCATCGCTTTCAATGGTAAGAATGGTTTATTTTTTCATGAAGTGATACAAAAGGGTGGCCTCTATGGATCATTCAGACGACTCTATATTCAGTCAGTGTGCTGTCCATGTGATCAATAGAGAGCACACCCATCCAGTGCCCAGGAATGATTTTTCATATGAACCAATAGTCCAAGTAAAAAAATGGCAGCATGCAGAAGTCTGGTCTGTTTTACAGGCCAGACTCCTACACCTGCAGACTATGCAGACGAGCACACAGAGCCAGTCCAATATGCCATCTGTGGATGTGACTGGCCCGAGATTTAAGGCCCGTCACACATAACGATGCACCAGCGATACCAATAACGATATGACCTGGCCGGGATCGCTGGTGTGTCGTTTTTCACATCGCTGGTAAGATGTCAAACAGTATCTCATCAGCGATGTCACCAACGACTTCAGCAACGATCGAGAATTATACCGAGGTCGTTGGGAATTGTCACTCATAGCGTAGCATTGAGATCGTTGGTCATTGTCCCTTTCAAACACAACGATGTAGCGCTCCCAGCGGGAGTGCAACGACGTAGAAATGACCCAGAGCAGTATGTAACGATCTCACAACAGGGGCCAGATCGTTGGTACGTGTCACACATACGACATAGTTAGTGGAATCGTTGTTGCATCACAAAATCTGTGACGTTACAACGATCTCGTTAGCGATCTCGTTATGTGTGACAAGGCCTTTAGTATAGGACATGTGAACCCTGGACTTTGACCTTTAAAATGTGTTGCTAGTTAAATATTACAGTACCTTGTAATTAAATAATTAGTGCTGCCAAGCAATTATTTAAGACAAGCTCTTTACAAAGCTGCTTATTTCCACATTGATGTAAGTGTGGTGACAATGTTACACACCTGCTGAGACACTTTCATAATTAGGAGATATTGTGTATGTATCCTGTACATTAGTAGAGCACATATGATTGATACTTACCGATCACGCACAGAATCTGACATCTTCCGCTCAGTGTATGGCACCATCATAACGCCTAGGCAGTAGGCTTGCTGTCTGGGTGTTATGTTTGACAATGATCTCTCCTTCACCCCCTATATATAATCTCTCACCCGCTCTTGCCGCTTGCACCTGAAGAATATCTCTAGAATCCACCCCTTTCTCATCTTGGAAACAACAAAAACCCTCACCATGGCCCTGCTCCACTCCCGCCTTGATTATTGTAATTCTCTATTAACTGTGCTTCCCCTCAGTAGGCTTTCCCCTCTCCAGTTCATCCTTTATGCAGCAGTCTGGGTCACCTATCTGGCTAACTGTTACTCGGATGCTTCTGCTCTGTGCCAGTCATTGCACTGGCGGCCCATACTTTATAGGATCCAACTTCCTTGTTCTCACCCACAAAGCTCTTCACAGTGCAGCACCTCCCTACCTCTCCAGCCGCATGTCTGTCTATCACCCCATCGTTCTCTTCCCTCTGTGAGCGATTTTAGATTAACATCTGCATTATTCCAAACCTCCCACTCCCAGCTGCAATCTTTTTTCGAGCTACACCAGTTTTCTGGAATGCTCTACCCCAAGAAATTAGGTCTATGCACAACTTACATAGCTTAGACGCTCACTAAAAACACATCTTTTTAGGGCGGCCTATCATGGTCCCTAGTTGAAGTCATTTAGACATAACCTATTCACTACACCAGAATCAAAAGCATTACAAATAATGGCTGGTGACCACTCATGCAGCTCTTATTTATTCCCCATTCCCTCAAGACAGCAGAACCATCATTGTAAATAAGCCCCTCTACTTTGTGTCAACCCCATCTTATTGTAGATTGTAAGCTCTTACGAGCAGGGCCGTCATTGTTTTGCTTGAATTTTTGTATTTTTTATAATTGTTACTTATGACCATATGTATATGAACCTCTGAATTGTAAAAGCGCTACGGAATATGTTGGCGCTATATAAATAAAAATTATTATTATTATTATGTCCGTGACGTGTACATGTCAAAGAATGAGCAGACCCTAGGTCCCTGGGTCTGAGGTGTGGCCTGCCTTATGAGCTGGACATTATTTCATGTGTATAGCTTCCCATTGCTGGTGTTCCCTGTTAGGAAGTAAATAGAAAATTCCACACAGACCGGGTATTCTGATTTAAAACTCCAATTCTTTATTCATCCATACGAATAAAACACAAGTTCTGGGGTACACAAGCCCCCCTCCCACGCCTTACGCGTTTCGGTTAGAGCACCTTAATCATAGGCATACACAGCAGTGTCTGCACAACACATATATAGGAAACTTTACATGTGTACATGTAAAGTTTCCTATATATGTGTTGTGCAGACACTGCTGTGTATGCCTATGATTAAGGTGCTCTAACCGAAACGCGTAAGGCGTGGGAGGGGGGCTTGTGTACCCAGAACTTGTGTTTTATTCGTATGGATGAATAAATATTTGGAGTTTTAAATCAGAATACCCGGTCTGTGCGGAATTTTCTATTTACTTCACGGCTAATCTGGATACCAGCTTGGATTCCAGCACAAACAGCCTAGGAAGGCCATGGTGAGCTATACACTTTGAATCTTTATTACGTTCCCTGTTAGGACCCAGGCCTACTTATTCTTTGCCATGTACACATCACAGGACATAAGGTTATAATACCAATAGGTAGGGATCGCCCCAATCTTGTTGCGGTGGGATAGCTTGCTCATTTATTTGATCAAAATAATGTCTCCAAGTACCCTATTTAGTTTTATGCACTATAGCATTTTACTTTATTTATTTTAGGGTATTTGCTCATTATTTCCTTGTTGTTTTTTGCTATTATGAGGCCCGTGTGAATATGCACCTACTGCATGGTTACATTTGAGTTCTAGTTCTGGCTTTCTTTCAAGATGAACCATTGGTGTCTTGCAGATTGTGAGCTAAAGCACAAGGTTGTTTTTATAAAAGTGAATAATTTTAGAGCAAATAATGAGGTGAGCTGGAGCTCTTCTGTGCCTCTGTATGTCTCCTAATTAGTAGTGTTTTTTACTACTGGACAACATCTTATTTATGACCCCATGGTACTGCATAAATTAAAAATTACCAATAAGCAGCAGCTGAACTGTTGCGCAGCATTTAAAACTATGTCCAATCAGTTTCTTTCACTAGGACACAAAAGTGAAAATTATATCCAATCAGCTGCTTCTGATTGGTTGTAGTGATCACATGACATTGTTTATGTCATGAGACCAGAGTGGGACATAGGGTCCAGAGTAGAGGAGTTATGTTAGCCAGGAAGGTAATAAGTATATATTTTGTTAACACTCATGCAAAAAAACAACACATTTTTTGTGCATATTAGATGCGTTATTGTTATGCGTTTTTGAAACTGCTTCAAATCTGCAAGAAGAAAATAAGCAACATGCGCATGAGAAGTCAGAAATCTTCTTCACTTTACTGGGACTGTAAACTGCTGCATTATTCTTAGCAAAAATGCACAGAAAATATATACCCGTACTGTCTGTGTGCAGATGCCTCGGCCATGTATTACCATACCAGTTTATCTCTGGCTGGTTGCGTTTAGGCTTTAAATATGTGTCCACACCCGAATTCATTTCTTCATAATGTAAACATGACAAAGTTCAGAATACCATGTCATATTTTTATGCTTCAAATACCCTGAATGTCCAAGGGGTTTTCCATCAATTTTTGAAAATTGGCCAAGAGGAAGCAATTAAAAAGTGTGGATTAATTACGTGACCTACATTGCCGAGATGCTGAAGCGATGACGTCTGATCCATTCAGTCACCTGGCCACTGAAATCATTGATTTGCAGCAAGGTATAGTGTGATTAATAGATGGGATGTTGTCACTTCTAGTCCTGGCCAAAGTGATAGGCTTTTGAAAGTGTAATATTTCTTTCTTTATGTTATAAGTATCCGTTCTCTCTGGCTAGATTAAAAAAAGAAGAAAAATAAAAAGCAATGAAATATACAAGCGGCGTTTAGGTGAAAACATATTGAACATTCACATTGGCCTTGTGATATTTGACCTTTCCAAACTGCTCCAGGAAGTAAATAGAAGTAAATATACAATGCCCTAAAAGTATTCATACCCCGTGAACTTTTGCATATTTTTTCACGTTACATCCACAAACTTAACAGTATTTTATTGTGTGAGGTGTAATGAAAGTGATACATGGTTTTCTAAATATTTTAAAAACATTAGTCTGAAAATTGTGACGGGCATTTGTATTCAGCCCCCGAGTCAATACTTTGTAGGACCACCACAATTACTTCTTAGGCGGCCGTCACACGCTAAGATATCTAGAACGATATTGTAAGCGATCACGTGCACGCGCGATCGCTTACAATATCGCTCACATCGCTGGTGAGATGTCACACAGACAGACTCACCAGCGATGTAGAGCTGCGATCTCGCTGGTTACTATGGTACACATCGGGTTACTAGGCGCCGCGCGGCGCTTAGTAACCCGACGTGTACCATAGTTACCATCTCCCAGCATAGGCTCTGCCGCTGGGAGATGGATCATCGTGGTGTCACACACTAAGATATCTAGAACGATATTGTAAGCGATCACGTGCACGCGCGATCGCTTACAATATCGCTCACATCGCTGGTGAGATGTCACACAGACAGACTCACCAGCGATGTGGAGCCGCGATCTCGCTGGTAACTATGGTACACATCGGGTAACTAGGCGCCGCGCGTCGCTTAGTAACCCGACATGTACCATAGTTACCATCTCCCAGCATAGGCTCTGCCGCTGGGAGATCGTTCATCGTGGTGTCATACACCACGATGAAGCAGATCGCTAAATCGTAAATCGCTAGATCTGAGGTCCGGACCTCAGATCTCGATTTTGCGATTTGATCAGATCTCGCTCGTCGTATCTTGCCGTCACACGCACAGACATCGCTTACGCGATGTTTAATCTGCCGCGTTCAAGCGATATCTTGCGCGATATTTGTGCGTGTGACGGCTGCTTAACTAAGACTTTTGGGTATGTCTCTACCACCTTTGCACATCTAGAGGCTGACATTTGTGCCCATTCTTCTTTGCAAAATATTTCTAGGTCGGTGAGATTGGATGGAGACGTCTGTGAACAGCAATTTTCAAGTCTTGCCACAGATTTTCAATAGGATTTAGGTCTGGACTTTGACTGGGCCATTCACACACAAATATGCTTAGATCTAAACCATCCATTGTAGCTCTGGCCACATGTTTAGGGTCATTGTCCTCCTGGAAGGTGAAACTATTCTCAAGCCTTTTGCATCCTCTAACAGGATTGTGCTGCATTTAGCTCCATCCATCTTCTCATCAACTCTAACCAGCTTCCCTGTCCCTGCTGAAGAAAAGAATCCCCACTGCATGATCCTGCCATCACAATGTTTGATGGTGAGGATGATGTTTCAGGGTGATGTGCAGCGTTAGGCTACGTTCACATGTAGCAGTTTTTTTTGCGCGCGCTTTTTTGCCGCGTCTTGCGGCCGCACTTTTTAGCTTTTTTACGACCGCATTTCTCCACCAAAAGTGAAGGGGGGAAGTGATGTCACACAGGGGAGGAAGAAACTTGTGTACCTCCCCTGTGGGACATATGTGACAGCCCTTTTGGGTTTCGCAGTGTATTAATATACAGTGCTGCGCAAATTAATTGGGACAAAGCATTTTTTTAAGTAGAATCGTAAGTTCGTTACCAGTCAGTGATTGAAACCAGTTTTAACTGCTTTGAACAGGTGTGAGTGTACAACCTTGAGTAACAAAATGTGGCTTGACTGGTTTTACTCAGAAAATAACAGCTAGCTGCCCCCTCAGCTTCAGGTGAGAGCTTGTTTCTGTGAGGGGTGGTTTAATGTACTTTTTCTCTGTGTGATTCCTGCCTGTAAAAATGGATGTTACTCCACGGAAGAGATCTAGAATTATTACTCTTAATGAACATACAAGTCTGAATGTAAGAGAAATCGATTCCACCGTTGGTATTGGAAAATCTACCGTTTCAAGAATAATTCGCACACAATGAAACTGGATCGTTTTCTCCAAAACGAAAAGGAAAATGTGGAAGAAAAAGGAAAACGACACCAAGAACTGATAAAACACTTATCAGAAATATTAAAATTAATGCAAGAAAAACTTGCTTTGTCCTAATTAATTTGCACAGCACTGTACACTGTGAAACCTAAATAAAAGTCATCCAAATGGTATTAAAAATAATAAAAATTGAATACTTACCCTCCGCCGGCTGTTCGGGTTACTGTGAGCCGAGACACCCACATCTACTGTGGTTCCAGGACCTTGCAAGATCTGTGATTGGCCGCTCGCGATCATGTGATTTGTGATGTGAATATCACATGATCGTGACCGGCCAATCACAGATCACAGGTCTTGGTAGCACAGTAGATGTGGATGTGTTTTAGTGCTGGTAACCGTGAACAGCCTGGCGGATGGGTAAGTATTCAATATTTATTATTTTTAATACCATTTGGATTACTTTTATTTAGATTTCGCAGTGTATATTAATACACAGTGAAACCCAAAAGGGCTGTCACACAGGAGAGGAACACAGGATTCTTCCTCCCCTGTGTGACGTCTCTTACTGCAGCATTAAACGTGCTGAAATTGTGCATTGTCTGAATGGCAATGCATAATTCCAGCGGGTATAATGGCTCCTATGGGAGAAAGCGCAGGCGCACTTGCGTAAAGAATTGACATAATTGACATGGTCATTCTTTTTATGCGTGCGCCTTCTCCCATAAAAGCACAGCGGATATTTACGCAGCGTCTGCACAGCAAAAGTGAAAGTCCATTCACTTTGCCAGCAGATGCAGGTGCACTTTAGGCGGCCGTCACACGCTGAGATATCGCTAAAGATATCGTAGACGATGTTAAATTTGCATATCGTCCGAACGACGCGCAAAATCGCTCATCACGACGCTACACCCACAGACATCGCTCAGACGATTCCCCGATCCACCCATCCAGCGATCGTCTGAGAGATGCAGTTATCAGCAGTGGACATCGTTCAGCTAAAGTCACACACAAATCTCCTAAACGATGTGGGAGCAAATGTGGGCGTAATTGGAGCCGATAGGCGTGGTACATGGGCTCCAAGCTGCGCCCCTCACTACACCATTGGTGCTCAGTACTGCGTCCTCATTGGGTCAGATGTCCTTTGAAACATGGCGGCCTCATCCCCACAATGTCCTGTGATATTGATCGTAATGTATATGTGTGCTGTAGCACATAACTAAATTGCAATGGGCAAAACGTACAGCCGCGTTATGTGTGCCGCGCCCGCCAACATTGTGTGGGTATATGACAAGGTGGACACTATATAGCAGGGTCGGGGACCACGCAGAATCGATTATCAAGTTGACGCAATTGGGTGCACAGTTCGGAGATATTGTGCAGCCGACGCCTATGTGTGGTGCTGAAGACAGCGCTTTCAAAATGGCGCCCTGTGAGGGCAGCCAATGGCAACGCATCATCTTCCACCAATGCGAGCTAGTGGTGAAGCAGCCAATCCGAAACCATTTCGTTGCACGAATCACCACTGAGGAGGTCAGGCAATAGGAAACTCCTGACACGCCTACGTGATGGATTTTGCCATCGCTTAAATCACACGTTTCGTGTGATGTCGGGAATTTACACGTGTCGATTGTGCGTATTTAATTGGCCGATATCGTCAGATCTGAGAACCGAACCTCAGATCACGATTTAGAGATTTGATCAGATATCGCTCGTCGTATCTGGCCGTCACACGCACAGACATCGCTTACGCGATGTTTAATCTGCCGCTTTCAAGCGATATCTTGCACGATATCTCAGCGTGTGACGGCCGCCTTAGGAGAAAAGCGCGAGGAAAAAAGCACAATGTGTGAACATAGCCTTAGTTTTCCACCACACATAGCGTTTTGCATTTAGTCTAAAAAGTTCTACTCATTTGAATAGAGCACCTTCATTCACATGCTAGCTGTGGCCCCTACATGGCTTTTTGCAAATGGCAAACAGGACTTCTTTTGGTTTTCAAATATGGCTTTCTTCTTGACATTCTTCCATAAAAGGTTAGAATTGAGGAGTACAGTATATGACTTATGGTTATCCTATGGACATGTTTACCCACCTGAGCTGTAGATCTCTGCAGCTCCTCCAGAATAACCTTGAGACTCTTGGCTGCTTTTCTAATTAGTGCTGTCCTTGCTTTTGATGTCAGTTTAGTTGGACGGCAATGTGTTTGTAGGTTTGCAGTTGTGCTATACTTCTTCCATTTTTGGATGATGGATTGAACAGTGCTCCATGAGATTTTCAGAATTTGGGCTATTATTTTTATAACCTAACCCTGCTTTAGGGTGTGTGCCCACAGGAAGGTTTTGCTGCGTTTGACATCAGGTTTTGCCTTGGTTTTATGTAAATCTATGCTAAGCTAATGCTGAGTTTTTGGTTTTCATCAAAACCTATGTGAAAAGCTTTCACACACACTGTTTTTTTTTTCTCTATAGAAAATGGAAATACCACAGGTGTTTCCACTTAAGCAAAAGTGCAGCAAATAATTGACATGCTCATTCTTTCTAATGGCCGCTTTACACGTTTCAATATCGTTGCGATATCGCAATTCAATGGCGCGGGAGCGCGCATTTCGTGCTCGTTTCTCCCGCATCGCATCGGAGGTTTAGACGTTGCGATTTCTGAATCCAACGTCCGTACGATGTCTACGCCCCCCAACCCAGGAACGACCATTTAACATGGGAGTGAATGGGTGACGTAGAACTTCACATCGGAATTGGGCTGTCACACAGCACGATCCGGCTCCAATCTCCATTCGTTCCTGCATCGTATTGGACGTTCACACCATACAACGCAGGAACGATATCGGCTCCAACGATTGAACCATGTGACTTTTGATTGAAATTAGACTCCGATATCGCAACGTGTAAACCCGCCATAAAACACAGCAAAACCTGAGGTGTTGGGACAGCTAAGGCCATGTGCACACACTGATTATTTGATGAGTTGTTTACCTCAGGGCCACTTTCCACACACCAACTTATCTGTCCAACTTCTGACCAACTTGCTGGTTACACTGAAATCATGGACACATTGCTCCATTTTGTGGCTGTGTACAAATGGAACAATGTGTCTATGATTTCACTGCAACCAGCAAGTTGGTCAGAAGTTGGACAGATAAGTTGGTGTGTGTAAAGTGGCCATTAAGGTGGGTTTACACGTTTCAATATCGTTGCGATATCGCAATTCAATGGCGCGGGAGCGCGCATTTAGTGCTCGTTTCTCCCGCATCGCATCGGAGGTTTAGACGTTGCGATTTCTGAATCCAACGTCTGTGCGATGTCTACGCCCCCCAACCCAGGAACGACCATTTAACATGGGAGTGAATGGGTGACGTAGAACTTCACATCGGAATTTGGCTGCCACACAGCACGATCCGGCTCCAATCTCCATTCAATATCGGAGCATTGAATAGCACGCTCATTCAATCCCCGATATCGCATTGACATCGTTCCTGCATTGTATTGGACGTTCACACCATACAACGCAGGAACGATATCGGGTCCAACGATCGAACCACGTGAATTTTCATTGAAATTGGACTCCGATATCGGAACGTGTAAACCCGCCTCTGATTGCTCCACTCCTGGTTTTGTCTACAAATCCTGAGGTAAAAAACTCATCAAATACTCAGCGTGTGCACGTGGCCTAATCCTAGAATCCATAGGTTTTGCTGGAAAACAAAAATGCAGCAAATCCTTTACACTGTCTCCAGAAAACAAACAATGTGTGTGAAAGCTTTTCCCTAATAACATAGGTTTTGCTGGAAACCAAAAACTCAGGATTAGATTAGCATAGATTTACATAAAACCAAGGCAAAACCTGATCTCAAACACAGCAAAACCTTCCTGAGGGCACATACCCTGATGGTGGGTTTACACGCCGCGATATCAGCGTCCAACTCCGACCCAACTCCGACAAAAAGTCACGTGGGTCGCGAGTTGGAGCCGATATCGGGTGCGCGTTGTACTGTTTCAGTGTACAACGCGATGCTGGAACTATGCCAAAACTATATCGGAGTTGAATAGCAGAGCTATTCAACTCCCCGATATCGCAAGGCCGTTGTACCAGCATCGCAGCGTGTGACAGCCCAACTCCGATCTGTACTCGCACCTCACCCATTAACTCCCATATTAAATGGTCGTTACTGGGTTGGTGGGCGTACACATCGGAGGGACGTTGTTTCCCGATATCGCAGCGTGTAAACCACCGATGCGATATCGGGAAAAGCGCTAAAAAAATGCGCGCTCCCGCGGCGTTGCATCCGATATCGCCGCGATATCGGGACGTGTAACCCCACCATTACTCTTCTCCATAACTTTATCTCTGACCTGTCTTGTGTTCTTTGGTTTTCATGATGATGTTTGATTCCTAATGTTCTCTGACAAACTTCTTAGGCCTGGTTCACATCACGATTCTGTGCCTGTCCGTGGGATCCGAGTTTAAAGAAGGATCCCACCAACAGGCACAGATCCACACGGATCCCTGCACTTGGATGGCAAATAGCCATCCGATCCGTGTCTATGCAGGATCCGTGTGGATCCTGTTCTCCCTGCCTGTCCCTGCTTCTTCTCTAGCTGTCCCTGTCACTCAGCCAGCAGAAGATCTGGATACTGTCACAGCCCTGCAGCAGCCGCGGGAAGGTAAAGTATCCTCTGGGAGGATTTTTTTTTTTATTTACACATTCCGGAGGGGAGAGGACAGGGAGGAGGACAGAGGATAGAAGAGAGGGAGAGGAGAGCATAGATAGAAGA
The DNA here is from genome assembly GCA_033576535.1 of Allobates femoralis. Taxonomy (NCBI): domain Eukaryota; kingdom Metazoa; phylum Chordata; class Amphibia; order Anura; family Aromobatidae; genus Allobates; species Allobates femoralis. Next base: position 224,933,160 of record JARQOC010000004.1, on the reverse strand, counting down.
GGGACAGATACGGACAGACAGGGACAGATAGGGTTAATTATGTACTGAGCACTGCCTCTGGGCTTGCTCAGTACATAAAGCACGGAGCTGACATCGGATCCGAGTTCAACTTGGATCTAATGTCCATAGGCTCCTATGCTATCGGGGCTCGGATCAACTCTGATCCGAGGCTGTCCGATTTCATTCTCGGACACAAAAACACAGCAGGCTGCGTTTTTGTGTCCGTGCTGAAATCGGACAGGATCGGATGGTGCCAAAATCGGATGTCATAAGGCACACATCCGATCCGATCCGAGCCCCATAGGGATACATGGGATCCGATTTCAGATCCAAGTGTATCCGTTTTGAAACTGATACACTCGGATGCCTTGAAATTGTGATGTGAACCGGGCCTTTGGCTTTCACAGAACAGTTATAGTTATATTAAGAATCAATTACACACATGTGGACTCTATTTACTAATTAAGTAACTTCTGGAGGCAATTGGTCGCTAAACATTTTATATAGCGGTAACAGACTACATGGGGCTGAATAGAAATGGAAGTCACAATTTTCAGAATAATAATGTACAAAATATTTAATAACCCATATATTATTTCCTTTTCACTTCACAAATACTTGTTAAGGCAGCTTCACACGCTAGGATCTCGTTAAAGATATCCTTGAAACGTCACGGATATGAGAATGTTCTAACGATATCGTTAGTGTGTCCTTGCGTGTAAATGAACGATGTAGGATGAAAATATCGTTGGGACGTTCATCACAAAATTGAGATCCTGACCTCAAATGTATCGTTCGTCATCTAATTAAGGAACTGTGAAGAAGCCACATCGTCCAGTGTTACACCTTTTTGAACAATGTCGTTCAAAATTCTCCTATTCCTGCCGCTTTAAAAGATCGTTCAGTTCTTGCTCTACTATTTAACTGGTGCGTTGCCGAATGGGATATCGTTAACGATATCCTTGTATCCTTGTGTGTGACAACGCGCTAACGATGTCAGAACGATCAATGTCACGTGATTGTTCTAAGGATATCGTTAACAATATCCTAGCGTGTAACGGCACCTTTACTTGATTTTGGCATATCATATAAAATCCCAATAAAATACATTTAAGTTTGTGGGTGAAATGTGAAAAATATGGAAAAGTTCACAGAGTATGAAAACTTTTTCAAAGCACTATATATTATACTATACTATATAAGTAATTAATACCAGATCAGTAGTTGCAATTGCAAGCATATTTCAAGCTGTAAGGCTATGTGCCCACTGGATGTATTTTTTTGCGCTGTGTTTGTGCATATCACAAATGCAGCGCAAAAATGCAGCACAGACAAACAGACACTTTCTCACCCTCCCCGGCATGCCTACAGTGATGTCTTAGTCCCGGGCACCAGCAGAAGCTGTATCGTACTTACAGGACCTTGGTAAATCACATGGTACGCAGTTCCTGCACGGTGCACGGAGAAACACATCACTAAGGATGACTGTGGGATCACTGGGGAGAGCGCGTATTAGAGCAGTTTTGTTTAGGAAATTGCTGTAATAAACTGTGTGAATACCAATCCATTTACCCCTTACTTGTGCTGCATTTTTGTGCATTTGTAATATGCACAAACACAGCACAAAAAAATACATCCAGTGGGCACATAGCCTTACATGTTTGAAATATGCTTGCAATTGCAACTATATATATATATATATAGAGGGACGCATGGTGGCTCAGTGGTTAGCACTGCAGCCTTGCAGATCCGGGGTCCTCACCAAGGACATCATCTGCAAGGAGTTTGTATGTTCTCCCTGTGTTTGTGTGCGTTTCAACCAGTTTCCTCTCACATTTCAAAGACATACTGATAGGATGTTTAGAGTGTGAGCCTCAATGGGGACAGTGTGCTGCAAATGTATGTAAAGTGCTATGGAATTAATAGCACTATATAAATGAATACATATATGTATCCTTTAAAAATTCAAGTCACAATATAAATTCAGGTTTATGCCTGCCGAACATCATTAGTAGGTAATGCATGACACAGACAGGGCATAACACAATTGAAAGAATCCCTGTCACCCTCAGGCCTTCCACTAGGCTTAACACAAAGTATTATCTTTTAGCTGAAAATTTTAAACAATTATATAATCATATATATGTTAGACTGTATTCCCATGTCCACTTTTCATAGTCTGTGTATGAGCTACAATTCCAGGCCAATGCCAATGTCTTCTGTCCCGAACCAACAGTATGTGAAGGCTGTTAGTGTGGCGCCCCTGCGTATCCAGTTGCCACAGAGGTACTGCATCCCTGATAGGGTGTAGTATCCCACTCACTAGGTAAGGGGGGTACAGACCGGTACTGGGACACCCATATCACGCTAGGAACAATTGTAGTGGGGTTGGGTGGTGAAGGAAGCCGTTAGAGGGAGGACTTTGGGAGGAGTGAGGTCAGAAAAAACACACTAGATGACGTGGTTCACGTGACAGAGGGTATAAAAAGAACAAGAAACATCTAGAACGTAGGAGACGACAGTGAGAAGAAAGACAGTTAACAGAGAGAGTGACCAGCTGAGGAGAGGTGAGAGGTGGTAGAACAGCTGGGGAAAGGCCATGAACACCAAGGTCGAGTTGGAGGGCAACTAGAGAATATACGCCTGACAAGTGTCCAGAGGACTGAAACAAGTGGGAGCTCATCCTAAGGCCGAACCCTAGAACAGAACATCACCCAAGTGGCTCCGGGAGGAAGAGGGGGTCCCAGAGGCACAGGAAGTGAGCAATCCACCCGTGGGAATCGTATCCATTGTCAAGCGCAGGTGTGAAGACCACCTGCTGTGAGGCCGAGCTGCTGGCAAGGCAGCACCCTGAGAAAACCAGAGACCCTTTACCCCTATATAGGGATCTGGAATTACAGCGGAGCCCAGGCGGTAGCTGCCTAAGATGAGCAGCGGACCGGAGCAGGAAGGTCGCTAGGATGGGACTAAAAACCAGGTCCGAAAACGTAGTCAGAGTCAGAGTCAAACCAGGAGGGCAGCTAAGGTATAAAATCGTCAGGCCAAAGCAGGGTCAAAAATCCAGGCAAAGGTCAGAGTCAAAACCGGGAGGGCAGCTAAGATACCGAATTGTTAGGCTGAAGCAGGGTTAAAAATCCAGGCAAAGGTCAGAGTCAAAACACACACTAGATCGCTGGGGAAACCAAGACTGTATCTGGCAGCCTGTAAGACAGGCTCCAAGGTATTTGAGGATGTGGTTACCTCCCATAGGCTGGAGCCCACAGCCTGATGTTCTCATAAAGACCGCCCCTAGAATGGTGATGCACGACTGGAACCAACCACCACACTTCTGACAGAAGAACGAAGGCTGCGCCAATCAGACGCCTCTGAAGGACCCTCTCTTCTGCAACCAACATCACCCACAGTAGAAACACGGTGGCGCCCAGCGACAGAGGCAGATGTCGAAGGAGCAGGTCTATATAAGGACACGGCCCTCCTGTCACCGGCACCATCAGCCGAAGGAATCTGGCGCCTACCAGTGGCCAAGGCAGAACACCAGCCACCGAGTCCAATGGCGACGTGACAGCAGGCAAGTGGTGGGACTAGACCTTTTCAGAAATGGGGCATTTCCGGTAGTTGAGGAGGTACTAGAAAAAAAGTTCTATGTTCATCACACAGAAAAGGAGGCATCTATGTCCATTTATACACAGCAATGTGTTTTGAGGATAATGTTAAGTAAACAACACACCAAAAGAGGTATATAAGTTTCTGTGTACTCATATAAGATGTTTAAAAGACAGAGTTTATCAGTTTACAGATATCAAAGGTTATCTATATCCATATATACTCAGAGGAGTCTATAACTGAACACCAGATAAGCAAAACAGCTATAACATTATCTACTGTGTACGTAACCGTCCTGAGTGGCTACCATGTCCAGATGGAGTGCAAGGGGATGTGAATTTCCTACTGTGGAATATACCACATTTCCGGGTCGCGCGTGTGACATCATAAAAAAGTGTCGCAGCTTGCATTTAAATCCCAAGAAGTGACCTGGAGCGCATAGACTGCGCATGCGCTAGGAGGAGCTAAGCGGTGAGGCGTCATTCGCGTCATTGTTATGTAGCGGTAGCAGCTCCTGGCAAACTTGCGCTTCACGGTCAAGAAGTGACCTGGAGCGCATGAACTGCACATGCGCTAGGAGGAGCAGAAGCAGCGACGCTAACTCGCGTCATCACTATGTAGCGGTGTTCAGTGTAACAATGGCAACGTTACAAGTAGGAACAAATGGCTCTTGTGCCATACTAGAGGAAAAAAAGGGGCTGGGTAGAGGCTATAGAGTGGGTCAAAACAGTGATCAATGTATGCAAAATGCCGCAGTGGAACATTCCTGGACAAGAAACAGAGCAAACTAAGGGAATAAGGTTTCTAAATAGGATGTAAATAAAACATCCTATTATTAATGGGTAGCAGAGGAAGGATAATTAATAATATAGCCTCTGCAATATCAGTGTCATCCTACATGGATAAAAACACAAAATAACCGGTTGGATAAATATGTTACATCACCAAAAGGAAATAAACTCAAGGGCAAAGAAAAGAGAGCAATTAATGCAATCTACAGAAAGCAACTGTATGTTAGTTGTTCATTTAACCCTTTCGGGTGGACATATATATATCCACCTGGCCTCCTTTTGCAGTAGGATTCTGTCAAAATCACCTTTTCTCGGTGAAGGTTTAGGTACCTCCAAGACTTTGAATTTCAGCCATCTCGGGTCACCTCTATGATACTCATGCACATATCTTGAGACAGGGGTATCTCTGCTTTGTCTGATATCACCAAGGTGTTCTCCAAGTCTCTTCCCCAATTCCCTCTTGGTTTTGCCAATGTAAACCTTCGGGCAAGGACATGTTATTATGTACAGTGCTGTGCAAATTAATTGGGACAAAGCACGTCTTTACTTGTTTTTCTTGCATTAGTTTTACTATTTCTGATAAGTGTTTTATCAGTTCTTGGTGTAGTTTTCCTTTTTCTTCCACATTTCTCTTTTCGTTTTGGAGAAAACGATCCAGTTTCATTGTGGTTGCGAATTACTCTTGAAATGGTAGATTTTCGAATACCAACGGTGGAAGCGATTTCTCTTACAGTCAGACTTGTATGTTCATTAAGAGTAATAATTCTACACCTCTTCCGTGGAGTAACATCCATTGTTACAGGCACGAATCACACTGAGAGAATAAGTACACTAAAGCACTGCTCACAGAAACAAGCTCTCAACTGAAGCTGAGGGGCAGCTAGCTGTTATTTTCTGACTAAAACCAGTCAAACCACATTTTGTTACTCAAGGTTGTACACTCACACCTGTTCAAAGCAGTTAAAACTGGTTTGCATCACTGACTGGTAACCCCAACTTACGATTTTACTTACAAAATGCTTTGTCCCAATTAATTTGCACAACACTGTATATTAAGCCCTGGGTACTACAATTGGCAAACTTCCGCAACCTATAGATAGTATTTGTTGTGGAGCTGATGATAGTTTTGAAGGCTGAATCCATGGGCAGAATTTACAGTGCCCACATTTATATGTACCAACTGTTCTTAAGTTCTGCAAGCATGTGGTTTGCAGTTTTGGTGGTTGGTAATGACTGTGCACTGGTCTATCACCTATCGACCGTCCCCATCTGTATGTTATGTTTGAGTTGGGCATGACAAAATCCTTTAAATCAGGGTCTGCAATTAATATACACCAGTGCTTTCTCAATAGATGTATGATTTCTTTGTTATGGGTGTCAAAAGTACCTATAATTCTGGTCACAGACTGATTGTCATCTTTCTTTTTGTTTGAAATTAGTAGAGAGTCTCTAGTGCACGTTAGTGCGCTTTTATATGCCACATTTAGAACCGTATGTGGGTAACCTCTCTCTAGAAATCTATCCCTTAGTTCTCCTGCTTGGCTATAGAATTCATTTTTGTCTGAACAATTTCTCCGGATGTGGAGATACTGTCCTTTGGGGATACCTCTTTTTTGAGGTACAGGATGGCAACTCCCCCAATGCAGCAAGTTATTTGTCGCCATAGGCTTTCTATAGATGGTTGATTGTATATCGAGGAAAGGTAATCTATCGCCACTTATCTCATAGGTAAAGAAGAGCCCCAGATCGTTTTTGTTCAATTCTTTTACAAACGCTACGAACGATTCTTTTGAGCCAAACCATAATACAAGAACATCGTCCACATACAGGCCCCAAAACGATATGTTTTGAGTCCAAACGCTCATGGAATCGGTAAAAACATATAGATCCTCCCACCAGCCCTGGCCGATCACATGATTAGGCCCACAATGCATCGGGCCGATCACGTGATTAGGCCCACAATGCACCAGTCCAGATATGACGTTTCGGCCGGGCATTACAGCAGCAGCGAGGACGAGAAATACAAAAAGGAGGCGGCAAAGCACCAGGAGCGATGACGCCCAGCGGGCGTGCTAGGAGACAGCAAGGAGGGGATAATGGAGCCCAAAGCCCGCCTATCCAGTCTCCTAGATGGAGACCATATATAAGTTCAAAGTCATTTTTCTTAATCGTTATAGGGCCCCTTTAGGTCAGACAGGGATGATTAGAGAACAACTATCAAGGTGCAGGGACAGGTAGTGATAGGAGAGAGGGGTAGAGTGACCTGACAGGTTCCCTTTAACTATTAACCAGCCAGTCAACCTCCTTCAAGCAGTAGACTGCCTCATTTACATAACAAAATGTAAGTGTATAAATTATTTTTTTTCACCTTTCACATTATACTATTAGCTCAGACAGGAATGATTATACTAGTATTATAACGCTAGCTAAACAGGTACAGACAGTGATAGCTGGGGGGCATAAACTAGCTGACAGGTTCCCTTTAAACAACCGTTGATTGTTATATACAAGCCTATTGGGGTTCATTTACTGACCTGTTTAGACAAGCTCACCAGAATTCTGTGAGCACAGAATGATCATTAATACAATCATTCCGTGTGCATAAAATATCATGTTATTGGCTGCAAATCACTGAATGACGTGTTGCCCATGTTGATTTTTAAAGCTACTGATCAACAAGTAATTTGATAAGTCATCGGTAGTGATGAGCGAGTAGTGAAATATTGGTAATCGCTATACTTGTAGCGAGTACTTTGTTTATACTCACGTACTCGACCGAATAGCGAGTTCAATGTTAGTCAATTAGTAATAGGCTCCACCCAAACATATGCAACCATAAAACGAGTCTTTCCGGGACATGGTGGAAGGGTAGGCTTTTTTGGGTTTTCACTGTGTAAAACACCTTTCTGTGTCCCCCAGAAAGAGAATACCATTCAATCTGCTCTCCCTGAATTGCTGACTCCCTTTGTGTACTGAAGGGAGGCAGCAATTTGTGTCAGATCATTCACGATCGACACATTCCTCATGAGCACCTGTGATATTCGCTGAGTAATGAGTATTGCAAATACCGTACTATCCGTGTGAGTAGTGAATAGTAATGATTACACTCGCTCACCACAAGTCATCAGGAGTTTTCTGGCCGATTTAGACACAATGCTCATTCACTGCACCCCAAATCAACACATATTGTACCTGATTCAGCAAAGGTTTGCACCAGAATTCTGGCTTAAAAAGTTGCAAACTTCTGGCTCAAGTGGAATCTGCACTAAACGTTTGTGACTTTGCATTCTTGTACTATTTTTACCCAGATGAAGTAGGCATAGCTGGGGTGGAACGGGGTGCATGGAGACTGCCGCTCGATAAATGCATGATAACTGGGTGCATTTGCTACAAAACAAATCTTAGACCAGCAGGGACTGGAGTATGATTAGTGGTAAGACGCACATAGAAGTGTGTACACCGCTCATCTGCCTCTTCATGATCAGGAGGATCTGACACCAGCCCATCTCCACAATCTCCGGTGTTCATAACACCGGCCTTGATAAAAAAGGACCCTTTGTATGTAGAATTTTCAACGATTTGCTAAAGACTTTATAGTCTGTAGTTTAGTATCTGGCCGCAGCATTTTGGAAGCAATAAAAAATAAACTGTCATTAAAAATGCAGCAAAACACTTCAGTCTGAAAGTGTTAAAACAAAATAAAAATCAAATATATTTCAAAAGAATGAGAAAAAAGAGAGGACAAACTTTCCCTATGAACACTTGACAACTCTGTTATGTTAGGATCCAAAATAAGAAAATGGTTACGAAAACAAGTGTGACTTTTCTGATGCCTCTAGTGCTGGACACTTGTACTAATACTTCATCATGGAATACTGGTTTCCACTCTGTCATACTCACAATTATCTTGTCATAGAAACATATGGCCTACAGAATCATCTCATTTTTTATATGTGTAATAATTCTGTAGTTATTCTATTGTTACAGTTGTGGCAAGGTCGTGCCTGGATGTCAAATGAAGCTCGAGAACAAGGACTTGGATGGCAATGGAGAAATCTGTTTTTGGGGGCGGACAATCTTCATGGGCTACTTGAATATGGAGGATAAAACTAGAGAGGTTTTTGACAAAGACGGTTGGTTACATTCAGGAGACATCGGGAAGATAGATTCTGAAGGCTTTCTGCAAGTGACAGGCAGAATCAAAGGTATATTAAAAATGTAATGAAGAAAATTTCAGGGTAAATAAGTCTGTCAGCACAAAATGACTGTTCAAACCAAGTAGAGGCACTCAGTGTAGGCTTTGTCTAGCCCAAGCACCTGCCCAATTCATTGTGTTAAAGGGACTCTGTTAACACAGAATAACTGTCCAAACCAAGTATAGGAGCTCAGTTTATCACGGCAAGGCTAATCTACTTACATAATAGCCAAGTGATTTCCCCTTCCAACCAGTTGTCCACCTACGTCACTTCTGCTACTATGTCACTTTCGCCGCACCATACACCCAACTCATGGATGTAAGAATATGGCGTCCGCTGGCAGTAGTTGTCCCTGGCACACACTACCGCCAGCGACTGGCTCAAAAAAACACCCACACGCTGTATAACATGCCAAACAACACTCTCGCACACATTGCTGCAGTTAATGATCCCGCCCCAATTTTCCAGTCATGCGAGATACTGTGTGAACCCTCTGCCATCTGAGTCGTAAAGCGCTGTGGAATATGTTGGCACTACAGAAAGATTTATTATTATTATTATTTGAGTCCCGCCAGATCCTACCTGTAAGCTCGCCCCCATACTCACCTCACAGCAACTTCCTCCCATTTGCGTACCACTGTGGAATGCATAGAGGACAAACTGTTCCTTTATACTTTCCACAGTAGAACTCACAGCACACGGGGCAGAGAGACCGGTTGCCATGATGGCCTTGCCTCCCTCGGGGGTAGGTGTGGAGCCCCCACGGGACGGGGGTACTCGGTACCGGACCGGTCGGTGCCGGGGAAGTCACGGGTGGCTTGGTCCGGACCGTGTCCCTGGGCCCGCACAATAAGATGGGGAATATTTACAAGGGGATTTGTCACGGGTGATGCCACCCACTTGTTGCGGCCAGTGATGGGGGCCGCCGCTGCCGCAGAACCTCCGGGGGTGATGTGATGGCAGCGGAAATGGTGTAGTTCCAGTGGGAAGAACTGTATCTCCCGGGGCAGTAAGGGTTAAAGTCTATTGGGGTTATAGATGGTGGAGACAGGGTTAAAGGACACACACTCACGTTTGGTAGACACTGGTGCACTTCTCCTTCTCTCTGAGGCTGCAGAGCTGACAGGCTTGTAGCAGGGGGAAGCTCACTGTGCTGAATCTGGAGAAAAGGTCGCAATCAATACATAGACTCACAGTTTTGCTGTTTTCCAAAGCTTTACTACTGATGTTACTGCAGATTATAGTCCACGGAGTCTGTAATGGGGCTGAGCTCTCTTCCCACCCTGTCCGGGGTCGTCAGCGTCCTTATGCTGCACTGTGTGTGTGTCCTGGCTGCTGCTATTAGCTGAGCTGCTGGGATTCCTCACGTCTCTCTCTCTGTATTCTGCTAGTACCACTTGGCTAGGCAACTTGAGTCCTCTGTGCTGTGCTGACCCCTCCGTGTTGCTTTGCTCTGGTACTAGGGGCATCTAGAGATCCCACTGTTCCTGGATTCACTGTGCTGTGGGTGCCAGACACAGTACCGGATCCGGTGTCCGTTCTGTGCGTTCTTCTGGGGCAAGTGAAGGTATCACTCCAGCTCCCAGACGTGTTTCTCTGTCTGTAGTTCTCCTGTTCCTCTGACCCTTGCTAGGTCTGCACTGAGCTAACTCTGCTCTCTGTCCTCTTCACAGCACTACACCGTGCTGCACGGTCTCCTGAGCTGTTCTGAGCTCCTTCCTCATGGGCAAGAGTATATAAGGAAGCAGGTGGTGCTCCCCCTCTTGGCCCAGAGGTGGTAGTGTTTGTCAGTGTGTAGTGGGGGAGAGAACCCATGTGATGTTATTGTGGCACATTAACCCATGGGGTGCCACATAGGGTCATGCTTGGAAGCAAGGTAGGGTATCCACACCAGGTAACCCAAAGCATATAACACCTTCTTAACTCTAGATCAGAAGGGGGAGCTCTAATACGGATTCAGAGGAGTCTCCCCTATAAATTCTGGCTGGAGGCAGAAGACATCCTGCAGACTGGAGCAGTGTCAGGCACGTCCGAGGATATCCACTAGTCAGCGAGTGGGACCCGTAAGCTAGGTTTTGAGGAAAGGAGAGGCACAAGCCTTGGGAGTGGAGCCTCTTAACAGTTCACCCCAAAGCAGAGCGCCAGACTCGGACACCAGAGTCCGAGGTTGCGAGGGTGCTCTAGGCCCAGCAGCCAAAAACCGAAGGACGGGAGATTCCAAGTCTCCCAGCCATCACAGCACTTGGTGGCACAGCAGCATAGGAGAGCCCAGGGACAGTGGTCACAGAAGTGGAACCCGGGAAGAGCGCAAGCTGCCTGCCATACCAGTAAGACACTGTCCAACAGGAGTAAAGCATCACAGCTTAGCTACAGGCAGCCAGGACCAGCAGGCAGAATCGCAGCAGGGAGTCCTCAGAACCAATCTGGTGAGGAGACACCTAACTTGCTTCCAGGCCACCTGGATTCTGAAAGTGATCCTAAACCCACAAACTGACCCCCCCCCCCCCGCATCTTTAGACCTGTCCCTGCACCCCCTCTTATAATTTCTAGCCATCCCTTTTGCAGAAAAAAATCACTTTTGTAAAGTAGAGAAAAAGTTATATTACTTTGTCCTGTGTGAGTTCTCTCTTTCTGAGGAAGCCACAATGGGCGGGGCCAGTGTGCTGCAGCCTTGTAATTATGCACGCCCCTCTCTGCTTCTAAGAGCCTGGCCGCGTCATGAAAAGGGTGGGCTAAATCGCGTCATGCCCCCTTTCATGACGCGACCAGGCTCTTACCAAGGCATCAAGCAGAGAGGGGCGTGCATAATTACAGGGCAGCAGCAGACAGGCACGCCTATTTGCGGCTTCCTCAGAAAGAGAGAACTCACACAGGACAAAGTAATATAACTTTTTCTCTACTTTACAAAAGCGATTTTTTTCTGCAAAAGGGATGTCTAGAAATGATAAGAGGGTGTGCAGGGACAGATCTAAAGATGCGGGGGGTCAGTTTGTGGGTTTAGGATCACTTTAAGATCGACTGTGGACTGTACCTTGATGTTTGCTACTACAGTAAAGGTAAAAAAAACAACCCCTGCGTGTGTCAGTACTTCAGCGCCCTAAATCCTGCACCTCATCGGCCTTCCATAGACTGTTACGGTTGCCCCGGGGAACCGCTCCACCTGTGGGGAGCGATAACACCACAGCTGCCTGTCCATCAGCCCTGAAGGTCCCGCACAGCAGTGCCAGCCCAATAGCCAGATACCACAGGAGGCATCACAACACCTATCCCTTAAATCCTACCCCCCAGAACTTTTCAAAACATCCCCAGGGTCACGGAAGCCGGGTCTCGACCCCTGTGACTCCCCCAAATGCATCAAAGTCCGGTTCCGAGTGCCCCACGGGCCCGGGGAGGCTCAGACATCACACAAGGGGAGAAAGAGCCCATAAGGGGGTAAAAAGAGCGCACAAGGGGTGCAGAGACAGCGCACAAGGGGAAAAAGAAACTACGCACAAGGGAGAAAGAGAAAGTGCAAAATGAGGAAAAGAGAAAGCACACAAGGGGGAAAGAGCGCAAAATGGGGAAAAGAGACAGCACACAAGAGGGGCAGGGGCACAGCGCGCAAGGGGAAAAAGAGACCACTCACAAGAGGGAAATAGACCACGCACAAGGTGGAAAGAGACAGCACACCAGGGGGAAAAAGAAAGGCATATGAGAGGGGCAGGGACACAGCGCACAAGGGGAAAATAAGACCAAGCACAAGGGGTTAAAGACACAGCACACAAGCGGGTAAGAGACAGCACACAAGGAGGGAAAGAGGCAGCGCACAAGGGGGAGGAGACAGTGAACAAAGGGGAGGAGAGACCGCACTGGGGAGAGACAGCACAGGGAGGAGAGCAGACCCAGGGTGAAGACAGTTCAAAACAGAGAGCACATGAGGGAAGAAGACAGCACATGGAGGAGAGCACACGGGGGGAGAAAGACAGCGCACAGGGGGGAGGCAGGTCATGGGAGAGAGCACAGAGGGAAGACAGCTCAGAGGGAAAACAGACAACAGACAGGGCAGAGACGGCCACAGAGCCTGCCCCATCATCATGTCACCACTATATCATGCTATATCATCGGGCTCACATTTAGGGTATGTGCACATCTGACGTTTGTGCATCTCTGCAGAACGTCCAAAAACCGGTGTAAATTAGCAGAAACTGAGTTTTCTGTGCTCAGCAGAGTCCCTCGTTTTTTGCTAGTTTTTTGCTCGTTTTTTATAGCGTTTATACAGCGTTTTGTCGGCTGTTTTTCTGAGCGTTTTTAAAACTGAGTTTTTTGCTGCACTTGTAAGCTGGAACCGCTGGAAAAACGACCAAAAGAAGTCACTTGCTCTATCTTTGAAAACCGGTGGAAAAACGCTGAAGAAACTGAAAACGACCAGAATAAAAACATTCTAATGAAGACAGCGTTTTCTAAACTCCATTGACTAGCATGTTAATCCAACCGGAGGCTAGGATTAACATAAATTAACATAAAACTCAGCGGAAACCGCTGACGGAAAACGCTGAAAAACAGCCCAGAAAACTACTGATGTGCACATACCCTTAGTCATTTATATGCACTTTCCCACATGCTTGTTTTCTCCACCTTCCCCTTTATAGGAACCAGGAGAAGCCTGAATCACTCTGCGCTTCTGAAGGTAGTTAAAAAAATCCAGCCTGCTGAATAGTTTCAAAGTGATTACCCCTCTTCTTCAGAAAAGGCACCAAACCCTACAGGCTAAGCAACTTGCTCTTTGTATCATTCTTTTTTTGTTGAGCAAGACCCTATTGCGCTGATTTGTCCAAAGCATTTTACTCTCTTCTTCTTTGGCTGACTGCTCTGGCTACATAAAGTAAGAGAAGGGCTGAGGTTGATGGAAGACAAGCATGTGGGAAGATGACCTCGCCAAGATGCACCGATCACCTGTTCTTAGTTTCAATGGTCATTCTGTAAGGACAGATTTCCTTTATAGGGACAGTGAGCACAGAATGACCCATCCAAACCAGGCGCTCAATGCATCATTGGCGTGGCCAAACATTTAATTGCACCTTCCCACCTGCTGGTTTTCCCTCTATCTTCAGCCTTACCTCTTCTTTGATTGACAGTTCTGGCTTTATAGAGGGAAAGAAGGGCAGAGGGTGATGGAAAACAAGCAGGTGGTTAAGTGTACCTAAATGATTGTTCAAACCAAGTACATGAACTTGTCTCATGGTGGGACTAGTCATTCCATGAGGACAGAGTCCCTTTAAAGTGACTGTAAGCACAAAATAACTGTTCAAACCAAGTGTAGGTACTTGTTGCACCCTTAGTATAGCTAAAAATTCAAGTGCACTTTGCTAACTACTTGTTTTTCCTTCATCTGCACCCCCCATTTCCCCCCAGCTTCCTTGTTTGATAGCTCTGGCTTTATACAGCAGGAGAAGGGCAGAGATAGAGGGAAACCAAGCAGGTGGAAAGGTGCATTGAACTGTTTGGTCACACCAATAGGGCAACGAGTCTCTATGCTTAGCTTGAATATTCATTTCGCGTCAACACTTGCTTTAAGCTGAAATAAACAGTGGCAGAAATTCTTGCAATGAATTTGGCATTTCTGTATAGCCTTATACAGCTATTGGCCGATTCTCTACTTAGAAAGTTAACTGTAAAAAAAAAATATTATAATGGACTAAAGATGTGTTTTGTATAAGCAGAGCTGATTATTACCGCTGGTGGAGAGAACATTCCTCCAATCCTCATTGAAGATGCAGTGAAAAGATACTTACCAATTGTGAGCAATGCTGTACTGATCGGAGATCAAAGAAAAGTTTCTTTCTATGCTGCTTACTCTGAAGGTATATTAATTAATGGATGGCGGAAAGATATTAATGAAGGTTTCCAGCTCCTGAAAACCGGCTTGTTAAAAAAACAAAAAAGGAGAATTTTGTGTACTTGTGTACTCACCGTATATTCTTTTTCTCTTAGCCACTAATTGGGGGACACAGGACCGTGGGTGTTATGCTGCTGTCCACTAGGAGGCGACATTAAGCAGAATCTGAAAAAGAGTTAAGCGGCTCCTCCTCTGCAGTATACACCTCTGGAGCAGGCACTGCCTCACCAGTTTTGTGCTAAAGCAGTAGGAGAATTAACAAAAGAATCACAGTAACATAAGGCCTGTTAAGTAAACAAGCAGTCACATAATAACAGTATAGTAAAGCCTGTAAACTAAACAGGCAACCACATAATAACAGTATAAACAGACCTGTAAAACAAACAGGCAACCACGTAATAACAGTATAATAAGGCCTGTAAAATAAACAGGCACCCATATAACAGCTCAGGAGTAACATGAGAACGTAGTAACGGCCCGAAACGGGCAACAGGGTGGGTGCTGTGTACCCCACTTAGAGGCTAAGAGAAAAGGAATTTACGGTGAGTACACAAAATTCTCCTCTTCTCCTTTGCCTCATTGGGGGACACAGGACTGTGGGATGTCCTAAAGCAGTCCCTGGGTGGGAACAGCAATGGAAGTATCACTACCGAATAAAAACAAACAAAAACAACAATGCACCTACAGGTGGGTTACTACCGCCCGGAGGGTACATCTTCCTAGACTCGCATCTGCCGAGGACCAGGTGAGAACACTAAAGCGTTTGGTAAACATGTGCAGGCTGGACCACGTGGCTGTCTTACACACTTGTTGTGCTGACTCCTGGTGCCTAATACAGTCATATGAAAACGTTTGGGCATCCCTCTTAATCTTACTCTTTTTTTTTTTTTTTTGTTAAAAATTGTTTTTTTGCAACAGCTATTTCAGTGTGATATATGTAATAACTGATGGACACAGTAATATTTCCGGTTTGAAATGAGGTTTATTGCACTAACCAAAAATGTGAAATATGCATTATTTCAAAATTTGACAGGTGCCAAAGTATGGGCACCCTTCTGATTTTCATGATTTGAATACTCCTAACTACTTTTTACTGACTTACTGAAGCACTAAATTGGTTTGGTAACCTCATTGAGCTTTGTACTTCATAGCCTGGTGTATCCAATCATGAGAAAAGCTATTTGAGGAGTCCACTTGCAAGTTGTTCTCCTAGTTGCATCTTCTCTGAGGAGTGGCATCATGGGCTCCTCAAAACAGCTCTCAAATGATCTGAAAAAAAAAAAAAGATTGTTCAACATAGTTGTTCAGGGGAAGGATGCAAAAAGTTGTCTCAGAGATTTCTGTCAGTTTCCACTGTGAGGAACATAGTAAGGAAATGGAAGACCGCAGGGACAGTTCTTGTAAAGGCCGGAAGTGGCTGGCCAACAAAAATATCAGAAAGGCAGAGAAGAAGAATGGTGAGAACAGTCAAGAATAATCCACAGACCACCTCCAAAGACCTGCAGCATCATCTTGCTGCAGATGGTGTCACTGTGCATCGGTCAACAATACAGCGCACACTGCACAAGAAGAAGCTGTATGGGAGAGTGATGCGAAAGAAGCCATTTCTGCATGCACGCCACAAACAGAGTCGCCTGAGGTATGCAAAAGCACATTTGGACAAGCCAGTTTCATTTTGGAAGAAGGTCCTGTGGACTGATGAAAGAAATATTGAGTTGTTTGGTCATACAACAAGGCGTTATGCATGGTGCCACAAAAACACAGCATTCCAAGAAAAACAATTGCTACCCACTGTCAAATTTGGGGGAGGGTCCATCATACTTTGGGGCTGTGTGGCCAATGACGGCACTGAGAATCTTGTTAAAGTTGAGGGTCACATGGATTCCACTCAGTATCAGCAGATTCTTGAGAATAATGTTCAAGAATCAGTGTCAAAGTTGAAGTTACGCCGGGGATGGATCTTTCAGCAAGACAATGATCCAAAATACCGCTCGAAATCTACTCAGGCATTCATGCATAGGAACAATTACAATTTTCTGGAATGGCCATCCCAGTCCCACGGGTCTGTCTTTGACAGGGAGGAACTAGACGGCAGACTCCTTGAAGAAAAGTTCTCACTTGAGGTCTGGTAGCAAGACGTTGCTGAGAGGGAATGGAAAGGGTTGAAACTTGTCCTCTGAGAGGACCTAAGGACAGGTGTGAGTCTAGATCCGATTGGAGGGAACTGAGAACTCTTGGGACGGAATAGTGCTAAGTTGAATGACCACGTGAGGTGTATGTCGCGGAAAAAGAAAAGAAAAAGATCTTCCATGTTGATGGGATATCTCTTCTGAAACCGGTCTCAGCGCTCTTATTGGGGTCGCAACAACATCGTGTGAAAACCCGGGTCTTCAGGGTCACGTCATCAAAGTCAGAGCCGATGAATTTTGATGGTAAAACGGGCCTTTTGAGAGTAGGTCTGGACGATCTAGTAGGCGGCATGTCACGTCTGCTGTGAAGTGGACGAGATCGGCAAACCAAGCGCGCCTGGGCCAGTGTGTGGCCACAAGGATGATTTGGTGACATTCCAGTTTGATCATCCTCACTACCTTGGGGTAGTGGTAGCCTGGGAAAAATGTAGTGGAGTCGGAATTGGATCCAGTCCAGGACCAGAATGTCCGTTCTCTTCCCCCCCGTGGGACCTGGCCATGAAGCTGCAAACCTTGGCATTGAGGTGTGACTCTATTACATCCACTTCTGGAGTCCCACAGTGATGGCAGATTTGTTTGAAGACATCTGGATGTAGGGACCACTATTCAGAGGCAATCCCTTGGCGACGGAGGAACTCTGCTTCCTAATTGTCTACAACCGGTAGATTAAAAGCCGCTAGCACTGAGTTCGTGAAATCCGTCTAGTGAAGAATGTGGTAAACTTCCTTCATTGCCTGGGAACTGCGGGTGTCCCCTGGTGATTGACATATGCCACAGCCGTGGCATTGTCAGACTGTGTCCTGAAATGGTCGTCCACCAGAAGACGGGTGAAAGTCTTCAGTGCTGGGAATCTCGCCCAAATCTCCCGAAGGTTGATGGGCATCGTTGATTCCGATCGGGACCAATTGCCCTGAGACTTTAGATGGAGGTACAGTGCACCTCATTCTGCCCGACTCATGCCGGTGAATAGTACCTTCCAACTTGGTGGGAGAGAAGACTTCCCCTGCGTACAAGTGAGTGGCCGGAGCCACCAATAGAGAGACTGCCTGGCTGATACTGGAAGATGACACCTCCTGACACGTGATCGTACCATCTTGTCCCATGACTTGAGCATGGATAACTAAGGAGGCCTGAGGAGCAGCTGAGCCAAGGGAATAGCTACCGTTGCTGCAACTGTCCTGCCTCGGACCTTCATGTCAGCTCTGAAGGACTGAGGTGACCGCTGAAGGAGAGTGCGGACTCCTAGTTGGAGTGCCCATGCCTTGTCTTGGAAAAGTCTGACCAGTGCTTTGGATGTATTGAACTGAATTCCGAAAAATACTAGAGACTGTATTGGAACTGGCGTAGGCTTATTGAGGGTGACCGGCCAACAGAGTCCTAATATTTTGTTTACCGTAATAGAGACGTTGTGTTCGCAATCCCCGAAGGTTGTGCGTTGATGAGTATGGAAGAATGACCACATCCCTGGAACGCAGAAGAGCCATGACGACTGCCATAACCTTTGTGACCACTCAGGGAGCTGTAACCAGTCCAAACGGGAATGCCCCAAATTTGCCGATTGCAAATCTGAAAATATCTGATAAGTGGCTGCAATTGGAATATGCATGTAGGCGTCCTGTATATCTAAGGATGCAAGGTATTCTCTTCATTCTATGGAAATTATTATGGAGCTGAGAGAATCTGTGCAGAAATGTCTTTCCTAGACATGTTTGTCTAGTTGTTTTAGGTCGAGCACGTGACATACCATACGTTCTCATTTAGGGATCACAAAGAGGTTGGAATAGAACCTCAAAAAAAACGCTCTGCGTGTAGCACAGGCACAATGACTTCCTGAATTGATGGGCCCTTGACGTGAGTTTGGAGGGATGGAAAGGAAAAAATGGTTGTCTGTGATCGCTCCATATGTGTTATTCGATTTTTGTGTCGATCTAGACGGTGACCAGCCAATTGAATTCCCAAAAGTTTGGAATCTGGATTGCTGACGGCGAATGAGGAACTGTCTGGTGCTGTGCAATTGGCATCTTCAATGTATGGTAGCGGACTCCGATGACTGCTGTTGTGTTCTGTCCAGCAGAACTGTGTTTCCTAAGGGGAACCCTGTTGCTAGATAGGGTACCACACTGGACGTGCCATGGAGTCCAAACCCAACAAAAACCCCATTGGCGTAAATGGGGGCGCTGAGGGTCCCGTGGGTACAGTCTTGTGTCCTGTGAGACATGGCTCCATGTTCGAAGTATTGTGAGCCACTAAATATGTTTGCTGACGTTTAGATTCTTTTGAGATAGAACATTGATTTAAAGTTCCACCAGAGATGCATCAAGGTCCGGGTCTGGGTTTGGACTGCCAAAATCATCAGACGTCAGAGCCGTCATCCTGCTGCATGCCAGTCTTCCCATAAACTGCTATGTCTATTTAGATGTATTCCTTATGTGCACTGACAGGTACTGGCATCAATGGCTGACACGGTGGAAGGAAAAACCAAGCCGTGCTGTATTAGTGTGTCACCTGCACTAGGCAGAGGGACTCTGCTTGCTGGGTGAGAGTCATAAGAGGTAAAAACTTCACGTGGTATGATCATAGGCAAAGCTGTGTTACTGTGACGACACAGAATAAACACACTACATCCATAGGGCATTCAGTCGATTACTTCCCCCTCTGTGACATTTAATCACTTCACAGACAATCATGTATAGCTGTTGAAAATAAGGTTTACAACGGCACAGAGTATGTCAGGAGAGACGTTGAAGATCTTTAAGGGCACGGTACACTCATGGTGATGTTAGTGAGGGCAGCGCTATGCTGCAGCAGAGTTAAAAAGTTGAAAATTATATAAAAACTGGATTCACAGCAGCACAGAGTGTTTCAGGACAGAGAATGTCGGCCTGCCCACTTATGATCTGTACTGGCCCTTGTAGTATACTACTCCATGGTGTACTGAGGGAGGAGAAGCTTCAGCAGGGAAAAATCCCTGCTAGCTTTCCTGTATATGCCCACATAGCCTGCCACACAGTGTATTGTGCACACAGGGGAACTTGTGGCTATTTATAATGGCACCCAGGCTGCCTTGGCGCCGCCGGGAGGAGAAAGGAGGGGCGGGACCCTGCATGGGCATGCAAAACAAGCGCCGAGAGAAACTTCCCGCCCTTCTCTGTGAGGAGGCCCAGCGTCATTTGACATCATCCGGAGGGCGGGCGGTGGGCGGGAATAGGTGGCGCCTTCCACGCTAGGCCTGAAGCCGGGGCCTAGCGTGATTTGCGGTCCCGCGAATAGTGGGGGGTTGGCGCGGAGGTCCGGAATTTCCACCAGAACTGTGGGGCTGGCAGAGAAGGGAGCCATGGAGGATCCCTATGACCCAGGTACCTTGCTGCCTACTCTTGCAGGGGCAGCGCAGGGGGAGCTGGATACCTCTTCCCCTGCCTTGGGCCTGTAGGAGTAGTGTAGGAGTAGGGAGGGGGACAGGTAGATACCTATGTCCCAGGACTTTGCAGGAGCAGTGCAGGGCCATGGAGCAGCTGCGTTGCTGGTACCTGAGATGCCAGTCTAATGACCCGTAGGGTGATTAGGGGGACGTATCCTGCTGTGCTTGCTTCAGAAGTTTGCCTCAACACACTCCTGCAGGCAGCCATGTAGAATCCCAGCCCAGAATGCAACATGTGGTGCTGATATCTGTGGTGCCTCAGCCTAAACACCCAAAGGTTGATTAGGGGGACGTCATCTGGCAGGTAGTCCATCTCTTGACTTCAACCCAGGACCCCGAGGGAGTGAGGAAGGAAGATGTTATGCTGGGCTGTCTCAACTTTAACCCAACAACCTAACAGTGGGAGGCCGAGAAAGGAGTACGGCACATGTATGGGTTCTCACTTCCACCCAGCGCCCCAACAATGGGTGGCCGAGGAAGGAGCATGCCGGGGGTCATGCCTGACCCACTTTTCTTCATTGGAAGAAAAAAAGGATGAGAAAAAAGTAGAGTTAAAAAGGGTCGTGTGCCTCCTATGACACTAAGCAAAAACTGGTGAGGCAGTGCCTGCTCCAGGGGTGTATACTGCAGAGGAGGAGCCACTTAACTCTTTTGCAGATTCTGCTTAGTGTCGCCTCCTAGTGGACAGCAGCATAACACCCATGTTCCTGTGTCCCCCAATGAGGCAAAGGAGATAACAAACCAACACTCTGCTTTACTCACCTTCCCTGGGTCCAAGGCTGAGTCACCGCAACTGCTCCTGGTGTCTGTTTACAGTGCTGATATCATGTCGACAGAGCTGAAGCCGATCACAAAGCTCAGCTGCTCTGATGAGTTTTTGTTGTCAAGTCAGGGAGCGGCACTGAGCTCAGATATTGGCTGCAGCATTGTCAACATGATGTCAGCTCTGCAGACAATAAGACACTAGGTGCAGTGAGTAAAGCCTAGGTCTCACATAACGATATCGGTAACGATATCGTCCTATTTGTGACGTAGGAACGATATCCTTACCGATATCGTTGCGTGTGACTGATAGCAGCGATCAGGCCCTGCTGTGAGGTCGCTGATCGTTGCACAGGGCTCCTGACCATTTTTTGGTCGTTGGCCCCCCCGCTGGTCACCACACATCGGTGTGTGTGACCGGCGGGGGCAGCGATCAGCGACCTGTCAGGATCCCCCGCCATGTCACAGCGCCGCACAGCAGCGCTGTAACATGACATCCAGGGTGACAAGCGGGCTTAGAGACCCGCTTGTTTACCATGGTTACCGGCACCCGCCCGCTTCCGAGTTGCGGGGAGCGAGCGGGTGCCGACCTCTCCTATCCTGTCCCTCACTATTCTCATCTCTCCCTGCTATTTCCCTGTTCCCTACTCTATCCCTATCCTAAACCCTAATCCTATCCCTCTCCTTGTTCTAAATAAAGAAATCCCCCCCCCGAGGCTCACCGGCATCAGAGGCTCCCATACCGGCATCTCTGTAATGGAGATCTCAGGGGTAAAGGACCTGTAATGAGGTCACAGTCATGTGACCGGCCTATACTGTATACTTAGAACTAGACCCAGAGAGGGTGAGTGAAGACAGTTTTATGTTCTTTAAAAATAAATAAAACAATAGCTAGTGGCTTTCTGAAACCTGCAAACCATTTTACATTAACAGCATGTAATAATACTAACTCTGTTCATTATCAGAGCACCGTGGACCTAGACACTTTGGAACCATTGGATAAACTTACCCCAGAAGCAATACAGTTCTGCCAGGAAGTTGGCAGTAAGGCAACAACAGTATCGGAGATTGTGGCACACAATGACAAGGCTGTGTACAAAGCTATTCAGGAAGCCATAGATAAGGTCAACAGTGAAGCGGTGTCAAATGCTCAGCGTATCCAGAAGTGGACAATCCTACCCAAGGACTTCTCAATAGCAGGTGGTGAAATGGGTGAGATGTCAATAGTTTATTCATTGTATTATCTGATTATTGTGAATTAGCCTTATGGAAGGTCATCACCATAATGTGCACAGGTTAGCATTAAAGGGGTTAGGCCACAATATATTATCGGTCTTATTGTTTGGTTTCCAACCGATCAGGAGAATGGTGGTCAAGCATGTTCTATTCAAATGGATGGGAATACAGCACTGATGCAGCAATCAGACAACTACCCTGTGGAAAATGTAGAAAAACCCCTTTAAGACTGTGTTATATCTTTATAGAAACATTTAATGTAATATATAAAGCTGAGTGTATGTATGTAGGTGTGTGGCAAGTCCGCCCACTTCTTAGTCCCACCCACTCCACAGCCATGTCCACTTGATAGCCTGCATCTCCACATATTCCCACCTCCTCCACATAGTCCTGGGGGTGGGGCTATGTGGAGGGGTGGAGCTATGAAGGGATGGAGCTATATGTGGGGGTGGTGCTATCGGGAGGGTGAGGCTGTTCAGGGGCCGAATTATGTAGGTACTATGACACACACACATATATATATATATATATTACCATATATGGGCAATAATACCATATATGAGCATTGTGACCATATATGGGCATTCCGCCTGGGCAACACCGGGGTCTAGAGCTAGTTATTTTATAATTATTTATTTTTCCTCCCAAACTTTAGGGCCCACAATGAAGATTAAGCGATACGCCATCTTAGACAAGTACAATAAAGACGTAGAAGCCTTCTATTCACAAGAACATTAGAAATATCCAAAGCATGAAGCCAAAATGTTGTGTAATCTGTAAACCTACAAGAGCAGAGCACAGGTCAACAATACAAACAACCCATCTTCTTCAGGTCTGATGAACTAATACATTTCTAGGATTATATAAAACAGATAATTTTTTTTTTTTTTTTAATAACCCAAATGTAAAAACTTTCCGTTTTTACAAATAACGTAATGTAGATAATTTTTAAATAAAAACTAAATACTTCCTGCCATAAATGTCCCATCATTGACTCAACTTGGTCTTACATATCAGACATCTGATATTTGTTCGGTCAACTACTATTCCTAACAATCAAGTGGTGTAACTTGAAGCTCATCGGCTCCGATGCAAGAGCTCCAATTATTGCAAACCTTTCACCCCTTCCCAACCTTTGACATTGTACAACGTCATGGCAGTAACCACCATCGGGCCCGGGTGTTCAGTGAAACTTATCACTGAACACTGGGGCTTGAGGTCAGGGGGGTTGATTCCCCACCCCGCCCCCAGGATCACAGTGATTGACTGTTTGAACAGTCAATCACCGTGATCCACTGCCACCTATGGAAGGGGCTGTGGAGCGGCTTTGATGGGAGTGATCCTCCCATCAAATTGCTTCCATCAGAGCTGGAGGGGGGGCGCCCCCTCCAGCTCAAATGGAAGCGATCTGATGGGAGGATCACCCCCATGAGAGCCGCTCCATTGCCTCCCTGCACGTGCTGCCCGGCGCTCCAGATCTGCCCCCAGCTCCTTCCTCCTATTCCTGATCTCCCTGTCCCCTTCCTCCTAATTTCCCTTCCCCCCTGTAGTCTTCCTGCTCCTGTTCCGGTCCCCTGCCCACCCCCCTGTCTCGTTCCTCCTTCCGCTCCGGTCCCCTGCTCGTCCCCTGTCCCCTTCCTGCTCCAGTCCTGTCCCTCTTCCTCCTCTCCTCCACCATTTTTCCCCCGTGCTGCCCCCATACCTCCATTCCCTGCCGCCAGTATCCTCCTGTATGCAGCTCCTCCTGTGTGCAGGCCGATCTGTTACAGGAGGAGCTGCCAGACACCGGGCTGCTGCAGGGAGTCTGTCTGAGGTGAGTATGGATAGCTGATGGATAGATGATTGATGTATGGATGGATGGATGACGTCAGAGTCATGCTGCACGGTATGGCAGATCTTTGCCATACAGTGCACCATGACTGCCCCCAGAGACTACAACACGGGATCAAGTGTCCACTTGTTGCAGTCACTGGGGTCAGTCATGGTGCACTGTATGGAAATGATCTGTCATACCGTGCAGCATGACTCTGCCCCCAGAGACTACAAGTGGACACTTTATCCCTTGTAGTCTCTGGAGTCACAGTCATGATGCACGGTACGGCAGATTTTTGCCATACAGTGCACCATGACTCTGACCCCAGAGACTACAACACAGGATCAAGTATCCACTTGTAGTCTCTGGGGTCAGAGTTATGGTGCACGGTACAGCAGATCATTGCCACACAGTGCACCATGACTGATCCCAATGACTGCAACAAGTGGGCGCTTGATCCTTTATTGTAGTCACTGGGGTCAGTCATGGTGCACTGTATGGCAAAGATCTGCCGTACCGTGCAGCATGACTGTGACTCCAGAGACTACAAGGGATCAAGTGTCCTCTTGTAGTCTCTGGGGTCAGAGTCATGGTGCACAGGATAGTAGATCATTGCCATACTGTGCACCATGGCTGACCCCAGTGACTGCAACAAGTGGACACTCGATCTTGTGTTGTAGTCTCGGGTCAGAGTCATGGTGCACTGGTATGACAATCTGCTGTACTGTGCATCATGACTCTGACCCCAGAGACTACAATAAGGGATCAAGTGTCCAATTGTTGCAGCCACTGTGGTCAATCATGGTACACTGTATGAGAGATCATTGCCATACAGCGCACCATCAGTGTAACCCCAGAGACCGTAGAAAGAGGATACTTGATCCCTTGCTGCAGTCTCTAGATGTAGCAGAGGCGATCGAGCGTCGTGGGACCTTCGTTGTGGACTAAGTCGGATCTATATAATAAAGATGGAGTCCGAATTTAGTTTTTTTGTTTTTTTTTCTCAAATAAAAAGATTTTTCTCTGTGTGATGTATTTTTTTACTATTTACTAGAGATTCCTAATGGCCGGGTCTAACATTGGCCCGACATTATGAATCTCGGGCTTGGCGCCAGCTGCCAATAAAAAAGCTGCCATTAACCCCTTTATTACCCAGTTTGCCATCGGCACCAGGACAACTGGAAGAGCCTGGGTACAGCGCCAGAAAATGGCGCTTCAATGAATGCGCCATTTTCTGGAGCGGCTGCGGGCTGCAATTCGCAGCATGGGGGGCCAGAATGCTTGGGCCTCTTCATGCTGAGGATTCCAGCCCCCAGCTGCCTAGTTGTATCTGGCTGGGCCAAAAATATGGCGGAGCTCCGCGTCATTTTTTTACTAGAATTAGTTCTAGAAATAAAAAAATAAAAAAATGGGCTTCGCTGTATTTTTGGTTGCCAGCCAGGTACAACTTGGCAGCTGGGGGGCTGGAATCCTCAGCGTGGAGAGACCCAAATGTGTGCCACCACGCTGCAAATTGCAACCACAGCCACACCAGAAAATAGCGCATTCATTAGAGGCGCCATTTTCTGGTGCTGTACCCCAACTCTACCAGTTGTCCTTGTGCTGGTGGCACAGGGGTTCTCCATACACGACATGGTGTCCGCTAACAATTTCAATGGAAAAATTAGCTCCAATTGTTAGCGACAACCATATCGCGTATGGAGATCCCCTCCCTGTGTGCCTGAACATTGGATCTGCCCCACAAGTGACCCCTTTTTGGAAACTAGAACCCCCAAGGAACATATCTAGATGCATAGTGAGCACTTTGAACTCCCAGGATGCTTCACAAATTGATCCGTAATAAGGAAAAAGTACTTTTATTTATTTTTTTTTTCTTTCACACAAATTTTCTTTTTTCATTTTTACTGATCAGTTTGTGAAGCACCTGGGGGTTCAAAATTCTCACTATGCATCTAGATACATTCCTGGGGGCTCTAGTTTCCAAAATGGGGGTCACTTGTGGGGGAGCTCCAATGTTTAGGCACATAGGGGCTCCCCATACGCGACATGGTGTCCACTAGCAATTGAATTGTTAGCGGACACCATGTCGCGTTTGGAGAGCCCCTGTGTGCCTAAACATTGGAGCTCTCCCACAAGTGACCCCAGTTTGGAAGCTAGACCCCCAGGGGAACTTATCTAGATGGGTGGTGAGCACTTTGAACCTCCAGATGTTTCACAAATTGATCCGTAATAATGAAAAAGTACTTTTTTTTTTTTTCCCACAAAAAATTTCTTTCAGCCTAACTTTTCATTTTCACATGGGCAACAGGATGAAATGGATCCTAAAATTTGTTGGGCAATTTCTCACAGATACCTCATATTTGGTCATAAACCATGGTTTGGCGCACGGCAGGGCTCAGAAGGGAAGGAGCGCCATTTCACTTTTTGAATGGAAAATTAGCTCCAAAAGTTAAATTGCGCTCCTTCCCTTCTGAGCCCTGCCGTGCGCCAAACCATGGTTTATGACCAAATATGAGGTATCTGTGAGAAATTGCCCAACAAATTTTAGGATCCATTTTATCCTGATGCCCATGTGAAAATGAAAAAAAAGTTAGGCTAAAAGAACATTTTTGTTAGAAAAATTAAAGTGTCCATTTTTTCCTTCCACGTTGCTTTAGTTCCTGTGAAGCACCTGAAGGGTTAATAATCTTCTTGAATGTAGTTTTGAGTAGCTTGAGGGGTGCAGTTTTTGGAATGGTGTCACTTTTGGGTGTTTTCTGTCATGTACACCCCTCAAAGAGACTTCAAATGTGATGCGGTCACTGAAAATAAAGGTTTTGTAAATTTTGCTGGAAAAATTAGAAATTGCTGATGAACTTTGAACCCTTATAACTTCCGAACAAAAAATAAAAAAATTTCCCCCAAATTGTGCTGATGTAAAGTAGACATGTGGGAAATGTTATTTATTAACTATTTTGTGTCCCATAACTCTGTGGTTTAGCAGAATAAAAATTAAAAATTTTAAAATTGCCAAATTTTCAAACTTTTTGCCAAATTAAATGCAAAAATTATGGACCTAAATTTACCACTAACATGAAGCCCAATATGTCACGAAAACAATCTCAGAATCGCTAGGATCCGTTCAAGCGTTCCAGAGATATTACCTCATAAAGGGACACTGGTCAGAATTGACAAAAATGCAAAGGTCCTTAGGGTCAAAATAGGCTGGGTCATGAAGGGGTTAATAGCATCAGTTTTCTATAGGCTAAAGTGACTTTTAGGGCCCCCTGAAATTGCAACCCCTGCACTTGTTGTAGTTATACCCCTGTACTAATCCTTCCCACCACTTCCAGTCAACGCGCTCCATACTCAGCAGGTCATATGTTACAGCAATTAACCTGTTAAATGCTGTTGTCAAACTATGACAGCATGTTCTGTGCACCAGCACATGGGCAAGGCATTCTATGCGGCCATCGGAGCGCCCGTAGTGTGATCATAGGGTGCTGATGGGCTGCTATGACAGCTAGGGGTCTATAGAAGACCTCCTGCTTGGCATTATGGAGCTTCCTGCCTATGGCCGGCCTTCAAAGGAGACTGATTTTTGCTGTGTAAAGCAATACTATGACAAGGTTTAGTCCTCTAAGGAGACTAACAAATACAATAAAAAGTTGTACTCTTTTACTCCTAAAACAATAACAAATTGGACATGTTTGGTATCGCTGTAATCGTACTAACAAGGTTAATCAAACTGACATATCTTCTTTTAGCACAGTGTACCCCGTAAAAACAATTCCCAAAAAACATGTCAGTTAGGTTTCTTTTTTTTTTACCCTGCACTTGGAATCTTTTTTCTCATTTTCCAGTACACTGTATGGTAAAATGAATGGTGACAATCAAAAATACAACTAGTCCCACAAATAACAAACCTTCATACAGTTAACGTGGACAGAGAAACAAAAAAAGGTGTAACTCTGGAAAAAAAGGAGGAAAAAACAAAAACTGGAAAAAACAGAAATTAGTCAATGGGTCAATGACAGAGGTTAATCCGCAAAATGGATGAGAATAGGACATGCTGGGAATCTTGTAGACTAGAGACATGGATCCAGTTTTAAATGGAGGTGTGTATTGTATGGATCAATGAAACTATGGGTCCATATGCAATAAGGCTCAGACGTGTCACGTGTGCACGAAGCCCAAGCATGAAGTAGTATAAAGGCGCCTGAAGTCTCTAACAAGCGCTAGCTGCTTCAGCAGATGGGTGTACAGTGTGATCCTGTATAACTCATGTCTTGGTCCTCAGTGGGAATTGTAACCAGAAATAAACAAGATAAAAACAAGTTGGTTGGTTTTCTTTAAACACTTTGCACATTTAATGAATTTGCGTAAAAAAAGAAGTGCAATAGGAACACAGAGCAGCGCATATTTCACAAGTACAGGAGGAGTTCCCCAAAACAGTATAATAAATAGAACGTCAAAAATAAAAAGATTAAGGCAAGACAAGACATTCATAAAAGGTGGGCTCCGGATAGGACTGTGCTTTATCTCACACGTGAACAATGTGCTGCAGCGCCCTCTAGTGGCTGATGGACGCACTATTCTTACAATCCACTATGGGAGGATGCGAGAAAGGCATCGGCAGCCCTGTCGCTTCCAGATGCAGAAGTGCAAAACCTCCCGCCTTAACAAATGACTACTTTTGCAAGCCTGCACAAAGAATTCACTGGAAACCGGTTATAAAGGCAGTTTCAACAATCTGCCTTATATAACTCTTAAGTGAGAAAGAAGGAAAAGATTCAACTGATGGGTAATGTTATACTTAAATGGAATTGATATGATAGATCAATATTTGATATGCACTGCAGAGAAGATTAGATGGAGAGATGATGATCAGCAGCAGTGAATATATAAGGAATCTTTGGCCTCCCTCCATATAAACTATATACCATTAGAGGAAACAATTCAAGAAAAGGAGCACAGTATATTCTGGTGAACACATTAGAGTTCTTCTTTGATATAAAAAGCCGTGTTGTGTTAGATGTATAAACCCGTAAACTCCTCCTCTTTGTCGATTTGAAGTTAATTTGGATTGGTGGGTTTAGGATTTTCTTCCCTTTCAGAGAGATCTCCTGCACATTGCCTCACATCTTTGTATTTTCCATTGCTTAATGAAGGGATAAGCTGTTGGAGACTGAAATGATTGGGGTCAGCAGAACAGGATGTGCGTGTGATATCAGTCGGCCAAGCTGGACACATAAGGCGGCGGCGATCTACTCGCTGTCTCGTATTCTGCGGCAGATCTCTTCTGTGAAATCGGAGCACTTTGAGTTACCACCTAAGTCTTTAGTGAGAGCCTGAGAGACATAAAAAGATAAGAAATTTACAAAAGGGGGAAAACATGCAGTAAACGTGAAACCCCCAACCAGACAACGGCCAGGGGCATCTATTACTAAACAGCAGGGGGGCATACCGGCTAAACAGCCACTAAACTGTGTTTAAATCATCTAAAACAAGGGTAGGGAACTCCAGGCATCAAGGGCCATCAACAGTTCATGTTTTCAGGATTTCCTTAGCATTGCACAGGGTGTTAGAATCGTCAGTACAGGTAATTATATTATCCCTTGTGCAATGCTAAGGAAATCCTGAAAAGCTGCAGTGCTGGCAGCCTCTGAGGCCTGGAGTTCCCCACCACTGTCCTAAAACAAGTACCTAGAGTTCATCAAAAAGATTTGCGGGATCCATCAGCCAAGTTGGTAGCCCATGGTCCCAAGACCAGAGCTCTGCGAGCCTCCTACTACCTACCGGCACCCGCAGTTGCCATTTTGGATTTGTAGGCCGAGCACAACTACTGTGGTAGTTACTAATCAGAAGTGCTGGGAATACAGGTTGGAGCCCTAGTCCAACAGCCATGGACTGCAAGTGCATAAAGACATGGCATGTTATTTATTATATATTTATATAGCGCAATAGGTTCATGGCGCTTTACATGAGGTGAGGGAGGCAAGAACAAGTACACTAATCTAGGGGATCGGACGTACAGGTACAGGAGGTGCAGGGACCCTGTCCCGAGGGCTCACAGTCTAAGAGTATGTAAGAGCATGTAACGCTTGGTGCAGTACCTAGCTGAGATTAGGTTATAGATCCTTTATTTAGATACCACTGTCTCATCATATTCATCTTCTTACCTTGCCAGCTTTTATGGTTTCGAAGCAGGCATTCTCGATTTTTCGTGCGTGGTCCTGCAGCTTCATGTGTCGCAGCATCATGACAGCACTTAACAGCAGGGCAGTAGGGTTAGCCAAGTCTTTACCCGCTATATCTGGGGCAGTACCGTGGACCTAAAAATAAAAAAAGTATACATTCAGGCCAGAGGTTTCCATTAGTGCTTAAAACACAGGCGATATGATTTTGTTTGATTAAAAGGCGTTCTCTTCTACTGGACTTCTAAATTGCTAAAGTGTCCCAGATAAAATACACACTCCCCTCCCAGACCGGAGCCGTTCCAGTCAGCGGTCACGTGACATTGCTGCCCAGATGATGAGCTGCAGCCTTCATAGATTGAGCAGTAAAGACGGTGGTCAGGAGATCCAGCACCGCCCCAGGAGGGGAGTATGCAGTCTTGTTATTTTATCTGAGGCACTTAAGAAGGGGTCATCCAGTATATCTGAGTATAGGAAGCAGCAATAAGAGAAAATATAAAACAAGCCAATAGAAGCGGATTTTAGGTTTATTAAAATATTAACTTTTGCCCTTTCCTTGGGAAAGTAACACTTTACATTTACTGTAAAGAAGAAATCCAATATAAGACCAGGACAGAGAAGGAGGACCAAAGCTCAGGGGCCTGAGACTTCTAGGTATCAAGGGTCCAATCCATCAAGGCCGGTGTTGTCCACGCCAGTCTTCATGGAGGTGGTGTGCTGGACTCTGAATTGTCTGACGTGTGGCATACACCTCCGGGTACTACGCCAGAAACAGCAGATTTATGGGGTACAGACCGCCACAGCTTGTCAGGAATCTGATGAGCAATGGTGTCCTGCTCCCGCAGCTCCCTAGCCCTGATCATTTTGTCGAAGCTGGAGATGCCCAGTGTGGATACACTAATGTCGGAGTTATACCTAAATTTTGTGACTTCTCATAGCTTTTACGCCAGAATTAGGAATCCAGCCCATAGAGTACTACCATATAAAATGTCTATTACCATGCTGTGCTCATTGTCACGCAGGCAGAATCCCTTTATGGAAGGACTCTGTATCAATAAGGAAAAAATAATGCATCTGGATTAATAGTAAATGTTTAGTTACCGACTCAAATATTGCAATGCCATTAGCCCCAATGTTTCCACTTGGGGTAACGCCAAGGCCACCGATCAGTCCAGCACACAGATCACTGTGTAGAGAAATAAAGAAATAAATACACTTTAAGGCAATAATCTTCCCAATTGCTGCATTCTTCCATTATATCAGCACTATTCCACCTGCACAGACTATCCAGACCACAGCATCCTTTGTGTGGATGGAGTCACTTTTTCTATGCATTCCTATACAAATCACATTTAGGCTTAAAGGGGAATGAATTGAAAAAGTGACTTTCAGACCAAGGGTCATATGGTGCGGATGAGAACGAGTGCAGCTGGGATAATGAGAGCGATCAACCATTAGTAAGATTAATAACACCTTGTACACAATATACATAACAAAGGAGTAACGTGCTGCTCGGGCACATGACTATTAAACTGAGATTTGATGAACATTTTAAACCACTTCGATTGCTAGGTGGTGACCAAGACAAAATAGATCTGATCATTTAGCCCCATCTCATGCTGTGCATGGTCATGCCTATAAAACTGTCTGTGGAATTAAAGGGAGTTTCCAATACTAAGGGTAAACTAATCTACAGGGTGGGCCATTTATATAGATGTACCTAAATAAAATGGGAATGGTTGGTGATATCAACTTCCTGCTTGTGGCACATTAGTATATGGGAGGGGGAAAACTTTTCCAGATGGGTGGTCACCATGGTGGCCATTTTGGATCCAACTTTATTATTTTCAATGGAATGAGGGACATGTGCCACATCAAACGTGTAGAGAATTTCATACGAAAAACAATGGTGTGCTTGTGTTAATGTAACTTTATACTTTCATGAGTTATTTACATGTTTATGACCACATTGAAAAAAAAAAAAGTTGGATCCAAAATGGCCGACTTCAGAATGGCCACCATGGTCACCACCCATCTGGAAAAGTTTTCCCCCTCCCATATACTAATGTGCCACAAACAGCAAATTGATATCACCAACCATTCCCATTTTATTTGGGTGCATCCGTATAAATGGCCCACCCTGGTGTGTTGGAAGGGGGCAACAAAAGACACATTTTACCACAGCTCTAGTTTTCTACTAGCAGGACAAAAAATAATGCATGTACAGAGTGGTGTAAAAATAAAATACCGTATATACTCGTGTATAAGCCGACCCGTGTATAAGCCGACCCCCCTACTTTTGCCCCCAAAATCTGGGAAAACCTATTGACTCGTGTATAAGCCGAGGGTGGACCCCAGCACAGGTATACAGCCCCCAGCAGTGTGGTATACAGGCCTCCCCAGTGGTAGTATACAGCCCCCAGAAGTGTGGTATACAGCAGCCTCCCCAGTGGTACATACAGGCCCCAGTGGTAGTATACAGCAGCAGCCCCAGAGATATATACAGCAGCCCCAGAGGTAGTATACAGCAGCCTCAGTGGTATATACAGCAGCAGCCCCAGTAGTAGTATACAGCAGCAGCCCCAGTAGTAGTATACAGCAGCAGCCCCAGTAGTAGTATACAGCAGCAGCCCCAGTAGTAGTATACAGCAGCAGCCCCAGTAGTAGTATACAGCAGCCGCCCCAGTAGCAGTATACAGCAGCCGCCCCAGTAGTAGTATACAGCAGCAGCCCCAGTAGTAGTATACAGCAGCAGCCCCAGTAGTAGTATACAGCAGCAGCCCCAGGGGGTATATACAGCAGCAGCCCCAGGGGGTATATACAGCAGCAGCCCCAGGGGGTATATACAGCAGCAGCCCCAGGGGGTATATACAGCAGCAGCCCCAGGGGGTATATACAGCAGCAGCCCCAGGGGGTATATACAGCAGCAGCCCCAGGGGGTATATACAGCAGCAGCCCCAGGGGGTATATACAGCAGCAGCCCCAGGGGGTATATACAGCAGCAGCCCCAGGGGGTATATACAGCAGCAGCCCCAGGGGGTATATACAGCAGCAGCCCCAGGGGGTATATACAGCAGCAGCCCCAGGGGGTATATACAGCAGCAGCCCCAGGGGGTATATACAGCAGCAGCCCCAGGGGGTATATACAGCAGCAGCCCCAGGGGGTATATACAGCAGCAGCCCCAGGGGGTATATACAGCAGCAGCCCCAGGGGGTATATACAGCAGCAGCCCCAGGGGGTATATACAGCAGCAGCCCCAGGGGGTATATACAGCAGCAGCCCCAGGGGGTATATACAGCAGCAGCCCCAGGGGGTATATACAGCAGCAGCCCCAGGGGGTATATACAGCAGCAGCCCCAGGGGGTATATACAGCAGCAGCCCCAGGGGGTATATACAGCAGCAGCCCCAGGGGGTATATACAGCAGCAGCCCCAGTAGTAGTATACAGCAGCAGCCCCAGGGGTATATACAGCAGCAGCCCCAGGGGGTATACAGACCCCCCCCCCCATTAGTATACAGGGGCCCCAGCTGTATACAGCAGCCCCAGCTGTATACAGCCCCCCCGTGGTATCCAGGGCCCCCTTGCTGCACCTGTAAAGGAAGATGTCAGTATACTTATCGCTGCCGCCGCTCCGCTTCTCGGTCACCGCGCTGCTCCGGGTCTTCATGTTTCCTGTTCCTTCTCCGACGCTCGAACAATGATGTCATTTCCTGAGCGCCGGAGAAGGAACAGGAAGCATGAAGACCCGGAGCAGCGCGGTCACCGAGAAGAGGAGCGGCGGCAGCGATAAGTATACTGACATCTTCCTTTACCGGTGCAGCAAGGGGGGCCCTGGATACCACGGGGGGGCTGTATATACTGGGGGGGATACCACGGGGGGGGGCGCTGTTATACATCAATTACCGTATATACCCGTGTATAAGCCGAGGGGGGACTTTTCAGCACATTTTATGTGCTGAAAAACTCGGCTTATACACGAGTATATACGGTAAATAAAAATGATAATGTTAATATATCATAATTATATCAATCTAACTATATAATTAATGAATAAAAAAAAAAAAAAAAAAAGAGACACCATGCGCTGACTGTCCCTCTGTACTGCTACCTGTCCGCCCCATTGGTCTGTTTACAGAGAGAGTCAGATGAGCACTGATTAGCCCGATTAGCTGCAGATGTCATGTTCTACCTGAGTGGAAAAATATGGCCGTAAATAGGGATGAGCAAGTAGCGAAATATGCGTAATCATTATACTCATAACGAGTACTTTGTAATATTAGCATACTCGTTCAAATACTGAGTTCAATGTTAATTATAGACTCCGCCCACACACATCTGGCCATAAAACGAGCATTTCCAGGACACAGCAGGAGGGTGGGCTTTTTTGTGTTTTCACCGCATACAACACCTTGCTGTGCCCCCCAGTGAGAGCCTACCATTCAATTTGCTCTCACTGGGGTGCCAGCTCCCATTATTTCCTGAAGGGAGCTGTCAATTAGTGTCAAATTGACAACAATGGACACATCCCTCACGAGCACCAGCAATACTCTCCGAGTAACGAGTATCACGAATATTGTACTAAACGTGCGAGTAACTAATAGTAACGGGTATATTCACCCATCACTAGCCACAAAACTTTCTTCCAGCAACAAGTGACGTCACAATCAGGGAACACTGGCAGCAGTACGCAGGAAGGGGAGGGAAGTATCTTTTCACATTTTTACACAACTCCTTCCCACAATACAGTGGATAGTCCTTTGAACTCTGATCGCCCTATATAAACTATATATAAATATATAATAAAGCCCGGTGAACCTTGCAATGCAGAGATTATGACAATCCAGGGAAAAACCAATATAGTTGGGTCACATTTAGAAGACTTAATATATAAAGGACAAACCTTAAAATGTCTCCATACAAGTTTGGCATTACAAGAACGTCAAACTGTGTAGGATCCTGGACCATCTATAGACAAACAGAAAAAAAAAAATCAAGAGAACAATTACACATGGTAAAGTTCAAGAGATCAGTATCCTTGAACAACAATTGAGCTTTTGGTTAAGAACTCACATTGAGACACACGGTATCCAAGTACATTTCATTAAACTTAATATCTTTGTAGTTTTCAGCAACTTCTCTGCATTTCTTCAAGAACAGTCCATCAGACATCCTCCTGGATAAAAGAAAGACAGCGAACTTATCTCAAGAATCTAAGGCTGGCTTCACACCACATTTTTTGGGATCCTGTTCTGTCCATTTTGAAGAGGATCCTGTTTTGCCTCCCCTATGGTGCCGGATTGGCCATAAATGGCCATCCGATTCTGCCAGCTTAGACCCGGATTAGTTTCTGTCCTGTTTTTTTCCCAGCCTCAAAATCAGAGACTGCTCTGATTTTGGGCTCTGGTGAAAAAAAAATGAACTAAAACGAATCCGGGGTGATCTGGCACATTTAAAATGGGAGTCTATGGGTGCCAGATCTGGGAAACAACAGGATCGTTTCCCAGATCCGGTTTTAGTACACTAAAACTGCTCTGTTCCCGTAATATCACTTTAGCAGTGTATCTACATACACTGCTAAAGCGAAATTAAAGAAAGCAATGTGTTAAAAATAAAAATGCTCACCTCTCCGCTGAGTGTCCCACCATGCATCCATGTCCGATCGCTGCAAGGACCTTAATCAGCTGACCGGGCATGGCAACCCGATCGGCTGATGTGTCACATGTCAGCATCAGCGCGGCGGCAACCCAATCAGCTGATGTGTCACATGACTGCATCACTTGAGTGGTTTAAATGCCATGACTGCTGATCAGTTTTTGCAGGCGATTTAAACCGCTCAGCTGATGCTGACATGTGACACATCAGCCGATCGGGTTGCCATGCCCGGTCAGCTGATTAAGGTCCTTGCAGCGATCAGATGTGGAAAGTAATAGCCCCGACACCACTTGCCTGGATCAGCTCCTCCCAGCTCTTTCTGTGTCTGGATCCCTACACAGAAATGGTATCCGGAGTTACCAATCCGGTCCTGTCTGTGTGGTCCTGCAAAAAACAGGATCCCCACGGACTGGAACAAAACCGTGGTGTGAACCCAGCCTAAGAGAAATAGTGAAGTATTATTGAATAAACTGATTACGATGCAAAAAAGACTGATAAGAGCTCAGTGATTTGTGCTCAGAGAAATGAATATTTCTCTACAGAGAGGAGGACTGGATCTCTGGCGCCACCTACTGGATGTAGCAATCCTAAATCTCAAAAGCAACTCTCTAATGACCTTGCCACATGACAGGATGAGAAGCCAAACCCGAGACTCCATTTGCAGACAATGTTTCGGGTATTACCCTTCTTCAGTGCAAACCGTGCGATCTGACTTGGTTAGTTGAGAGGTTCAGACTGGGATTTAAGGGAAGCGAACGTTTCTCCTCATGGAATGACCCAAACCGGTGTATGTGTTCCCAAAACAGATAAAACACCACTTCTTTTTTTTTTTTTTTTACATCTCTGGAAGAACAGAAACTCACATGATGTTGGCTTTGTGCACTGCGGTCACTGTGCTTCTTTGGTTGTTCCGTGCATACTCAAAGGCAAATTCTGCAATTCTGTGGCTGGCTTCCTCGGTGATCAGCTTGATGCTCTGCACTACTCCATCCACAATCTGCAAGACACTAAACTGCATTAGATAAAAATAAACATAACACAAACTATAAAAAAGGAACTAAAGAACTAAAAAGAATATTCTAGTATAAATACACATATCTAAAGTATACTGACTGATAGATGGATTCTTGGAACACTCAAGTAACCCCCAAATGAAAAATAGACCTGATAATTATTCCAGACCACAGAATAGTATTCCTTAGGGTCTGCTGGTTGGGTAATGAAACTACATAATTACAGGTGCACAAGCCACTGCCCAATAACTACATGCAGCCTGCAAAGCCGCTCTGTGCTGCCCCAACAATCCTCATCAGTTTGCTCACATTTCCATAGGAGAATGAGAAAGATGTGGTGCATAAGTGGGAGCAAGAATGTGACTGAGATAATGGGCATCTCCTGACTCCTGTGTCACTGTTGTAAAGAGGATTCCAGTCTCGTCCACAAATCTCAGGTGTGCTAAAAACATGTCCACCTCTATGTGTTCATACAAACAGGAGGGTGTAGGTCCTGCCTCCTATTCATTGTTCTGGTCAACAGAGAAGTCCAGGCTGGTTCTTTTGGGTATACTTTTGACCAAAAATGTCACCAATTTTTTACATATTTTTCATACCATCAGTCCATGCAAAAAAAACTATTCAACAAGAACAAAAAAATAAATAATATTGCACCAGGTTGTTTTTTTAGCAGTCACAATGCACTGTACCATCAGCACATAGCGATCTTTGGCCGGGTAACTGGTGTCAGGTGCAGCCTTGAGAGTAGACGAGGTGGAGAGTTATGAGATGAGCAGCTATATACATTGTAGTAGGGAAACACTCACCATTTCACTAACTCAGACTACAATGGAGAAGACACAATAAATGCATCTTCTCCTTTTGAACTTTGAACAGGGAACTCCATTTCTCTGATACATTGGAATCCTGGAAGTGATAGCGGCACCTAGCATACATTTTATGACATATGACCAATCTCCCTGATTTGCAGGATTCTCAGAAGAGCAAACAGTGCCCATCAAACATTTTGTGACATAGGATAACATGCCATAAATGTTTTGCATGGTAACGCCTCTTTCTGTGCTACGGTGTCCATCAGGATGGTTAGAATCTGAAAACGTCACACGTGGACCCAAGGAGAGAAAAAAAGGATTATGTATCACTGCCACAAAGAGTATTAGTGCAGAGGAAAGCTCCCGACAGAGTACAGCCTGGTGTGACGTACCACGTGCTCGATCCCACTGTATTCCCCTTCAGTGTTCTCCCGGATGGTCACCAGGTCCACATCAGTGTAAGGAGTTTTGTAGCCCTCGATCGAGACACATGGCCGCACATTAGCATAAAGGTCAAACGTTTTTCGAAGTAACAAGTTCATGGATGGATGTCCAGCAGCT
The DNA here is from genome assembly GCA_033576535.1 of Allobates femoralis. Taxonomy (NCBI): domain Eukaryota; kingdom Metazoa; phylum Chordata; class Amphibia; order Anura; family Aromobatidae; genus Allobates; species Allobates femoralis. The sequence goes on along the minus strand of JARQOC010000004.1, from coordinate 224,895,061 downwards.
ATTGGTGTCTTCAAAGGCCCTGATGAGTACAAGGCGAGAGTCATTATGTCATGGAACGTAATTTAATACATAAACTTAGGTCAATTATTTTGGCACTGGAAGCTACCTTTCAGCCCCATCTTATTTTTATCCATGGATTCTTTAGCTTCCGGAGGGATCATCCATCTGCCACCAGGTCCTTTAATAGCAGTAACATTCTTCTCTTCCCACTGGACAGGTGCCTAGAATAACAGTGATTTATTTAGAGAAATACTGATAATATTAAGTGTGCATTCACAATGCATTTTTATGGCATAATTCCTGAAAAAAATTAATAGTTTTTACCACCATTTTCACATATTTCTGCAAAAATTTTATGATTCCACTGCAACCACGGCAAACAAAAATTCAACAAGGGAACAAAGCCTGACACTCAGTTTACCCATATATATTCCCTTCAGTTGTAATAAAAACACCAAGCTAACTACTACTCCATCTTAATATTCTCATATCGCATGGTAGGAAGCAACCAAACATGTTATACAGTGGATATGGAAAGTATTCAGACCGCTTTACATTTTTCTCTCTTTGTTTCATTGCAGCCATTTGTTAAATTCAAAAAAGTTCATTTTTTTCTCATTAATGTACACTCTGCACCCCTTCTTAACTGAAAAATAAACAGAAATGTAGACATTTTTGCAAATTTATTAAAAATGAAAAAATTGAAATATCACATGGTAATAAGTATTCAGATCCTTTGCTCAGTATTGAGTAGAAGCACCTTGTGAGCTAGTACAGCCATGAGTCTTCTTGGGAATGATGCAACAAGTTTTTCACACCTGGATTTGGGGATCCTCTGCCATTCTTCCTTGCAGATCCTCTCCAGTACCATCAGGTTGGACGGTGAACGTTGGTGAACAGCCATTTTCAGGTCTCTCCAGAGATGCTCAGTTGGGTTTAGGTCAGGGCTCAGGCTGGACCAGTCAAGAATGGTCACAGAGTTGTTCTGAAGCCACTCCTTTGTTATTTTAGCTGTGTGCTTAGGGTCATTGTCTTGTTAGTAGGTGAACCTTTGGCCAAGTCTGAGGTCCAGAGCACTATGGAAGAGGTTTTCATCCAGGATAACTCTGTACTTTGCCACATTCAATTGTAACTAGTCGTCCTGTCTCTGCAGCTGAAAAACACCCCCATAGCATGATGCTGTCACCACCATGTTTAACTGTTGGGATAGTATTCGGCAGGTGATGAGCAGTGCTTGCTTTTCTCCACACATACTGCTTAGAACTATCAACAAAAAGTTCTATCTTCATCTCATCAGACCAGAGAATCTTATTTCTCAAAGTCTCATAGTCTGGGACTCTTCAAGAGTGTTATGCAAACTATGTGGGCTTTCATATGTCTTGCACTGAGGAGAGGCTTCTGTTAGGCCACTCTGCCATAAAGGCCCGACTGGTGGAGGGCTGCAGTGATAGTTGACTTTATGGAACTTTCTCTCATCTCCCTACTGTATCTCTGGAGCTCAGTCACAGTGATCTCGGGGTTCTTCTTTACTTTCTCACCAAGGCTCTTCTCCCACGATTGCTCAGTTTGGCTGTAAAGCCAGATCTAGGAAGACTTCTGGTGGTCCCAAACCTTTTCCATTTAAAGATTAGAGAGACCACTGTGCTCTTAGGAACCTTGAGAACTGCAGACATTCTTTCGTAACCTTGTCCAGATCTGTGCCTTGCCACAATTCTGTCTCTGAGCTCCTGGGGCAGTTCCTTTGACCTCATGATTCTCATTTGGTCTTACATGCACTGTGAGGTCTTATAGAGACAGGACTTTATTTGGAAAGGCACACACCTATCAGTTTAAATAAACACAGCTGGACTCCAATGAAGGAGTAGAACCATCTCAAGGAGGATCACAAGGAAATGGACACCATGTGACTTAAATAGGAGTGATTGAGCAAAGTGTCTGAATACTTATGACCATGTAATATTTCAGTTTTTCTTTAATAAATTTGCAAAAATTTCTGTGTCTGTTTTTTTTCAGTCAAGATATGGTGCAGACTGTTTTTGAATTTACCAAATGGCTGCAACAAAACAAAGAGTGAAAAATTTAATGGAGTCTGAAAACTTTCTGTGCCCACTGTATATTCTTGGGAAAAGGAGAGTAAATGTAATATACAAATGAAGGTTAAAAAAAGGTAGAATGCCAGAAATGGAGAATATAAATAAATATATGCACAGAAACGAAGCAGGAGAAATGTATGCTTTGCTATAAAAGCAATTTGTTTCATCACTAACAAAGTTACACTTTATACAGTGATCAGCCATAACATTAAAAGTCTGCACAACTTTTTTGCCAATGGATCGCTGCCGAATCCAGTCTAAAGGTACCGTCACATGCGGCAATATCGCTGGCCATTTCGTTGGCAATTCCATAATTCGGCGATGTGGAAACCACATCACCTGTGCGTAGTGGTGTGAGAAAGGGAGATTTTACGTCGACAAATCGCCGGTGGAGCGTCGCCTGATCGCCCTGCACTGCAGTGAAATCAGGCGATAACCACCAGGTGATTTCTGCGCATCTTGGCGTGTGACAGGGCAATAGCGAGCTCAGACCATCTGGAAGCAATTCCAGAGGCGTGCCTGAGCGTTGTGTTGGTCTATCGGAATGGTATGGTTGCGATGAAAAACACTCTGGCATGCCTGTCTCCTCGCCATACTCACTCTCTACACCCACATCGCTGATGACATGGTGGCGTGTGACGCGGCGATGTGGAAAAGGAAAATTGCTTCCGGTCTTCTGCAGATGACTTCCGGAACGCAGGAGAGATCTGTATGTGTGACAGGGCGATGGTGATGTAAAAAAAAGTTCCCAAACGTGCACGCTCACATCAAATTGCTGGCGATATGGAAGCCATATTGCAGCGTGTGACGGTACCTTTACAGATGATTACTGGACATGTGAACTTGGCCTTAGACAATAATGCAGGTCAATTACTTCCTACAAGTTGTGAACCAAGGTCTTCACAATCAGACTTGTTTTTCCTGTACATCCCACAGATTACACCGATATATAGGGAATATGGAGACCAAGTCATCTTGAACTCTATCATGTTCCTCAGTTCATTCCTGGACATTTTCTGCAGTATCAGAGCTCATTCTGCTGCAGTGAGAATCCAGTATTGCCATGAAGGGGTGTACTTGGTCTGTTGGTAATGTTAGATAGATGGTATATGTTAACACCCACATGAATATATCAGAATCACCTCAAACCTCCAGCATCTCCAAATTCTTGAGCAGTTCTAATTATGGCTCTCACTTTCCTGAGCAGTGTGCTTGTTTTAATGTCCTGTTATTTTTATATGTAAATATAGTAGCACACTCCCAAAAAAAAAAAAAAAGTAAGGCTAAGTCCACACATTTTTTTGTTTTGTAAAAAATGCAGCAAATCCAAAGTTAGGCTACATTCACACTAAGTGCATCTTTTGCGCGGGCGCTTTTTGCACCCACGCAAAAAAGCGCCGTAAAAAAACATGGTACATTCACATACCACATTTTTTTACATCCTCAATTCTCCCCCAACAGTGCAGGGGAAAAGTGATGTAACACAGGGGAGGAAGAATCTACTTACCTCTCTGCCGGGTGTTCCAGGAGTCAACAACTGCAGTTACCGACCTTCCAGGACCTATCAAGATCGGTGATTGCTCGCTCACGGTCATGTGATATGCACGTCACATATCACATGATTGCGAGCGGCCAATCACAGATATTTCAAGGCCCTGGAAGTTCGGTAACTGAAGTTGTGACTGCTCCTGGAACACCCGGCAGAGAGGTAAGTATTCAATTTTTATTATTTTTAACACATTTGGATAACTTTAATGTGGGTTTCGCAGTGTATATTAATACACTACGAAACCTACAAGGGGCTGTCACAGATGTCACACGGGAAGATTCTTCCTCCCCTGTGTGACATCACATCCTGCAGCGTCAGTATATTCCCGCTGGAATTGAGCATTGTCTGAATGGCGATCTGTAATTCCAGTGTGAATAATGGGCTCCTATGGGAGAAAGCGCGGGCGCAGGTGCGTGAAGAATTGACATGTTTATTCTTTTTACTCCCGCCCTTTCTCCCATAAAAGCGCAGCGTATATTTACGCAGCATCTGAATGGCAAACGTGAATTTACATTCACTTTGCCGGCACACGCACTTGCGCTTTTTTGAAAATTGCGTGCAAAAATGTGCATTGTGTGAACGTAGCCTAACTCCTAATGGTTGCTTTTTCATGACAGGAGGTTTGCTGCGTTTTTTCAAGCGAATTTGTTGCGTCGTTGGTGCGTTTTTACCATGTTTTTGGTGCAGATTTGTTTGCTACAGATTTGCAAAAGAAAATATAGCAAAAACGCAGAAAAGAATTGACATGCTCATTCTTTCAAAAAACGCAGCACAACCTGTGGTGTTTACACTTTCTGCACCAAAAACAAAACAAAACAATGTGTGTATAGCTAATCCCAGAATCACATTGTTTTTGGTTAACATCAAAACCTAAGGAAAGGATTAGCATAAAACCAAGGAAAATCCTCAGCAAAAACGCACTGTGTGAACTAGGATACTTCATCTAAACAAATGGTGTGTAAAACACATTCAAAATATCACAACTGATCACACCACCGAATTGGATCGGAAATATCGCACCATACAGGTACATTTGTTACAGACGTCCTTCATGCAATTAAAACTTCCCTTATGGCCGGTTTCACACATCCGTGTCACCACGGACGTGTGGAACAAGGCTGTTTGGGGGCGGGGCATAGACCCATGTGTCACGCACGTATGACACGATGGGTGCTGTCAGTGTGCTATCCGTGCATCCACGGATAGCACACAGACAGCCTGTTACCGCATACTCACCTCGCTCCAGCGCTGACAGTTGCTCTCACTTCCGGTCCACTCTTGGGCTCAGTGAAGTGAATATTCATGAGCTCTAATGAGCAGCATCGGAAGTGAGAGGAGCAGGCATTGCTGGAGCGAGGGGAGTATGAAATTCTTTATTTTGAAGCTTTTTGCTTTTGTCTGTGGTCCGTGCACACGGATATCACACTGTGAACATCCGTGTGCAGGACGTTTGGACAGAAAAAAAACAGTCCGTGGCTCCGCAAAAAAATGGACTTGTCGCAGTGTGGAGCACACGAACACGCATGTGCTCCACACAGACACAGTACGTGCGAAAACACGGACGTGTGCATGGGTCCATAGGGGATTGTGTGTCACCGTATGTCCGTGCCTCCGGCATGTGTCGGCACAGACCGCACATGTACCGAAGGCATGGATGTGTGAAACCGGCCTATTAGAGCACCAAACACACAGGGGTAGTAAACAGCAGCACTACACAGCTGTTTCATCCACATTTTGATTGACATTGGGCTGCTTATTCTGTGGAGTAACTTTAAACGCCTGGTCGATTTGGCTCAGCCAGTATGCTTCTTTGGCTTTGAGGTCCATGATAGACAGAAGGTGTGTGAACTAGGCCTAAAATGGGTTAACACACAACCGAGACACCTTAAGAATACTTTAAAATACATAAACTGCAGATAAATGTGAGGTTGGAATGACATTTAAGGCTACGTTCACACATTTGCGTATTTTGCTGCGCTTTTTTGCGCGCGCTTTTTGCCGCGTTTTTCGGCCGCGCAAAAAAGCGCAGCAAAATACGCAGGGGCTTTCACACACTGCGCTTTCTTTCCCCAGAAAGCGCAGTGATGTCACAGAGGGGAGGAAGAATCCTTCTTCCTCCTCCTCTCTGTGACATGTGTGACCGCCCCATTAGACTTCACAGTGTATTAATATACACTGTGAAATCTAAATTAAACAAAAGCAAGTTAATGAAAAATAAAAAAGAATCAATACTTCACCTCTCCGACGCCTTCTCCCGCTGTGCGATCTCCGATTCCAAGTGAGATCTCTTCTGACAGGACCTGTGATGACGTCAGAGGGGGGCGTTCCCGGGGCGGTCCCATCGCTGATTGGCTGCTCGCGGTCATGTGATATGTATCACATGACCGCGAGTGCCCGGGAACGCCCCCCTCTGACGTCACCACAGGTCTTGTCAGAAGAGATCTGACTTAGAACCGGGGATCGCACAGCGGGAGAAGGCGTCGGACAGGTGAAGTATTCATTCTTTTTTATTTTTCACACACTTGCTTTTGTTTAATTTAGATTTCATAGTGTATATTAATACACTGTGAAGTCTAATGGGCGGCCACAGCTGTCACAGAGGGGAGGAGGAAGCTGGATTCTTCCTCCCCTCTGGGAGAATACGCAGAAGTAGCTGCGTAAACAATTGACATATCAATTGTTTACGGAGCTGCGTTTTCTCCCGGAAAACGAACTGCGTATTTTTACGCAATGTCTGCACTGCAAAGTGAATTTCCCATTCACTTTGCTGGCAGACAAAAGGCACATTGCGTATTTTGAAAAGCGCGCGTAAAAAAACGCGGCAAAATACGCAATGTGTGAACGCAGCCTAAAACAGACTAAAATCTGTTATATAGGCATACTAACATACTAGCACACCAAACATGGCTGACAGTCTAAAGCTTGCCATGTCTAGAACAGAATATTTATGTTGTGAGTATAAACAAACAGGTTTATACATATACAGGTCATTGTGCTCTTTAGATACACCAAGCTACATATCTTCACAAGAATGCACACACACAATACTTACACATCCCATTATACTATGTCACAATCATTAGAAATGCGTTTCGTTACTCATCACACTCACTTTGGCTGCCTCAAAAATCTTCATTACTGCAGATGAAATCTCAGGTCCTATCCCGTCGCCTGGTATCAGTGTGACAGTCTGCACCTGCAAAGAAGAGGTCACACTCAAAGCTTGTCCTTTCATCTGCACAGGGTCTTAGATTAGGTTTCAAATACAACATGGAGGCAAACATCAGAGACAAACGTGGTCTTAACTCAACTAGAATGACTGAATGAGAAGGGGGATGTTTGTCTACTAGCTATAGCTTATTCATTTCTGGTACACCACCATAGTACTGAAGTGGCTTCAGAACACACTGAAGGGCACCTATCACCAGTCTGGGGCTGCCTGTTACATTTATGAGAAGAGTGGGCAGCCTCAGGCTACCTTCACATTACGATTTTGGAGGGAGCCAATGCTGTCCGATAAATCGGACAGCATCGGCTCCCTTCTGATGCCTGGAATCGGATGCCAAATAGGCATCAGATTCAGACATAAAATCGCCCCCTCCGGGCTGATAAAAATAAAAAAAAAACCTGTATGCTTACCTGTCCCCAAGGCCCCCGCCGACTCCCGGTGTCCTTGCGGTGTCTGCAGAGGTCGTCTTCTTCATAACAGGACCTGCCGTGATGTCACAATCACGTGACCGCCTGAACATGGTGTAACCTGTGGTCACGTGATTGTGACATCACGGCAGGTCCTTTTCAGAAGAAGACGACCTCTGCAGACACCGGGAGCCTGCGGGACTGTGTGGGAGACGGCGGGGGCCTCGGGGCCAGGTGAGCATACAGTTTTGTTTTGTTTTTTTAACCCCTGCTGCTGTTAGGAGCAGTTTTACTGTACTGAGCATGCTCAGTACAGTAAAATCGGGTCCGAGGACACATCAGATGTTTCTTTGGACCCTGCTCCATAGGGCCCCATGTTAAAAACATCGGACAGAATCGGATGTGCACTAAATGCCATCCGATTTGGTCCGATCCGATTCTGTCCGATTTTATTTTTGGTGCAAAAAAAAAAAAAAAAAAATCGGAGCATGCTCCGATTTTGCACTGATAAAAAAAAACAGACAGAATCGGATCGGACTAAATCGGATGGCATTTAGTGCACATCCGATTTGGTCCGATGCCCATAGGGCTGCATGGGGGCCAAAATCGGTCCGATGCTGTCCGATTTTTATCGGACTGCATCGGGAAAAAAAATTCCATAGTGTGAAACCAGCCTCAGACTGGAGATTTTTCTAACTTTTCTTTAACATCATAAGTGGTCACAATGGTCCCTAACGGCCCCCTAAAAAAACCTTGCTTCCTGGCAATTATTGCAACAGAACGTCCCTGGTTGTGACTTCCCAGCATCCAAAAAAAAGGATCATGTGAACCACAGTGGCAGCCCTCATGTCTTTTCACAAGATTTCAGACTTTGACAAACCCAGCACTTCCACATACTTTACTAAGCAGTTACCTTGTGGTAGTCACTCTAAAGACATTTTCATTCGGTAACCCCTTAGTAAAATATGTGACAGCAGCGATGTGAGTTAGCTCTGGTTGCTGATGGTGCTGGCTGTGTAACACAGACGACATCTAGCCTTTGTACAGCAAGTTGACGAATAGAGGAGATTCTCCTGAAATACAGTAGAGATTAGTGAATGCTGAGATTTTTTTCACATGGAGATTCGATCAATGTGAAAACTGCTGTCTGAACAATGTTGGTGTAAGGGCTGTCCGTGTGCTCAGATTTTCTGTGGACAGCACTCAAACCAAAAATACTGTTTTAAAAACATACCCCAAGGGACAGGAGAGCGCACAGTGGGTGGGAGAGCGCACAGGGGGTGGAATACCCCATCTTCTATTACCACTAGAACTGCCTGGTTAACACTGCTTTTTTTAGATTAGATTTTTTTTCTTAGATTGATAGAACGTAAAATCCGAGATTAACAGTAATTGTATTTTACGAGTCCACAATAGCACCCACTGAGAGAGAGGATCTGCCCATAGGGAAAGGAAACCTACAGATAAAAAGAGGCGATCCGCCTCATCTCCTCAGTTGGTTACAGTGAATTTGGAGGAACCTTCATGACCGTATAAATACACAAACATAATAATCAGTATATCAGGATACCATCACCATAAGCGTAAGAGATCACACAAACACCTTTCTGAAGTGCATTAAAAAAAAAGTGAATAATCAGAATACTAATGAGAATAATAATAATAATAATAATAATAATAATAATAATAATAATAACTACAGGTGAGAAGTGAGTGGGTGCTGTTGTGGACACCATAAGACACGATTACCGGTAAGTAATCTCAGATTTTCCTATCGCCACGACATCACCTACTGAGAGACTTTCAGAGACCATCACCTGGGAGGGACCACAGTATTGACACTGATCTCCCGAAATCAAAGTCAGAGGAAGACGACATATCAAGCCAATAGTGTCTGAAGAAGGTGGAAGGTGAAGCCCAAGTAGCCACCTTACAAATGAAATCAATAAGGACATCAGCCCTCTCAACCCAAGAAGAGGACAAGGCCCTTGTGGAGTGGGCTCTTATGCCATCTGTAGGATTCTCACCTTTGGCCCTACGAAATGTGTAAAGATCCAAAAACTCCTTTAAGATAATTTCACGCTGGTATACCACTCCACAACAAGCACGTATTTGGCAAGTGGACACGCAAGCTGATTGTTGGAGATGTGGGAATGACATTGGAGACTACCTCCACCTTTGGTGGCGGTGCCCGATTCTCAGCCCTTTTTGGAAAGAACAGAGAGCCTGATCTATGATATAACGGGTCACAAACTTAGGGTATGTGCACATCGGACGGGTCTGCATCTTTGCAGACCGTCCTAAAACCGGTGTAGAATAGCAGAAACTGAGTTTTCTGAGCTCAGCAGTGTCCCTCGTTTTGTTAACGTTTTGCTAACGTTTTGCGATCGGTTTATTAGCGTTTGTACAGCGTGTTCTTGGCGATTTCCCCGACGTTTTTCTTAGCGATTCCCAGACTAATTTTTGGTGCACTTGTAAGCTAGATCCGCTGGGAAAACGCTCAAAAGAAGTCACTTGCTCTATCTTTGAAAACCGGTGCAAAACCGGTGAAAAAAGTGGAAAGGAGACAAAAAAAAAAAACGTTCTAATGTACACAGCGTTTTCTAAACTCCATTGACTAGCATGTTAATCCAACCGGTGGCTAGGATTAACATAAATTAACATAAAACTCAGCGGGAAAACGCCGACGGAAAACGCTAAAAAACAGCCCACAAAACGACTGATGTGCACATACCCTTACACCACAAATTGTGCTTCTAAACCATCCTATAGGACCTAATCATAAGAAGGTCTCAGTATTAATCTATAATGTCCTTGCTGCAGTAATATTACTTATTCCAACCTTTTGGAGATCAACCCAAATACCCACTCTTCAATTGCTAGAAGATAAAATTAACCACCTTTATAGTATGGCGGAACTAATTGCTGTAGTGAACCACACTCAATCGTCCTTTAGGGACCATTGACTACCCTGGTTACTTTTCAGAAATAATCTCTTGCCTATGCAAACCTAATCGTAATTAACATACCATTGCTCTTCGATTGAATTCATGCACCCTTGTCCCCTCTCCCCCCCACCTTTCCTGTCCTTCCTTACTCTTATTCTCTTCTCACTTTACCCTCTTCCTTTTTCTTTCTAAATCTCTTAAACTTTGATGTTTATTGTTATGATATTTTCAGTATAGTCTTTAGAGGTCATTTGTTCATAGACCTTTCCTTGAAATTAATAGATGCTGAAAGCCTCTGTACTTTATTAGTATTATTGCCTTTATTTGTTAATCAATAAAAAGAATTTTTGAAATGAAATGAAAGAAACATCTCCTGGCTCTGATGGAATTTAGAGGAAACCTTTGGTAGATAAGAGGGTGGTGGTTTTAGAATTAGTTTATCTGGAAAAAACTAGAAGGAAGGGAGCATCTATTGAAAGTGCTTGTAGGTCACTCACTCTTCTAGCGCATGTCAAGGCTACCAGTAAGACTGTCTTCAAGGTTAGGTCTTTAATGGAAACAGAAGAAAGGGGCTCAAAGGGAGGCTCCAGCAACGCGTCTAGCTCCAAGTTCAGATCCCAGGGTGGCATCCTAGCTATATGCATTGGATCACTATGCTCACATGCCTGGATGAATCTAGAAGTCCATCTATCACCTGCTACATTACCGTTGTACAGTGCACCTAATGCTGAGACTTGCAGTTGTAGAGTGCTGACAGCCAGGCCAAGTTCACGACCTTACTGTAAGAACTCCAGGATGACTGGAATAAGAGCATGGATGGAGAGGGGGCCTGAATAAAAATTGCAAGAACTTCCTACACACCTTAGAATAGATTCTTGTGGTAACTGGTTTTCAACTTTGGAGAAGAGTGGATATTAAGGAATAAGAAAATCCTATTTGCCTTAGAAGCTGCCTCTCAAATTCCACGCTGTCAGATGGAGACACTCCACCTGATGATGACGGAATGGACCTTGAAAGAGTAGCTCCGGACCTGCTGGTAAGATCAAAGGGTCGGTTACAGACAGAGCTCTCAGCCATGAGAACCAAGGCTTCCTTGGCCAGAAAGGAGCGAAGAGGATCACTCTCGCTCCTTCCTCCCTGATCTTCCTGAGGATTAGAGGGATCAGACACATCGGAGGAAATAGGCAAGATTGTAAGTCCATGGCACATGTACAGCATCCACCACTTATGGGCGATTTGAGGGATGCAGGGAAGCAAACCATCCGACCTGTCTGTTGCTCCTGGTTGCAAATAGGTCTATCTTGGGGACTCCATATAGTCTTACTATTTGGCTGAAAATTTGCCTGTTCAGGACCCACTCTCCTTGGTGAAGAGAATGGCAACTGATATAGCTGGCCCTGACGTTGTCTATCCCTCTGATGTGCAGGACTCAGAGAGAGGAAATGCCTCTCTGATAGTAGGAAAATATCCTCTGCAATGGACATAGAGAGAAGGTGACAGAGTACTCCTTTGGTGAATCGGTCTGGATTCTCACATGGGAGTCGTGAAGGAGATGTAGAAACCTGAGAAGGGCATATTTGACTATGCCTATCACATCTCGTCGTCCACCGACCTTGTGCTAGGTGATTTCCTACATGAGCCCCACCCTGATGGACTGGTGTCTATGGTGACAATGAAGTCTGGTTTTACAAACCATGGAACTCCCCTGGTCATGTGAACTGGATATAGCCACCAATACAGAGAATTTACTGTAGATGCTGACAGACACATATTGTCGTCTTGGTGACCCTGTAGGACATCATCTGTCCTGAGAATGTCGTATGGCAGACTTTGAGTGAAATTGTGCCAACTGGTCTGCTGGGATGCAGGACGTCAGAGTTCCCAACAGGGACATAGCGGCTCTTAGAGACAGCTCTGGATTGTCCACTACCCTTTGAACCTTGCTGATAATAGTCAACCTTCTCTTCTGGCAGAAAGCACTGTTGAGTCACAGAGTTTAGGTGAAGACCCAGAAAACTTTATAAGGTGGAAGGAGTCAGCCTTGATTTCTTCCAGTTTATAATCAAACATAGATCCTGTAGGGACAATATGATATGATTCAGTCAGGCCGTGCATTGATCAGCAGATTTCCCTACTTCGAGAAAGTCATCCAGATATGAGACATGAGCCATAACTTCTGCACTTCTGCCATCACCTTTGTGAAGACACGTTGAGCCATAGAAAGGCCGAATGGCATTGTGGTGAGCTGAAAATGTCTGACATGGCCTTCCAGACATACTGCTACTGTTAGGAACCGCTGATGATCTTGATGGACCAGCAGATGGTAATATGCTTCCTTTAAATCTAGAACAGCCATGAAGCACCTGAGAAACAGAAGACGAATTGTAAATTTTATGGATTCCCTCTTAAAGGTTTGGAACTCGAGGAACAAGTTCATATTTTATGTAAATTAATGATAGTTCGAAAGAAACCATCTGGTTTCGGAACCAGGAATACAGGGGAATAAAACCCCCTTCCCTCCTGGTCCTCAGGAACCTCTACTAAAACTCATTTTTGTAATAAATAAATAAATAAATCTCTAACCTTAGTTTCCAAGGCCTGTTGCTGGACAGGGTTAGATAAAGTTGTCTAAAGAAAGCAATCCCTTGGGATAACCCAGATGAAATTAGGTCAAAAATCCACTTACTAGATGAAATATGGGTCCATAAACAGCCAGCGACCGGTGAGGGGGGGGGGGGGGTGTCTAAATTAACAGTACTTGAACTTGTATTTGGATGAGGAGGAACCCTTGAAGTAGGCACCTTTCTGCTTCTTCTCAGAGGGCTCTCATCTGGAGTCTGACTTCTGCTGTGTGAATGGCCGCTTCCTAAAGGCCTTCCTATAATTAGGAGCAGAAGGTTTAGGGAAACCTTTTTTGACATCACGTGTTTTTGTCAATATGTCATCCAGCACAGGGCCAAACAGGTACTCACCCTGGCATGGTATTGCGCACAGTTTGGACTTAGCGTGCGCATCTCCTTTCAATTCCTTTACCCGTAGTATCTGACGAGCAGCATTGGATAGGCCCGCAGATCTAGCTGCCAATTTAAGTGAATCAGCTGATGTGTCTGCCAAATACACTAAACCGCTGCAGAGCTGGGAAATAGAGGCCAACAACTTATCTCTAGATGTTCCCGAATTAATCTAGTCCTCCAGCTGGTCAATCCATACTAGCATAGACTGTGCAATGCAAGCGCTAGTGATAGCTGGTTTGAAAGCTCCTGAGGAAGACTCCCAGGCCCTCTTAAGGAATGTCTGTGCTTTCCTATCTGAAGGATCTTTAAAGGAGGCCTCCATCCTCTAACGGTAATACATTCTGTTTTAAAGAGGAGGCAACAGCCACATCTACTTTCGGGATCTTATTCCATTCGGACAGCTGGGTGTCAAAGGGATATTTACGTTTGGAGGCAGGAAACCACTAGAACCCCGTTTTTCCCATTCTTTCTTTACTAGGTCTTTTACAGCATTAATGATCGGGAAAGAACGACGTTTCTTTGGGGATAAACATGCGAACATTAGATCCTGAGCTGATGTCGGCTCTTTGGGGTCAGTTATCCCCATAGTGGTATGGACAGATTTAACCAGAGAGTCTATTATGTCTTCAATAGGAAAACAGGAACCACTTTCCTCATTTGATGATGATGGCGAATGGGAACTTTCCATTAATCCCTCTTCCTGCGACTCAGCCCCAGATTCCCAACCGGAATAACAGACATTCTGGCTAGTTGTAGGTTTGCTAGGTGTATGAACATGCCTAAGGGAATTCCTCATCTCTTCCCTTACAAAAGATTTCAAGTCAGCATTACAGACGGGAACCTCCTTGTCCAAGGTCTGGCATATACAAGACAGACGTTTTACACAGACATCAGGCAGGGGCTGCACACACTTTATGCTAGCTTTTGGTCAGCTTATGTTTACCCTAGGGCACATAGAAAAGAAGGGAACATCAGCTCATCAGGTGATCACACAGATATCTCACCATGTGAAGATGTCAGTAGGATACCGGTTCTGGAGTTGGAGGGACAGTACTGGACTTCGAGGGCCTCTGCTCATTCCTCCTATCAGTGGGCTCATCCCTGCCAGGGTGACCATTGCTGCCTGTGGTGGCCTTTTCGGTGCTGCTGCTGCCAGGACTGTGCTTAGCACCTTCAGGGTGCTACTCCGCATCTCTGGGGGAAGACATTGCTGGAGCACGCTCATGTGCCAGTTCGCCGGCTATTTCATTCCTCAGCCACGCCCCTGTCGTTCCTGTCCGGTGATGCACCTCCCCAGTCTCCCGGAAGCTGTAATCAGCACTTCCGGGTATCGGGCGCGTCATCAGGCCGGTGTGCATGCGCAGTGGAGAACCCAGAAGCTGGCCTGCACGAGGTACAGGGCGGCCGATACCCGCACCCACCAAATGAGCACAGGAGCCATCTGTGCTGCACCCGCACGACCCATGGCGGCACCACCCAGATAATGGGTACTCCTTCTTGCTGCAGGTGCCCATAAGGACAGGAAACCAAGTGAGGAGGCAGGGGGCCACCCCTTTTTATCTGTATGTTTTCTTTCCCTATGGGCAGATCCCCTCTCTCAGTGGGTACTGTTGTGGTGATAGGAAAATATGCATTACCATTTCTGAACTTAAATTAACATGACAGTTTGTTTTGGTTTTCTTTTGATTTTTACACAGTATTTATATTAGATATTGGTCTTTCAAAGCCACAGTTGGAACATTTCTACATTCTCGATTACTTAGACTGTATATTAGGTGTGGAAGATAATATAGCAGATTGCCACATGTATACTCACATGATTAGAGAAGGCCCTGACTCCATTCTGGGGAGTATTGATGGCTCCTGCCAAGCGGCTGACCTGTAGACATAGATAGCAGTTAATAAAACAAACTTGGGGGCCATTGTAAGTGAAAGGTAAGGCTTGGTTCACACTGACATTACAAGCTCAGATTTTATAAATATTAATACAGAACTACTGCAAGAATCATGTCCATCTTATGACGTGTACCAACGTTACCTGGCCCTACTGGACATCAGGAGTTTACCTTCGGGGTACGTTGGGAGACCCTAATATCAATCTCTGGGTCCATCAGACTCTTCTCTAATGTGTACAGCTGCAGCAGAGCTATAATTTCAGCAGAACAGCTTAATATACATTTGCTAAAATGGAAAAATCAAACCCCAGGAGGTTCCTGATATAAATAAAGGGGATGTACCCACGACTACAGACCCTGCCCATATGCTTTATTAGACCATAGAGATGACAAAGGGTAGTGGGGCTCCTTTGAGACTGAGCTTGTACTCTGATGGGCCAGTCCACTGTGTAACCCATTTCTAAATATACGGTTGTCCACACGAAGATGAGTGATCAGAAGGGGTGTCCTGATGAGAAGAGAACAAGGTAAGAATGGAACAGTGATGGATCGTTCGGAGACATAAAGCGTCTCCCTGCTGTGACTGACGGGAGCCAGTGAGACGCACTAAGTTCTACCAGCTCACACAAGACGTAAAATTCCAGTGATCGGTGGATAAAACCACGTCCACTCGAACAGAATCCCACCCAATCGTCAATGTAATTGACTGGATGTGGGTGGGGTTTTGGCTGTATTTGGGCAGGGTGTTGACAGCGTTAACATCATCTTAAAACATGTGATCACCTAGAGTGAACACATAAATGGATCCAAAAGATCAGACTCTATTTGGTCAGAGCCAAGTGAGTCAGATCAGGAAAAAGAGCAGAACTGTCCAACACTAGAATGGCAGGAAGCCGTGACTGTGGACAGGTTTCTACCACATACACCCCTTACATAGTCAGCCCTACAGCCCCACTGAAGGGGTCCCAGCTGTTAAAGGGGCATTTACACTGAAGATTGCCAAGGACAATATTTCCATGGCAGGCTAGCTTTGCACTAATCTATATAAACAGGCTGCCAATCGACTGATGAAATAACAAAATGCTCCTTTCTTCAGGTAAAATTACCTATTGTGCAAGACATCATTGTTCTCAGCAGCATTGTCCTATGTACACAGGACTTGCACAGGTGAGAACAATGGCGGCCTATGTGCACTTAATGTGGGGTCACACGCGGCGATCTCGCCCGCGACATCGCCGCAAAGTGACGTCACAGCAAAGTCACGGGCGATATTGCAAGTGCGTCGCGCTGTGTGACAGCGCGACGCAACTGCAAATTATCGCTGGTCGCAGGTTGACAGGTTTATGAACATGTTCATAAACCTGTCAACCTGTGACCAGCGATTAGGCTGGATCGCGCCGTCTGACACTGTTGGCGGTGCGATCCAGCCTATATCGCAGCGTTACTGAGCCATCGCTCGCTGGGCTGAGCCCAGCCCAGCGAGCGATGGCTCCGCCCACATCGCCTCCGCGTCACCGGCAACGTCGTGCCGTGTGACAGCTGGCCTGCGATGTCGGAAGCGAGCGGGCACCCGCGCATCGCTTCCGACATCGCAGGCCAGATCGCCGCGTGTGACCCCACCTTTAGCCATCTACTACAGATAGTCCGGGCTGTCTATATAAAGGCTAACTACTGGGAAATATAGCCCAATCGTTTAATGTCTGTGCCCATTGGTCTGATCTCGGCCGGCAATGCTCGGACTGACCGAGAGTGACAGTATCATAGCAATATATGAAGCCGTGACATTGGTACGAGAGATACACAGCCAGTCCGGGCATTGCCAGCTGAGATTGGACTGATAGTCACAGACATCTGAGAGTGCCTTATACTATGGGAAGGGGGGAATCTCACAAATCTGGGGGATAAAGGGAACCCATCAGCCAATCCCTGCTGCCGATCCAAGGGCAATGTACAGGGAGATGCCAGTCAGTGTAGCTGAGCCTTCAGCATGTGATGTAGATATCGGATCAGCTCTCGGGCAGCCTGTATCACCTCTCTTATGGACACATTCCTACTGCAGATTATCGAGTTCTCTCTGGGGCAGAGTGAGTGTCCGCACACATCCACCTCCTGTATATTCGGGGCGGTGGAGTCAGACGTTTGGCTTACCGACTCCACAGCCCTGGTTCTATCTTACATCACTCCCTCCTTCTTCGGATCATGCCAAGAGATTACAGCACAGACCTCGCCCTCTCTTGGATCTCCTCATACCTAACAGACCAGACCTTCTGCGTCACCCACTCACACACCTCCTCTTCGCCCTACTCCCTATCTGTCGGGGTCCCCCAGGACTCGGTCCTGGGACCGTTACTCTTCTCAATCTACACTCTTAGCCTGGGGCAACTCATTGAGTCTCATGGCCTCCTGTACCACCTCTACGCCGACGACACCCAAATATACCTGTCCGGACCGGACATCACATCCTTACTATCCAAAATTCCACAATGCCTGTCCGCCATCTCATCCTTCTTCTCTGCTCGCTTCCTTAAGCTGAACATGGACAAAACAGAGTTCATCGTCTTCCTCCCAAGACGCTCCCCCGCGCCACCCGACCTATCCATCCTTGTCAATGACTGCTCTCTCTCCCTTGTCTCCCACACTAAGTGCCTTGGAGTAATCCTTGACTCTTCCCTCGTGCTTCAAGCCCCACATCCAGGCCCTCGCCACCTCCTGCCGACTCCAGCTCAAAAACATCTATAGGATTCGCACTTTCCTTGACCACGACACTGCTAAAACCCTTATTCACGCTCTCATCATCTCCCGTCTCGACTACTGCAACCTCCTGCTCAGCAGCCTCCCCGCTAGCTCCCTTGCACCTCTCCAATCTATCCTGAACTCCGCTGCCCGTCTAATCCACCTGTCTCCTCGCTACTCCCCTGTCTCCCCCTACTGCCAAGCCCTTCACTGGCTCCCGTTTCCCTGGTTTAAAACACTAACCATGACATACAAAGCCATCCACAACCTGTCCCCGTCATACATGTCTGACATGGTCTCCTGATATCTTCCCTCACGCAACCTGCGATCCTCCCAAGAGCTTCTCCTCTACTCCCCCCTCATCTCCTCTTCGCACAACCGCATACAGGATTTCTCCCGTGCTTCACCCATACTCTGAAATTCGCTGCCCCACTGTTCGACATGATTGTCCACATTTAATGTACTTGTCCTAGTCTGCCCTTTCAACATGTAAGGCTGCTTTCACATAACGATTTGCGGTCATCCGATTGTATCCGTTTTGAAACGGATACAATCGGATCCGAAATTGGACCCCATGTTCCCCTATGGGAATCGGATGGGATCGGATGTGCCACTATTGGCATCCGATTTTGGCACCATCCGATCCCATCCGATGTAATCACGGGCACAAAATCACAGCCTGCTACGATTTTGTGTCCGTGACTCACATCGGACAGCCTCGGATCACTGCTGATCAGAGGCTGATCCTAGTGCCCACAGCATAGGAGCCTATGGACATCGGATCCGAGGTCACCTCGGATCCGATGTCGGCTCCGTATCCCCTGTCTCTCCCTACTCCTGCCTCCTCCATCTTCTGCCCTCTCCTATTCTATATGCTGTGCCCCCGCTATTCTTTGCTGTGCCCCCTCTTCTCTCTCCTCCTCTATCCCTATCCTGTCCTCTCCATGTGTGTAAAAAAATAAAAAAAACTCCTCCGGGAGTATACATCACCTCTCACCGGCTCCAACGCTGCAGCACCATCAGGGCAGAAGAGCCTGTGATGATGTAAGAGAGCCGATCACATGACTCGTCAGCTGACCGGCTCTGTGACGACATCACAGGTCTTTCAGTCCTGATCGTGCTGCAGCGTTGGAGCCGGTGACAGGTAATGTATGCTCCGGGAGGAGTTTTTTTTTTTTTACACCCAGGGAGAGGACAGGGGACAGGATAGGGATAGAGGAGGATAGAGAAGAGGGGGCACAGCAAAGAATAGCGGGGGCACA
The DNA here is from genome assembly GCA_033576535.1 of Allobates femoralis. Lineage (NCBI taxonomy): Eukaryota > Metazoa > Chordata > Amphibia > Anura > Aromobatidae > Allobates > Allobates femoralis. Next base: position 224,875,931 of record JARQOC010000004.1, on the reverse strand, counting down.
GCATATAGAATAGGAGAGGGCAGGAGTAGGGAGAGACAGGGGACCGCAGGATCCACACGGATCCTGCATCGGATCGGATGGCTATTTGCCATCCGATTGCAGGGATCCGTATGGATCCGTGCCTGTCCGTAGGATCCCCCTTCAAAGTCAGATCTTACGGACAGGCACAAAAACGTTATGTGAAAGCACCCTAAAGCGCCATGAAATTCAATGGAGCTATATAAATAAATAATAATAATAATAATAATAATAATAAAATCCTGGGTCCAGGCACTTCACTTGCGGGATGCTCCAGAGATCAGCACATCACACCCCCAATCCTGGACCTGTGCCAGACTCTGATGGTGGAGACTATGTACAGCCTCACATGGGCACAGATCTGCCACTAAGCCAGGATCACAGCCTGCCCCCACCAGGGGAGAGGAGGGACACCATGTCCTGCCAATGTCTCCACTGCTGCCAGGCTTCTGTCCCTGGCACATTACAGGCTGTGCGGTGCCCACAGTCCTCCCAGGTCACCTTCACCAGCCGCGGTCACCCGGCCCTGCCCCCGGCTGTGCCCGCTGTTATCCTGCTCCACCACTCACCAGTGACCTCCAGGCGCTGCCAGCCATGTTCATGCGGGACCGTGAGGGGGAGGAGCCAGATGTGACGTTACCTGGACACGCCCACACCTTACAGGAAGCTGCCTTGGCGCGCCGGAAGTGGATGTTGCTTAGTAACCAGAGGGGTTATCATCATCATAGTGAGGGTTTCTGCCTGGAGGGAGGAGCGGCAGGATGCTGCTGTCACATAAGAATAGTCTGCCTTTGCTTCTCTGTAATATCGCAGTTTAGTGTTATAAACAAATGCTGGATTATTAGATATTCTGGATTATAGAAAACGCAGATTAGGATTCACTGTAATATGATGTCACTGGTGTATAAAGAGTCATCAATGTTCTCTATAGGGAAACAATCAGGACATGGAGTCACTAATGAGTACAGAGCACTGGAGTCATGGTGATCTGCACACAGGCTGCAGCGCCGATCAATGAGGAATATGACGGAAATGATCTGTTATGCTACACTAATGGCATGGTCCTCGGCAGCACATTGTCCAGTTTATACAAGGCCTGCACTGCCGAGGACAATCAGTGCCATCTGCAGCATGATCTGTGTAAACAATCAACTGTCATTTACTACCACCGCTGAGCTGTATATTACGGTAAATCCAATTTACGGTAAGTAAACAAAGCTGATTTATATACATTGTATGGGGCTTGCCGCAACTGTGAGGCAAGTGCACCCAGTATGCGGTAAATGTGCTTTTTTCACCGCATCTGCCGCGATTTGAAAAAAAACGCTGATGTGAAAGGGGCCTAAGATAAATCCAATTCAGAGTCTAGTGCCGCTACACCATAGAGGTATACAGTGCCACTGTAGAGGTATATAGTGCCGCTACACCATAGAGGTATACAGGGCCACCATAGAGGTATACAGTGCCGCTACACCATTGAGATATACAGGGCCACCATAGAGGTATACAGTGCCACCATAGAAGTATACAGTGCCGCTACACCATAGAGGTATACAGTGCCACCATAGACGTATACAGTGCCACCATAGACGTATACAGTGCCACCATAGACGTATACAGTGCCACCATAGACGTATACAGTGCCACCATAGAGGTATACAGTGCCTCCATAGGAGGTGTATAGTGCCACCATAGGAGGTATACAGTGCCACCATAGAGGTATACAGTGCCGCTACACCGTAGAGGTTTACAGTGCCGATACACCATAGAGGTTTACAGTGCCGATACACCATAGAGGTATACAGAGCCGCTACACCATAGAGGTTTACATTGCCGGTAATTCTGATCATAAGAGTCTGAGAATCTGATCCAGACATCGTTTACAGGACAAAAATGTGAATCCAGCAGAAACATGGACCCATACTGCACTGATGAGATGAAAAAGTTCTAGTCTTATCATCCACCTAACCACTTGTTCCTCGGAGGCTGGAGAGGAAAACACATTGTCAAAATAATATTTACAGTGAGCCATTTCCAAAACTGAAGATGCCAGCCATAATGAATTAATGATTATCCTCGGATCTACAAATAAACATTTGCACTGGCACCATGGGAATATTGGCACAAGCATTACTGTAAAGCAATTACACTGACCATACAGATAAGGAACATATCAAAGTCCTAATACAGCACTGTTCACTGAGGCAGGGGCTGGTCACTTCATTCATGGTGCATACGGTATATAGCCAGGGTTTACTACAAAACAGTATGGCAAAAAAGAAAACTATATATATCTAACAGATACATAAGAAATAGGAACAGCACTAAAGATAATAAACCGGGTGCAAAACCTTCCAAAGCAAAATCCAACGGTGTATCAAGTATCCACTTTATTTGCTCCTTATCTCAGGAATGCTGCCATCTATTTTGGAGCAGTATATATACGGTACATATATACAGTCATATGAAAAAGTTTGGGCACCCCTCTTAATCTTACTCTTTTTTTTGTTTAAAATTGTTTTTTTGCAACAGCTATTTCAGTGTGATATATGTAATAACTGATGGACACAGTAATATTTCAGGATTGAAATGAGGTTTATTGCACTAACCAAAAATGTGAAATGTGCATTATTTCAAAAATTGACAGGTGCAAAAGTATGGGCATCCTTCTGATTTTCATGATTTGAATACTCCCAACTACTTTTTACTGACTTACTGAAGCACTAAATTGGTTTGGTAACCTCATTGAGCTTTGTACTTCATAGCCCAGTGTATCCAATCATGAGAAAAGCTATTGTGGGGCCCCTGCGTTCAGGAGGCCACAAAGGGAACTGCAGCCAGGCAGGTAGGACGACAGTTGAACACCAACACCCTCACAGCCCACACAACCCACTTACAGTAGATGGCAGAATCCAGCCCTGAGCTTGGAGACTCTAGGCAGGCGAGGGGTGGTGGATTTAGAGAAGTAGGTTGGGCACACACGTAGTCAGGTGACTGACAGTAGAAATAGTGAAGGGGGAGGAGGAAGGAGTCAGTAGGCCGAGGTAGGCTGAGCAGGAAAGACTGGACCACATGTCCTGGAAGAGTGAGGTGTAGGAGCGCAGAATCTGTACCGAGCCAGTGCGAGCCGGAGGAGAGAGAAAGCCCGTCCGAAACCAGATCCCCAGGAGTGTGAGAGGACAGAGAGGGACGGTGATACCCGGGCCCTAGAATTACAGCCGAGACGACAGACTGCAGGCGGAGTAGCCCTCCTATGACACTGGAAGACACAGGAGAGAGAGCCTGGTAGAGCCTCACACAGGAGGACTGCTGGAGGCTGGGCTGAGTAGAGTGTCGGATCTAGAGGGGACCATAGTTTTACCCGGCATTTCCAGACAACCGACGGGGGGCCACAGCTGCATGTTAGGATCCCTACCCCAAAGGACAGGCAGCTCAGTGACAAACAGGAGGACCCACAGGGGCCCGAGTCACCGCCATACTGTCCGGAGACGCACACCAAGTGAATACAGAGAGTTAACAGCCTGGAAAGGACACAGAGACAGTGTGAGGGGTCACAGAGAGAGAGAGGCCTGGCTGCAGAGAGCAAAGGGAACCCGGAGGGGAGAGTGAGCCCGTGTACTAAGACTTGAACTGAGACTTGTAAGAACTGTAACTGAACTGTGAGCTGTACTGAAGAGCTTTGAAAGTAAACACGGAGAACCCTGAATACGTCTCCCTTGTGTGTCTCTGCTCGAATGTTATTCTCTCCATGCAGGCTTGCAAAGGACCTCCACCTGCAGAGCCACAGCTTGTCAGCTCCAGCACAGAGGAAGGATTTCTGCAGCATCTGGCTAGTAAGTGAATTGCACTCAGCACGGAGCCTGCACACCACACATAGACATTTACCATCACTGCCCCGGGGGATACAGTTCTGCCCTCGGGAACTATACCATCTACGCTGCCATTACATCATCCCCGGAGCTTCTGCAGCAGCGGCGGCCCCAATACTGGCCGCACACAGTGGGTGGCGTCACGACTGACATTCCCCTGTAAATATCCCCTTTTACTTGCCAGGTTCGGGACACGGTCCAGACCAGGACCACCCGTGACTTCCCAAGTAGCAGACCCGGGCTCGACACCATTTCAGGTGTCCACTTGCAAGTTGTTCTCCTAGTTGCATCTTCTCTGAGGAGTGGCATCATGGGCTCCTCAAAACAGCTCTCAAATGATCTGAAAAAAAAAAAAGATTGTTCAACATAGTTGTTCAGGGGAAGGATACAAAAAGTTGTCTCAGAGATTTAACCTGTCAGTTTCCACTGTGAGGAACATAGTAAGGAAATGGAAGACCACAGGGACAGTTCTTGTAAAGGCCAGAAGTGGCAGGCCAACAAAAATATGAGAAAGGCAGAGAAGAAGAGTGGTGAGAAGAGTCAAGAACAATCCACAGACCACCTCCAAAGACCTGCAGCATCATCTTGCTGAAGATGGTGTCACTGTGCATCGGTCAACAATACAGCGCACACTGCGCAAGGAGAAGCTGTATGGGAGAGTGATGCGAAAGAAGCCGTTTTTTGCATGTGTGGCGCCCCGCAACGAGTGCGTCACAGGAGGGTACTGTACCCCTGACTGAAGGTGCGGTATTCTCCGTCCCAGTGGTGAATAGGTTAATCCCAAGGCTCCATGTACCACATGCAATACCTAGAGGCAGAGGACCAATTAGATACCCGTTTCCTGGGCAACCGGTCCTGGTGGGAGGAGAGTGAGGTATATAGCAGTGGGGAAGAGAAGAACAAAAGTTGGAGAGACAAGAGCAAGGAGAAGTCTAGTCATGACTGGAGGAACAGTAACAGGGAGCGCACCGAGCACTGGTGACCCAGAAGTGAAAGGGGCCAAGAGAGAAGAAGCACGGGTGATAGACAACCCAAGCCCAGTCTACAACCCGGAGTACCGGCTCCGAGGTTGTACAGATGCTATATCTCTGCACCACAGAACCCGGAGTGATTGAGAGCTTCACAGGAGCGCAATACACAAACTACTATCACCGCAGCTGTACCGGGGGGGTACCCACCATTGAGGTTCAGGGACCTAACGTGAGTCGGAGGCCAACGGCTCGGGTCCCAACAGAAGATCCTCTGTATCCCGGCTTGGTATATTAGAAGCAGCGACGAAAAAGGGACAGTCAGGATAGAGAAAGACTGTGGAGCCTTGGAAGGACACTATTCATCACAGGGACCACCCAGTCCGTTACTTGGCAGTGAACACCGTTGTACCTGTCTGCTGTGAAAGAACTAAGTAAATACCCGTTCAGAGGAGTAACATGTCTGAGATTTATTCCGGGACTATTACTAAACACTTTACCTACAGAATCAACCGAGCTGCCATATTCCTCGACTGCAGCTCCTAACTCCGGGGACCCCCACTTGTCCTGTAGGGAGCGGTTCCATCCTGCTGCCGCCCATCACCCCGGAGGTTCAAGCAGCGCCAGTGCCATCACCGGACCCCTACAGGTGGCGTCACGAACAAAAGCTTTATTCCCTATTTTATTTTCGACCCTTTTACTGACCACCGGGCCCGCAGTCTCAGGCACCACAACCGTGACTGACAGCCAGCGCCTGAGACCAGGGAACCCGGCCCACGGTGAGTCACATGCACGCCACAAACAGAGTCGTCTGAGGTATGCAAAAGCACATTTGGACAAGCCAGTTTCATTTTGGAAGAAGGTCCTGTGGACTGATGAAACAAAGATTAAGTTATTTGGTCATACAACAAGGCGTTATGCATGACGCCACAAAAACACAGCATTCCAAGAAAAACACTTGCTACCCACTGTCAAATTTGGGGGAGGGTCCATCATGCTTTGGGGCTGTGTGACCAATGACGTCACCGGTGTAACAGGCCAGACTAACCCCACGACCAGAATATACCCGGGGTTAAAGTGGCCTAGCCCAGATTATACCCCGGGTATATTCTGGCCTAGCCCAGTTTATACCCCGGGGTATAAACTGGGCTAGCCCAGAATATACCCCCCTGGGCCAGAATATACCCCGGGTATATTCTGGCCTAGCCCAAAGGTTTCTATGGGGCCAAAAAACGGTCCGGGGCTGTCTGGTTTACACTGGACAGCCCTGGATCAAAAAAAAAAAAAAAACGTGGTGTGAAGCCAGCCTTAGAATCAGGTATTTTCCTGATCTTCCAAATCAGGAAAAAAACGCAAGTGTGAAAGGCCCCTTAGACTGCGCACATAGCACACCTCGCTCTTTAAAGGGCCAGCACACCCTACTCAGAAATGCTTGTCGGCCTATGGCTGAAAAGCACAGAGTATTTAAGGCTCCTTCCCAATTTGGAAGATGCCTGAGCAACGTGGTGCACCATCTGCACCAGTCCTGCTGTCGCACCATCTGTATTCAGTTGACCTGGCTGCACCTACCCAAAGACTGAACCTGCCTGTGTGGCACCCCAGGGATTAATGTGCCACAGTAACATCACCAAGGGTTAACTCCTCACACAACCCACAACACTACACTAGCGCCTCCCGGCCAGAAGGGGGAGCTAAAGCTGCTTCCCTATATATTCTGGTGTGGAGAGGAAGTGGGTAGTGCAGTACATTGCAGTACTGTGAAGAGTTCAGTTCCTGGGAGGACTGAGGAAGAAGGACCTGGGTGTAAAGGAGCTGCCTTAGGCTCACCCCACGGTCCGCTGCCCAATTCCAGGCCTAGCCAGGGTCCGAGGAAAGAAAAACAGAGGAACACACCGGGACACAGAGTTACCCTATTACTCGCCCCGGAGAAGCGCAAAGACCAGATACCGGATCCGAAATTGTGCCTGACACAAGCAGCACAGTGAACACCGGACTAGTGGAGGTTATATATCTTCACTGTACCACAGCGAAGCAACAGAAACACAAAGAGAAGACTCAAGTTGCCTAGCAAGTGGGTACCCGTGAGACAGGGCCGGCAGCCTAGCTAAAGCGGCAGCAGGGCAGCAGAGCCACACACACAGAGCAGGACTGGGAAGCCAAGGACCCGGCCAGGGTGGGAGCAACCCAGCTCCAGTACAGACTCCGTGGACAGTACTCTGCTGAATAACACCTACAGTAAAGACGTGGAAAACTACAAAACTGAGTCTGTGTAATCCTTGCGCTCAAGCCCTATTTTCCCTCACAAACTGCTATCATCTCTACCACTACCCCTACTCTGCATCAACCATAGACTATTGTTACTACTGCCCCGGGGAACCAGGCGACACAAAGGGGTAACACACCCATAAAAGCGGTGCAGGTATCCCAGCTGCAAGTAGATTACAGGATGATGGGTGGAACCCATACACAAGCACCCCCACACTAGATCACACAGCGGGAGGGAACCCGGGAGGGTATATAGACACCTCCAGGGGGGAACTAGAGTAGTCGAGTTGGAGCCAGCAAGGGCTGGAGGTCTTTGACCAGCAGCCAGGCAGTGAGCCTGAGGGAGGAAGGGAGGGTTCCTCGGCTGAGGACCCAGGGAGAAGTGAAGCTATCCCAGGTGCAGACAGCCAGCCTGGGGGAGAGAGGGACTTCAGGAGTCCAACCCAAGCAGCTTACCGGGCACTGGAGCCCGCACCTGTGGGATCCTCCAAGGACCACAGAGAATCCGACGAACTAGGGTATATATATATATATTATATATATATATATATACACAGCCCAGAATCTCAAGCAACCATTAGAGGGAACCAGACACAGCAAGGCAAATCCGCAGTGTTGAGAGAAGGTTACCCGACGGGAGCAAGAGAGAGAGTGAGAGAGCAGGAGGCCAGATCCGCTTCATGGGGTCAGACTTCACATCAACATTACTGGGAAGTAGGGAAGATTTGGAAGAGAGAAAGGCACACGCTGAGGGTTCCATCCAGCTACCTGTGATCTGCTTGCAGCCACCGTTAGCTACTTGTCTGATAACATCTTACTGCACTGAACTGTAACGATTGCTGCTAAAGTCTCAGTAAAGTACCCGGAGTGAAGCGATTTCGACTCTGCTGCATCTTCTTTCCTATGAACTTATTCCTTTCACAGGATTGCTGCCCCGGAGGTCCCAGTCCTACCTGCAGAGGACTACATCATCTCAGTCGCAATACCACCGACCTCCGGAGGACTGTGGCGCGCTGGTGCTACTTCACCAGAAACTGCAGGTGGCGTCATGACAACTAACTTTGTAAATAATCCTTTGTACATAATTCCCCTTTTCAAGAGGACCGTCCCTCGGGATACGGGATCAGGCGCGCCGCCATTCCCGTGACACAGTTAACCCCTTCTGCCGCATGATACCCGATTACCCCATACCCTGGGGCGACACATGCCCGTGGAGAGCCGTTACATCACAAGCTGCTGTCCATCATCCCCGGAGGTTCTGCAGCAGCGGCGGTCACCCTGACCACATACCACGGGTGGCGTCACGACTTTCTCCTCTATAAATACCCCCCATTATTGTGGGCTCGAGACACGTCCGGACTAAAACAGCCGTGATACCCCCTGTGATACCTGTTCCACTACAGAGTACCCTGTCCCAGTGGGCTCCACAACTTGGCGTCTACGAACAGGATCTACCTGCCTGGTAAACCGGCATTGTGTGCCGTGATTTGTGTGAGAAAACTTTTAAAACTGGCCACAAGGGCTGTATTGTTTGAATTGCCGCCATTACAAAGCGCGCAATGCGCGAAAGAAACGGGGGGTGTCATTGGGTGGCACTCTGCAAAGCGCTCTGACGTCATCCGGAAGGGAAGAGAATCCCTGTTGCACAGCGGAACTTTGTTAGACATCCGGACGGAAGCGGAAGTCAGGAGGGTCGACCTAAACTAAGGGGGCACAGGATGTCGCAGCAAGGAGATGCTGCAGCACGAGCAGCGGTGGAGCACCCGGCAGTGCTGCAGCACCGGATAACAGAGGAGCACCCGGAGGTGCTGGGCGCAAGGAGCAGCACCCATCATGCTACTACTGATGCCATACACTCTGGGAGCAATGTGGCTACCACAATATTCAGGTGAGCCCAATACCCTTAATGACTTTGCTACCAGAATCAAAGCGTACTAGTTATGTACCCCCTAACTGAAGCCCAGCGTGCCGGCATGATTATTGGACAGCTAACCGGCAATGCGTGGGGAAGTAATGTCCTGGCCGGACACAGACAAAGATACTGTAGAGCATCTTGTGGCTGGACTGAAAGCAGCATTTGAATCCAGTGCTGACACCCGGGCTAAATGAGGTTCTTTGGATGTCAACAAAAACCTAAGGAGAGCGCAAGAGACTATGCCTTAAACTTGCAGGAAGCACTCAAAGCACTTAAACTAGCAGTACCTGCCTTAGCCCTAGCCCGGGAGCTGACAAAATGCTAATCGATCAGTTAATAGAGGGCCTCTATCCCCTTCTCACAGGAGGACAGTTGAGTATGATGATCATTCAGAATCCCAGAATGACTTGAGCCATCCGTCTTCAGCAGATAGAGGAGCCCCGGGATATAAACTTATGCAAGGCCCTACAGCAGCACCTCAGCAGCCAGGAGCATCAGTGACATCTGCCATGTCAGAGACTGTTGCTGAAACAGAGAGCCATGTCTCTAATGAGGCCTTCAACCACAAGCTAGATGCCCTGACAGACACTGTTGTTTCCATGGCTAAAGTCATCAAGGAGCTGCATGGATCAAAGCCTGCACCCAAGATCGAGTTGGCGACAGTAAAGAGGATGTCCCGTGGATGAGGCCCAGGAAGTACCAAGCGATGAGAGGACGACCCAGCGACCGCTATCAGCCAGATTAACAGCCCATTTGCCGCCGTTGCAAGGAGCAAGGTCACTTTGCCCGGGAATGTGTTTTAAACGAGGATCCCCTGGGGATTCCTCAGGAATGAACTCTCAAGGTCCTTCAGCCTGGTATGACAAGTTCGTGGGAGGACATCCGGGCATCCCTATCGTGTTGGATGGCATTCCCTTCAGCGCCTTGTTGGATATCGGGTCCCAGATAACATCAATTCCATATGTTCTCTACAAAAAGTACTGGGCTGATTCAGACATTAGTAGTGGTCCATCTAACATCGCATTGAACTTATGGGCTAGCAATGGTGAACTAATACCACAGGTTGGGTTCAGAGAAATGACCATTCAGATTGTGAAAGTAGAATTGCAGAATCAGGGTATTATTATTGTAGATGTTGACCGCGAGAACGGTAAACCAGTAATGTTACTAGGAATAAATGTAATTGAAAATTGTTTTTCCGAGGTAATTATTATCTTACAGCAGATCGCCGAGACTGCCAGAGCAGGGCAACAGAGACTTCTGCAAAAGGAAATAACAGCCCTGATGATGAAATAACAGGTGGAAATATCAGGAGGTGAAATCGTCAGTGTACGAGTAAGTGATCTGATACCCATTGTAATACCTCCCAAAACGAAATGTTGGTCTGGTGTAGAGGCGCAATAGGCATTAAAGGGCAAGACTATCAAGCTCTGGTTGAACCCGTGTACTCACATAGTAGGCTCACTATATTGACAGCCAGAGGAGTAGTTGAGGTACACCAGGGAAGAGTGCCACACGCCTTCTAAATTGCGGGAAGATGAGGTCACTGTACCAAAGTATGCTACCATGGATAAATTATTCACGGTTGATAACAATGCCATCACAGCCCGTCGAGCCCTTGAACCCGTGAAGTCAGGCAGATGACAATGGCTCAAGGGAAAAGCTGGAGGATTGGTGCCAAAAGCTACACGTGGGTACCAGTTCTACACCTCCCCATCAAAAGCATGGAGTATACCGGGGTAGTAAAAGAATATGAGCAGATATTCAGCAAACAACCATTAGACTTTGGGCAAATTAAAGGGGTAGAGCACACTATACCCACAGGTAACCATCAACCTATAAAAAAGAGAGGTATAGACCATTACCACCCGCTCACTACCAAACCACCAAAGACATGCTCAAAGAAATGAAAACTGCAGGGGTAATAGAGACAGTTGTAGCCCCTGGGCAGCCCTTTAGTGTTGGTTAGAAAGAAGGACTGGATCATGAAAGTATGCGTAGATTGCCGGCAGATAAAACGCTCACACATAAGGACGCATACCCATTACCGAGGATTGAGGAGTCATTAGCTGCATTAAAATCTGCTAACTACTTTTCTACCCTGGATCTGACTAGTGGGTACTGGCAAGTTCCTGTGGCAGAGGCGCACAAGGAGAGGACAGCATTTACTACGCCGATGGGCTTCTGTTAGTTCAATTGTATGCATTTGGACGCGGTACCTTTCCCAATGCCTGATGGAGAGCTGCCTAGGACATAAAACTTTGAAACTGTCCTCCTGTACCTAGATGACGTCATAGACTACTCTAAGACATATGAGCAACATTACAAGACCTGGCAGAAGTGTTTGAGGCCTTGTCCTGACTACGGCATGAAAATCAAGCCATCAAGTGCCACCTTCTCAAGCCAAAAGTACAGTACCTGGGATACGTCGTGAGTTCAGAGGGAGTAGCACCGGATCCTGATAAAGTCACGGTGATAAGGGATTGGCTAAGACCTACTAATGTGAAAGAAGTGAGGCAATTCCTGGTCCTGGTAGGCTATTATAGAAGATTTATCAAAAGGGTTCACGAAGTTAGCAGCTCCCCTTCAAGACATCCTGGTAGGACAGTCAAAAAGGTCTTCAACCCGTAATCCTCCTTTCCAGTGGAGTGAAGAGAGGGAAGACTCCTTCAATAAGCTGAAGTGTGCGCTGACATGAGAAGAGATCCTGGCATATCTGTATTACATCAACCCTTCATTCTGTACACTGATGCCAGCAATAGTGGGACTGGGAGCAGTACTGAGAATTACAGTTCCTTCAAGTTAGAACTACTGGCAGTAGTTTGGGTCGTAACCAGCGTTTCAAGCACTACCTGGCAGCTGCAGAATTTACGATCTACACGGATAACAACCCATTAACCCACCTGGACTCGGCAAAATTAGATGCATTGGAGCAGCGATGGATAGCCCGGCTGTATAACTACAATTTTGTCATCAAATATAGGGCAGGCCGCAAGAACGGGAAGCAGATGCCTTATCTCGGATGCCACACCTGAAAGACGTGGAAAGAGGAACGGAGGAGTTGGAAGAAATTGAACTACCGGCCTTTCACTGTTCTAAGGTAGAAAGTATCAACCCGGCATCTACCAAAGACAACAAGAGGCGAATCTCAACGCGTTAGCACATCATGGATGGGCTGACACCCAGGATAGTGACCCGGCTGTGAAGCTAGTGAAAAACTGCTTAACACAAAAGGTGCGTACCCTAACCAGAACGCCCCAGCTGAGATCCAATACCTCTGGAAAGAGAAAGGCAAGTTGTTCCTGTATCAAAGGAAGCTCTGCAGAAGGCATACCAACCCTAAAACACATGAATTGGTCTGGCAGATAATCGTACCTAAGAGAGACGTCAAAATGGTCTTAGAAGCCTATCACGACGGTGCAGGTCATTTTGGATGGAAGAAGTTGGAAGTGCTCCTAAGAGAGAGATTCTATGGGTTGGCATGAGAAAGTCAATTGAAGGTTGGTGTAGAAAATGTGGCCCGTTGCAAACTCAGAAGAAAAGATCAGAGATCCCCACTCCAATCCATAGTAACCAAGCAACCACTTGAGTTAGTTGCGTTACACCAAGTCAAGTTGTCACCAAGCCGGTCAGGCTATGTCTATGCCTTAACCATCGTGGATCATTACTCACGCTTCTTAGTGGTGGTACCCGTCAAGGACCTGACAGCTGCAAGAGCGTTTCAGACCCATTTCTGTAGACCTCATGGCTACCCGGAACAAGTCCTTGCAGATCAAGGTCCAGCCTTTGAGTCAGAGATTTTCCAGGAGTTCTGCAATATGTACGGCTGTAAGAAGATCCACACAACAGCTTATCATCCCAAACCAATGGCTTATGCGAAAAGATGAGCCATATTGTGATTGACCTGTTGAAAACGTTACCAGAGTCAGAGAGAAATCAATGGCCAGAGAAATTACCTGACTTGGTAGACTTATACAACCATGCCCCTGTGAGTTCTACAAACTGTACCCCAGCCTACCTTATGCGTGCAAGACCTGGTAAGCTGCCAATTGATTTAGATATGGGAATTCTAAAACCTGATGCAGAAGTTGAAGAATCAAATTGGTATACCCTACGTCAACAGCAGTATCGCCAAGTACAGGAGTGCGTGGAGAAAAGTCTTCAGCAAGCTAGAGCAAGACAAGAGAGAACCTTTAACCAACGTGCTCAAGCAACTCCATTACAACCCGGTGAGCAAGTTCTCAAGAGAAAGAGAAGCACCAACAAATTGGATACTCAGTGGGAAACCACTCCATATCTTACCATCCAATTTAGACAATGCTAAAATGTGTCTAATAAGTAAAGTTGAAGGAAGAACTTTAGCAATTGTGTCAAGAGACCATCTCAAACCGTGTCCTGAAACACTGAAGACACCAGAAGTAACCGTGCACGTACAGGTCCAACCTGTTAAAGAAGAAGATGAAGTGTTCCATACCATTCTAGGAGATTTCCCCAAAACATGGCCAAATTACTACGGAGCAGTTGTAGTTCTTATGATTGCTTTCCCTCCAATGGTTGAACCAACACCAGAACCCGTACAACCAGAAGTCCCGAGACCTGACGAACTGGAAGTCGAGCCTGAAGAGGAAGAACCAATTTCTGGTCCCAGTGAGCTTGCCAGTCCTACTGTCAGATCTCCATCCTCAGTAGTAGCACATACTCTAAATAGGTACACGTCCACCCACACCATTACGCTAAGTACACCCAGTACACCAGCATTATGCAGATCACAGCGTAGTACCCAGGGTCAGTTACCGGCTAGGTACAGAGATTGAAAAGTAAAATTAAAATGTAAATATGTTTGTTGTAAAGTTTAATTGAACCCGTTACTGTGTAAAGTGTATAGAAAGGGTGAGGATAGCTTGGTGTTAGGTGGCAGCCACGGAGAGCAAGTGGCCTTTTATGTGGTGACCCAAGGGCTTAGGAGCCTACTGCACGTAATCCAGAGACACCCGTATGTGTTAATATTTGTTTGTAACGTTAAAAAAGCCCAGTACCTACAGAGACTATCCTGTATGAACTTCTTAAATATTCTTGAACTTTTCTTCTTTATTTATGGACCATACCTACCACAGGACTGGTTGTGGCAAAGACTCTATTGTAAATATCTATCAGCCTGGAGGCAATAGACTAAGCCCCCAGAAGGACTGCTATTTTGAATTTTGGACTCTTGAGTTTTTATTACTTTTTGCACTTTTTACGACTCTGTAAATATTAATTGTATTGATATGTTAACGGTTTGTTTTTCCACAGTCCCAGAGTACTGTCTTTCACTAAGGGGGAATGTGGCACCCCAGGGGTCAATGTGCCACAATAACACCACAAAGGGTTAACTCCTCACACAACCCACAGCACTACATTAGCACCTCCAGGCCAGAAGGGGGAGCTAAAGCTGCTTCCCTATATATTCTGGTGTGGAGAGGAAGTGGGCAGTGCAGTACGTAGAAGAACTGTGAAGAGTTCAGTTCCTGGGAGGACTGAGGAAGAAGGACCTGGGTGTAAAGGAGCTGCCTTAGGCTCACCCCACGGTCCGCTGCCCAATTCCAGGCCTAGCCAGGGTCTGAGGAAAGGAGTTAAGAGAAACAGAGGAACACACCCGGGACACGAAGTTACCCTATAACTCGCCCCGGAGAAGCGCAAAGACCGGATACACGATCCGAAATTGTGCCTGACACAAGCAGCACAGTGAACACCGGACTAGTGGAGGTTATATATCTTCACTGTACCACAGCGAAGCAACACGGCGTGGTCAGAAACACAAGATAAGACTCAAGTTGCCTAGCAAGTGGGCACCCGTGAGAGGAGACAGGGCCAGCAGCCTAGCTAAAGTGGCAGCAGGGCCACACACACAGCACAGGAATGGGAAGCCAAGGACCCGGCCAGGGTGGGAGCAACCCGGCCCCGATACAGACTCCGTGGACAGTACTCTGCTGAATAACACCTACAGTAAAGACTTGGAAAACTCCAAAACTGTGAGTCTGTGTAATCCTTGCGCTCAAGCACTATTTTCCCTCACAAACTGCTATCATCTCTACCACTACCCCATACTCTGCATCAACCGTAGACTATTGTCACCACTGCCCCGGGGAACCATCACATCACAAGCTGCTGTCCATCATCCCCGGAAGTTGTGCACCCTGACCACATACCACAGGTGGCGTCACGACTTTCTCCCCTGTAAATACACCCATCAATTGTGGGCTCGGGACAGGGTCCAGACCAAGACTGCCGTGATGCCCCCTATGATACCCTGTCCGGTACAGAGTTCCCCGTCCCAGTGGGCTCCACACCTGCATTCAGCCATCCTGGCTGCCCCTACCCAGAGATTGTGTCTATCCATGGGAGTTCGACCTCTGGAGTCAGCTATCGTAGTATACGTAGTACACCTCTGCTGTTGTACCTGGCGGCCTACCAGCATAAACCTAATCTATTCATCTTGGGCTCTAGAGAAGACTTGGTAGCAGCTTACGTTCGTTACTTCAGGAGGAGATCATTACTTTGGCTCAGTCGTTCCACTATAACGCTTGCGGGGGCGAGTCTCAGAGAGTTGACCCACTGGGCCGAAGCACCAATCTCCACCTGTAGGAGCGAAACTGAGTGGCTACTAAATCTTCTCTAGAACCTCAGACAGAGAGATAAGGCTTGTGCTGGTAGGTAGCCACCAGGGGTCTCAGTGCCATGACTTTTGACTTCAGGGGTCGAGCTACTATGGACAGGCATAGTCTCTAGATAGGGGCAGCCGAAATTGCTGAATGCAAACTGGTACAGTGTTTCGGTAGGTGCAGTCAGGACAGCTGAATCCCAGTGCAGATGGTGCGTCAGGAGGACTGGTACACATGGTGTCTCAGGAGGACTGGTACACATGGTGCACCAGGGCTGGTTCAACTGATGTAGCAGGAGGACTGGGCCAGATAGGTACATGTAGATCAGCAAAACTGGAAACAGACACTGGTCAGGCAAGGCACGAACAGAGGTACAGCACAGGGACCTGATAACTAGCAGTGTGTCTCTAAAGCTTAGATCATGCTGCTCATAGGCTGGCTTCACACTTGCAGATGCATCTGCAGCGTTTTGCAGATGCATCTGCAAGTATCAGCATGCAGACCACGGCCGTGGTGTGAATGCTCTCATTGATTCCTATATGTGAGCCGTAAGCAGGCGTATGCCTGCTTACAGATCACACTCTCCCGCCCGCACTATGGACGCGAGATGTTGCGTCCAAGGTGCGGGGCGGGAGTGTGTGATCTGTCAGCAGGCATACGCCTGCTTACGGCTCACATATAGGAATCAATGAGAGCATTCAGACCGCGGTGCGCCCTATTATAAACATAGGGACCGCGGTCTGCATGCTGATACTTGCAGATGCATCTGCAAAACGCTGCAGATGCATCTGCAAGTGTGAAGGCAGCCATACACCTTCCAAATGGGGAAAGAACCTAAAATACTTTTCATTTATAGGCAGAGAAGCATTTCGAGATAGAGCACGATGGCCTTTCAAGGAATGGGGGTCCTGCCGAAAGTGTAGCTTAAGCGTGCTCCCAGGAGACCTGTGAGGATTGTGCAGGCCCTAGGAGCAGGAAGCAGCAGGCGGAACTGAACTATTTTTATGTGTGTTTTTACTTCTTTTATCTTACTGGGTTAGTAATGGGGGTGTCTGATAGGGCTTGATTTCAGCTATGTTTGTGGACACAGCTGACATCAACCCCAACTACCATTACCCCGATTGCCAGCGCGCCAGATCAATTGGGACAAGCTGTGGCTAAGCGCCAGAACTGGTGCATATACTGTGATATGCCACTTCTGGGGCGGCTGCGGACTGGCATTTTTTAGGCAGGGTAGTGCCCAGTAAAAATGGACCTTCCCAGCCTGAAAATTTCAGTCCACAGCTGTCTGCTTTGCATTTGCTGGTTAGCAAAAAGAAGACGGGACCCTACATTGTTTTTCTTAATAATTATTTATTAGGCAAAACAATCCTAAACACCCTTTAGTGCCACATGAAAGAATCCTTTAGTGCCTATCTATCTATCTATCTATCGTGTTTAAATGATGAAGTTAAAAAACACTTTTCTGGCTGAGAATCTGAGCTATTTTATATACTCCGATGTGTGGGAACCCTTATTATTATTATTGTTATTGTGTTGCTCATGTACATACGCACACTTCAAATATTAGGAATTATATAATTACTAGTACCAATGTAGTATATAATTGTATTGCATATTCACATATGTGCATGCTGTTTTTGTGTCTTTGATCTTTCTTCTGATGGCCACTTTACACACACCAACTTATCTGTCCAACTTCTGAACAACTTACTGGTTGCAGTGAAATCATGGACACATTGCTCCATTTTGTGGCTGTGTACAAATATAACAATGTGTCCATGATTTCACTGCAACCAGTAAGTTGGTCAGAAGTTGGACAGATAAGTTGGTGTGTGTAAAGTGGCCCTGAATCACATGTAGGTTGATATAGATATACAGTCATGGTCAAAAGTGTTGGCACCCTTAAAATTGTTCCAGAAAATGAAGCATTTCTCCCAGAAAAGTATAGCAATTGCACGTTTTATCATACACCTTTTTATTTCCTTTCTGTGTTTTGAAACAATACAAATTAACCTGAGAAAAAAAGGCAAATTGGACATAATTTGACACAAAAGCTCAAGATGGGCCTGATAAAATTGTTGGCATTTTCAATATTGTAGGTAAAAACTTTGTTTTATGAATGTGATGCTCGTTCACAGGGCTTTTTTTGTACCGGAACGGGCCGGTACGCTGTACTGGAAAATCCGGGAAAACCTGGTGCGATCCGGTACAGCGTACCGGAATATCTGCTGCCTGCCGCCGCCCCCCCATCTGTGCAGCCCAGTAATCCCTCTCAGTCTCCTCTATGCAGTGGCGTACAGGGCGGCGCTATTCGGGGAGGGCGGCGACTAACAGTGTTGTCTTTTTTTTTTGTGTCCTTTTTTTTTTTTTTTTTATTCATGCTCTGAGCCCCGGCTGGGTGACCCCGCCCCCCCAACATCCCCCCCGACACCCCCATCCCCCCTGTGGTCATCGCACCCTCCTGCCTCACCTCACTAGTAGTGGTGCTGGTGCATGACGCTGGCTGAGGTCGGTGAGCGGCAGGATCATAGCACCGCCGGCGAGGATGGATGCTGAGTGGAACAGGACCTGCCATGACGTCACGCACATGTGACTCAGGTGGGCGGGGCTACATTTTGCCCGGGAAAAAGAATTGCCGGATTAGGAGGAACTGGGACTGACTTTAGAAGGTACATGGGGATGTGTGCAGAGGACATGGAGGGGGGAGGGATGTGTGCAGAGGACATGGAGGGGGGAGGGATGTGTGCAGAGGACATGGAGGGGGGAGGGATGTGTGCAGAGGACATGGAGGGGGGAGGGATGTGTGCAGAGGACATGGAGGGAGGGGAGGGATGTGTGCAGAGGACATGGAGGGAGGGGGGGGTGTGTGCAGAGGACATGGAGGGAGGGGGGGGGTGTGCAGAGGACATGGAGGGAGGGGGGGGTGTGCAGAGGACATGGAGGGAGGGTGTGCAGAGGACATGGAGGGAGGGTGTGCAGAGGACATGGAGGGAGGGTGTGCAGAGGACATGGTGGTGCACAGCACGGAGCTGAGGACATGGTGGTACACTGTGCACAGCACGGAGCTGGGGACTTGGTGGTACACTGTCTCCCGCCGCCTTAAAATCTGTCTGTTTCTCATCCAGGAGAGTCGGACAAGTGACATCTGTTTTTTTGTCCGTTTGGCATCCAACTGCTGTGTGAGTGTCCGACATTTCTCTCAGATTCTCAGATCACATCCGTGTGCAATCAATCTGTGTTTTTTCTCAGCAGCTATTAGTGTAGAATCATTTACAGGAACATTTTACAGTTGTCTCAGCTGCAGAATGATAATGTATCCGTGAAAAAAAACTGATGCCTCTCGGATGGTCCGTGTGCTGTCAGTGTGCGGTCCGTGAATTTTGTCAGACACATAGACTTGCATTGGCAAGTGTCACGCGGGAATCACATACTGTCGCAGCATGTTGCAACTTTTTTCTCATCCTGAATCTGGATGAGAAAAAAGCGTCCGACACTCGTCATTGTGCTCTCAGAGATTGATTGCAATGTGAGAAAAATCACACATTGCACTCAGAGTTTCACA
This sequence comes from Allobates femoralis, assembly GCA_033576535.1. NCBI lineage: Eukaryota > Metazoa > Chordata > Amphibia > Anura > Aromobatidae > Allobates > Allobates femoralis. The sequence goes on along the minus strand of JARQOC010000004.1, from coordinate 224,856,690 downwards.
CCAGTGTGTCCATACCCCAATACTGAAATCCATATAGTAATCCTACTGGTATGGGGAGGATTTATGGCTCAGTTAGTACACACCATACTTCTTGTTATTAACCAGTTAGGCGGCTGTCACACGCTTCAATCTTGTGAGCGATATTGTTAGCGATCACATGCACTCGCGATCGCTAACAATATCGTTCACATCGTTGGTGAGCTGTCACACAGACAGACTCACCAGCGATGTGGACCAGCGAGATCGCTGGTGACCATGGTACACATCGGGTTACTAGGCGCCACGCGGCGCTTAGTAACCCGACGTTTACCATAGATACCATCTCCCAGCATAGGCTCTGCCGCTGGGAGATCGTTCATTGTGGTGTCACACACCACGATGATGCAGATTGATCAAGCGATTATCGCTTGATTTGAGCTCCGGCTCACAAATCTGCAATCAAACAATCAAGCGATTTTACATTGTAAAATCGCTTGGTTACACGCAGCGACGCACAAACGATATCACTTAAGCGATCAAAAAGCAGATCGCTTAAGTGATATCGTTCAAGAAGTTGATGCGTGTGACGGCCGCCTTAATGCTCTCCTGTCCACCGCACTGCAGTGTCAAAAGAGGACGACAGCGAGACAGGCAGCAACATGACATCAGAGAGCCCCAGACCTCGAAATAGAAGATCCTCAGATTCCGGTATTGTGACATAATATTAAGAATAAAGTTTTTTTGTACTTATATTACACTATGAACTCCATAGCACGGCAGCGAAAATGCTAACCACTGAGCCACCGTACAATGCTAACCACTGAGACACCGTACAATGCTAACCACTGAGACACCGTATACAGTACTAACCACTGAGCCACCGTATACAGTGCTAACCACTGAGCCACCGTATACAGTGCTAACCACTGAGCCACCGTATACAGTGCTAACCACTGAGCCACCGTATACAGTGCTAACCACTGAGCCACCGTATACAGTGCTAACCACTGAGCCACCGTACTGTGAGTGTATGCCCCTGTGTGTGTATGCCTCCCCCCTGAAAATAAGACCGGGTGCAACGTTCGGAGCAAACATATTATTAAATATATTAATCTCGCCCGGCCCCTGACGCCAGCCCGCCTCCAACCCCGCCCCCCAGGCCGCACACCCCCTCGGCTCCGAGAGGCGTACCAGGAAATATTTTTTTACAAAAAAAAGCACTGCTCGTTCAAACCCACCTTTGGCAAGTAAGGGGTGTGGGTAATATGGAAATCACACAGGAAACCTGATAAAAAGGAGGAGAAGTTGACTCAATCTTTGCATTGTGTGTATGCGCAGAGAACAGAAAGAGAAGAAACAAACTGTCTAAGGCCCCTTTCACATCAGCAGTTTTCGCTGATCGCAGCAGTTGCGGTGAAAAAAAAACGCAACTTCCGCGATTACCGCATAACGGCCGCATTTGCGGTTCACTTGCGGCAAGCCCCATACAATGTCTATGTGGCTTGAGGCAAGTTCGGCAAGTATGGTATCGGCACTTGCCGCAGGTGCGGTTTTTTCACCGCAACAGCCGCGATCAGCGAAAGCCGCTGATGTGAAAGGGGCCTAAGGACTTGAGAACCAACTAAGAGACAGAAACTGTGGGAGCGGGCCTGGAAAGGGAGACAGCATTCTATAAGAAAGTGCGGGACCGCTGGATAGGTAAGCTGCAGCGGCCATCGGACCCCATGTACCGTGGGGGTTATAACAGTAACCCTCCCCTTATGCCCCCTCCCTTCCAGGAATCGCTTAAGGAGGAGAAGATAGGAATTAATATTCTCCTTAGGATCCCACAACCTCTCCTCAGGACTAGGTGTGGGCAATATAAAAAAAATCACACTTGAAACCACATAAAAAAGGAGAGAAGTTGACTCAATAGTGTTATGTGTCTGTGTGTGCCACGCTAAGTATAGAGAACAAAAAGAGGCGAATAGAACTGTGACAACCAAAATTGTTGAACAATATCGACAATCTCAAGGATACAAGTCCATCTCCAGAGAGTTGGATGTTCCTTTGTCCACAGTGCGCAACATAATTAAAAAGTTTACAATCTATGCCACTGAAGCCAATCTCCCTTAAGATGGACAGCAGATAAAAATTGATGACAGGTTTCAATGCAAGATCATCCAGTTGGTAAATGAGCAACGCCAAATCAAATTCCAAAAAAATTCAAGCTGTCCTGCACACTCATGGTACATCACTATCAGTGCAAACTATGTGTCAACATTTAAACGAAATGAAACACTATGGTAGGAGACCCAGGCAGACCCCAGTGCTTATGTCTGGCCCACAAGGGTCTGGGGTAATCAGATCTCAGGCGGTTGGGTGCAGGGATGTCACCGGTGGTTGGTGCCCGAGCCTGTGCCCTTGGGTGACAATAAAAAGGGGGTATTTACAGTTAATGAAAGTCGTGACGCCACCTGTAGGTCCAGTGATGGCACCGGCGCTGCTGGGAACACCAGGGTGATGGGCGGCAGCAAGGTGTTGTAGCTCTATACAGGAAGAGTGGGATCCCCGAGGCTGTAGGGTAACAATGGTGGACTCACGGTTTTGAAGATATTCAGGGCCAGCACTCCTTCCCAGCGCGACACCTCCTCCTCCGGAGGTCTTTCGCCGCAGACGCAGCAGTCCACAGCTCGCACGGCCGAACGGGGTGGTAAGGATGTTCTCCCTGCTAATCCGCAGCCGACCGTCCCGGTGCTCACTTCCAGTGCCGCTCATTAAACACATGAATAATGAGGAGACAGAAAGAAGCCGCACACAGGATTTATCAAATCAAATCAGCGGTTTTATTGTGCCCAGGTGCACATAGCAGGGTGTGGGTAGAGGGTGGAAGGACGGGGGTGGTGGTACAACGGCGTTTCGCACCGCTAATGGCGCTTCAGCGGGTACAATCCTGGAGGATTGTGGGTGCTGCGGGTGTCCGGGAAGCTAAGCCTCCATGGTTTACTGGGATTCTCTGCTGGGCTAACCTCTTTCCCTTGCAGACTCGGACTCCAGTGACCGGTGTTCTCCTGGGGTGTGCCGGGATGGCTCCTATGCCCCCACTGTAGTGTTCCTCGCCTCTGCCTTTCATCCTCACTCTCTCTGAACCTCACACTGGCTCTGGCGGTGCACCGGTTTAGGGCCTAGCACGGCTCCAGTGACCAGTTTTGCTCACTAGGCTCTGAGCTGAACTTCACAGTTCTCCTAGCGACTGCACAATCTGGATAACTCCGACCCCAGCACCTGTATTTATAGGGGATCTGGCTTAACAGCAACCAGTAGAACTCCCCCTACAGGCCTGGAGTGGAAGGTGTTGGGTGTATGTGAGTACCAGATGTGGAAATCCCTTGGTGAACTAGTTGGTTCTGTGGCTTACCTAGCACAGGGCGCCACCCTGACACAGAGACATAAAAAAAGCTAGACTGCAGTTTGCCAAAATGCACATGAGCAAGCCAAAATCCTTCTGGGAAAGTGTCTTGTGGACAGATGAGACCAATATAGAGCTTTATTTTGTAAAGCACATAATTCTACTGTTTATCGAAAAAAAAAAAATGAGGCCTTCTAAGAAAAGCACACAATACGTTTGGGGTAGTTTTGCTATCTCTGGCTCTGGGTACAATGACTGTGTGCAAGGCATCATGAAATCTGAAGATTACCAAAGGATTTGGCGTTATAATGTAGTTCCCAGTGTCAGAAAGCTGGGTTTACATCCTATGTATGGATCTTCCAGGAGGACAATAACCCCAAACATACTTCAAGAACATATGGATGGAAACCAAGTTCTGGAGAGTTCTGAAGTGGCAGCAATTAGTCCATATCTAAATCCCATTGAACACCTGTGTAGAGATCTCAAATTTGCTGTTGTGAGATGGTGCCTTCATATATGAGAGACCTGGAGCAGTTTGTAAAACAAGAGTCCGGAAAATACCAGTTAAGGCTACCTTCACATTTGTGTTCCCCTCCGCAGAGTTGCATGACCCCTAGAAGTGAAAGGGCCGCTTTACACACACCATCTTCTGAGACCAACTTCTGAACAGATCTCTGGTTGCAGTGAAATCATGGACACATTGCTCCATTTTGTGGCTGTGTACAAATGTAACAAATGTGTCCATGATTTCACTGCAACCAGAGATCTGTTCAGAAGTTGGTGTGTGTAAAGTGGCCCAAACAGTAGAGTTGATTGTCCGGAGATAAATTCCATTCAATTAAATCTTATAGCTATTTAGACTTTTATTGAATAACACAAATAAACCAACAAAGTAATTGGGTGCGCACAAATCACCCAGTTTCGTCCACACCAGAAATGCAACATGTCGCGTTCGTGGTGCGGACGAGACTGGGTGATTAGTGTGCAGGCATCCGCCTGCGCACAGATCACATATGGCAGTGAACGGGTGGGCAAAGTCATGCGCAGCACCGTGCGCTCCCATTATAAAGATAGGGGCTTGCGGTGCTGCGGTCACATTGCGGATCCCCTCCGCAGAACGCTGCGGAGGGAAACACAAATGTGAAGGCAGCCTAAAGGTACCTTTACACGCGGCAACATTTCTAGGGTGTCAACAGGTAATTTACTGGCTGCAGTGAAATCATGGAGACAAGGTTCTATGACCCCAGAGAATCCTGTGTATCATGCCACCATGGTAAAGATCATAAAAATTTCAGCTAAATAAGATGTTATCTCTGGAACCGTCTGGAAGATTTAAAAAAAATTGGAACGATCCAGGAAGCAGGAGTAAAGTAAGAGCAAAAACTGGGCACTTTTTAAAATGTTTTTATAATAATTCAGTATTAGTGTAGTTTTTCTCTTCAAGAAAAAAATATTACTTTGTTGGTTTATCTGTGTTATTCAATAAAAGTCTAAATAGCTATAAGATTTAATTGAATGGAATTTATCTCTGGACAGTCAACTCTACTGTTTCACTTCTAGGGGTATCATTTATTCATGAGCTCTGCCCCTAGTAATCACCCTTAGGCTTCTGTGATATAAGAGACTACTTCACATAGAATATAGAAGAGTTGAGTTACAGCCATATTAAACAAGACAAATACACAATATCATTGTATTTGTGCTATGCAACATACGCATGGCATAGAGTAAGTTGCTATCATCTGAGCTTTCTCCACAAATATAGCACATATGAACAGTACGGATTATCAGAGATGAGTAGGCTGGCAAGTACCTTGATGCTGCAGAGCTGAGCGTGTGGACAGCACTAGGAACACTAGAGATGAGTTGGTGGCAGAGCTGGATGTTGTAAAACACTAATGGCCGCTTTACACGTCCCAACATCGTTTCGATATTGTATACAATGGCACGGGAGCACGCACTTTTTGGGCAGAAATCCAAGATCGCATAGGAGATGTCACAAAGGGAGATATCGGCAGGCAACACAACTGCGATGTCTACGCCCCCTTGTACGCGCGAAGCAGGGAACGACCATTTAACATGGGAGAGAATAGGGGAAGTTGTTCTCCAAATTGTTGTCGGGCTATCACACAGCACGATCCGGCCAGATTGTCCATCCGATATCGGGCAGTTGGAGAACCGGCACAATTCTTCCCCGATATCATTTTGGCATCGTTCTTGCATCGAATTGCACATTTACACCATACAACGCACGAACAATATCGGGGCCAACGCACGAACCACGTGACGTTTTGTCGAAGTTGGACGACGATATTGGGACGTGTAAAGCGGCCATAACGGTACCTTTACACGTCGCAACATTGCATGCAATTTCACTTGCAATTACTGGTTGCAGTGAAATCATGGTCACATTGTTCCATTTTGTTGCCGTGTACAAGTGGAACAATGTGTCCATGATTTCACTGCAACCAGTAAGTGAAATTGCATGCAATGTTGCGACATGTAAAGGTACCCTAAGGAGCAGCTAAGTAAAAAATCAGGCACCTGACTGTAGGAAACCAAGTGGGAAGTATTGGCTAGACTCCTGGAAAGCATGTGAGCAGAGTGTACTCCTACCCGATTACTTAGCCAGCCTTAAAAGCCAGGGTGTACCGAATTACTTACTTTAGAAATCTGATGTACACTAACACAATGGGGTTGTCCACTACTAGGACAACCTCTTCTGTTTCCACATGTTTCCCCTAGGTAAAATAAAAAAGCCTATATTCACCTTCCATGCTGGTGCTGTTCCAGCAGCAATCAACTGGAAGTGAGTGGAAGCCGCAGCATCACTTCCTGTAGATTAACTCATTTGTTCAAAGGCAGGGAGAGAGTAGGCGGCGGTGATTGGATGGAGAGTCCACATGACATTGAAAGGCCACATGACACCCGTGAACGCAATTGCCGACAGCACTGGAACGACACCAGCACAGGATAAGCTTATAAGCAGAGTATAAGCTTTTTTAGTTTAACTGGGGAAACAAGTGGAATCAGAAAGGGTTGTTCAAGTAGTGGAAAACCCCTTAAAGCTGGGGTGGGGAACTCCAGGCCTCAAGGGGTGCCAACAGGTCATATTTTCGGGATTTCCTTAGTATTACACAGGGGTTGGAATCATCACTAGTGCAGGTGATTATATTGTCACCTGTGCAATACTAAGGAAATGCTGAAAACATGACATGTTGGCGACCTTTGAGGCCTATAGTTCCCAACCCCTGTCTTAAAGGGAAATGGGGCACCGCAGTAGTCCAGTTGCCACAGAGACATTGCCTCCTTCACCGGGGGTGACCTCATGCTTGGAAGCAGGAGGAGATCCCGATGTGAGGTAAACCACAGCATGCACACACAAAACCTTCTCTGCCACATGCCCCATGCCCTGACATCAGCCGGCGGGAAACAGTACGCTCCAACCCGGAACCCGTGTGTGAATAATCCATCCCGTCTGCAAAGCGAGTGCTTGTTAATCCCGCTGTGCGGCTGTAAAGTGACTGGTGAATAATCCCAGGCAGCAATACCCAAAACAGAGACTCAGAACCTGGCTAAGGTTAACTGGGGTGGAGGAAGATGCTCAACCTAAGTAAAGCTCCAGCAGTGGGCAGCACCCATAATGTCCCTATTAATGCTATACATCCCAGGAGCGGCCTGGTTAGCACAACACTCAGGGGAGTAACACCTTAGTGCCTTCAAAGAGAGACTGTGTAGCCTATTTGAAGTGTACCCCTTGTCTGATTCTAGAAGGTCTAATCATAGAGAAAGAATTGACAAATCAATTAGCAGCACACCACCACAAAAAGTATAGAAATTAATAAAGCTTTTATTTAGGACGAAACAACAAACATCTAAAAACAGTTAGAAACATAATCGGACCACAGTCCATAAGGAAAAAGGACCCCTGCAAGTATCAATAGTGAATCAACATATCTAGTCTTCTGCCTATGCATGAATAAGCTGCACATGAACAGTAATACAAAACATACATAGTCAATTCATAATAAATGTCATTAGATTCACATAAGTAAGAAAATGACCACAAGTTCTGTCTAATGATCCAAAAGATCAAAAAAAGTGCATGGCTATAAGTGCATGGCAAACCAGTATGATGTCCCGTAGGCAGCGGAACAACACAAACAACACCATAAATATATAGTAATGTTGCAAAGGGCACACAGCTGGATGGATAAAAACAAAATGAAAGCAGGCACAATAAGGTAAAGTGCAAATGTATCCCAAAATGGGGTCCAAAAAATGGAACTTATCTCACCTAAGCCTGTCTGTCCTAAGTGCTGTGAGCCCAGAGTCTGCAAAGATCCTCCAGCTACAAATCTGTAGCTGGGGTGGTGTTAGGAAGTCCAGCACCAAGGACTGTAATATGTAAGTAGCAGGGGACCCGGATCCAAGAATTCTAGAAGGTCAGCATCCTCATCGGTCAGTTAACCAGTGTGGCCCAGAGGGAAGTAAAGTTCTGGCCGGACATTGAGGAAAGAACAGTTAAGCACATCTTGGCATAACTGAAAGACACCTTTGATACCTGCACAGCGGCCAAAATAAAAATAAGGTTTTTCGGCTGCAAACAAGTGGTGCAGGACAGTGTAAGAGACCATGCCCTCAACCTTCAGGAGGCGCTGTGGGCCATTAAGCAGATTCATCCTGACAGCGTGCAGGAGGAGGACAGACTGCTAACCGAGCAGTTCATAGAGGGGTCCTGTCCAACATACACTGAACGCAGCTGCATATCATGGCCCTACAGAACCCTGACATGAACTTTACACAATTTAAGGATCGGGCTTCCCGCATGCTGGGAGAAACGACTCTGATTTTACCCGTAGTCCTGATGATGATTTGACTATATCCGCCAGTAATGGTCAGCCTTTACCTCATGTAGGATATATACCAGCCTTAGTCCCTAACTCCTGAGAAGCCCTAGGCATAAGCCTCTACCTCCACGGAACCCAGCAATTTCCAATGGAGTTAGCAAAGCGGCAGCTTCGGATCAGCATCTGCTCACAACAGGTCACAGTCCAGAAGTGAACTGAATCAGCGACATCAGGTGGATGTGAGCTGACCCATTTATGGCCGAAGGGTGGGGAGCAAGCAGCCCAGGCATGCCCTTCAGCTCACCTAAGTATGAGTCATATCCATCACACACACCTGCAACAACCTCACCTGTAGAGCCACAGACTGCATAGCAGGGGAAAAAAAGGCTTAGTTTAAACCACAGCAGCAGTATTTCTAGACTGCAAAGCAGTCAATACGTGACATCAGCCTGGTGAAAGAGGTGCTGAATCAAGCTGACTCGCACCCTGGTCCAGATGCACCACAGGAAGCTCAACAGTTGTGGAAGTTCTACAAGGGTAAGCTGTGCCGGAAAAACATCAACTCACGCACACACAAGCTGGTCTGGCAGATTGTATCCCGAAGCGGGATGTGCACATAGTCCTAGAGGTGTACCACAATTGGGCAGGACACTTCGGGTGGAAGAAGTTGGAGGTCCTACTTCGTGAACAGTTCTTCTGGATAGGTATGCGAAAATCCATCGAGAGGTGGTGGCGAGAGTGTGTTCCATGCAACCTGAGAAGTAGAGACCGCAACAACCAAACAGCCCCCTTATAATCGATCATCACAAAACAACCGCTTGAGATCGTGGCTCTGGATCATGTGAAGTTGACCCCGAGTAGGTCTGGCTACACCTATGCCCTCACAATTTTAGACCACTACTCCCATTTCCCGGTAGTCATACCAGTGAAGGACCAGACAGCGATGACAGTTGCAGAAGCCTTTCAAGAACATTTCTGTTGACCTCATGGATACCCTGAACAAGTGTTAACCGACCAAGGTCCAGCATTCGAGGCAGAGGTATTTCAAGAGTTCTGCAACCTGTACGGCTGCAAGAAAATTCAGCATATGTGAGAAGATGAACCAAGTGGTGATCAACCTGCTGAAAACTCTACCTCTAGAAGAGCGTAACCTGTGGTCAGAGAAGCTGCCGAATCTGGTAGACCTGTACAACCACATCCCGGTGAACTCGACCAACTGTACACCAGCCTACCTAATTCTGGCAAATTACCCATCGATCTGGACATGGGAGTATTAACACCCAAGATGGTACAGCCAGATGCAGACTGGGATACCGAACAACAACAGCAATACCGCAAAATCCAACAGTGCGTGGAGGAGAGTCTGACCCAGGCAAGACAGAAGCAAGAGAGAAGTTACAATTGGCAAGCCCAAGCTACTCCCTAGCACCAGGAGAACAGGTGTTAAAACAAAAGAGGAGAATACACAAGCTGGATAACCAGTTGGAAGCTTAACCGTACACCGTCTTTCCCTCCAACTTTGACAATAGCAAGGTCTGCCTGATTACCAAAGATGCAGGAAGAACCTCAACAGCAGTATCAAGAGACCATCTAAAGGTATGTCCCGAGCAACTGGGTGAAAAGGATGAAGATCAAGACACTCCTCAACAGATGGAAGAAGTTGAAGAGAAATTATATACCATACTAGGAGAGTTTCCCCAGTTTTGGACTCAAGTTAATCAAGCCATAGTGGTACCTGTCTTGACACCAGAAGCAGCAGAGACCGTAAATCCACATGAAGACCAGTTGGCTGCAAAACAGATGCCTCTACCACAGTGGAACAGGATAATCTACCCCCTGCTAGCGTTGAATCTGTCGTGCCCATGGTGAATCTAAGAGGTTGTAGAAGACTGCTCAGCATACCCGTACTACATAGATCTACCCATAGCGTAGTCCATAGCAAGCTTACCACACCTGCAGTAGACACACAAGACCAGGACAGGTCAGCAGAAACATCAGAGTTGCGCAGGTCACACCATATAAGGTGTAGTTTATGGTATGTTAAATAATGTATTGTGGTATGGCGGCCACCCATGGTCTGCATGGATGGTATACACCACACAGGCAGAAGTCTGCTGCACTGTTTTTGTGAATGTCTTTCCAGTGCCTGGAAGCCAAAGTCTTCTTAACACAATAGCAAGAGTTAAGCTTGCAACTTGCTGGAGATGTGGGTGTGTCTCAAGATGTTTAATGGAGTCTGTCTTTGACATGTGGAAGACTGAAAGACACTGAGGCATGGAGAGCTCAGGTCTTGGAGGCCTGTGTGGACTGACTACAGGCCATGTGTGAGGTAACGGACTGTATGCTTTTGGAAAGCCGAAGAAAAAGCTCATGTTTAATTTGCACCGTGTGGTTTATGCTGTCCTGAATAAACCAGCTGGACCTTTTTCCTAGAAGACACTGTTGCAGTGTTTATGGTTTTGTGCTGCTAAGCGAGTGTACCCCGGCCCGCTCCCTGATCGATATACCACAGTATATATGAAATAAACTGCCCGCAGAGACTGCTGTATGAACATTCAAGTAAACGTGTGTTATAACCTGTTCAAGGACAATTGGGACACAGGACTATGTGTGACCAGGATATAACCAGGACATGACATGTAAATAGTTCTCAACTCAATCAGACCGTAAAATAAACTGTCGGCGTGGCCGAGGAACCAGGTCAGACCATGGTCCTGAGCCCTGTATCCACGTCCAGGGATTAAGTTTAAGGTGGGTTGGGACGGTTCCCACCACGTACTCTAAAAGTCGTGGGGTGACGCACTTGGACCAGTGTTACCCCAGGAACTTTATTGACATATTTCTAATTTTTTACATAATTTGTAGGATGTAATGTTTGAAAAATTGTTTGTTGTTGTTAACATGTAATGTTATGTTTCCACAGTCCGGGACATACTGAGCTTAACAAGGGGGGAATGTGGCACCACAGTAGTCTAGTTGCCACAGTGATATTGCCTCCTTCACCGGAGGTGACGTCATGCTTGAAAGTAGGAGGAGATCCCCACATGAGGTAAACCACAGCATGCACTCACAAAACCTGACTCCATGCCTGAAGAGGGAGCTCTACCCCTGATTTCAGGAAGCTGCCCTGTTTTCCAGCACAGAGGAGGGATCAGTGAAGAAAGTCTGAAAGGGAGAGGAGAAGACAAAGGAGAGAGAGCTCTGGAAGTGGAGCTGCTGAAAGCTCACCCCAGAGAGGCACTACAGAGGATGCCAGAGTCCTGGATTGTGTGGCTACTGTACGTCACGACAACTGAATCTGGAGGATGGAGACTGTAAGTTTCCTGGCTGCACTAAAGACCCAGAGGCACAACAGCATAGCGAGAGCCCGGAGCTGCCAGCAGTACGGCGATACCCGTGATAGGCTCGTGCTGTCTGTCACACAGGTGCAAGGGAACGAAAGCAGGAAGAGGGCAGCAGGATAGCTCACAGGCAGCCAGGACCCCAAATTGAGAGCGCGGAAGGAAGGCCTCCAAACCCACCTGGCGAGGTGGATCCCCGAATGCTTCAAGGCTGACCGGACCCTTCTTGGACCTGGTAATCAGTGGCCCCAGACTGCATTATGTTTTGCCAAGCAAAGGTAAAGAAACTGTACCCTTTGTGTCCTCCCATTATTTCACACACCCTTCTTGCCAGCTCCTGCACCCCAACTATAACTACCATCATCCCTATAGACACCAGCTCTGGGGCCCCGCTCCACCTGTGGGGAGCGATACCATCCTGGCTGCCACACCATCCGCCCCAGAGGTCCATATCAGTAGCGTCAGCCATCCCTGGCCGAATACCACAGGTGGCGTCATGGAAAGACTCATAATTCCCCTGTAAATAACCCTTTCACTGCACGGCCAGTGCCATGGAGCTGGGCCACAGCCATCGTGACCTCCCAGAAGCCAGCCGGTCCGGCAACCGAGTGGCTTGTGGTCGATGCAGAAGGAGTAAACAAACTCTTGTTCATAATTAATTATTTGACCATGATTCTTCATTTAGTTTTCATCCAAGAGAGGATCATCCCAGAGGAAGGATATTATGTTGCACAAAGATTTTTTTGGCATAGCCACGTTATCATTTCGGGCCACATCTTCCATATCAGTGGCGGACCTTAAGCCTGGGGGGCCCTGGTACAGCAGCTGCTGGTGAGGAGCGGGGGGGGGAGGTGCTATCGGATGTCGGCAAGGAGGGGTGGTGGGTGCTGTAGGTGATGCGGCTCCTACCTGCGCCAAGCTGCGCATTGCAGTCCTGGGAGCCGGGGCGGCAGAGGAGAGGGGGGGCGGGATCAGCCAAGGGAAGCAGGAAGCTTCCCTCAGTTAACCTCCTCTCCTCTGACACAGGGTCACGGGGTCGGCTGGAGGCCCCCCTGCAGGCTTAAGGGGCCCCCTAGACGGTCGGGGCCCTGGTGCAGCTGAACCAGCTGCACCACAGTAGGTCTGCCCCTGTTCCATATCCTTTCACTACTCAGACCTGTCACCTTAATGTGGCTTTACCCTCCTTTCCCGCTGTGCAGTGACATGTAGTGGTCTATTCAAATTGTGCACATGTAAAATATCTCTACATATAACAATGGGCCCTCCCTGTAGCATAGTTGATCTTGGACTCAAGAAACCTTATAAACTGAAGTGTGTTGCTAAAATGGGCTATCTTGCTAAAATAAATTGTCACCTATCCCCAGAATAGATAGGAGATACCTTACTACTAGGTCAAGCACCGATCTGCTCTTTTAACCCAAAGGGGCACTTTTATCCTTGTAACAAGAGTGTAAGGCTGAAGGCACACTGGCGTAAGAGTCGTACGAGTGCAATTTCAGAAAAACTCTTATTGCACTCGGACCAGTATCAGTAAATGATACTGGTCCCATTAGCGTGTTTTACTTGCATTGCACTCGCCTTGCGAGAGAAAGGCAAGTGCAATCACAGGATGCTGCAATTGGACGTGATTTCCTCGCGCAAGTGGCCACTAAAAGTATATGAGTGCAAGTCAAACTCGCACCCATGTAGCACATGGTGCGATAGTCGCACGCCTGTGCTTTTAAAATTGCATCAAACTCTGCAGCTGTCAAAGCCGCAGAGTTTGAATTTGACGGTTTACCGCTACAGTTAAAAATCATCTTGCGCTTCTGTGACAGCAGAGGTGCAAGATGATTCTTAAAAACACAGCTGTAGAGTTAACTTTAAATTTTCTGTGATGTTGCTGCATATTAACTGCATCTGCAGCCTCTGTGAGGTATGTCAGCACAGAGGCTAGAGATGCGGTTAATAAACTGGAATATGCAGGGTTAACCCGGTCTTTGTAAGGTGCCAGCATGTGTCCAGGGAGTGATCACACTCTCTGGACACATGCTGATATGACACAGTGGCTGTGCAGGGATTCATATGTGTATTACCTAAAAGCCGCTAATTGTCAGCATTTATAAAATTACTTGAAATGCTGGCGGCTCCTATAATAAGGAGCTGTCCTTGGTCCTGTACACAAATTGCGTATAGCACCAACCGCTGTGATAATGTAAGTGAGGAGCTGTCCCTGTTGCTGTGGTCCTGAAATCACAGCAGGGGGACAGCTCCTTGTGCTGAAGTTTAGCAGAGCTCCTCCCTTATGCGGCGTGATCCGGCGCTATGGATTCCCATGTTAGGGGACACCGAATCGCGTCTGATCCTCCCGTATATGGGAGGGTCCTGGAGGGCCCGGGAGGATCCGGGAAACGGATGCCGGCTGCTGGAGGTTAGCAGCGAGCACTGCTAAACTTCAGCACCAGGAGCTGTTCCCCTGCTGTGATTTCAGGACCATGGCAACAGGGACAGCTCCTCACTTACATTATCACAGTGGCTGGTACTATACGTAATTTGCGTACAAGAGCAAGGACAACTCCTCATGATAGGAGCCTGCCCTGCTGGTACTGTACGCAAATTGCGAACATTACCACTGACAGCTCCTGAACTCAGGAGCCACCGGCTAGGCAATTTCACTGGCAATTTGCTGGTTGCAGTGAAATCATGGACACATTGTTCCATTTGTACACAGCAACAACATAGAACAATGTGTCCATGATTTCACTGCAACCAGCAAATTGCCTGTGAAATTGCCTAGCGATATTTCAACGTGTGACGGCAGCTTTATGTAATTTAATAAATGCCAACAATTAGCGACTTTTAGCTAATAAACTTATTAACCCCTGCTGACCCACTGGGTCATGTCAGCATGTGTCCAGAGAGTGTGAGCACTCCCTGTGGGTGTTAGCATGTGCCCAATCAGTGGATTAACCCTGCACACACTGGATTAATAGCTGTATCTGCAGCCTCTGTGCTGATATGCAGCACAGAGGCTGCAGATGGGGTTAATATGCAGAATATATCCTGGGATGTTTACATTTTTAACTTCACTTCTGTTTTGACTAATCATCTTGCACGGCTCCTCTCACAGCGGTGCAAGACGATTTTTAACTGTACCAGCAACCTGGCAAATTCAAATTATGCGGCTTTGACAGCCGCAGAGTTTAAATTTACCGGTAAATGCTGTCTGCGGTCCTGAAGTTTGCTTCAGGACTGCTGGCAGTACACACTGACACACACCACACACTCACTCATGCTGCACACTAGCAGCACACTCACATGAATACAGCCATGCACACTCACCACATGCATGCACCACACTCGCACAACAAATACAAAAAACACGCATAACACTTGCATCACTGTTGTGCATCAAACATGCTCTGTGTTTGATGCATGACAGTGTGCCTCCAACCTAAGGTGGATTCCAACAAAAGCTCCATGTGTGGCACCCCTGCCGGGGATTGCCACAGGACCCACTGGTGCAGGGAGGGATGTACACCTTGGCACAGACAGCACCCAACACCTTCCACCCCAGACCTGGAGGGGGAGCCCCACAGGCTGCCCTTAATCCAGATCCCATATAAAGATCCAGGCCTGAAGGGAGGAGTCAGTTAGTCAGTCTGCAGTCGGCAGAGAAGAGAACAGTTAGTGCTGATGGAGCTGGTTGCTGGGACCAAGCCAGGCCCAGAACCAGGAAACCTGACCCAGCTGTGCAACACCCTAGGGAGAGGGACAGAGGCCAGTGGAAGAGATAGGAAGAAAGAAGAAGGGAACATACCTGGTATCCCTTTAGCCCACCCGGACACCGGAGTCTGAAAGTTGCTATTCATCTAAAGTATAGCAGAGAAAGCCCGGACCAACCAGGAGGATTTAGTCCCCTGAAGTTACACCATGTGAGACACCAAACCAGACCAAGCATAGGACCAAGGACTCAAGAGGAGAATAGGGATCCCCACAGCAAGGCCCTCATTGTCGGTTCTGGGGTAGTACCCTGAGAGGAAGAAAGAGCGGCAGGTTCAGCTCCAGGCAGAACTTACCCCAATTATCGCACACACTAATAGAGGAGGCCTCACAACTCTCCAAGGTGGACGTCCCAAACTGCACGGAAACCTGGTTACCCTCCTGGACCATGCCTGTTACTGGACATCAGTAACAAGGTACCGAAACAGAGACTATTGTGTGTGTGTGCCTGCTTCACCACCGCCGCCGCCGGCAGCATTCACAACAGAAACGCTACTTCTACACCACTCATCCACCCCGCTGCCCTGAGGTAAAGCTCCACCTGTATCAGCTGTACTGCCAAAGCTGCATTTACATCACCTCAGAGGTCGGCCGCAGCGCTGGAAGCCCTATTACCAGGCGTCACGTTACCATTCCCCATCATCATCACCCCCACCATTGAGGGTCCAGGGCACAGAAACGGGAACCGACCAGCCGTGATCCTCACTGAAGTAACCACCTGTCCCGGTGTCCGAGTACCCCATACCCTGTCGACCGACTCACATTAATTTCTTATGGGGCTGCTGAATAAAGCCAAGCAGAGTGCTTGACAGCCATATGGGGAATGAATGGATCGCAGTTGGGTTCTGTACACCCACTCCATTCTGAGGGGATAGTCATGTTCTGCTACCTGTGCGGATACGAGCACTCACAACAAGTATTCACGACCTCTTTAATCAAATAGAAATGTGAAGAATTAGCCCTGTTCATTCCTCCCTGTGATGATTGTAACATAAAATACATAATAGTAAATATACTTCATAACATGATACAATGTACATATTTATGTAGGTAAAGTTACCGATTGTATTTACTCTCAATATTTGATACACTGACATTCTGTCTATACAATCTGCTTTCCAGCGCCCCCTTGTGTCTTCTTGCAGATTTGCTGAGATGTGTTAATTCAGAGGGAGTGTCTTGTCCTTATTGATGCACAGAGAAGAAGCACATGAAACATGCTCAGAAGATCTGGAGGCAAGGAGCTGCCAGCATTGAAAGAGACCCACATTAACCCCTGAACACCCGAATGGATGTTTCCTAAGGCCTTGCTTTTTACATCGCTGCTTTCTTTTGAAGCCAATGCCCCTTTTGCCCCAGTGTAAATGCCAATGCCTGCACCAAGTAGTCATCCTACTCCTCCCTGTGTGATGAATTTCAGGAGACCAAGGAGCCCTCATCTATCATGGGAAATAAGCAAACCATATTTACTGATGAACAGTTAGATGCCTACCAGGTAAGCAGTCACTGTATGTTGGTGTATGGTACCAGGAATGGGATATCTATCTATCTATCTATTGTCCATCTATCTGTCTATCTATCTATCTATCTGTTCTATCTATCTATCTATCTGTCTCCATCTATATTATGTCCTATCTATCTTTTTTATCATTATCTATCCTATCTATTATCTTTACTGTTCCTATCATATCTTTTATCGTGTCTTTGTCTTCTGCTATCTATATTGTCTCCATCTATCTATATCTATCTATCTATCTATCTATCTATCTATCTATTGCTATCTATCTATCTATCTATCTATCTTCTGTCTGTATCTGTCTATCTTCTATTTTTATCTTTAATCATAGATAGATAATAGATAGATAGTGTACATACACACACATATATATATAATAACAGTTAATATTTATATATTGTATAGAATTAGAATGCACACATCTAAAGTCAATGATAATCACAAGTGTTTTTATTGTATATATAGTATTTTACCTCTCTTTAATTTTTATACTATATATTTTATTATTTTTTTTTTACTTGTAAATCGTGTGATTTCATTAATCTTTTATATGAACTGTGTGCAAACTCCATTAAGTTGTTGAGATGCGCGAACAGCTGAGGCAGGAAATGATATGTTACTGTTGTGTGACTCACATAGAATGGTCATTAAATGGCCTTGACATAAATCCTCCACTAAGGAGAGGCAGAAGAACATCAGAACATTGGGACATTGTCCAGAGAGATTGTAGCAAGGCCACGGTGAGTGCAGATCATGACGACTGTGGTTTTCAGCATTAGTTGCAGGAAAAACAATGTATGACGACGGAATATATATATTGTGAACTCTTGGGGCCGTGGAGTATGGTGGAGAGGGTAGGCAAGCTTTAGAAAAGTTGGGAATGATCACTTGGGGGCTTGCGAGAGTTAATGTATAAATGCTTAAGAGGACATGCATGATGCCCAATGGCAATGAATATTAAAAGATTGAGACTGTTTACCTTAATTAATATGAATGTTGTAAACCACCTCATTGTCCCTTTATTGCATCTTAAGTCAATCTTGTCCTTGATGAGGTTATTATCTATAGTGAACACCTCCAGTCTCCAGAGCTTCCATTGACATCTATGGATAACCATTGATTTCAGTGGCTCCACCATGTTTGCTTCATTAAACATATACATTGTCCACACATCACTCGGGGTGGTAGCAGCTGTGTCCTCTTCTATCAGTTTATCCTTTTTCGGAGGATTGTCCTGAGTAGACATCCTCTGGAGCCTGCATGGCGGCATCACTCGATTTCTAGGGGTTGTGAAGCCTGAGAGGCCAAATCACCTTTATTTTACATTAATGTAAAAAAGTATAGTTTAGTATTAGCATGACAGGAAAAAACACCACATTTTGCACATAATCTGCATCTTCATTACTATGTGTTTTATTATACTCCATATCAGTATATTTAGGTAAATGTTCCTCACTCGTAGAGGCCTGATATCAGTGACCAGCAGTGGGTAACTTGAAGCTCTCAGGTCCCGATGTGAAAACTCCAACGTGGCCCCCAATTATTGCCAATCTTTAATAGCAATAATCTTTTTCTATAGGCATAAAGGACTTTTGGGGCCCCCTAGGCTTCGGGGCCCGGGTACAATTGCCACCCCTGGACCTGTTGTAGTTACTCCCCTGAGGACAGGCTCGGCCAAGTCTGGGTTTGAGAACCGATCCAGCCACTGTTCTACATACCACACAAAATATCTGGAAATGAGGAGTAGGATCTGTTATGAATGGTGACCTGCGGAGGGCATTTCAGGGGAGAAGGTTAATCGCAGCCCCCTAAATGCTGATTATTTCAGTCAGTTCAGACCTTATATTGTTCCATTTATCTTTACCATCGTGTTGTCTATCTTGGTAATTCTATCATAAAACAATATGTTATATTCCTTGTATTTTATATGTATTTATTGTCAGGAATCCTAATTTACAGTAAGACACCATTACAGAGTGATTCTGGGGGAGTCATTGAACCATAGGGATCTTTGAGAAGAGAGAGGATGCCGCATACAGATAAGAGGATATAATATGTTTAGAGAGTCATCAATGCTTTGCCATATATATACCGAGTGCCATCTTATCCTTAGCACAGGCCTGAATTATTCATCCCAGAGACTCTAGAGAACAAACCTGGAACTCTAGACAATGATAACATATCCTCCAGAACATTCTGACAGCCTCTACCCATCCCCCTCCGGTCATTAACCCTGTGACTGCTAGTAATGGAAGTTAAATAATACACATAGGACATTAATATATGTTGCAGTAATGCCAAAGTAAACCTGCGCTGAAGCAAATGACTGTCAGGCCGCTTTCATTACTATATCAGCTATAAGACAGTGGCCTTATTCAGGTTGTAGGAAGTACATTTATATTTAGAGGTTATGATGTGATGCACTTATATTATTATATATGCATTTATTTGCTGTTATCAGTGCTTTTTTTGTGGTGGTTCATGCCCACAGCCGGGATAAGCAAAGTATATGCGGTAACTGCATTGCTCAGGATTACACATCCTGAGCAATCCGGTTCCCGCATTGCGGATGTTACAACCGCTCCGAAAACTGCAGCCTGCATGATTTTTCACGCAGGCTGCAGAGCCAGAGGCGGTAACCAGATTGCTTGTGAAGCAATCCGGTTTTTATAATAGGCTTCTATGAGGAGCATTTCCTGATCCGGTTTTGAGCTTTTTAAAAGCTCAAAACCGGATCAGGTTTTTTTAAAAAAAAAAAAAAAAAAGGAAATGTGACCCTAGCCTTAGGGCTCATTCGGACGTTAGCTTTTTTTATACAAGTTCTATCAGTGGTTTTCACAGATAGAACTCATATCTATTATAGTTTGTGGAGCTGTTCACATATCCTTGCATTTTTGTAGACCAAGTAATCCAAACAAAATCATAGGCCCCGATTTATCAAGGCTGCCTTTTCATACACCAGTCTTGATGATGGGAGTGTAGGAGCTAAAGGGCCCGTTTCACGCTACGATATCGTTAACGATATCGTTGTTACATCACGGCATTTGGGGCATTGCTACGACGTCGTAACAACATTGTTGCATGTGACACATACACATGATCAACGATAAGTCGGCTAATCGTTGATCGTAGGTTTGTGATCACGGCCTTAAATCAGTTGTTGATCGTCTGTCCAACCTGCAGCATCAGTGTGTGTGACACCTAGATAACAATGTCATTTACGACTTCGCCTATTCAGAACTGAAGGACGTAGGTGATCAAACGACCGCAAGTGTCGTTCGCTTGTCGCGGAATCGTTGCTGCTTCGTTTGTGATATCTGTACGTGTGGCACCTCACTAGCGATCAATTAACGACTTTCCAGCGATCTAGGTCAAGTAGGATTGCTGGGACATTGAAGCGTGAAACGGGCCCTTTAGATGTGCTGAAATAATGAATGCAGCGCATGCCATCAGTGGCATGTGGGTCTCCAGAAATGTTACTCCAGGTATACCAGGAAACATTTCATGCAAAAAAACTTTGGCTTGTCCATAAACTCAAAGAGTGAACTTAGGCTAGGGTCACACTTGCGTTTTTTTTTGGTTTTTTTTTAATCCTGATCCGGTTTTGAGCTTTCAAAAAGCTCAAAACCGGAGAAGGAAACACTCCTCATAGGAGCCCATTATAAAAACCGGATTGCTTTACAAGCAATCCGGTTACCGCATCCGGCTCTGCAGCCTGCGTGAAAAATCATGCAGTATGCAGTTTTCGGAGCGGTTCTAAGCCCAGCAATGCGGTAACCGTATATACTTTGTTTATCCCGGCTGCTTCTGGGATAAGCAAGGTGTTATCACTGTTAAAAAAGAATACATATTATTAATAATTGTGGCCATCATGTTCTAGGGGGTGCCCACCCCCCCTAGAGACATGCTACCCACTCAGGTGGGCATATAATGTGTTAATTACTGATGTACAGTAAGCCGACTCCTGTCGGCTCTGTACCTTTTTCTGAATGAAGCCGCAGCTTCGCTGACATCTCCGCACATACTATACGTTATGTACATATAGTATGTGCGCTGTCCAGGGTCTTGTAGGCATTTACAGTACACCTATGAGCTGCGCAGCGCCATAGATATACTGTGAAACCTTCAGGACCTCAGAGAGCGCACATACTATACGTACATTACGTATAGTATGTGCGCAGCTGTCAGTGAAGCCGCGGCTTCAATCAGAAAAATGTACAGAGCTGACAGGAGCCATCAGTAATTAACAAATTATATGCCCACCTGAGTGGGTAGCATGTCTCTAGGGTGGTAGGCACCCCCTCGAGACATGATGGCCACAATTATTAATAATATTTATTCTTTTTTAACAGTAATAACACTTTGCTCATCCATGCTACTGAGAAGCCAATTGCGTTCACCGCATCAGGATCTGGATGCGGTGAACGCAATTTCAGTAACAAATGTGACCCAGCCTTAACCATGTCCCGCCCGCTCTCCCCAGCTGCTGCAGAGCGGCTTAAAATTGCTGTAAAAACATACAAAATTTTCAAAATTTTTGTAACTATTGAAAGTATTTTTACACCAATTTCTGCATTGATGTTGAGTTGAGGAAATTTAATTATACCATACATACAATCAGCTGGTTCTCCTGCAACCTCCTATGTTTTCACCTTCACATATCAATGAAGTTATTTACATTTTGGATGTGTAAATGAAAGCAGGAGAGAATAAGATCTTAATTCTCTATGCAAGAATTTGGAAATTGACTGTACCTTTGTTTACTATGAACATGGCTGGGGAGAGCAGTTTATGCCTTTCTTTGATGGTGTTAACAAAAGACCATTGTTATTCAATGTAAATGACATGACAAAAGTCTAAACATGAGTGTTGGAGTGTTGGGATTTGACCTTAACACTTCAAAAGAAAAGTCCAAACAGCTGCCTCCTCCAAGGCAATATCAGTCAATAATCCAATCAATCAGAGTGTTAAGTATCTTTAAGCAGCCAATCAAATATCCTCCACATGTCAGCAAATGAGAGATAAGAAAGGAAGAAAGGACAGCAGTGTGTACATATGTATATTATCGAAAGATGTAGTAAGTGTACATGAATATCTGATTTTATTACAGTTGTTGATGAATGGAGGTATGGATGACATGTACAGTATCTGTGTAAAGTCATCTGTAATCATACGCTGTCCTCAAACCGCACATCAAAGCTCTTACGTCTTTCTGCCTCATTCAACTCAATAATATTTCCAGAATTTGTCCCTCCCTAAACCTTTACCAACTAATTGCCTTGCACCTTTTCTGTCCATCCTGAACTCCGCTAGCTGATTAATCCACCTCTCCCTTCACTACTCCTCTGCCTCTCCCCTCAGCTAATCTCTTCACTGGCTTCCAGACCCCCAACAAATTTAGTTCTGTGAAAAATCATGCAGGATGCAGTTTTCGGAGAGGTTCTAAGCCCAGCAATGCGGTAACCGTAATATACTTTGTTTATCCCGGCTGCCGCTGGGATAAGCAAGGTGTTAATCACTGTTAAAAAAGAATACATATTATTAATAAATGTGGCCATCATGTCTCTAGGGGGTGCCCACCCCCCTAGAGACATGCTACCCACTCAGGTGGGCATATAATGTGTTAATTACTGATGTACAGTAAGCCAGCTCCTGTCGGCTCTGTACCTTTTTCTGAATGAAGCCGCAGCTCTTCGCACATACTATACGTAATGTACATATAGTATGTGCACTGTCCAGGGTCCTGTAGGCATTTACAGTACATCTATGAGCTTCGCAGCGCCATAGATATTCTGTAAAAGCCTTCAGGACCTCAGAGAGCGCACATACTATACGTACATTTACGTATAGTATGTGCGCAGCTGTCAGTGAAGCCACGGCTTCAATGAGAAAAATGTACAGAGCTGACAGGAGCCATCAGTAATTAACAAATTATATGCCCACCTGAGTGGGTAGCATGTCTCTAGGGGGGATGGGCACCCACTCGAAACATGATGGCCACAGTTATTAATAATATTTATTCTTTTTCAACAGTAATAACACTTTGCTCATCCCTGCGGTAGCAGGGATGAGCAAACTGTACGCTAACCAGATTGCTCCGTATTACACATCCAGAGCAATCCGGTTACCGGATAGCGGCTTCAGCCACACATTTTGCTTGCAAAATGTGTGGGAAGCCAATTGCATTCACTGCATCAGGATCTGGATACGGTGAACGTAATTTCGTAACAAATGTGACCCAGCCTTAACCATGTCCCGCCCGCTCCTCACCAGCTGCTGCAGAGCAGCTTAAAATGCTGTAAAAACATACAAAAATTTCAAAATTTTTGTAACTATTGAAAGTATTTTTACACCATATTTCTGCATTGATCTAATAGTTGAGGATATTTAATTATACCATACATACAATCAGCTGGTTCTCCTGCAACCTCCTATGTTTTCACCTTCACATAACAATGAAGTTATTTACATTTTGGATGTGTAAATGAAAGCAGGAGAGAATAAGATCTTAATTACTCTATGCAAGAATTTGGAAATTGGCTGTACCTTTGTTTACTATGAACATGGCTGGGGAGAAGCAGTTTATGCCTTTCTTTGATGGTGTTAACAAAAGACCATTGTTATTCAATGTAAATGTACATGACAAAAGTCTAAAGGCTGGTTTCACACTACGATTTTGTGCCTGTCCGTGGGATCCGACTTTGAAGGAGGATCCCACGGACAGGCACGGATCCACACGGATCCTGCTTCTAGATCCGATTCTATGCAGGATCCATGTGGATCCTGTGGTCCCCTGTCTTTCCCTGCTTCTGCTTCCTCCATCTTCTTCCCTCTCCTATTCTATTCTGTGCCCCCGCTATGCTTTCTGTGTCCCGCTTCTCTATCCTCATCTATCCCTATCCTGTCCCCTGTCCTCTTCCCTGTGTGTAAAAATATTAAAAAACTCCCCCCGGAGGTATACATCACCTGTCACCGGCTCCCACGCTGCAGCACCATCAGGGCTGAAGGACCTGTGATGTCGTCACAGAGCCGGTCACATGACTCGTCAGCTGACCGGCCCTCTTACATCATCAAGGCTCTTCTGCCCTGATGGTGCTGCAGCGTGGTAGCCGGTGACAGGTGATGTATGCTTCGGGAGTAGTTTTTTTATTTTTTTACACACAGGGAGAGGACAGGGGACAGGATAGGGATAGATGAGGATAGAGAAGCTGGGGCACAGAATAGCATAGCGGGGGCACAGAATAGCATAGGAGAGGGAAGAAGATGGAGGAGCAGAAGCAGGGAAAGACAGGGGATATGGAGCCGACATCGGATCCGAGGTGAACTCGGATCCGATGTCCATAGGCTCCCTTGTTGTGGGCACTCGGATCAGCCTCGATCAGCAGTGATCCGATGCTGTCTGATGTGAGTCACGGACACAAAATTGTAGCAGGCTACGATTTTGTGCCCGTAATTAAATCGGATGGGATCGGATGGTGGCAAAATCGGATGCCAATAGTGGCACATCGATTCCCATAAGGGGAACATGAGGTCCGATTTCGGATCCAATTGTATCCGTTTTGAAACGGATACAATCGGATGACCGAAAATCGTTATGTGAAAGCAGCCTAAACATGAGTGTTGGATTTGTTGGGATTTGACCTTAACACTTCAAAAGAAAAGTCCAAACAGCTGCCTCCTCCAAGGCAATATCAGACAGTAATCCAATCAATCAGAGTGTAAAGTATCTTTAAGCGGCCAATCAAATATCCTCCAATGTCAGCAAATGAGAGATATGAAAGGCAGAAAGGACAGCAGTGTGTACATATGTATATTATCGAAAGATGTAGTAAGTGTACATGAATATCTGGTTTTATTACAGTTGTTGATGAATGGAGGTATGGATGACATGTACAGTATCTGTGTAAAGTCATCTGTATCATACGCTGTCCTCAAACCGCACATCAAAGCTCTTACGTCTTTCTGCCTCATTCAACTCAATAATATTTCCAGAATTCGTCCCTCCCTAAACCTTTACCAACTACCGTAATTCTTCAAGATGGGCATTTTGCAACCCAGTTTAGATAACGAGTACCTTGGAATAGGTTGTGCCAAATTCATTAAGGAGTGTGCCCATCTTAACGAGTTTGATGCAACCTTTCAGTTATTGGTTGGCACTGCAAGGAATGTATTGAGTCCAGGACTGGAGTACATTTCTCTCATAATTTATGCCATTTTTGTGGCATGAATTATACATTTGTCAACCTTGTTCGCCCACTCCACTTCCGGCAAAGTTATGTCTACATTTAAAAAAAGAATTGTCCAAAATTTCTCCAAATGCCAGAAGTTGGAAAACTTTATGCAATCGCAAATTGTGCACAGTTTTGTGGCATTTCACACAGTTCTATGACATAGTTCTGCAAAAAAGCTGTTTAATCACTTGCCCCCCTAAAGTTTCGAGGCAGCAATTTGGTGTGTGCACGTTCCAGTGAAGCATGGACACTCCATCAGCAAGCTGCTGGAATATGATGAGGCATTTTTTGGCCTGCTCGTTTAACTCCGCTTTTGCTGAAGCAGCAACTTCGCGTGCTGTAAGTGATATCATCTCAGATTGGGCTGTGATTAACACACTGCCGCTTCTAAGGTCACTTGGAGTTCTTGCTGTACTGCATGCATTTCATTTCTTGGATTTTGGAAAGGCTTATCACAAAGAGAAGGGAATTTGGAAGGAAATTAGCAATAAATCTCTATTTTCATCATTCACAAATTCCTTCTTCCTGTCTGAGTCAGATACAGTGCAGTCAGCCTTAGCCTTGTCCCTAAATGCACTGTATGCTGCCGCATGTGTGATGTTCTTTTTTTCCGATTAGGTTTTAAAACATGATTTAGAGAGTATTTTATTTGGAACTATAATCATAAACAAATCCATATTTACACTAGGTCTTTGGGACTTGACACTTTTAGTTTCAGCAGCACCAATATTACTATCCTGTGTCCATCACTATAGCTATATTATGATAAAGTTCCCTGAGGGTGTGTCACGATAGTTTCCCAGTATTAGAGACTTGTGATAGGCTTTGGGACCTAAGTCTCAATTGCTGGAGAGACTCTTCATATTCAATGTGTTTTCCTTTCTTTTGTTGCACCCTGGGTTATGGTCAGTTTTGCTGCTAGCAGCTGTTGGGTTGTTCATTTCAGGTGCAGCTACTCTGTGACCACAGCCATCTTCTTCAAATAGCCACATGAACCATTAGATTTTGCTGGTGATAGAATCTCATTCTGTGCAAGCCACCTGGGTGGAAGGAGCTGTTAGTGTACTGACTGGTGCCAAGCCATCTGCTGTCTAGGAATGTGGTTGCACACAGTTGCTGTTATCCTTTTCCCCTTGTCTTCTTTCCTTCCCTTGGTGTTTATTAGTGCAGTGGTGAGACTAGCACTCTTGTTGGCCTACTCACTAGTAAGGGTGAGTTTAGGGAAAGCAAGGGCTAGGTATCTTGTTCTGCAACGAGGTGATAGAACCGTGTTGGAATGCTGGTACAGATGCAGGTGAAGGGCATGAGATGTCCCTTCCCTTCTTTCCCTAGTGCCAAGTTCACTGTTGTTTTAGTGTCTCCCGTGAACCCTCGTTTATTGTGTTGTGCACCAGACACCCGTAGGTCTGCGCACAACTGTTACGCGGTATATTCAGACACATGCCAGTCCAAGCGTGATAGGGTGTGATAACATGATTTGCAATAGCCAGTGTCATTGTCCGCGTCCTGCAAATCTCGCACATGCACTGTTTAATTCAGCAGTGTCATTACACCTCTGAAGCTCAGAGGCGCACTGTGCATGACCAGAAATGCAGAAGACTGCTAAAGCTACATAAAAGAAAGCAATGGTTAAAAATAAAAAAAAATAAAATATTCAGCTCTCCGCAGACTGTCCCAGGAAGGCGTCCGATCGCTGCAAGGACCTGACTCAGCTGACCGGGCAGCAAATCGATCAGCTGATGTGTCACCTGACAGCATCAGCTGAGCGTTTAAACCACCCACCAAAACCGCTCAGCTGATCGTGTAAACCGGCCAGCAAAACCGATCATCTGATACATCAGCTGAGCAGTTTTGGCAGGAGGTTTAGACGCTCAGCTAATGTGTCAGCAGAGTAAAAAAAAAAAAAAAGAATTAAATCATTAAAAAAAAAATAATAATAATAATAATAATAAAAAAATTATAACAATAAAATAAAAATATAATAAATAAATAAAAATTATATAAAAAATATGAAATAATATAAAAAAATGAAATAGGGCTCCCCTGTATCTCCATCCCATAGAATGGAGAACAGGAAATGACATCAGGGACCCTTTTTCACTTTCATTGTGAGCAGTGCAGGAAAAAACGCATACAAAGATGCAGCGTGTGAACGCAATGCGTTTATTCACCTGCTCGAAAAACTGATCCTCAAAAGTCAGAAAAAACATCCTCAAAAAAACGCGTCATGTGAACGCAGCCTTCCTGTCACTTGGCACTGCCACATCTATTATCATTGCTGTCTTCTGTTCCTTGTCTACTATCATGATATCTTGTTGTTTAGCCAACACCTGCTTATGCGTCTGGATTTTGAAGTCCCACAGGATTTTAGCCCTTTCATTCCCCACCACTTTTTAGGGGGTCTTCCACCTGGACTTAGGGGGACTTAAGTCTAGTTCACACAGTGTGTTTTTACTGTGGATTTGCCTTGGTTTAATGTAAATATATGCTCATCCTTTCCTGCATTTTTGGCTAATATCAAAACCTATGTGATTTCAGGAAAAGCTGTCCACATACATTTTTTTTTGGTGCAGAAAGTGAAAACACCACAGGCTTTGCTGCATTTTTGAAAGAAGGAGCTTGTCAATTCTTTTCTGCATTTTTGCTATAGTTTCTATTGCAAATCTGCAGCAAAAACCCAGAAACCAAATCCGCAGCAAAAATGCAGTAAAAACTCACCAACAACACAACAAATTCACAGGAAAAAAACACAGCAAACCTCCTGCCATGAAAAACGCAACCGCTAGGATTTGCTGCAGATTTGCAGCTTTTTTGTAAAACAAAAAGCCAACGCATGTGGACTTAGCCTTAGCCCATAAGCTGTACTGATATTCCTGTATACAATTCCCACTATTTGGTAGTGGTGTTCGGTATACACAGTTTTTTTCTTCCATTTTGCATTCTGCCACTATGTGTTGGACTGCCTCTGAGGTTTCTTTACATAGTCTGCACTCTTGACTCTTGTCTTGTGTGTTAGATCCCTGTTTCTGTGGATCTGGTACTTAGCATTTGCTCTTGTGCCGCTATGATTAGTGGCTCTGCGCTGTCTTGGAGTCCAGCATTCTCCAGCCATTGGTAGAATTTGTCCATGTCGGCCATCTCCATTATCTGTTGATGGTACATCCCATGCAGGGGCTTGGCTTGCCATGGCAGTTCATATTCCTGTTCTTCCTTCCAGAACAGTTGTTCTTGCTGCCTTAGGCTCTCTCTAAGCATCCCATCTTTTGTTGCCATTTTTCTTGTGTATTTCTGGATACTCCTTGTTTGGTCTATGATGGTGGCTTGGACGCTTATCAAGCCTCGACCCCCCTCCTTTCTGTTGGTATACAATCCTTGGGTGTTAGACTTGGGGTGGAAACCTCCATGCATTGTAAGGAACTTTCGGGTCTTCACATCTGCAGCTTCCATCTGTTTTTTTGGCCAGCACACTATGCTACCGTAGCAGGGTATCTGATGACTAGCAGGGCGTATGTATTGATGGCGCAGATCTTATGCATCCCATTGAGCTGGCTCTTCAGGAGCTGTCTTACCCTTTGATGGTATGTGGATGTTGCTGCTTTCCTTGCCTCCTCATCATGGTTACCGTATCCCTCTGGGATGCTGAGGTACTTGTAGCAACTCTGTATATCAGCTATGTTCCCTGCCGATTGTTCTAGTCCATCAATCTTAACTACCTTGCCTTTCTTTATTACCAACCAGCCACACTTCTCCAATCCTGTTGTCTTTGCTGTAGATCCTTTTCAGGTGGATCAGTGAATTGATGTCTTGTTCATTTTTCGCATATAGCTTAATGTAATTTATGTAAAGAAGGCGGCTGATGGTGCTTCCACTCTTGAACTTGTATCCATACCCAGACTCTGTAATAATCTGACTGATGGGGTTCAAGCCTATGCAGAATAACAATAAGGACAGTGCATCATCTTGGTATATGCCGCATTTGTTGGACACTTGTACTAGTTTTAAGTTGACTTCCTGTGTTGTCCTCCATAGCCCCACTGAGTTTCCAAGGAAGGTTCTTTCCTGTTGACATTGTAGAGTACAAAGCATTTACAGATCCAGTATGGCATTGAGTCATAGTCTTTGCTGTAGTCAATCCAGGCTGTGCAAAGACTGGTCTGTCTAGATCTTGAGTCTTGGGCGACTACTCTATATACTAACAGCTATATACTAGCAGATGGTGTTCCCAATGCCTTTCTGAGTTGCATTCATGTACTGATTCATGTGGTTCTGTAGCTTGGTGGCTATGATGCATGACAGGAGCTTCCATGTTGTTGTGAGGCAGATTATTGGGTGGTAGTTGGATGGAAATGTTCCTTTGTGAGGATCCTTCATGATCAGCATTGTTGTTCCTTGTGTTTGCCACGCTGGGTGGTGGCCTACTTCTAGCAATTGGTTCATCTGTTTTGCCAGGCGCTCATGTACCGCTGTTAATTTTTTTTAGCCAGTAGATGTGGATCATGTCAGACAGGTGTTGTCCAACTCTTCATGTTCTTGATACGCTGTTGGATGTCTGCTTCTGTACTGGTGACTGTTTCTTTTTCTAGGTGGTTACTTTGTTTTATTCTTAGATCTTGCTGTCTTTTTCCTCTCCCAAATGTTCCTTCAGTATTGTTGTATGTATCCTGATCTCCCTAACATCCCTATGTGGGTTCTTTCACCCCGTCACTGAGCAGGATACCTAGTCCCCCACTGACCCTGCTGTTATTCTGGTCTACAGCGGACAGCCCGGATCGGATTAAAACGTGGTGTGAAGCGGGCCTTAGTTGATATTGGTGATGTTGGTACTCCAATGCTTTTCCAGGTTAGAGCCATAGACATCACAGGAGATGCTGGATGTATATACGTCACTAAGGTTGGGGCATAGAGATCACTGGGGACCTGGATTGAAAAGATACCGTATATACTCGCGTATAAGCCGAGTTTTTCAGCCCAAAAATTGGGCTGAAAAGTCTCCCCTCGGCTTATACGCGAGTATATACGGGACCCCCTCACTGTTTGGCGCCCCCACCTCAGGATGCCCCCCCCCCGCATGTAGCGCTGCGCTCATACATTACCAGCCTGTCAGCTGTCATCCTCCGGTGGCGGATCGCGGCTCCCGGCTCCGGCTTCCATCTTCATCTGTGTATTCCTGCATGTCACATGACCGGCCGGCGTCGCGATGACGTCATCGCGATGAGCCCCAATCACAAAGCAGGAAGACACAGATGAAGATGGAAGCCGGAGCCGGGAGCCGCGATCCGCCACCGGAGGATGACAGCTGACAGGCTGGTAATGTATGAGCGCAGCGCTGCATGCGGGGGGGGAAGCATCCTGAGGTGGGGGCGCCAAACAGTGAGGGGGGCCTGGGGCTGCTGTGTACTACCCCTGGGGCTGCTGTGTACACCCTGGGGCTGCTGTATATACCCCTGGGGCTGCTGTGTACTACCCCTGGGGCTGCTGTGTACTACCCCTGGGGCTGCTGTGTACACCCCTGGGGCTGCTGTATATACCCCTGGGGCTGCTGTGTACTACCCCTGGGGCTGCTGTGTACTACCCCTGGGGCTGCTGTGTACTACCCCTGGGGCTGCTGTGTATACCCCTGGGGCTGCTGTGTACTACCCCTGGGGCTGCTGTGTACACCCCTGGGGCTGCTGTATATACCCTGGGGCTGCTGTGTACTACCCCTGGGGCTGCTGTGTACTACCCCTGGGGCTGCTGTGTACTACCCCTGGGGCTGCTGTGTATACCCCTGGGGCTGCTGTGTACTACCCCTGGGGCTGCTGTGTACACCCCTGGGGCTGCTGTATATACCCCTGGGGCTGCTGTGTACTACCCCTGGGGCTGCTGTGTACTACCCCTGGGGCTGCTGTGTACTACCCCTGGGGTTGCTGTGTACTACCCCTGGGGTTGCTGTGTACTACCCCTGGGGCTGCTGTGTATACCCCTGGGGCTGCTGTGTATACCCCTGGGGCTGCTGTATATACCCCTGGGGCTGCTGTGTACACCCCTGGGGCTGCTGTGTACACCCCTGGGGCTGCTGTGTACACCCCTGGGGCTGCTGTGTATACCCCTGGGGCTGCTGTGTATACCCCTGGGGCTGCTGTGTTTACCCATGGGGCTGCTGTATATACCTCTGGGGCTGCTGTGTACTACCTAAGGGCTGCTGTATACCACTGGGGTTGCTGTATATACTGCTGGGGCCTGCATACCACTGGGGAGGCTGCTGTATACTACCACTGGGGGGGCCTATATACCACACTGCTGGGGGCTGTATACCTGTGCTGGGGTCCACCCTCGGCTTATACACGAGTCAATAGGTTTTCCCAGGTTTTGGGGGCAAAAGTAGGGGGTCGGCTTATACACGGGTCGGCTTATACACGAGTATATACGGTAAACAGTCAGCTAAACACATCTGTCAGCCTGAGCACTGCGGTCACCAGAAATTTTGCCTAGGGGCCACACAAAAGGTGATCGAGGGCCACGTGTGGCCGTGGGGCCTGAGGTTCCCCACCCCTGCTTTAACGAATTGTAAATAAATATTTTACCTTAATGATGGATTAAATTATCAAAATCTAGTTATAATCCCAGACATTTAGTCAACGTTCCCTATGAAAGATGGGCAGAAGAAGATGATAGGACACTATTTATTATATTTATGTTACATTTCTTATATAGTGGGAACATACTGTGCTACACTTTACAGAGATTATCATCACTGTCCCCATTCACAGACTGTGAGCCCTCGCGGACAGGATCTTCTCCCCTATTGTATCTGTATGTTAGAATTGTCCACATTTATTGTTACTTGTATTGTTACTATGTTACTTGTCCTAGTCTGCCCTCTTAACATGTAAAGCGCCATGGAATATTATGGCGCTATATAAATAAATAAATAATAATAATAATAATAATTGGGGCTCACAATCTAAATTCCCTATCAGTATGTCATTGGAGTGTGTGAGGAAACCAGAGATCCTGGAGGAAACCCACACAAACACGAGGAGAGCATAAAGACTCCTAGTACCTAGTAGATGTTGTCCGTGGTGGGATTTGACCCCAGGGCCCCAGCGCTGTAAGACTGCAGTGCTAACCACTGAGCCACAGCGCCATAATATCTGACTGGGTAAGTATTCTGCATGTCATAATTGTATTTACATATGGTTTACTATGATAAAATGTTTATGTATCTTTCATTAGCTTTTAAATTTGTCCGATACCTTGGACTCACCGTTAAACTTCTGTACATTCACAACGCAACTTTTGCAGAAGTACCAACTGTAAATAACACACTTTGTATATGACTCTTCTGCAATTGAGTTTTTTGCAATTTTAATGCAAAACTTTTTGATTTTATCTTCTAGGACTGTACTTTTTTCACACGTAAAGAAATCCTCCGGTAAGTATTGATGAGACTTTTGCACAGAAATTGAAGGGCCCCATGACACAACTGGGCTTCACTACCCACTGGCAGCATCTCTATTTATACTACACCTTTTTACAATTTTTAGA
Source organism: Allobates femoralis (assembly GCA_033576535.1). Lineage (NCBI taxonomy): Eukaryota > Metazoa > Chordata > Amphibia > Anura > Aromobatidae > Allobates > Allobates femoralis. The sequence continues at coordinate 224,824,096 of JARQOC010000004.1, read as the reverse complement.
AAAATCCTACTCTCTTTCTGCAGTTATTTATATATTTTTTTAAACAGCTTTCCTTTTCTCACAGTCCCAAGTTCAAGTGCTGAGCCTCCATCCCTTCTCACAGTGTCTGTTATTGTCTGCAACACTGCAACCAAGCAGTGAGCTCAATGATTGGCTGCAGCTCTGTCATCTTGACATCAGCACTGCAGACAATAACAGATACAGTGGTGGAGACTCAGAAATCGACCAGGAGAGGGGGAATTAATTGCAATCAGGGGAGAAGAGTTTTCTGAAAATGGAGTTCAAACTGCATATCATTTTATGCAGCTCATATTGAACTCAATGGGAGCTGTTTAAGTGTGTACATGGTCTGCTTTGGCTAGGGACTATAGGCAGCTGCAGCATAACTGCATATAGACAAAGCAGTTCTTATACCCAATACATTGATTAGCCATAACAATAAAACCTCCCATCTAATTTTATGTAGGTCTTTCCACAAAGAAAACTCTCAGGGTACCGTTACATGTCGCAATATCGTTCCGATATCGCATACAATTTCATGGGAGCGCGCACGTTTTTTGCACTTGTCCAAGATCGCATAGGAGATGTTACACATATCAATCACACCTCCAACCTACGACGATCCGGCGTCCCGGAAGTCGGCTGGCAAATCGGCCAGCCAATTTTTCATATCGTAGTTGTGCCATCACACAGCACAACCACATAAGCAATGTGGGCGTACTTTTCACCCAGCTTAGGACATGGGCGTACCTGAGTTAACTTTTAATCGTGCACAGAACACTCCGATTGGACAGCGAAAGAGCGTTACCATTGGTCAGCCATCTCAGACAACATGGTGGCGACATGGATGCTATTGCCCATTATATCATCTTGAAACTTATGCCACATGTGATGAGTATTAGCTCCAGCAACACACTGCGGCATCGCCAAACTGGCACTTTTGGCCAGTACTGTATGTTTTTGGCGATGCTATGTTTGTAGCGTCATCAATAGGCGCCTTAAACATCATCATGAATAGTAAAGGAGGTGTTTGACAATGATTTACCTTGTATACATGTATTTTCGCTACATTGAAGAGATGCAGAAGTCAATGAATGAAGTGGCATACGCACAGATAATCTAATATGGCTCCTTTGCCAGGGCCATCCAATCGGCATACAATACTAGCCACCAATCGACGTAGATGGGGCGTGGAAAACACAACCCAGAGGCACGCCTACGGCCTTGCTTGTGCAACCTGCAAAATCGCAAACAAGATCGTAGTTGCGCCGTCACACAGCACGATCATGGCAGATCACTTATGCAATTGTACGGTTGAAGGGCTTGCACAATCTTCTTGCAATATCGTACCTGCGATTTTTTCCGGCCACGACCACACAACGTGACTTTTTGTTGATGTTGCATTGCGATATCGAGACATGTAACGGTACCCTCATCCATTTAGGCTGGCTTCACACTGCAGTTTTTTCACTGATCAGTGTCCATCCAGTTTGTGTGCCAAAACCAGGAGAGGAACCAGGAGTGTCTCCAAAACTCAGAAAAGATGTCAACCTTTCAATTATAGTTTTTCTCTGCAAGTTCCTCTCCAGGTTCTCCTGGTTCCTCTCTAGGTTTTGGCACACAAACTGGATGGACACTGATCAGTGAAAAAACTGCAGTGTGAAGCCAGCCTAAGACAAATTGTCCAATTTATTAAGACAATTACAGCACATGTTCACGCTACGTCAGTCTTGCTAAAGTACAAGGCACTAAATTCATTAAGGCTAGGGTCACATTTAATACAGGAATTGCGTTCACCGCATCCAGATCCGGATGCTGTGAACGCAATTGGCTTCAGACAAGCCGCAATCCGGGAACCGGATTGCTCTGGATGTGTAATCCGGAGCAATCCGGTTACCGAAGAGCTGCTGCAGGGATGAGCAAACTGTTCTCAGTGTTGTAAAAGGTTTCATTTTATTAAAAAATGTGTCTATACTGTCTCTAGGGGGTGCCCACCTCCCCCTAGAGACCTTCCACCCACTCAGGTGGGCATATAACGCTGCCCATAGATCTTACTGTATAAGCCTTCAGGACCTCGGACAGTGCACATACTATACCTACAATAGCTATAGTATGCGCGCTGCTCTCAGAGGAGCCGGCGCCTTCATTCATAAAAATGTACAGCAGCTGACAGGAGGCGGCTGCTGCACATAAGATATTCAATCATTATATGCCTACCTGAGTGGGTGGAAGGTCTCTAGGGGGGGTGGGCACCCCCTAGAGACGATATAGACACATTTGTTAATAAAATTACAGGTTTAAAAGCACAGAGAACATCTTGCTTATCCCGGCGGCAGCCCGGATAAGCAAAGTATATGAAGTAACCGCATTGCTCAGGATTACACATCCTGAGCAATCCGGTTCCCGCATTGCGGATGTTACAACCGCTCCAAAAACTGCAACCTGCATGATTTTTCATGCAGGCTGCAGAGCCGGAGGCGGTAACCGGATTTTTATAATAGGCTCCTATGAGGAGCGTTTCCTGATCCGGTTTTGAGCTTTTTAAAAGCTCAAAAAATGGATCAGGTTTTGAAAAAAAAAAGCTGGAGTGTGACCCTAGCCTAAGAGGCACACACCACTTAATGAATTTGGCACATCTCCTGAGTGGTTTGTGTCTCCATGCACTATGCCAGAAATGCTACTCCAGTCAGGGACTAGGACAGCATTTCATAGTCACATTGCCTCTTACCCCAGCTCCACCAACTTTGGGGGAGCTGCTTCAAACTGGCCTGAAAGCAGCATAAGGTGCATAATTTTTGCAACTTTTCGAAGCTTTTACACCACTTTTATGGTGTTAAAGCCTTAATAAATCAGCCACATTAAGTAAAAAAAAAAATGTGTCTTGAGATATGTGGCTCCAGACTAAAGGGAAGGTTTTAAAAGGAAGCTTTCACTTGTTTCATACTGCCCAAACTACAAGCAGAATGAATCAGAACCTTGCTCCACAATTGAAAGTAGATAAAGCAACACTCCAGCTTTTTTTTTTATTTTCAGCTCTGGAGTGGTGCTTTTAATCTAAGGTCTCTGCCCCCTGTCATTTACCGTATTTTTCGCTTTATAAGACACACTTGATTGTAAGACGCACCCCCCAAATTTGGTGAAGGAAAAGAGTAAAAAAAAATTTAGTGTTAAATGGGGTCCGTTTTATAATGCCAGGGTCCGTCTAATAAATCATATAGGGTATATGTCCCTCATAGTGTCACAGTGTAGTGAGAATGCTGATGAGGGAATGGCAGGTATGGGCAGGGTGACCAGGGAAGACTAATTTGACCCTAGTATAGGAACCCTGAATGGCCTTGATCCTGAAGGAATCTCTGATGGTGAGAAGGTTCAGGCCTCCAGCCTCCCTAACCTCCTCCACCAGCCCTGCACTATTCCCCCCTCACCTCCCTCCACAGAATCGGGATATAGAAACGTCAAACGAAAGGACTTCAGCAACACAAACACACAGGTCAGCCCAGCATGGCTTCCAGGCATAGAGTGAAACTCTATCAGCAGCACCACCTGGTGGAAGGAGAGGCTACTTAAAGGCTAGGGAGAGGGGATTTCAGGTGAGTCAAACATTAACCCCTCAACCAGCAGTTGAACCTCATAGTGAATGCAGTTCTGGAGCACAACACAGGAGGCCAGGACCTTCACAACTATCAACCATGCAGCTCTTAAAGACAAACACATACACAGCAGCATCCAGCAATGTCAGCACCAACTAACCGCGTGACACATAACCCCCTCATCCTGGTACATTGTCCCTCATCCTGGGATATAGCCCCATAATCTGGATATGGTCCCCTTATATTGGATATAGCCCCCTTGTGCTGGCACATGTCCCCCATTGATGGCACACGTCCCCTATTGATGGCACACATTCCCTATTGATGGCACGCCTCCCCTATTAATGGCACATGTCACCCTGTGCTGACACATGTCCCCTATTGATGGCACACGTCCCCCAGTGCTGGCACACGTCCCTCAGTGCTGGCAAACATCCCCTATTAATGGCCAACGTCCCTCAATGATGGCACACATCTCCCATTGATAGCACACGTCCTCCATTGATGGCACATGTCCCCCAGTGCAGGCACACATTCCGTATTGATGGCAAACGTCCCCCATTGATGGCACACATCCCTTATTGATGGCGCACATTCCCTATTGATGGCACGCCTCCCCTATTAATGGCACATGTCACCCTGTGCTGACACATGTCCCCTATTGATGGCACACGTCCCCCAGTGCTGGCAAACATCCCCTATTGATGGCCCACGTCCCTCATTGATGGCACACGTCTCCCATTGATAGCACACGTCCTCCATTGATGGCACATGTCCCCCAGTGCAGGCACACATTCCGTATTGATGGCAAACGTCCCCCATTGATGGCACACATCCCTTATTGATGGCACACATCCCCTATTGATGGCACACATTCCTTTTCCTGGCACACATCCCCCTGTGCTGGCTATGGTCTCCCATGCTGCTGCCCATAGTAAAATAAAAATTACTTTACTTACCTTCTCCAGCACTGTCCTCCTGGGGTCTCCCTCTGTTCCACTGCACTCCTTCACTTCCTGGTTCTTAGTAATGCCGGTCATGTGATTGGCACAGTAGACTGACATCATCTTTGCGTGCCCGATCACAGCGACAAGCAGGGAGACAGGGAGGACAGCGTTGGAGAAGGTAAGTAAAGTCTTTTTTATTTTACTATGGGCAGCAGCATGGGGGGCCATAGCCAGCACAGGGGGCCATGTGCAATCTATGGGGGTGTGTGCAGGCATATATAATATGTGCTGCTCCCCCAGTCCATTACCTTGGTGCGGTTTCAGCACCGCAGTGATGGATAGCGGCAGTGCGTATTATATGAGTGGGGGCACGTGACCTCCCGCTGCCTCCTGCAGCCTGCACCAGCTAGCCCCAGCCCCCGGACAGGCTCCAAAGCTGCCCACACCTCCCCTGCAGTATAATCTGTATATTCGGATTATAAAACGCACCCCCCACTTTCCCCCACAATTTGGGAGAACAAAAGTGCGTCTTATAATCCGAAAAATACGATACTCACCCTTTATCTTCACCTTTTATCAAAACCCCTCCGATACCACGGCGCCATCCTGTGACCACAACATCTAACTGTCCGGAAGTCAGAAGTTACATCACAAGCTCTCAATGCATCTCTAAGGGCCCTTTCACATCAGCGTTTTTTTTCAAATCGCGGCAGATGCGGTAAAAAAACCGCTTCTGCCGCGATTACCGCATACCGGCTGCACTTGGTGCGGCAAGTGTGGTTTTGGCACTTGCGGCAGGTGCGGGCGCGAAAAAAAACGCGGCTGACAGCATTTTTTTTCGCGGCCGCACCTGCCGCAAGTGCCAAACCCGCACTTGCCGCACCTGCCGCAAGTCCGCCTATTCATTGTATGGCGTTTACCACAACCGTACCGCAACCGTGCCGCAAGTGCAGCCGGTATGCGGTAATCGCGGCAGATGTGGTTTTTTCACCGCATCTGCCGCGATTTGAAAAAAATGCTGATGTGAAAGGGCCCTAAGTGAGCCAGAACGTGGTCAGAACGAGGCTGCCATCAAAATGCATTCAAGAGTGACATCAGGTGTGCTCCATGAAACACTGGAACATCTGACGAGTCACAAACTGCTGTATCTGACGAGAGGATCATTAATTGAGGGTTAAGACGCTGGAGGGTGAGTATTAGATTGGAGACAGGGATCTTAGATTAAAAGCACAAGTCTAGCAGTGAACAAAATGCTTGTGTGGTGCTTTTTTTTTTATTTGACCTATTCCAGCTGTCGAGAGAACACATAGTTTGAAGACCTGTCCAGGAACAACAGGGACAGATGTGAATAGCCCAGTAAGTGTGGCCCGCAGTCAGCTTCTCCCTACTCCACTCCAGCTTTTGACAGGTTTCGAGCTTTGTGCACACATAGGAGAGACCTGTCAATCAATGAGAGCAGTCGGCATTAGACTAGTCAGGTCTTTCCATATAGCCCCAAATGGCGCTTCATACTTTATTTTCTGTGAAATGACACAGTATTTCAAATAAAACATATCTGGCTGCACTCGTGTAGCCATTGTCTGACTTATACTGCCTGTAGTTTGGGAAGCATGAATCGAGTGACAGGTTCTCTTCAAGACAGGTTCTATGAGGTGAGACCTTTCTGGATCATACTTGGTTTTCCATCACATCCCACAGATACTCAATTACTCCACTGGCTTGCCTGCTTCCCATACTGCATTCTGGTATTAATTGTTTCCTAACTACTCACCTAGCCATCCACAAAATGTAAAAAAAAAATTGGATTCATCAGATCGGGACAACATCTTCCATAGTTCAACAATCCAGTTGTTTGTGGTGCTCAGAAATTTGTTCTACAGTAGCTTCTTGCAGGATAAGAGCAGATAGACTAGATATTGCTCCCCATGCAGATCAGAAAGGCCGGTGGCATCCCTTACCCTCTTTTGCCAGTTCAACGTTTGTTCTTTCTTGATATTCATTATATAGTGGACCCTGGTAGAGTCCAACAATTATCTTATTATATCCCAACAAGACATGATCTTTTGGAGAAGCTTGGACCCAGTTGTCTATTAATTACAATTAGCACTTGTCACAGATGCTCATGGTGGGTTTACACGTCCCGATATCGGCGTCCAACTCCGACCCAACTCCGACAAAAAGTCACGTGGGTCGCGAGTTGGAGCCAATATCGGGTGCGCGTTGTACTGTTTGACAGTACAACGCGATGCTGGAACGATGCCAAAACGATATCGGAGTTGAATAGCAAAGCTATTCAACTCGCCGATATCGCAAGGCCGTTGTACCAGCATCGCTGCGTGTGACAGCCCAACTCCGATGTCTACGCTCACGTCACCCATTCACTCCCATGTTAACTGGTCGTTCCTGGGTTGGTGGGCGTAGACATCGGAGGGACGTTGTTTCCCGATATCGCAGCGTGTAAACCGGCGATGCGATATCGGGAAAAGCGCTCCCGAAATGCGCGCTCCCGCGGCGTTGTATGCGATATCATCCCGATATCGGGACGTGTAACCCCACCATCAGATCCTCACACCCTCAAATTTCCTGGTTCCAGTACACCAAGAACTGAGTGCTCTGGCTGCTAGATCAACAACATGTAAGATTTATCCAAGGACACATTTTCAAACTTGCTGGTGGATGACAATGAGATTAATGGCAAAGATTCAGCGTTATTGACATTTACTGGATGTGACACTGTTACAAAGACATCTGACACACGACCCATTATGTAATATTAATAGTCCTGTTAGGGTGATAGATTGGGACATACTAGTCCCAATATATCCAAATGACATGTAGTCATTTATTTTGCCATATACACTGGCAATAGTATTCTGGAATTATGATAAACACTTAAAAATGATTTATAAATGACACCTGAATAGCTAGTAAGTTTTAACATTCACTAAAGATATTTATGGTTTTCTTGCAGGTTGCACGGAAGGTTTTATGAACTGGCGCCTAACATAGTTCCAATGGATTACACAGATGACCCTGATGTCAAGCTACCCATGCAACTTATCATTAATATGCCAGAACTAATGGTGAGATTAGCCACTGAATCATGAATGAATGTCATAGAATGAAGGAAATAATGCTAATTGATTCTCATAGTTTTATTACTGAAACAACCTCACTAGAAAGTTTCAGAGGCTACTGGAAATATCCTAAAAATGTATCTGTGACTGTGACTGAATTTCACAGATTTGTTAACATGTTTTACATAGCATTACCACAAAGGGTCTTCTTGTAATTATGTTATGTATGGATATCTGAAACTTCAGCTTCAAGGGGTCCTCTAGTAAAAAGTTATTACCTAACCAAGGATAGGTGATATTCGAGTTGCTCATGGGCATCCTACTGCTAGAACCCACCCAAAAGGCTAAACGATAGTTTTTTAGAACTTACTGAAAAGTTTGCATGCTCGATCCTAAATGTACTGACTGTACTGAATTCAAGTTTTGTAACATTACATAGACCATCAAGTCTTTTTAATAGGTTTTGATAGGAAACTTGTTCAAGTCCATCTAGTAAAATTATTACCTAACCAAGGAAGGAAGAATTGATACCATGGGCAACCTACGCTAACCACAAAAGGCTAAAAAAATTTTCTTGACTAGAGTATGTTGCAATGCTAGACCACGCTTTAATTCAATCCCTATAAATGTATGCTGAGAGCTTCCTTTATCAGCTTTTCCCCGCAGTCTCAAATATTAAATGAAGTGGTGGTTGGGTGGTTGACCTGTTGCTGTATATGATAATAGATAAAAGTTCCACGTCGGAGATAAAAATTAAAAATGTCCTGCTGATTGGGAAAGGTCCGATCATTGAGGCCCAAAATATGAGCAAGTAATCATTTATCTTAAAGATAGGTGATATAAGGATTTGTTTACTGAAAACAAGCTAACTATATAATTACCTGTCCCGTCTTTCACCAGCTTTACGCGCTGGCGGCAGTCAAATTTGCACACCCAAGTGATGCGAGTGCAATTGTGGCGCCCGCTTGCAGTATTGGCACACAGTGCAGTACCACCAGCGGAGCTGCTGACACTCAAACCTGATAATGACACCAGAAACCGCCAAATGTAGCCCGCCACATTTAGCCCGCCGCACACACTGAAGGCGCAGTTACTCAGCCCTCCGCCATCTGTGGACACTTGGGTAAAGCGGCTTGGTGCACAGGGGTCAGAGAGAGTGTACAGGGTGGCAGACAGAACACACTGGGGGGGCAGGGAGAGCTCACAGGGGCAGAGACAGCGCACAGGTGGGCAGTTTTATCATTGCACTGTCACATCTATAATTGCAGGGTCTCGATGTCCTGCTATCTTGTGCCTCCGCCATATTTGCCCCTTCAAGTGATGGGTGTGCATATATGGCACCCACTGGTGGTACTCGCACATTGCACAGTATCGCCAGCAGTGCCGCAGCCACCCACAACCACTGTCACCTGAAACCACAGTCTCCGTCAACACTTCACGCCTGAGTAATTGTGCATGCGTATGTGTGGTACGCATGCGCACTTACTTAGGTGGTCGCATCTTTGAATATAAGTCTATTAGAAGAAAATCTGATCAGACTTTGGGTATTTTCCAGAATCTTTTTCCTTTTATTGTGCTCACTTTACAATGTCAGCATTATAGGAGCTGTTAATGGAAAATACCCAAAGTCTGATTGGATTTTCTTCTTATGAACTTATTTCTAATTGCCCAGCCAACGGGCACCTAATCAGGACTGGAATCCAGCATGGCTCATCCAGAGATTATGCGGTGAGCGTATCTTTCTTATTTGCCATCCTTGAACACCTGGGTATACAAGGATGGTGACTGCGTGACCCGGTGCGTGCATGCCCAAATACTTATGCTGCCACCATCTTTGGACACCAGAAGGGGGAGAGAGCACAAGGGGGGAGAGACAAAGCACAAGTGAACAACCAAGCAAAGAAAATAGAAAACGGCTCTCCCACTACATATACCACCCCAGGTTTGTCAGCAGGCTGAGAAATAACCTGTATTATAAAGACCAAATCAGTTCCTTGACTGCAGAGTAGAATGCACCTATCTTTTAGTCATTTCCGTTGAAGTCAAGGCCTATGTATGGATGCTATGTCACTACCCCTACAGGCAGGGAATCGCAGGCCAGCGACACTAGCACTGTGTGACTATATATCCAAGGGAAAAGCACATTTCAGGGGTGCACTTCACTGTGAATATCACAGGGCCTGTATAGTCCATCCAGTGCTGTATGGAAGTGCTACAGAGAAACTTTCTGCTTCCATTGTCAGTAGAATGGAGGTAGGATCCAGTGCACGAAACTGCTCAGGTTCAGGCAGTGAAATATATGCAGCAAAAAAAAGGGAGAATCCAGCACTCGGCGGTTACACATAAAAAGGGTAAAATCTTCCAGTTTTTTATTGCTTTAAAAGTCCAGTATACAGCATGTTGTTAGGGAGAATTCATTCTCAGATAAACAGTAGCGTGTAACAGTATGTTAGTTGGTACGCATTCACGCTATTGTTTATCTGGGAATGAATTCTCCCTAACATGCTGTATACTGGACTTTTAAAGCAATAAGAAAACTTGAAGATTTTACCCTTTTTTATGTCTATCCCCTGGGTGCTGGATCCTTTCTTTTTTGGTGCATAGACAAAGCACGGGGGCATAAGAGCACAGTGGGGCAGAGAGAGAACACAGGGGAGCAGAAGGAGTGCACAGGGGGAGGAGTGAGCACACAGAGGGGCAGGGAAAGCACATAGGGGATGAATGTGCATACAGGGGGGAGAGAGCACATGTGGAGAGACATCTCAAAGGCGGTAGTGCAGTGGGGAGAAGACAGCACACGGAGGGAGACTACTCAAAGGAGAGAGCACAGAGGGAAGAAGACAGAATATAAGGTAGAGAGACCGCATACAGGGGGAGCGCGCATAGGAGGAAGACAGCTCAAAGGAGAGAGCAAATGGGAGAAGACAGCACACCGAGGGGAGAGCACACGGGAGAGACAGTGCACAGGGGGGAGACAGCTCAAATGAGAGAGCACAGAGGGGAGAGAGACAGCACACGGGGGGAGAGAGGGATGAGTGGGGGAACAGTGCGGATAGGGGGGAGAGAAAGACGCCACCCCGAGCGCCACGGAGCCCTCCCCATCGTGCCTCTTGATAGATAGCATTGGACGCCTATCTAGTAAACTATATATAATGACTAGAGGAAAGCCACGCTGTAACATAAGAACTTTACCTCGGAATTTCCACAAAAATCAGCTGAAATGTCAATGTTTCCTCAAGCAGAAAAATAACAGACGTGAAGGAAAAATAAATGTTGTTGACAGGAAAGTTTAAACCTTTGATTATGCAAGTGAGGAAAGAGAAATATTCACATTGATAGATTGGCATTTAAGAATCACTCTGCTGACACATAGGAAGCAGCACATATGAACATAAATATCAGTGCTCCATCTATGGCCCTGGAAATTAATGGTTCCTGGAAACTTATCATGAACCACTGCAAACTACATGATGGAGAGGTAAAGACATGGCAATAACCTTCACAGTAGCTTGTGAAATCATGTCCTTTTATACCAAATGTACAATTCATGTCACGGTTTTATATGTATAGTTTTTTTATGGGCTCGCTCAGAGGAACATATTATCATCTGCACAAGACCATTGCAAGTCAGCGTGGCATGAGTGTTTTTATACATGGACCACAATAAAAAGCCGTGGCATGCATTACTTTGATTCGTATTCAAATCAGGCACCACCATGATAAGTCATAGGGTATGCAAAACAAAAAAAGATCACATATAGGTTACCATTTGTGTGTCGTGCATTTTTCACCAATCCATTGAAACTATTGAGATAGACAACAGTATTTGGCTTCTTATTATGTTTTAAAATGTTGATGTCTAAAGCGGATGCCATGCAGAAGTAAAAAACAGACTTACTGATCTCGTATAGATGACATTTCGGATTAAAAATCATTATTTTGGGCTGAAAATCGGCAGATTTTGAATACACTCGTGTACCTGTCCTAATGCGGGATCTTCAAGCTCTGCTGACTGGTTAGAATCAGTGACTACCTGTATTCCCTGAGGTATCATAATGCTGAAATAAAGTGTAGTAAAACTCTGCTTTCTACTGTTCCTCAGTTATTTGTCCGGGTCATTTTAGCTCCAAGTATTAAAATCTATAATTAAATTAGCAATGTGACTACTTCCTATATCTCAGTTATATTGTCCAGATCATGGTTGACTGTGCCCCGAGCGATTCCTCAGCATTTCTAACATTCTGCAAAATCCTCCTTTCTCCCTACGTTAACAATACATGACATGCTCCATTGATAGCTTGTACTGCCTTATTATTAATCACGTACACGTGGTATGAAAATGACCAGCATATATTCACTAATACTAACCTTTGGAAGGGCTGAAAGATCATTTTTAAACTAGTTAAAATAATACAAAATTGTCCCACATTAAAAACACACCCGCATGTGACTCCTAGGGCACATTCACACGTTGCAGATTTTTGGACTGAATTTGGGGATGGAAAATCTGCAGCTGATTACAGTAACAGCAGAATGAAATCTTAGAAATCTCATCTAGATGTCCCGAGCTTCTGATTTTTCAATCTACATCACATATCACGTGTTTTATTGTGTGAGGTCTTTATAAAGCAATCAATATACCGCAACAGGCATAAAACCGAAGGGGGTCAGTTCATATCATACATCAGAGTGAAATCTAAATCACCTTTTTATCATTCCAGGAAAATCCTTTCAAGGAGAGAATTGTGCAGGCTTTTTCTGAAGATGGGGAAGGGAACCTTAGCTTCAATGACTTTGTGGATATGTTCTCTGTGATGAGCGAGATGGCTCCCCGTGAGCTGAAAGCAATCTATGCCTTTAAGATCTACGGTAATTTATATGTGGTATCATATTAATGTATACCTCAGTGTATTTTTTTTAATATAGAAAAAGTCACATGAGCTTCAGCTAAACATCAAAAATTTGTTTCTTAGGCATAGAAATATGGTTGATCTCTTTCAAACACTGTGCACAATACCTATATCAGTCCCTCTCTCTTCCCAGCTCCAATGTACGGTTCTCATGCGATTTTCTTAATTTTAAACCCACAGGTCCATTTACTCCAACCATACAACACAAGTTACTTCCATTTGCTCACTCTCTCTATTCTTCTCTAAGGGTACCGTCACACCTGGACATATCGCCGGCGATTCCACAGGCGCCGCACGTGCACGCGCACGTTTTTGCGTATCGCCCAAGGTCGCCAACGCCCATTTACACGGAGCGACGCTCAGGCGACAACCTGACCGGAAATTGCCTGAGCGTCGCCCAAGGCCAACGGGCGATCATGTCGCTGGTGGGCGCTTGGACGTCACACAGAGCAACCACTTTAGCGACGTGGGCGTGTTTTGTCCCGTGTCTCGGAGATAGGCGTTAACATTATGTTGTGTGACGCCTTGAAGTTGTGTGCTTGGCTGTGGTGTCTGATGCAGAATTGACATGTAGTAACAATTGTGCTGGTATAAAAAGAGACATTTGGCAATGGCACATCTCTGCAATTTGTAGCACACAGTGGCGCATCAATGTGCTGCTTTTTAATAATATGTACGCTCCTGGGTATGGCCCCTTTGTCATCTGCGTTTTACGCTGATTGCGGCAGTTGCGGTTAAAAAAAACGCCACTGCCGCGATTACCACAATACGGCCGCACTTGCGGTTCACTTGCGGCAAGCCCCATACAATGTCTATGGGGCTTGCAGCAGGTTCGGCAAGTGCGATTTCGGCACTTGCGGCATGCTGCGTTTTTTTCCCTGCCGCACCTGCCGCAAGCCCCATAGACATTGTATGGGGCTTGCCACAAGTGAACCGCAACTGCGGCCGTATTGCGGTAATCGCGGCAGTTGTGGTTTTTTTACCGCAACTGCTGCAATCAGCGTAAAACGCAGATGACAAAGGGGCCTAATACACCTTTCAGCACCATGGAAAGGAAGACGACTTTATTGTGGAACGTACACATCATCAAATAGGACGCCGAGGAACAAGACTACCAATCGTAACGCTGGAGCTGCCACCAATCCACGCAGACCGCCAGAGCTAGTAAATACGCCCTGAACCGCCTACCAGAATGCTATAGGTGATGTGTGCTGTCGCTCTTGACATCGCTCATGAGATGTTACACAGAGGCTATCAGCACACATCGCCCATGAATGGTCGCCTGGTTTCAGAGCTCTGATGTGAAACCAGGCGACCACTCGGATGTGTCGCCCTCGCCCATTTACATTGGGCGACGCATTGGCGATGTCGCCGACGACAGGCCACGCCTCAGCGTCGCCTGTGGAATCGCCGGCGATATGTCCAGGTGTGACGGTACCCTTCATCGCAGGAGATATCGCCCCTAACCCAGGCCCTTCTTGTATTAGTAAGTTTAACTCCTTCCATGCTACATTCAGAAATCCTGTGAATCTCATCAATATTCTTTGCATGCCTTCTGTCTCCTTTAATTCTTTCCTCTAGAACCCACAGTCAGCATGTAACAAATTCTCCTACATCCATTTCTTTCTAATTCCTTTAATCTTGTCTCCCCTAACTGAGACCTAGATACAGCAGTTAGACACCACTACTGCTGCTACTCTCTTGTATGGTGGCCAACAATTTTCACATACCACCAGACCTGAGACAGACCAAGTGGAGGTGTTGGAAATAACAAGAAATAAATCTTCAGCTCACCTGGCCCAGTCTGCCCAGTCCTCCTTTCATATAAGGTCGATGCTCGGAATCAGTCCATCCCCATCTAGGAGAAGTGTATCACAAGGACAAAATCATCTTTTTGACCCTTACTCATAGCATAAGTCATAGGAGAAAATGACCATAAAAGTGCTACATTTTCTCCTATGACGCATGCTATGAGTAAGGGTCAAAAAGATGATCCGAAACGCGTAAGCCGTTACATGCTTTTATGCACATATGGATATTGATTTTAACTCTTGATACAAATAAAGGCTTGTTTTAAAATTTTTCAAATCGTGATGCTGGAAACCCAATTTTTTCCAGGTGGAGGTGTTGGTCTGCTACATCAGCAAAATGTGCTTATCAGGTTATCCCTCCAGTAAAATTGCTTATCTTCCCTTCTTTTGAGGTCCACACTGTCAGACATTTGCATTCTTCTCTCTGCCAGTGGCGGTTATGTATCACCCACCACGTCCTCCCCATCAATTCCTTGATCGCTTTGCCACTTGGCTTGCACACTTTCTAGCCTGTGACATCCCAACTCTCATCATAGCGGACTACAGCTATTGATTATGCAGTCTCCCCATGTGCTGCTCTATTTTTTATCTCTAACCTCCTCTTTCACAGTTTACTAACTCTCATACATGTGAAGATGAAAATAAGCTGACCTGATCTTCTCCCGAGTCTGCTCAATGCATGAATTTATCAATTCAATACCTCCCTCTCATGTCTTCACTCGGCTCTGAAACATTATAATGAAACACTGAAAAGTGCCCTGGATGAAGCTGTACCTCCTACTCAGAACAATTCAGCCCAGACAGCAGCAACCTGGCACATGCTGCAAACATGTTTTCTCCAGTGGTGCTCCAGGGGTGCCAAAACGTCTGTAGAGACTGGCCGAAAATTTCATCCATCATAAGTTTATGCGTAAAACATTCAACTCTGCCCTTCGTCTATCCAAACAAGCTTACTTCAACACCCTTATGATTTCACTAGTCAACAATTCTAAATGACTCTTTGACACTTTTCATTCCCTCCTCGGTCCAAGACTGCAGGCCCCAACCACCAACTTCATAGCTGACGATCTGGCTAATCGTTTGAAAGTAAAAATTGACTATATCCCACTGGAAATTTTCTCCCAGTCTCTTAACATCATGCATCCTCTTCTCTCCTGCACTTCATCTATCTTATTTTCTGTCTTCGAACCAGTCACAGAAGAAGACTTTACCACATCTTGTTCACCCTACTACCTGCCTCAGTAGCAAAATTTCATCACATCTCTTTCAGTCTTTTTCCTTGACTGTCACCACTTACCTAAAATATTTAACCTCTCTATCTGCTATATTTATTATGCTGTTAACTACAGACCTGTCTTTAATCTCCCCTTCATCTCTAAGCTTCTGGACTGTTTGTTCCACTCCTATCTAATCTGCTATCTCTCAGGTTACTCTATTCTTGACCCTTGACAATTCGGTTTCTGCTCCTTACTCTACTGAAACTGCACTTACTAAAATCTCTAAAGATCTTCTAACAGCTAACTCTAAAGCTCCCGTCATAGACAACGACGCACCAGCGATCCCGACAACGATAACAATCCTGTAGGCATCGTTGGTGTGTCGTTACTGGTTGCTGGGGATCTGTCAAACAGGCATATCTCCCCAGGAACCAGGGAGCCACCTCCACATCACTGGTAACTATGATAAACAGTGGGTATCTAGGCAGTGCGCGCTGCCTAGACACCCAGTGTTTATCATAGTTACCAGCGTCCTCCATGCTTAGCGCTGCCTGTAAGCAGGAAGGACGCTGGTAACTATGATAAACACCGGGTATTTAGGCAGTGTCCTCCCTGCTTAGTGCTGTCTGTAAGCAGGGAGGATGCTGGTAACTATCATAAACACCGGGTATCTAGGCAGCGCTCGCTGCCTGGATACCTAGTGTTTATCATAGTTACCAGCGTCCTCCCTGCTTAGCGCTGGTAACCATGATAAACACCAGGTATCTAGGCTGCGCGCTTCCTAGATACCCCGTGTTTACCATGGTTACCAGCCTGTGAGATCGCTGATCGTTGGTCTCTCGCTGTCACACGCAGCGATGCGTGCTGACCAGCGGGAGACCAACGATCAAAAATTACCCAGAGCACTTTGTAACGATCAGCAATCTCACAGCAGGAGCCTGATCACTGCTAAGTGTCACACTTAGCGATATCGTTAGTGAGATCGCTGTTAAGTCACAAAACCTGTGACGTTACAATGATCTTGTTATGTGTGACGGGGGCTTTTCTCCCTGTTGATTATCTTGGATCTCTCTACAGGTTTTGACACTGTGGATCATCAGGTCCTCCTCCCAATGCTGCACTCTTATTGGCTCAATGACACTACTCACTCCTGGTTCACTTCCTACCTCTCTGACTGCTCCTTCACTGTATTTTTTTGCCAGCTCCTCTTCCGCTCATCCTTCTCTTACTGTCAGGGATCGTTCTTCCTTTTCTCTCTATATACTGCCCCCATTGGCCAAACCATCAGTACACTTGGCTTTCAGCACCATCTATCTATGCATTACTACAAAATACCAATGATTGTCAATCTGCTGTCTCTAACATCATGTTCTCCTTCTGTCTAAAAATGAATCTATCAAAAACTGAACTTCTCATGTTTCCTCCTTCTACTAACTACTAGCTATCCTAAATCCAATATTGCCATTCCCATTTGTGGTTCTACTCATCACGCCCACTGTTTTGGCATTAGATTTGACTTCTATCTCTCCTTCACTCCCTACATCCAATCACTCACTCGCTCTTGTCACGTACACCTCCAAAACATCTCTAGAATTCAACTTTTTCATTCTGTAAACACTCTTGCTGTTGTTCTTATTCATTCTCATCTCGACAATTGCAACTCTCTGCTTATCCATCTCCCTTTTACTAAATTTTCTCCTCTTCAGTCCTTCCTCAATGCAGCATAATTTTGCTCTCCAACTGCTACACTAATGCCTCTACCCTGTGACAGTCATTGCACTGGTTGCCCATATGCTACAGAGTCTTAACATAAACTTATCACTCTTACCCACAAAGCCCTCCAGAGTCCTGCACCACACTACATCTCGTCCCTCATCTCTGTCTATAACATAACTCACACCCTTCGTTTCACTAATAACTCAAAATTAACATCCACGATAATGCAAACTTCCCACTCTCATCTCCAAGACTTCTCATGAGCTGCTTCAATTCTCTAGAATATACCGTAACTACCAAGAAAAATTTTAATATTTACCAATACCCACAGTTTTAAGCATGCCCTGAAAACACACTACAGTACTTAGAATGGCCTATTGCCTCACCTCAACTATTCCCGTTTTGTCCTTACAAAATTTTTTACAAATCTAGTTCCTTTTATCAATTATGTACTCCATGTACTTAATAGCACTTTATGTCTGTATTTATACACATAATGGCTGGTTACCGATTCATGCCGCATTATTTTAAATATCCTATCTATTATATTTCTGGCTGGACAAGACAATACATACACTTTTAACCATTTACTTTTTGTGCCTCCCCTATATCCTCATAGATTGTAAGCTTGTGAACTGGGTCCTCACTTCTCTTGGTATCTGTTGAATTGTGTTAGTCTTTAGTGTCTGATATTGTCTATACGTGTCCACTCTGAGTTATAAAGTGCTCTGTGGAATATGTTGGTGCTATAGACATAAAAATTATTATTATTATTATTATTAAAATCATTATAGAAATATGGTTAGTCTGTTTAAACAGGCCATTAAATGGCCACTGTTCAGCTAGCATGTAGCAGGTCTTTAAAGAAGCACTCCCATCACAGTTTTTATCCTCTTAATATATTGGACTTGTCACATTATATACCACTGTGTACTTACAATTGCTCATTTCCTTTCTACCCAGTGAATTCTTCTGTTTTCCATTAGCTTCATGTTATCACTTTAATAAAAACTGACTAGCTGATTGGAAGACACTCTTTGTAGTATCACAAAGTCCATTTTCGGGAGATGAAAATCTGGGTCAGAAGATGAGTAGAGGATGATTTATGCAATGATAGGACTTTCTGTTTTACATGGAGCAGAGAAAAGAGAAGAATTTACTGGGCAGAAAGGCAAAATTAACAATTGTAAGTCACAGTGCCATATAATACAATGATTGCAATATATTGAGGATGAACATTTTGACGGAAGTGCTTCTTTAATGGTCACAATCAACCCATCTAAAATAGTCCCAACTTTTGAAAATGTATTTTCCTTTATATCATTCTTAGATTTCAACACAGATAACTTTATTTGTAAATCTGATCTGGAGAAAACTCTCAATAAGCTCACGCGAGAAGAACTGGAGGAGGAAGAGGTGACGCTTGTTTGTGAGAAGGTTATTGAGGAGGCCGATATGGATGGTGATGGAAAACTGGCATTTGCAGATTTTGAGAACATGATCTCTAAAGCACCAGATTTTCTGAGGTAATTGATTTTTGCTTAGAAGAAAAGTAAATATGTACAGTTATATAAATTTGTTTACACATAGAGTTGTGCATTAGATAAATGTAAATGTGTAGACTGGGTACAGCAGTAAATGAAGGCGCTACCATCCATATTACAAACTTTTAGGCATTCTGTTTGCCATATGATTGGGCAGCGATGCCATCCATAATTTATGTAGCATATTTTTTTTTGTAGATTCTCACTTGGTTTGTAAGGAAAATTGCGTGCCTTCATGTAAAATCAAGATAGTGCAGGATAGTGTCAAAGGGGGCTCTATAAAATGGTTGCGAAATGCAGGACCCAGTTCAGGAGCCCTGAGAGCTGCTTATTATCTCCTGACACCTGCAGCTGATTAGCCAACACAACTGGTGGGATGTCATCACTGTGGGATGATGTGTGTGAAATTATACCAGGTTGTCTAATCAAAAGAAGAGCTGTGAATGCCATCAGGGTGGTTCTCAAGACTTGCGACCAGTAGCCAGAAGTTACCAACATGGCCAATGAACCAGGTCCTGAAAATGTATTTGTTTCAGTAGTCCCGTATAGCTAGGGAGGCTGATATATTGACAGCGAAGTTATGGTGGAGCTCTATGAGGATGTTCAGGGCCTTATTTGCTTCTAGGCACTGGAGGGCATATGCCAAGGGCAGCAGGCTGCGGGGGGGTGCCACCAACACAGGGAATTTTTTTTTTAGACAGCCTTGGAAATCTGCTGTCTTTTCGGAGGGGAGGGGTGTCGGTAGTGGGGGGAGAGCGCCAGCGCACCTCCACATACCTGGGACACAGGGAGCTGAATGACCCCAGAAGTATTGGCGACTTTACTTACGGGGTCAGCGGAGCGCGCAGAGGAGCCCTCACCAGCTCCCTGCTCCGAGATGCTGCTGCCTCTCTGCAGTGTGGTGTGATCATCTCACCAAGCAGGAGGCAGACATCAGAGAAGGAAGAGACATGGGGGCCTGAAGGAGAACGGGAGCCAGGTGGAGAACAACAGGTGAGAGCTCATAGAGCTGAAGATGGGTGGGGGGAAAGAGACTGCTACAGGCTGTGATGGGAGGAGAGAGACTGCTACAGGCTGTGGTGGGGAGAGAGAGACTGCTACAGGCTGTGATGTGGGTGCAGGGGGCTGCTACAGGCTGTGATGGGGGTGAGAGACTGCTACAAGCTGTGATAGCGTGCAGGGGACTGCAACAGGCTGTGATGGGGAGAGAGAGACTGCTTGGCTGTGATGGGGAGCTGGGACTGGCTACAGGCTGTAATGGGGTGCAAGGGCTGCTACAGGCAGTGATGGGGTGCAGGGGCGCTACTGGCTGTGATGGGTGTGCAGGGGGCTGCTACAGGCTGTGATGGGGGTGCAGGGGGCTGCTACAGGCTGTCATGGGGGTGCAGGGGGCTGCTACAGGCTGTCATGGGGGTGCACGGGGCTGCTACAGGCTGCAATGGGGTGCAGGGGCTGCTACAGGCTATGATGGGGAAGAGACTGCTACAGGCTGGTGAGGTGAGGGGGAGGACTGTTACAGGCTGTGATGGGGGAAGAGAGACTGCTGCAGGCTGGTGATGTGGGGAGCAAGAGGCTGCAACAGGCTGGTGATGTTGGGGGGTCTGCTACAGGCTGTTGATGTGGGGGCTCTACAGGCTGCTGTATGGGTGCTAATGTTTTACGCTATATGTCCAGAGTGCAGATTTGGTGCAGCTTTCATTGGGTATTGGTGCTATACGCAGCAGATCTAAACTAAATCTGCAGCAGCGTACATTGCAATGAACATCAATGTAAACGCTGCAGACCTGTCCTACAGCGGAACCAGTGCATTGTTTAGTGCAGGAAAATCTGCAGCATGTCGATTCTTGCTGCGGATTTTCTTGCACTAAGTTCACCAATTCCCCGTCTTTCTCTTGCCCAGGGCGGAACCCCACCTCTGAAACAGGGTTTGTATATGTTAATATATACATGCTCCCAATCAATTTTATTATGTGGGGACCTGGTGAGAGTCTGCGTGAGTGGATTTAAACCACTACTCTATTACTCTTGTTATTTGAAGTTCTGTTGCCTTTTGCAGCACAGCTTAATCTGAAAGTTGTCTACACACATAACTGTCAGAAATGCCATAGCTCGGCTCCTACGCAGGGCTGGCTCCAAATTTTTGTGGTCCCCAGGCGGAAAGAGTCCCAATGGGGCCCTTTAACACATACCACAATTTATGACGCAGTGGTATGGCATAGAAATATAGGTATAGTACAATGCCTAATCCTTCATGATTATCATCCTCCCACCCCAGGGCCCAGCCAGCACCCTCACCCTTTATATATATGTAAATATATATATACTGTATATTACTCCACCCCCAGCGCCCAACCTATCCCTAATCCTTTTCATATATATATATTACCCCCTTAGACCCAGTCTGCCCCCTCAGTTAAATATATCACCTCCCCCCTAGGGCCCAGCCTATTAGACACACATAGCTCCGCTAAATGCACTTAAAGACACTATATATACATACACACAACCCTGCAACAAGCACACTTACTACACTTACAAACACACACCCCTGTAGCAGGCACACTTATTAAACTAACACACAAATACCCCTGCAGCATGCACACTAATTACAGTAGCACACACACGTCTGCAGCATGCACACTTATTACACTAACACACACACCCCTGTAGCATGCACACTTATTACACTAACATACACACCCCTGTAGCATGCACACCTATTGCACTAACATACACACCTACAGCATGCACACTTATTAAACTAACACACACACCCCTGCAGCATGCAAACAAATTACACTAACATGCACACTACTGCAGCAGGCACACTAATTACATAACACACACCCTGCAACAGGCACACTTATTACACTCACATAAACACCTGCAGCAGGTACACTAATTACATTAACACACACAACATTCAGCTGGTACACTTATTACACTAAAGGCCAAGTTATGCAGCTACATCGCTACTGAGTGCTGCAACGTCAGAGGTTCTGTGACATTGCAGCGACCTCGCCAGCAATGTCGCTGCGTGTGACATTCTGCAACGACCAGCGATGAGCTCGTTGATCGCTGATCGTTGCGGAATGGCCGGGACCTTTTTTCAATCATTGGTCTGCTGCTGTCACGCATGCATCGGCATGTGTGACAGGGGCAACGACCAGCGGCACCCAGTGTGCGGCCGACACCCTGACCGATGCCAGCGGGTGTCGGCGCATCACTGTGTGACCGCTGGTGAGATCTGCCTGTGTGGCATCTCACCAGCGATCACATACAGATGTTCCACCGATCCCGGTCCAGTCAGATCGTTGATCACTGGAACATCGGTATGTGTAACCCGGCCTTAACACACAAACACAAGCTGTAACACTTGAGCATCTGCAGGACCTTTGAATGTAGGTCACATGATAGTCTGGAAGGTCCTTCTGCTGCACTGCTTCTGCAGCCTCCATTCAGCTCCCGGTAATCTTCTTCTTCTGCTGTGTACCGATCACCTACATCAGAGGAGAGCAGGAGAGAAGAGAGGGAGAGAGAGCAGCTGTCAGCGTGCCTCCTCACTGCTTCCGCTCTCAGACAGCGAGTGGGCCCCCTCACTTCTTCAGAGCACTGGCACTTGCCCAGATATGCCTGGTGCTGGTGCCAGGCCTGCCTCTACACGAATAGCGTAGAAGAAGCAGAGAAGTCCTGCTCCGTGCCAGCAAAAGCCAACAGGACTTCAAATAGCGATAGTAATATAGTGGTGGCTTAAAACCACTCATGCAGCCCCTCACCAGGTCCCCACATTATATTGATGTACACAATAAATGTAATTAATATTAACACATATTAACATAGGGCACAAGCTCTGTTTCTGAGGTGTCACTAACATGAAATCACACATGCAGGACAAAAATCTGTACCTTCCCCGCACCAAAAAACTCATCATGCACATTACGCCTTTTTGGTGCGTATTTTGTCAGAAGGTGCAGATTTTTGTTTACAAAAATCACAGTCATTCACATGCAGTCATTCAGGAGGGGGTGGCATTTTCAATGCAGTGGGGCAGGTTTACCACAGAGCAATTAGCGGTAGCAGCCTAAAAAATGGTTAGGTTAGGCTACTTTCACATCTGCGTTTCTCAGCATTCGCGGCAGATCTGGCATTTTGCCACATGTGCTGCTAGCCAGAACACTTGCTGCAAGACTGTGTTCTGCCTAATTCTTTCCTTTTGGGATTTGCAGACATGTGCGGCACTTGCAATTTTGCACTTGCGGACATGTGTGGCACTTGCTGCTCGCCACGGTATTTTGACTCACTGCAAGTGCCGCACATGTCCGCAGGTTCCATAAGGAATGAATTAGGTGGAACGCAGTCTTGCCACAAGTGTTCTGGCTAGCAGCAGATGTGGCCAGAACACTTGCCAGATCTGCTGCGAATGCCAAGAAACGCAGATGTGAAAGCAGCCTTACCTATTTTAATCGCTTGGTGTCTTTGAAAACCTGAAGAAGCTCAAAGACTGTACCTGTGCAATGTTCATTCTTTTAGCAATTAATTAGCGCTTTAATTTAAGTGTGTTAGGCTGCATCTGCCTTAAATAGATGTTGTGTGCAGAGACTCATAGGGTGACCTGTCAGTAAGGGGTATGACTGCTAAAAGTGCCTAGGGCAGCATGAAGGCCAAATACAGCCCTGGGGACGGTAATTGTAGTAAGTGTGAAAAATTATAAATGCAATAACCTATATGCAGCAGACAAAGGCGCAAATAGGGTCTTATCCGAGAAGAAACAGGTACAATGTCGGTAGTGATTGTTACTGCTCACCTTTGTTGGGTTGTGCCAGTCACAACCAGTATAAGCGCCTATGCAGCTACTGCTGGATCCACACTTCCAAATGTATAATGGTGTAAACACCACAATCAAATAGGATGCGGTGCTATGAACCATGCTGCCACATCAAAAGGAAACCAAGGAATAATAAAAGACCGTGTTTATTGCATATTCTACATGTTTCGGAGCCGTCCCTCAGGAATATACAACATGTTACATGACTAATCAGAAACAACAGTTATTTACAGAAGAGGACGCCCATTGATTGGGCACATGATAATGACGTACATCTGACGTAGGATAAACAAGTGACGTCACAATGTAATCTGATACCGAAACACATAGACAATACCCTAATATACAGAAACAAACAAAAACGTGCAATGCTGATATTTTATTTTTGTTTGTTTCTGTATATTAGGGTATTGTCTATGTGTTTCGGTATCAGATTAGGACGCGTAGAATATGCAATAAACACCGCCTTTTATTATTCCTTGGTTTCCTTTTAATGTGGCAGCGGATCAAGGGACACCGTCCTATTTGATTATTAAAACTTATAAATTACACACTCACCTCCATTTCGGACTGCTGCGCTCTCTCTATCCTGTCTAGTCGGCCAATCAGGTTTAGGTAAATGGAAAGGCTGGTGTACCAGGATATATGGTGGACAGAGCACAATGATATCATGATGCCCCATCCTTCAAATTGCTGAAATAGGAATACAATCACTACTC
The DNA here is from genome assembly GCA_033576535.1 of Allobates femoralis. Classification (NCBI taxonomy): domain Eukaryota; kingdom Metazoa; phylum Chordata; class Amphibia; order Anura; family Aromobatidae; genus Allobates; species Allobates femoralis. The sequence goes on along the minus strand of JARQOC010000004.1, from coordinate 224,799,740 downwards.
AATATTTTCAATTTATGGCTAAATTTGTATTTAGTGAATACTGATTTTTACATTATTGAGATGACAGTTATTGCTCATAAGATTCTATGGAGTGGGAAAGTGAAGGCATGGACTAGTGGCAGACACACTTTCTGCTCCAGGTTTCCTGAAATGATAGCAACTGTCATGTCCTATTCCAGAAATGTGAAAATATGTATTTTACCACTGACTACAGAGTTTACAGGGCGATCGATGAGTCTAGGAGGAGAAACAAGCTAATTTCTTTAATAATATATTGTGCAAAGTTTATTATTTTCATACATACTATGCAATGAAAATTAAGGGTACTGTACTTTTTTGGGCCTTTTTAGTAGTTTCTCTATTTATTGCTGTCTGGATAACCCCTTATCTTTTTATTTTTTAGTACCTTCCATATAAGAATATGAATATGATTTGGTATAAATCAATGAATGGTTCAGAATGATTGGATCTCAGGCATCCACAGGACCCAGCTTTCCCAAACTGCAAAAAAAGACCTTGGCCGCCTCTTCACGCAAAGCCGAAGTCACAACAAGATGCATAGACTTATTAAAATTGAACTGACGAATTTGCCTGCACTTTTGTATTGTGAAATATTTATTGTTGAAGCTAAAACAAAAAATGGATTTTTATATAGAATGTCACTCCAGAAAAAGGATGAAAGTTGACTTTTCGGGGGCCTTAACACATGGATGTTCATATAGAACTGCACAATATATTCATCCACTTCTTCAATGTATTTTTGATCACTATTTTTTTTACCTAGTCTAAATCTGTCCATCTAGGCTAAAACATGAAATACAAAGGGCTTACAGTATATCTGGAGGAGGAAAGAACTGTGCTGGAGGTTGGAAGGAAATGCTGCTTTGAACTGTTGTTGACCGGCATTTAAGACGTCTCAGGAACAATTGGATAGAGGAACACTTTAAAGAAAGTCTTTCTCTAGAAAAGAAGTGAAAGTACCAACAATATCATTTCAAGACTTAATATGCAGACACTGCATAAAATTGGAGCTTGGGGACATTTGGTGGCTTATTACAGTCACTTATCTGTATTGAGAGTGTTGAAAACCCTACAGACCCAATTTGGGTTCTCAATAACAATTTCAATCATTCCGTGTCATATCCTGTGTCCAACAAAAGAAGACTCTATGAATAAGTGTTCCAGGTGGCCTTGCCACAAATCTGCTCTTAGATTTAGCAGTATTCATGAAGCTTCACTCTGTCAATGAGGGAAGAAAAGGACAATTATAAGGGCTAGCTCGAATGCAAGGACAGGTATGATAAAGGAGGTCACAACACAACAAGGCCTCTACTGGATCATGACAAATCAGTGGACTTCTAATAGGTATTGCTGGATATGGGCGATGTACATAGAGGTATTCAAGATTCTCTTGGAGTTAATAAGGTGCCTTTTATAATCATTGTGAGTCTTCGTGCATTTCAAGCAATGGACACATTTGTTCTGAAAAGAATCATATTCAATTAAATAAATGAAATATATCTTCTGTTCTAAGTAAAGAAAAATCTGTTGCACAGTCCATGATTCTCACTCCTTTTCTTTAACATATGATTGTTCATGATGATATCAACACAAAGTAGCCAGCATTTGTGAAGTGTAAAGGAAATAATTTTGCAAACATTTTTAAAATCTAAATCTAAAAATTGTGATGTGCATTTGTATTTAGCCCCCAAGTCAATTTTTTGTATCACCACCTTGTGCTGCAATTTTCTGCAAGTCTTTGAGGTATGTCTCCGACTGAAACTATAAAAAAAAGAAACGCTAGAAGGTAAAATATTACTAGTTCGATCCCCGGAGGGTGTTGATTGCTTCTAGGCGGACTTAAATCTACTACACGTGACCATCGATGACTGGCCCACTGTTCCATTTGGGACGATATATGGCCTCCTCCAGCGCCCTTTTAGGAAATTTTCCGGAAGAGATAGGGGACCCCAAAGGTTGAGGTATTCACCTCCCTGAGAGTCATTACTACAGTTAATAACATGTGAGGAAAGGGAAGGGGATTAGACGCTCACCTCAATCGTATACTCCCCTGGATCACCTGAAGGTCAGGGCCACACTGTCCATTGGACAATGTGAGCCTTGGTCTCAGGCGGCAAGGAGGCAGGGGGAGCGGCAGTGCTGAAGGGGGTGGCGCCTGCTGCTTCACTCAGCACAGTGATTATATTGATGTCGGCTGCTATAGGACAGCAGGTACAATAACCCTGGCAACCTATACCAGTGGCCGCCACCAGTGACAGCATACCCCCACCCCCTCCGCTCCTCACCCGACGCTGACAACACCCCCCCTCCTCACTCGACGCTGACAGCACCCCCCCTCTTCACTCGACGCTGACAACACCCCTCCTCCCCGCTCCTCAGGTGGCAGGGAGGCTTCATGCACCCCTCCTGAAGGTGGCCGGTTTCCACCATGTATGTCCAAGAAAAAGAGAGAATCAGGCTGCCACTTGTCCATAGAAGGGTATCATTTATTCAAATATAGTTAAACGCATCCTAGCCAGACGCGTTTCAGACGAAAGTCTTTACTCTTCGGCATACAAAATTACATTAAAACATCTTTTATCAAGGTACACCCTTAACTCACAGCCAGTTAATTACAAAATCTGGGCAGGTGTTTGGTTAATCTCTTCACAACATCGCAAGTTACATATATACAAATCAGTGGCGTAACTTCAGGCCCAGGGGCCCCGATGCGGAGGCTCCAACAGGGCCCCCAATTATTGCAAATCTTTAATAGTGTTAGTCTTTTTCTATAGGCCAAAGAGACTTTTGGGGCCCCCTAGGCTGCAGGGCCAGTGTGCGATCGCAACCCCTGTACCTATTGTAGTTACGCCCCTGATACAAATCCCTGCCGTACAAATTTCCTTGTTAAATATAAATACATCACATTTTACCTCAGATCTGGATAAGAAACTAAATCATTAAGTTGTTATGCCACAATTCATTCAAGTAATTCCCAATCTCATTGTGACCAGACTGCCAGTAATGAATCACAAGTTGGGATATGTTATAGAATATTTCCTTATGTTTTATTTCTTTCCCAATCGATATATATTAGTAGTATACATTTCTCAAATCACCACATTTGTATAAATTCCACTAAATTAACCCCTTCATGACCCAGCCTATTTTGACCCTAAAGACCTTGGCATTTTTTGTAATTCTGACCAGTGTCCCTTTATGAGGTAATAACTCTGGAACGCTTCAACGGATCCTAGCGATTCTGAGATTGTTTTTTCATGACATATTGGGCTTCATGCTTGTAGTAAATTAGGGTCAATAATTTTTACGTTTATTTGTGAAAAAAAAAAATTTGGCAAAACCTTTGAAAATTTCGCAATTTTTACATTTTGAATTTTTATTCTGCTAAACCAGAGAGTTAAGTGGCACAAAATAGTTAATAAATAACATTTCCCACATGTCTACTTTACATCAGCACAATTTTGGGAAAAAAAATTTTGGGGTAGGAAGTTATAAGGGTTCAAAGTTCATCAGCAATTTATCATTTTTCCAGCAAAATTTACAAAACCATTTTTTTTTAGTGACCACATCACATTTGAAGTCCCTTTGAGGGGTGTACATGACAGAAAACACCCAAAAGTGACACCATTCCAAAAACTGCACCCCTCAAGCTACTCAAAACTACATTCAAGAAGATTATTAACCCTTCAGGTGCTTCACATAGCTAAAGCAACGTGGAAGGAAAAAATGGACATTTTAATTTTTCTGACAAAATGTTCTTTTAGCCTCTATTCCTTCATTTTCACATGGGCAACAGGATAAAATGGATCCTGAAATTTGTTGGACAATTTTTCCTGAGTACACCGATACCTCATATGTGGTCATAAACCACTGTTTAGCGCACGGATGGGCTCAGAAGGGAAGGAGTGCAATTTAACTTTTTGAGCTAATTTTCCATTCAAAAAGTGAAATGGCGCTCCTTCCCTTCTGAGCCCTGCCGTGGACCCAAACAGTGGTTTATGACCACATATGAGGTATCGGTGTACTCAGGAGAAATTGCCCAACAAATTTTAGGATGCATTTTATCCTGCTGCCCATGTGAAAATGAAAAAAATTAAGCTAAAATAAATTTTTGTGAAAAAAAAGTACTTTTTTATTTTTACGGAACAATTTGTGAAGCACCTGGGGGTGCAAAGTGCTCACAATTTGAGCTGATTTTCCATTTAAATTCTTAGGGGATAGCATGTCACGTTTGGAGAGCCCCTGTGTGCCTAAATATTGGAGCTCCCCCACAAGTGACCCCATTTTGGAAACAAGACTTTCCCCAGGGAACTTATCTAGATGCATAGTGAGCACTTTGAACCCCCAGGTGCTTCGCAAATTAATCCGTAAAAATGAAAAGAAAAAATTTTTGTGGGAAAAAATAGTACTTTTTCATTTTTATGGATCAATTTGTGAAGTACCTGGGGGTTCAAAGTGCTCAATATGCATCTAGATAAGTTCCTTGGGGGTCTAGTTTCCAAAATGGGGTCACTTGAGGGAGAGCTCCAATGTTTATGCAACATGGTGTCCGCTAAAAATTAGAATTATTAGCGGACCCCATGTCACGTATGGAGAGCCCATGTGTGCCTAAACATTGCAGCTCCCCCACAAGTGACCCCATTTTGGAAACTAGACCCCTCAAGGAACGTATCTAGATGCATAGTAAGCTTGTTGAACCCCCAGGTGCTTCACAAATAGATCCGTAATAAGGAAAAAGTTTTTTTTTTCACACAAATTTTCTCTTTTCATTTTTACGGATCAATTTGTGAAACAACTGGGGGTTCAAAGTGTTAACTATGCATCCAGATACGTTCCTTGGGGGGGTCTAGTTTCCAAAATGGGGTCACTTGTGGGGGAGCTCCAATGTTTAGGCACACAGGAGCTGTCCATACGTGACATGGTGTCCGCTAACAATTGGAGCTAATTTTCCATTCAACTTGTTAGCGGGCTCCATGTTCCGTATGGAGAGCCCCTGTGTGCCACCAGCACAAGGGAAACTGGAAGAGTTGGGGTACAGCACCAGAAAATCACACCTCTAATGAATGCACTATTTTCTGGGGTGGCTGTGGGTTGCAATTTGCAGTCTTGAGGGGGACCCATGTTTGGGTCTCTCCACGCTGAGGTTTCCAGCCCCCCAGCTGCCAGGTTGTACCTGGCTGGGTACCAAAAATACAGCAAAGGCCTTTTTTTTATTTCTAGAATTGATTTTAGAGAAAAAAATGACGTGGGGCCCTGCCATATTTTTGGTCCAGCCAGGAACAACTTGGCAGCTACAGACTGCCAGCAACACCCAGCTGCCTCGTTGTACCTGGCTGGCAACCAAAAAAACAGCAAAGCCCATTTTTTTTATTTCTAGAACTAATTAATAATAATAATAATAAAACTTTATTTGTATAGCGCCAACATATTCCGCAGCGCTTTACTGTACAATGGTACATATAAGAAAAATATACGGTACAGAAAGGTAATGCAGACCAGTAGTTACATACAATAAACATAGAATCAACTCAGGAAATACAATAAAAAGGCAAAAAATGAAGGTGACCCTGCTCGAAGGAGCTTACAATCTAAGACGGGATGGGAACACAAAGTACAGGGGCTTATAACAATGAATATCTTATGTTTAGGTGACTACTGTTAGGGAGAAGGATAGGCCGCCCTGAAGAGGTGTGTTTTTAGGGAGCGTCTGAAGCTATGCAAGTTGTGGATGGTCCTAATTTCTTGGGGTAGAGCATTCCAGAGGTTTGGTGCAGCTCGAGAGAAGTCTTGGAGTCGGGAATGGGAGGTTCGTATTAATGCTGATGTTAGTCTGAGGTCACGTTCAGAACGAAGGGGACGGGTGGGGTGGTAGACAGAGATGCGGGTGGAGAGGTAAGGAGGTGCCGCACCATGAATAGCTTTGTGGGTGACAACGAGCAATTTGAATTTGATCCTATAGTGAACGGGTAGCCAATGTAGTGACTGGCACAGAGCAGAAACATCTGAGTAACGGTTTGCTAGATAGGTGATCCTGGCTGCTGCATTGAGGATAGACTGGAGAGGGGAAAGCTTACTGTGGGGGAGGCCAACTAATAAAGAATTACAAAATTACAAAAACTAATTCTATAAAAAAAATGACGTGGGGCCCCACCATATTTTTGGTCCAGCCAAGTACAATTTGGCAGCTACGGACTGCCACCAACCCCCAGCTGCCTCGTTTTACCTGAGTGGCAACCAAAAATACAGCAAAGCCCATTTTTTTTTTATTTCTAGAACTAATTCTGGGAGAGGAGGAGGGGCACCATAGCCAGAGCGGAAGAGGCTGACCGGCGGGTGCAGCATGCCGGGAGAGGTGAGGGGGGGGACACACAGGGATTAGAGGTGGGGGGCGAGACAGGGGGGGATAACATTCATGGGAAGGAGCTGAGGAGCCTGACCGACAGGTGCACCGGTGGGTGCAGCCCGCCTGCAGATACATACTACATGGCGGAGGAGGAAGGCAGATGGGAGGAACGGGGGGCCCTGATGATTATTGGAGCAGGAGGGGAAGGGCACCTGCCGATCCAGTCCTCCAGATCTGATTGGAGAGCTCCAATGAGATCTGGAGGGGTGATTTGCTCTGATCGGCAGTTTCATTTTCAACTGCCAATCAGAGCACCTTTAGCCACGAGGGGAAGCTAAGCCACCCCCCTGGGCTAAAGTATAGGCCTTTGTGATCCTGCAGCTCCGGTGACTTGTCACTGACCCGGTCAATGGAGTTGCAGGAGCGCATACAAGCCATGACGTTATAGAGGCATCATAGGTCAGGAACACACCGACTTTCATGACGTCTCTATAACGTCAAAGATCGGGAAGGGGTTAAATATCAATTTCTCTTTATATATTTTTTACCCCATCCTCCTTTCCTCTGTATATGAAATAGTGTTGTACTACTAAATTCCTTATAAATACCTCATAACTCTTATTTTCCGCATCATTGGGGGAATTATCCAAGTCCTATCTACCTACGTTGTTAAAGATAGAACGACCCCTCCAAAGAAAATTACACATAAAACCCCGTAATTACGGACTGAATACCAATCCACATGCTAATTCCGTTGGAAAATTCAGCATATGAACATAACCTGATGCTTCCCACTATAAATTCTGAATATACAACTATTAATTTACATACTTTTGTAATAATCATATACATATTTACCAACTACAATATCCAATTTTTTGGTTAGTTATTCCCCAATGTGGAGGACAGCTGTTTCCATATAATTATCTTCATTATGGAACCTACATACGATCCTGTTCCCAAGCGATTTTAATCAAATCACTATATCTACAAATTCCCAGGTAAAAAAAAAAAACAATAAAAATCCACCAATCGTAGAAAAACCGCCGCGTAATTTATCTATCTCTTCACCACATATAGAATCCGCGATCAAATTTCTATAGTTAATGTCTCTTCTTTACACGGGCATATAGGGAATTGTGAGCCCTCCTACCTAATGTATAGTTTTGCAAGTGTTTTCACCCTGCCTCTCCCCCCACTTTTTTTTTTCCCTTTTCTTCCTCTTTCCTCTGGAGATGGGGAGGGGGGCAATATTAACGGGTAATGTGGCTTTAGGTGACATGGTTCCGGCCACCTTTTCCGCGAGGGTTTATTGCCTATTCTTGTTATGAAAGCTTGGGATTATTGATGATATGCCGAGGTGGCATGAGATGACCACCCCTGCATAGGCTTCCCCCTCAAATGATAGTTTCCTCATATAGAGACGCTAAAAGAAATTTACTTCCCAACTTGTAGGGGGTTGAGCAGGTTTTTCTTCAATTCTTTGGACTCGAAACTCGTGTTCTTTTCTAAATACCTCTTTCAACCCCTCCACCTGTTACAGAGTTCCTTCTCTGCTACCTCTTCCTTTCCTAAATCCTTCCCAAACTCTACTATTGTCTCCTTTCCTCTTTTGACTTAGCCCCCTCAGCTCTCCTAACTTCCCCCTTTCCCTTCCTCCTCTGGGTGTTCCCCTTTCGGGATGAAGCAATTAAATATCGGGTCCCTCAATGTCAGGGATATTAATGTTCCTCAGAATGCATAAAAAAAGAATCCACATACCGTACTTCTTGTACTGGAGACACATTTCAAAACAGGCTACGATCCCGCACTGCGAAACAGATATTACACCTCCTGAACACATAGTTCAAACCTGAATCAAAATCTAAGGGAGTCTTAATAGCCATTCACAAGTCATTGAACCATATAGTTCTTGATACTGTTATAGACGAGGAAAGAAGACACATATTTCTGAAATTGAATGTTAATTCTCACGTATTCACGATTGTCAACTGGTATCTCCCTGATGGTACCGTCACACGCCGCAATCTCGCCTGGCGATATGTGGCAATCTAACATGCGGATGCACGTTTTTCATGGTCATCTCAGATCGCCGATGGCAGCATCACACGCCGCAATATCGCCCTGAAGGTAAGGTGATGTGTCGCTACGGAAATCGCCTTACACAAGAAAATCCCATGACAGACAATATGATCAGTGATAACAAAAATTCTCAATTAAATGTCACCTGCTTAACCCAAGAGGAGTTACGGCATCGTCTAAAAATCACTAAAATTGACAAATCCCCGGGCCCGGATGGGTTACACCCCAGAGTGCTGCAGGAATTAAGTACTGTCATAGATAGACCATTATTTTTAATATTTAAAGATTCCATAATAACAGGGTCTGTACCACAGGACTGGCGTATAGCAAATGTGGTGCCAATATTCAAAAAGGGGACAAAAACTGAACTTGGAAATTATAGGCCAGTAAGCTTAACCTCTACTGTGGGTAAAATCCTAGAGGGTTTTCTAAGAGATGCTATACTGGAGTATCTGAAGAAAAATAACCTCATGACCCATTATCAACATGGTTTTACGAGGGACCATTCCTGTCAAACTAATCTAATAAGCTTTTATGAAGGAGTAAGTTCTGACCTGGACCAAGGAAATGCAGTGGATGTGGTGTATATGGACTTTTCAAAAGCTTTTGATACGGTGCCACACAAAAGGTTGATACATAAAATGAGGGCAATGGGGATAGGGGAAAATATGTGTAAGTGGGTTAAGAACTGGCTTAGTGATAGGAAACAAAGGGTGGTTATTAATGGAATACACTCAGAATGGGTCACAGTTAACAGTGGGGTACCACAGGGGTCAGTGTTGGGCCCGCTTCTATTTAATATATTTATTAATGACCTTGTAGGGGGGCATACAGATTATTAGAAAACACCACAGTTTTTGTATCCAGTACATTATGGCTGGCTATACCATACCATCACTAATGTATCACAATGTGTAAATAACTCTGGAAGGGTTACGGACATATAATCAAACATGACCGATCGCAAAGAACTACTATCAAATTATCCCCATAAGGGAAAAAAAACGATCATATGGTCATTTATGTGAAAAATATAAATATTTATTATTATTCAAAAAGACTACACGGTACAGGGGGTGAGAGTAAGGTAGTAATTCCACTGATACAATTAGTTATATAAATTATATTATACCATATGCATACTTCCAAAATTTATAAACATTCATTTCTTAATATATCAAAGGTATACATACTTCTATTTAGGGCATTGAACCATCACAGTCTAAAATAGATGTCCAAGCAAAAGGGACCTTTATGCTTCACTGTAGTATATATCATATATCTCCATCTGTTATCCAGGATCTAACCACATACAGAGGCACTGCACAAAAAAGCCTATGCCCGCAGCATTAGTCAGCCTCTCAAAGGAGGACATGTGCTGCAGCCATCTCCCGAGCCCATACAGGCTCCAGTATACACTACAGTTAGAAAAATCACATAGTTATTCAATCAAGGTTCAATACCTGTTTAGATTTGGGAATGGTATCAGGCGTGCGCCCTTATGCGCATTTCAGATTACTCCTTCGTCAGAGGGCTTTTTTGTGCAGTGCCTCTGTATGTGGTTAGATCCTGGATAACAGATGGGTTACACAGCTGCACTCTAAATAGTGATTATATGCAATACATGTGGTACTCTCATGTTGTGATATTTAATAATTCCTTTTGGGAATCTGAGGAATAATATAAACTGTTGTCTGCAAGTGATAATATACACTAGACATTAAATTTAATGATATGTAGACACTATATCTATATGACACAATAATGAGAGTAGAATATGTATGACATCATAAACAACAAATGTCACTCCTGACCCAACTTATATTTATATAATTATGAAACAAATATGTATACATTCATAAAATCTAGAAATTATTGTTTCATGGAGAGATATGATATATACTACAGTGAAGCATAAAGGTCCCTTTTGCTTGGACATCTATTTTAGACTGTGATGGTTCAATGCCCTAAATAGAAGTATGTATACCTTTGATATATTAAGAAATGAATGTTTATAAATTTTGGAAGTATGCATATGGTATAATATAATTTATATAACTAATTGTATCAGTGGAATTACTACCTTACTCTCACCCCCTGTACCGTGTAGTCTTTTTGAATAATAATAAATATTTATATTTTTCACATAAATGACCATATGATCGTTTTTTTTTCCCTTATGGGGATAATTTGATAGGGGGCATACAGAGTAGAATCTCAATATTTGCGGATGACACTAAACTCTGCAGGGTAATCAATACAGAGGAGGACAATTTTATATTACAGGAGGATTTATGTAAACTAGAAGCTTGGGCTGCTAAATGGCAAATGAGCTTTAATGGGGATAAATGTAAAGTCATGCACTTGGGCAGAGGAAACAAAAGGTATAATTATGTGCTTAATTGTAAAACACTGGGCAAAACTGTCACTGAAAAAGACCTGGGTGTATGGGTAGATCACAAACTCACATTTAGTGGCCAGTGTCAGGCAGCTGCTGCAAAGGCAAATAAAATAATGGGATGCATTAAAAGAGGCATAGATGCTCATGAGGAGAACATAATTTTACCTCTATACAAGTCACTAGTGCGACCACACTTAGAATACTGTGTACAATTCTGGTCTCTGGTGTATAAGAAAGACATAGCTGAACTAGAGCGGGTCCAGAGAAGAGCGACCAAGGTTATTAGAGGACTGAGGGGTCTGCAATACCAAGACAGGTTATTAAACTTGGGGTTATTTAGCTTGGAAAAACGAAGGCTTAGGGGTGATCTTATAATAATGTATAAATATATGAGGGGACAGTACAGAGACCTTTCTAATGATCTGTTTACTCTTAGGCCTGAGACTGGGACAAGGGGGCATCCTCTACGTCTGGAGGAAAGAAGGTTTAATCATAATCACAGATGCGGATTCTTTACTGTAAGAGCAGTGAGACTATGGAACTCTCTGCCACATGATGTTGTAATGAGTGAGTCACTACTAACATTTAAGAAGGGCCTGGATGCCTTTCTTGAAAACTATAATATTAAAAGTTATACATACTAGATTCTTCGATAGGGCGTTGATCCAGGGAACTAGTCTGATTGCCGTATCTGGAGTCAGGAAGGAATTTTTTCCCCAATGTGGAGCTTATTGTTGCCACATGGGGTTTTTTGCCTTCCTCTGGATCAACATGTTAGGCTATGGGTTGAACTAGATGGACTTAAAGTCTTCCTTCAACCTTAAAAACTATGTTACTATGTTACTATGTTACAGAGGAACCAATCTTGCCTCATTCCCTCGCAGCTTCACATGCCACAATCTCAAAGGCAATGTGGGCGTACATGTTCAGCGCGGCGAGGACATTGGCGTGCCACAGTGGTTTACACTGTCCAACTCTGTCCCGATGTGTCTTCTCTCAGTAGACGCTGAGAAGGCCTTCAATTGGGTGGATTGGTGGTTTATCATGGCTTCTATGCGCCAAGTAGGTCTGGGAGATAGATAGGTTCCTGGGGAAAATTGCCTCCCTATATGGTTGTCCATCAGCAAAAGTTAAGGTGAACGGTCTGTTATCCCCGTCATTTGCCATTCATAATGGCACTAGATAGGGGTGCCCTTCGTCGCCTCTGTTATATGTCATTACTATGGAATACCTAGCAGAAGGCATTAGGAGAAATCTGAATATTCATGGTATCCCAGGCCACAACAACCCTCATAAGACTGTGCTATTTGCTCACGATCTTCTTCTCTTTGTCACTAATCCCCAAGTCTCGTTCCCATCATTGGTGGGACAGTTTGAGAGGTTCGGTAGCCTTAGCAATTTTAAGGTGAACCTAAGCAAATCTGAGGCACTGAATATCACCCTCCTGACAAGCGAAGTAGTCTTTATTAAAGATAATTTTCAGTTTAAATGGCAGACTTCAGCTTTAAAATACCTTGGAGTCTGGATTCCTAGGCACCCATCTCAGATATTCTCCTTAAATTATGCATCCCTCTTGGAGAAAACTATTATAGTACCTTTACACGCCGCCACAGAGGGTAGCAACAGGTAGGCACCGCACGTGCACGCGCGCGTTTTCACCTGTTGCTAACGGTTGCCGTTGCCGCATATACACACCGCCACAACGTGCTCCACTGAAGGTATTTGCGTTCCCCGGAAGTGCCGACGGGTGCCGCGGGTTACCTTCTGTGGAGTACTTTCCCTGATTTACACGCCTCCACCACATATGGGCGTACATCTTTCGCGCCGCAAGTACATAGGCATGACAGAGTTGTGTATTACGTGATGCTCGTACGGTGATTGGACAATGCAATAGCATCATGATTGGCCAGCCTACGCAGGAAGGCTGGCTAATACATGACGCTATTGCAAATGTGTAGTGTGACTGGTCAGCTCGTTAAATATGGCACCCTGTGCAGGGACAGCCAATGGTTACACAGTAGTTACAACCAATGATAGCTGATGGGGCGTGTATCCATGACGCTGTGGCACACCCCAGGGATTTCACTAGGCCACGCAAATACCTTGCCTGTGCCCCGATTACACGCCGCCACCATAGGAAATGTTCCTTCCTGTTTCTGAGCACGGTTCAGACACAGGTACCCGAATTACACGCCGCCACTTCGTGGTGTTTTCATGGCAACAGGCACAATTGTGTCCGATGCCTGGCGGTTTCTGCCTACCTGTAGAGATCTAAATAGATACGATAAATGGGCTTTGTCATGGTTCGGGAGAATCCAACCAGTTAAAATGGACATACTACCATGTTTTTTATATCTCTTCCAAACAGTACCCATTAGATTACCGGCATCCTTCTTTTTGAACCTTCAATCAGCCCTGACTAAATTAATTTGCAGTACTCATAGACCGAGGGTGGCAATAGCTACTCTGTATAGACATACAAATAGAGGTGGAGCGAGATTCCCCAATCTTAAATTGTACTACAAATCAGCCATCTTCACTTGATTATTTGATTGGCACTACAACAAAACCTCTAAACTATGGGTCAGTCTAGAGCAGAGTTGTTTGGAGGTTGCCCTACACAATTTGCCCTGGATAAAATCTACCAGCAGAGGACAGCTTGATCTGCGTTCGGGGGCCCTGCGGGTTGCCTTCCTGCTCTGGGATTAGGAGACCAGGAGAGGGATCCTATCTCGTGGCAGGGGACCCATTTCTCCTCTGGTTGATAACCCAGATTTTCCCCCTGGGGTCAGAGTGAGGTGTTACTTAAATTGGAATAGGAGAGATGATCTGCACTGCCACCACATCTTGAAGGATAATGCCCTGATGCCATTTAAGACCTTTGTTAGGTCTGTTGGTGACGTATCCTGGATGGAATGCTTGCAATTTCATTCCTTTATATGTAAAGGAGGTGGAGAAACTGACTATTCCTCCCAACCTTCCCCATTTGAGAAGTTGTTCCTACTGGATTTTCCACCCGCCCATTGTCTGTCATTAATATACTCATACCTAAATCAAGAAGACAAGCATATATACCAGGAGGTGGGATGAGGAGTTGGGGATGACCATTTCGGGGGCTGATTGGGATAAAGTACTCATTTTATCACATAAATTATCTATGACGTGTCAGGCCCAGGAAAAAATGTAAAATAATTTCCAGGTGGTATCGTTGCAGGTAGATCTTCATGTGGCGTTCCCATCAAAGACAGATAGATGTTGGAGATGTCTTGTGGGGAGGGGGACTATGACCCACATGTGGTGGAGTTGTGACAATCTGCGGCCCTTTTGGAATGGTGTCTTCCCTACATACAAGGAGATGAGCGGCGGAGACATGGAGAGGTCACCACAGATTGCTTTATGCTCCATGTTCACGGGCTCCATCAAATCTGAAAAGAAAGATATTTTGTGGTTCTGCATGGCAGCAGCCCATACAATCATTCCGAAATATTGGAAAAAAGTGGTCTGTCCCCCCTTGACGGACTGGCTGACAGAAATGCATAGTCTCTGTAGAATGGAAGATCTCACTGTGGAGCTCAAGGGTGTTGTCCGGGCTTTTTGCATAATTCATAAGTGTATCTGGGCTGCAAAATGTTGACAGTTCGTAATTTAAATCCTGTCAACATTTTGCATAGTTCCCCAGATATCACATACAGTTGTGGCCAAAAGTATTGACACCCCTGCAATTCTGTCAGATAATACTCAGTTTCTTCCTGAAAATGATTGCAATCACAAATTCTTTGGTATTATTATCTTCATTTAATTTGTCTTCAATGAAAAAACACAAAAGAGAATGAAGCAAAAAGCAAAACATTGATCATTTCACACAAAACTCCAAAAATGGCCCGGACAAAAGTATTGGCACCCTCAGTCTAATACTTCTTTGCACAACCTTTAGCTAAAATAACTGCGATCAACCACTTCCGGTAACCATCAATGAGTTTCTTACAATGCTCTGCTAGAATTTTAGACCATTCTTCTTTGGCAAACTACTCCAGGTCCCTGATATTTGAAGGGTGCCTTCTCCAAACTGCGATTTTTAGATCTCTCCACAGGTGGTCTATGGGATTCAGGTCTGGACTCATTGCTGGCCATCTTAGAAGTCTCCAGTGCTTTCTCTCAAACCATTTTCTAGTGCTTTTTGAAGTGTGTTTTGGGTCATTGTCCTGCTGGAAGACCCATGACCTCTGAGGGAGACCCAGCTTTCTCACACCGAGCCCTACATTATGGCGCAAAATTTGTTGGTTGTCTTCAGACTTTATAATGCCATGCACACGGTCAAGCAGTCCAGTGCCAGAGGCAGCAAAGCAACCCCAGCGCCGCTTCAGTCCTCTGGAGGGTGGTGGTATAGCAGCCTCGATGGTACAGCTCCCTGCAGGTGGAGCTAACCCCCTGGGGCAGGGACACACCGATGATGGTAGGGGTGCTGGTGATGGATGGATGGATGAGCAGGGGGCGCAGGGAAGGAATTGACACACCGCTGGTTGCTCTTTACCTTTTTACTGGTGTTGAAGCAGGTAAATCATCCAGAGTACCGGGTGTTCAGGATGCACTTCAGGGTCTCCACAGCGAGTCGGTATAAGGCCTCCTCTTTGCTTTTCCCAATGTGTGTGTGAAGCCCCCGCCTGTGTAGAACTTGGCTGGCCTCCTCTGCTCTCTCTTTCTCCTGTGCTGTTCTCGGGATGCCCTCTGTCTTCTACCACTGATTCTCTCCCCACAGTGCCTGGCTTCCTGGTAAATGACTGCTCAGGAGTCCGGGAGACTGAAGTCTCCGCGGTGTTCTGGGGTTCTCCACTGGGCCTGGTGCACTCCAGTGGACGCGGACTCCGGTGTCCGGTGGTTGCTCGGGGGTGAACCTAACGCTGGCTCCATGATGCCCCACTGTTCTGCCTCTTCTCCTTGCCTCTCGACCCCACTCTTGGGCCTCGCAGGGCTACCGGAGACTGGTAAGGGTGACTGGCTCGGGCCTAACGCAGCACCGAACACCAGCCCTTCTTTCAGCTCTTGTAGCGTCTGCAATACTCACTGACTAACTGTCCCCAGCACCAGTATTTATAGGGGATCCTGCCTAAGGCAGCAGGTTGAGCTCCCCCAACTGTGCTGAAGTGGAAGGTGTTGTGTGTAACTGTGTACCCACTGTGCAAACCCATCCATGCTGCGGGTGAGTCTGTGGGTACCTGTGGTTAGCAGGGCGCCACACTGTGCACAGTGTACCACCATGTCCTCAGCTCCGTGCTGTGCACAGTGTACCACCATGTCCTCATCTTCGTGCTGTGCACAGACAGTGTACCGTATACTGTCTGTGCACAGCACGGAGCTGGGGACATGGTGGTACACTGTGCACAGCACGGAGCTGAGGACATGGTGGTACACTGTCTCCCACCCAGTAGCGTAGCTGGCGGGGGGGCAGGGGGGGCGATCGCCCCGGGCCCCCCCTGGAATGAGGGGCCCATTGGCCGCCCCCTGGGTGGCCCCCGCACCCCTTGGGGTGCCCGTGCTGGCCGCTGCGCCGGCCGGAGAGGAGGGAGGACGGGACTTCCTGTCCTGCAGCTGTGCCCGCCCCTCCTCTCCTCCTCCTCACAGCAGGCGGGCAGACACACGGCGGCCGCGGCGGTGAGTGTGCATGCAAACACCCTCCCCCGGTCCGCAGAGAGTTCTGCTAGCACCCCCCCCCCCCCCCCCGGTCAGCAGAACTCTCAGGTAGCACCCCCCTCTAGTCGGCAGAACTCTCTGCCGGCACCCTTCCCCCCCCTCTTCTGTAGAGGGGAAAGTGAAAGTCCTCAGTGCAGCACCAGGCAGGGAAGTGGTGATCTCTGGAAAGGCTGAGCGGCATGTGCCAATAACTCTGCCTCATATCCTGGTGATTGCTGCACTGTCCAGTGTTATATCTGAGGTGAGCTGCTCTCCTGACATGATGGTGCTACAGATAACACTGGACAGCAGCACTGGCAGGACAGGGGACAGAGAGATCCCCTCATCCAGTGATTTGTGGCTCAGGTGTAGTGTCAGAGAGGCCATAGTCCTGCTCACCTCTGCTCTTCTTCTATTAAAGGGAACCTGACCCCCAGGGGCTGACTGGCAGATCTTGCCCTGGGGGGCAGCCAAGTGAGAAGCAGGGGGGTGTATCGCTAGTAGTCCGGAGGCCATGTGAGGGGACCGTGAAGAGGACAGAGGCGCAGGGGGACCAAGGAGAAGAGGATAGAGGCGCAGGGGTATGGAGGAGAAGAGGACAGAGGCGCAGGGGGACGGAGGAGAAGAGGACAGAGGCGCAGGGGGATGGAGGAGAAGAGGACAGAGGCGCAGGGGGACAGAGGAGAAGAGGACAGAGGCGCAGGGGGACGGAGAAGAGGACAGAGGCGCAGGGGGACCAAGGAGAAGAGGATAGAGGCGCAGGGGGATGGAGGAGAAGAGGACAGAGGCGCAGGGGGACGGAGGAGAAGAGGACAGAGGCGCAGGGGGACGGAGGAGAAGAGGACAGAGGTGCAGGGGGACGGAGGAGAAGAGGACAGAGGCGCATTGGGACCGAAGAGAAGAGGACAGAGAGGCAGAAGGACAGAAACAGGGGGGCAGAGGGGCAGAAGGACAGAAACGGGGACAGAGGGACAGAAGGGCAGTAGGACAGAAACAGAGGGGCAGAAGGACAGAAACAGAGGGGCAGAAGGACAGAAACAGGGGAACAGAGGGGCAGTAGGACAGAAACAGAGGGGCAGAAGGACAGAGACAGGGGGACCGAGGAAAAGAGAACAGAGGTACAGGGGGACAGAAACAAGGGGACAGGAGAAGAGGAAAGAGGGGCAGAACGTGAGGGACAGAGGAGCAGCAGGAGGGACAGAGGAGAGGAGGACTGGGGTGCAGAAGGACAGAGGAGCAGCAGGAGGGACAAAGGAGAGGAAGACGGGGGTGCAAGAGGACAGAGGAGCAGTAGGAGGGACAGAGGAGAGGAGGACGGGGTGCAGGAGGACAGAGGAGAGGAGGACGGGGGTCCAGGAGGACAACCGAGCAGCAGGAGGGACAGAGGAGAGGAGAACGGGGATGCAGGAGGACAGAGGAGAGGAGGACGGAAGTGCAGGAGGACAGAGGAGAGGAGGACGGGGGTGCAGGAGGACAGAGGAGAGGAGGACAGGGGTGCAGGAGGACAGAGGAGAGCAGGACGGGGTGCGGGAGGACAGAGGAGAGGAGGATGGGGGTGCAGGAGGATAGAGGAGCAGCAGGAGGGGCAGAGGAGAGGAGGACAGAGGAGAGGAGGATGGGGGTGCAGGAGGACTGGGGCTGTGGCTGGCGCTGTGTGTGGTGATATTGGCAGCTGTACCGTGTATCTGCCTCCATGCAGCTGCTGCCACCTTTCTGTGTTGTCAGGGTGTGGCATGCTGGGAGTTGTAGTTCTTCTGCCTGTCCTATATGATTTCTGGGCAGTGTGTTGGGTGCTGGGAGTTGTAGTTCTTCCAGGTGGGCTCAGTGTTGACCCGCCGCCCGTCTGTGGCCTGTCTGTCTCTTCTGGGATGTCCTCAGCTCTGTGCTGTGCACAAACAGTGTACCACCATCTCCCTAGCTCTGTGCTGTGCACAGTGTACCACCATGTACCCAGCTCCGTGCTGTGCACATACAGTGTACTGTACACTGTGTGCACAGCACAGAGCTGAGGACATGGAGGACATGGTGGTACACTGTCTGTGCACAGCACAGAGCTGAGGACATGGTGGTATACTGTGTGCACAGCACGGAGCTGAGGACACGGTGGTACACTGTTTCCGGCCGCCTTAAAATTGGTCTGTTTCTCATCCAGTAGAGTTGGATGAGTGTCATCGGTTTTTGGTCCATTTGGCATCCAACTGCTGTGCGAGTGTCCGACATTTCTCTCAGATCACATCCGTGTGCAATCTGTTCTTTCCTCAGCAGCTATTACTGTAGAATCATTTACAGGAACATTTTACAGTGTTCTCAGTTACAGAATGATAATTTATCCGTGAAAAAAACTGATGCCTCTCGGATGGTCCGTGTGCTGTTAGTGTGCAGTATGTGATTTTGTCGGACACATAGACTTGCATTGGTGAGTCTCGGCCGGGAATCGCAGACTGTCGCAGCATGTTGCAACTTTTTTCTCATCCTGAATCTGGCTGAGAAAAAAGCGTCCGACACTCGTCAGTGTGCTCTCAGACATTGATTAACATTGGTCCGAGTGCAATGCGATAAAATCACACATTGCACTCATCCGTGTTTCATGCCAGTGTGTCCATAAATAATAATAAAATCCATATAGTAATCCTACAATGTCTGCTGGACATGGTATGGGGAGGGTTTATGGCTCAGTTAGTACACTCCATACTTCTTGTTATTAACCAGTTAATGCTCTCTTGTCCACCGCACTGCAGTGTCAAAAGAGGACGACAGCGAGACAAGCAGCAACATGGCATCAGAGAGCCCCTGACCTCGAAATAGAAGATCCTCAGATCCCGGTATTGTGACATAATATTAAGAATGAAGTTTTTTGCATTTATATTACACTATGAACTCCACAGCACTTTACATACATCATCAACACTGTCCCCATTGGGGCTCACAATGTAAACATCCTATTTTGGTTGTACGTGTGATTATTGCTGGTCACCTGGGCTGGGGGCCCACTCATGATGTTTCGCCCCCCTTGTGCTGAACCCCTAGCTACGCCTCTGCTCCCACCACCTTAAAATTGGTCTGTTTCTCATCCAGGAGAGTCGGATGAGTGACATCCGTTTTTTGGTCCGTTTGGCAACTGCTGTGCATGTGTCCGGCATTTTTCTCAGATTCTCAGATCACATCCGTGTGCAATCCGTTTGTTTTCAAAGCAGCTATTTACTGTATAATCATTTACAGGAACATTTTACAGTTGTCTCAGCTACAGAATGATAATGTATCAGTGAAAAAAATGGATGCCTCTCAGTGTGTGGTCCGTGATTTTTTCGTACCCATAGACTTGCATTAGCGAGTCTCACGCGGGAATCACATACTGTCGCAGCATGTTGCGACTTTTTTCTCATCCTGAATCTAGATGAGAAAAAAGCGTTCGACACTCACCAATTTGCTCTCGACATTGATTGCAATGAGTTTCACACCAGTGTGTCCGTACCCTAATACTAAAATCCATATAGTAATCCTACTGGTATGGGGAGGATTTATGACTCAGTTAGTACACTCTATACTTCTTGTTATTAACCAGTCAATGCTCTCTTGTCCACCGCACTGCAGTGTCAAAAGAGGACGACAACGAGGCAGACAGCAACATTGCATCAAAGAGCCCCTGACCTTGAAATAGAAGATCCTCAGATCCTGGTATTGTGACATAATATAAGAATAATATTTTTTGCATTTATATTACACTATTAACTCCACAGCACTTTACATACATCATCAACACAGTCCCTATTGGGGCTCACAATGTAAACATCCTATCATTATGTCTCTTGAGTGTGGTTGGAAACTCATGCAAACACTTGGAGAATAAACTTGCACATAAAGCAATTAAAATCATTAAAAGATTATTATTTTTTTGTATTTATCTCAAGGCAGTCTGTCTGCGGGATTTTACCCCTACAAACCTTGTATATGTGCTACATGGAATGTGGGGGGAGAAGCTACATGAAACTTGGGGGTATGGCCGCGACAGGGGGGATTGTCTGCGATTGGGGAGGGGTGCAACGTGAAGGGGAGGGGATTGTCTGCAACGGGGCCGCTATGGAGGAGGGCCGAGGCAGGGGGAGGGGCCACAGGGGAAGGGCGTCGACCGCTGACTGTGCCTAGGGCAGCAGGAACTCCAAATACGGCCCTGGGCCTATGTGATGGAAAATACCAAAAAGTGGCACCATTCTAAAAACTGCACCCCTCAGTGCCCAAAATCACATTCAAGCAGATTATTAACTCTTCAGGTGCTTCAAAGGAACTACAGCAATGTGGAAGGAAAAAATGAACTTTACTGTTTCCCACAAAAATATTGCGTATAGCGATATCAGATTTACAGAGGTTTTTTCGTAGGTTTGATTAAAAAATGCTTTTTCTTTTTTACAAAATACAGTTTTTTTGCATACATATTTTATTTTGTTTTTTGTTTTTCCACGTATATTTTACTGGCTATAGTTTTTTTTTCTGCTATTAGAGTCATGTGAGGGCTTATTTCTCTGGATGAGTTGTAGTTTTTATTGGTCTCATTTTGGGGCACATACAAATTTTTCATCGTTTTCTATTCTGCTTTTTGTGTGGTGGAATCAAGAAGAAACAGCAATTCAGGAATTGTTATATTTTCTTTTTTACACTGTTCACCATGTTGTAAAATTAAAAAGATATTCTTATTCTCAGTACAATTAAAATGATACTACATTTATATTGCTCTTTTTATGTTTTGCCGCTTTTAAACAATAAAAAAAACCTCATATAAAAAATTATTTTTGCATGGTCTTTATCTGACATTTTTTGTGAGACAAGATGACATTTTCAGCAATACCATCTCTATTTCTATACTATATGTTGATTGTGTTTTATCTCTCTTTTTTTGTCAGCTGTATGATGAAAAGACATAGTTTTTTGTCACATTTTTTATTTATTTCTCAGCATTCACTGTAAGGGTTAAATAGTATGATAGTTTCATAGATCAGGTTGTCCTGGATGCGGCAATACCAAATATGTGTACTTTTATTTTTTTACATAACTATACATATTTATACATAATATTTTTGCATGTTTTTTAATTTATGTTTACATTTTTACAGTTTTCTTTTCACTTTTTCTTACTCTGATCACTGGTGTAATGGATTGCTTTGCACATGCATTGTAATACACTACACCTGTCAGTGTTACACTGACAGAACGCCTTTTAGACCATGCTACTGGCATGGTCTAACGGGGTAGGGGTTAAATAACCTGGGGTGGTACAGGCATTGGCTCTTGCTGCTCCCAGCAGCGGTCGTGTGGGCACAGCTCCTGTACCCGCACAATCGCCATGACATATAATTTCTTCCATGTGCGGGAAAGGGTTAAGCTGGTAAGATAACTGGAGCAACACTGTTAGAATCTACCAGATTCTTCGCCACTGTGCTCTACCGATGCTGTAAAGGCAAAGATGCCTCTACTAGCACCATTGGAAAACGTATAGGTCTGACTGGTAGATAACCTGCCCCGATGGTCGCTTATGTGCCCCAACATGCTACAGATAAAGGGGTCTCTTGTCTGGGTGTGCCGCATGATGTCGCTTAACATGGCAGGCCAGGACCCAATAAAGTAGAGACAAATGAAGGAGATCAAAGTTCAAAAATAAACTTATCTTTACTGAATAAATTAATGAAATGTATACAGTATACATCAGATAGCAGACATGACACTTAAAGGGAACCAACCACCTCAGATGACGACTATAAGCTGTTAATACATGTCCCTGCACCCTACCTACACCATTCCACCTATGTTTTTCTTAAGAATATTGATAAATGTAAACCGAAATATACACTTTATAAAATTACATGCCTGTGTACTTCTGGGCGTCTCCTTCTGGGTCAGTTACTAGAGGGCTGTGTCTTCAGCAGCATGACTGGCTTCTCTAGCCCTCCCTCTTACTTTGCAGGACGTCACATGAAGGGATGGGAGCTGCCTTGCGTGCCTGCCCACTGATAGATAACATCACGCCCTTCATGTGCCGTCCTGCAAAGTAAGAGGGAGGGCTAGAGAAGCCAGTCATGCTGCTGGAGACACAGCCCTCTAGTAACTGACCCAGAAGGAGACGCCCAGAAGTACACAGGCATGTAATTTTATAAAGTGTATATTTCGGTTTACATTTATCAATATTCTTAAGAAAAACATAGGTGGAATGGTGTAGGTAGGGTGCAGGGACATGTATTAACAGCTTATAGTCGTCATCTGAGGTGGTTGGTTCCCTTTAAAGGATACATCTTCTGCATAATTCAGAGTTAGGAACTTTAGAATTACACGTGGCAGCTCATTACTTTTGTTACTTGCTGCACTAAACCAGTAGATCATCATGGGAGCCTTTTTTTCCCTTATGAAGAGCGCATGGTCAAGGTGGATCGCTATGATCCCTCACAGCTATTTTCAACTTCAAATATGTCGACTACACATCCCTTGGAGTGCCACTGCATCTTCTTAACTGTTCACACTTGTCACAATCCTCTTTGAAGAATTTATGTCCCAGCCTGACCTTCTTTACTATGACCCCCAGGTATTGCTACACAATAACTTCTTATCTAGTATATAGTAGAGAACAATTGCTACCCCACTTGCCTCAGATAAAGAAACTTCTTCCACTTGAGACTTGTTCACTTTAGGACTTGCTATATGAGTATGGTCTCCTCTCAGTTCTTCACACACATCACCCTTTATTCATACTCATGCAGTCTGTGGACCATACAGTTGTGGCCAAATGTATTGACACCCCTGCAATTCTGTCAGAAAATACTCGGTTTCTTCCTGAAAATGATTGCAATCACAAATTCTTTGGTATTATTATCTTCATTTAATTTGTCTTCAATGAAAAAACACAAAAAGAATTGTCCTAAAGCCAAATTGGATATAATTCCACACCAAACATAAAAAAGGGGGTGGACAATAGTATTGGCACTGTTAGAAAAATCATGTGATGCTTCTCTAATTTGTGTCATTAACAGCACCTGTAACTTACCTGTGGCTCCTAACAGGTGTTGGCAATAACTAAATCACATTTGCAGCCAGTTGACATGGATTAAAGTTGACTCAACCTCTGTCCTGTGTCCTTGTGTGTAACACATTGAGCATGGAGAAAAGAAAGAAGACCAAAGAACTGTCTGTGGACTTGAGAAACCAAATTGTGAGGAAGCATGAGCAATCTCAAGGCTACAAGTCCATCTCCAAAGACCTGAATATTCCTGTGTCTACCGTGCGCAGTGTCATCAAGAAGTTTAAAGCCTATGGCACTGTGGCTAACCTCCCTAGATGTGGTCGCAAAAGAAAAATTTACGCGAGATTTCAATGCAAGATTGTGCGGATGGTGGATAAAGAACCTCGACTAACATCTAAACAAGTTCAAGCTGCCCTGCAGTCCGAGGGTACAACAGTGTCAACCCGCAGGGCCGCCAATAGGGCCTTATAAGCCATACAGCTGTATGGGGCCCGGCGATTAGTGGAGGGGGCGTGGCCATACAAACAGGCGGGGGGAGCCTGGGCGCGCTGGCTGTGGGCGGGGCCATTTGGAGCAATGCAGCCCGTCCCCTTTGGCCAGTAGTTCGTACGCTGCCAGTCTCGTCGTCATCGTCACAGGGCGGGGCCAGGCTGAGAGTGACGAGACACGAGATTAGTGTCTGTGCTGCTGCTCTTCGCCAGAGCGGCGCCGGCGCGGCAAAGCATTGAGCAGCTGCAGTGTCATGAATGATGATGATGCGATCTGTACAAAATGATTTTACTCTTCTCTCAATATGCAGCACTGAGCGTGTGAAAAAGACATTGGTGGCAGTAAGACCCAGTGGATTCCTGCCTGACAAAGGCGGGGGCAGAGAGCAGAGAAAGCAGGTGCATTTACATGAGAAGAGCACAGGTATCGCTAACAAACTCTGTGGCTGCATCCTCGGCTCCTGCTGGCTTGCCTGCTGCTGTGTCAGTGTGTGTGCAGCCAGTCAGCATGCTTTGCCAGAGTGGCGAAGCAGCCCCGGTCAGAGAGAGCAGCTGTAGACATGACTACTAGACCGATAGGCTGGCTGCAGCACAGTCAGCCTGCATGCTTAGTGAGCTGAGCGCTGACTCTCTCTGACCTTAGCGGCGCCGCACCGCTGCCGAATTCGGCAGTGTGACTCAGACACACATACAGCAGCCTGAGTGCAGGGACCCAGGTCCGCCCACTCTCCCTCTGCGTAGTGTAGACAGTGTATATTTGTATAGAGGCCCGGACCGGCAGTCACAGCCCACTCCAGGTCTGAGTCACTGCACTGTGGGGTCAGAGGCACCACAAGGACCACATTGCAGCAGAATTTATGGGGGTGCAGTGTGGGGGCTGGAGCATCACAAGAACCAGTATGGTGCAGTATGGAGTCTGGGGCACCACAAGAACCAGCAGCTGCAGAGTGTGGGGTGCAGTGTGGAGTCTGGGGCACCACAAGAACCAGAATGGTGCAGTGTGGAGTCTGGGGCACCACAAGAACCAGCATGCTGCAGAGTGTTGGGGTGCAGTGTGAGGTCTGGGGCACCACAAGAACCAGCATGCTGCAGAGTGTGTGGGTGCAGTGTGGAATCTGGGGCACCTCAAGAACCAGCATGCTGAAGAGTGTGTGGGTGCAGTGTGAGGTCTGGGGCACCACAAGAACCAGCATGCTGAAGAGTGTGTGGGTGCAGTGTGAGGTCTGGGGCACCACAAGAACCAGAATGGTGCAGTGTGGAGTCTGGGGCACCACAAGAACCAGCATGCTGCAGAGTGTGGGGGTGCAGTGTGAGGTCTGGGGCACCACAAGAACAAGCATGCTGCAGAGTGTGGGGGTGCAGTGTGGAGTCTGGGGCACCACAAGAACCAGCATGGTGCAGTGTGGGGGTGCAGTGTGAGGTCTGGGGCACCACAAGACCCAGCATGCTGCAGAGTGTGGGGGTGCAGTGTGGAGTCTGGGGCACCACTCACCTGTGTCCATATCTAAAGGTTGATGACTTGCAATGCCGCTGCAATTGGCCCTACAAGCTCGTTGAAAAGAAGGTTCCTGAAACGTGGAGGCTGGTAAGTTGTGTGGCCCCTGAGAGCCCAACACCCACCGATCACTTCTATTTCGTCACATTTTGTATGTAGGGTCTGTGCACACATGCAGGATTTGGCAGGAAAAATGCTGCAGAATTTTTGGTGCATTTTTGCCGCATGTTTTTAGTGCAGATTTTTCCTATTCATTAGAAAGGATGCAATCTACAGCAAAGATTGACTTCTACTGTCTCTCTGTCTCTGGCTCTCTGTCTCTACACCGCACTATACTCTATATACAGGTCCACACTGGATGCTGTATTTGTGTATCTATATACTGTATGTATATAATGTGGACCTGTATATACAGTAGAGTGCTGTCTGTATACAAGATTTACAGCCGTCAGTCTCTGCATATGACCAGCAGTCTCTGTGTATAAGTCCTGCATAGTCTCCAATGTGTATACATCCCGCAGCAGTCACTAATGTGCATACAACCCGCAGCAGTCTCTAATGTGCATACGTCTCCCAGCAGCTTCCAATGTGCATTTGTCCTGCAGCCGTCGCCATTGTGTATACGGGCAGCAGCAGTCTTTATTGTGTATTCTCTATTGTGTTTATAGCCCGCAGCAGTCTCCATTGTCTATATGGTCAGCAGCCATCTCCATTATCTATACGGCCCGCAGTCGTCTCTATTGTGTATACAGCTAGCAGCTGTCTCGATTGTGTATTCTATATTGTGTATACAGGTATTGTGTATTCAGCCTACAGCAGTCTCAAGTGTGTATGTGTATAATGTATAACAGAGAGAGTGTACAATAAAAAGAAAAACAGCGCAAAAATATAGAAAAAAAGAGGACTTTATTGCCCAATGGCATGGCAACGCATTGGGCAATAATGTCCCCTTTTTTCTATTTTTTTTGTGCTGTTTTTCCTTTTTTTTACTCTATTGTAAGGAGCCATCTGGATTGCTGGTTGGGAAAGCTTTGCACATAAATTGAGGTAATTTTTGGTGCTGTTCCAATTTTTCACTATAAATATAATGTATGTTTGAGTGGAGGCGGAGCATGGGTGGAGGCAGAGCTAGGGTGGAGGCGGAGCTGGGCAGAGTCTCAGGGGGGCCCCAAAATTTTGGCAGTAAGGGGCCCCGAAATTCCTAGTGGCAGCCCTGTCAACCCGTACTATCCGTCGGCGTCTGAATAAAAAGGGACTGTATGGTAGCATACCCAGGAAGACCCCACTTCTTACCCCGAGACATAAAAAAGCCAGGCTGGAGTTTGCCAAAACTTACCTGAGAAAGCCTAAAACAATTTGGAGAATGTTCCCTGGTCAGATGAGACAAAAGTAGAGATTTTTGGGCAAAGGCATCAACATAGAGTTTACAGGAGAAAAAAAGAGGCATTCAAAGAAAAGAACACAGTCCCTACAGTCAAACATGGCGGAGGTTCCCTGATGTTTTGGGGTTGCTTTGCTGCCTCTGGCACTGGACTGCTTGACCGTGTGCATGGCATTATGAAGTCTGAAGACTACCAACAAATTTTGCAGCATAATGTAGGACCCAGTGTGAGAAAGCTGGGTCTCCTTCTGAGGTCATGGGTCTTCCAGCAGGACAATGACCCAAAACACACTTCAAAAAGCACTAGAAAATGGTTTGAGAGAAAGCACTGAAGACTTCTAAGGTGGCCAGCAATGAGTCCAGACCTGAATCTCATAGAACACCTGTGGAGAGATCTAAAAATGGCAGTTTGGAGAAGGCACCCTTCAAATATCAGGGACCTGGAGCAGTTTGCCAAAGAAGAATGGTCTAAAATTCCAGCTGAGCATTGTAAAAAATCATTGATGGTTACCGGAAGCGGTAGATCGCATTTATTTTGGCTAAAGTTACCTTTACACACCGCAACTGCAGAGAATCAACTGCTACGCAATCAGGATTTTCATCACGGTTGCTTCGAAGTTGCAACGAAATTGCGGCGTGTAAATGTTCAACTTGCTTGTGATTTTCGAAGTTGAGCCCAGTTGCAGTTTCAGAGCCTTGTTCTAAAATCAGAGTCAACCAAGAAGGTGAATTGCCCTGGTTTTGGCGTGTAAACGGGGAATCTGGATGAAATCTGCGTCGCCTAGTGATTTCCCAGAGGCGTGCCACAGCGTGCTGGATACCGCGCCCCATCAGCGATGATTGGTGGAGGCTACTGTGTTTCCATTGGCTGTCCCTTCACAGGGCGTCATATTTAAAGAGCTGTCCATTCACACTACACAATAGCAATGGCGTCATGTATTAGCCAGCCTTCCTGCGCAGGCTATCCAATCATGACGCTATTGCGTTGTCTAATAAGCGTGTTTGGGGCGCGGAATACACA
Organism: Allobates femoralis; assembly: GCA_033576535.1. Taxonomy (NCBI): domain Eukaryota; kingdom Metazoa; phylum Chordata; class Amphibia; order Anura; family Aromobatidae; genus Allobates; species Allobates femoralis. The sequence continues at coordinate 224,771,841 of JARQOC010000004.1, read as the reverse complement.
ACTCAGTCACTCCTATGTTCTTGCAGCGCTGCACAGGTACACCCACATTCCCTTGGTGGTTGCAGCGTGTAAAGCGGCGACGGAAATCAACCGGATGTTTCCTGCAGGATCAGTCTCAACTTGCGGGGAACCACGTTCCCTTAGGTTGAGGGCGCAATTGCGTCTTGTACTTGCGGCATTGGCGATCGTTATTAACCGTTAAAAACGTGCACGCGCACGTTCGGTTGATACCGAGCGCAGGTGATAGTTGCGGCGTGTAAAGGTACCTTAAAGGTTGTGCAACTATTGGGCTGAGGGTGCCAATACTTTTGTCTGGCCCATTTTTGGAGTTTTGTGTGAAATGATCAATGTTTTTCTTTTTGCTTCATTCTCTTTTGTGTTTTTTCATTGAAGACAAATTAAATGAAGATAATAATACCAAAGAATTTGTGATTGCAATCATTTTCAGGAAGAAACTGAGTATTGTCTGACATGCAGGGGTGTCAATACTTTTGTCCACAACGGTATGTCCTTCTTGCTATGCTTTTTACAAACTGCGTAAGGCTGCCTTCCCATTTGCGTATGGGAAGGCAGCGTATGCTGCGTTCCCATACTCAGTCAAGCGCATGCGCACTGCGTTCCTATGTTTTAACATAGGAACGCATAGTGCCTGCGTTTAGCAGCGTTTGCTGCGTTCGGGTGCGGATGCGGAAGATATCTGCTCCCTCCAGGGTTCCCGTCCGCACTCAGGACGCAGCATGTTGCATTTTTTGAGCGCTCGGGGATCTTGGAAAATCAGCAAGCTTCCCCAAGCACACAAAAGTATGCATTGGCGTCAATGGGTCCGCAGTGTTCTGCGCATGGGGGAGGCACCTGAGAAATCTCATATGCTGTTAATGGATGAGGAGATAAAAGGGGAATAGAGAAGGAGATCTTGAGAGGATCGCAGGTTGCGTGTAGGTAGGTACCGGGAGACCATGTCACAGATATATGGAGTGGACGGCTTTTTATGTCATGGTTAGGGTTTTGAAAAGAAAAGAAAGATGAAATAGCAGACAGACATTGTGGGATTTTGGTTAGTAAGGAGGTTATGTCAGGTCAACAGTGTTAGATCTGCGTGTCATGAGAATACAGATGATACTGACAGCCGTGAGACTATATGAGCTGTCCCAGGCCGAAGGACTAGATGCAGAAGAGTAGGGATCCAAGAACTGAACCTTGGGGAACACCGACAGATAGCGGGTGGTGTGGGAGAGAGAGACGCTGAATGTCTGGTTTATTAGATATGAAGAGATTCAGGATAGAGCCAAGTCTATGATACTAAGAGATAAGAGAATCTGTCGCAATAGGGAATGGTCTATGGTGTCAAAGGCAGAAGACAGGTCCAGGAGGACGAGGACAGAGTAGGGTTGCTTGCTCTTGGTGGTTAGTAGAGCGTTGGTGACTTTAGTTAGGGCAGTTTCAGTTGAGTGATGTGGTCGGAAGCCAGATTGTAACTGGTCAAAGAGAGCAGGAGGTGAGGTCGGAGGAAAGTTCAAGATAGACATGCTGTTCCAGTTTTTAAACATAAGGGAGAAGAGAAATGGGGTGGTAGCTAGTCACAGAGGATGGGTCGAGGGAGAACTTTTTGAGGATGGGTGTGATTGATACATGCTTAAAGGATGAGAGGAAGACACCGGTTGTTAGTGAAAGGTTAAGAGATGGGTTAGGGTTGGGATGAAGACTGTGCTGAGGTTGGGGATGAGGTGAGATGGGAACAGGTAAAGCATGCAGGTGGTGAGATGTGATCTTGACAGAAGAAAGGATCATTGATCGTCTGTCTTGGTGTAGAAGCTGGTTTTGAAAAAAGAGGGCTGATTAATTATGAGGAGGGGCTTTTTAAGACTGTGGACCAAAACTTTCTCTGATATTATAAATCTTCTGCTTGAAGAAAGAGGCAAAGTCTTCAACAGAGATAAGAGGAGAGGGAGGAGGTGCTGAGGGATGGAGGAGAGACTTGAAAGTGTTGAATAGCTGTTTAGAGTTGTTAGACAGGGAGGATATGAGATATGAGAAGTAAGTTTTGTTTTGTGGCAGTGAGCAGTGAAGTTGGCAAGGGACTGCTTGTATGCAACAAAGTGCTTGGCAGAATGGGACCTCTTCCATCTCTGCTTAGCGACTATGGAAGCCTGTCTCAGTTCTTTAGTGAGGTTGGTCTGCCAGCGCTGCCTGTCAATTGTGCGAGCTTTGCTATGCATGAGGGGGGTGGGCTAATCAAGCGCTGTTGTTATTGTGGTGTTATATAAAGTGGCTGCAGCTTCTGTATCTTACAGGGAAGCAATGTCTGTGAGGAGAGAGAAGGAACTCAGAGAATGAGCGTAAATCAAGGTGTTTGTAATTTCTGTGAGGATAAGTGAGTTTGTGGAATGGAGGTTGTGCACTAAGAGAGGTAGGAGAATAACAGTAGGTTGTGGTCAGTCAGGGGGAGGGGTGAGTTTGAGAGGTTATTAAGAGAACAGAAGTGGTTGAAGATTAGGTCAAGCATTTGGCCATTTCTGATTTTTGTGAGTGGCTTTGGAGAGTCATTGAGCGAGCCCAAAGGAGGTAGTTAGTGATAAATGTTTAAAGGCAGCTGAGTTGGAAGTGTCAATGGGGATGTTGAAGTCACCCATATGATAGTGGGAATGTCGGCAGAAAGGGTATGAAGTAGCCAGGTGATGAAGTGGTTGAGAAAGGTGATGATGGCTAGCTCTGGGGGGCAGTAGATGACAGCCAGCTGGAGGTTGGAGGGGAAGTAGATGCGGACGGAGTGCACCTCCAAGTAGCGGAGTGTGGTAGAGGAATTGGGGTAAAGGATCATTTATCGGACAGGAGCAATCAACTCTTCCACCATGTTTGTTGCAGGTGTGAGGGGTGTGAGAGAGATAATATACACCATAGGAAAGTGCAACTGGAGAGGCTGTGTCAGGGGGGGTGAGCGGAATAACCTGCATATGGTAGTTTTTCAATAAATAAGACTACAAAACAAGCCTTTTTTGAAGTATAATAGAAAAGTCCAAAGATGTCTAGGTATGATGAACTTGAGATATTTACTTTACAACCTGTAAGTTACATAATGGTAGAATCGTAATGTTCCGGTAAATATGGCAGAGTTACTAAAGTGGCTCTATTGTCTGATAATACTATCTGCATTTTAAGCAAAACCTTGTGTTGTTTTTTTTTGCACAAAAGTTTGCACAATTATGGTTTACAGAACAAATTTAATTTACAAGTAATGTGCCCACAAAAGCAATACAAGGCAGAGAAAAAGTGTCTTCAGGGGGCTGCACCCAGCAGGGGGCTAGAATGAGGAGCCTGGTAGTTAGTGTCTGTAACATATAGTCAAGAGCTACACAGTGATGTCTGTTAACTACAACCTGACTGAACCTCACTACTGCTGTACATTCAACAACTGATTTTCTAACTTGATTCACACTAGAATTTGGAGTTCCATTTTTCAGAAAAGCAATAGTATATGGAAATGGATGCATCACATTAAAAGTAATGAGGTCTGCTTGGTTTTCGTTAAGGTCCATGTCTTTCCTTTTAATGGCAGAAGTAGAGCAACATATTGATGGAACATTCAACTAACGTATGTTGTGACGTACTATGTGAACCTAGCCTTACCTGAAGCTCCTTAATTTTGTTTGTGTTATCTATCATCATATTCTATTCTATTGATACATATTTTCCATTAGCCATAGTGCCACAGCCACCTTACACTTCATCTATTTCTCGGTTCTTGCAATAATGCCTTCTGCTTCATAGAGGACCTGTCACATGGTCAAAAGTTGCCAGATTTATCCTCTTATTTATTGTCTGCTGCTCCCATGATTTTTCAGTTTTATTTATTGTAAAGGGATCCTGTCACCCCCAAAACGCCTCATAAGCTATCAAAACATGTCCCTGCAGCATCCCATCACTAATCTCACACTTCTTTTGGCTCAGAAAAGCATCCTGTGAAAGTTGAGAAAAACGTTTTATAACTTACTCATTAGCGATGTTAATGAGCTGGGGTTATATTCTTTAGTCCCTAAGGCGGGCCATCTTCGTCATAATATTACGCCCTAATAGGCGTGACCTTCTATGCATATTGTATTCAGCTCCTCTCTGCTCTCCTCAGCGCTGTAAAGGCTGTAATGGGGCTGTAATGACGCGAATCGCGTAATTTCCGGCATCGGGTGACGTCAGTACACCCACGCCGCCTGCGCAGTGCAGAGCTTGAAGCCTACACAGCGGCGCGAGTGTACTGACATCACCCGATGCCGGAAATGACGCGATTCACGTCATTACAGCCCCATTACACCCTTCAATCCAAACAGGCCCGGCACCAGCACCCGGCATTCCCGGGCAGATACTGGGGCCCTGAAGAAGTGAGGGGGCCCACTCACTGTCTGTGAGGAAAGCAGTGAGGAGACCTGCTCACAGACAGCTGCCCTCTCTCCTTGTCATCTCTCCTGCTCTGCACTGATCTAGGTGATCGGTACACAGCAGGAGAAGAAGCTTACCAGGAGCTACATGGAGGATGAAAGACCTTCCAGTTCCGGTCATGCTCCAATGTTTAGGAACATAAGGGCTCCATACGCGACATGGTGTCCGCTAACAATTGGAGCTAATTTTCCATTCAAATTGTTAGCAGACACCATGTCCCGTATGGAGAGCCCCTGTGTGCCTAAACATTGGAGCTCCCCCACAAGTGACCTCATTTTGGAAACTAGACACCAAAAGAACTTATCTAGATGCATAGTGAGCACTTTGAACCCCCAGGTGTTTCACAAATTGATCTGTAAAAATGAAAAAGTACCGTATATACTCGTGTATAAGCCGACCCGTGTATAAGCCGACCCCCCTACTTTTGCCCCAAAAATCTGGAAAAACCTATTGACTCGTGTATAAGCCGAGGGTGGACCCCAGCACAGGTATACAGCCCCCAGCAGTGTGGTATACAGGCCCCCCCCAGTGGTATACAGGCCTCCCCAGTGGTAGTATATAGCAGCCCCAGTGGTAGTATACAGCAGCCCCAGTGGTATACAGCAGGCCCCCAGGGGTACATATAGCAGCCCCCAGGAGGTACCCAGCAGCCCCCAGGGGGTATACAGCAGCCCCAGTGGTAGTATACAGCAGCCCCAGTGGTAGTATACAGCAGCCCCAGTGGTAGTATACAGCAGCCCCAGTGGTAGTATACAGCAGCCCCAGTGGTAGTATACAGCAGCCCCAGTGGTAGTATATAGCAGCCCCAGTGGTAGTATACAGCAGCCCCAGTGGTAGTATACAGCAGCCCCAGTGGTAGTATACAGCAGCCCCAGTGGTATACAGCAGGCCCCCAGGGGTACATATAGCAGCCCCCAGGGGGTAGACAGCAGCCCCCAGGGGGTAGACAGCAGCCCCCTGGGGGTACACAGCAGCCCCCTGGGGGTCCCCAGCAGCCCCCAGGTGGTACCCAGCAGCCCCCTGGGGGTCCCCAGCAACCCCCTGGGGGTCCCCAGCAGCCCCCAGGGGGTACACAGCAGCCCCCTGGGGGTACACAGCAGCCCCCTGGGGGTACACAGCAGCCCCCAGAGGGTCCCCAGCAGCCCCTGGGGGTACACAGCGGCCCCCAGGGGGTCCCCAGCAGCCCCTGGGGGTCCGCAGCAGCCCCCGAATGCTGGCACTCGCCCCCCCTTGCAAGGGCCCCCCCCGCTTCTCTTACCATTCCGGACTTCTGATCCGCGCCGCTCCTCGGTGCTCCTCGCTGCTCCGTCCGTCCGTCTTCTACATCCGGGATCCCCGGCCGTCGCGCGATGACGTCACATGCCTGCGACGGCCGGAGATCCCGGATGTAGCAGACGGACGGAGCAGCGAGGAGCACCGAGGAGCGGCGCGGATCAGAAGTCCGGAATGGTAATATAACCATCGGGGGGGGGGTCCCTTACAAGGGGGGGCGAGTGCCAGCATTTGGGGGCTATATGCATTGCTTCCCCCTGCCGCTGATTGACAGGGGGAAGCAGTGCATATTTAATGAGCGGCCCCACATGACGGGGCCGCTCATACAGCAACCCCCCCCCGCCTCCTGAAGCCTCCACAGCCCCGGACACAGCCCCCCCCGTATTGACTCGTGTATAAGCCGAGGGGGAGACTTTTCAGCCCAAATTTTGGGCTGAAAAACTCGGCTTATACACGAGTATATACGGTACTTTTTTTTCACAAAAAAAATATTTTTTCATTTTTATGGATCAATGTGTGAAGCACCTGGGGGTTCAAAGTGCTCACTATGCATCTAGATATGTTCCTTGGGGTGGTCTAGTTTCCAAAATGGGGTCACTTGTGGGGAGCTCCAATTTTTAGCACACAGGGGCTCTCCATACGCGACATGGTATCCACTAACAACTGGAGCTAATTTTCCATTCAAACTGTTAGCGGACACCATGTTGCGTATAGAGAGACCCTGTGTGCCTAAATATTAGAGCTCCCCCACTAGTGACCCCACTTTGGAAACTAGACCCCCAAGGAACTTATCTAGATGCATAGTGAGCACTTTGAACCCCCAGGTGCTTCACAAATTGATCTGTAAAAATGAAAAAGTACTTTTTTTTCACAAAAATTTTCTTTTTTTCATTTTTACGGATCAATTTGTGAAGCACCTCAAGGTTCAAAGTGTTCACTATGTATCTAGATAAGTTCATTGGGGGGGGGTCTAGTTTCCAAAATGGGGTCACTTGTGGGGGAGTTCCAATGTTTAGGCACACAGGGGCTCTCCATACGCGACATGGAGTCCGCTAACAATTGGAGCTAATTTTCCATTCAAATTGTTAGCAGACACCATGTCGCGTATGGAGAGTCCATGTGCCACCAGCACAAGGGCAACTGGAAGAGTCGGGGTACAGCACCAGAAAATGGCACTCTAATGAATGCGCTATTTTCTGGGGTGGCTGTGGGCTGCAATTCACAGCGTGGGGGGCCCAAAACATTTGGGTCTCTCCACGCTGAGGATTACAGCCCCCCAGATGCCAAGTTATACCTGGCTGGCAACCAAAAATACAGCAAAGCTCCATTTCATTTTATTTGTAGAAGTAATAAAAAAAATTATGTGGGGCTTTGCCATATTTTTGGTCCAGCCAGGTATAACTAGGCAGCTGGGGGCTGGAATCCTCAGCATGGAGAGGCTCAAGCGTTCTGGGCCCCCCATGCTGCGAATTGCAGCTCGCAGCTGCCCCAGAAAATGGCACATTAATTGAAGCGCCATTTTCTGGCGCAGTACCCAGACTCTTCCAGTTGCCCTGATGCTGGTGGCAAACTGGGTAATTAGGGGTTAATACCAGCTTTTTTATTGGCAGCTGGCAATAAGCCCGAGATTCCCAATGTCGGGCCAATGTTAGACCCAGCCATTAGGAATCTCTAATAAATAGTAAAAAATAAAATACACCATGCATTAGAAAAAAAAAACAAATACAAATTCAGACTCCATCTTTATTACTCCCACATACCCTCTGATGTAGTCCAAAACGATGGTCCCACAACACTCGATCGCCTCTGCTACATCCAGAGACTGCCGCAAGGGATCAAGTGTCCTCTTGTTGTAATCTCTGGGCTCACGGTGATTGTGCACTGTATGGCAGATCATTGCCATACAGTGAACAATTCATGTGACCGCAGAGGCTGCAGCAAAGGATCAAGCATCCTCTTGTTGTAGTCATAGTGATGGTGCACTGTATGGCAATGATCTGCCTTACAGTGCACAATCGCCGTGACCCCAGAGACTACAACAAGAGGACACCTGCTCCCTTGTTGTAGTCTTTGTGGTCACGTGGATTGTGCACTGTATGGCAGGTCATTGCCATACAGTGCACCATGACTCAGTGCACCATGACTCTGTCTCCAAACACTACAATCACAGCGATTGTGCACTGTACGTGACCCCAGAGGCTGCAGCAAAGGATCAAGCATCCTCTTGTTGTAGTCTTTGCGGTTATAGTGATGGTGCACTGTATGGCAATGATCTGCCATACAGTGCACAATCCATGTGACCCCAAAGACTACACCAAGGGATCAAGTGTTCCCTTCTTGTAGTCTCTAGGGTCAAGGCGATTGTGCACTGTATGGCAGATCATTGACATACAGTGCACAATCGCCATGACCCCAGAGACTACAACAAGAAAACACTTGATCAGAGGGAGATCGGAGAAGGTGGGGGGTGCATTGGGGGTGTAGATTGGAGGGGGGAGAACATAGGGCAGGGATAAGGAGTGGAGGGCACCAGGCCCCCGGATCGGCGGCGATGATCACCGGATCGCAGCGGTGATCACCGGAGGGCAGAGATCGGCTGCCAGAGGTAGATCAGATGGCGGGATGGGGGATCAGATGGCGGGGGGGAGGGAGATCTGAGGGTACCGGGTCGGCAGCGCCAGTGGCAATCTGTGACTGAGGAGGGAGGGCAGAGCACTCACAGTCACAACACCCCCACATCTAATTGGAGGGATAGCGTCACATGGACATTAGCTCCAATCATATCTGGAGGGGGTGACACACAGGTCACCTTGCTCCAGCCAATGGCCAGTGCTATTGCATCACCGACTATGGCTGGAGTGTAATATTTCACCAATTGTCATTCGTGAAATATTACAATCATTCTGATTGACTGTTTCAGTTTCAACAGCCAATCAGAGTGATCAAAGTCATGGGGGGGGCTAAGCCACCGCCCATGGGGTGAACTAGAGGTCCTCATGTTCCAGCAGCTTTGGTGACATTTCAGTGAACCTGATCACTGGAGATGCAGGAACGTGATCCCGCCATGACGTCATAGGTGGGGAAGGAGTTAAATTACCGTATATATTTGGTGAAGAAATCTGCATTGTGGCTCTTCTTTATTCACCATTTGAAATTTTTTGCTTATTAGATTTCAGTGCACAGCAAGTCAATTTTACTTATGAATACTCATGTTTTGTGTGGCGGGGTCTGCCTGAAAAAGACATACTGACACATGTTGACTGCTTTGCAGTTCATGAGTGCTGCTGTGATGAAATCTGAGGGTTTTTTTTTTCTTACTCTGCTGTGTGCACCTCTGCAGGTGGAGGGGTGAATCATAGCATTTAGGTGGAGGTGGGAGGGGTTTTCTTAGTATTCACATCTTCACTCCCCCAGGCTTGAAATAGCTTCCCTTCCCTCCACTAGATGTCAAGGATAGAGCTCATTTCTACTTGGACCCCGTGCTGTGAAGTCGTGCTCTGCTGAGCTATGTTTTTGCTGCTGTTGATTTCCATTTAAGCTGCTGGGCTTTCCCGGTCTGTGGGTGTAGGTAGGGGCTCTTAGCCTATGAGTGATCAGGAGCGAAGGGCTAGGGTGGCGGCCCGAACCTCCTCACTTTCAGAGGTACCTTCGGGACCAAGGCTAGTCAGGGACCCCAAGTCCAGGGCCAGACTAGCTCCCCTTACCCATTTTACCATCTTTCCTACTGATTCCCTATCCGTTATACCACATTGTGACACATACTGTGCACATACCCATATAATGTGAAATGAATCAGTAAGAATCAGAGAAGTAGCCAATGTCATAAGTGTTTTAGTCAGCCTGTATTATAATAGCTAACCTACTTTAACTGCTATGTTTTTATATTATTAGGAGTCCTCATTGGTTGTGTATGGGCTTTTTTTTTTTGTTGAGTAAAGTTCTTACATACATCACTAATACTTCCAAAGACAAATGACAAATAACTCCAGTTTGGATAAAAACATTACTTCTTCTTGTCTCCAAAAAAGAATCTTTTTTGTTTTTCAACCTGTACAAAAATAAAAAAACAAAATAACATTAGTATGTCTGTTTTTCGCACATCAACTTATTTTATCTAATATTCTCTGTGATTCACTGTGTAAGGATTAATTTACACAGACTTTTACCGATCAGCGGTTGTTTACATGCCTATTTATCCAGGCAGAGGAAAGTAAATGATGGGCACTGAGTAATCTATACTAGATTGCCAATGCACATAGGCTGTTATCGCTCTCAACAGTGGGAGCCCTGTTTACACTGGATGATGCACCATCGACAACAATAATCTTTTATGTTATATAAAAGATTATTTCCCCTCAATGAACAAGTGTTTTGATCATTCATTGGTTGATCGTCAGCCTGATTACACAAGATTGTGAAACGAGAGTTTTTAACAATGCTCGCTCACAATTATCTTGCAGACTAAGGCCGGCTTCACACTGTGGCGTGATCCAGTCCGGGGCTGTCTGGGATGACCCAGACAGCCGTGGACCGGATCAGCACACAGGACTGGGGGGCTATTATGCCCTCCGGTCCAGTGTGCAGCACACGCAGTTCCCGCTGCTGATAAGTCAGGACCGCGGGCGCCGCGGTCCTGACCTGTCAGCGCCTGCAGCTGTGTGCAGTGCACACCGGACCGGAGGGCATATTAGCCCCCCAGTCCTGTGTGCTGATCCGGTCCACGGCTGTCTGGGTCATCCCGGACAGCCCCGGACTGGATCACGCCACAGTGTGAAGCTGGCATAATAAGCTTTTAACTAAGTATGAGAAGTAATTAAATGATTATATGTATAAAAAAAGTCTTTTGAGGTTACTTTTTCCAGTATCAAAAGAGAGAGGGGAGGGGGACAAGAGGCGCAATAGTGCCCTTATCACTAGACACTAAATTTCAGCGGTGAAAAAGTGTAATCCACTCACCTACTACAGTTGTGTGACCCACAACTGGCTTGTGCGCATGTAGGATAGTATCCTGATGGCTGCCACTGGACCTCCACCGACTCCACACACGTGGGGTTAAACCGGGAATTTCAGGGAAGAAAGGTGTACTACGGTCCGCGCTGCCAGAAACATCAAGGAAGACCCAAGACGAAGTTTTGATCCAAGCCTTCTTTATTCTCCTCCTACGCGTTTCAGTGCCTACCTGGCACCTTCATCAGGGATTCTGGCAGCGCGGACCGTAGTACACCTTTCTTCCCTGAAATTCCCACTTTTTCCAGTATGGCATTGCTGATTTTAAAGTTAGACAACATAGTAACAACAGAAAGTGATCCTGCCACCATATGGACTGCGCTAATCTCAATAAATAATCAAGGCCTTTCTATAATATACAGATGAATGACGATGTAAAGTACACTGGAGTCTGGGCACCATAGGTCAAGCTTCCCATGTATTTACAACCCAATGTTAAGAGAATACCTTGTCATATTTAAAGAAAATAAAGAATAAACATACCTTGGCAATATTCTGTTTTCTCACAGCTAGATTTGTAAGATCTCTTGAGATTGTTTCATATGGATTGTCTTGTACAATGCTTGCATTGGCCACTTTCTTGTTAATTTCTCTTGACATCATTTCTTTGGATGTCCGAGTGGAAACATGATCAAATGTGTTTGTAGAGCACATAGAGAAGTTTGACATCTTGTCCACTGTATGGTATTCATTGGTGTAGTGGGGGTCTCTAAAGGGTATTTGTGCATAGGTTTCGTCAGCCTCACAGTTGGACATAGAGGTGGGAAACAAAAATGAGCTGTCAGGACTTTCGGGTCTAGCATGTAAGAATGATGTTTTACTATTAACTGTCTGGAAAGATGTTGCAAACCTCATTTCCAGAACTTCACATTCAGAAAGTTCATTTAGGCTTGAAATCAGTTTGGGTTTTCTACTGTCTGCGGATGAGCCTTGTAAATGTGCCAGGGCCGAAGGCAAGCTATGGTCTAATTTAACTTCAGAATAAAGCACATTTTGCGGATTGTTTTTCACCATATTCTTCTTATTGATTTGAGTTTCTTTTACATGTGAATAATGAACATCTTTGTTAGCGCTCGGAGAATATGAATTTCCATTTGACTCTCTTTTAGGCTTTGCATAGATTTGCTCATCAGCATCATCTTCATCCAGATAACAATTTCTCTCTGGCAATGGTGGCGCAGTTTCCTACAAAGATTTATAAAATATATTTGTTGTTAGTGATAGAACTACATGTACTAGTTATAAACAAAATTGCTAACATTATACGGTATTTGTTGTTACAGAATAATTCCATTTTTTACATTTAATTATCCTCCGCACAATGCAAAGTTATGAATTTTTGCAATTAACCTCATTCCTTATTCATTTTCATCTGCTTCATGCCCCTTTAATGTTTTCGTTTTCAGCTCATTGCCTAGCTTATCGGCTACCTGTACAGTTGCTGGTTTCCAAGGCATGGACCACATGCTTGTGCGTTTTCTTGTATCTTCTTGGTGCTTTTCCTTTTGGAAGTTGCTGTGTTCCCGGACCGTGGTGGGTGGAGGTGAGGGGAAGTTAGCACAGGGCTGGTTGAGGAGCAGAGGGTAAGGGTGATGGCCCAGTCCTCCTTGCCATCAGAGGTACCTCTGGGTACAGGGTCAGACTAGAGACCCCAGTTTACCTTGCCCATTATTACCATCCTGTTTCCCATACCCTCATCTGCCACACCAGAAACCCTGACAGCATACTGTTGGCTATACAATTTGCAAGTGTTGCTTAGAGACTGGCTGGATTGGGCCAACTTCAGATGACCTGTGCTTCACTGATGTTGCAGAGGCAAAGTTAGCTTTACTACTAGCACTATAGAGCACACAGTTTGGGCCAGTGACTCACCCATATGCCGGCCCAATGTGTCAATTTTTAGGAGCTCAATGCTCCCTGTAAGCAGAAAGCCAGGAAGCAGTGGGGTGGTGCGTGCACTTTCGAAGAACAAACATGAGACAACCCATTTCATGTCATGTAATAGAAGAAACATTAAAGTCTGTATTTTATCAAATTGATTCAAAAGTGTTAATTGTTTTTTATCATCACCATTTTACCTTTTCACAGTAAATTTATGTTCATCATGTTTAAATCCACTTTTTGTTGATTTTCTTGCTGGAATTTAGTTTTAAGCAACTACCATAGTAGCCTTTCAGTAATATCATATTTTCTACAATTAAATCTTCCTCCAATATAATTTCAGTAGCTTTGCACATAAAAAATTACTGTTATATGAATGTGGACATTAATGTTAAACTACTGATATCTGTAGGTCAATGCACATAGGCATAGGTTGTGCCACCAGAGCCAGCATGGGTTTGTATCTAAGGATGCCCTTACATTTGGCGACATTCCAGCGATCCCGACAACGGTACGACCTGGTAAGGATCGCTGGAACGTCACTACATGGTTGCTGGTGCAATGTCAAACAGTCAGGTCTATTCAACAACGCAGCAATGATATAGCGACCCGTATAACGACCTCAGCGGTCATTGGGACTCTGTCACACAGCAGCTACTCTGACGACTCAGACATACGTGGCAGAGTTCTGAGTCACCAACTAGGTTGTTGTTAAGGTGTCAAACACACCGATGCATGCTGCCCAGCGGGAACCCGACGATCAAAAAATGGTCCAGGACATTCAGACACGATCGGTGATCTCACAGCGGGGGCCTGGTCGCTGCTACATGTCAAACATGGTGAGATCACTGGCGAGGTCGCTGTTGCATCACAAAACCTGTGACGTAGCAGCGATCTCGCTATGTGTAACGGGGGCTTAAGTCATGTCAGGCTAATTTGATTTCCTTCTATGACAGAATCACTGACTAAAGGCCCAATCTCACATAACGACGCATTAGCAATCCCGATCCCGATAATGATGTGCAGTGATAGGCACAAATAGGCATCTTACCAGTGATGTGAAAAACGACGCACTATGTGTGACAGGGCCTTATGTGGATCAGGGAAATGTGGCACGTACGTATAGTATATGTTGACTTCAGCAAAATATTTGCCAAAGTATCTCATACGATCTCTATTAGAGAAATGACAAACTATGGAAAAGACAAGACAACTGTTAGGTGGATTCATTACTGGCTTAGTGATTGGACCCAAAGAGTCGTCATAAATGGTTGCACATCCAGTTGGAAGAATGTCTCAAGTGGGGTATCACAGGGCTCTGTCCTGGGTCCAGTGCTGTTCAACATCTTTATCAATGATTTAGACGAAGGAAATAAGAGTAAACTGATTACATTTGCTGATGACACAAGGCTAAGAGGTTATTAGCTGATACTAGAAAAGATAGAGGATTCAAAAGGATCTAAAAAACTGGAACAGAGGGCAGTAACTAAAGATCCCGTCACACTCACGCACCAGCGATCCCGACACTGAGACTACCTGGTAGGGATCACTGGTGCGTCGCTACGTGATTGCTGGTGAGATGTTAAACAGTCAGATCTCACCAGCGACGCAGCAATGATACAGCGTTCATTGGGACGCTGTCACTCTCGGGCGTAGTATTGAGATTGCTGGTCGTTTTCCCTGTCAAACACAGTGATTATTATTACATATTTATATAGCGCCATTGGTTCCATGGCGCTTTACATGTGTAGGGGCAGACGGGAACAAGAACATAAAAATAATGACAATTTAATCATACAGTTACAGTAGGGCAGAGATCCTGTCCTTGAGGGCTCACAGTCTATAGGGGATGGGTGGGAGACAGTAGGAAGGGGAGAGGTGAGGTTGAGATGGTGCAGTGGATTAGGTCTCAGTGTGGGTTGTAGGCTTGGCGAAAGAGGTGGGTCTTCAGGTTTTTCTTGAAGGTTCCCAGGGTAGGGGAGTGTCTGATGTGGTGTGGGAGAGATTTCCAGAATATGGCGGATGCATGAGAGAAGTCTTGTATGCGGTTGTGGGAGGTGGAGATGTGGGGGGAGAAGGGAGGAGCTCTTGAGAGGAGCGCAGATTGCGTGAGGGGAGGTATTGCGAGACCAAGTCAGAAATGTATCGAGGGGACAGGTTTTGGATGGCTTTGTATGTCAGGTTTAGCGTTTTGAACTGGGATCTCTGGGAGGTGGAGAGCCAGTGAAGGGCTTGGCAGAGGGGGGAAAGAGGGGAGTAGCGGGGCGCCAAGTGGATGAGTTGGCAGCGGAATTGAGGATGGTTTGGAGAGGTGCAAGGGAGGTTGCGGGGAGACCAGTGAGCAGGAGGTTGCAGTAGTTGAGGCGGGAGATGATGAGGGCATGGACAAGTGTTTTGGCAGTGTCATGGTCAAGGAAAGAGCGGATTCGGGTAATGTTTTTGTAGTGGTCCCAGGACCGAGCCTTGGGGAACTCCGACAGTTAGGGGGTAGGGCGAGGAGGAGGTGTGAGAGTGGGTGACGCTGAAGGTCCAGTCTGTTAGGTACGAGGAGCTCCAGGAAAAAGCTAGGTCAGTGATGCCAAGAGATTCTAAGAAATTGAAGTAGGAGGGAGTGGTCAACTGTGTCGAAGGCAGCAGAAAGGTCGAGAAGGAAGAGGATGGAGTAATGTCTCTTGCTCTTAGTGATCAGTAGGTCATTGGTAACTTTGGTTAGGGCTGTTTTGGTGGAATGGTGGGATCGGAAGCTGGATTGTAGGCGGTCGAAGAGGGAGCTGGAGGAGAGATAGGAGGACAGTTCGGAATAGACTTGTTGCTCAAGCAATTTTGAGGCGAAGGGGAGGAGAGATATGGGGCGATAGTTGGAGACTGGTGCGGGGTCGAGGGAGGGTTTTTTGAGGATGGGTGTGATTAGGGCATGTTTGAAGGATGAGGGGAAGACGCCGGTATTAAGTGATATGTTGAAGAGATGGGTTAGGGCAGGGATGAGGACTGTGGTGAAGTTAGGGATGAGGTGGGAGGGGAGAGGGTCGAGGGCACAAGTGGTGAGGTGGGATCATGCTAGAAGGGAGGAGAGGCGCTCTTCTGTCATGGAGGAGAAGCTACTTTTGGACTAGGGGGGGGGTGGGTAATAAAGGGGGAGGGGTGAGGGGATTGTGGATCAAAGCTTTCCCTTATTTTGTCGATCTTCTATTTGAAAGAGATAGCAAAGTCGTCGGCGGAAATGAGAGGAGAGGGAGGGGGCGCGGGAGGACCGAGTAGAGCGTTAAAAGTTATGAATAGTTGCTTGGGATTGTGGGAGAGGGTGGTTATGGGAGAAGAGAAGTAGGCTTGTTTTGCGGCGGTCAGTGCAGTCTTGAAGTTGATGAGGGACTGTTTGTACAAGGCAAGGTGTTCTGAGGAGTGGGATTTCATCCATCTCCGCTCAGCCGCCCTATACGTCCGTTGAAGTATTTTAGTGTGGGCGGTGAGCCAAGGTTGTTTGTGTGCGCGGGTTTTGTTGTATGAGAGGGGGGCGGTCTAGTCGAGGGCTGTGACGAGAGTGCTGTTATAGAGGGTGGCGGCTGCGTCAGCGTCATGGGAGGAAGCCAAGTCAGTGAGAGGGAGGAGGGACTTGGAAAGTGAGTGGAAGTCAATGAGTTTGAGGTTTTTTCGGGGGTGAGGGAGTTTCCAGAGAGGGGGGAGCATGGTAGGGGGAAGAGGGAGGAGAAGGTCAGCAGCTTATGGTCAGATAGGAGGAGAGGTGAGTTTGCGAGGTCGGTGAAGGAACAGAGGCGGGTGAAGATGAAGTCCAGTGTGTAGTTGTCATTGTGTGTGGCGGAGGAGGACCATTGGGAGAGGCCGAGGGAGGAGGTTAGAGAAAGGAGTCTAGAGGCAGCTCCACTGGAGTGGAGTTGGGAGGGCTGCCGACGGGAGCACAACGACAAAAAAAACCTTTTTGACAGTGAGAGTGATTAACGAGAGGAACAGGCTTCCATGAGAGGTGGTGAGTTCCCCATCAATGAAAGCCTTCAAACAGAGGCTGGACAGACATCTGTCTGAGATAATTTAGTGAATCCTGCTTTAAGCAGGGGGTTGGGCTAGATGACCCAAGAGGTCCCATCCAACTCCACCATTTGAGTATTCTATTGTAGAACTTGCCACTCAACTACTAATTTGGTGGCTGCATGAATCTGCTTTGGTCATGACTGCATGTAAGCTTGAATTGGACAACATAAAAAGACTATAAGTCAAATACAAGGTTGTTATCAGAAAAGCCCATGTGAATGCTACTATGGTATATATAGAATGTACCTTTGCACTTTCTTCTGTTTGCTTCTTTTGTGCCTTCGGGTTATTGACACCTTTTTTAGGAAGTCCTGCCTTATGCTGAGAAACGGATTTTTCTACCTTTGAATTTGGTCCCTGAATGTTGTCGTACTTGTTGTTTTCCGAAAACTGTAAAAATAATTTTTTTATTACATTTATAATTTGTTTGACTAGTAAAAGTGTCCAAAATGAACATAAATAATGTAATAAAATGTGTGATCCCTAACAACAAAGTGTTGAAAAATATAATCATACACTAGATGGGGGCCTGATGTTATCGCATCGGGAGGTCAGTAACATCAGAATGGGGGTGGGCTCTGTGACGCTGGGCGGCATCTGTCTCCTTGTGCGTTCTCCCCATCCGCTCTCTCTCTTCTCCCCTGTGCTGTCTTTTCCCCTCTGTGCTCTCTCCTTTGACTTATCTCACCCTGTACACTGTCTCTCTCCCCCCATGCCCTCGGTAGTCGGTGGTACCACTGGAAGTATTGTGCAAGGGGCCATTACCGCCAGTTGGTGCTATATTTGCACATCCATCACTTGGGTGTGCAATTATGGCTGCTGCCGGTGCATGACAACCAGGGACAACCGGACAGAAAAGGATAACAGATGCCACAAGAGGATTATGTAAGTAGATAAGGAATCTGTTGTTCTGTAAATCAGCTTTCTCTAAAAGAAGACAATTGCTATTGATAGGCAAAAAAAAAAATTGTGATATTAGTTATAATGACATGTTCCTCTAGGTCAAAACACTGAGACTGGACATGATCCCGACAGCTATGAAGTCATGTGGACATAGTAGTTTCTTTAGCTTTCACAAGACACATTGCCAACTTTATATATGTAGCTTCTGGAAATGAATGAGGTTTAGCTACAGACAAGGCGCTTTATCAGGTAGAAGTTAAGAAATCTTGGGGTTACATCAAGCAAATGGCCTTTTACAGGTAACCATGCACATTAGATAAATTTCCACTAACCCACCCAATTCAGCAGAGTTGGTTGACAATCTGTATTATCACAACACTCCCAGAATGGAAGATATCAAGGGAAAGAAAGGTTGATGCTGGTGTATTTCAAAATAATGTTTTGTTCCATTTCGTCATGTGGAGATGTAAGGAGTCAAGAGAAATAGCTGTCAGGCAAGAACTACACTAATTGTACAGCCAACCCAAGTGAAAACACCATTTTATATCTGAAATGTATAGTTAGGAGGAAAGGGTATTAGACTGTTTTTGATTATAGCAAATGTGGTGCCCCTGAGGTCTGGTCATCACAAAGGGGTACTGCACTCACTCCACGGTGTGTGGTATTCCCTTCTGTGGTAACCAGGGTTGGTAAGTCCAGTCACCCACAAACACACCCAACACACCCGGTCCCAGGGATAGCGGGTGAACCCAGCAGTAAGACAGCTCAGGCAGCTCGTGGGACGGCGTGGTGAGAAAGGTGGTGGGTGGGAAGTGAGCAGGAAGCGGTCAGAGAGAGGAAAGGGACAAAGGGAAAACACCACTAGAAGTGGGAGGTCAGTTGGAAGAGAGAGTACAGTGAGGACAGAGAAGAAGGACCCAGAGGACTTGAGCAGAGATGAGGCTTGTCCCGAGGCCAGAGACTGCAAGGAGACAGAGGGAGCCCAGGGGTGCAGGAAGTGAGCGATCCACCCATGCGCCCGAGTCTGCAGTGAAGCAGAGGGGAAGGGTGAGCACCAGGGACCCGGCCCTGAAGGTGGCGAGGGGACTTCAAGCTCCAACCACGGAACCAGTGGCCACGAGATGTAGAGGAACTGTGGCCAACTCCAGGCACATTCTCTGAGAAGGCAGCTGTACTAGGGTCAGGGTACACAGCTGGTCGCCCAACAAGGCCCGTGGCTGCTGGATTGGGGCTCTGTGCGCGGAGGCGCGTGCAGGAAGGAGGAGAGCAGGCAGCGCAGAGGAAGGAAGGCTCGAGAGGGAAGGAACATGAAAGGGGTGTACTGGACAAGCCATGCTGGTTGCTAAGGACTACCCAGACTGCAACTGTACTTGAACTGTGACCTGTAGTATGTGCAGAGAAAACTGGAGTAAGCCAGGTTTGAAACTCAGAACTGTGCGAGAATGTTCATTTCCCGCCTGAGCAGTGGTAGACTGAAATGACGCGCAGACAGCAGGAGCCTGCCTGTGAGATGTCCTGAACCTTCCCTGCAGCCAGTTTAGCCCTGCTGGCCATTCATCACCCTAACAACCCTCTACTCCGGATGCCCTAGGGACCCACTCCATCTGTGGGCAGTGACACCATCAGAGCTGCCATCCCAACATCCCCACAGGTCCTGGTCTGCAGCAGCGGCCACCAACAGCCGCATACGACGGGTGGCGTCATGACAACCATCCCTCAAAAATACCCTATTCCCTAATCCAACTCCCCTGTTTATTGACTGCTCCGGGGCCACGGACCAGGTCACGCCACTGTGACATTCCCAAAGATTCCCGATCTCCCCCAGACGACATCGCCAGAAGCGAGGGAGAGGCCTGGCTCCGAGTACCCCACTGCCCCTGTCGGGGCGAGTCACATACCTTAATAAAATATTGGGACAGCTTCTCTCCATAGGGCTCAATAGGTGTATTTTGGTAATGGGATATCAGAGCAGGCAAACCTTCGTGGGAATAACAATCCCCTGATACTACCAATTCTCCATTTGGCAACTGGTTTATAACAAAATGTCGGCATCTCTCTCTCCCCCTGTAAGAAAAAGAAAAAAATCTAAATATTTTCTTCTCAAAGCAAAGATTCTTATCTACAAATATGTAAAATTCTCCCAGTTTGTCCATAACGTTTGAGTAAGGTCAGTATGTTGGTGTCTACTCTTACTGACAAATCTAACACTCACTCGATTTTCACAGAACAACTGAGATTCTATGAAATGTAGGTGTGAAACAATTCTGAAAGTGGATCTTTAGGTTAGCTCATATATGCAAGAAAACTCTTATGGCCAAAATATGTATACAGTATATTTCTTTTAAAACATGAAACCCTTTGATGCTCACTATAATTAGCTGGACCGAGGAGTATAAAAAATAAGCCTCTGTGCACACTTGTATCAAAGTGTCTGCTATCTGTTTGTAGAGGGGGTGTGATTGTTGGATTAAGGGATCGAATTTTGAGGAAAATTGTAGAAGAGGGCTAAATATTAAATAGTTAACTTAGGAAATGTGACAGATCTCCCTAAAATGTTTTTATGCCAAACTTTATACTGTGCATGTTGGGAATTTAAGTATCTGGGGTAGCACATTCTAGAGAACTGATGCAGCTCAAGGTGTTTCAGATTATAGAGCAGGGGTCTCAAACTCCAGGCCTCGAGGGCCGCACACAGTCCAGGTTTCAGGATTTCCTTGGAATTTGACAGTTGGTCATTTGATTACCAGCTGTCAAATGCTATGGAAATCCTGAAAACCTGCACTGTGTGCGGCCCTCGAGGCATGGAGTTTGAGACCCCTGTTATAGAGGATGTTAGTTGTAGATTATTGGTGGAATGGAGAGTATAGGTGGGCTATAGATAGATGAGGGAGGAGATTTAGGTTGTTATAACACTGTGAGTGACGGTGATAATAAGCTTAAATGTCATTCTGTAACTAGAAATGAGAAAGCAAGAGCGCAAAATAGGGTCTTATCCTTTTTTAAAAAAGTGGTTAGCAAAGGTAACTGCTCACCTGGTTCGGTTGTGGCACCCACAACCAGTATATGCGCACAATACGGATCCTCACTCCACGAGGTCTGTGGCGATAAATATCCAGAAAGGACGGTGCTTTTTGTTCCACGCAAGCTGTAATTGGAAAAAGACCACAATGGATTAGAGGGTAATGGTGCCTTTATTCAACACATTTCAGAGTGTGTCTCTGCTCTTTCATCAGGAAGGCAAATATGGTCCTCTGTTCCATTGTGGTCCTTTTCCAATTACGGCTTGTGCGGATCAAGGAGCACTGTCCTTTCTGGATTTAAATGTCACTCTATAGCACATGGGCTACTTTTACAATGATTCGCATAGAGCAGGGCATCGGTGTAGTGGCTGGATAGAATCATAAACTTGCATCTGTTATCATGATAGATTAAAGAGGGACAAGAGTTTGGAGAGTTGAGGACAAATTAGCAGTGAGTTAGAAAGTGAAGAATAAGAGATAGCTGACATCTCTTGTATTTTGTAGAAGGCCAGTGGTGCAGCTGCAGGAAAAAGTACAGAAGGTGAAATAATTATTAAAAACATCATCAATTTTCTAAGTAAATTTATTTCTAAAGATATTATTGATATGAATTTCTCATCAGATGTGGTTAGAACCCATTAAATCCACACAAGAAAATAAATCAAGCCATAGATGTCTATAAATTAAGTTACCGTATGTGTAATATAATCAATGACACAGTGAAAGTATTAGGGAACATCCTTACTGAAATATATTCAATGCTTTGTACAAAAGTCTTTATTGGTGATGAAGCTTCAAGAGGACTCCTGTATAGAGAAACTAGTAACATGCATTTCTCAGGTGTGATTTTGGCCCATTCTTCCACACAAACACTCTTCAAATCCTGAAAGTACTGTGGGCTCCTTCTGTGAACTCTGAGCTTTAGTTCCTTCTGTAAATTTCCGACTGAATTCAGGTGAAGTGATTGACTGGGCCGTTCTAGCAGCTTTATTTTCTTTATCTGTAATCAATTGAGAGTTGCTTTGCCTGTTTGTTTGGGCTTATTGTCTTGTTGAAATATCCATCCTCGTTTCATCTTCATCATCATGGTAAATGACAGTAGATTTTTATCAAGAAAATCTTGGTACATTTATCTATTCATCCTTCCTTCAATTATATGAATTTTGACAGAGCTGTATGCTGAAAAGACATTTCTGTGGTCCAGGACATAACAATGATAATATGAAAGTTGTCATATTAAAAGCCCATTTCAAATCACAGAAACATTGAAGAGTCTTGGAATACAAATGAATTAGAACCTTTGATTCTGGGCAGGTTTAAATCTGTCAGAAGGATTTATGACTCACTACAAAATCTGAGAGTCCTTTCCAGAACACTGGGGGCACATGGATGAGAAATTTACATATAAATTGTGACCTTAAAAACGTTCATACCACTAAGTTGGGCTAATTAAGGATTCTCTCTCTAAGCATAGTTTGTTAATTTAAATGTTCATTTATTATTCCTTGCATCTGTTCTGGTTGTGTGTATATATATTTGTATTTCTTTTAATATTTTGTCATACCATGCCTGATGAAGAGATGTGAGAAGTCTCAAAATCTTGCTTTATAACATCAATTACTTTATTATTTTTGTTAGCCATTAAAAGGTATCACAACTACAGGATTACTATTTTGGTTCTCCCTCTGAGAGCAATAAACAATTTTTCAGCTGGCTAACACAGTACCAAACCTGTTTTTCTTCTGAAAAAAAGCTACACACCATGATTTTCCAACCTCCAAACTTCATTGTTAGTATGGTGTTTTAAGGCTGACAAGCAGTGCCTTTTAGTTTCCAAACATGGTGTGTAATATGACATCCAAAGGATTCAATTTTAGTCTCATCTGACTAGACTGAATTCTCCCAGTATTTCACAGGCTTGTCTAAATGTTGTTGAGCAAACTTTAAAAGCACATGAACATGCTTTTTATTCAGCAATGGAGTCTTGTGTGATGAGCGTGCACATAGGCAATGGAGGTTGAGTGCATTACTTATAGTTTTTGTCAGGATTCTGAGTTTTCCATTGAACTTTCTGTGTCTCCTTGCCTTATCCAAGATGGCGTCTGCTGCTTTGTCATAACCTTGAGCTTTCTGGCTGTTCTGCCTATATAAGTTTCGGTCCTACATCCATGCCTTGCCTAAGTATTTTGTATACTATCTGGCTCTTCTGTGTCACTCTGGACTTGGCTTCACTGACTTTTACTGTTGCAAACTCCTGGCCAATGTTCTGGACCTTCTGACTATTTCCAGCTCCTCCTAGAGTCCGGGTCATTTCTTGCTGCACCTGCTTCCAGTAACCTGCTCTGCTGAGTCTCGTTTGTGTCCTGGCTTGTCTGCATTCATCTACATAACTTCAGGTTTGAACTGCTCAACTCGCCTGCAGGACTTCCCGGTCTGTTATACCCCTACTGGTACGCTCACAACTGTGTATCTGTGTATCTTTTCTCACCAAGATCCTCGGCCGGAAAAGTAGATGAGTATGATGCGTTTTTTTATCTGTTTGACATTCATATGACATGCGTATGGCATGTGTATGACATGCCAGTGTGTCCTTTTCCCCCACCTAGCATTCATATGTCTTGCGTATGTCATACATAGACACACAGATGACATGTGTTTTTAGCATGGACTTTCCCATTCTGTAAAAATTAGAATAGATAGACAGACAGATAGATATATCGACGGGATAGATAGATAGATAGATAGATAGATAGATAGATAGATAGATAGATAGAGTTCCATAAGAAAGGTTGCAGCACTCCAATATGATATAGCCAAGGTGTTTTAATCCAGCTTCAGGCACAGAAAAATGGCGATATGCCATGCATATCCTTCCACGAGCTTTTCAGAATAGTTGGTAGGAATTTGGGCCCATTCCTGCTGACAGAACTGGTGTAACTGAGCCATGTTTGTAGGTCGCCTTGCACACACCTGCCTTTTCAGCTTTGCCCATAAATTTTCAATAGGGTTGAGATCAGGGCTTAGTCACTCCAAAACATTGGCTTTTTTATCCTTAAGCCACTATGTAATCAGTTTAGTAATATACTTTGGGTCACTTTGGGTTACTTCAGTATTTCCACATAATCTTCTTTCCTCATGATGCCATCTATTTTGTGAAGTGCACCAGTCCCTGCTGCAGTAAAACAACCCCACAACATGACACTGCCACCTCCATATTTCACAGTTGGGATGGTGTTCCTAGGCTTCTAAACTTCTCCCTTTTGCCTCCAAATGTAGCAATAATCATTATGGCCAAATTGCCCAATTTTAGTTTAGTCAGACCACAGGACATGTCTCCAAAAATGTAGGTCTTTGTTCCTGTGTGTATTTGCAAACATTAATCCTGCTTTTTTATGTTTCTTTTGGACTAATCATTTCTTCCTGGAAGAGTAGCCTTTCAACCCGTGATGATACAATACTTGTTTCACTGTGGATACTGCTGCATGAGAGACTGATGCACCTCTCAAAATAGATGGCATCATGAGGAAAGAAGATTATGTGGCCATACTGAAGCAGCATCTCAAGACATCAGCCAGGAAGTTAAAGCTTGGGTGAAAATGGGTCTTCCGTAATCATCTTCACAAGGTCTTTTGTTTTTGTTCTTGGGTCGATATCCACATGTTGGACCAAAACACGTTCATCTCTGGGACACAGAACCCATCTCCTTTCTGCGAAAAAAAAATTGCACAGCACACGCACAGAACGTATACAGCGTTTTCAGCATGGCCTTTTCCCATGCTGTAAAAAGTTAAAAGTGATAGATAGTGCTATGTATACCTGTGCTGTTCTGTTTTTCTATTTCTTTAGATAGACAGACAGACAGACAGACAGATAGATAGATAGATAGATAGATAGATAGATAGATAGATAGATAGATAGAATTGAGACCAGAAGCTTATATACACTATATATAAAGACACATGCATGCTTTTCTCACTATCTGACATGAAATCAGAATAAACCTTTTTGGGTCAATTGTTCAATTAGGATTGCCATAATTATTAATATTTGCCAAATGCCAGAATAATGAGAGAGAATGTTTTAAGGCCTTTTTATTACTTTCTGCAAAGTCACAAAGTACATACAGTAAGATTACTATGCCTTTAAACAATTTGGGACAGCCCATATGATAATGTAATATGTTTGGAAGTTTCTGATAGGTTTAGGTTTATTTGCAACATCTGAGTTAATTAGAGACACACCAGTGGATGTATTATGTAATTTAATGCCCACCTGAAACACACTGTGTCTTTGTGTAGCATCATGGGAAAGTCTAAAGAAATCAGCCAAGATATCAGGAAAAGAATTGTGGACTTGCACAAGTCTGGTTCATCCTTGGGGGCAATTCTCAGATACCTGAAGGTGCCTTGTTCATCTGTACAAAACATTATATGCAAGTACAAACAAGATGGGAATTGTCCAGCCAACATACCGCTCAGGAAGGAGACAGGTTCTGTGTCCCAAAGATGAATGTGCTTTGGTCTGACATGTGCATATCAACCCAAGAACAAAAACAAAAGACCTTGTGAAGAAGCTGGTAAGATTGTGTAATTATCCACAGTGAAACAAATTTTGTATCAACATGGCCTGAAAGGCCACTCTGCCTGGAAGAAACTGTTAGTCCAAAAGAAACATAAAAAAGCCAGATTAATGTTTGCAAGTGCACACAGGAACAAATACCTAAATTTTTGGAGATATGTCCTGTGGTCTGACGAAACTAAAATTGAGCAGTTTGGCCATAATGACCATCGTTAGGAAAAAGGAGGAGGAAAAAGGGAGAGGTTTAGAAGCCTAAGAAAATCATCCTAACTGTGAAAAACAAAGGTGGCAGCATCATGTTGTGGGATTGTTTTCTTGCAGGAGGGACTGGTGCACCTCACAAAATAGATGGCATCATGAGTAAAGAATATTAAGTGGCAATACTGGAGTAACCCAAAGTTACCGAAAGCATACTGCCTTACTGGTTATATAATGGCTTAAGGATACTACAGACATGGCTCAGTTTGTGTGTATGTTTATAGTACAAAAACTACTCAAAAAAAGGCAGCATCAGCAAATCTTACCATCAGCACTCAAAGGATGCAGTCAGACCCCATAATGTAGAGCAAGCCCAGGTGCAAGCGGATTAAATCACCTCTACCTACAACAACATGTGGGAGGTGACTTGCCATTCACATAATGGGCTTGCATAGGACTCCATTCACACTGATAAATATGAAATTTCTAAAATTCCATTCACAAGCTGAATTTTTTTTCCATATGCATAAAAAATGCACATACTGTGCGCAGCATTTTTCCTGCCAAAATGCTGGTCTTTGTGCAGAATGATCTGTCGCAAAAATGGTGCATTTGAGCAAGCCCTAAATGGTTTTCTGAAAATGGAAATAAATTAATATAGAAATGCTAAATCTCTCGCAGCTCCTGCACGAATGCTCCGATAGTCTCTGCCAGTCTTGTCACTTGGCTTCAGTGAAATTGTGGAATAATCTTATGTTATAGTAGCTAAAAAGTAAATAATGACCAGCAGGGACCACCTGAGATTTTGCTTGAAGATAGAGAGGATTTAGTAGGGTTGCTTGAGGGACATATGACTTTTTATTGCTTTTTTTCTGCTGTAGGATATACATAAAGATAACAAATCTGCAATGTTTTCTATTATTTGACTGTTAGGGTACTTTTACACGCAGCTACATTTCTAGGGTGGCTACAGGTAACTTACTGGTTGCAGTGAAATCATGGAGACAAGGTTCTATCCTGTTGCTGTGTACAAATGGAATAATCTCTCCATGATTTCACTGCAACCAGTAAGTTACCTGTAGCCACCCTAGAAATGTAGCCGCGTGTAAAGGTACCCTTAAGGTACCGTCACATGCCGCAATATGGCTTCCATATCGCTGACGGTTTGACATGAGCGCGCACATTTCGGGCACTTTTTTCAGAGCGCTGTGGAGCTGTCACATGTAGCGATCTCGCGTGCGATCTCCGGCGATCCTATGTTCCGGAAATCGCCTGCAGAAGACCGGAAGCGATTTTCCCACATCACCAAGTCACACGCCACAACCACATCAGCGATGTGTGCGTAGAGATTGACCATGGCGAGGAGACAGGCATGCCAGAGTGTGTTACACCGCACCCCAACCACTTCAATTGGCCTACAAAACTGCGTTACCACCAAGCCACCAATCACCGCAGATGGGTCTTCTGAGATTTCTTGTTTTGAAGGAGGAGCCAAGGTTCCAAAACATGCAAAAATAAAATCCCTTTGTTTAATCTTCACGCTCTATTCCTGCACAGCAGCGCAGTATTTTAACACCTTTCTTCCTTTCCCTTGTAAGTGCTGCTGGTATTATGAATTCACAGATACAGTGCTCTATATTGATGGAGATGATGCTACCATCCGTGCCCTTGATAGATGTGCACTTTTCTAATGTGACAATGATGCAAAACACACATCTGTTGCACTTATGAAGAACAGGGTGACAGTGATTTAGTGGCCAAGTATGTCTCCTGATCTGAATCCAACCGAACACCTATGGGGAAATCCGACGAAACAAATTGAGTGTCACCCGCCATACTGCATCCAGGCTCTAAAAGAGATTGTTCTTCAACAATGAAAAAGATAAATATTCCAATATGTCACCAACTTGTTAATTCCACACCTAGAATACTTGGTGCTATGCTAAAAAATCATGGAGGTCTTAAAAAGACTAGATGAAGTACTTTTTGATGTGAGGTGTGTTCATTTTTGAATCAACTAATTTCGAGTAAAACTAAAAAATTTGTAATGAAAATTATATTATTAACCTTACTTTCATGTTATGGTTTCTTGTGTTCAGTGAGATTTTAATTTAAATCTTGCTATTCAAATGGGGGTACTCACTTATGCTAGGCACTAGATATATATGTTCTACATAGGTAATGTCACCTATATTTATTAAAATCGTCTATATCTATGATGTCTCTAGGGTATCGGGGATATTATTGTATTAGGAGTGCTTCTCAGGCTGTTAAGGAGGCCTCACCGATGTGGAAGCTGTTTTCATAGAAGTAATCACATGCCCATGACAGCCTGAGTGTCTCCTCCATCACTGATATTATCATTCTCCAAACCATTAGCAACTGAGAACACAATTATATTACAGTAATCCTGAGAGAGCAGGAAGTTTACAAGAAAAAAAACAAGCAGGAAAATTGCATATAAATAACATTAGATATAACATCAATTTAAAATGTGTTAAAGTTGGAGCAGTTACTGAAATGCTTTCCAAGGATATGACAAAACATATACCATATATCTTTATTCTGTATCAGCTAATAGCTAGAGAAAAAATAATAAAAATTGAAGTCTATCAAAAGATATAACAACATTACACTGTGTGCAGAATTATTAGGCAAGTTGCATTTTAGAGGATTATTTTTATTATTGATCAACAACTATGTTCTCAATCAACCCATAAGACTCATAAATATCAAAGCTTAATATTTTTGGAAGTTGGAGTGTTTTTTTTTTTAGATTTGGCTATTTTAGGAGGATATGTGTTTGTGCAGGTAACTATTACTGTGCAGAATTATTAGGCAACTTAATAAATACCAAATATATTCCCATCTCACTTGTGTATTTTCACCAGGTAAACCAATACAACTCACAAAATTTAGAAAAAAAAACATTTCAGACATGCTAAAACAAAACCCCAAAAAATTAGTAACCAATATAGTCACCTTTCTTTATGATGACACTCAACAGCCTTCCATCCATAGATTCTGTCAGTTGCTTGATCTGTTTACGATCAACATTGCGTGCAGCAGCCACCACAGCCTCCCAAACACTGTTCCGAGAGGTGTACTGTTTTCCCTCCCTGTAGATCTCACATTTTATGAGGGACCACAGGTTCTCTATGGGGTTCAGATCAGGTGAACAAGGGGGCCATGTCATTACTTTTTCTTCTTTTAGACCTTTACTGGCCAGCCACACTATGGAGTAGTTGGATGCATGTGATGGAGCATTGTCCTGCATGAATATCATGTTTTTCTTGAACAATACCGACTTCTTCCTGTACCACTGCTTGAAGAAGTTGTCTTCCAAGAAACTGGCAGTAGGTCCGGGACTTGAGCTTCACTCCATCTTCAACCCGAGAAGGTCCCACAAGTTCATCTTTGATGATACCAGCCCATACCAGAACTCCACCTCCACCTTGCTGGCGTCTGAGTCAGAGTGGAGCTCTCTGCCCTTTTCTGATCCAGCCTCTATTTCATCAAGAGTCACTCTCATTTCATCAGTCCATAAAACCTTTGAAAAATCAGTCCTAAGATATTTCTTCGCCCAGTCTTGACGTTTTATCTTATGTTTCCTGTTCAAAGGTGGTCGTTTTTCAGCCTTCCTTACCTTGGCCATGTCCCTGAGTATAGCACACCTTGTGATTTTTGATACTCCAGTAACGTTGCAGCTCTGAAATATAGCAAAACTGGTGGCAAATGGCATCTTGGCAGCTTCATGCTTGATTTTCCTCAATTCATGGGCAGTTATTTTGCGCCTTTTTTGCCCAACACGCTTCTTGTTGGCTATTTGCCATGAAACGCTTGATTGTTCGGTGATCACACTTCAAAAGTTTGGCAATTTCAAGACTGCTGCACCCCTCTGCAAGACATCTCACAATATTGGACTTTTCAGAGCCTGTCAAATCTCTCTTCTTACCCATTTTGCCTTAGGAAAGGCATTTGCCTATTAATTAGGCACCTTATATAGGGTGTTGATGTCATTACACCACACCCCACCTCATTACAGAGATGCACATCACCTGATTTACTTAATTGGTAGTTGGCTCTCAATCCTATACAGCTTGGAGTAGGACAACATGTATAAAAAGTATCGTGATCAAAAAACTCATTTGCCTAATAATAATGCACACAATGTATTTAGAGATATACAGTGAGCAGGGACATAACTATAATAGGGGCAGGGGTTGCAATCACACCTGACCCTCAAGCTTACGGGGCCCAAATGGCCTTGTTGGAGGTTTTGCACTAGGATCCATGCTATAAGTTACATCACTGACAGTGACACTGTGAGGCTAGGGTCAGACCAGTGTCAGCCAATAGGTAGATGAATACAGTTAAAATTTAGGTTTTGGCAGCCTGAGCGCATAGCGTTAACGTCATGTAGCGCTGTACTGAGGCTGTGTATGCATCTCTATAGTCACCGGACTCCTCGCGCAGCCACCATCTCCACACACAAGGACCAGATATGCGCTGAAAACCACGTTTCCTGTGCGCTCAGCAAAAGCACATATCCGGTCCTTGTGTGTGGAGCTGCCAGCTGCGCGAGGATTCCGGTAACCATAGAGATGCACACACAGCCTGATCACAGCGTTGGCTGGAAATTTCTAAGTTTCAAGCGGATTTGTTAGCCTTATGGCTGACGCAGGTCTGACCCTAATGGTACCTTTACACGCCGCCACAACAGGATGGATACCAACGGCAACTTCACGTGCACGAGCACGGCCGAACGGTTACCAACGGGAACCGCACCCTCTATACACGCCGCCACAAGGTGCGCTACGCTACGCTACATCTACAGCTACATACATCGCCGGGTGTCGCAAGTAGCCGTCTGTAGCTCAGCGTACCAGCTTTACACACCGCCACCACAGAGTGATCTGGGAGCAACAAAGGCAGGACGTAAAACAAATAGGCGTGCCACAGACCTGTACGCCGCGCCCAAACCACAACCATTGGCCAACACTACGGAGTTGTGATTGGGCACGACGGAAAGGGCGGATGGCCGAGACGTGCCGTACTAGTGAGCGGAGTGTGGCACGGAATAAGCGCTTGTGACATGGCGGAGCCTGGCGAATGCATCCAAATCGATGGTAATGGGTCACGCTAGAGCGGTGGCCAGTCACATATCCCGTGTGTATGAAAGTAGCGGTCCGGGGCTATGTGTGCGTAGTACAAGTGTTTGCCGTGTCACGCACGATCAGCGCTTGTGACAGCCGCGTGTGCAGATTGAACTGAGGTGCGTTTGTGTGCCACACATTAGCGTCTTACAAAAGACAGTATGTGCGTTTTCTGTCAAAAATCTGTGACAACTGTGGCGAAGTATGTGTATGTATACAGGCTGAATGGGGTTTAATATATGTGCTGACAGATGTGAATGTAGTGGATCAGCTTCCAAGGCACCAAGTCAAAGATCTGTGTGACAGTGTATTAGCAAACACCTGACAAGAATATGTCCTGCATCAATGTGCTGTGTGCAGGGGACCCTCTGCCTACAACAAAATAAAGGATCATGTACGCACAATGGCCACAAACACTGTTGGGCAAAAGACTTTCCGAAAAACATGGCTACCCACACATATTGTGTGCACAATCCCAGCCAATAGGTGGCTATGACATCCCAGGCCCCCACCCAACCCTGCATCACATTGCCCTCCTCCACCAAGTAATCAGGCTCACACAGATTATGTTGGATCCAACAGAAAAAGGTTTAATATATTGCATGAATCTTGACCTTGTCTTGTGCAAACAAAATATACATAAAGTAAAAACATTGTAGAATTCAAGAGCAGGTGACATTAATCAGGCAAATTCAATGGATAAGCAAATCACCACACATTGCAAACTGTGCATGGAAAAAATACCAAAATAACCTAAACTAACTAACTAAATAACTACATAATGAAAACTCATGCACATAATGAAAACAAAGAGAATGGAAAAGGTCAACCAAACATTCAAGGGGTGCAGCTAACCTGCTGTCACCTTCATTGAAAACACAAAAAGCAACTCCCAGAGCCAGCCACATTATATGGCCTGGTCCTGCCAGCTCACTGCACCAGACCCATTGAAGTAGGAGCAGTAAGCTTCTCTACTGTCCCTGGCCTCCTGCCGAGTGCGGCCATGGCTCTGCGGCTGGAGTGGCACAATCACATGGGCCTCATCACGCCAAGACCCTGGACGGAGCTCCCCTGTTGTAGCGTCTGCATTATCTACATAACCTCCTGGCGTGTATGATGCCCTATCCCTACGACGCAGGAAGTTATGTAGCACACAGCAGGCCACCACTACCGCGTCAATAGACTCCGGTTTCATATGTATAGGTGTATGAAAAATCCGGAATCTATTGGCCATTATCCCAAACGCATTTTCAACTACACGGCGGGCCCGGGATAGCCGGTAGTTGAAAATGCGTCTCTCAGAAGTAAGGGCCCTCTGGGGATATGGCCGCAGTAGGTGATCCTGAAGTGGGAATGCTTCATCCGCCACAAACGCAAAGTTGAGATGTTCGGTCGTGTGCTCATTTGAGGGTAAGTTTAGCCCACCATTCCCTAGTAGTGTTGCCAAGGAGCTTAGGGCAAACACACCCCCATCTGAGTTGCGACCAGGCATTCCAACATCCACGTAGAGGAACTCATAGTTGGCATCTACTACAGCCATGAGGATTATACTACAATACCCTTTGTAATTGTAATACAAAGAGCCAGAGTGGGCAGGTTTGGTAATCCTCACGTGCTTACCATCCAATGCCCCGCCACAGTTGGGGAAGTTCCACCGGGTTTCAAACCCTTGGCCCACTTCCAGCCATTCTGCGGCGGTTAATGGCATTTTCATGTAGGCTGGCTGCAGAGCTCTCCAGATGGCCCAACACGTTTCAGGGATCAGGCGGCTCAGCAGGGGCAGGGAGACACGTGACACGTATGTGAGGGATGTCATGGACTGCCCTGTAGCCAGGAACCGCAAAGTGATCGCCAACCGCTCAGCAGCTGATACTGATGGGCGCATTATAGTGTCCTGACGCGCTATCATTGGCCCAACACGCTCCAATAGGAAGGTGAAACAGTCCTCGGGCATACGGAGATAGTTTCGGTAATCATCAGGACAGTTAAGCTCCAGCTCCCGCAACAGCTGCATGTGGCCCCGGGTTTCCCGCCTCAGAAGCCAATCACGGGTCCACATCCGCCGCTGTCTGCGCCTCATCAACCTTTCATACCGATCCTGATACCACATTTGCTCTTCCACCAACGCAAGAGCCACGATAACATTGCGGTCATGGATATTCTGCATCCTCAATATCAGCACCTGTAGATGAGAAAGCACAACATGAGTACATAGACCAAAATGTGTGCAAGTCAGCAGGTTCAGCAACCCACACCTCTTTTCCATTACACACTATAGCCAAGAGGATGGGATCTCTTGTGTGGGCCCAAAACACAACCCTGAAGCAAGGACGGCAAACACCCAGTAGTCACCCCAAACAACATGGCACACGGCGATTGAGAGTGGCCTCCTCTACATCAACGTCAATGGGAGCTCCCAAAATTCACACATCTGCACCTAGGTGAGTTAGAAAGGGACATGTGTCACCAATAATGTTGGTCAAACAGGTCCCATAATCCATTACACAGCCCATAATGTCAATTGATTACAGTAAAAATGAGAAGAATAACGAATGTGACGTACCCCGATATGGAAGGTTGAGGAAGGCTACATGAACCAAACAACATTGCACATGACTGCGGATGGTTACCCATGGTGTAATTGGTTTTTGAAGGTGTCATTTTAAATACACATGTATGCCATGTCTGGCGCCCAACACCTCAAAGCCCTGTGTCATCCCATTCCCGTTGAACACAGTCTCCATTGGCCACAACCAGTATGCAGAAATCGATCCAGTCGACATGAGTGACACAGTTCCGTCTACAGTCATGCATCCATTCTCCTGTATGTTGTCTGCAAACAAACACAGCAATGTATCTCAACAAAAGTGTCAAGGCCCACACAAAATGCCGTATCCTAACCCACACACTACACTATATGTCGTCCCCAAAAATACAAACCCCTATATCGGCCGCTACACCAGTCTCCGGCGCTCTCCAAGAACATCAACATATGCACCCCACCCTGCGCCAATTCCATGTGTGTCCACAAAAACTTACCTAATGGGTCTGGCCAGCAAGCGTAATGTTTGGCGGGATGGGCAACTTTTAAAGGGCCGCCAACCTATCACGATTCAGCGATCTCCACCAATTAGCGGAAGGCAAATCCGCACCCAGGTGCCCCTTCAGGATGTGCATTATTGTGTCCGCTGTGATTGGTGTCCCGGACTATAAAGGCAGGTCAATGGCCACTGCTCCGTGTCCAGACGTCGATGTGCATTGAGCTACTAGTGTCCTGTTTGACTTCTGTTGCTCTGACGGTAAGCCTCTTTAGCGGTTTGTAAGAAAATGTAATGAACGCAGCTGGTTCTGGCACAGGCAGCTTAGGCGATGTGTGTATGGCCATGTTTGAAGCGGCATGCAAATATTGAACACGTAATATTAAATATGTGAACCTTATTCTGTGTCGCCCAGTAGCCAGGTAGTGCCTCTACTTATATAGTGTAAGTATGTATTGCACCTTCTGCTTTTTGGCAATGGTAAAAGAGCACGGTGTTATTTCTTTGGCTGGTACTTCACATCAACATTTCAGGGGTGGTAGAATTGTGGCGGACATTCCAGGGATGTTGGGTACATGTGTTAAAATGGGACTTCCACGTCTGGAGGAACACCTACATGATCATCTGGGTGCACATTACATGTAGTATGTGCAGTGTTGGCACACACCCAGCCCGCCTTTCTGATATAGTGACCCCTTACCATTGTGGACACTGGCCAGGTACTAGTTAGCACACAACGTGTTAGGTCACATGTTGCCCTCTACAGGTATGTACGCACACACCGTGTCAAGGTGTGTTGCAATAGGTACATTGGGGACAGAAATCATGTTTGAAACATCTGTAGGTGGACACCGATATCCGGGGCTTGATATTGGCAGCATACATGTGTTTGAGTTAGTAGCGGTCTGAGATTGAGAAAATGGCACACTCATGGCCAGTTTCACAACACAAAATAGCTGCATAGATGATCACTGTAGAAAGTTAATGATTATGTGTATGATTGTGGCCAGTTTTGAAATGTCGGTATGCCTTGTGTTGTGACTGTGTTTATTTTTTTTTTTAATTTTTCATCGGCAGATGCCGACGGGTACTGTGGAATTGGAATCCCAGCTTCTCACGGAGTATCAGCGGCACGAATGTTTGTGGCGCAGCTCGCTGCCCGAATATAAAAATCGGGCAGCGAGGGCCGAGGCCTACAGGAGTCTTGTGGCTCTGGCAAATCGCTTGGAGCCAAGGGTAGGCAAGACGTGGGACCAGCAAATGGTGGCACTTAAGATCAAAAACATGAGGTCGGCGTTCATGCGGGCTCACATTCAGTACCAGCGTCGTCGCTCAGGGGCTGGAGCAGAGGAGGTACCATCACCTACCCTATGGTACTATCCCCTGTTCACCTTCATCCTGGGCGAGGTTCGCCCGCATCGAACGACCACCAACTGCCCCGTTGCTGCGTCCCATGTAGGCCCGGCTGCATCACCACCTGCACCACAGGAGGTGGGTAATTGTGTGACAGTGGTGGGCCACAATGTTTCCTTCACATGTGTGCTTCGATAAATCCTTCACACCAAATGTGTTGGCATATTTACCTCCTTGCTGCGGCACACCTTGGGGTGTCAATCTATCTGCCCTCCTTCCATGACTTGCCAGACTTTTCTATTCTATGCTTCCAGCCGTATTGCAATGTTGCTTCTTCCACAACATCTTGGTATGTTTAGGTTAGTTATTTAAGGGTTTCAAGATAGCAGGTGGTTTGTTCTCAAACAGCCACATAGTACCATGTAGTAAATGGTGCTGTCTCACATGTGTGTTGGCTTTGTTGCCAGTGGGTTAAAGGTAATTGAGTGAGGGGTGGATTCTCACCATAAAGGAGTCCTAATGGGAAGGTGCCCAATATGTGTCATTGGCCAGCACAGCCCCCAGTATCAAGGTGTTGTGGTGACATGTCCTAATATTGGATTACGGCTACGTGACAAACAACTAATTATGTATTTAGCTGAGCTCCTGGAATGGTCGAGGTGAGTGTACAGGAGAACCACTGGTGTTGGGGTCTTGAACCTTATTTGCTTTACTGTGTTATTCCTCATTTTCCATTCTGGTAGTTGGGCTTGGTGTGTGTGGGAGTGGTATATAGAGTCCTGTTGTGAATGTATACAGTTGATATTGCCTCCACTAATGGTTTTTTTTTTTATTTTTTCCCCACCCACAGGCCCCAGAAGAGGACGGCTCCATTGCCGAGGATTCTGTTGCTGATGATGCTCAGCCCATGACATCTGGGGCTGAGCAGGAGGGCGCGGCGAGTGATGTGGGTCCAGGCCCACGTCCCAGCTCCGGGATCCGTCGCCGCCGACGTCCTGCACCACCTGAGACGGAGCTGGCGACCTGGGCCCGACGCGTGTTGTTGGATGAACAACGGACCCACATGGACCCCGACGCCCTCTACATGAGCAACAGAATGCGAGGGATGGAGCCGCTCCAGAAGAAGATCCTTCTGAGGGTCTTCCACAATGCCGCTGATGCTGCCGATGATGGGGCCCTTCAATGGGGCTGCCACGTCCCCTCCCCATGCAACACACCTTGTGGCCCCTTTCACCAGCTGCCCCATCTCGGCCCGTGAGAAGACCGGCCCCGCCACAGTCACCCCATCCCCCCTCAACACATCGTCGTTCAACCAGACGTTCTGGGGCAGGTCGGGGCTGCCCTCAGAGGAGGGGGGATGCGGCATTGTCAGAGCCGACAGAAGAGGAGTAATTTGGACACTAGTAGCCAATGCACAGAATTGGCAGTCTGGACTTTATAATTTCAGGAATTGCGTTTTATATGTATATTTTGTTGATTGAGTTTTGGCCAAAATTAGTGGTTTTTTTTAATTTTTTTTCCACTAAAATTCTATTATTTGTAATTTATTTTAAATTCCAGGCTGGAATAAATTTTATTTATTAACACAATTGTGTATTCATTTCAGAATAAGGATTGTGTGGGTTTTTGGGGGTGAATGTAATTGTGGCCAATAATAGGTTTCCCCAAGCCACACAATATGGGCCAGTGCTCGCTCAGCAGGGTCACCATCGGTTCATTTGGAATGTCTTTGCACATTCACAAAGGGATGTTGTGATGTGCCTCACATAGTTAGGTTATGGTGAGGTTTGGTCACCAAATATTAGTAAGGTCACATGAAGGAGCGTATAACAAAGTTAGAACAGCATTGTATTGTAAACATACATGTGTCACAGACATTTGCCATCATACAAGGAAGGCTTAGGCCAGATGGGGCTAGCCAGTCCACACTTGTGATGGTCCCAATGTGGGACAGTATAGGGATTGTAGGCCAGATGGGGCTAGCCAGTCCACACTTGTGATGGTCCCAATGTGGGACAGTATAGGGATTGTAGGCCAGATGGGGCTAGCCAGTCCACACTTGTGATGGTCCCAATGTGGGACAGTATAGGGTTTGTAGGCCAGATGGGGCTAGCCAATCCACACTTGTGATGGTCCCAATGTGGGACACTATAAGAAAAGAGCCCAACGGGGGCAAAAAAAACAAAAATTCCAATATTTTCACTTTTGCAAGGCAACAAGCCAACGTGTGAAAATTTTAGGGTCCAACAAGGACAACTGTTTGTGGGGCCATGTTTGGCCAGGATACAATGCATCCCTCAAATTCATGGGTGTGAACCATGGTGTGGGTGTAGGTCCGCCAGCATTTGAGCCAGGCGGCCAAGGTCCTGCAGGCCACGCTGTAGAGCCGTGGTCAAACGGGCCACAAATGCCTGATGGGCCTGGATGAATTCCTCCATGGTAGGGGCACCTGTATTGGGAGTAAACACAAACTTTAGGACACAGTCGTCACTGCTGATGGTTAGTCATGACTGGCCGCAACCATCCACTTACCCTGTTCCTCCAAATCCAGTTCACCATCAGACGGGGAGGGAGATGGGGTCAAGCTCCATCCATATGAGCCCGCACGTTCACCATCTGGAAAAAGGGTGAACCAACATGGTTTACTTTGTTTACATAAATTGTTTGGCCCCAGATGAAATTTCGGCAACAGTGTGCAGGGTGTCTGTGGCAACATAACACACTTACCACCATAGTCACTGTGTGGGGACATGGTCACCCCAGGACTCGCCACTGAGCTGGAGACAGTGGGAGGTGGTGTTACTCCCGGGCTGGGGCTCCGTGGCCACATTATGTGGTTCAGGGGTAACAGTGGTCCTGGGCTACGGGGCAAAGACTCCTCTGGGCCGCCAGGTACTTGCTGCTCCTCGCCCTCCTGTGGGGAGTTGATGTGTTCCCCCAGCAGCCAGGCAGATGGGGACAGCTGGTCACACTCCAGCGGGCTGCCAGGTGCGGACTGGTCCTCCACGTCCTCTGTCCCGGTGGGTGACGGGACGTCTGGCTCCTGAGGCCCGGGGGAAGGTGTTGACCCTGGGGACAAGGGTGCCACTTGAGCCTGATGTGGTGGGGTTCTTGATGGGCCACCTGGGGGTGGGGCATGGGGCCCTTCTTCTGATGAGGATTCAGCATCTAGTTTGAAATTTGAACATAAAAGACGTAATAAGATCATGCCTACACATTGTTGTCCTACAAAGAGCTTGTGTGGGTATGTATTTGACGGCTAAGGCTGGGGTCACACACACACAGATATGTGGCCAGATATTGTTGACAGATCTCTGGTTGCAGTGAAAGCATGGACACATTGTTCCATTTTGAGGCTCTCTCCAAATGTCAACATGTGACCATGATTTGACTGCAAACAGAGATGTGCAAACAATATGTGGGCAGATATCTGTGTGTGTGACCCCAGCCTTACTTAGCATCAACCAGGTGATGCTGGATGCATACACTCATGTTGTATGCATGGAATGTGCGTGTGAGACATTTTTAGGCCTGACTGGATGAGCACAACACTGTGAAGATGTGTTTGATTGTGTAGGCCACACTGTCCCTTGTCATATGTTTCCATCATTTTTTGTGTATTGTGGGACATGCACATGTGGCGGTGTGTGTTTTGGGGCAACAATTACTCACCACGCAGCCTGGCAATCCTGGCACGGATGTCCAGTATGCGACCTGGGCACTTGTGCTTCAAGTCAGCGATCTTTTTTTGGATCGCTTTGACTGTCCTCTGTACCCCCAGTTGGCAGAGCAGGGCCCGCTGGATCCGCCGCACGGTGCACCGATTGCGCAGCCTGGGGTGGCGGTGGTGATGGTGGCCCCAATAGTCCCGACGGTCGCAATGATCAATGAGGATGATCAGCTCCGCCATCCCCCATGTTGCGGCGCGGTGCACGGCTGCCATGACTGCTATGGTGTGTGCAGAGGCGGGGCTGGCACCTTGCAGGCAGAGTGAAAATGAAACCAACGTCATGATGTCATTACGACCGCTGTGGGGGTGACGCACCTTTATAAGTAGCCCAACACGCAGTGACTCGGCCGACACACTTATGCGGCCCCTACTGCAGAAGACCCACAGTGCAGTCCGTACAACACGGCTCTGATCTGTCTACTGGGTAATCTCCTCCGATGTGCTATGGGATTGTGTGCATCTGTGTGCGCGCTGCGCGCACTGCCAGACCCGGAACACTTCTACGGCAGCTGCTGTGCAATAAGCCAGAGCGGTACGTAACACACACTTGTGCGCTGTGTCCCGCATTATTCGTTATCATGTTGATAGGATGTGCACACTGTATGTAGATCATGGGCCATTTATGATTTTACGTTCAAGTGTGTGTCCGCGTAATTGTACTACTATCTGATCGTGCATACGGCGCGTATGTGTAGTGCTGAAGGGACAGCTCATCCAAGATGGAGGGCTGTGAGGCAAGGGCCAATCGTAACGCAGCATCTTCCACCAATGATCGCTGAAGGGGCGCGGTATCACGGAGCATGGGTGACGCCTTAGCCACATTGCAGCTACATCGCCGGGTGTCCAGAGTTCCCTTCTGTACCTTCTTTACACGCCGATACAGCTCGCTACAATCGGCGATGTTGCCATATGTTTATGGGCAGTGCACGGATACAGAGGTATCTGTAGCCGGCTGTGTCGTCCCGTCTTCAGACGCCGCTACTACGGGCAATATTGGCTCGACAAGCTACATTTGTAGCCTGTAGCGGGTTGTATGCATCCTGTTGTGGCGGCGTGTAAAGGTACCATAAGTCTTACAGAGGCTGTCCCCACAGTATGGCCAGTATGTATTAGGACCAATTCACACATGCGCATAAAAAATGCATTTGTAGCACATTCCATTTTGACTATCCGTGTAGTCATGTCTGTACGAGTGTGTGATCCGCATAGCCATCTGTGTATACATCTGTGCCATCCACGTGTTGTCTGTGTGTCGTTATATGTTAAAGATGTACAAAGATAATGATGGATAGATAGATAATATATGGATGAATAGATAGATAATAAATACATTTATAGATAAGAGGTAGATAGGAAGCTAGATAGATATATATATGTAGAAAAACTCAGTCCCACTCAGGACTGATTTAGCACCTAACTCTTTGTATTGAAAGAAAAAGGTTTGGTACCGTGTTAGCCAGTTGAGAAAATGTTGATTGCTCTCAGTGTGAGAAGCAAGATACAAATCTTGTAGTTGTGATACCTTTTAATGGCTAACAAAAATAAAATAAATGATGTTATAAGGCGAGCTTTCGAGACGACTCAGGTCTCTTCATCAGGCATGGTATGGCATTTTTCTGGCCAGGGACATAACATTGATAATATGAAGGTTTTAATTTTGAGAGGTAATTTCAAATCCCAAAAACATCGAAGAGTCTGTGAATCCAAGCTAATTAGAAGTTTCAATTGTAGACAGAACGGACTGAACATCGCTGATGGCTTTATGGCTCATTACCACGTCTAAACAATGTTGTTCAAAGACATGGAAATCTTAGACACCAAGTTTTCTTATAATTTAGTTTCCTAAAGACGTTATTACCACTGGGCCTGCCTGTTTGGAGATCCTCTCCAAGGCAACTTTGTTTATTTTGCCAAATGTCCAGTCTTTGTAATGTTAATTTAGTCTAATGTCCAATCATTTTAGTTGTGTATGCATATATTTTGAGTTTCATTCAATATCTTGTCATACCATGCCTGATGAAGAGACCTGAGTCGTCTCGAAAGCTCGCCTTATAACATCATTTATTTTATTTTTGTTAGCCATTAAAAGGTATCACAACTACAAGATTTGTATCTTGTTTCTCACACTGAGAGCAATCAACATTTTCTTTGTATTGAGAAACGCTGCTCCAAAAATTTTTTTCTTCAAGATAGATAGATAGATAGGTAGATATCTGGAAGAAATATAACTTCACAACTACATGAGACCTAATCTTGGTATATGGCCCCCAGCCTGATATATTGCCCTCTACCTGGAATATGTTCCTCATCCTGATATATTGCTACAAATCAGTCATATGGCTCCCCATCCTAGAATATGGCCTACATCAGGGGTCAGGAACCTTTTTGGCTGAGAGAGCCATAATCGCTACGTATTTTAAAATTTAATTCTGTGAGAGCCATACAATATCTAAAAGCGAACCTGTCACCCCCCGTGGACATCAAAAGCTATAATAGCCACCTTCTGCAGCACTAAGGCTGCATTCAGGGAAGGTGGCTATATGCTTTTGATGCCCTATATTCAGTCAAATATGAAGTTATATAAAGGCTTACACTTAAGAAGACCGGGAGGCGGGGTTTCGCACTCCTCCGACCCGCCTCCTCTTGTCAATCATTCAGGTCGCCTGCTGCTGCCTCCCCTCACAGTCGTTCATGAACGCGCGCCTCCGTGCTCCTCTATGGCGCCGCGCATGCGCTGTGCGCCGGGTGTCCAAGAAGTCGTCGGGCTGCGCGCGCAGCCCGACGACTTCCTGGACACCCGGTGCACAGCGCAGATGCGCGGCGCCATAGAGGAGCACGGAGGCGCGCGTTCATGAATGACTGTGAGGGGAGGCAGCAGCAGGCGACCTGAATGATTGACAAGAGGAGGCGGGTCGGAGGAGTGCGAAACCCCGCCTCCCGGTCTTAGGTCTTCTTAAGTGTAAGCCTTTATATAACTTCATATTTTACTGAATATGGGGCATCAAAAGCATATAGCCACCTTCCCTGAATGCAGCCTTAGTGCTGCAGAAGGTGGCTATTATAGCTTTTGATGTCCACGGGGGGGTGACAGGTTCGCTTTAAGAACTAAATATAAGTAAATGTGTGTATTTTATGTAAGACCAACATTTTTAAAGTACAATAAGTCTCTGAATTCCATTTTAATAACGTTATGCTGTTGCTACCAATGATGAATCCTCTTGCAGCCCTTTGCAGCCCCCAATATGGCACCCCCATCATCCCCTTGAAGCTCCCAATATGATACCCCCATCATCCCCTTGCAGCCCTTTGCAGCCCCCAATATGGTCTCCCCATGATCCCATTGCAGCCCCCAATATGGTCTCCCCATCATCCCCTTGCAGTACCCCCATCATCTGCATGCAGTATCCCCATAATTACCTTGCAGTACCTCCATCATCTCCATGCAGTATCCCATTCATCCCCATGCAGTGCCCCCATCATCCCCATGCACTACCCCCATCATCCCCATGCAGTGCCCTCATCATCCCCTTGCAGTACTCCCATCATACCCATGCAGTATTCCCATCATCCCCTTTCAGTACCCCCATCATCCCCTTTGTAGCCTTTTACAGACCCCAGCATTGTGCCGGTACCAGTAAACACTATCCGGGACCAAGTGCCTCCAGGTCCGCGCCGCTGCCTCAAAGGGATATCAAAGACAACGGAATGCTTTGATTAAAGTAATCTTCTGCTTTATTTTCCGACGCGTTTCGGAGCTTATATCCCAGCTCCTTCCTTAGGGAATGGTCATTGAGGAAGGAGCTCGGATATAAGCTCCGAAACGTGTGCATGTGTGGATCCA
This sequence comes from Allobates femoralis, assembly GCA_033576535.1. NCBI lineage: Eukaryota > Metazoa > Chordata > Amphibia > Anura > Aromobatidae > Allobates > Allobates femoralis. The sequence continues at coordinate 224,729,392 of JARQOC010000004.1, read as the reverse complement.
GCAGCAGCTGCCTACTAAGCGACTAAACTGGTTGTGGGTTTACACAACCAGAACAGGTGAGCAGATTCCACTATTAAACATATCCACTTTCACATTTAGGAGATAAGACCCTATTGCGCATTTTATCTCATATTTTAGTAGGTTGAGGAATTGACACCACACACTGTAAGTTGTTTCTTTACCTTTACTGATGGTATCGCAGGTAAGAGTCCGGTGTACTGTCGGGTGGTCAAGAAGCACTTCAGGATCTCCACAGTGAGTGGGTATAAGGCCTCCTTGTCTCTTTTCCCGTGTGTGAAGGCCCTGCCCCGTGTGAAACTTGGCTGGCCACCTCTGCTCTTCTATCACAAGTGCTGTTGTTGGGAAACCGATGATGGACTGCCGCTGTTCCTCTCTCTGCGGTGCCTGATTTCCTTGTTGGTGGCTGCACAGATGCCCGGGAGACTGAAGTCTCCCCGCTATTCTCTGCTGGGTTAGGTGCTCTCCGGCAGACTCGGACTCCGGTGTCTGGGATGCTTTTTGGAGTGAACCCAAGATGGCTCCTCAGTCCCCAATTTGCTCTTTCTCCGCTCTCTTCTTGCCTTCCAACCCCACTCTTGGGCCCTGCATGACTACTCTGAAGGCTGTTCAGGGTCACTGGCTTGGGCCTAGCGCAGCTATGACCACCAGAACATCTTCACAGCTCTTCTAACGTCTGCACACTTTAACTAACTCCGCCCCCAGCACCAGTATTTATAGGAGATCTTGCCGAAGAGCAGCAAGTTTAGCTCCCTCTACTGTGCTAGGGTGGAAGGTGTTATTTGTTTCTGTGTACCCACTGTGGAAATCCATCCGTGCTGTAGGTGAGTCTGTGGTTACCTGTAGCAACACAGTGCCACACACACACAGACACACACAGACATACTCATCGACCCTCCGCAGTCTGCCGCTGTGCGGTCTTCCCGGTGCCACTCTCCCTGCTGCCATACCTACACAGGTTAATCCAATCAGAGGCCAGCAGCTGTGGCCCAATCAGTGGTGCATGACGTCACATGCTGGAATCTGATTGAGCCGCACCTGCTGGCTTCTGATTGACTAAACCCGTGTGTGTACGGCAGCAGAGAGAGCGGCACCCGGAAGACCGCACAGTGGCAGAGGACACAGCGGCACCCAAAAGACCGCACAGCAGCATCGAGAAGACCGCACAGTGGTAGCGGGAAAAGCGGCACCCGGAATATGGCGGTGGGTACCCGATTTGGCTGCGAGCCAGATGTGGCCATCAAAAGAGCCACATCTGGCTCGCGAACCATAGGTTCTCGACCCTTGTTTTAGTGCCTGCCATGTGGAGCCTTTTGTCCAGCTTTCTTTTAACCAAAAAAATAAGCAAATACGTTAAAAAAAAACAAAAAAAACACAGAAAACACATGGGGTTCACCCATAGGTAAAGCAGACAGCTATGAGTTGATATTTTTGACTGGGAAGGTCCATTGTTATTTGGCCCTTCCCAGCCTAAAAATACCAGCCCACATTTACCCCAGAAGTGGCACATCACATTAGATGCTCCATTTTTGCTTCAACTCAGCCCTTCCCGATGCCCTGATGTCTTGGTAATTGGGGTAATGGTGTTTGGGGTTAATGCAAGCTGTGACATGACCAAAAACACAGATTTCAAAAAGCCCTGGGGCTGGTAATGGAGAGGTGTCTATCAGACAGCTCCATTACTAGCCCGCTAAAAAAGAGAAAAAAGACACACACTAAATACTTTATTGAAATAAACATATCCCGACATTTTCCCTCATTCACCATTTTATATAATGTATATTTCAAACTATAACTTACACTATTTTTCACCTAAATTTGGGGGGAAAGTGGGGGGTGATCTTATTCTCCAGATGTACAGTATCTAACGGTGGGCTGTGGAGGGGAGCGGCGGTGGAGCGGGTCATTAAAGGCAGGAGCAGGCAGCAGCAGCCTCCAGTGACCATGTGTGCCCGCTGTTTAAGATACTTTAATATTCACTGCATCTCCCCACTTATCACCTCTCGGCATTGAAGCCGGCACTTAAAGGTAGACAGTATGATTGACGGGGGAGGAGTGGCACATATTACATTTTTCTTAAACAGCCAGCACAAGCAATCACCCACCGCTGCTGCGGTCGCCGGTGATCACATGTGTGACTTGTCCCGTAGGGGCCACGGGGTACTTGGAAGCGGACCCTGGTTTGGTGTGGTTCACTGGGGATATAACGGCGGTGTGATCCGGCCTATGGCCAAGTAGCGGTCGATTCATAGGGGATTCAAGGAACTCTGTTTCAGGGATTGTAGTTCAGGGAAGGTACTTCTGGGGGGTAGGGATACCAGACTTTGGGATACTTGTTTGCATGATGCCACCTGTAGTTGCGGCTAATAAGGGCTGTCACTGCTCTACAGTTCCTCTGGGTGAATTGGTAATACAGCAGCTTGATGATAAGTGTGAGTTGGTACTGGTGTTTCAGTGCAGGGGTGCAGCAAGAAAGTCAGAGACACAGTGGTATGCAGTCTCAAGATGTTTACTCACAGCTTAGTTGTTCCAGTCACAGCAATCATCACCGTTGTAACAACCCGCGGTGTGCTGAGTCCTTGGAGATAAAGTAGAGGGGATCTAGCTAACTCCCGGGTAAGGCGGTGGCACTAACCGGTACCCCTTTCTAATGTCCTTTCATGGTCAACCCTTCTTCTGCGCTTGCTTCGCCCTCCTGCCATGCACCTCGCTCACATAGTGCCCCGAGCCGGTGACCGTGGGTCCTTCCTAGGGTTACTTCATAGTCTGTCCCTGAATCTTCTATGGCCAGCTTTTCAGCGGATGTGCGTGGTTTCGGCTGCGGCACCTTGGAAGCACCGCAGCTTCAGAGTTCTTAGCTGAGCCTAGTTGTTCTCCACTAGTCTTGAAGTGGGGCCTGGTTCCCCTTCTTCGGCCTGTTCCCTTCACACGATTACAATCACTGTGGATGCAGGCGTCCGCAAGTGGATTGCTCACTACCCAGTCCCTTGGGACCCTTATGTCTTCTGGAGCACCCATGTTTTTCTCTCTCTCTTTCTGTCCCAGAATGAGCTTCCACTGGCTCCAGTCATCTGCACGTCTCTTTACAGATGTTACCCTTCTACTGACACTGTGGCCCTCACAGGCTCCTGCCAACTACTCTCCACCAACTACCAACTAACTCTAGGTGTTTCTGTCACCCGTTTTATAAGGTCCGTCCCACATCATCTACATGTGTCCTTCCTAGCTTCACTCCTTCCCGGGTGCTCCCCTAAACCCTACTCTCCACCCAGCCGCACTACCCTGGTTCCTCTTCCCCAGCCAGGATCAGGGACTGTGCTGTCCTGTAGGAGCAATCTCGACCTGACCCCGACCTGGAGAGGTTTGTGGTGTCTGGGTGCTTGGATACCCATCAGTGCCTCTTTCCTTACCCGAGAGTGGGGTACTACACCTCTAAGTGGGGTGCAGTACCCCTGTGGCGACTGAATCTGTAGGGGCGCCACATGTGCTCACCTTCAAAAATAGTGGATATTCACTGCTTCTCATGCCTAGTGCATGTGAGCGGTGAATAACCTGGCAGACAGCAGTGGACAGATGATTACACTCACCATCCATTGCTCCGTCCAATGCAATGTCTTCTCATACCGGCAGCTGACTGCATGTGGTGCACGGCGCATGTCTTGAGCTGTGCGCTTACACACTGCTCACAGGGGTGAACCTAGCCTCTCTGCTGCCTGAGGCGAACTTTAATATGGCTCATTCCCCCACCCAAACACAAGGACGTCAGCACTATCACACGCACATGCAAAAATCACATACAGTCATATGAAAAAGTTTGGGCACCCCTCTTAATCTTACTCTATTTTTTTTGCTTAAAATTGTTTTTTTGCAACAGCTATTTCAGTGTGATATATGTAATAACTGATGGACGCAGTAATATTTCAGGTTTGAAATGAGGTTTATTGTACTAACCGAAAATGTGAAATATGCATTATTTCAAAATTTGACAGGTGCCAAAGTATGGGCACCCTTCTGATTTTCATGATTTGAATACTCCTAACTACTTTTTACTGACTTACTTAAGCACTAAATTGGTTTGGTAACCTCATTGAGCTTTGTACTTCATAGCCCGGTGTATCCGATCATGAGAAAAGCTATTTCAGGTGTCCACTTGCAATTTGTTCTCCTAGTTGCATCTTCTCTGAGGACTGGCATCATGGGCTCCTCAAAACAGCTCTCAAATGATCTGAAAAAAAAAGATTGTTCAACATAGTTGTTCAAGGGAAGGATGCAAAAAGTTGTCTCAGAGATTTAACCTGTCAGTTTCCACTGTGAGGAACATAGTAAGGAAATGGAAGACCACAGGGACAGTTCTTGTAAAGGCCGGAAGTGGCTGGCCAACAAAAATATCAGAAAGGCAGAGAAGAAGAATGGTGAGAACAGTCAAGAACAATCCACAGACCACCTCCAAAGACCTGCAGCATCATCTTTCTGCAGATGGTGTCACTGTGCATCGGTCAACAATACAGCGCACACTGCACAAGGAGAAGCTGTATGGGAGAGTGATGCGAAAGAAGCCATTTCTGCATACACGCCACAAACAGAGTCACCTGAGGTATGCAAAAGCACATTTGGATAAGCCAGTTTCATTTTGGAAGAAGGTCCTGTGGACCGATGAAACAAAGATTGAGTTGTTTGGTCATACAACAAGGCGTTATGCATGGCGCCACAAAAACACAGCATTCCAAGAAAAACACTTGTTACCCATTGTCAAATTCGGGGGAGGGCCCATCATGCTTTGGGGCTGTGTGGCCAATGACGGCACCAGGAATTTTGTAAAAGTTGAGGGTCGCATGGATTCCACTCAGTATCAGCAGATTCTTGAGAATAATGTTCAAGAATCAGGGTCAAAGTTGAAGTTACGCCGGGGATGGATCTTTCAGCAAGACAATGATCCAAAACACCGCTCCAAGTCTACTCAGGCATTCATGCAGAGGAACAATTACAATGTTCTGGAATGGCCATCCCAGTCCCCAGACCTGAATATCACTGAACATCTATGGCATGTTTTGAAGCGGGCTGTCCATGCTCGGCGACCATCAAACCTAACTGAACTAGAACTGAACTGGAATTGTTTTGTAAAGAGGAATGGTCAAAAATACCTTCATCCAGGATCCAGGAACACATTAATAGCTACAGGAAGCGACTAGAGGCTGTTATTTTTGCAAAAGCTGGATCTACTAAATATTAATGTCTCTTTTCTGTTGAGGTGCCCATACTTTTGCACCTGTCAATTTTTGAAATAATGCATATTTCACATTTTCGGTTAGTACAATAAACCTCATTTCAATCCTGAAATATTACTGTGTCCATCAGTTATTACATATATCACACTGAAATAGCTGTTGCAAAAAAACAATTAAAAAAAAAAAAAAAAAGAGGAAGATTAATAGGGGTGCCCAAACCTTTTCATATGACTGTAGGTGAACGAGATCATTAGCTATGTCACGTAACCGCGATCCTTCCATCTATTTGGAGAAGAACGTTTGAACGATTTTACAAAGTGGCAGGAATAGGAGAAATATGAATGACATCGTTCAAAAAGGTGTTACACTGAACGATATTGCTTCCTCCCATGACGTTAATTTGACGACGAACGATAGATTTGAGGTCTGGATCACAAATTTTTGATGACCGTTCTAACGATTTTTCCTTCCTACATTGTTCGCTTACACGCAACGACGCACTAACGATACCGTTTGAACGATCACAAATCCGTGACGTTTCAACGATATCATTAACGATATCCTAGCGTGTGAAGCGGCCTGTAAATTAGGGGGGCTTGCCCAGCACTATATATGCAACAAACTGGACAGACGTCCCCTAGTGGCCACACTATGTCCTGCATAAAGATAAAAAGTGCAAATGTAGCGCCCCACTGGTCAGGCGTCACAAGTGGGGTACTGCACCCAAAGATGAACGTGTGGTTACCCCTGTCTCAAGCAGAATGCAGAACACTGTGGAAGGATTTGACCCCAACACACACCCACACATGCAACCGGGGGGAGGTCCCCAAAAAAAAGAGAGTTGGAGAGTGGGAAAGTGTGAGAGGAGAAGGTAGAACGCACAGGGAGTCTTCAGGAGTGCCTTCCCCGAGGAAAGACGGAGAAAGGAAGCTTACCCGAGAGAGAAAGGGGGCTTCAAAAGAGGGCTAGAGAAAGAAGTAGCCCAGACAGAAACGTCCTGACTTGTTCACCCGGAGTACACGGGTCTGACAACGTGGCCTGGAGTGTTCACCATCCGACAGTACTTGTCCCGGCTTCGAAGACGTTCTCAGGGTGTTCATCCCCTGGAACTTATTACTGCTCAAGAAGAAGGCCACGAGAAGAGAGAGAAGGGACAGGACAAGGGTAGACCCAAGAAGGTACCACCAGAGACTTTCACAGATTCTGCATTCTGCTGCGACTACCCGGCTGGCCGTCCTCCGGGAAGTACTGTGAGTTGTACCTCCATCTTGATCAGTTTCTACAAGTAAAGTACCAGGAAGAGTAAATTGCCTCTGAGTTTTTGTCCTGCTTTCATTGACTTTTTCTCATCGGTCTGCACCGTACTGGCAACAGGTAACACTGCCCCGGAGGCTAAGCTCTACCTGTAGGGAGCTGCTCTACCCTAGTCGCAATACCACCACCTTCCGGAGGACTGTGGGGGTGCTTTTGTTTAGTCACCAGGTACTACAGGTGGCGTCACGAGACAAAGACTTAACCCCTTGTAAATACTAATACAACCCCTTCTTGTGGGCTGTCCCCCGGGGTCACGGATCTGGGCATGCCACCAGTGATATCCCCACCGAAGCAGAGGGCCCAGACATCCGAGTTCCCATACCCTGGGGTGCTACAGTATAAACCCCTTTTCTGGTGCTGAGAACAGGATCCTGTGCTCGGTGCTACCAGGTACTGGGTGCCTTTGGACTTTGAACTTTTTGACTGAAAAGAACTGTCACCACCGCTGTATGGCACTGAGAATTGGTTCCCGCCATTTTACCGGGAACTCCAAGATGGCGATTTGACTATGTAAAGGACCATGTGCCAAGGGGTGTGCCTCAGCCCCTTGACGGAGGAGGGCCTAGACAGAGGCGCAAAAATGTTTGGCCGCCCCTATGGCCATCAATCAATCAAGGGGGCGGCCCAACGGAAGGGGCCCCTGGGTAGCCATTATACGCCCATAAAGGGATAGCCGGAAGAGAAGAACACAACAGAAAGTACGACATACCCGGCAACATGGCAAGCAAGTGGACGGACATTCTCCAACAGGTGGAACAGGACGCCCGTGCAGCCCGCGGCGATTTGGAAGTCCTGCCCTGCTGACGGATGAGGGCGATGCCGAGTTCTGGATGGTCGCATTCTGGGACTTGCAGAGCCGACTATCCGAGATGCTAGAGTGGGTAGTACGGCAGTGGAGTGCGGAGTAGGCCGCGGGGCTCAGAGGTCGAGCCGTGGAAAGAAGAGTGAGAGAAGCCTCAGCCGCTGCACAGGCTGTAGCGGATCTTTGGCCGCCATCCCACCTGTTCAGGCTCACGAGGCAGAAGTCCAAACTGACATACCAGAGGACCTGCCCACTGCTCCCGCTAATACCCTGGCGGTAGAGACCCGAGCCCTGGAGGAAGAAGCAGACGTCGTTGTGGAGGAGGTTGACGACAGCCTGGATAACATCACCAACCAAGCCGAGGATGACTCCGTGGAAGATGAAGAGGAGTTGTCTTACCGTCCTGGAGCCGCTGGAGATCGTACCACGGAGCTGGCATGGTGGATCGACTAGCGGAGGCTACCTGTTGCTGTGCCAAGGGGTAGGGGGGGAAGGCATCATTTATTTATTTCCTTGGATAATATAAAGGTGTACAATCTATTTATTATCTAGCCATCTATTTTTATCTATCTATAATCTGTGCACATCTTTAACACATAAAAATCAGTAATTTCTTGAATGCATTTAATTCTGGTATGTGTCACAGGGATGGTACACAGATGACACATGGGTGCCATCCATGTGCTGTTCATGTTTTTGATGGACTGATAGACTCATATTGGCTCTTGTGGCTGATAAGAAAACAGACATGTCTCCGTGTGGTTCACACAAACATAGAATCCATGTGAAAATATGAGAATGTAATCAGCATCATAAATTATACGTATACGTGTCTCTGGTGAAAATGGATGCCACACGTACTGGAAACACTGATGTATGATGAGGGCCTAACATGTAGTGGAAATAAAAAACTGTAAAATGACATTTGGTCCGGATAAGGGAATGGTTTTCTTTAAAAGGTGGTCTTTACAAGAGATTTAACTGCACTGATAATTATTACACCATTATCCTCCTCATATCTACGGTATTTATCATATGATTATTGCACTAAAAATGATGGAGTATGACCAAACCATTTTTTGTGTTTTTATGTTAAACTCACTTGTATGACAGAATGTATCCAAATGTTCTCTCGCTCAGTCTAATAAGAAAGTATCCAAGCTCCTTGTTTTTCAGAAGTTCTTCACAGTCTCTGAAATGAAATTCAACTAGTTTACATTAAGTTAAAACGTATTTGTACATGTAGTTATTCCCTATATAAATATACATTCTTAGAATAGAATACAGTGTATTGTCATAAACAACATAATAATCTACTATATGAAAGCCCTAGCCAGTTGTCTGTCTGACTCTCTGTCTGTAAGTTTGTCCCGAAAACAGTGCCACCTATATGACATTGTGTACAATACAAAAGCCAGCTAAACTGGAATGTGAGAATTTAAACAGTTGATCAGTCAAAATCTATGCCAAGATGGCCAGACCCAAAAAATACACAGATGATATGGAAAAAAAAAAAACAGCACAACGGGAAAGGCAACAATTCGCAAACAAGACTACAGACCAAAGAGAGCATCGCCCTGACCAAGTCACTACACAGAAATGCATGCCTGTTGCACATGACTCTCTCCTGTCCAGACCCATTAGATTGTCACAGGATGCCATTTTGCAGTGAGAGCATCAACAACATGAATCTCTGGTGTCAAGATCAATGAGATGCTCACAAGATGCTGCATCACAGCAAGTACACCTTGTGGGCAAGCCTGCAACATCAAGGTGCAGGAGGTTGACAAATATTGCAGTATCACAACGTAAGGGACGTGAAGACATTCTCCATTGTCCAGATCTACGACACTGTTACAGGATGTGACATTACATCGCCGACACCATGACAACAAATTTCTGCAATCCAAATCAATGAGACTGCCACAGGATGCAGCATCACACAGGCACTGCCGTAATAACAAATCTAAGGAGGACAGATCTATCAGACTGTCACAGTTTGTAGCATCACACAGCCAGTACCATAATGACGTATCTACAGAGTACAGACCTATCAGATTGCCACAGGATGCAGCATCACACAGGCGCTGCCGTAATAACAAATCTAAGGAGGACAGATCTATCAGACTGTCACAGTATGCAGCATCACACAGCCAGTACCGTAATGACTAATCTACAGAGTACAGACCTATCAGACTGTCACAGGATGCAGCATCCCACAACCAGTACCGTAAAGACGTATCTACAGAGTACAGATCTATCAGACTGTCACAGGAAGCAGCATCACAAAGGCAATGCTGTAATGATGAATATATAGAATACAGATCTATCAGACTGTCACAGGATGCAGCATCAAACAGGTGCTGCCGTAATGATGAATATATGGAATACAGATCTATCAGACTGTCACAGGATGCAGCATCACACAGTCGCTGCTGTAATGATGATTATATGGAATACAGATCTAGCAGACTGTCGCAGGACGCAGCATCACACAGCCAGTACCGTAATGACACATCTACAGAGTACAGATCTATCAGACTGTCACAGGATGCACCATCACACAGGCACTGCTGTAATGATGATTATATGGAATACAGATCTATCAGACTGTCGCAGGACGCAGCATCACACAGCCAGTACCGTAATGACACATCTACAGAGTACAGATCTATCAGACTGTCACAGGATACAGCATCAGACAGCCACTATTGTAATGACGAATCTCTCGAGTTCAGACATTATCGTCGTATCATGTGTTTATTTTCGTTACTCCACCATGAATGGCAGCATTTTCATCTATAACAACATTCATGATATTTAACATATACATACCTACTTTGTTATTTGAATGTTATAAAATTTTACTGCTAGCGATGAGTTTAAACACACTTATATTTTTATTTAATTTCGTAACCTAAAAGATTAACAATAAAGTTAATCTAATATATAATCTCACACATTCTAGAATCGCACAATGTGATAGAGTAGGTCCCCGTCTAGTTACAATACGATATCACATTTTTAACCTTTCTATACTAATTTGTTCATTAACCCCTTCCCACAAATAGACGAAATGTGCAGTTATGTCTGATGAATGGCAAGGGTGCAGGAGTTGTACCCATGAACTTCAGCAGAAGTTATATACAGCCAGGCTCCTGCTGCATGGGCTAAAACCGGTGATTGCGCCAATCTCAGCACTTTAACCCTGCATATGCCACTGTCAGTAGTAAAGACTTTGACAAAGGGAGGTTAGTAAGTACTTTGAAAATAAAATATATATATTTAAAATGTTGTTATGAAAAAGAAAGAAAAAAAAATGAAATCATATTGTTCATAATAAAAATATTATTTAGCTGAAGAAGAAAACAACTTTTAGAAAAACTTCACATAAGAGGTATTGCCACTTTGTAATTACCGGTACTCATACAATACGCTGTATCACTTATTATTCCATGCAGTGAATACTATTACAAAATATGGAAAACTATACCAGACTGTAATTTTTGTTAATTTTTCTTTAAAAATAAAACTGAACAATAAGTGCTGAAAAGGTCATATTTATGTCTTATTGGTAATACTAGAATGACAGCCTGTTATGCAAAAAAAGCTATCATACAATTTTATTATCAGAAAAACAATTCCAGATTTCATTTTTTTTGTATATGCATACTGCCATAGAGAGTAATTAAATAGTGAAGGGTCAATAATTTTGGCTGCGTTCACGTGTCCACTAATCATCCATTAGAATGGATCCAGCAGCGATCTATTGGCAAGAAAAGTTGTAAAAACACGATTTTGTTCTTTTTGAAAAAAATGTATTTTTTAAGCAGTGATCAGTGTTAGGGTATGTGCTCATGATGCGTGTTGGACACAGTGCCTCCGGACCTGAGGGAACCCACAGGTGCACACAGGGGGACCGCAGCCACCCTGTACTCACCATATGCGGTGAGTGCAGTGCACCCAATGGTTATCTTTTCCAACTACGCAGAATGAAATGAACATGCTGCAGAGATGCAGAAGTCTGGAAATTCACACTGCAGCAGAAAGCACGCTGCGGTCGGAAGAAGCATAGTGAGCATGGGATTTCTAGAAATCCCATCTACTATGCTACTACTGTACAACACAGGGTTTTGGACACAGTGGCAATACGATGCATCCGAAGTGCTGCGTTTCCTGATTGTGAGTATGCACCCTTGCAGTGCATTTAGAAAGGACCGTAGTGAATGATTGAGTATTGTTGATTGCTGGGGACATTTGGGGCCCTTGTCCAGAATCAGGACACAGAATATGGGTGTTGAGGTCCCTGGACATTAATACTGTGGAATTGGCATATGTTGAGGGCAATTTATCAAAGCGCTTTCATTAGAAAACTATCCTAAATTCTTTGAAAAGTTATAGTTGTGCAAACAATGGTATTTTCTTGCCACTTTTAAGCATCTCCACTACAATAAGCGGAGCTGGATAGGAGCCGTGGTGTAGCTTTACCTTACTGTCAAATTCAACAGAAATACTGGTGTTTCTTAAACCAGAAATGTTACTCCAGTTCTTGGTGAGGCGAATAACAAATTCATTAATTGGCGGCCACCTTTTTGGCACTCTGTACATCAGCAAGCCCTTCGTTAATACTGGGAATGCTAGTCTTAATGAATTGGCCCCATTGAATTAGCTTTAGTAATGCAGTCAAGCAGAAGGAGCTGCTTTCTAGATAAGTCTTCCTTCATAAAGGCGGGTATGCAAATATATTTGCTATCTTGTTACCTATATGTGCATATAGTTTGGAAATAATATTTACTGTAACTACAATGAAATTCCAATAATATGGCATCTTCAGACTTTTAGAACTCCAATAAAAAACAGATCTGGAGTCATACACATTATGTATATCCATATCCTAGTGTTCTATCTCTTTGCATTTCATTTTCTTTGGGTCAGTTTTGCCAAGGATACAGTATCTCTTGTGTACTCACCTCCTTGACATTATGCCATGAAACCAGTCGGGAAGCCCATCATCTGAGCCCTGCATCACTGGCGGTTCCATTGGGCTTCTTCCTAATGTCCCTTTTGAGCCATTTTTTGACATTCCGGGATGAGTTTACTTTTCTGTGCAAGAATGCCAAGACTGGTAATGTGTCCTATATATACACTATGGGGACAGATGATTTACCTATTTTCCATCAATACCTTAATGGATCTATTGTTTTAGAAACAGAGCATGAATCTATTCATAGAAGACTAACCTCCCTCTACTCATATTACATTGGGTCCTGCACAACAACATTGAACAGTAGCCACAAAGCACATACTGTACTTCATTGTATCAGAGTTTACAAGTACATAATGATTTTCATATATGCAAATATATCTGAAAATGCACCAAAGGGTGTAACAAAACTTTGGCTATCAACACAGGAGCCTTATTTCAGTTACTTTGGAACTACAGCGTTTGAATATCTAATGTTATTTCGTCAGACTACTTGAACTTCACAGAGTCATTTTGCAAATTAGGTGAATATGGAAAATTCCATATGTCCATCGATATCTAATGTCATGAAATTCTGTACATAGATGGCACCATATGGACTGACATAAAAACTTTATGGGACGGAACTAATTGTTCCACTTTTATGGCATATTACCACTATTGTACTGTATTACTGCTGCCATAAAGACAAATTATGGCATACCTATTACATGTACTTACCGTATGTTTTCAGGTTTCCCCATTATTTAGATCACTTTATTCTCAGTCTACATTTATGGCTAAGGGTACTTTCACATCAGCGTTTTTTGCCGTTTGCGTCAGATGCGGTGAAAAAAACGCATCTGCCGCGATTACCGCATAACCGCTGCACTTGAGGCACAGTTGCGGCAAGTCCATCGCAATGTTTATGGGGCTTGCGGTAAGTGTGCGGCAGGTGCGGCAAGTGCGGTTTCGGCACTTGTGGCAGGTGCGGCCGCGAAACAAACTGCGGTCATCCGCGTTTTTTTTTACGGCCGCACCTGCCGCAAGTGCCAATACCGCACTTGCCGCACCTGCCGCAAGCCCCCATAGACATTGTATGGGGCTTGCCGCAACTGTGCCGCAAGTGCAGCGGTTATGCGGTAATCGCGGCAGATGCGGTTTTTTCACCGCATCTGCCGCGATCGGCAAAAACCGCTGATGTGAAAGCAGCCTAACATATCATTTTTGTAAATTAAAAGGGAATGCGTCGCAAAGTTTTTGCTACTCCATTTGAGACCAGCTAACCATAGGGACTGAAACCCCGACTCCATCAATATATCATTAATGCTCACTTGCTGCAGTTTTGATATGATTGTGTTTATCGGCTGCAGATTTACCGGTGCTCTGAATTCTGAGCTGAGTAATACCCCAACCACAACACTGATTAGTAGCTTTTTTTGTAAACTGTGCATAGGCAGGAAACTGTTTATCACTGGTGGGGGTCAGGATACATAGAGCAGAACAACTACAGCAGGTTTACTTGTCATATAGTGATAATCTTCTGCTTATAAAACAACATTCAACAGAATTGAATTAATTTTATCAAAAATACAACAAGCAGTCAAGTAAGTTACGCATCACTGGAATCAGGATCTCTGTCACTGAATTATGCTGTTCACAGATTACACAGAAAACATTTTGGGAAAGATTCCCTGTAATAAGTAACAATATACAGGTGTTCTCATTCAACCAAATGGGAATTTCAAAAGAATGGATGTACTGACAACACTAATAGACATATACCAACATAATAGCCATGGTATATTGGCCGGTGGCCTTTCAATGTCACCACTATGTGCTGCATGCTGACATCAGCACGTGGCCTCCAATGGTTCGGCTGCCGTCGCCTGCCCTGTTATGGAGCCACAAGAGGATGCTGGGGCAGCGCAGGAAGGTAATAAGAATTCTCTTCCCTGTGAATAGGTAGGGTAGTGGACATAGGAGCCCAGAATGGAGGACAGGGACCTAGAATGGGGCAACATGGGGAAATGGGATGGAGGAACATAGAGACATGGGGACCTAGGATGGGACAGCATAGAGGCGTAGGATGGAGGGACAAAGGGACTTAGGATGGGGCAACAAAGGGACCCAGGATGGCAGAATATAGGGGCATGGGATGAAGGAACATAGGTCCTGGGATGGAGGACATAGGGAAGGACATTGGGAAGGACATAGGGAAGTAGGATGGGGCAACATAGTGGCCCAGGATGGAGGAACATTGGGACCTTGGATGGAGCAACATAGGAGCCAGGCATGGAGAAATATAGGGGCCCAGAATAGAGGAATATAGGGACTCGGATGGAGGAACATATGTGTGTGGCATGGAAGAACATAGGGGCCTGGGATAGATGACATAGGGACCTAAGATGGGGCAACATAGGGCCAGGGATGTAGGAATATAGGGATCCAGGATGAATGACCATAGGGGGCTAGGATGGGGAACATTATTAAATAAAGGGGGCAAGGATGTGAGACATTATTACTATATGGGGTTCAGAATGAGGAACACACATTATTGGTTTATGGTGGCAAGTGGTGACATATTTACTGTAGGGGCCAATTAGGGGACATTACTTCTGTAATATAATTCACTTTTGAGAATACAGTACTGTTTTCCATGAGGTGAACAAAAAAAGATTTTTTTGTCATTTGATGTAGTGTAGAAAGCTCAGAAAAAGCGGGGAATCAGCTCTCGAATGATCACTTATAAATAATTATTTTATGCAGGGATGTGTACTGGCTAGAAGACATCGGTCTGCACCATATGAAGAAGAAATCTGAAGGTGAATGACTTTACCTAGAGACATCACTGGTGAGTATGTGTATTACCTATACATGCACACTATACACTATATACAGAGCTCCTGTGTATAATGTCACTGGTAATCTCTGCATTACCTGTACACTGACATTATATACAGAGCTCCTGTGTATAATGTCAACCGTGATCACTGTATTGTTTGTACATTATATACTGTACTATTTACAGAGCTCTTTTATATAATGTCACTGGTGATCACTGTATTACCTGTGCACTAAACACTATACACAGAGCTCTTGTTTATAATGTAACTGATAATCACTGTATTACCTGTACATTGACCCTATATACAGAGCTTTTTTCATTTTTTATTATTGTAGAATTATTGATCACTATGTGGTGGTAATATGTGATCTTGTCATGGTGTCACAGTATTTATACCTTGTACATGGTAATATTTGATCCCTATGTGGTGGTATTATGTGCTGTAGTCATTGTGTGGCGGTACTTGTCTCTTGTATGTGGTATTATTCGGTCACTATGTGGTGATAATATGTGATCTGGTCATGGTGTAGCAGTATTTGTCCCTTGTATGTGGCATTATTTGGACACTATGTAGTGGTATTATGTCCTCTGTTCATGATGTGGCGGTATTTCTCCCTTTTATGTGGTATTATTGGTCTTAGTATAGTGGATTGTGGTCAGTCATTTGTTTTTTTATATCAATAAGGGGAAATTTCTTTATTTCCAATAGCTATTAAATACTTGGATGTTTAACCCCTTCTGTCCTGTGACTATTACACAGTAGCAGAGATGCACTTACAGAGGTTCTCCTGAGAAAATAAGTAATCATCTCTTCTGAGGCCTTGTGCACACGTTGAGTATTTGGTGATATTTTTACCTCAGTATTTGTAAATCAAGACCTGGAGTGGGTGATGAATGCAGAAAAAAATACCTCTGATTTTTCCACTTTGTTTTACAAATACTGAAGTAAAAATCTCACCAAATACACAGTGTGTGCACGCAGCCTAAGGATAAGTGATGCTATTAATTGCTGTGGGTCCGATTGCAACTTTTATTCTTATTACGTATCCAAAAAAAATAGAAACATCCAACACAGAGTTCTGATATATAGAAAATTAATTTTATTAGAAAAAAACATTAAAAGGCACATATTAAAATCATCGTCCTTAAAGACGGTCCTTAGGGTGCTTTCACACTGCGTTTTTCTGTGATCCGTGGCTGTCCGTTGTAAAACTGACAGCCACGGATCAGATTTTGGCCCCATGTTATCCTATGGGCACGGATCACATCGGATTTGGCCTTATTGGCATCCGATTTTGGTCGGATCCGATCCTGGCCGATTTTTTGCTGTGCCCAAAATCGCAGCCTGCTGCGATTTTTGGCACAGCGGGTCAGATCGGACCGAATTGGATCCGACCTGATCCGCGCCAAATAACATGGGGCCTATGGAGCGCGGATCCGAGGAAACAGCTGATGTCTCCTCGGACCCGATGTTAGTGCACTGAGCATGCTCAGTACACTAACACCGCTCTGTGCCATCTAATATCACTTCTGAAATGTATATTCATACATTGCAGAAGTGACATCTCCTGAAAATAAAGGGTTAAAAATAAAAAAAACTTCATTCTCACCTCTCCACGATCCAGCGATGCCTCCAGCGCTCTGTGCTTCTAGGACCTGGCCTGACGTCACAGTTGAGTCACATGGCCGGTTACCGCGGTAACCGGTCATGTGACTGTGACATCACGCCAGGTCATGTTGATCAGAAGAAGCTGGAAGCAGCGCGGGTGTCGCGGAGAGGTGAGAATGAAGTTTTTTTTATTTTTTAAGGTCTGCAAACAGGGGAGCAAAGAGGGGGGAGATAGAGGGGAGACACAGGGGGACAAAGAGGGGAGACACAGGGGGACAAAGAGGGGAGACACAGGGGGACAAAGAGGGGAGACACAGGGGAGACACAGGGGGACAAAGAGGGGAGACACAGGGGAGACACAGGGGGACAAAGAGGGGAGACACAGGGGAGACACAGGGGGACAAAGAGGGGAGACACAGGGGAGACACGGGGACAAAGAGGGGAGACACAGGGGGACAAAGAGGGGGCGCAAAGAGGGGAGACAGAGGGGGACAAGGAGGGGAGACACAGGGGAGACACAGGGGAGACACAGGGGGACAAAGAGGGGGTGCAAAGAGGGGAGACACAGGGGGACAAAGAGGGGAGACACGGGGAACAAAGGTGACAGGAGGGAGAGAGAAGGGGGACGAGATGACAGGAGGAGCAGGGACAGGATCCAGCTGATGCTGCAAAATATCGGGATCGGATGCCTAATTGGCATCCGATTGCAGTCATCAGTTTAGATCCGATGCTGTCCGAGGGGAGCAGCAAAAAGTCTGATCCCCTCGGACAGCACAAAAACGCTGTGTGAAAGCAGCCTTAGTCATAGGTTTGTTTTCTCCCCATTAGACTGGAGGTGATGTACAGCTCGACCATGATCCGTTCACTCCCTCAGTGGCTGTGATCGCTGTGTTTGGCTTTTTCTGGAAGCCCCAATGAGGATGAATGGAGCCGCGGTCACATTATTACCAGCCGCTGCATTTTATAATGGGGAGAAAAGTGCCACATTCTTGTAATGGTGCGGTTTCCACTGGTCACATTCCACTAATAAATAAGTGATCACCTTCCGAACCTGTGGATCACTGATAACTTGTTTTCACTAAAGAATCCCTTTAATGCAAAGTACAGTAATTGTACATCACATCACAGTTATGGTGAGCGCACACTGATGTGCAGGAGCCGCCAACATAATGGGTATAACGGCTAAAAGGTATTTGCATATAGCTGGCGGGTGGGCCCCTGGAATCAATTTCCCTGGTCGGCCCCAGACACCCCAGTATGACCCTGGTCCTACTCCTCATGAAGGTACATGTGCAGGCATGTCTGAAGTTTGCCAGTGAACACCTTGGTGATACTGAGAGTGTTTGAGAGAAGATGCTGTGGTCAGATGAGACAGAAATTGAGCTCTTTGGCATCAACTCAACTTGCCGTGTTTGGAGGAATACAAATGCTGTCTATGACCCAGACCTAGCTGACATGCACACCAGCTACTGAGCCTTGACTCTTTCACCTGAAGCCTTATAGGATTTTCCCCTTTTGATGTGCCTCTATCCTTGCATATTACATTCTAAGAGTTTTTTCAGCACCTGGCACTATGCCAGTTGTGATCAAAAATTTGGTTTAATCCACAAGTCTCTCGCTTTACCTGAGCTCTTTTACCATAGGCTATCAACTGGATCAGTTCCTTTTCTGACTCTTCAGTTCCCAGGACGCACCGCTCACCAGTACTCCTCTGTACCCTGAAGAAGGCCGATGGCCGAAACGTTGGTGTATGTACTGTGTGACATTAATAAAACAACACGTTTTTTGCACTAGTAACACACGTGGACATTTCCTTGTTTTCTCTCGGTGTGCCCAGACTATACTACTTATGACCCAAAGGACACCTTCCTCACAGTCAGGCATGGTGGTGGAAACATGTTTTGAGGGTATTTCTCTCCTAAGGGCACAGGACTACTTCACCGCA
This sequence comes from Allobates femoralis, assembly GCA_033576535.1. NCBI lineage: Eukaryota > Metazoa > Chordata > Amphibia > Anura > Aromobatidae > Allobates > Allobates femoralis. Next base: position 224,710,668 of record JARQOC010000004.1, on the reverse strand, counting down.
TCATTGGGACAATGGATCAATGGATAGAGCCATGTACTGTAAAATTCCTCTGCCGAGACAGTAAAAATGAGTTGTGGCTGGATCTTCCAGCACGACAATGACCCAAGTCTCCAGACCTTAATCCCATAGAAAACTTATGGAGGGAACAAAAGCTCCGAGTTGCCAAGCGACGATCTCAAAATCTTAATGATTTAGAGATGATCTGCAAAGAGGAGAGGATCAAAATTCCTCCTGACATGTGCACAAACATCATAATCAACTACAAGAAATATCTGACTACTGTGCTTACCAACAAGGGTTTTGCCACCAAGTATTAAGTCTTGTTTGCCAGAGGGATCAAATACTTATTTCTCTTTAAATGTAAATAACTTTATATAAATACAATGGCCCCTTTCACATATGTGCGCTGATGCGTTTAGCAGCATTACGCTAGCGCAGGTGCAAGCGCAGGTGCTATCACAGCCCAGCGCAGCCAAGCGCATCAACTCATAGATGAAGCACATTGCGCTTGCTCCGCCATTACCTGCTATGGGAGAGCGCAGGACACCGCATCCCAGAAGCGTAAGTGTGACAGGTCCTGTGTCACAGCGCATGCGCTACTATGGATGCACCGGAAATGTCACATGATGCGCTTCCAGTGTATCCTGACTAACACATGTTCTGTGACACAGCTGCTGTCACACTTGCGCTTCGGGGATCCGTCTGCCTACGCTCACCCATAGCAGGTAATGGCGGTGTGAGCGCAATGTGCTTCATCTGTGCGCCAATGCGAAGCACCAGACAACTGGCCCTGTAACTGAGCTTGGGAGGCTGCTAATATGTTTTGTTCAAAAGCCAGATCCTGAACTAACTGAGTCAGATCCGCCACCTGATTATACAAAGTACGGTACATAATGAATCCATAGGTGGGGAAAAAAAAAATTAAATGGTCAATTGTAATGTGACACGAGTCATTAGAGTAATAACTAATCTCTGATGTGCAGAAAACAGATTGTAATAACAGAAAGTAAATATAATAATATTACTACATACTGGTAGTAAAGAGGGGTCAAAACAATCCATGATCAGGTCCAGGAAATGGTGCAGTAACAGCTAGGGATATCCAGAAGTGAAGTCCAATTCAAGCACTAAATCAGGAAACCAGAGGGACAAAACAGAATACAGAGGAACAGGCAGAAAGAGGAATTAGGTCACAAGCAGAGAGTCAAGTTCAGGTAAGGTAACTGACAACCTAGTTAACAATCCCCAGAACAACCTAGTAATGGACAACGGCAGTGTGGAGATCGTGACACCACTAGGCTTGTGGTCCAGCCAGTCTTGGGAGAACTGTAGTCCATTCTGCTGGGTGAGATATAGTGGCCTACCCGCTGACGTCTTCTAGTTAAATTTTCTAGGCGCTTGCAAGTGACTAACCCAAGGTTGTATGGGGACTCTGGTGTCTGGGCCCTGCTGTGGTTGGGATGTCACTGGAGGCCTGCCCAGACCAGTGGCCCTGGTGGTCAAGTGATGAAGGTGTTGGGGAATGGTAGTAAAGAGTTTGAAAGTTTGTTGTGATGCAACCTGTGGCTTCTGGTGATTGCTCCAGCGCTGCCTTGGGCCTCCAGGGATGATGTACGGACAGCTAGGTGTTGAAGCTCCCCACAGGCAGAGCTAAGTCCCCGGGGCTCTGGTAGTAGATGGTTAGGGATGAAAGCAGGGAATTGGCCTTGCTGGCAGGCAGCTGGAATAGTCTCTATAGACGGCAGGGTCAGGGGTAGAGGAATAGACACACACCCTGGAGATTGTTTCTTTACCTTTTACTGATGGAATTGCAGGTAAAAGTCCAGTACACTGCCGGGTGTTCAGGTAGCACTTTTGGATCTCCACAGTGAGTGGGTATAAGGCCTCCTCGTCTCTTTTCCCTTGTGTGAAGCCGCTGCCCTGTATGGAACTTGGCTGGCCTTCTCTGCTCTCCTATCACCTGTGCTGTGTTGGGTAACCCTCGTTGGACTGCCGCTATATACTCTCTTTCGGTGCCTGGCTCCCTTGTTGGTGGATGCACAGATGCCTGGGAGACTGAAGTCTCCACAGAAAGCCGTCATTCTCTGCAGGGATGGATGCTCTCTTGCAGACTCGGATTCCAGTGTCCGGGGTGCTTTCTGGAGTGAACCAAGACGGCTCCTCGGTCCCCAGGCTGCTACTTCTCCGTTGTTCCTATGTCTCACCTTCGACCCCAATCTTGGATCCATGTAATAGCTAGACTGATGGCTGCTCAGGTGTCTCTGGCTCGGGTCTAGAGCGGCTCCGACCACCAGGATGTCTTCACAGTTCTCCTAGCGACTGCACACTCTGCCTAACTCCGCCACCAGCACCAGTATTTATAGGGGATCTTGCCTAAGGGCAGCAAGTTGAGCTCCCACTACTGGGCTGGGGTGAAAGGTGTTGTTTGCACTTGTGTACCCACTGTGGAAACGCATCCATGCTGTAGGTGAGTCTGTGGTTACCTGTGTGAGCAGGGCGTCACATTAGCTCTCCCTTTACTCCCTTCTGTTGCTGTGAATAACCTCCAGCCATACAGGCAACACGATTCCTATGGGTATCCTCACTCTCTTTAGTGTAGGTCCCTGATCCTCTATGTTGCTGTGCCTTAGAAAGTCCAACTGGAGTGTGGCTACTGGGCATAAAACCCAGAAGCCTTCTGTTTCTGTAACTGGGCCATGAAAACCCAGCAACCTAGGGCAGTGATGGCGAACCTATGGCACGCGTGCCAGGGAGGGCGCACAGAGCCGTCTCCGCTGGCACGCAGCCTCGCCACTACACTGCTGCTTTGATCTGCCGGCGCGCGCCGCGGCGCCGGAAGTTCAAGGCTGTGTCGGATCAGAGGAGACATTTCTCCTCTCTCTGACACTCTTCCTAGCCCCGCCCTCCCGGCCAGTGTTATGTGACGCGCCCGGCGTCACGTGACCGCACTCAGCGCGGGTCTGTAGCAGAAGGCACTGCAGAAGATGTCAGGAGAGGAAACTGCAGCAGGAAGGTGATTATGACTTTTTTTTTTTTCATCATCTATTTACAGCATTATGGGACATATTATTCTATTATGGGGGCAGGATGGGGCATATTATTCTGTTATGGGGCTGATGGGGCATTACTAAGAGAGGGCAGGATGGGGCATATTATTCTGTGATGGGAGCAGTATGGGGCATTACTAAGAGGGGTCAGGATGGGGCATATTATTTTGTGATGGGGCAGGATGGGGCATTACTAAGAGGGGGCAGGATGGGGCATATTATTCTGTGATGGGAGCAGGATGGGGCATTACTAAGAGGGGGCAGGATGGGGCATATTATTCTGTGATGGGGCAGGATGGGGCATTACTAAGAGGGGTCAGGGTGGGGCATATTATTCTGTGATGGGGCAGGACGGGGCATTACTAAGAGGGGGCAGGATGGGGCATATTATTCTGTGATGGGGGCAGGATGGGGCATTACTAAGAGGGGTCAGTATGGGGCATATTATTCTGTGATGGGGGCTGATGGGGCAATAGTAACAGGGAGCAAGATGGGGCATATTATTCTGTGATGGGGGCTGATGGGCAATAGTAACAGGGGACAGGATGGGGCATATTATGTGATGGGGCATATAATTATGTGATGGGGGCTGATGGGGCATATTATTATGTAATGGGGTTGATGGGGCATATTATTATGTAATGGGGCTGATGGGGCATATTACTATGTGGTGGGGGCAGGATGTGGCAGATTAATATGTGATGGGGACAAGGATGGGGCATATTACTATGTGATGGGGACAAGGATGGGGCACATTACTGCTGGATGGGGCATATTACTGCATCGGGACAAGGATGGGGCATATTGGTGCAGGATGGGGCATTGTACTGCATATGGCCAAGGATGAGGCACATTAGTGCAGGATGGGGCATATTACTGCAAAGGAATAAGGGTGGGGCATATTAATGGCAAGTGGACAAGGATGAGACACATTACTGCAGGATGGGGCATATTACTAAAAGGGGAGAAGGATAGGGCATTACTGCAGGATGGGGAATATTACTGCAAGGGGACAAGAATGTGGCATATTACTGCAGGATGGGGCATATTGCTGCAAGGGGACAAGGATAGGGCATTGCAGCAGGATGGGGCATTACTACATGATAGGGGCAGGATGGGGACATTACCACAAGGGAAAAGGATGGGACATTACCGAAGGGGACAAGGATGGGGCATACTACAAGGGGATAAGGATAAAGACATTACTACAAGAAGGGGGTCAGGATAGGAAAATTACTGCCAGGAGAGGGTCAGGATGGAGCACAACTGCAAGGAGAGGGTCAGGATGGGGCCATAAATGTATGTAGATGGTCAGGATGGATCATATAGCTAGGAGAGGATCAGAATGGAGCACATAGCTAGAAGGAGAGGATTAGGATGGAGAACATAGTTAGAAGGAGAAGGTCAGGATGGAGCACATAACTACAAGGAGAGGGTCAGGATGGAGCACGTAACTACAAGGAGAGGGTCAGGATGGAGCACGTAACTACAAGGAGATGGTCAGAATGGAGCACATAACTACAAGGAAAGGGTCAGGATGGAGCACATAACTACAAGGAGAGGGTCAGGATGGAGCACATAGCTACAAGGAAAGGGTCAGGATGGAGCACCTAACTGCAAGCAGAGGGTCAGGATGAAGCACATTGCTACAAGGAGAAGATCAGGATGGAGCACATAACTGCAAAGAGAGGGTCGGGATGGAGCACATTACTGCAAGGAGAGGGTCAGGATGGAGCACATTACTGCAAGGAGAGGGTCAGGATGGAGCACATTACTGCAAGGAGAGGGTCAGGATGGAGCACATAGCCACAAGGAGAGAGTCAGGATGGAGCACATAGCTACAAGGAGAGGGTCAGGATAGAGCACATAGCTACAAGGAGAGGGTCAGGATGGAGCACATTACTGCAAGAAAAGGGACCAGGATTTCAGCATGAAATCTGCTTGCATTCCATGATAAAATCTATCTCCTATCTGTCTAATATTCTGCATTTTTTCCATACAGATCAATCCACCTGCTGTTTCCAGAAAAGGCAGTGGCAGCGGATCAGCTTCAATGTGCAGTACACATGAGCTGTCTGACCACTGATGAAGAGAAGAGAAGACTGCAAAGGTAAGTTTAAAATCAATTAATTGTTAAAATAATTGAATTGATCATCAGTGTTTCAGGACTACATGCCCTGTACAGGGAAGAGAGAAGGCAACCGCTGGCTCTCCCCCCTGTGCAGCGCTTATGATTACTACAGCTGTAATTTAGGTTACATTACCATATTGGCACTGCGCCATAAATAATTTCGTTTTGGGTTGCGGTTTGGGCACCTCGGCTTCTGAAAGGTTCGCCATCACTGACCTAGGGTCTTGAAACCTGTACTGCAGCTGGTTCCTCTGAGTAGCCTCACGGCCTGCTGCAGGCTGCATCTCTCCTCTTGCCTACCTCAACCCTACTATCCTAACTTCTCACTCCATCCAGAAAAAGGGACCTGCCCGTTGGGGCCTTTTCAGTTCTCAGCTTTCAGATTGAAGTTTGGATTGAGTTGGATGCTTCAGGCTTGCGGCAGAGGGCACTGCAATTCTCCCCATACATGGTATTGCAATTGATGTATAAGAAACACCATCTGAAGCAGCCAAACCGCAGGGGCGCCACAGTAATATACAGTCAGCTTTGTCTTGCTGCTTTTCCAGGACCTTCCTCACCTCTACACAAACCATATAATGATATAACTAATATCCTACCTAGACAGTTAATAATGCCTTTTTTATGCCATTGCCAGTAGTAGTACCCTTTTGCTGTGCCCAGCTCAATAACAGTGCCCCCTTTGTTTCCTTCTTACACAGTAATGTTTCCTCTGTACTACCTTAGGCGGCTGTCACATGCTTCAATATCGATAGCTATATTGTTAGCGATCACGTGCACGCGCGATCGCTAATATTATCGCTCACATCGTTGGTGAGCTGTCACACAGACAGACTCACCAGCGATGTGGACCAGCGAGATCGCTGGTAACTATGGTACACATCGGGTTACTAGGCGCCGCGCGGCGCTTAGTAACCCGACGTTTACCATAGATACCATCTCCCAGCATAGGCTCTGCCACTGGGAGATCATTCATCGTGGTGTCACACACCACGATGCTGCAGATTGATCAAGCGATTATCGTTTGATATGAGCTCCGGCTCACCAATCTGCGATGTAACGATCAAGCGATTTTACATTGTAAAATCGCTTGATTGCACGCAGCGACGCACAGACGATATCGCTTAAGCGATCAAAAAGCAGATCGCTTAAGCGATATCGTGCTTAAAATTGATGTGTGTGACGGCCGCCATATAGTAATCTTGCTCCCCCTTACAATCACAGAAGGGCTTTACTCCCATAATTGTAAGGCTAGGGTCACATTTGCGGTAGAAAATGCAGATCCTGATCCGGTTTTGAGCATGCAAAATGCTCAAAACCGGATCAGGATCCACAGCCCATAGTCGCCCATTATAAATCTGGGTTGCTTAAATGGCAATGCGGTTATTGCATCCGGATTTGCATCCTGCATGCTGCATTTTTCGGAGCGGTTTCCTAACCACAGCAGGAGACCTATAATCTGGATGCGGTAATGTAATGTGCATTCAGACACATTTTGGACACAAAATGTGTCCCTAAACCCGCTTCCGGTAACCGGATTGCTCATAATGTGTAATCCGGTAGTCGGATGCTCCATTCATCCCTGCTGCCGCAGGGATGAACAAAGGGTTAATGTTAATAATAGATGTGGGCAACATGTCTGTAGGGAGGGTGGGAGGGTGGGGCCCACCCTCCCACCCTCCCTACAGACATGTTCTACACATAGATTGGCATGTTAAGGGCTAATTTCTAAAATTACAGTATTGCCGGGATTTTGTTGGCTTTTACTATTTGTAATGACAGGTGGCAACTCCTGGCTGTACAAGAGTTTATAGTACACAAAGTGAGTAAGCATATTACAGGGCAGCATTGTCAATGAGGAGCTGTCTGTGGTTCTTACGCAAATTGTGTACTGTACATGCCGCTGTCCATGGTGCTGAAAGTTTTAACATTACTTCTGTGGCGGTGCGCTGGCCATAGAAGTAATGTTAAAACTTTCAGCACCATGGATAGCGGCATGTACAGTACACAATTTGCGTAAGAACCACAGACAGCTCCTCATTGAGGATGTTGCCCTGTAATATGCTTACGCACTTTGCGAACTGTAAACTCCTGTACAGCCAGGAGCTGCCGGCTGTCAGTACAAATAGTAAAAGCCAACAAAAGCCGGCAATACTGTAATTTTAGAAATTACCCCTTAACATGCCGATCTATGTGGAGAACATGTCTGTAGGGAGGGTGGGCACTCCCTACAGACATGTTGCCCAGGGTGGGCACTCCCTACAGACATGTTGCCCACATCTATTATTAACATTAACCCTTTGTTCATCCCTGCGGCAGTAGAAATGAACAAAGCATCCGGCAACCAGATTACACATTATGAGCAATCCGGTTACTGGATGTGGGTTTAGGGACACATTTTGTGTCCAAAATGTTTCTGAATGCACATTACATTACCGCATCCGGATCTGGATGCGGTAATCGTAATGTGCATTCTAAACGTGACCCTAGCCTAAGACCCCTTGAAGAGCCATAGAGTATGGTGTGCCCAAAAATACACCCCGCACCTTCACAGAATTTTTGTTCCCAAATTCTTTCACCTACATAGTATGCTAGCCTTCAAAAACCCATCCAGTAAGATGGTCCCCGTATAGCCACCCACACAGTATGATAGCTCCCGACACAGTATGATGTCCACCACAGCCCTCCAAACAGTATGATAATCCCCACCACAGAATTTGATGGTTCCCCCCTCATACTCGCCAAAAACAGTACAATTACCTCCACAGTCCCCTTCTCCCCACAAGCTATTGGTTCTCCTTACAGCACAACACCTCCTTTCACAGTATCATGATTACTGGCCGCCATCTTGACACTTTTGAGGAGGTAGAGGAGAAAAGAACTCTGAAGAAATATATGGCAATAATGAGCAATAATGTGTACATATTACATGAACAGTTCATGAGACAGAGACGCACCTTCAGTAACCGTCTAGTCCTGTTAAAGTGTAAGAAGGAAAAATACAGGAAAACGGTTGTGCCGACTGCTCAATGTGATCTGAGTACTATTGATGTTCTAATGGTATATGGTACTGTCCTGTCATGAGCATGCATATAGGAGTAACCTCCATTGTCAATTGTCTACTGTTATGTCGTAATTCATGTATATGTACTGCTGCTATGATACTGTAATTTTCCTCGGGATCAATAAAGTGTATCTTATCTTATCTTCTTATCTTATCTTATTCCACAGCCCCAGCATAGTGGATACCCAGAAGTATAATGGACGCCCCCCAGCCCACCTCTACAGAATGATCATCTGAATACAGGATCTGCCACTCATACAGTATAATAGTTCTCACATAGCCATCCCCACATAAAGTATGATGGTCCCACCACAGCACCACCCCACATAGTATGATGGTCCACTCATAGCATAATTTTCCCTTCACAGCACCCCCATAAAGTGTGATTGTCCTCCACACAATATGATTGTCCCCCTACAGTTCTATATATCGTATGATAGTGTGGCGCCCCTGCGTCCAGGAGGCCACAAAAGGGAACTGCAGCCAGGCAGGTAGGACACTTGTTGCACAACTTGGTAAGTATGGTCCGCAACTCAACCTCTTGGTGCTCAGAAGAAAAAATCAATAGCTATACGTAAGTAACTTCGGCACTCAAATGGAGATGAATGAAAAAGACTTTTATTCAGAAAAAATTCTTGTGATATTCTTATGAATGTATTTATACTGACGTTTCGGTCACATTGACCTTGTTCACAGTGTCAAGAATATCTATCACAAATAAAGATAAAATAAAATCAATCAATGATAGATCATGTTTTTACATACTTCACATGAATTTACATGGAAACATGGCATTACAGTTCGAATTACAGCTTGAAAAGAGCATAATTCTATAAAGTCATATGTCTGACCGGCTATATTTATTACAACATTTTTTTGTGCATTCACTATTATGTACATATAAACAAATCAATTGATCTTGTTCATAGAAGTCTATGCATAAATGCTTCCTCATAAAGGTATACTTGCTCCTAGAAGTGTATGAAAAACACATGATGATAAGAATCAACAGTATAGTATGTTTTACCTTATAACAAAAATTTTTTCTCACATGGAAAAGCCAAAAGCGGCTCTATTCTTGTTATAATCTCAGTCAACTGCAAATGGAGAATACAAATTAATAGTGTGTCAAACCCATCTGTTTTTAAGATGTAAATAGCAATATATGATACACTACCTTTGTTGTGAAAAATGATATTGTAGGTATATTACCCTATTTGGGAGCAAAGTCATGAATAAATCCTACAAATGTAAAAATAAATATGTTTACATCATTAATTATTCCGTTGTGGGCATCTCTAGAAGTGCTATGGTAAAAAGCTCATTACCTTGTAAACATTTGAAAAGAAAGGAAACAGGGTAATCGGGATTAATTCTCCCAGATCCTACCAATAAGACCTTATTGCGGTCACTATGACAAAAAAAATAAAGAACAGTAGAAAAAAGCGACAAATTCCATGATTATTATACTGCCAATAGCATATGAGCTGCTGCAATCTAATAAGAGAATGTCCACCATTAACCTGCTGATAAGACGGGATTTACCCATAAGCAGTCAATTGAAATGGCCATCAAACTTAATCTTACATTAAAGAATGCATAGGAATCTATGAAATCGGGTTGTAACAAAACCTTGAACGTGATTGGAATAAAAGAGAAAACAGTACAATGTACTGTATACCTTATATGTGAGGCTGGATAGCGTGGACTCGCCGCGCGGGATGCAAGTGAGGCTCTCAGTGAGCCGCGCCATTAAGAAGTGGCGTGTGACGTCATTTCCGCTGACGCCCCCTAGGTAGTGCGCGTGTGCGGGATCGCCGGACAATGTAGCATATGCGTAACCTAGGTAACTCATCTAGTAACGCGATACCAGACACCCGATGTTGTTTGTGTCTATGGTAAGGCATGTCTTTTAGTATCTCACCTGTAAAGGGGAAAAAAAGGGAAAAATTGAAGTGACAATAGAGAATAGTGTTTGTTATATATTATAAGAAGCAATATAAAGGTAATAAATGGAAAACTGTGTATAAATGTGGTTAAGACGATTTATACACAGTTTTCCATTTATTACCTTTATATTGCTTCTTATAATATATAACAAACACTATTCTCTATTGTCACTTCAATTTTTCCCTTTTTTTCCCCTTTACAGGTGAGATACTAAAAGACATGCCTTACCATAGACACAAACAACATCGGGTGTCTGGTATCGCGTTACTAGATGAGTTACCTAGGTTACGCATATGCTACATTGTCCGGCGATCCCGCACACGCGCACTACCTAGGGGCGTCAGCGGAAATGACGTCACACGCCACTTCTTAATGGCGCGGCTCACTGAGAGCCTCACTTGCATCCCGCGCGGCGAGTCCACGCTATCCAGCCTCACATATAAGGTATACAGTACATTGTACTGTTTTCTCTTTTATTCCAATCACGTTCAAGGTTTTGTTACAACCCGATTTCATAGATTCCTATGCATTCTTTAATGTAAGATTAAGTTTGATGGCCATTTCAATTGACTGCTTATGGGTAAATCCCGTCTTATCAGCAGGTTAATGGTGGACATTCTCTTATTAGATTGCAGCAGCTCATATGCTATTGGCAGTATAATAATCATGGAATTTGTCGCTTTTTTCTACTGTTCTTTATTTTTTTTGTCATAGTGACCGCAATAAGGTCTTATTGGTAGGATCTGGGAGAATTAATCCCGATTACCCTGTTTCCTTTCTTTTCAAATGTTTACAAGGTAATGAGCTTTTTACCATAGCACTTCTAGAGATGCCCACAACGGAATAATTAATGATGTAAACATATTTATTTTTACATTTGTAGGATTTATTCATGACTTTGCTCCCAAATAGGGTAATATACCTACAATATCATTTTTCACAACAAAGGTAGTGTATCATATATTGCTATTTACATCTTAAAAACAGATGGGTTTGACACACTATTAATTTGTATTCTCCATTTGCAGTTGACTGAGATTATAACAAGAATAGAGCCGCTTTTGGCTTTTCCATGTGAGAAAAAATTTTTGTTATAAGGTAAAACATACTATACTGTTGATTCTTATCATCATGTGTTTTTCATACACTTCTAGGAGCAAGTATACCTTTATGAGGAAGCATTTATGCATAGACTTCTATGAACAAGATCAATTGATTTGTTTATATGTACATAATAGTGAATGCACAAAAAAATGTTGTAATAAATATAGCCGGTCAGACATATGACTTTATAGAATTATGCTCTTTTCAAGCTGTAATTCGAACTGTAATGCCATGTTTCTATGTAAATTCATGTGAAGTATGTAAAAACATGATCTATCATTGATTGATTTTATTTTATCTTTATTTGTGATAGATATTCTTGACACTGTGAACAAGGTCAATGTGACCGAAACGTCAGTATAAATACATTCATAAGAATATCACAAGAATTTTTTCTGAATAAAAGTCTTTTTCATTCATCTCCATTTGAGTGCCGAAGTTACTTACGTATAACTTGTTGCACAACAACACCCTCACAGCCCACACAACCCACATGCAGAAGGTAGCATCCAGCCCTGAGATTAGAGACTCTATGAGATTGAGGGGTGGTGGATTTGGAGGAGTGGGTTGGGCACACCTGTAGTCAGGTGACTTGACAGTATATAGTGAAGGGGGAGGAGGAAGGAGTTCAGTAGGCCCAGGGTGCCGAGCTGTAAAGACCAGGAGTAGGCCACAGTGAGCTGAAAAGCAAAGACCAGAAGCTGAGGAGCACAGGCCAGAGAACAGCAGAAGGTTGAGCTAGCTGAGCAGGAGAAAGCCACACATCCTGGAAGAGTGAGGGCATAAGGAGAATCTGTACCGAGCCAGTGCGAGCCGGAGGAGAGAGAAAGCCTATCTGGAGCTGGATCCAGTGTGAAAGAGCAGAGAGGGACGGTGATACCCGGGCCCTAGAACTACAGCTAAAGCAACCGACCGCAGGCGGAGTAGCCCTCCTATTATACCGAGAGACGCAGAAGGAAAGGAGCCTGGTAGAGCCTCACATCTGAGGACTGCTGGAGGCTGGGCTGAAGTAGAGTGTCGGCTCTAGAGGGGACCGTAGTTTACCCGGCATCCCCAAACAACACGACGGGGGGTCTTAATTCCAGATTGGGATCCCTACCCTAAAGGACATTCAGCTCAGTGACAAACGAAGGACCCACAGGGGCCCGAGTCACCGCCATACTGTCCAGTGTCGCACAACACGAAGTAAAGAGAGAACGTAATAGCCCGGAAAGGACACTAAAGACTGTGTGAGGGGTCACAGAGAGAGAGGAGCCTGGCTGCAGGGAGCAAAAGGAACCCAGAGAGGGAGAGTGTGCCCGTGTACTTGTACTGTAACTTGTAAGAACTGCACTGAACTGCAAATAACTTGTGAACTGTCTGAACAACTAAGAGTAAACACGGAAAACCCTGGAACTGCTTCCCTTGTGTTTCTGCATGAAAGTGATTCTCTCCATACAGGATACAGCCTGTCAGCACCAACAGAGAGGAGAGATCCCTGCAGCGTCTGCAAAGTAAGTGTGCTACACACTCCACAATAGACTTAACCCTTACTGCCCCGGGGAACACAGTTCTACCCACCGGAACTATTACACTTAAGCTGCTATCCCATCATCCCCGGAGGTTCTGCAGCAGCGGCGGCCCCATCACTGGCCGCATATGGTGGGTGGCATCACGACTGACATCACCTGTAAATATGCCCTTTTATTGCCGAGCCCCGGACACGGACCGGACTAGGACCACCAGTGACTTCCCCAGCAGCCGACCAGTCCGGTACCGAGTACCCCCGCCCCAGTGGGCCCGACAATAGTATCCCCAAGGCCTGCAAAAAACATTTTATACTAATCATATGCAGACTTTTTATCCACCGCAGCAGGCGTCTCTTAATTAAACCTGCCCTGGGTGGTGCCGTCCTCCATCAGACTGCAGATCAGAAGTAGCCTGCATTCTTCTAGATTAAGTGATGGAGCATGGAGCGGGTGGCTCTGTGCTCCACCACAGCTATTTACATTGCTGGTGTGTCCTGAGTCCCGAATTCCCTGAAGGCCAGTCCAGCCTGGAGTTTCCAGCTCAGGTTGCATATCCATCTCCAAATAAATTGTATACTATGCATTGAAATGGAAAAAATTAAGCACAGTAATTACAACTAGAAGCAGATTTTGTAAGTACTTGAAGGGAACAGGGATGATATTTCAGATGTCAGTTATGTAAATTCTTTCACTATATTTAGGTGCATGTTACATCACTTGCAAACCTAATGAAAAATGCTGATTTGCAAGTCAAATAAACAACACCCATTTCTACGATTGAATTAAATGAAGAAAGAGCCTATGAGATACGGATGAAAACCTTTTTTTTTACTTACAGCACCCTGTTTTCCTGAAAATAAGACAGTGTCTCATATTAATTTTTGCTCACAAAGATTAGCTAGATCTTATTTTCAAAAGATGTCTTAATATCCCCATCATTCCCACGCAGCGCCCAATATCCCCATCATCCCCTTGCAGTCTACCTCATCCCATTGCAGCCCCCAATATCAACATCATCCCCTTCCAGTCTCCAATATCCCCATCATCCCCTTGCAGCCCCCATCATCACCTTGCAGCCCCTATCATCCCCTTGCAGCCCCCAATATCCCCATTATGGTACCTGCAAAGAAAAACCACACACACATCCACGCACACCTTTTCTCAACGGTCCGCCACTGCATGTATTTTGGGCGCCAATCCGAGCTCTCTCTTGCTGTAGATGTACGGGAAGCCGCCGACCAATCAGAGGCCTGCATGTAACATTATGCACCAACATTAGCTGCTGGCCTCTGATTGGCCGGTGGCTGCTGGCCTCTGATTGGCCGGCGGCTTCCCGTACATCTACTCAAGAGAGACTTATATCTGCTGCATACGAACACTATGAAATGTGAAGTAGCTTACTGGCTAATGAATGCAAATGGCAATGCTGTAGGTGTGGCACCCCAGGGTCCAATTGCCACAGTGTCATTATTGCCCCCGGGTGGTAATGTCACACTTGAGAGCAACAGAAGGGTATTCACACCAGGAGGGTAACCGCACACAACACCTTCTGCCTCCAGGTCTGAAGGGGGAGACCTAAATCCAGCTTCAGGGTCAGCTCCTCTATAAATTCTGGTCTGGGGCAGAGCTAGTTAGTTCAGTTCCTGGGAGGACTGTGAAGAGGACCTAGGGACAGACAGAGAGCAGTGCTAAGCTCATCCCAGGGTTGCCAACTCAGCGTAAGGGCCCAAGGCTAGGGTCTGAGGAAGTGTTGAAGGAACACCTGGGGAGCAGAGCAGCACCTTGACCCCAGAGGAACAGCGCAAAGAACGAAAGTCTGAGGCTGTGCAGGGCCTAACATCCCGGCAGCCTATACCGGAAGGTGGGGAATTCCAAGTTCCCCAGCCACCTGTGCCCGGAAGCAAAGCAACATAGAGAGTTCAGGAGCTGTCACCTGAGACAAGGGACTAATAAAGGACTTGAGTTGCCGGCCATACGGCAACTTGCAGTAGAGAGTGCTAGCATGTTAGCTAAAGCAGGAGCCTACACACTGAGCCAGGTGAAGACTACCCCGAGTTGCTCTCAGGCAAGGACCCCGTTAACAACAGCCTGAATTACAGATGCCCCAGAAAAAGGACTGAGTAACTATATCCTGCATCTTACACCCTTCCTACATATACTGCCCCAGGGATCCGCTCCACCCGTGGGGAGCCGCTCCATACTAGCTGCCCATCCATCATCCCCGGAGGTTCTGCAGCAGTGGTGGCCACCTATAGCCACATACCACGGGTGGCGTCACAAAAAACTCCCTTTCAACCATTCCCTTTCCCTACTAAGCCAGAACTTCCCCTTTACAACTGCACCCAGAGTCACGGAAGCCGGGTCTCGACACCTGTGACTCCCGAGAGACAGTATAGCCTGGTTCCAAGTACCCCACAGCCCTGGGGTCCGACAGTTTCTGGCTCCACGAACAGAATCCCATATCTCGATACCACTGGGTGCTGTGTGCTGTGAACTGTGTAAATACATGTTTTTAACTGTTGCCAATACCGCACGGGAAGCCGAGGAAGCGTGTCATCGTGGGCGGTACCCTCCCAAGAGTATGAAACGAAGCCCAACCTGTGCTCTGATGACATCTGGTGGGGATGAAGAATCCTGTACAACCGGCGGAACTAAAGTTGTACATCCCTACAGAAGTGAAAGACCGGAAGGGTAGAAATTTACTAAGGGGGAGGAAAATGTCAGAGTTGGGAAGAAGAGAGCCTGCTAAGGGGGCAGGTGCAGCCGATCCTGCAATATTAAATGCAGCCCCAGGAGTGGCCGGAGCACCCACTGCCGGCGCAGCGCAAGCCATGTCACCGGTGATGCCTTCCTAATATCGTACACACCAGGAGCTACCTGGTTGCCGCAATATGCAGGGGAACCCAATACCCTGACCCATTTCAGGAGAAGACTGGACAGTTATTATAGAGTGCACCCCCTGATAGAAGGCCAGCGAGTCAGTATATTGATGGGACAATTGACTCGTACAGCAAAGCGGGAAGTAAAGTCATGGCCGACACTGATAAGGACACCGTTGAACATGTACTCGCCAAGCTGAAAGCTATTTTTGATATTAGTACTGCTGCACAAGTAAAAATTAGATTCTTTGGGTACAGGCAGAAGCTGCAGGAGAGCGCACAGGACTTTGGATTAGACTTACAGGAAGCATCAAGGGAATTGAAACAGACAGACCCTACTCTGGTGCAGGAAGATAACAAATTGCTTATTGATCAATTTATTGATGGACCCTTACTCCCTGTTGTGTTATTGTTGTGTTACAGGAGATTGCTGAGACTGGCAACAGTGGACATCAGCGAGTCCTGTGGAAAGAAATAAAAGCACTGATGCTGAGACAGCAGGTAGAGTTGTCCGGAGGTAAAATTGGCAGCGCAAGAGTAAGTGACCCAGTACCAATTGTAATATCCCCGAAAAGTGAAATGTTGGTCTGGTGTAGGGCAGCAATAGGCCTCAGAGGGCGAGATTACCAAGCACTGGTTGAGCCTGTATATTCAGACAGTAGGCCTGCTGTCCTGACAGCCAGAGCGGTAGTTGAGGTACACAGAGGAAGGGTACCGGTATGCATTTTAAATTGTGGGGAGGAAGTCACCCTGCCAAAGTATGCTACCATTTCTAAATTGTACACTGTGGATAACAACTCCATCAAGACAGTAGAACCCTTGAACCTGTCTGAACCGGAGGAGGGCAATGGCTCAGAGGTAAAGCTGGAGGATTGGTGCCAGAATTTACATTTAGGTACCAATTCTACACCCTCCCATCAAAAGCATGGAATATACCGGGTAGTGAAAGAATACGAACAAGTCTTCAGTAAGCACCCTTCAGACTCTGGGCAGTTAAAAGGGGTTGCACATCACATACCTACAGGTTATCATCCACTCATAAAAGAAAGATATAGGCCTGTACCACCCGCTCACTATTAATGTGCCAAGGATATGTTACGGGAAATGAAGGAGGCTGGGGTGATAAAAGATAGTTGTAGCCTCCTGAACAGCTCCTCTAGTCCTGGTTAGAAAAAAAGATGGTACAATGAGGATGTGTATAGACTACAGGCAGATCAACCGCATTACACACAAGGATGCATAGCCACTACCTAGAATCACTAGCTGCATTATGATCTTCTAACGACTTTTCCACCTTAGAATTTACTAGTGGGTATTGGCAAGTTCCAGTGGCAGAGGCGGAGCGGGAGAAGACAGCATTCACCACGCCGATGGACCTCTGCAAGTTCAACTGTATGACATTTGACTCTGTAATGCACTGGGAACATTCCAGAGACTGATAGAGTGCTGCCTGGGGCACAAGAACTTTGAAACCGTCTTATTGTACCTGGATGATGTCATAGTCTACTCCAAGACGTATGAAGAGCATCTGGAGCACTTGGCAGAAATGTTTGAAGACTTGCCTAGCTATGGCATGAAAGTGAGGCCATCTAAGTGTCACCTACTAAAACCAAAGGTACAGTACATCGATAATGTAGTGAGTTTCGAAGGTGTAACACCTGACCCCGAGAAAGTAACAGTCATTAGAGACTGGCCAAGACCCACCAGTGTCAAAGAGGTGAGGCAGGTCCTGGGGCTGGTAGTGTCGAGCCCATGCTTTGGGGTACTCGAGTGTCAGGCCACAAGGGTTAACGCTCCTGCTGTCACGGGGAGTGGTGGCCGCGCCTGACCCCGTGTCCTGGGCCTATCTTCCAAAAAGGGGGTGATATTTACAGGAGATTATATACAAAGTTGTCGTGATGCCACCTGTAGTGTCTGGTGATGGGTCACCAGCGCAGCCACAGTCCGCCGGAGGTAGTTGGTAATGCGGCTAGTGTGGTAAAGTCCTCCACAGGTAGGAATGGGACCTCCGGAGCAGCGTAGTGTAAGGGGCAGCTTGTAGTGGAGCTGTAGATGGGATGGGGAGTGTTGGAGCAGTTTATGAGGGGCCACCAGGAACAGAGGGAATGATACACGCACACCGAAGAAGTCTCTTTTACCTTTTACTGTTGTTTGGAAGGTAAAACGTCCAGGGCACTAACAGGTGACAAGGTTGCACAGTGGGTCCCCACAGCAAGTGGGTATAAGGCCTCCTCTGTTCCTTCGTAATGAATGAAGCATAGCCTGCATGCAGCCTGACTTGCCTCCTCTCTTTTCCTGTCTCTGATGTCTGTCTCTCCTCCTGTGCGGTCTCCGGGTTACCCTCTCTGGTCACTGCGGTAGTACACTGCTGTGTCTGGCTCCCTCTCTTGACCCACGGGGGAACCGGGGTGGCTGAAGCCTCCAAGGTGTGACGGGGTTCTCTGTGTCCTGGAGTATCCCACAGGTGCGGATCCCCGAGGTCCGTTACTTCTTTGGGAGAGCTTCATCACTCCCGTTTAGCTATCTGCTCCTCGCCTTCTGTCCCCACTTAGGCTTGCGGGACGTAGAAGGGCCACTCTGGGTCACTGGTTAGGGCCTAACCGTGGCACCGACCACCAGGACGTCTTCGCAGATCTCCTAGCATCTGCACACTCTGACTAACTCCTCCCCCAGCAGCAGTATTTTATAGGGGATCTTGCCTAAGGTCAGCAAGTGGTGCTCCCCCTACTGTGCCGGGGTGGAAGATGCAGCTTGTAGTAGGTACCTGCTGTGGAAACCCAACTGTGCATTAGAGACGTTTGTGGCTACTTGTGTGAGCAGGGTGTCACAGTAGGATACTACAGAAGGTTCCTCAAGGGGTTCACGAAGATGGCAGCTCCCTTACAAGACCTCCTGATAGGGCAATCCAAGAAAGCAAGAGTTACCATCACACGCAGTGATATGGCTTCCATATCGCTGGCGATTTGACATGAGCGCGCACGTTCTGGTCACTTTTTTCACATTGCTGTGGATCTGTCACACATAGCGATTGTGCGTGCCATCTACGGCGATCCTGCATTCTGCAAATCGCCTGGTGAAGACCGGAAGCAATTTTCCTCTCCCACATCGCTGTGTCACACGCCACCACCACATCAGCGATGTGGGCGTAGAATGCGAGTACGGCGAGGAGACAGGCGTGCCAGAGTGTTTTTCACCGCACCCCTACCACTCCGATTGGTCAACACAACTGCGTTACCATTGGTCAGCCTTGTCAGGAAGTCTGCCCACTACATGACGCATTTGCCCTTTTTACTATCTCGCTACACTACGCTCATGTCATGTGTAGCGGCTTCCAAAAGGCACTTTTGCGTCGCCAAAATGCCACAAAAGACGTCTCGTGTGTTGCTCTGTGGACTACACCATTAATGGCTGTGTGTGCGTCTGTTGTTTCCGTAGGTAAGCTCAAAACAACACTCTGGACATATGTGGCCGGATTGTGTGTGGTCCTGCCTGAACTATGTGTGTGCAGACATGTGAGTGTGCAGATACTGATGACTACCTCCATCCTCAACAAGCACAATACAAATGTTTATGTGTGTGGACACATACCCATGTGTTAATTCATATAATATGGACATGGAGACACAGTCTGAGCATACAGTGTGGGCCAAAGGCCTGGACCTGTGTACTGGACATTAGCAGACAATGCTGCAGGGACCCATAACGACCATTGTGCTCTCACATAACTCTCTGCACAGCTTAATGCTATGTGCAAATGCCCTGTAGTTAAAAGTAAACACAGACACAGGAAGTTATGATCAGTTGTTTTTGTTTTAAGATTTCTGCACAAATAAAATAAAATACAAGAACATATTGATCAAACACAACACAAGTGTTAACATTACACAATTAATACAGATATGACCTCAAACAATGTCCATACCAAAAATAATAAAGGTTACATAAATACATAAATCACATTTAAAGAGCAACCTACAAAGATAAAAAAAAATAAATAAATAAAAAATCCTACTGTAACCACACTGGTGACTACACCCTCATCCTGGTGGTGGTGCCTGACAACCCCAGCCACCCTACACCTCTTGTTGCAGCTAGGCCACTGCCCCAGGGCCATTGAAGTAGGAGCAGTAGCTGTCCCTGCTGATCCTGGCATCCTGCGAACTTCCACCCTGGCTCAGTGGCTGGAGTGGCGCCAGACCTGGGTCGGTTGCACGCCACGCCCCGGGACTGACTTCCCCTGTTGTGGAGTCCACTGAATCCACATAACGTGATGGCGTGTATGATGCAGTATCCCTACGACGCAGGAAGTTATGCAGCACACAGCAGGTCAGCACTACTATATCTATAGATTCCAGTTTCATATTCAAAGGCGTATGAAACACGCGGAATCTATTGGCCATGATCTTGAACGCATTTTCAACCACACGGCGAGCCCGGGATAGCCGGTAATTGAAAATGCATTGCTCAGAAGTAACAGTCCTCTGGGGATATGGCCGAAGTAGGTGAGCATTAAGTGGAAAGGCTTCATCCCCCACAAATGCAAAGTTGAGATGACAGGTTGTGTCATCATTTGAGGGCAAGTTGAAAGCACCTCTCCTCAGCTCTTGCGCAAAGGAACTGTGCCCAAACACACCCCCATCTGAGCCGTTCATGCCAACATCCACATAGAGGAACTCATAGTGAGCATCCACAAGGGCCATGAGGATCACACTAAAACAACCTTTATAGTTGTAATAAAATGACCCGCTGTTGGGGGGTTGCGTGATCTTCACGTGCTTACTATCCAATGCCCCACCGCATTTTGGAAATTCCCAGCAATCACCAAAACCACTGGCAACGTGCATCCATTCTGCGGTGGTGGTTGGTAAATGCAAATAGGATGGCACCAGGCACCTCAGGATGGCCTCACACATCTTGGTTATGATGCGGCTCAGCAGTGGCCGTGACACAGCTGCAGAGTATTGCAGATCCGTCATCGAACGACCTGTTACCAGGAACCTCAACGTTACAGCCAACCACTCCTCAGGTGGCACAGCTCTGCGCATCACAGTATCCTCACGGGCTATCCATGGCCGAATGCAGTCCAATAGGAACTTGAATGAGTCCTTGAACATACGGAGATAGATCCTGAAGTCACTTGTGGCTCAGGTTGTCTCTTTGCAAAAGCCACTCCCGACACCACACACGCCATGTTCTGCAAGCATGCAATCTCTCAGCTCTCTCCTCCAGCCACAAGTCCTCATCCACCAAGGCAAGAGCCACGAGAAGCTTTTGTTCAGTATCAATGATGAGCAGATGAACCAACCCCTGGGGAACAGGAAAAAAACAATTTTAAGTACTAAATTACATGTCACAACTCACCAAAACCCAACACTATTTGGTTGCCTACATACATGGTCTCCATACAAGTAGCAAAAAGAAGGTTCTGATGCAGTGCCCATCCCCCTCTGAACTATCCACCATTCACACAACATACTATAACATTGTTTATCAACATACACACACAAACAATATCTGGACAACCAACACATGACCCATTAAGTACCTTACCATACCAAACATACATTGTCACTAATAAGCAAAACAGATTGCAGAAAATCATGTGTAGAAATGACATTACAAAATTTAATAAACAACATAATATGGCCCGTACATGTCCATTTGGAGGACATACCACTTACAACCATATTGCCACCACATACAACATACATGGGGTGTGAACATAGCCATGTCAAGGCAACATCACACACTGCAGGATTCACCATTTACAAACTACATCCCTGTTGAGTCTCAAAATGCGGATGTTGGCCCTCAAACAATCACAATACTCCAAACACACTCAAGGTGTCCGCATCACCACAACACATCCCTTTTGTGTGTGCAAGTCATGATCTACAGTGATGAGGAATGTATGTTGCACACACACCATCAGTTTGCAAACTTGTGTACACATTACACAATTTAAATCAATACATATAAGCACAATTAGTAGGAGACAACCCCCATTGTGTAACCATGCATACACTTTGAGAAATAAATGACAACAAGGTCACACATCCGGAGTCTGCCCTGCACACACCTGGAGGTGTATTTGTGCTGACCCACACAGTTGGCACCAAAGATCTCGATCTTGGTCTCATCAGACCATAGAACCTTGAACCAGTCTGTCTCAGAGTCCTCCAAGTGATCATGAGCAAACTGTAGACGAGCCTTGACATGACGCTTTGAAAGTAAAGGAACCTTACAGGCTCGTCTGGAACGGAGACCATTGCGGTAGAGTACGTTACTTATGGTATTGACTGAAACCAATGTCCCCACTGCCATGAGATCTTCCCGGAGCTCCTTCCTTCTTGTCCTTGGGTTAGTCTTGACTCTTCGGACAAGCCTGGCCTCGGCACGGGAGGAAACTTTCAAAGGCTGTCCAGGCCGTGGAAGGCTAACAGTAGTTCCATAAGCCTTCCACTTCCGGATGATGCTCCCAACAGTGGAGACAGGTAGGCCCAACTCCTTGGAAAGGGCTTTGTACCCCTTGCCAGCCTTGTGACCCTCCATGATCTTGTCTCTGATGGCCTTGGAATGCTCCTTTGTCTTTCCCATGTTGACCATGTATGAGTGCTGTTCACAAGTTTGGGGAGGGTCTTAAATAGTCAGAAAAGGCTGGCAAAAGAGATAATTAATCCACACATGTGAAGCTCATTGTTATTTGTGCCTGAACTACTTCTTAATACTTTAGGGGGACCAAACAGAATTCTGGTGGTTTGAGGGGCTGAATAATAAATGACCCTCTGAATTAACTTTTAACGCTTAAAAAAAAAAAAAAAAAAAAAAATTTTGTGGCACTGCATTTCCCACTTCCAGGCTGATCTACAGTCCAAATGTCACAATGCCAAGTTAATTCCGCATGTGTCAACCAGCTAAATCTGCAGGGGGTTGAATACTACTTGTAGGCACTGTATGTAACATAAAAAGCCTCCCAACAAAAAACACTCAACCATTGTAGAAGGGATGTCAGAAGAGTGCTACTTACCCAATGACTCTGGCCACGCACTGGTGTAGCTGCTTTTTATATGGTATGCAGCCAATCACATTACACTGGCGTCACGAAATACACGCACCCGTGTGTTATGATTGTTTTGCGGACCCTTTAAAAATGGCGGTGTTGAAAGCACTTGTGTTTGGCAAAGTTATATGCAACATCTTGGTAGCGTCTCTTCAAGCACATTCTGCTGGTCAGACGGTAGGTATAGCGATGTGCATGCCTTGATCATCTCTACATGACTGTGTTTTTGGCTCCTACCCCTACCTACTGGCCCATATGTAAGGTTGTATATAATAATGTTGTCTATTAGCATTACAGGGATGCTGTTTGTGAGGTTTATGTAGCCATGTTCCTGAGGTAAATGAATTGTGGGCAACATAACGTGGGGCTCAACAGTACATCTGCCAATGTAGTGTGTTCCACATAATGTTCCAAATACCTGCCAAACCTGTAATGTAGACGTACAGAAAACAAGACTGCCATACAACTGTACTGCTGTTGTTACATAGTGGCTTTGGTAAAACAGGTATACCTAAACTACCGTATGTACAATAATGCATCTTCAACCCTTCCAAAAAACAACATGGGTTAGGAGTTTTGTGGTGGGTTAGGATATGTTTTCACATTAAACAATGTGACCCTTCATTTGAATTAGCTTCCCGAATTATGCCACAATGATGACCTGTTGTGCTTAGAGTGGACATTTTTCACTGTTTCTTCTTGTTGTTGTTATATGTGGAATGTTTCTGTGGTTGTAATACAATGGCGTGGTACTGCTGCTGGTGCAGAAAATCTCCAATGGCTAATAGACATGTTGTGAGACATGACAAGTGATTATTGTTTTTTTTCAATTCTTTACAGGATCCGCCGGAACAACAGCAGTCTACGTTGAAGGGGTCACCCGCTCATGATCCTCCTCCACCAACATCTGCGGGGAAGGCTGTGCCTGGACCAGTTCTGCGGACCAGCACCCTTATCCCAGCTCAGGTGTCTCTAGAAGATGGGCCCTAACACCGCCCAATACTGAGCTGGGAGCGTGGGCTAAGCGGGTGCTGGTTCACACCGAAAACCAGCCAAATACTGGGATTGGGCACCTAGTGAATGAGCGGGTGTCCATGATAACAGCACCTCAGTGGAAGATTGCCGAACGGATCATAATTTGGGTTCTGGAGGCAGGCAGGGACGAGCCCATTTTGTCATCCCCAGTGGGCAGGCATCAGGGTCACATGGTCCTCGGCCGCCTTTGCCTGGGCCCAGACAAAATTCTGTTTTGACCAGGGGCCACAGGCACCCCCACCCCCCAAGTTGGGCTAGAGGTTGGGGGTTTGGGGAGTTTGGCCCTCCACCCACGTCTGAACCAATAGATGATTACACCCATGATGAGAGACGCTACCAATGAATGTTTTGCTTAAACATACGTGTTGGAATATGATTTATACATGCGGTATGTGTGTTTTGATTTTTTTTTGTGTTAATACATTTTATTTTTGACCACTATATCATGTTTGAACTTAATGTGTCATGTATGTGTAGATATGTATAGTGAAGTAGTATCACACGCCAAGGCTGTGGGTAACTTGTATAGGCCACAGAACCAAGATAGCATGGTAACATATTTATTTGGACATAGGCTACATCCCTTGGTCCCCTAGCTGTCACAATGCAGTTGTTGTAACGGCTCATCACCTACCTAGCTGAACAATTGTGTACACGTCATCCACAAAATGCTGGTGTGCTTTGCCATATAATGCTGATGAGTAGTGTGTTACCCATTGTATTTTTTCGGATGTGGATTAAATTGGGTCATTAAGGTAGTGTACTGCTGCGAACATTGATGGTGTACATTCATGCAGCACATCCGTATATTGTAACTAATGTTTGTACCGTCAATGCTAATGTGACCCCTCACAAATTTGTTTGTGGCATCAAGATGTAGCCTTACCAAAGGTGTGTCAACTCCATACTCCTGCACCTCTGTGTATATAGTAATGAGGCCAAAGACAGTAGTGGGATTTGCACCATATTTTTATCGCTTAAATCCCTTTTTGCCTTGGTTAATGTTATTGGCCTTTTTTTGGTTTGCTAAGGTGAATCCACAGGTTTTCTTTTTTTTTTCTTTATTTTTTTTTGGTGGATGCCTTTTTTTTGGTTCAAGGCTTCTTTTTTCATTAAAACTGCAAATCAAAGACATATTTGGGCAGGTGACCGTTGAGTCACAGCCATGTGTAAGAAACTTTAAAATTTTAACAATAACAAAAATTAGTTTAGAACATCATGGCAACATGCCACACCCTAAACACACAAGGGGGATGAAAGAAGGGAATGAAAAAGCAAAAAAATTAGCCCTCAGGCACAACCCCAGGTGGATCCCCAGCCTGGTCACCAGTGAGACGCTGGATGATGGCCCACATTCGGTTCCCATTGGCCTGTGCCTCACGGTGGACAGTAACCAACTCCTCGATGGTTTGTTGGCCTGTTGGGAAAATATCCTACACTAGATGGTGGCCCGATTCTAAAGAATCAGGTAGTCTAGAATCTATATATAGTTTATTTAGTAATAGGGGAGTGCTGTGAAATTAATTGTGTGTATACAGGCGGCTCAGTGGTCAGCAGTGAGTGCGGTGGCTCAGTGGTCAGCAGTGAGTGCGGTGGCTCAGTGTCAGCAGTGAGTGCGGTGGCTCAGTGGTCAGCAGTGAGTGCAGCAGAGGCTGGAGGGGGCAGAGGAGGGAGGAGGCAGAGGACGGAGGAGGCAGAAACTGGAGGGGTTAGAGGAGGAAGGGGTCAGGGGAGAGCGGAGGCAGGGGAGAGCGGAGGCAGGGGAGAGCAGAGGCAGGGGAGAGCGGAGGCAGGGGAGAGCGGAGGCAGGGGAGAGCGGAGGCAGGGGAGAGCGGAGGCAGGGGAGAGCGGAGGCTGGAGGGCAGAGAAGAGTGGAGGCTGGAGAAGAGGGGAGGCTGGAGAAGAGGGGAGGCTGGAGAAGAGGGGAGGCTGGAGGAGAGGGGAGGCTGGGGGAGAGCGGAGGCTGGGGGAGAGCGGAGGCTGGGGGAGAGCGGAGGCAGGGGAGAGCGGAGGCAGGGGAGAGCGGAGGCAGGGAGAGCGGAGGCTGGAGAAGAGCGGAGGCTGGAGAAGAGGGGAGGCTGGAGAAGAGGGGAGGCTGGAGAAGAGGGGAGGCTGGAGAAGAGCGGAGGCAGAGGAGAGCGGAGGCAGGGGAAGAGCGGAGGCAGGGGAAGAGCGGAGGCTGGAGGGCAGAGGAGAGCGGAGGCTGGAGAAGAGGGGAGGCTGGAGAAGAGGGGAGGCTGGAGAAGAGGGGAGGCTGGAGAAGAGGGGAGGCAGAGGAGAGTGGAGGCAGGGGAAGAGCGGAGGCAGGGGAAGAGCGGAGGCTGGAGGGCAGAGGAGAGCGGAGGCTGGAGAAGAGGGGAGGCTGGAGGGCAGAGGAGAGGGGAGGCTGGAGAAGAGGGGAGGCTGGAGAAGAGGGGAGGCTGGAGAAGAGGGGAGGCTGGGGAAGAGCGGAGGCTGGGGAAGAGCGGAGGCAGGGGAGAGCGGAGGCAGGGGAGAGCGGAGGCTGGAGGGCAGAGGAGAGCGGAGCGAGGGGAGGCTGGAAAGAGGGGAGGCTGGAGAAGAGGGGAGG
Source organism: Allobates femoralis (assembly GCA_033576535.1). NCBI lineage: Eukaryota > Metazoa > Chordata > Amphibia > Anura > Aromobatidae > Allobates > Allobates femoralis. Next base: position 224,684,321 of record JARQOC010000004.1, on the reverse strand, counting down.
CTGGAGAAGAGGGGAGGCTGGAGAAGAGCGGAGGCTGGAGAAGAGCGGAGGCTGGAGAAGAGCGGAGGCAGAGGAGAGTGGAGGCAGGGGAAGAGCAGAGGCAGGGGCAGAGCGGAGGCTGGAGGGCAGAGCGGAGGCTGGAGAAGAGGGGAGGCTGGAGAAGAGGGGAGGCTGGAGAAGAGGGGAGGCTGGAGAAGAGGGGAGGCTGTAGAAGAGCGGAGGCTGGAGAAGAGCGGAGGCAGGGGAGAGCGGAGGCTGGAGGGCAGAGGAGAGCTGAGGATGGAGAAGAGGGGAGGCTGGAGAAGAGGGGAGGCTGGAGAAGAGCGGAGGCTGGAGAAGAGCGGAGGCTGGAGAAGAGCGGAGGCAGAGGAGAGTGGAGGCAGGGGAAGAGCGGAGGCTGGAGGGCAAGGAGAGCGGAGGCTGGAGAAGAGGGGAGGCTGGAGAAGAGGGGAGGCTGGAGAAGAGCGGAGGCTGGAGAAGAGCGGAGGCTGGAGAAGAGCGGAGGCATGGGGAAGAGCGGAGGCAGGGGAGAGCGGAGGCAGGGAGAGGGAGGCTGGAGGGCAGAGGAGAGCGGAGGCTGGAAAAGAGGGGAGGCTGGAGAAGAGGGGAGGCTGGAGAAGAGGGAGGCTGGAGAAGAGCGAGGCTGGAGAAGAGCGGAGGCAGGGGAGAGCGGAGGCAGGGGAAGAGCGGAGGCAGGGGAAGAGCGGAGGCAGGGGAAGAGCGGAGGCTGGAGGGCAGAGGAGAGCGGAGAGGCTGGAGAAGAGCGAAGGCTAGAGAAGAGCGGAGGCTGGAGAAGAGCGGAGGCTGGAGAAGAGCGGAGGCAGGGGAAGAGCGGAGGCAGGGGAGAGCGAGGGAGAGGCTGGAGGGCAGAGGAGAGCGGAGGCTGGAGAAGAGGGGAGGCTGGAGAAGAGGGGAGGCTGGAGAAGAGGGGAGGCTGGAGAAGAGGGAGGCTGGAGAAGAGCGGAGGCAGGGGAGAGCGGAGGCAGGGGAGAGCGACTGGCGAGGCAGGGGAGGAGCGGAGGAGGGGAGAGCGGAGGCTGGAGGGCAGGGAGAGGCGGAGGCTGGAGGGCAGGGGAGAGCGGAGGCAGGGGAGAGCGGAGGCTGGGAGAAAGAGCGGAGGCAGGGAAGAGCGGAGGCAGGGAAGAGCGGAGGCAGGGGAGAGCGGAGGCTGGAGAAGAGCGGAGGCAGGGGAAGAGCGGAGGCAGGGAAAGAGCGGAGGCAAGGGGAAGAGCGGAGGCAGGGGAAGAGCGGAGGCAGGGGAAAGAGCGGAGGAGCAGGGGAAGAGCGGAGGTAGGGGAAGAGCGGAGGCAGGGGAAGAGCGGAGGCAGGGGAGAGCGGAGCGGGAGAGCGGAGGCTGGAGAAGAGCGGAGGCAGGGGAAGAGCGGAGGCAGGGGAGAGCGGAGGCTGGAGAAGAGCGGAGGCAGGGGAAGAGCGGAGGCAGGGGAAGAGCGGAGGCTGGAGAAGAGCGGAGGCAGGGAAGAGCGGAGGCAGGGGAAGAGCGGAGGCAGGGGAGAGCGGAGGCTGGAGAAGAGCGGAGGCAGGGGAAGAGCGGAGGCAGGGAAAGAGCGGAGGCAGGGGAAGAGCGGAGGCAGGGGAAGAGCGGAGGCAGGGGAAGAGCGGAGGCAGGGGAAGAGCGGAGTAGGGGAAGAGCGGAGGCAGGGGAAGAGCGGAGGCAGGGGAGAGCGGAGGCAGGGGAGAGCGGAGGCTGGAGAAGAGCGGAGGCTGGAGAAGAGCGGAGGCAGGGGAGAGCGGAGGCAGGGAGAACGGAGTCAGGGGAGAGCGGAGTCAGGAGAAGAGCGGAGTCAGGAGAAGAGCGGAGGCAGGAGAAGAGCGGAGGCTGGAGGAGAGCGGAGGCTGGAGGAGAGCGGGAGGCTGGAGGAGAGCAGGAGGCTGGAGGAGAGCGGAGGCAGGGAGAGCGGAGGCAGGGGAAGAGCGGAGGCTGGAGGGCAGGGGAGAGCGGGGCTGGAGGGCAGGGGAGAGCGGAGGCTGGAGGGCAGGGGGAGCGGAGGCTGGAGGCAGGGGAGGCGGAGGCAGGGGAGAGCGGAGGCTGGAGAAGAGGGAGGCGGGGAAGAGCGGAGGCAGGGGAGAGCGGAGGCAGGGAAGAGCGGAGCAGGGGAGAGCGGAGCAGAGGAGAGCGGAGGGGGGCGGGAAGAGGGAGGCAGGGGAGAGCGGAGGCGGGGAGAGCGGAGGCAGGGGAGAGCGGAGGTGAGGGCAGGGGAGAGGGGAGGCAGAGGAGAGGGAGGCTGGAGAAGAGCGGAGGCTGGAGAAGAGCGGAGGCAGGAGAAGAGCGGAGGAGGAGAAGCGGAGGCGGAGAGGGGAGGGAGAAGAGGGCAGGGGAGGGGAGGGGAGGGGAGAAGAGGGAGGGAGAAGGGGAGGCGGAGAGGGGGCGGAGAGAGGGAGGAGGGGAAGGAGGGGGTGAGAGAGAAGCGGAGGGAGGGAGCGGAGCGAGAGAGCGGAGGCTGGAGAAGGGGAGGCTGAGGGCGAGGAGAGGGAGAGCGGAGGGAGAGGAGAGCGAGGGGGGAGGGAGAGCGGAGGGGAGAGAGAGAGCGGGGAGAGAGGGAGGGAGAGAGAGGGGAGGCGAGGAGAGCGGAGGCTGGAGGGAGGAAGAGCGGGGCGGGGAGGGGGAGGGAGAGGAGAGGGGAGGGGAGGGAGAGGGGGGCTGGAGAAGAGGGGAGCGAGGAGAGGGAGGCGGAAGAGGGAGGCAGGGAAGAGCGGGAGGGAGGCGGGAGAGCGGAGGCGGGAAGGGAGGGGAGCGGGAGGAGGGAGGAGGGAGAGAGGGAGGGGGGAGGGGAGGGAGAAGAGGGAAGGCGGGGAAGAGCGGGGCTGGGAAGAGCGGAGGAGGGGAGAGCGGAGGCAGGGAGGAGCGGAGGCTGGAGGCAGAGGAGAGCGGAGGCTGGAAAAGAGGGGAGGCTGGAGAAGAGGGGAGGTGGAGAGGGGAGGCTGGAGAAGAGCGGAGGGAGAAGGGAGGGAGGAGGAGGCAGGGAGGCGGGAGAGCGGAGGCAGGAGGAGGAGTGAGGCAGGGAGAGCGAGGCGGGGGAGCGGAGGGAGGGGAGAGGAGGCGAGAGGGAGGGGAGAGAGGGAGGCTGGAGAAGAGCGGAGGGGAGAAGAGGGGAGGGAGGAGCGGGAGGCGGAGGGAAGACGGAGGGGGGGAGGGGAGGCGGAGGCGAGAGGAGAGCGGAGGCGGGAAGGGGGAGGAGGAAGAGGGGAGGCGAGAAGAGCGGAGAGGGGAAGAGCGGGAGGGGGAGGAGGGGAGCGAGGAGGGGAGGCGGGAGGAGCGGAGGCTGGAGGCGAGGAGGGGAGGGGAAGGGGGAGGCGGGAGAGGGGAGGCGGAGAGGCGGAGGCTGGAGAAGAGCGGAGGCGGAAGAGCGGAGGCTGGGAAGAGGGAGGCAGGGGAAGACGGAGGCAGGGAAGAGGGAGGGGAGGAGGGAGGCGGAGGCGGAAGGGGAGGGGGAAGGGGAGGCGGAGAGAGGGGGGCTGGAGAGGGAGGCTGGAGAAGAGCGGAGGCAGGGAGAGCGGAGGAGGGGAGAGCGGAGCAGGGGAAGAGCGGAGCAGGGAAGGCGAGCGGAGGCGAGGCGGAGAGCGGAGGCTGGAGAGAGCGAGAGGCAGGAGGAAAGCGGGGCGGAGAAGGGGAGGTGGAGAGCGGAGGCAGGGGAAGGGAGGAGGGGGGAGCGGCTGGGGCAGGGGAGGGAGGGCGGGAAGAGGGGAGGAGGAGGGGGGGAGGAGAGGGAGGCTGGAGAAGAGGGGAGCTGGGAGAGCGGAGGCAGGGAGAGCGGAGGCAGGGAGAGCGGAGGCAGGGGAGAGCGGAGGCAGGGAGAGCGGAGCTGGAGGGCAGGGGAGAGCGGAGGTGGAGGGCGGGGGAGCGGAGGCAGGGGAGGAGCGGAGGTGGAGAGAGCGGAGGCGGGGAAGAGCGGAGGCAGGGGAAGAGCGGAGGCGGGAGAGCGAGGCTGGGAAGAGCGGAGGCAGGGGAAGGCGGAGGCAGGGAAAGGTGAGGCAGGGAAGAGCGGAGGCAGGGGAAGGGCGGAGGCAGGGGAAAGGGAGGCAGGGAGAGCGGAGTGGGAGGGGAGGAGAGCGGAGGAGGGGAAGGAGCGGAGGCAGGGGAGAGCGGAGGCAGGGGAGAGCGGAGGCTGGAGAAGGCGGAGGCAGGGAGAGAGCGGAGGCAGGGGAGAGCGGAGGCTGGAGAAGAGCGGAGGCAGGGGAAGAGCGGAGGCAGGGGAAGAGGGAGGCGGAGAGAGCGGAGGCAGGGAAGAGCGGAGGCAGGGGAAGAGCGGAGGCAGGGGAGAGCGGAGGCTGGAGAAGAGCGGAGGCAGGGGGAAGAGCGGAGGAGGGAAAGAGCGGAGGCAGGGGAAGAGCGGAGGGCAGGGGAGAGCGGAGGCAGGGGAAGAGGGGCAGGGAACGAGCGGAGGTAGGGGAAGAGCGGAGGCGGGGAAGAGCGGAGGCTGGAGAAGAGCGGAGGCAGAGGAGAGCGGAGGCTGGAGAAGAGCGGAGGCAGAGGAGAGGCTGGGGGGCACAGAAGAGGGGACGCTGGGGGGGCACAGGAGAGGGGAGGCTGGGGGGCACAGGAGAGGGGAGGCTGGGGGCACAGGAAAGGGGAGGCTGGGGGGCACAGGAAAGGGGAGGCTGGGGGGGCACAGGAGAGGGGAGGCTGGGGGCACAGGAGAGGGGAGGCTGGGGGGCACAGGAAAGGGGAGGCTGGGGGGGCACAGGAAAGGGGAGGCTGGGGGGGCACAGGAGAGGGGAGGCTGGGGGGGCACAGGAGAGGGGAGGCTGGGGGGGCACAGGAGAGGGGAGGCTGGGGGGGCACAGGAGAGGGGAGGCTGGGGGGCAGAGGAGAGGGGAGGCTGGGGGGGCAGAGGAGAGGGGAGGCTGGGGGGGCACAGGAGAGGGGAGGCTGGGGGGGCACAGGAGAGGGGAGGCAGAACACGCACCGGGCTGTCGGCAGGGCTGTGTGGTCCGTGATGGAGGAGGAGAGTGGGCGGTGCCGGCGGAGGCCGCACACCGGAGTGTGGGGCGGGCCGGTTCCCGGATGTTGGTGGGAGGGTGCATGTAGCCACCCTGCCGCCTGAGCCGATCGGAGGCCGGTGTCAGCCCCGCCGGCCCTGTAGCGTCCGCTCGGCGCCGGCGCCCTGCAGCCTACAGTGCCACAGGGCGCGCGCCCTCTTACAGCGTCCGTCTCTGCTGAGGCCGCCGCTGATGTTGGTGGCGCCGCCCCCTTATGTGATGCCGCTCCCCCTGGCTGCCGGCGCTCTGGACTCAGGGCTCACACTGTCCAGTGGACGGTCCGGCCCTGGGTGGGAGCACACGGCTCTGTGTGGGGGTGGCGGTGGCGCTTTAGCGCCCACTGCGAGCCGCTATTCAGGTTTCACAGCGGCTCGCGGTGAGCGCTACGCGCTCACCGCTCGTGAGTCTGGAACTTCCGGTTCCGGTCTGTGACACAGGGCGCAGGCCGTCACGGAAGTTGGCCAGATTCCACAGGAAGTGGCCTTCGGGTTTTATATATATGATTAGTATAATGTTATTCTGTGTTCAACAATATTATGTGAGTGTGTTAGGAAACTTACGATTCAGGACAGCATCCGCAACTTCCATTTCTAGTGGTGCTGCTGACGTCCCTGGCAACTTGGGCACAGCTGCTGTGCCATCTGCATTAACAAAAGGGAAACAAAAAAAACAGGAAGCCATTAACACCCGGTCAGACAGGGGGAATTTTGAAAAACAACCTTGTTTCATATGGTCAACACGTAAAATCAGGCCCACCTTCACCAGGCTCACATTCATCCTGTGAGGACCATTCCCCAACAGGGCTGCTAAGTTGGCTACCAACGTTGGGTGGAGGGGTGGCAGGAGGTGATGGTGTCTGCAGGTGCCCATGTGTGGGTCCTGGGTCAGGTGTTGGCCCTCTTGCTGCCCTTCCAGGTGGGGTGGTGTTTGGGCTGTGTGGCCTTGAGGCTGGGCTGCAAGGTGCAGAGGGGGGGGGGGGCTCTGAGGTGTCCTAGAGGCAGAACTGGCTGCAGGTGTGGACACTGGGCTTCCAGAAGAAGGTGGCGGCGGGTTGCCAGATGGTGTTGCTGGCGGGGATGGACATCTGGCGGCTGTTGGGCTTGCCGATGGTGATGGCTGCCCTTCAGAGCTGTCAGCATCCTCTGTAAGATAGAACATTGGAATTCTTAACACATGTACAACATCCACAACACCTATGCCAACAGATATGTCATTTGTATGGGTGTCAGTAAGGACTGCAGTCAACATGTAAATGCTTGTTGTTTGGCCCATAGTGATGTCATGTGAGCTGACTGTGCACATCTGTACATGGTCATGGCCAAACACACTGTTTTGTGGCCATGCAGTACACACACCAATATATTGTTGCCCATGACAGAGACTTTGACACACACAATTGGGCCATTAATGTTGTGTGTGCAGACCTATGCTGTGGATGAAGGGGCTACATGATGGAATTTTGGCCATCACAACACAGTGTTAGAAATGTTTACAAGTATACTGACGCATCCATATACATGCAGGCTGGTGCACATTACCACACAGGGCTAAGGTGGTGTACTGGTCATGTGTTAAAATACCTTTAGGATCTGGGTAATGGATATGTTTGATTTCCCAACAACATTGTGTGACAGCCTATATGTCACACAGCATGCTAATACTTACTGTATGTGTCATGGTGGGCAATACATGACGTACATGTTAACTTCAGCCTTATTAACCAGCTATGTGTGTTCATATACTGATATGGCGGCAGTGTTCACATGAACAATGGCAACACATAGTAGTGTAGTCTGTACTTTCATGTTGCATATTAATGACCCTGCAGATGCAGAGAGATGAGGCCTCAACATAAGGTAATCAGGGTACCTATCTGACAGGCTACACTTCCATGTGTTGGTAAAGCCTTGTTTGTTGTTTTGATGAGGTATGTGTGTCTCACAAGTACTCACCATGCAGCCTCCTAATCCATGCCCGGATGGTGTCAATGCACCTTGGACACTTGTATTTAAGGTCCGCCACCTTCTTCTGTATCTGCTGGGTGGTGCGCTACACACCCAGTCTCCTCAGCAGGGCACTCTTCACTTTACGCAGGATGGCCTGCTTGTGGAGACGTGGGTGCTTCTGGTGCTGGTGGCACCAATAATCCCAGCTGCCCAAGATGTTGAACAGAATTAGCAGCTCTGGCTCGCCCCATGCTGCAGCTCTCTGGCCTGACCCCATCACTACCTCTGCAGGGGAAGGGAAAGTACCTGGAAGGCAGGACCCAACATGACACAACGACATGACGTCCTTGAGCAGCTGGTAACGCCAAGGAGACTTGAGGGACTGCACAACTTAAGGCGCAACAGAGTTGTGTGCCTTTCTGGGACACCGTAACATCACCTCAATACAAGAGGAAGGAACCGCAGGGTGACGGATGTGCTTGGCAACTGGAGGACACACAAGCGTTACTATTTTCTCTCTGCCAACATATGCTTTGTGATTTGTGTATGATGAACATGTTGCTTTTCACATTTCAGCCAACAGCAATAGCACTTGGCTTACTACACATATATTTCAGGGTATGTTTGCATACACCAATGTACAATTTCGGCCTTATAACATTTCTTCTGGACGTCCAATCATCATACATGCTGTATCACTATGATATGGGACTCCATCACGCTCGTACTTTGTCTTTCAACACACTTGTGAAGAAGAAAAAGATGAGTCTGGTGAAGAACGCAAAGATCATCAAATATGGCACCTTAGGCATAGCCAGCCAATGGGAACGCAGGAGCGACTACCAATCGCTGCAGACGGGGGCAAAAAACAGAACACTCAAGCACGCCTGTGGAATTGCTTCCAGATGGTCTGAGCTCGCTTTCTACATCGCTATCACCCTGTCACACGCCATGATGCGCAGAAATCGCCTGGTGGATATCGCCAGATTTCACTGCAGAGCAGGGCGATCAGGCGACTCTCCACTGGCGATTTGTCGCCGTAAAATCGCCCTGTCTCACGCCACTACGCACAGGCGATGTCGCTTCCACATCACCGAAATACACGAATTTACGGCGATATGGAAGCCATATCGCTGCGTGTGACGGTACTTTAAGAGTCCGAGTCCTCCATTTGTATGGAGCAGTCAGACAGAAGAATCCTTCAAGAAGTTGAAGTGGGCTTTGACGGGGGAAGAGATTTTAGCATACCCTGATTACAGCCAGCCATTCATCTTGTATACTGATGCCAGTAACATGGGATTGAGAGCCGTGCTGTTTTAAATACAAGAAAGTAAAGAGAAGGTGATAGCCTTTGCAAGCAGGAAGCTCCGTCCTACAGAAAGAAACCCGGAAAACTATAGCTCATTCAAGTTAGACTTCCTGGCTGTAGTCTGGGCCGTCACTGAACGCGTCAAACACTACCTGGCTGCCGCAAAGTTTACCATCTTTATGGATAACAACCCGCTTACTCACTTGGATTCCACAACACTAGGTGCACTGGAGCAGCGCTGGATGACTCAGCTGTCTAACTACAATTTCACCATCAAATATAGGGCAGGCCAGAAGTATGCCAACGCTGATGCCTTGTCCACGATGCCACACTTGCAGTATGTGGAAGAGGAACCGGATGAGCTGGAAGAGATAGAGCTACCGGCCTTTCATTGCCCTCATGTGACCCAGTACAGGAGCTGTGTGTACAATAAACGTCAAGATGCAACGTTGAACCCATTACCTCGCCATGGATGGGCTGAAACGCAGAACAATGATCCAGCTGTAAAGTTAGTCAAGGAGCTACTGACGCAGGTCCAGATGCCCCATCGTACCCTGGTCCAGATGCCCCATCTGAAGGTCAACAGCTGTGGAAAGAGCGAAGTAAATTATTCTGTATGAAGGTAAATTGTGCAGAAGGCATAAAAACCCTAAAACTCACTAACTGGTTTGGCAAATTGTTGTACCAAAAAGAGATGTCAAAATGGTTTTGGAAGCCTACCATGATGGTGCAGGGCATTTTGGTTGGAAGAAATTGGAGGTTCTGCTGAGAGAAAGATTCTATTGGGTTGGCATGAGAAGATGCATTGAGAATTGGTGCAGAAATTGTGGCCCATGCAGCCTGAGAAGGGAAGACAAAGATAGTCAGAGAGCCCCACTCCAGCCCATTGTAACAAAATAACCACTAGAACTTGTAGCCTTGTATCATATCAAGTTAACTCCAAGTAGATCCGGCTATGTCTATGCCTTTACAATAGTGGACCACTATTCCCGCTTTCTGGTGGTAGTACCCGTGAATGATCTAACGACCAGAACAGCGGCTAAAGCTTTCCAAGCCTACTTCTGCAGACCGCATGGATATCCGGAACAGGTCCTCAAAGATCAAGGTCCAGCATTTGAAGCGGAAGTGTTTCAAGAGTTCTGTAATCTCTATGGTTGCAAGAAAATTAGAACAATACCGTACCATCCACAAACAAATGGCTTATGTAAGAAAATGAACCAAATTGTGATGGACTTATTGAAGACCTTACCCGTGGAAGAAAGGAACATGTGGCCGGAGAAGCTACCAGATCTAGTGGACTTATATAATCATGTCCTGGTGAGTTCTCCAAACTGTACTCCAGCTTACTTAATCAGAGCAAGATCTGGTAAGCTACCAATTGATCTGGATATGGGAATTCTGAAGCCAGATGTTGAAAACCAAGAAACCAGTCGGGATACCATTCATCAACCAAAGTACCATCAAGTGCAAGAGTGTGTAGAAAAGAGTCTCTTACAGGTAAGAGAAAAACAGGACAGAACTTACAATCAAAATGCTCCCGCAACTCCTTTAAAACCTGGTGAACAGGTACTCAAAATTAAAAGACGTATCCATAAATTAGATGACCAATGGGACTAGAGCCCTACACAGTAATACCATCTAACTTGACAATACTAAAATATATTTAGCAAGTAAGGATGAAGGAAAGACAGCCTCAGCTGTGTCAAGATACCATCTAAAGTTGTGTCCAGAAACCCTGAAGATTTCAGAGAAAGAACCAGAAAGCCCAATTCCTGTAAAAACACCATCTAAAGAAGAAGATGTCTTTCATACCGTCTTAGGAGACTTTCCAAAGACCTGGACTCAGTATCATGGAGCAGTTATTGTGTCTATGCTAGCTTTCACCAAGTACAGATGCCTGAACCAGTGAGACAAGAAGAAGAAATACCACAAGTGGAAGTACTGGAAGTGACACCTGTAGAAAAAGCACAGGAAGAACAGATTCCTGCTCACAGTGAACTTGCCGATCCCGTGGTAAGACCAATAACTAATTCAGAGTCAGAAGTACCAGTATGCTATACTACCACACATGATTTCCACCGAAGAAAAAGCTGGGCTTTGTAGTCCGCGCTGATCTCAAGAAACTTCCAGTCCAGTAAAGGGTTAATCAGGTTCTGGTTTATTTTCCTACGCGTTTCGTGCCTTTAAATCTGCCACTTCATCAGGGCTATAGATGAATAGATCAATAGCCCTGATGAAGTGGCAGATTTAAAGCCACGAAACGCGTAGGAAAATAAACCAGAACCTGATTAACCCTTTACTGGACTGGAAGTTTCTTGAGGTCAGCGCGGACTACAAAGTCCAGCTTTTTCTTCGGTGGAAATCATTTATCTTCAGTGGGCTCCTGCAGCGACCATTACCAGGCTCTCTCAGTTTGTTGTGGCTCTCACAACCACCGCAGGTGAGTCACACCGATTGGGGGGACTGGACTATTTATTAAGACGATAACGCCCTATGTGCGCTCCCTATTTATCCTTTTTTATACTACCACACATAGCATAGTGCTTAGCACTAAGGAGGTCACAGTGTAGTACACAAGGTAAGATTCCATCCTCTTACAAGGAGTAAAGAGTATGTATGTTTTCTTGTGTGTGTAAAAAGATGTAAATAGTTAAACTGTAAGAGTAGTGTACAGACGGGTGGAGGAACTGGAGTCAAACCCCGGAACATCAAGTTAGGAGGTCAGGTTCCTGGAGGTAAAGAGTAGAGTACAGGACTCCTAAACAGAAACACCCACAAAGAAATAGTTTAGTCATTAGGAACTTTTATCTTGTTGTATATATAATGTAAGTAAGCAACCTTTGCAACCATCAAGCGTACGCACCTACAGAGACTTTACTGTATGAACTTTTACACTTTCTTGGACTTTTATTAAGTATGGACCATTACACCACTGGACTGGATGGGGTAAAAACTTTATATATTTTTAGCCAAAGGTGGAAGGACTAATGACCAAGTGACTGATTTTTTAATTAGTCTTGGTTTTTGTAATTTTTATATTTTGAGACTCTGTTCAATATTTATTGCCATTTAACCATGTTATTGTTTATATTTTCTCTTTTGAAAAATTACACAGTCCCCGAGTACTGTATTTCACTAAGGGGGAATGTGGCACCCCAGGTTTCAATTACCACAGTGTCATTATTGCCCCCGGGTGGTAATTTCACACTTGAGAGCAACAGAAGGGTATTCACACCAGACGGGTAACCGCACACAACATCTTCTGCCTCCAGGTCTGAAGGGGGAGACCTAAATCCAGCTTCAGGGTGAGCTCCTCTATAAATTCTGGTCTGGGGCGGAGCTAGTTAGTTCAGTTCTCGGGAGGAGTGTGAAGAGGACCTAGGGACAGACAGAGAGCAATGCTAAGCTTGTCCCAGGGTCTCTAGCTCAGCGTAAAGGCCCAAGGCTAGGGTCTGAGGAAGTGTTGAAGGAACACCTGGGGAGAAGAGCAGCACCGTGCTCCCCCCAGAGAAACAGCGCAAAGAACGGACACCGGAGTCCAAGGCTGTGCAGGGCCTAACTTCCTGGCAGCCAATACCGGAAGGTGGGGTATTCCAAGTTCCCCAGCCACCCGTACCTGGAGGCAAAGCAGCATAGAAAGTTCAGGAGCCGTCACCCGAGACAAGGGACTAATAAAGGACTCAAGTTGCCAGCCATACTGGCACCTCGCAGGAGAGAGAGGGCTAGCATCTTAGCTAAAGCAGCAGCAGGAGCCTACACACTGAGCGCAGCAAGAAGGCCTCAGAACTGGCCAGGTGAAGATAACCCCAAGTAACAACAGCCTGAATTACAGATGCACCAGTAAAGGACTGAGGATCTACAAAACTGTGAGTCTGTCTGTTGCTTTGCGCCTGTCATCCTGCATCCTAAACCCTTACTAAATCCACTGCCCCTAGGAGCCGCTTCATACTAGCTGCCTGTCCATCATCCCCAAAGTTTCTGCAGCAGCAGTGGCCACCTATAGCCACATACTACGGGTGGCGTCACAAAAAATTCCCTTTCAACCATTACCTTTCCCTACTAAGCCAGAACTTCCCCTTCATAACTGCACCCAGGGTCACAGAAGCCAGGTCTCGATCCCTGTGACTCCCCAGAGAGAGTATAGCCCGCTTTCGAGTACCCCACGGCCCTGGGGTCTGACATATGTGGAGCTGTTCAAATGTAAATGGGGCATAAAATCATTGCCGAAAACTGCTTAAAGATACAGAGAAAAAAATTGAGAACTTAGCAAATGCGCTGGCCATAGCATCTGAGCCCGGTAACCAACGTCAAGGTGTTTCATCTTACCAGGCCCTAACTTTGTACCTCTGCCTCCAGTATAAATTGTGTATAAGGGTGTCTGTGCCACTAAGTGAAATTAAAAACCTGCATGTAAGGGTGTGTCCAGGACCTAGGCTACAATAACATGGAGAATTTCAACATGGTTACAGGTAGTTATTAACATTAACATTAAAATACGAGCGGCGACACCTCCCGTGTCAAAGGTGATAGCTAGAAAAAATATCAAGTCAAAAGAGAATTAAATTTGAAATTTCTACATGATTCAGATATCCAGTGGCATTGAGGTTTCCATTGATGAAGAATGGCCCCACTATCTTTGTACCCCATATATCACACCATATCATCAATTTTTGTGTTCCAACAGTCTTGGAGGGATCTATCCACTGTGGGTTAGGGTACCGTCACACTTGGCGATGCACCAGCGGTCCCGACAGCGATCTGACCTGGCCGGGATCGCTGGTGCGTCGCTGTCAGGATCGCTGGTGAGATGTCAAACAATCAGATCTCACCAGCGATGCAGCAACAATAACGCCGTCTTTGGGACTCTGTCACTCTCGGGTGTAGTGTTGAGATCGTTGGTCATTGTCCCTGTCAAACACAGCGATGCATGCTGCACAGCAGAGTGGTTTGTAACGAGCAGCGATCTCATAGCAGGGGCCTGATCGCTGCTACGTGTCACACAAAGCGAGATCGCTGTTGAGGTTGCTGTTGTGTCACAAAATTTGTGACTCAGTAGCGGTCTCGCTAGTGATCTCGTTTAGTGTGACAAGGGCTTTAGTGTCGGCCCAATAGCGGTGGTTTTGTTTGTTAACTTCACCATTCACAAAAAAGTTTGCCTCATCACTCATCTGAAGGCAATTGTCTATTGTGTGAAGTTACAAGATGTGCAGCATCTGAAACAACGGATACTGGAAGCCTGTGCTAGCATTTCTTCTGCGGTGTTGTTATCAGTATGCCAGGAGTGGGAGAAGATGGTTGCATTGACAATCCAATACAATGGGCAGCACTTTAAACACATTTTATAAGTGGTCATAAACGTTTAAATAACTCATGAAATATTAAAGTTACGTTAAAACCAAGCACACCATTGTTTTTCTTATGAAATTCTCAATAAGTTTGATGTGTCGCATGAACCTCTACCCATTAAAAAAATAAAGTTGGATCCTAAATGTCCGACTTCAAAATGGCCGCCATAGTCACCACCCATCTGGAAAAGTTTTCCCCCTCTCATATACTAATGTGCCACAAACAGGAAGTTGATATCACCAACTATTCAAGTTTTATTTAGGTGCAACCATATAAATGGCCCACCCTGTAAAATGAAACAATTTTTAAAGAGACAGCAACCAAGTTGTGTAGTTTGCTGAATACAAAGAAGGTCCCCCTGACAATATATATAATTGTGGCACCCCACTGGTCAGGCGTCACAGTTGGGGTTCTGCACCCATAAATGAATGTGCGGTTATCCCTGTCATAGTGAAATGTAGGATTTGTAGGAGGATCCCATCCTAGCACTCCCACACACCCACCTAGGCAGATGGTGAGGTCCCATACCCTAGGGGGGAGTTAGGGGAGGAGGGAGGTAGAAAAACAGTGAGTTTTAGTTTGCACTTAGGAACGGAGGAGCACGGGAGCCCTGAGAGAGAGAAGGGAACTCCGAGAGAGGGGGCCTGGAGAGAGAGAACAGGCAGCCCAGACTGAAGGAGGGGACACCCTGAGCGTCCATACTCAGGGAGGGAACCCTGGTCCATTTACTAGAGCACCGGTTCCGAAGACGCGGCACAGGAAGTTCAGCCCCTGAACCGTAACACCGGAGGTCGCGGGTCCGTCTACCGGCCCAGACACCCTGTCAGAAAGGAAACCAGTCACACCAGGATAACCCACTGGGGTCGAGATCCAGTGCAGGCGAGAGGAGAGCGGGAAGCTGGAATACTCAGGAAGCACCCCAATCGGGCCTGGTACTAAGCGGACTGTTCCCAGACAGGCAGTAGCAGCAGGACACGGGTTAGAGACAAGGAAGGCATACCATGGGAGACTCCAAGGGATCCTGCAACCCACCGTGACTACCCGGCTGGCTATCCTTGCTTAACAACTGTTGTCTTCTGTGAACTGTACTACCATCAGCATTGTTCCAGTTGAGTACCAGTAGAGTGACAGAGTCTCTGTGTGCTTATTCACTGCTGCACTGCAAGTTGTTTTCCATCATCAGCATTTCCATCACCACAGGGGCATCCCTGCCTTGGAGGGCCAGCTCTACCTGCAGGGAGCTGTACTATCTCAGCTGCTGTGCCATCGCCTTCCAAAGGTCTGAAGCGGCGCTGGTGCTAAGCACCAAAATCTGCAGGTGGAGTCACGATAAATTTATAAACTTTTATTCCCTTTCCAACTACCCCTTTTTAGTTGACCACCAGGGCCACTGGTCTGGGTAGGCCACCAGTGTCATCCCTATTCACAGCAGAGGGCCCAGATGCCCGAGTCCCTATACCCTGGGCTAGTCATAATCACATGTATACGTTATACTTGTTTTGTACCAAAGATATCTGTGGAATAGAGTAAATAACTAGAAATAATTGTTTTGATGAAAGATGCGGTTTCTTGAGGGTGAATACCCAGAAAAACAATTGAGGAAAAAAAACAAAAATAATTATATTGTCCAATGGGACAAACCCTTGTAAAATAAACAACCAAAAAACAAAAAAGTGATCAAGATGGTAAGATCAATATGATGCACCCCGGGGCCGTGGGGCTACTCGGAACCAGGCTTTGGGGCCCTTCCAGGGGAGTCACAGCAGTTGAGGCCTGGCTCCGTGACCCCAGGGGTCGGCTAACAAAGTTCAGTGGTTTGTGGCTTGGAGTGATTGACATGACGCCACCCGCGGAATGCAGCTGTTGGTGGCCACAGCTGCTATATGGGAACTCTGGGTTTCGCTCCCCACGGGTGGAACGGATCCCCAGGGCAGCCGGTAGAGTCTATGGCATTAGTAGGTCGTTGGGAAGGGGGGGGGTGTAACACTGAGGGCACGGAATGATCGACAGACACAAGGGTTGAAGTCTCCGTTAACTTTACTGGTAGAAGCTGCAGGTTCGTCCAGGGTACTGTCAACAAGAGATGTTGGGAGTCCGGGTGCCTGGCAGCAATATGGGGTTCTTCTTTCCCCGGTGAGTTCTAAGGCCTCCCTGCTGCACTACTCTTGGAGGGTCCTGGCTGCCTGTAGCTAAGCTGTGACCCTGCGACTCTTTCTTCCTGCATTCAGTCTCTTGCCCGTATAGCAGGCAGCTCAAGCCTTCTATGAGTTGCACTTCTCTGGCCGCTCTCCCTGAGCTCTCTAATGCTGCTGTGCGTCCTAGGCTTTGTGGTGGTCTAGACTTGGAATCTCCCGCCCTCTGGTGGCTGCTAAGCATAGAGTCCCTCCGCACTGAGGTGAGCCGAGCTACTCGCTCTACTTCCCAGGCCTACTTCTCCACTTCTTGAGACCCTCTCCTACAGTTCACTCACGCTGGCTAGTTTCCATCCCGGGACGAGCCTTACACTGCTCCAGTCCACGGGACCTCTTCACAGTCCTCCTTGAAACTGAACTGCCTAACCCCGCCCCCAAACTAGAATTTATAGCAGGGAACCTCCCCTTGGACTTGGGTTTCAGAGCTTCCCTTTCTGTCCCGGAGTTGGGAAGGTGTTGTGTGTGGTGGCTTACCTGGTGTGGAGACCCTTCCCTTGCTTTCAGGCATGGCATGGTCCCCAGGTGGAGACGATGCCATCATGGCAACCAGATCCTGGAGTGCCACAAATACAAGCAATACCAGGTTTTACCTGTTTTTTTACAAGAAGAGAAACTGAAAAGCTGAGGTTTGTGTAGAATACACACAAAATTAACTTGTAACGAGTTAATACAGCAATATAAAAAGATACACTAACTTGGTGGAGCTGCTAAATCCATGCAGGGTCAGAAGCAGGGGCGTAACTACAATAGGTGCAGGGATTGTGATCGGGGTGAATTAAGGGTAGCCAGGGCCCGGGGCTGTTCAGACTCTGTGGGCCCCCCGGTCATGTGACAGGGTCATCATATACCTGAAGCAGATTATTCCAGAAAAATAGTTGCTGAGTGAAATTATAACCTGTCAAACATCCAGCATGCATTTGATTAAACAAATTAAAAAAAAATCTTAGCAAAAACTGAGGTAACAATTCACCAAATACTCAGCATGTGCACGAGGCTTGCAGATACTGAGGTAAAAATGTCGAGCCCCAGGGCGTAAGGTACTCGGGTATCAGGCGGCAGGGTAACTTTGTCACGGGGAATGGCGACCGCGCCTGATCCCATGTCCTGGGTGACACTTCAAAAGGAGGAATTATTTACAAGAATTATGTACAAGTTTGTAGTTGTCGTGACGCCACCTGCAGTACCTGGTGAGATGTCACCAGCGCCGCCACAGTCCTCCAGAGGTCGGTGGTATTGCGGCTGAGATGGTGTAGTCCTCCGCAGGCAGGACTGGGACCTCTGGGGCAGCGTAGTGAGGGGAAGTAGGTTATAGTGGAGCTGAGATTGTACAGGGAGAGTTGGAATAGTCTATAGAGGGACACGGTGAGTGGAGAAGAAGGATGCACGCACACAGAAGAAGTCTCTTTTACCTTTTTACTGGTGTTAAGGAGGTAAACGATCCTGGGCACTGTCGGGTGACCGGGCTGCACAGTGGGTTCCCACAGCAAGTGGGTATAAAGCCCCATTCACACACTGCATATTTTTAAACACAAGCTCATCACAAACCAGGAGTGGGTGATTAAACATATAAGTGGAGCACTTGTTTCTATTAGACCTTTCCTCTGAGTGTGCCACTCCCGGTTTTGATTGTTCCACTCCTGGCTTTTTTTGAGCTTGTGCGTAAAAATACGCAGCAAAAAAAGCAGTGTGTGAATGAGGCCTCAGGCCTCCTCTGATTGTGTAGTTGCTGAAGCACATCCTGCTGTAGCCTGACTTGCCTCCACTCTCTTCCTTTATCTGTCTCTTTCTCCTCCTGTGCGGTCTCCGGGATGACCCTCTCTGGACACTGCAGCGGCCTGCTGTTCCTGGCTCCCTCTCTTGACCCTCCTGGGAGACCGGGTAGCTGAAGCTTCCACGGTGCGACAGGGTTTTCTACGGATCTATATTTCCCCACAGGTGCGGATCCCCAATATCCGGCTTTCTCCTGGAACGAACTCCCTCCGAGATACTTGTTCCCTGTTCTGCTCTGAGCTCCCTGCCTTCAGTCCCACTTAGGCTGTGGGACGCTGAAGGGCCCCTCCGGGTCACTGGCTCGGGCCTGTACGCAGCACCAACCACCAGGACTTCCTTGCAGATCTTCTAGTGTCTGCACACACTCTGACTAGCTCCTCCCCAGCAGCAGTATATATAGGGGATCTTGCCTAAGGGCAGCAATTTGGGCTCCAACTACTGTGTCGGGGTGGAATGTGTTATATATAGTAGGTACCTGCTGTGGAAACCCAACTGTGCATTAGAGAGATCTGTGGTTACCTGCGTGAGCAGGGCACCACAAATGCCTCGGGTCGATGCATGTTCGTAGATACCAACCAAACATGTAGACTTTTCCAGTTATCCAATTGGTGAAAAAAAATTCAGATATTTTTAAAGAAAACAGAATTGCACTTTTGGCGCTGTTTTCCACAACCCATTGAGTTCTCATTTTTCGGGATCTGGGGTTGTGTGATGTACGATGACGGGGCGATGTTGCCTGCAACATCGCTGAAAAATCCCGGGTGCATCATGATGTGTGCATCGCAGGTGCATCATGATGTGTGGCAATACGATGCAACTGCGATAAATCGCTGGATCGCAGTTGACAGGTTTACCAACATGTTGGTAAACCTGGCGATGTTGTACCAGCGATCTGGTAACATCGCTCCGTGTGACACAGCAATAGCGATGTTGCTAGCGATGCCGCCTATTCGCAACATTGCTGCTTATCTCTCGCTGGGTTGTGCACAACCCAGCAAGCGACAGCTGCTGCAACTTCATGGCAGCGTAGCTGACAACATCGCTGCCTGTGACTACTAAGGCAGCGATGTCTGAAGTGAGCGCGCACCCACGGAATCGCTTCCAACATCGCTGCAACATCGTACCCGGTACCTTCACTTTTTGTGTCTTCAGCTGATGTTTCTAGTGATACCATTTTTGTGTGGATGCACTGTTTTGTTCGCCTGTTATTGCATTTTATTGCAATGTTGCGTTAAGGAAAAAAACTTTAGTGTCTGGACTTTTTTTTCCGTTATGCAGTTTACCAACCTGATTGATTTTATATTTTGATAAATCAGGCAGCGATACCAAATATGTGTATTTTTTTAAGTACGGTAGTTTTATTTTCAATGGGCAAAAGGGGGGTGAATTGAACTTTTTTTTTTTCATTTTTTTCATATTTTTTAACACTTTTTATGAAAAAAAACTTTTCTTTATTTTTCATGGCCACTCAGGGCACCTCAGCATTGCAGTGTGCGATTGCGTCTGTTATGCAGAGATGCTTCAGCATCCCTCTACACAGTACAAATGAATACTTTCTGCTGACAACGTCATATGTGCATCGCTGGCAGGAAGTGATTCATGACAGCATCAGGAGTCATCAGCTGACCCCACACTGTCATGACAATGCATTAATCGCATAACGGAGCCGCCAATACCAGCGGGAACAGCGCGATCCCCACCGCAGTGCTTTGGATCTCGCTGTCAGTGATTGACAGTGTGATCCAAAGGGCTAACAGTGCCGATTGGATCACTGATCTGATCGGTGTTGGCTAGCTACACATGTCATCTGATCAGTGCAGCTGTCATGTGTGGGGGATGATGAGAGCTCAGCACATGAGCTCGCATCAGAGGGAGGGAGGAAATTGTACGCCCTTGCTCGTGAAGGGTTTAATATTTTACCATCTAGAGCAGGGGTCTCAAACTCCAGGCCTCGAGGGCCGCACACAGTCCAGGTTTTCAGGATATCCATAGCATTTGACGGTTGGTAATCAAATGACCAACTGTCAAATTCCAAGGAAATCCTGAAAACCTGCACTGTGTGCGGCACTCGAGGCCTGGAGTTTGAGACCCCTGATCTAGAGAGTACAAAAGGAGGCATTAATTTCATGTAAGGGGCACAGTGGTGGCATTATTATGTGGGGCAGTAAGAGGAGCCCTGTTTTTGTGCCACACAGCAGGTGCAATCAATAGAGCCACATATGGTAGTAGCACAAAGCACTCACTGATCTCAGGGACTCTCTTAAACGAGGCTCCACGGACTCCATTTATATATGGCAGCAGAGGATCAGCATTGGCGTATCAGTAGGATGAGGCGCTTGTGCAGGTTGGGAATAGATGGGAATGGTGCTGAAAATATGAAGAGTAATAAGTGTCTGTTGTAATCTCTGCAGAAGAGTTGTGACCGGAGAAGTATTCACATTGGTCTGGGTCAAATGGTAAAGACGGGAAAAGTAAGCAACTCCATATGAAAGAACGTCACCTGTAAATCACCATATATAACTGTACTGTAATCTCTTGTATGTGCTGCAGAGACTGGTATCTATCACCATATGGTCACCATATAGTGGTAATATCGGTGCTGGAATTTGTATAAAAATACATTTCCAGTAACAGACCGGTCATCTGTTGAGGTCCCTTTGTACCTACAAGTAGTCTATGCCACCATAGTTCTGGCCATGGTACCTGCTTAGAGACCCACTCAGTTGTTTCGCCCACCCTGAGCTTTGACCCTGCTTCAAAGCAATATAACGACTAATAGTTATGGAATGAAGGTGTAATACGTTCTTCCATTCAGCATCCCATTAAGGGCTATTCATTTTAATTTTCTTCTCCAGAGGTGGCAATTTGTGCCCCTCACAATATTGCAGAGCATTCCCCCAAGAGCAGTAATCATAATCTATGTGTACTGGATGGGCAGGAATTATCTGTGCACGTGAAGAAAATGTCAGACTAAATAAAATATTTACTAAAAACAACGGACCAAAATATATATATAGGCATCCCATATATAGAATCAAACCACAGGTTTGTATGCAGTTAAAAATTCGAAAATTTGGTGTGTTTCGTGCTCCTATGAGACTAGCTAAATACAATTAATTTTTTTTTATCAAATAGATACAATACCTGCATCTGACCCTGAATATTTGTTTCAAGAAACTAACAAGCGACTTCGCTGTGTGTTCAATGAGCTGATTTAGAAACTCCAACCGTTATAATAACAAGGAAGGAAGAGAAGTGCGATAAGACTTGTATCAGATCCTGAAGGTTGAGAAATAGAAGAATCTGCTTTCAGTTGCTTACTTGAATACAGTATTCTGTGAATGTATCAGCTATATCCAAACACATGTTCCCGGCAAGTGGCTCACGAGCCACACGTGGCTGGCGTACTTTGATGTGTGGCTTTAGGCTGTCTGCTTAAGTGAGGGGAGAACTAACATGGCAATATTACTTGATAAGAGGAACTACAAACATTACTTGTTAAGAAGGCATTTGAGGGCAATATTACTCTTTAAACAACACTTGTGCAAATTTTTTTTTAACATATTCAAGAATTTATTTTACAATACATATCTGAAAATAAAAATCGAATTATTCACATGCAGAAATATAATAATGAAATATATAAAAGTTTAAGACTGTGCGCTACCCTCAATAATATGGCTACTTATATTTTTATTATATTATATTTTTTAGAACCATTTACTACATATATCCACTTCCACCTGCTTGATTTTACCTTTTTTGGGATGTTTATTATAAACCTTCACAATATTATACATACAATTTTATAAAACCATGAATGTTTTTTCAAATACTGAATTCTTTCAAAATGCTAATTTAGGGTATAATCTATATATACCGTACATATATATACATCACTCTATAGATATTGGTTTATCATTAGCTTTCTCTCAAATTAGTGATTACATATTGTAATGCACAAACAGTTTTTTAAAAACAAACTATAGTCTGCTGAAAATAAAATCTGCTGAATAAAATTTCTTAAAACACTTTCTCCCCTGTCCTTTATTTCTTAAAAAGTACTATTTCTGTGGTTGCTTCTTTTACTGGTGTTTGTTTTCTTCTTTTTCTTTATTCTTGTGCCATATAGTGATCCTTATGGGTAATAGATAGGTTGATCTTGTTTCTGTGGTTGCCACCGCCACTTTTCTAATCTTTTAGTGAACGTACTCTGGGTTCCTTCTTATTTTTCTGATGTCTTGTACTGTGCCCTTATTGGATTCCTGTGTATTGGATCCTATTAAAATGATTCCTCTTGAGGGATTGGGGATATTATACCCTATGATCTTCTGTTTCACCTCCTGTATCTGGTGTATCTGGTTGTCTGGTATCTGGTGTCTTTCCTGTTATAAAATTGATCCTACAGTGGTTGTCGGTCATTACACCCTTAAAATGTCGGAGATCGGAGGGGACGGTGCCTCCTCTTCCCACTTATCGAGTACACGACCCCTCTGGAGGTGCTGTGCTACATTAGTAGTACATAGCAGTTAATATACACCTCCGACAGCTTCCACGACGTTTGTGGAAGTGCAACTATCTGTACTTAGTTATAGTTTATACGTTCAGGATTTATTTTCTTTTTTTCTAAATTCTTCTGTTCTTTTCCTCCTCTTTAGTCCTCCCTCCCCCGTTAATCTTTCCTTCCTACTTACTCCTTGGTCCTCAGTTTTATTTCCCACAGCGGTCGCCGGGCTCTGACGCTGGTTCGCCTCTCTGATTGAAGTCTGCATACCCAGACTAAAACTACAATGCCCGGTAAGCCAGACAAACAAAAGATCACATTAGGCTCATTGAATGTTAGAGGCTTTAATGTGCCACGGAAAAGGTCGCAAGTTCTGTATGGCATGCACAAGAAAAAAGTGAACATTTTGATCTTACAGGAGACCCATTTTAAAGTGGAGCATGTTCCTAACATACATGATCGGTAGTGCACGAAATGGTTCCATAGCGCCAATTCGGAGTCTCGATCCTGAGGAGTGTCTATATCAATTCAAAAATCCCTCCAGCATTCCATATTGGACACGGTAGTTGATACAGAGGGGAGATTCGTATTACTGAAAATTCTCATTTTTTCAACAATTTACACCATTGCGGGATGGTAAGCCCCCTGCTGGGACCAAGTGTGGGCTGCTAGATCTTTGCTAAGGACAGTGGCCGAGTTTGCAGAGGGAGTAGTTATACTGGGAGGAGACTACCGCCGGCTGAATGAGGTGTCCAAGTGTGACGCATACCTGATGCCCCGCGTTGACGAACTCATCGAGAGGCTTGGAACGGCGACATACATCACCACTCTTGACCTGACAAAGGGTTATTGGCAGATCCCCATGTCCCAGACGGCCAAGGAGAAATGGCTTTCTCGACACCGGATGTATGTTTTCAATACACCCGGATGCCCTTCGGACTACAGGGGGCCCCAGCCACCTTTCAGAGGGCTATGGATTGGATTCTAGCCCTCCACAAAATGTATGCAGCAGCCTACCTTGATGAGATCGTAGTCTTTAGCTCAGACTGGGCTAATCATCTTTCTAAACTTTAGGCCGTTTTGGATGCTCTTAGGAAGGCAGGATTTACTATAAATCCCAGGAAATGTGCTGTTGGGAAAGAAAAGGCCAAATACTTGGGCTATGTCATCAGGAGAGGCGAAATAAAGTCTCAAGTCAAGAAAGTGGAGGCAATCCAGACCTTGCCTCAACCGCTCTCCAAGAAGCAAGTGAGAGCATTCCAAGGCTTGGTGGGATACTACCAGTGGTTTATCCCGAGTTTTGCCATGATGGCCGTACCACTGACAGATCTCCTAAAAGGTAAAATGGACAGAGGAAACAGAGACTGCATTCCAACAGTTGAAGCTAGCACTGTGTAAATAGCTGGTCCTGGTCGCACCAGACTTTAAGAAGGAGTTTGTGGTCCAGACAGACGCTTCAAAGGTGAGTCTAGGAGCCGTACTCTCCCAAAAGATAAATGGGGAAGAGAATCTTATTCTTTATCTGAGCCGGAAACTTTCTTCTTGTGAGAAGAACTATGCCATAGTGGAGAAACAGTGTCTCGCCATTAAGTGGGCTGTAGATACCCCAAGGTATTGCCTACTGGGCCAGAAGTTTAAATTGGTGTGAGATCATGCCCCATTGAGATGGCTGAGGGAAAAGAGGGGGGGGGGAAATGCCAGGGTGACTAGGTGGTTCCTAGCCCTTCAGGACTCTGACTTTTTGGTAGAGCATAGGCCGGGGAAGATGCACGGTAATGCTGATGCCCTGTCTAGACTTCCATGCCTGGTATCAGCAGGTGCCCAAACCCCCGGCTTTGGGCAGAGGGGGAAAATGTATGACAGGGTCACTGGTCTGGAAGTTGAGCGGAGATACGTGTCAGGCAGGTTGTAGCCTGTGTGAACTAAAACCGGTAAATGTTTCCCAGCATGTTATTTGTTGCGGGGTTAATTTCAAAAGAGTATGTGGTTTTATGGGAACGACAAAGAGGGCGGGACCTCATTCCCCCTACCTCCCCTGAGGGCATGGCTGAGTCACATTGAAAGCTCAGTCCTGTTTTTTTTTTTTTTATGTTGTTGGTGAGGCCGGAGTGTGCAGTCTACAGACTGTGGAATTCAGCTGAAGAGCAGCTGAAGTTTGCTGCCAAGCAGGACAGGTGGCCCTGTACGCATACGGACTGTGTATATCCTTTGTTGTTTTTGTTTTGCCTTCAATGCCAGCAAGCCTAAGTTTTGTTCTATGCTAAAGTCTGCCGAGTTTATGCGGTGACAACCTGCAGCCGAAAATTGTTCCTGTGTCTACTTCTGACTGCAGCCGAGCAAGTCGTCTTGCCACAGGGATAAAAGGGGGATTGATTTTAACTTTTTTTAAATTTTTTTTCACATATTTTATAGTTTTTACTACTCCCCTTAGGGCGCTTGAAGTCTGCACTATCCGATCGCTTCTGCAATTCAGAGTGATGCTTCATCTCCTGTGAATGTCGGCACTCAGGCAGCGTTCACAGGACCTTCGTTGTGACAGCAACAGGGGTCATCATCTGACCCTCACTGTCATGACAATCCATAGGTGCCCCATGATTGCAACACAGGGTTGCAGTTGGTAGGGGTGACAGAGCGATTCCAACAGCGCATGTTAGATCGCACTGTCCATGATCTCTTCATCTCTTCATGATCTCTTCATCTCCAACAAACTCTTTCCTTGGCATCACCGAAACATGGCTCACCCCCTCCAATACAACCTCCCCGGCTGCCCTCTCCTACGGCAGACTCATTCTCTCCCACACACCCGCCCCAGCAACACCCATGGCGGAGGTGTTGGCCTACTCCTGTCCAATAGCTGCTCCCTCACCCAAATTACACCATCCCCTCTGCCCCCCTCCCCTCCTTCAAGGCACACTCCGTGCGTATCTTCTCCCCCTGCAACCTCCAACTTGCTGTCGTCTACCGCTCCCTGAGATCCTCCTTAATCTTCTTTGACCACTTCACAACCTGGCTTCTCTACCTCCTCTCCTCCGACATCCCCACCATCATCATGGGTGACTTCAACATTCCCATCGACACCCCCCACACCGCTGCCTCTAGACTCCTATCTCTAACCTCCTCCTTCGGCCTCTCCCAATGGACCTCCTCTGCCACACACAATGATGGCCACACACTAGACCTCATCTTCACTTGCCTCTGTTCCCTCACCGACCTCGCAAACTCACCCCTCCACCTATCCAACCACAACCTGCTGACCTTCTACTCATTCACCCCCGCAGAAACCTTAACTCATTGACTTCCATTCACTCTCCGAGTCCCTCCTCCCTCCCTCTCTCAGATTGGCTTCTTCTCAAGACGCTAATGCAGCTGCCACCCTCTATAACACCATTCTCACCACAGCCCTCGACCAGGCCACCCCCCTCTCATACAACAAAACCTGCGCACATAGGCAACCCTGGCTCACCACCCTCACTAAAAAACTTCGACGGATGTTTAGGGCAGCTGAGCGGAGATGGAAGAAATCCCACTCCGCAGAGCACTTCACCTTGTATAAACAGTCCCTCATCGTCTTCAAGACTGCACCCGCCGCCGCAAAACAAGTCTACTTCTCTTCCCTAATAACGCCCTGTCCCACAACCCCAAGCAACTATTCAAAACTTTCAACTCTTTACTCTGTCCCCCCGCAACCCCTCCCTCTCCCCTCATCTCTGCCAATGACTTCACCATCTTTTTCAAACAGAAGATCGACAAAATCAGACAAAGCTTCGATCCACAATTCCATCACCCAACCTTCCTTGCCTAAAAGTAGTTTCTCCTCCATGACAGAAAATCACCTCTTCTCCCTTCTAGGACAATCATACCTCACCACTTGTGCCCTCGACCAACTCCCCTCCCACCTCATCCCTAACCTCACCACAGTCCTCATCCCTGCCCTAACCCATCTCTTCAACATATCACTTAATACTGGTGTCTTCCCCTCACCCTTCAAACACGGCCTAATCACACCCATCTTCAAAAAACCCTCCCTCGACCCTTCAGCAGTCTCCAACTATAGCCCCATATCTCTGTGGCGCCCCACATGGTTAGGCGTCACACCGGGGTATTGCACCCGTAAAAGTGGTGTAATTTTCCCCAACTGCAAGTGGATGCTGGGCTGGTGGGTGGGACCCATTCCTGCACTCCCACATTAGAGTAGTAGTGGGAGGTTACCCCGGGAGGGATCTAGCACCTCTGGGGAGAGCGAAGTGAGGAGTTGGAGTTGGAGAGGAGTCGAGGAGGAGTGTGGAGTGAGTCGGGAGGTCGAACAGGACAGCTCCAGGCTGATCCTGAGGAAAGATGAAAGGCGATCCTGAGAGGGGGTGCCTGACGCATGAGTATGGGCCCAAGAGAGAAAGGGGGAACCCCAGCGTGGAGCTACCATACTCCAGGAATTCCCCAGTCCACCACGGGAACACCGGACCCGAGGAAACGGCCAGAATCTACCTCTGAAGTCGTCAACCGGCTGCTGCGGTCTGTTCACTGGCTGGGGCACCCTGCCAGACGGAGCGGTCTGCCTGCTTCTTCACTTCGAGGGAGGGGAGCCCCAAGACTACCTTCAAGGAGTAATTGGGTATAGACTCATCCTAGGTGGGGAAGAAACGACACGGGTTCGTCAACTAAGGCATACCACGGGTACCACTATACCACCTGGCATCCACTTGCAGCCACCCATAGAGCTACCTGTTTCTTAAACAACTTTTGCTGAACTGTGAACTTGTATGCTGAGGACTGTTTACAGTAAAGTACCCGGGAGAGTGACTTTGCCTCCGTGTCTTTGTGCCGACAAACTCAACCTTCTTGCTTACAGCAACGTTGCTCCGGAGGACCAGCTCCACCTGTAGGGAGCTTTGCCATCCTTGCCGCGATACCATCGCCCTCCAGAGAACTGTGGCGGCACTGGTGACCCATCACCAGGTACTACAGGTGGCGTCACGAGACAATAACTCTTTTCCCCTGTACATAACGCCCCCTACTGAAGTGTCACCCAGGCCACGGGCTTAGGCACCGCCACCTGTGACATCCCTGCGAACCCTTCCGAGCCTGATACCCGAGTACCTCAGGGCCTGGGGCTCAACATCTCTCCTCCCCTTCACCTCAAAATTACTTGAACAACACGTTTATTCCGAACTGTCCTCCCACCTCTCCTCCTGCTCCCTCTTTGACTGCCTACAATCCAGTTTCTGACCTCACCACTCCACCGAAACAGCCCTAACCAAAGTTACCAACGACCTACTGACCACCTAGAGCAAGTGACACTACTCCATCCTCCTCCTTCTCGACATTTCTGCTGCCTTCTACACAGTCGACCACTCCCTCCTACTTCAAATTTTGGAATCTCTTGGCATCACTGACTTAGCCCTCTTCTGGATCTCCTCTTACTTATCAGACCGGACTTTCAGCATCACCCACTCCCACACCACCTCCTCACCCTACCCCCTATCTGTTGGAGTTCCCCAAGGCTCGGTCTCGGGCCCACTGCTCTTCTCCATTTACTCCCTTGGCCTAGGCCAACTTATTGACTCCTACGGCCTTCAATACCACCTCTACGCCGATGACACCTAGCTCTACCTGTCCGGCGCAGACATCTCCTCCCTACTATCCAAAATTCCGCAATGTCTGTCCACCATCTCATCCTTCTTTTCCGCTCGTTTCCTCAAACTTAACATGGACAAAACTGAGTTCATCATCTTTCCCCCCTACCCCAGTCGCTCTCACCCCCCCCACCGACCTATCCATCATATCAATGACTGCTCACTCTCACACGTCCCCCACGCTGAGTGCCTCGGGGTAATCCTTGACTCTTCCCTCTCCTTCAAGCCACACATCAAAGCCCTCGCCACCACCTGCCAACTCCAGCTCAAAAACATTACCCGAATACGCTCTTTTCTTGGCCTAGTCACTGCTAAAACACTTGTCAACGCCCTCATCATCTCCCGTCTCGACTATTGCAACCTCCTGCTCGCCAGCCTCCCCGCTACCTCCCTCAAACCTCTCCAAACCATTCTCAGTTCCGCTGACCGACTTATCCCTGCTACTCCCTTGTCTCCCCCCATGCCAAGCCCTTCACTGGCCCACACTGTCCAGAGATCCCGGTTCAAAACCCTAACCTTGACATACAAGGCCATACACAACCTGCCCCTCCATACATCTCCGACCTAGTCTCCCGATACCTCCCCTCACGCAATCTGCGCTCCTCTCGAGCTCCTTCTCTTCTCTCCTCGTATTTCCTCCTCACACAACCGCATACAAGACTTCTCTCGTACATTCGCCATACTTTGGAACTCTCTCCCCCACCACATCAGATACTCTTGTGGCGCCCCGCAACCAGTGCGTCACAAGAGGGTATTGCAGCCATAAATGCAGCCGCAATATCCTCTGACTCAGCAATGATCCGGTTAACATAGAGATCCAACCCTACATGCAACACCTAGAACAGAGGGCCAATCATAGGTCCTGGGGGGTGGAGTGTTAGGGTAGTGTAGTAGAACACACAATAATCTAGACAGAGAAGAGAATAGTCTAGAACTCGGAGAAGAAGGGTCTAGGACTAGAGCTTGGAGAGGAGCGGGGGCTCCGCACCCCGTGCGGGCCCCTGGGCCGTCACCGGTCGGGTGTCAGCACCTGAGGCCTTAACTACCGGGACTGGGCATTATCTACACGGGTTCCCAAAAGACTCCCGTGCCCAAACTCACAGCCGGTTCACTGGTACCGAAGCTGGCAGCAGTTCACCTCTGCTACGCGAACCAGAAGCGTGGAGGAGCAGTTTCACAGGAGCACCCCACCACAAGCCAACTTCCAGTCGTCTAACCAGCGGTGTACCCACTGAGGGATCCAAGGCTCCCCAAAACATCCAGAACGTACATCATGGATAGGGCATTGAAGCAGCCTCCCCGTACCCGACCTGGTATTCCTGGGCGACACTGGCAACCAAATAGGTAGAATGGAGGAACACTGCGGATCTCTAAGGGACACCATCACTGCTGAGTCCACCTGGTCTACTACTTAACCACTGTATGCCATGTACTGCCTGCTGGTTACAGTAAAGACCCGTTGCAGAGACTTTCTGTGTCCGTGCTTCCTTATGAACTGTCCGTCCGCACTAAAAGGTTACCGCAGCTGCCGCACAACATCTTGAGCAGCTCCAGCCTCCGGGGATCACCGCTCAGCCTGTGGGGAGCGTAACATCTTGCTGCTGTCCATCCCCCGGAGGTCCCGCAGCGTCGGTAGTCCTTACCGAACTACTCATAGGTGGCGTCACGAATAAATTAAAACCCCTTTAATCTGTTCCACCAAGACGTCTTCACTTTTGATCTGCACTACAGCGGGCCCCACTACCGGCAGGCGCGGTCCACCCGTGACAAGGAGGAAGGAAGCATCGCCTGTCTAAACCGGAGTCCCGGCCACGGTGAGTCACTCTCCTACCCTGGGAACCTTCAAGAACAACCTGAAGACCCACCTCTTCCTGCAAGCCTACAACCCACACTGAGACCTAATCTGCTGCACAATCATACCCTCACCTCTCCCCTTCCTACTGTCTCCCCATCCATCCCCTATAGACTGCGAACCCTTGTGGACAGTGTCATCCATACTTTCATACTTTGGGTGTACTTTTCTGCAAAGGGGACAGGACAATTGCACCATATTGAAGGGAGGATGGATGGAGTCATGTATCACAAGATTTTGGCCAACAACCTCCTTCACTGAGCAAGAGTCCAATGATTCAAACTGACATTTGCCTCAGGGTGCCTTTGCTGGAGGAGCGGCGCATGGCTTTTGTAGTCATGGGCGAGCATCACCTAGTGCGGAGCCTTGGATAGTCAGCAAAAAGATGAAACATTACTTATCCTTACAGTGAAACACAGACACCGCAAACTTCTTTTTCAATACTGGAATTTTATTATCCACTTTAAAAAAAACAAAGGTTAACATTCTCATTGCAGGCTCATTCTTTTCCCACAAAAGTTATTGCATCTTTTATTATTGTTACAGTCAATTTAACAGGCGACCGCTTCCTTGGCACTTGGGTCTCTACAGAGATATAGAGGGATGGCACACAGATGTACAAAACAGACAGGAATGGCACACAGATATACAAAACAGACAGGGATGGCACACAGATGTACAAAATAGACAGGGATGACACACAGATGTAGAATACAGACAGGGATGGCACACAGATGTACAAAGCAGACAGGGATGGCACACAGATGTAGAATACAGGCCAGGATGGCACACAGATGTACAAAATAGACATCACAAAAAAAGACAGTGTAGAAAACATCCAAAAATTTCTCTGCTATATAAGTAAAAAGCAAGTGCAAAAATGTGTCAACAGCAGGGTACTTAGTTAATATGTTTTTTTGCAAAAAAGGTACGAAAGCCATTCTACCACATCACGGTGACCTTATCAGAATGATCCCTAGACTAATGTATTTAAAACCTGATCTAGTGTGAATTACCTCATAGATGCAGGATGCAGCAGGGCCAGATTCATTATGGGCACAAAAGGTAGAAGCAGCACTTTATGTGTCTATCTACATCACAAAAAAGACTCCGGCTCAGTATCACTTTCAGATGTACAAAATAGACATAAGCATGGTGTAGTGAGGTGAGCAATTCAGATTGTATTATTGAAATGGACACTGAAGTGAACATTACACAGTCCGATACTGCCCCTTGTGGACAAGTGCTGAAACAAACGCAGGGAAGTGGGAAATTCCCTTTTCAGCAAATGTGTTTACTCAGGAAGAGAGAGCAGCAGGAAGTCAGTACAGATCCAGAGCTGAGCCAGGGAAGATCTGCCTGTGGATGTCCGTTGAAAGAGGGCTATTTTGCTACACCTTGCCGGAAAAATCACCCCGCAGAAGCCCCTGTGACTGATCCTGGGCCACTGGACTTTGGTGCTGTGACTCTGGCCGCTCTGCAAAACCTTGCCCGCCGAGCACCCGGAGTGCATGTGCAGGGGCCGTGACCGACATAAGGGAGCCATTTGTACTGCCGTGATCTTCCTCCTGTTGCTCGGGGTGCTCCCGAGACTGAGAGAGACTTCTGTGCTGCTGTGGGCTCCCTTCTGCTGCTCGGTGTGCCCTGAGACTGGGAGAGACATTAAAAGAAAAATTCCGTTACCTGTGGAAGGAGACCAAAGAAGAAGACTGAGGAGTTTCCCCCTTCAGCGCTGCACTGGGACCCGTCATCGTGAGACCCCCAGGCCTGCTACGTGGGAGCGACATCTTCTTCTGTGATAAACTGGTACATGATTTTAGGGAAAGTTAGGGAAAGATACCTTCATTGTTATGTTTTTTTTTTCTTGCTGCGTACCCGGCAGAAGTGAAGATTCAGAGACTCTAATATATACAAGTGCGCATATAGTTCGGTTGACTGTGATATAAACATGTTTGCCAGTAAAGAAACTTTATTATCGGTTAAACCTGAGTATGGGGATTCTGTTGAGAAAAATCATACACACACACCCGCGGCCTTACCACCGGTCGCTACAATGGCACACAGATATACAACACAGACTTAGGGATGGCACATAGATGTACAAAACAGACATATGGATGGCACACAGATGTACAAAACAGACATATGGATGACGCAGATGTACAAAACAGACATAGGGATGGCACACGGATATACAAAACAGACATAGGTATGGCACACAGATGTTCGCTGCTAAACTTCAGCCGCCAGCATCCAGTTCCCGGATCCAGTGTTTTGTCGGACCGGGGCGATCCAGCGCCATAGACTCCCATGTTAGGGAGCACCAGATTGCCCCGGATCTGGGAGGATCCGGGAGCATCCGATTTTGATCGGTTTTTGCTCCGGACACAAAAATGCTGCTTGTTCCAATTTTGTGTCCAGGGCCAAAAAACACTGCCATCCGGCCCCATAGGATTACTATGGGGCCGAAAACAGATCCGCAACTGTCTGGTGTGAACTGTACAGTCCCGGATCCTGAAAAACGTGGTGTGAAGGGGGCCTTAGGCTGGCTTCATACCACAGTTTGATTTTGCAGTAATGTAGCCCTATGGGGCTAGATGGAATCGGATGGCAGCTATGTGCCATCCGGTTTCCATCTGTCCGGGAGAATCCGGGTGAATTCGGATTTTCCTCCCGGACACAAAAACATTGCTTGCAACGTTTTTGTGTCCGGGGCGAAAAATCTGCCCAAATTGGATCTGGGGTGATCCGGCACTCCCTAACATGGGGGTCTATGGTACAGGATTGTCCCAGATCCGGGAGGATCCGGGACCCGGACGCCGGGTGCAGGAGTTTAGCAGCGAGCGCCCACACACACATCGGAATGCCCCGGACCTGATCACAGCTCGGTGTAAAGCCAGCTTTAGGCCGGGTTCACACCATGGCATGGTCAGGTCCGGGGCTGTTCGATGTGAATCGGACAGCCCCGAACCCGATTTGCAAACAGAACCAGAGGGCAAATATGCCCTCCAGTCCAGTTTGCAGCCGGATGCATCAGATCGCAGCTGCAGCTGCTGAATTTTCAAGATCCTGAAAGCTCAGCGGGTCCTGAAAGCTGATCCTGAAAGCTCAGCAGGGGACAGCTAGTGGTGCTGAAGTTTAGCAGCACGATGTTTTTGTCGGATCGGGGAGATCCGGCACCATAGACCCCATGTTAGGGAGCGCTGGATCGCCCCGGATTTGGGAGGATCCGATTTGGGCAGATTTTTGCCCCGGACACAAAAACGTTGCAAGCATTATCCTGTTAGAATCAGGTTTATTCCTGATCTTCCAAATCAGGAAAAAAACGCAAGTGTGAAAGGCCCCTTACTCCGGATCCTCCCGGACGGATGGAAACCGGATGGCACATAGCTGCCATCTGGTTCCATCCGGCCCCATAGGGCTGCATAATGTCAAAATCGGGTCCGGAGCTGTCAGGTTTACACCTGACAGTCCTGGACCTGATCAGGCTGTGGTGTGAAGCCAGCCTTAGTCTTGGTTCATGTTGTGGTTGGCGGGGCGCTAGCTTGCGGAAAGCCATTTGTTCTGGAGAGGAACTTGGGTTTTTGCGCTTCACTTTCTGCTTTTTTTGCGCTTCAATTAGAGCAAATCCTTAGTGAGTGTCTGTCATACCCTCGGCACACTGCTGGCAGATCTTCAGGGGCCTGCCATGGGGCACTGGCTTCTGCACTGAGCACTGATGGAGCACTGGGCAATGGCTCCTGCATCAGGCACTGATAGAGCACTGTGCACTGATGGAGCACTGGCTCCTACACTGGGCAGTGATGGAGCACTGGTTCCTGCACTGGGCACTGATGGAGCACTGGCTCCTTCACTGGGAACTGATGGAGCACTGGCCCCTGCACTGGGCACTGATGGAGCACTGTCTCTTGCACTGGGCACTGACGGAGCACTGGGCTCCTGCACTGGGCACTGATGGAGCACTGGGGCCTGGCTCCTGCACTGGGCATGATAGAGCACTGGGCACAGTGTCCTGACTGCGCACTCGGAAAGCATGAAGCACTGGGCACTGCTCCTGACTCCTGAGGCATGGACACTGATGTGCACTGGCACTATGGAGCACTGGCACTGCATGGCCTGCACTGCAATGGCTCCTGCACTGTGCAATGGTGGCACTGATGGACTGCACTGTGGCTGACTGGCACGCTCTCATTGAGCACATGATGAGCACTGGCCGGCTCCTGACTGGGCAATGCTCCTGCATTGTGCAGAGGAACTAGGCCTGATGAGCATGGCACTTCTGCATGGCTCAACTGTGAGCAGTCCTACTGGGCACTGATGGAGCACTGCTGCATGGCCTAGCACTTGGAGCACTGGCATGGCATGCACTGATCACTTGGGGCACTGCATGGCCTGGCATGTTACTGGCACTATCTGCATGAGAATGATAGAGCACAGCACTGGGGCAATGGCCCCTGCTGGCACTGATGAGCACTGGCACTGATGGAGATGCACTGGCTCTGCACTGGGCATGATGACACTGTCTGCATGGCATGATGATGAGCTCTGGGCACAGGGACTCCTGGCTCCTGCACTGGCACTGATGGAGCACTGGGCCCTGCATGGCACTGATGGCACTGGCACTGGTCTGCACTGGCACTGACACTGGCACTGGCTCTGCACTGGGCACTGATGGAGCACTGGGCACTGGCTCCTGCACTCATGGAGGCGATCGTGGGCACTGGGAGCACTGTGCACTGCTCCTGCACTGGGCACTGATGGAGCACTGGCATGGCTCCTGCACTGGGCACTGATGGAGCACTGGCACTGATGGGCACTGGGCACTGGGCACTGGCATGCTCTCACTGGCACTGTATGGCACTGATGGAGCACTGGGCACTGTCTCTGCACTGGCACTGTGCCTGCACTGGGCACTGGCTCCTGCCACTGATGGCACTGGCTCCTGCACTGGGCACTGATGGAGCACTGGCACTGGCTCCTGCACTGGCACTGATGAGCACTGGGCACTGGATGGAGCACTGGGCACTGGATGGACACATGGCACTGGCTCCTGCACTGGGCACTGATGGAGCACTGGTACTGTGTAGCACTGGCACTGGCTCCTGCACTGGGCACTGATGGAGCACTGGGCACTGATGGAGCACTGGCTCCTGCACTGGGCACTGATGGAGGCACTGGGCACTGGCTCCTGCACTGGGCACTGATGGAGCACTGGGCACTGGCTCCTGCACTGGGCACTGATGGAGCACTGGGCACTGGCTCCTGCAATGGGCACTGATGGAGCACTGGGCACTGATGGTCACTGGCTCCTGCACTGGGCACTGGCTCCTGCACTGGGCACTGATGGAGCACTGGGCACTGATGGTCACTGGCTCCTGCACTGGGCACTGATGGAGCACTGGGCACTGATGGTCACTGGCTCCTGCACTGGGCACTGATGGAGCACTGGGCACTGGCTCCTGCACTGGGCACTGATGGAGCACTGGGCACTGGCTCCTGCACTGGGCACTGATGGAGCACTGGGCAATGGCTCCTGCACTGGGCAATGGCTCCTGCACTGGGCACTGATGGAGCACTGGGCACTGGCTCCTGCAC
Organism: Allobates femoralis; assembly: GCA_033576535.1. Taxonomy (NCBI): domain Eukaryota; kingdom Metazoa; phylum Chordata; class Amphibia; order Anura; family Aromobatidae; genus Allobates; species Allobates femoralis. Next base: position 224,649,179 of record JARQOC010000004.1, on the reverse strand, counting down.
TGGGCACTGATGGAGCACTGGGCACAGGCTCCTGCACTGGGCACTGATGGAGCACTAGGCACTGGCTCCTGCACTGGGCACTGATGGAGCACTGGGCACAGGCTCCTGCACTGGGCACTGATGGAGCACTGGGCAATGGCTCCTGCACTGGGCAATGGCTCCTGCACTGGGCACTGATGGAGCACTGGGCACAGGCTCCTGCACTGGGCACTGATGGAGCACTGGGCACTGGCTCCTGCACTGGGCACTGATGGAGCACTGGGCACTGGCTCCTGCACTGGGCACTGATGGGCACTGGGCAATGGCTCCTGCACTGGGCACTGATGGAGCACTGGGCACTGATGGAGCACTGGGCACTGGCTCCTGCACTGGGCACTGATGGAGCACTGGGCAATGGCTCCTGCACTGGGCACTGGCTCCTGCACTGGGCACTGATGGAGCACTGGGCACAGGCTCCTGCACTGGGCACTGATGGAGCACTGGGCACTGGCTCCTGCACTGGGCACTGATGGAGCACTGGGCACTGGTGAGCACTGGGCACTGATGGAGCACTGGGCAATGCTCCTGCACTGGGCACTGATGGAGCACTAGGCACTGATGGAGCACTGGGCACTGATGGAGCACTGGGCACTGGTGTAGCACTGGGCACTGGCTCCTGCACTGGGCACTGATGGAGCACTGGGCACTGGTGTAGCACTGGGCACTGGCTCCTGCACTGGGCACTGATGGAGCACTTGGCACTGGTGTAGCACTGGGCACTGGCTCTTACACTGGGCACTGGCTCCTGCACTGGGCACTGATGGAGCACTGGGCACTGGCTCCTGCACTGGGCACTGATGGAGCACTGGGCACTGATGGAGCACTGGGCACTGATGGAGCACTGGGCACTGGCTCCTGCACTGGGCACTGATGGAGCACTGGGCACTGGTGTAGCACTGGCACTGGCCCTGCACTGGGCACTGATGGAGCACTGGGCACTGGCTCCTGCACTGGGCACTGATGGAGCACTGGGCACTGATGGAGCACTGGGCACTGGTGTAGCACTGGGCACTGGCTCCTGCACTGTGCACTGGCTCCTGCACTGGGCACTGATGGAGCACTGGGCACAGGCTCCTGCACTGGGTACTGATGAGCACTGGGCACTGGCTCCTGCACTGGGCACTGATGGAGCACTGGGCACTGGCTCCTGCACTGGGCACTGATGGAGCACTGGGCACTGGTGGAGCACTGGGCACTGGTGTAGCACTGGGCACTGGCTCCTGCACTGTGCACTGGCTCCTGCACTGGGCACTGATGGAGCACTGGGCACTGGTGGAGCACTGGGCACTGGTGTAGCACTGGGCACTGGCTCCTGCACTGTGCACTGGCTCCTGCACTGGGCACTGGCTCCTGCACTGGGCACTGATGGAGCACTGGGCACTGGTGTAGCACTGGGCACTGGTGTAGCACTGGGCACTGGCTCCTGCACTGGGCACTGATGGAGCACTGGGCACTGGCTCCTGCACTGGGCACTGATGAGCACTGGGCACTGATGGAGCTGCCCCTACAGGAATCTATACATTCCTACATGTGTGAGTACGTGGAGGTCCTGAATACCGTGTATACCGTCTCCCACTTCCTGGAGCACGTGCTCCACACCACATACGTGGCAATGCTCTGTATATTGTGGGTGGCAGCAGTAATAGTAGACTTATTTCGTAATGGTCGGGCCAGTTAGCTGGGAACCGGTCACTACCATTTTTTTCTTTTTATTACAAACAGAAATATACGCCCCTCTCAAACTTAGTTTAATAGCTCCGCGGGGCATGCCGGGTAATGTAGTTCTTCTCTTCGGATGCGTGCTCGGCTTACCTGACGTTAAACTACAGTTCCCATGATGCATGTGGCTTGCGTTCAGTCATGGGATGCAGTGAAGGGTGCAGGGAGAGGAGAGCGGACAGTGTGAATGAAGGCTGGAGAAACTTGGCCATGAGCTGCAGAACTAGTGGCACTGCCAGGAGTCAGGCTGTGTGTACGGAAGCCGGGAGGTGTAGAGTGGGCATTGGGCAGAGAGTGGGTATGTGCAGGGCAGCAGAGGACATGTAGGGATCACTGTGCAGCTGGCAGGATATATAGTGGAGTGAGGCAGTGTCTGCTCCATAGTGGGCACCGCTGATGCCGAGGTACCGGGGATGCCAGGTGTGGAGGGCAGAAGGGGCTGTCCGGACCCTCCCACTGAGGAGCACAGGACCTGTGTGGAGCCCCCCCGAGGATCCGCGCCCCGCCTCTGCGGACATCTGGCCAAGCTCTCTGGGAAGGGGCCCCTGAGGAGCTTCAAGAGCCGCTGGTTTGTGTTTGACCCCAGGAGCTGCCATCTCTACTACTTCAAGAGCCCCCAGGACCCGCAGCCCCTAGGGCACATAGACATTGGCGATGCCTCGTTCAGCTATGACCTGGAGGCAGAAGAGGGCCAGTTTGACATCCACAGCTGTGGCCGGGTGTCCGTCCTGCGGGTAAATATCACGGGTCTGTCTGTCCTCTGTCTTCTGTCATGTGATGGGTCTGACACTTTCTTTGTTCTCTACCTGTAACTCTCCAAGTATTGGAAAACTACAACTCCTGTCACAATTACAAACTACTTTTCCAACAGCCGGAGCCACAGAAATGAAAGCATTTGTGGTTGAGCTCCTTCAGGTGCAGGATAAAAGCCAGCAAGATGATGGTGCCCTAAGCTGGGTAGTAAGACTGTCACAGTGCCCGGGATCCTAAAACATCTTCTACAGAAAGAATAATTGTATTTTCTGGCATTCAACCAATGGGTGCGGAGAGACGCAGCTGCACCCTGGGTGTCATGCAGTTACCTTGACAACTGTGCCAACCAGTTTACAGTGGCATCTCTCCGTGCCCAATGTCTGATGACATCCACAGGGCACCCTACAGCTGGATTATTCCGGTTTGCTATCATTGATGGGTCTCTATACAGATGTATACACCGCCATGCCATCACACACATAGACGTATATACTGCCATACCATCACACACATACAGACGTATACACACTGCCATACCATCACACACATAGACGTATAATACTGCCATACCATCACACACATACAGACGTATACACACTGCCATACCATCACACACAGACGTATACACACTGCCATACCATCACAACACAGACGTATACACACTGCCATACCATCACACACATACAGACGTATACACACTGCCATACCATCACACACATACAGACGATATACACACTGCCATACCATCACTCACATACAGACATATACACACTGCCATACCATCACACACATACAGACATATACACACTGCCATACCATCACACACATACAGACATATACACACTGCCATACCATCACACACATACAGACATATACACACTGCCATACCATCACACACAGACGTATACACACTGCATACCATCACACACAGACGTATACACACTGCCATACCATCACACAATACAGACGTATACACACCGCCATACCATCACACACATACAGACGTATACACACTGCCATACCATCACACACATACAGACGTATACACACTGCCATACCATCACACACATACAGACGTATACACACTGCCATACCATCACACATACAGACGTATACACACTGCCATACCATCACACACATACAGACATATACACACTGCCATACCATCACACACATACAGACATATACACATTGCCATACCATCACACACAGACAGACATATACACACCGCCATACCATCACACACATACAGACATATACACACTGCCATACCATCACACACATACAGACATATACACACTGCCATACCATCACACACATACAGACATATACACACTGCCATACCATCACACACATACAACATATACACACTGCCATACCGTCACACACACACACACACACAGACGTATACACACTGCCATACCATCACACACATACAGACGTATACACACTGCCATGCCATCACACACATACAGACGTATACACACTGCCATGCCATCACACACATACAGACGTATACACACTGCCATACCATCACACACATACAGACGTATACACACTGCCATGCCATCACACACACACACACACACAGACGTATCACCAACTGCGAGCTATGTTAGTCTATGCATTTTTAATAGGGGACAGTTCTGTACAGTTAAAGCCTGCCTTCACCCTGGCACTGAAAAATTACTATACCTGTCATGTATACCATACTGGGTGCCCTGCCTGAGCACAGGTGGCAAATGGAGGAGCACCAGAAGGGTGAAATGCAGGAGAAATGCATGGTTGCTTCTTCGTCCAGGTGGAGGGTCCCTTTAAACATGGCTCATTGGTTTGCTGGACCTGTCATTAGGACAAGCACTTTCTGTAAGCTCTTCTTCATATGTTCAATATTTTTTATGCATGTATGTTATCAATGTTCTTGACAGATAGAAAATGTTTCACAATTCCCTTTTTTTGAGGACCAATTGTCCACCAAGAAAAAAAACATCAATTTTTATTTTTTATTTGCATAAATAGATGAGAGAGAAAAAACCTAGCAGCACTCTGATGGTGAGCACGGGCTGGTTATTGCTGTTTAACTTGTAGAAGAAGCTTGGAATTATTTGCTCGTTTTTTTATAACATGAAAACAGATGGTACACTGATGATAAAGGTGAACACAAACCTAAAATGGGTAAAAATCCTAAACTGCACACTGATGAACAAAACAGTCTTTAAAAAAAAAAATCTGAACATCTGTGTGGGATAATATATCTATACTTTCATCAGGTATATGGCCAACCGTGGTCACTGACCTGATTGGTGCAGCACCATCTGTCCTACACAGGCCCATATTAATTCCTCAGTATATGGCCAACAGTGGTCACTGACTTGATTGGTGTAGCACCATCTGGCCTACACAGGGCCCATAGTAACCTCTCAGTATATGCTCAAGTTGCCCAACAGTGGTCACTGTCCTACACAGGGCCCATAGTAACCCCTCAGTATATGCCCAACAGTGGTCACTGACCTGATGGGTACAGTGCCAACTGTCCTACACAGGGCCCATAGTAACCCCTCAGTATATGGCCAACAGTGGTCACTGACCTGATGGTGCAGTGCACATCTGTCCTACACAGGCCCATATAATCCTCAGTATATGGCCAACAGTGGTCACTGACCTGATGGTGCAGACCAACTGTCCTACACAGGGCCCATATTAATCCCTCAGTATATGGCCCAACAGTGGTCACTGACCTGATTGGTGCAGGCCAACTGTCCTACACAGGGCCCATAGTAACCCTCAGTATATGCTCAAGTGGTCCAACTGTGGGTGGTGCAACTGTCCTACACAGGGCCCATAGTATACCCTCAGTATATGTCCCAACAGTGGTCACTGACCTGATGGGTGCAGTGCCATGTGTTACACCAGGGCCCATAGTAACCCTAGTATATGCCCAACAGTGGTCACTGACCTGATAGGTGCAGTGCCAACTGTCCTACACAGGGCCCATAGTAACCCCTCAGTATATGCCCAACAGTGGTCACTGACCTGATGGGTGCAGTGCCAACTGTCCTACACAGGGCCCATAGTAACCCCTCAGTATATGCCCAACAGTGGTCACTGACCTGATGGGTGCAGTGCCAACTGTCCTACACAGGGCCCATAGTAACCCTCAGTATATGCCCAACAGTGGTCACTGACTGATGGTGCAGTGCCATACTGTCCTACACAGGGCCCATATTAACTATATTGTTTTTGCAGTGGATCCTTTGTGTAAGGTAGCACAGTCTGTTGTACAGTTACAGATAGACATTTGTATCCTCTGATGCTTGGTGCCGTGTACAATCAATAATGTGTGACACAAGAGCTTTTCCTTCTTCTCATAGAGGCTTAGCTTGCCATGCTTCCTGTAGTTAGAGCAGCATGAATTTGCTGACAGGTTCCCTTTAAATAATATACGATATCTGTATACTGTGTTCCAGGATAAGCCATAAATGCTCGCTCCAGGTCCCATTCTGTATTCTGGCCACAGTTGGCACATCCAGTAGAGGTGGTTGAATGTTGCCATTTCTGTTAGGGCATGTTCACACTTCAATTTTTGAGCCATTGCAAAAACATCTTGTTTTTCAGCTGCAATCTGCTTCAGGAAACTCTTTGATTGGAGTTTTCCTTTTCCTGATTGAGCAATGCCTAGTTTTAAGAGGATTCCTTCAGTCTTCCTGCTTCAAAGAAGTAACATGCACTTTCTATTTTCCACTAAAATAAAAAAACTCCACATATAAAAATGTATTACTGGAAAAAAGGTTTCCATAGTTTTGAGGAGGATTTGGTGAGGATCTGCTGTAAAGAAATTCCTAAGACTCTGAGCCGACGCGCGATTTTTCTGCAGTTTTGTGTCACCAAGTGATGTGTATCCTTCCTCCAGCAAAGTCTATGAGAATGATGAAGTGTTGATTGTTATTTTTTCTGTACAGTTTAGATGCAGATTGTGGTCAAGACAAAAGAAGGAACATGTCAGTTGTTGGGGCATTTTTTGCTGTGTTTTGTAGTCCTCCCAGCCATTGACTATAGTAGAAAAAATGCATGACTACAAACTACACCAAGAATACATTTGTTTTGTAGACACGGAGCAGTTCAGCACCATTTTTGCTGCAGAAAATGTATGCACAAAAAAAGCAGTGTCGGCACATAGTCTACACTGTCTTCCTTTTTAAGTCACGGAAACAGCTGAGCACACTTTGGGGGGATCTTTGTTCTAGAGGTGGTTTTGCCCCTTGAACTCACCTAGCACATTTAGGGGTGTATCCTCTGGAAATGCTCTAATCTATAATATCACAATGGGATTTTGCCCTTTTGAGCTCGCTCACCTGCGAGTCAATGTCAGTATGTGGATACGCCCGAAGCATGGCCGCGCAGCGCCATTGCGAGCAGCCTAAGTGATCGCTATCCCGCGCAGCGGGATTGGCGTGTCGCCTTTTTGCACGCGAAATGACATTGACGCGAAGCGTGCCATTCTGAGTAGACTCGGCTTGCTGAATCCGATGCATCTGCATCGGGCATCAGTCTAGTTAATCATAATGGAATACCACTTGTGCTCAAGCACCTCCATATAGAGAGAATGTACAGGAGGTGTAAGTTTGACCTGCAATGGTCATGCCACAGCGTATTATGACCCTTTATGTATTGAGGTCCATACCCCCACAGATTTTGCTTCTGTCCTTTTTAGAGATATGAAAAAACAACTTTCCCTTATGGTAGGGTGGGTGAGTCATTGTCATCTACTTTTCTTTAAACATAATACAACAAAACATCTAAATGACTGATCACATCCATACCTGGTATTTGTTGAACATCACAGAATTTGACAATGGTTGAATGAATAGGTTACTCCTCACCGTGACTGTCTGCTTGTAACATGGTGTGCATAAAAGCTGACTGAGCCTGTGATGCCCGCTTTGGTATTGTGCCAGCGTATAAGCCTCAGGCTAGAAGTTATCCAGTGTTCCTGGCACACTGGATACAATAGCCAGCCTTACTTTGGTATATAGCAAGGCATTGGATAATACAATGCACTGGTACATGAGACTCCTGTGTATATTTATGCAGGGATTTCAAGACATTCAAGATTTCTCCGTTGCTTTGCCTTCTCTCTAGGATGGAGGCCATTGCTTGTTTACAGTGTAAACAGGATGGTAAACACCTTGTTTCTCCGGTGAAAGGCAGCACATTGCCTCTGTAAACAGGCGATGTGCCGCTGATCAATGTGCTACTGATCATATGAACGGTCTTTCTATATGCATAGATTGCAAGAGGAAATCCTTTATTACATTGGTAACTTGCACAACTTCCAGTAACAGTAAGGGGAGATTCCCCAGCAATTCTTAAGGTACACACAGAGATATATTGCTTGCAACTCAGTGGGTGCAGTGAATTCATGGACACATTGCTCCATTTGTACACAGCAACAAAATAGAACAATGTGTCCATGATTTCACTGCAACCAGTAAGTTGCAAGCAATATATCTCTGTGTGTAACGGTACCTTTAGGACCAGCTAATTATAATGCTATTAATTCAAGAAATATAAGTCAAGTAGAAAAATAGGAAAATCCATTACTAACGATAATCCAAGTAATCTATAGCAAATTGTCAAACAACCAAACAACGAAGCACTGTTTTCCGAGTGAGGTTTCAGGAGTCTGCAAATGTTGGGAAGTGTTTGTTTTCGGTTTAATGATTACAGTGTGTGAGGTCTACTGAGTGATGGTGTTGTATGTGTGCGGACAGGTGATGTGGTGAGTACATACAAGATCGTTATTACACTGTTATTGACAATACAGATGTTTAAACTGAAGCATAAAACTCTTTCCCAGAAAATCCTAGTCATGGTGTATTGCTAGGGTATACAAAAGGAAAAACGTCAGCTCACCCAACCAGAGGTCTATGGCACGGAAAAATAACAGCCAATGAATCCAAAGGCAAAATGTATCAGTGAAACCAGCAAATGGATATGCTATAAAAAGAACTTTTACTGGAAAATGTAAAAAAAAAAAAACACACACAATTGTAATCATCAATAAAGTTCAAATATGTTTTTGCAATGATTAAGCACATAGTCTGAAATATGTTTGAGCTTTTTAATTGGTGAAGGCAATTGTGTTCCATTTGCTAGACACCCTCCTCTTTCTACAACTGCCGCTGACACTCCCATCGGTCACTAGTTGCTGTACAGCCCCATTTACATATATTGCCCTGTTGTGGGGTAAGAGGCTCAGGCTGGGATCAGTGCTGTGATGAGGAAGGCCTTCCTTATTCCTTCTCCCAACGGCTGCACCACTACTGACCAGCGACTTACCCCATATTCTAGCTTCATGACAACTGCTGTGCCTTTGGCACCTACTTGAAATAACATCTCTTGCGCACTGCAGAGCCACTTGCCCAAAGTATTTGCAATCTATGTTCTGCAGGCAAGTGTTTCTTTACTGTGCTGTATAAAGCTATGTGCACACCTAGCCTTTTTTGATGCGTTTTTCTTTGCAGATTTTCTCTAAAACCGCGTGCCAGAAAAGTCAATGAGAGATCTGAAGAACTGTGTCCACCTTTTTTTCCTAGCAGATTTTGGCGCAGAAAAAAGCAACATCTCCATTGTTTCCGCATTTTTCTCATAGACTAGATGTTAGAAAGATATGTGAAAAAATACAAAACGCAGCGCTTTTCCTTCTAGGAGATGCAGATTTGGTGCAGAAACATTGTGCATTTTTTGTGCACTCTTTTTCTGCAAAAGCACATCTGCATCTGCTGTCAAAGTGAATGGACTTTCACTTTTGCCGTTCAGACGCTGCGTAAATATACGCCACGCATTTATGGGAGAAAGGGCACGCTTAAAAAGAATCAACATGTCAATTGTTGATGCTTTTTGCCTGCGCTTTCTCCCATAGGGGCCATTATAACCACTGTAATTACGCATCGCCGTTTAGACAATGCGCTATTCTAGCGCGTATAATGGCGGGCGCTGCAGCATGTGATGTTACACAGGGGAGGAAGAATCCTGTGTTCCTCCCCCGTGTGACAGGCCTTTTGGCTTTCGCAGTGTATTAATTTACACTGCGAAAGCTAAATGTAAGTTAGCAAAAGGTCTGAACAGGAAAATTGAATACTTACCTCTCCAGCAGCTGTTCCCAGTTACCAGAAGCCGAGACATCCATGTCTACTGTGGTGCCAGGACCTTCCAGATCTGTGCTTGGCTGGTATGTATATCACATGATCGCTATCGTCCAATCACAGATCTGAAAGGTCCTGGCAGCACAGTAGACGTGTATGGTTCGGCTCCCGGTAATCGGGAGCAGCTGCCGGAGAGTTAAGTATTACATTTTTTTTATTTTTCATACCTTTTGATAACTTATATTTAGCTTTCGCAGTGTATATTAATACACTGTGAAAGCCAAAAGGCCTGTCACACGGGGAGGAACACAGGATTCTCCTCCCATGTGTGACATCACTTCTCTCCTGCGCTTTTGGGGGAGAAGTGTGGCCGCAAAAAAATGCACTGTGCGAATGTACAGAAATGCGCACTGTGTGAACATAGCCTAAGAGAGAGACTAGCAGAGAATACTGTAAGGGTACCTTTACACGCCGCAACTTTTGGCAGCAATAGGAAGCAATCTTAACTTATGCGTGCACATTTTTCATGGTCGCCTCAGATTGCCGATGGCGCTTTTACACGCCGCAGTTTTGCCCTCAACCTAAGGCGATGTGTTGCCCCAGAAGTTGCCACACCAACAGCAGGGAACATCCGGTCGACTCCCCTCGCCTCTTCACATGCCGCAATCCCCAAAGGAATGTCGGCGTACATGTTTAGCGTCGCAAGAACATAGGCGTGACAGACTGGTGTATCCCCCAAACACGCTGATTAGACAACGCAATAGCGTTATGATTGGCCAGCCTGCGCAGAAAGGCTGGCTAATATATGACGCCATTGCCATTGTGTGGTGGTGAATGGACAGCTCTTCAAATATGGCGCCCTGTGAAGTGACAGCAAATGGAAACACAGTAGCCACCACCAATCATCGCTGACAGGGCGCGGTCTCCAGTACACTGTGGCACGCCTACGGGAAATCAATAGGCGACGCAGATTCCATCGCCCCTTCACACGCCAAAAGCAGGGAATGTCGCCTTCATGATTGCCTCTGATTTTGGAGCAGTGCTGTGAAATCAGAACAGGCGCAACCTTTTCTATCGCCACCAAATTCCCCAACTACACACCGCAATTTCGAGGCAATTTCACGGCGATGCTGATGGGGCAACAGATTGCCGGTCAGATTTCTCGCCGCGGTTGCGGCGTGTAAAGGTACCCTAATACGACATCTGATGGAGCTTGTAACAGAATAGGCAAACAGTCACTATGTGTTTTATAATATAGTGGAAAAGTAGTATTAAAGGGAAACTCTGTGGAAATAAAAATATTTTTGTACTGTCCCTGCCCTCCTACACGATGAAGTAGAGCTGTACAGTACAGTTCTAAGATCTATAGATCGCTTATAAATCCATAAAATGATATATGCTCCTCTGCACTCACCCCTCCCTTTGGGGACTGAGAAATTCAGCCTCATGCTGCTGCAGAGAGCAGGTGGTGTTGGGAGAGTGGACCTTGGGGCTCCAGGATCATCTTACATTCATGCCCCTTCATACTTCTGTAAAAACAGGGGCATGGCCATGGACCCATGGTCACACTACAATCCTGTCCCTAATATACCGTACATCCTATGTAATTTATGAACAAGAGTGTTCTCCCTTCAAAGAGCAGTCATGTCACCAAGCAGATATAGGGGCGCCCCTTTAGGGAGCTTGGGTGAAACACATCGAGGCTCCCCTTATCTCCTGGAGGGGACATCAGAACTGGCCTTAATATATTATAACCATGGGTAAGCTCTTTTATGCACACCAATAGTTGTATGATTTTGGGGTATGTAAGGAGTATGGGAAATTAAGGGGCTATTAGCCTTACCCACTAGGGTTGTATTTTTATTATCTATTACTTTCTCCACACCTAATTTTTGATGGGAGTATTTTGTGGTCAATGGACCTGAATTCTCCCACATTATTGATATGATTACTGTTGGCTCTTGCATATTTTACCCTGGGGTTGTTTACAGTGGTGTAACTTCAGGCCCAGGGGCCCCAATGCAAAGGCTCCAACGGGGCCCCCAATTATTGCAAATCTTTAATAGTATTAGGCTATGTGCACATCTGACGTTTGTGCATCTCTGCAGAACGTCCAAAAACCGGTGTAGATTAGCAGAAACTGAGTTTTCTGTGCTCAGTATTGTTCCTCGTTTTTCAAGCGTTTTTTCCACGTTTTCCACCCGGTTTTACAGCGTTTTTCTCGGCGGTTTTCTTGCCGTTTTTTCAGACTGGTCTCTGGTGCACTTGTTATGCTGGAACCGCTGGAAAAACGACCAAAAGAAGTCACTTGCTCTATTTTTGAAAACCGGTGGAAAAACTGAAAACGACCAGAAAAAAACCGTTCTAATGAAGACAGCGTTTTCTAAACTCCATTGAGTATCATGTTAATCCAGCCGGTGGCTAGGATTAACATAAATTAACATAAAACTAAGCGGAAAACGCCGACGGAAACCAGTAAAAAACAGCCCACAAAACGACTGATGTGCACATACCCTTAGTCTTTTTCTATAGGCCAAAGGGACTTTTGGGGCCCCCCTAGGCTGCAGGGCCCGGGTGCGATCGCAACCCCTGCACCTATTGTAGTTGCGCCCCTGGTTGTTTACATCATTAATTAGGCTAAGCTGCTCTGATCCCTTCTTCTTTATGGGGAAAACACCTCCACAATATTATCTCCTACCACTGACCTCTTTTTGGAATTTTATTCTCCTGTATAAATAATCTCTATGGATTGCACTGACTATTGTTTGTTTTTGGTAAAATTAAATAAAACTTTTGTACTTTTTGTAACTTGGAGTGTGTCCTATATTTTATACATATTTCTGGAGAATTGGCGAAAAAATTTCACTTTTTTTCTTTTGGGTATGGTAGATATCTTGCAGGAAAATGCCGTATAACTAAACATCATATACCATCTGGTCCCAAAATGTTGTGTTTAAGATATAAGTACATGCTGGGATCTTCTGCTGTGCAATGTTATGATGGTTCATAAAGTGTACTGACATGTATCAGGCTAGGAGCAGAGGTAAAGCGCTACATTGATTTATTCAGCTTTGCCATGGTCTCTCCTCCCCCATATGAACTTGGTTGCTTCCTGTCCACTGAAACAGCACTCTGCATGACTGAATTTTTCTGTACCCAAAAGGAAGGGGGAAGAGCTGAGGAGCAGATATGATTTGTTCATTTATAAGCGATTTAAGCATTGTAGAATTGTAGTTCCTAGCTCAGCCGCATCATGTAGGAGGGCAGGGACAGTACAAAAAAAGGCATCTCCCTGGGGTAAGCCTTTAAACTCTTCCCAAAATAGGAAGAGATTAATACTACATTGGCAACATAGTATACGCTGCATCCATGTATGTTTATAGTAGGTCCTCGCTTTGTACAAACAGTCCCTCATCGACTTCAAGACAGCACTGATCACCTCAAAACAAGCTTTCTTTTCGTCTCTCATTAGCTCCCTCTCCCACGATCCCAAGCAACTTTTCATAACCTTTAACGCCCTACTTCGTCCCCCCGCACCCTCTCCCTCTCCCCTCATCACCGCTGACGACTTTGCCAGCTTCTTTAAACAGAAGATCGACAAAATCAGAGAAAGCTTCGATTCCCAATCCACTCGGCCCCCCTCTCTATCACCCAACCCCCCTAGACCAAAAGTAACTTCCCCTCCATGACTGAAGTGCATCTCTCCTCCCTTCTTGCACGATCACACCTCACCACTTGTGCCCTCGACCCTCTCCCCTCCCATCTCATCCCTAACCTCACCACTGTCCTTATCCCCGCCCTAACCCATCTCTTCAACATATCACTTACCGCCGGTGTCTTCCCCTCATCCTTCAAACATGCCCTCATCACACCCATCCTCAAAAAACCCTCCCTCGACCCCGCAACAGTCTCCAACTATCGTCCCATATCTCCTCCCCTTCGCCTCAAAACTGCTTGAGCAACATGTCTACTCCGAACTGTCCTCCCATCTCTCCTCATGCTCCCTCTTTGACCGCCTGCAATCCGGTTTCCAAGTCCACCGCTCCACCGAAACAGCCCTAACCAAAGTCACCAGTGACCTACTGACCGCCAAGAGCAAGTGACAGTACTCCATCCATCTCAAAGACCTCTCTGCTGCCTTCGACACAGTCGACCACTCCCTCCTGCTACAAATTCTAGAATCCCTTGGCATCACTGACCTCGCCCTCTCCTGCATCTCCTCGTACCTAACAGACCGGACCTTCAGCATCACCCACTCCCACACCTCCTCCTTGCCCCACCCCATATCTGTTGGAGTTCCCCAAGGCTCAGTCGTGGGACCCTTAGGGTATGTGCCCACAGGATGTTTTTTGAGCAGTCCTGAACGCAGGAAAACCTGAGGATCCTAGAGTCCTTGACAGGAGAAGTGCTATGATCTTGTCTGCGTTTTTTGTGCGTTTTTACTGCGTTTTTGATGCTGCGTTTTTCCCATTGACTGCACCAAAAACGCAGAAAGAATGAACATGTCAATTGTTTGCTATCCGCACCAAAAACGCAGAAAGAATGAACGTCAATTCTTTATCATCCGCACCAAAAACGCAGGTATTTGACAGTTCTTGACACTTGCAAAACCAATGTGTGTGCACAGCGTTTTTGTAAAAGACATTGGTTTTGCTGGGAAGCCCAACCACAGGAACAAATTAGCATACATTACCATAAAACCAATGGTTTTCTGCATGCGGAAACCGCAGGAAAAACGCAGCAAAAACGCCCTGTGTGCACATACCCTTACTCTTTTCCATCTACACCCTCGGCCTAGGCCAACTCATCGAGTCCCACGGCCTCCAATACCACCTCTACACCAATGACACCCAGCTCTACCTCTCCGACCCTGACATCACCTCCCTGCTATCCAAAATCCCACACTGCTTGTCCGCCATCTCATCCTTCTTCTCCGCTTGTTTCCTCAAACTCAACATGGATAAAACAGAGTTCATCGTCTTCCCCCCCCAAGTTGCTCTTCAACTGCCCCCTCCGTGACCTAACCATCACTGTCAACGACTGCACACTCGCCCATCCCCCACGCCAAGTGACTTGGTGTAATCCTCGACTCTGTCCTCTCTTTCAAGCCACACATCCAGGCCCTCGCCACCTCCAGCTTAAACATCTCACGGATCCGCTCATTCCTTGACCATGACACTGCCAAAACGCTTGTCCACACCCTCATCTCCCGCCTCGACTACTGCAACCTCCTGTTCACCGGCCTCCCCACTTCCTTCCTTGCACCCCTCCGAACCATCCTCAATTCCGCTGCCCGACTCATCCAACTGTCGCCCTGTTACTCCCCCGTCTACCCCCTCTGCCAAGCCCTCCACTGGCTCCCTACTTCCCAAAACCCTAGCCCTGACATACAAGGCCATCCACAACCTGTCCCCCCCCCATACATCTCCGACTTGGTCTCCCGATACAACCCCTCACGCAATCTGCGCTCCTTTCAAGAACTCCTTCTCTTCTCTACAAGACTTCCTTGTTCTGCCCTTACACATGTAAAGCGCCATGGAACCAATAGCGCTATATAAATAAATAAGAAGAAGAAGAAGAGGAGAGTTGAAGGAATAAGCATGACTTCTGGATGCGCTGCTGAGAATGTCTGATAAAAGGATGCTGAAGACACTAAAATTCATATGATTTTATTTCCTACGTGTTTCAAGGTATTCCAACCTCCTCATCAGAAAAAATGGAAGCTATCTGGTTTTTCATGACGAAGAGGTCGTAATACCTTGAAACGTGTACAAAATAAATTGCATGAATTATCTCCTATTTCCAGCATCCTTTTATTGAACATTCTCAGCAACGCAGATAGAAGTCATGCTTCTGGCACTTTCACACGCGTTCTTTTTTTTTCAATCTGGTGGAGATCCATCTCTTTTTTTTTTTTTTTTTTCCTTGTTTAAATCGGAATGCAAACTTGATCCGGTTTGTGCCCATTGATTTTCATTGGGCACCCTGGCACTTTCATTTGCATCCAGTTGCAGCCGGATCCAGCCAAAACCCGTTTTTCACTGAGCCCAAAAAATAGAACATGTAACGTTTTATGGGTTCGGTAAAAAAACACTTCTGACCAGATCCGCCTTATTGCGGCATGATTTATAGTGTGTGTCCATGGTGTTGGATCCGGTTTAACTGGATCATTACTGATCCTTTAAAGCCAGATCCGGCATGCCCACTGAACATGCGCGGATTGCCACACATGCTAAGTTTGGGGTCCGTACTGAGCACCTGAGTGTTCAGGCTTGGACCCTGAACAGGCACTTCGCTGGAGTGAAGCATTATACTCGCCTGTCTCGCTGCTGCAGTCACACCCAAGTCCTAATGATAGCCTCATGTAATATTCATTACATTGCCTGATGAACAATCACAGACGCCCATTGTCTGTGACAGCATGATTGGCTGTTCTACCGCACCCACTGTTCCAGAAACCAATCACAGACAAAATTGGTGCTGCGCAACAGCCAATCACAGACACTGTCACAGAGACTGGGTGTCTGTGATTGGCTGTTCAGCAGGCAGTGCATGGCCGATTTGGAAGTGACCACAGCGGTGAGACAGGTGAGTATATGGCAATGTGCTGCGTTTTTGGTGATCCGTTTCTGCAGCAAAAAACAGATCACCCACAGCATTTACATTCAAGTCAATGTGATTGTAAACATGCTGTGCCCACATGTGCGTTTATGGGTGGTCCGTTTTTGCTGCAGAAACTGGATGTGCTCACCATCCATGCCAAAGACAGAAAACCAAAAGCACTTACAGGACGCAGTCAGAGCCCAATTGTGGAGCAAGCCCAGCTGCTGGCTGATGAGTCGCCTCTACCAGCAAAATGTGGGAGGCGACCTGCCATGCATACACTAGGCCTGCATAGAGCACCATTCACACTGATACATATGATGCAGAGTGTCTGAAAGCTACCCAACCGCTCCGCTGCCTGAGCATTGGGCCGCACAGTACGATGCTTCTGCACCACTAGATGAATGGCGCCCCTATGGGCCCACCTGCGCCCTGGATGGATAAAAAAGTGCAAAAGTTTTTTATATGATAAATAAAAAACCTTTATAGATGGGATTTTGGTTCATGTGTTGGCCCAAGACATTTAAGCTGATGACCCACGATCAAGGGATCCCATGCTCACCAGTCCTAACAAAATTGTACAAAAACTACTAGAAAAAAAGCAGCATCAGAAAAACTCACCATCCATGCCAAAGACAGAAAACCAAAAGCACTTACAGGACGCAGTCAGAGCCCAATTGTGGAGCAAGCCCAGCTGCTGGCTGATGAGTCGCCTCTACCAGCAAAATGTGGGAGGCGACCTGCATGCATACACTAGGCCTGGTGAGCATGGGATCCCTTGATCGTGGGTCATCAGCTTAAATGTCTTGGGCCAACACATGAACCAAAATCCCATCTATAAAGGTTTTTTATTTATCATATAAAAAACTTTTGCACTTTTTTATCCATCCAGGGCGCAGGTGGGCCCATAGGGGCGCCATTCATCTAGTGGTGCAGAAGCATCGTACTGTGCGGCCCAATGCTCAGGCAGCGGAGCGGTTGGGTAGCTTTCAGACACTCTGCATCATATGTATCAGTGTGAATAGTGCTCTATGCAGGCCTAGTGTATGCATGGCAGGTCGCCTCCCACATTTTGCTGGTAGAGGCGACTCATCAGCCAGCAGCTGGGCTTGCTCCACAATTGGGCTCTGACTGCGTCCTGTAAGTGCTTTTGGTTTTCTGTCTTTGGCATGGATGGTGAGTTTTTCTGATGCTGCTTTTTTTCTAGTAGTTTTTGTACAATTTTGTTAGGACTGGTGAGCATGGGATCCCTTGATCGTGGGTCATCAGCTTAAATGTCTTGGGCCAACACATGAACCAAAATCCCATCTATAAAGGTTTTTTATTTATCATATAAAAAACTTTTGCACTTTTTTATCCATCCAGGGCGCAGGTGGGCCCATAGGGGCGCCATTCATCTAGTGGTGCAGAAGCATCGTACTGTGCGGCCCAATGCTCAGGCAGCGGAGCGGTTGGGTAGCTTTCAGACACTCTGCATCATATGTATCAGTGTGAATGGTGCTCTATGCAGGCCTAGTGTATGCATGGCAGGTCGCCTCCCACATTTTGCTGGTAGAGGCGACTCATCAGCCAGCAGCTGGGCTTGCTCCACAATTGGGCTCTGACTGCGTCCTGTAAGTGCTTTTGGTTTTCTGTCTTTGGCATGGATGGTGAGTTTTTCTGATGCTGCTTTTTTTCTAGTAGTTTTTGTAAGAAACTGGATGTGCTAAAAAAATACCATATCAATTAACATGCCCGTTTTTGGGATGCATTTTCCCCTTTGACTCCATTCTAATCCCCCAAAGAAGGCATCACAAACGGATTGGTATTCACACAGTCTATTTGTGATGGATTTTTACTGCGATTTCCACAGCACTTCAATACTCACCCTCCCGAGTGATCTACTCCTTTCGTGCTCCGGCAGGAGCAGTGCAAGCTGACTTACAGGAGCTGTGCCTTGTATGACTCAGGCTATCATATGGTTGAAGGTCCTGGAAGTACCGTACCCAACTATCCACAGGTCCTGCTGATGCACAAAAGGAATAAATCATTGGATCTCATTGTGGGATCGCCAGGGAGGGTGAGAAAGTGTTAGTGTGTGTGTGTGCCTGTCTGCCTGTGTGTCTCTGTCTCCCCTTATTTGTGCTACGTTTGTAATGTGCGCAAATGCAGCACAAACGCAATAAGTATTTTTACACAGTTGCTTTTTTGCAGTTGACAAAGGCAGCATAAATGCAGCACAGACGTCCTGTAGGCACATAGCCTGATACTGAAAATCATAGAAATCTGTGTGAAGTTCTTGTTTGGGGTCGGTGCCGAACACTCAGGTGTTCGTTACCATCCCAAAACAGGCAAATGGATCTGGATAATAGTGAATGGTGCCGAATGAAACCGTATTGGTATTATAATGAAACCAGCATACAGATCTGGTATAACACTGGTACGGTTTCATCCGGTTTAAGGTCAAAAACTGTATCCGGTCAGACGCAGTTTTCTCCTGGGCTCATATGTGAAAGGAGACTTATACCTACAGCTCTTCAAGTCACTGAGAGGGGAATGTAAATAATGCAGTAGCCAATTCCCATGTTCACTACCTCCTATTGGCTCCACAGAAAGCCACCACAATCATAGCTGCCATCTTAGCCCTCCTGTGATAGGGGAATATCACTTTCTCTCTAATACATTAGTATTGCAATATATAGTATAAGCAATGAAATAATCACAGCATCAAGTTTCCTAAAAAGACTAAAAAATAATGTAAGTAATTAAAAAAACTTTTTTAAAACACAATCAAAAAACCCTCTTTTCCCACTTAAAAATAAATGAAAAAATTGTGTATTTGGTAACAATGCATCGGTAAAAGTCTTATCTATCACCATAGAAAATTAACCCTCATGGGAAACAATGTAAAGAGAAAAGACTCAAAATGCCATAATTGTGAGGGCTTTTTTGTGTCAGAACTACGGTATATTTTTTTCACCTTTTTAACGCTTCTCCTATACTTTGCAAAGTTAAATATGGACAGCGTACAGATGGCACATGGATGCAATCTAAGGGCAGTCCGAGTTTTGTATGGAACAATAGTCTTGTATTGGCCCCTGTCACCGAACGGACATGTGAACATGGCACAGCTTATAATGGGTACGTGGGGTATCCATGAAAAAGAAAAGATGAATGCCATACAACAAACATGTATGCAGGCCTTAAAGGAATACACCTTTCATGCATCCTATATTAAAAGCAATCTGTTAGCACGGTTATGCTATGTAATCTAAGGGCAGCATGTAGGGGCTGAGACACTTATTCCAGTGAAGTGTCACTTATTAGGCTCCTGGCCGCTGTTTCAGTACAATGAATATTTTATCAACAGGAGATTATCACTGCTGGACTAGCTGTGCGTCTTGGTCTTTCTGAGCCCTCAGCACTGACTATCGGCTTGCTGTCACTTTACTTTGTACCTAGAAAACTGATAATCCATGGGTGGGTTAGTTTTTTTTTTTTTAGCCTTCCTACCTCTAAGGCTGGAAACACACTGTCCGTGTGATATACGAGTCACTCGGACGAGTGTGGGATCATTTACCCTGAGCGACCTTTCCCTGTCAGGACGGGAGTGGGGAGTTGCTGAGAGGGAGAACTCGTTCAGGGTTAATGATCCCACACTCGTCCAAGTGACTCGTATATCACATGGACAGTGTGTTTCCGGCCTTAAAGCTCTGATTGTGTCACAACTGCTGCACCCAGTAAGCTTACATTTTGCTGCTCTCAGATTAAGTAGCAAAAATCCGGTGACAGATTCTCTTTAATAGTAATTAAAAATGGATCCTAATTAAAGGCAGCACGGTGGCTTAGTGGTTAGCACTGCCGTCTTACAACTCTGGGGTCCTGGGTGTATATCCCACTAAGGACCACATCTGAAAGGAGTTCTTGGTTTGTTCTCCCCGTGTTTGTGTGGGTTTTCTCCAGGTTCTCTGGTTTCCTCCCACACTCCATAGACATGGTGATAGGGAATTTAGACTGTGAGCCCCAATGGGGACAGTGTTGACTACTGTGGTAAAAGGTAATGAAGGCCAAATGTCCCTTTTTTTTCTTGCAGTACCCATGTTGGTCTATGTTCTGAAAGAGCCATGTGACACTGTACTGACTGCAGTCGTTCTAGTCTGATCTCTTTACATCCTGCTTCTTGTAGACCTTGCGGTCCCATTACACATCTCACCTTCCTACACACAGGTAGTGGTTTGTATTCACTAGGTCACTAGCTTTCAGCTGACATGGATTGAGAGAGCAATTACAAGGTGCCGTTCAGTAATGTGAAGCCCATACACAAGCCTCCACTGCTTCTTATTAATTAGTTATTAAGAGCTCATTAAGTAGACATTATAGAGGATGTGCATGGAAACAAGAAGTCTGCAAGTACGTTGCCTTCCCCACATCTCGGCTGAACTTTTAACCATTTTTCTGCCAGGAAGTTTGACATTTGCATGACCGGTAGCCAGAAATGTTTTCACACTATTTAATAATGCCATGGCACACTGGTGACACGTGTATCTAAAAACTATGGTAAATCACAGATTAATCCATCATTGATATATATACTAGATGGGGGCCCGAGGTTATGGCATCAGGAGATTGTAAACCGTGTGCGATTAGCTGAAGTCTACTGTTAATGCTTTAAGTTATTAGATTAACATTAAAAAAGGTGGATGTGAAACTGTGTAATGGCAGTTTAAGGCCCCGTGCACACACTGAGTATTTGATGAGTTTTTTTACCTCAGGATTTGTAGCCAAAACCAGGAGTGGATAATTAAATACAGAAGTGGTGCAGGTGTTTCTATTAGACTTTTCCTCTGATTGCTCCACTCCTGGTTTTGTCTACAAATCCTGAGGTAAAAAACTCATCAAATACTGAACTCGTGCACGTGGCCTAATAGTCTAAAATGTGACCAATCAATATGAAATATTTTTATTTATCCATTCATAAAATATGGTAAAAGTTTAAAATTTAAAACAATAGACACATATAGATAGATAGATAGATCTATTCATAGATATATAGGTACATTTTTTGTTTTTTTTTAATTCATTGCAGGAAATATTTTTTTCTCACTATTATATAATAATTTCCCTGGTTGGTTGCCGACAGATGTAAATTTGTTGTTGGTGTTGTTGTGGCTTCACATTGATGATGATACCGGTGTGTTGCTGCATCGTGTGACAGTCTCATTAATATGGCTAATGGAGATAGTTCCTGGCATACCTTGCGTTGGGATAATGTATTATCAGTTAACCTCCCACACCTTGACGTTGTAGAGTCACCAGCATGACGTGGTTGTGATGCAGCATCGTCTGAGCATCATATTGATGACACTGAAGATTTCTCTTGGCGGCAGTGTTGTTACAAAATGGTATCCTGTGACAATCCAAAGGCTTCAGGGAGTCTGAGACGCATTCACTTACATAGCAGTGATTTGGTCAAGGCAATGCTGTCTTTGTCCAGTAGCCTCGTTTGCACAATGTTGCCTTTAATATGTTTGACATACTTTTTTGTATAGCCCATGTTGGTGTACATATTGCAGTTTAAGTAAAATAGTGGATAAATGGCTGTATATGATTAACAGCTTTATATAAGATGTTCAGCAACAACTCCAGGCAGTATACAGTCATGGCCAAAAGTATTGCACCCGTACAATTCTGTGAGATAATACTCAGTTTCTTCCTGAAAGTGATTGCAATCACAAATTCTTTGGTATTATTATCTTCATTTAATTTGTCTTCAATGAAAAAAACACAAAAAGAATTGTCCTAAAGCCAAATTGGATATAATTCCACACCAAACATAAAAAAGGGGGTGGACAAAAGTATTGGCACTGTTAGAAAAATCATGTGATGCTTCTCTAATTTGTGTAATAATTACCAGCACCTGTAACTTACCTGGGGCATCTAACAGGTGTTAGCATAGGCGCACCCAAGGGGGGGACCTACGTGTCTGGACCCCCCCTTTTGGACGGCCCTGAGAAGTGGTGCAGTACACAAGGAGCTGGGCCCCTATGTCAGGAGACAGGAACAATTACACAGCACCCATGGGCCCACAAAAGAGGCTGCTTTTAGGGGGGCTTCGCTCCCCCAAACCCCCCACCGGGGGCTTTGCCCCTCGGAACCCTGCTGGGGGATGACACCCCCCTTTCAGGGCCGGTGTGTGTTTCTTGGACCCCTACCTTGGGAAATTTCTGGGTGCGCCACTGGGTGTTAGCATTAACTAAATCACACTTGCAGCCAGTTGACATGGATTAAAGTTGACTCAACCTCTGTCCTGTGTCCTTGTGTGTACCACATTGAGCATGGAGAAAAGAAAGAAGACCAAAGAACTGTCTGAGGACTTGAGAAACCAAATTGTGCGGAAGCATGAGCAATTTCAAGGCTACAAGTCCATCTCCAAAGACTTGAATGTTCCTGTGTCTACCGTGCGCAGTATCATCAAGACGTTTAAAGGGATCCTGTCACCTCCAAAACACCTCCTAAGCTATCAAAACATGTGCCTGCACCATCCTATCACTAATTCCACACTCCTTTTGTCTCCTAAAGGCATCCTGTGAAAGTGGAGAAAAACGTTTTAATACTTACTCATTAGTGATTATAATTAGCAGTGGCTGTATTCATAGTCAACAGGGGGTGTTCTTTTGCAGCTCCAGGATCCAGCCCTCTCTCTGTCTGTTCTTAATTGAAACTGAAACTGAAGGCAGGACTAATGATTTGCATTCTGTGAGTGATAGAGAGGGGGGGTGCAATGCCTGCACATCACAGCAGAACACACAGAGTCAGGGTGGATTCTGGAGCTGCACAACAGCCCGCCTTGGTGACTATGAATATAGTGACTGCTAATTATAATCACTAATGAGTGAGTATTAAAACGTTTTTATGCACTTTCACAGGATGCTTTTAGGAGACAAAAGGAGTGTGAGATTAGTGATAGGATGGTGCAGGGACATGTTTTGCTAGCTTAGGAGGCGTTTTGGAGGTGACAGGATCCCTTTAAAGCCCATGGCACTGTGGCTAACCTCCCTAGATGAGGACGGAAAAGAAAAATTGACAGAGTTCCGGGAGTCCAAACATGGCAGCCGCATGCGCATTGACAGTTTTTTGATGTCACTATGGATCAGGCTCTGCAGCATGCAGCTGCCATCTTGGCACAACCATCACATGGGTGTGCCACTATGATGGTCGCTTTTTTCTTTTCTTTTTTTTTGTATTTCAGGTGGCCAATCAGATGGCAGTTTAGTGAAGACAATCTTTACACCAAGGCAATTATATAGTAAATCTAATATATAATTACCCTAAGGCCACTTCCGTCATATTCGGCAGTGTTTCCGTCGTCGTATGCATGGCTGCCACACTCGCAATGCCTTTGCGAGTCCTTGCTGAGTCTCTCTCTCTCTCTCTCCTGCCACACTCGCAATGTCTTTGCGAGTCCTTCCAGAGTCTCTCCTCACTCGCAATGCCTTTGCGAGTCCATGCACAGTCTCTCACTCTCAGGACCTGAGATGATGTCACTGGTATGGGCGGGGCTATATCACATGACTGTGACATCATCACAGGCACTTTCATTGCTGCAGTCAGCACAGGAGACATCATGCTGCTGTCTCACATCAGACGTGTCCTCATCACTGATTCTCTGCCTCTGACATCCTGCGATCACAAGGGAACATACAGCTGACAGAGGACCCCTGACTGAGCCCCCAAGAGCTGATCTCCAGGATACAGGTGAGAGGAGGCTGCACAGGAGCAACGCTCTGCAGTGAGCAGCCTGCACAGGAGCAATGCTCTGCAGAGGGGAGGCTGCACAGGAGTAATGCTCTGCAGAGAGCAGGCTGCACAGGAGCATTGCTCTGCAGAGGGGAGGCTGCACAGGAGCAATGCTCTGCAGAGATGAGGCTGCTCAGGAGCAATGTTCTGCAGAGAGGAGGCTGCACAGGAGCATTGCTCTGCAGAGAGGAGGCTACACAGGAGCAATGTTATGCAGAGAGGAGGCTGCACAGGAGCAATGTTCTGCAGAGAGGAGGCTGCACAGGAGCATTGCTCTGCAGAGAGGAGGCTGCACAGGAGCAATGTTCTGCAGAGAGGAGGCTGCACAGGAGCAATGTTCTGCAGAGAGGAGGCTGCACAGGAGCATTGCTCTGCAGAGAGGAGGCTGCACAGGAGCATTGCTCTGCAGAGAGGAGGCTGCACAGGAGCAATGTTCTGCAGAGAGGAGGCTGCACAGGAGCATTGCTCTGCAGAGAGGAGGCTACACAGGAGCAATGCTCTGCAGAGAGGAGGCTGCACAGGAGCAATGCTCTGCAGAGAGGAGGCTGCACAGGAGCAATGCTCTGCATGAGGGGAGGCTGCACAGGAGCATTGCTCTGCAGAGAGGAGGAGGCTGCACAGGAGCAATGCTCTGCAGAGAGGAGGAGGCTGCACAGGAGCAATGCTCTGCAGAGAGGAGGAGGCTGCACAGGAGCAATGCTCTGCAGAGAGGAGGCTGCACAGGAGCAATACTCAGCAGAGAGGAGCCTGCACAGGAGCAATGCTCTGCATGAGTGGAGCCAACATGCTGGCGACGGCGGAGTGAAAATGCCGTGGCGGGGAAGACGATGACCCGCTGGTAAGTATGACAGGCAGAGTGCCTCTGTCCTCTGCTGACCACTCTGCCCGCCGCACTGCGCTGACCACTCTGCCCGCCGCACTGTGCTGACCACTCTGCCCACCCCACTCACTGCTAACCACTGAGCCACCATACTCCTGCTAACCACTGAGCCACCGCGCACTACTAACCACTGAGCCACCGCGCAGTGCTAAAGTGCTAACCACTGAGCCACCGCGCAGTGCTAAAGTGCTAACCACTGTGCCACCGCGCTGTGCTAACCACTGAGCCAACGCCCAGTGCTAACCACTGAGCCACCGCTCGGTGCTAACCACTGAGCCACCACGCAGTGCCAACCACTGAGCCACCGCGCAGTGCTAACCACTGAGCCACCGCGCAGTGCTAACCACTGAGCCACCGCGCAGTGCTAACCACTGAGCCACCGCGCAGTGCTAACCACTGAGCCACCGCGCAGTGCTAACCACTGAGCCACCGCGCAGTGCTAACCACTGAGCCACCGCGCAGTGCTAACCACTGAGCCACCGCGCAGTCCAACCACCGAGCCACCGTATACAGTGCTAACCACTGAGCCACCGTATACAGTGCTAACCACTGAGCCACCGTATACAGTGCTAACCACTGAGCCACCGTATACACTGCTAACCACTGAGCCACCATATACAGTGCTAACCACTGAGCCACCATATACAATGCTAACCACTGAGCCACCATATACAGTGCTAACCACTCAGCCACCGTATACTCTGCTACCCACTGAGCCGCCATATACAGTGCTAACCACTGAGCCACCATATACAGTGCTAACCACTGAGCCACCTGTATACACACAATTAATTTCACCGCACTCCCCTAAATATTAGTAAATAAACTATATATGCATTCTAGACTACCCGATTCTTTAGAATCGGGCTCACAGCTAGTATATATATAAAATGATTTATTTTTTTTGCTGTGTGTGTGTGCGTGTGTGTGTGTGTGTGGCTGTGTGTATGACTGTGTAGCTGCAGCTGTGGGTGTGGCTGAGCCTGTCCATGTGTGTCTCTGTCTATGTGTGTGTCTCTGTCTGTCTGTGTGTTGATGGGGGCTGCAGGTGGTGATGGGGATAAGATGGGCTGCTGCAAGGGGATGATGGGGATAAGATGGGCTGCTGCAAGGGGATGATGGGGATAATATGGGCTGCTGCAAGGGGATGATGGGGATAACATGGGCTGCTGCAAGGGGATGATGAGGATAATATGGGCTGCTGCATGGGGATGATGGGGATAAGATGGGCTGCTGCAAGGGATGATGGGGATAATATGGCTGCTGCATGGGGATGATGGGATATTGTGGCCTGCATGGGGATGATGGGGATATTGTGGGCTGCAAGAGAATGATGGGGATAACATATTGGGGGCTGCAAGGGGATGGAAAAATAAGACTTCCCGATGGAAAAATGGTCTTGCATGAAGCCGGGCCCTGGAGCAAAAAAGGTTGGGGACCACTGCTATAGGGAATGAATGGACCAGATATCAAGCGCATCCCTGCTACTGTGTAACCTTCCCCGCTCTGTTAACCTATGCGTTCCCAATGGTCAGACTCCACCAATCAAACCTACCGTAACTTGTACATGTGTAATAACTTGTTTTACTGGACAAACCCATTAAGGACTGTGCTATTTTGAGCTTTTAGGACACACGCTTTTTTTTTTTTAAGTAAAAAGTCAGGAAGTTAGGAAACTAAGGGGTATTGAAAAAAGTTCTTTTGTTTGCACGCTTTAAGATTTAATAGTGTTAGCACTGTGAGACATGTAGATCAGGAGGGCAGACTGTCATGCATTACATGTCTCAGGCCCTGCCGCAATTTGAAAAAAATGCTGATCTGAAAGGGGCCTTTCCCGCTTTCGTTTCTAATGAGCTCTGGAGGCAGATTCTGTGTCCAGCCCATAGATCTTATTACATGTTATTTACATGTTAAGAAAAAGATGGATTTCTCTGGAATTGGATATCAGATCACAGATATCAAGGTATCATTTTATTCATCTTCCTATGGGCCACGTCACACACATAGATATTTGTGCAGATATTGTTCGCAGATCTCTGGTTGCAGTGAAATCATGGACAGATTGTCCCATTTTGTGGCTGTGTACAAATGGATACAATGTGTCCATGATTTCACTGCAACCAGAGATCTGTCAACAATATCTGCACAAATATCTGTGTGTGTGACGTGGCCCTATGAAGCACATGCCCTATTTGATGACTTAGGATTGTTGATCCTACTGACAGATTCCCTTTAAGGGATTACCCTTGTATGACTTGTCGGTACAATTATAATCATACCAAATTTGCATAGACTTAATTATTTTTGTGCAATAAATACAATTTTATTTCATTTGTTTTGCCATATTTTAAGAGACAAATTTATTTGTATTTTTTTTTTTTGATTGACAGCGCTGTTGGGGTGTAATTTTCAATTATACATTTTTCAAATTCATACAACTTCTTGATCACTTTAAGGCATTTTTGGAATTATTATTATTATCATTATTATTATTATTATTATGCAAGATTAATTGAATTGTCACTTTCCGAATTCCTTTTTACTTAATCTTTGTACCGTATTCACCATATGTCATAAGTGACATATTTACTTTATTCCATGGTTTAGTACAATTATGGCGACATGTTTTCTAGAATTTTGGTTTTGCTACATTTACTCAATAGGATAACATCTAAGCTAATCCTTTGTGTTTCTCCCTCTGTAGTCTGTTGGCCATGACTTACGGTACTTCTTTTTATTTCTATGCAGATTCGGCTGTGTAAGGACATATTTTTCATTGGTCCCTTTTTGGTCCCTTTTTGATCCTTTTTTTTGGGGGGGGGGGGGGGGAGGCAAAGTGCATAAAAGCAGCCATTTTTTTTTCTACATCGGTTATTTAGACACACAAGGGCAGTTTTGTATCCACTATTTTCTGATCATGTATTTAATGCTACTGACAGGCAGCCTATGGCTAAGTGCCCACTGTTTCTGGGCCAGAACCGCAGCACCCACTGTTTTGTAATGAAAGTAAACGTGATTTCCCAAAGGCTGTGCCCACATGTGCGTTTTAGGGCGCTGTATTTTTATTGCAGAAATTGCCTGCGGTTTTTTAATGTCCCTGCAATTAACATGCACGTTTTCAGGCTGCATTTTCCATTGTCTCCATTCTAACCCCCAGAAAAAAGCATCACAAACACATGGGTATTCCCACAGTCCATTTGTGGTGTGTTTTTCCTGTAATTTCCAAAATAAAAACGCTCCAATACTCACCCTCCCCGGCGAGCCCACGCTGATACCTTCATTCCGGCAGCGGAAGAAGTGACTGAAGGACCTTTGCCGCCTCATGTGACCGGTCATGTGACTCAACCTGTCACATGGCCAACCTATGATTGGACAAAAAATTGGTCCTTCAGTCACTTCTCCCAGTGGCTGGAATGAAGATCTCACCGATCACCGTGGGCTCGTTGGAGGGTGAGAAAGTGTCTGTATGTGTCAGTCTGTCTTTGTGTGTCACCTTATTTTTGCTGTGTTTGTATGTACCCAATAGGTTTGTGCTGCATTTGTTTGCATATAAACACAGCACAAAAAAATATGCACGGTGGGCACTAAGCCTATTGTAATAATGCATCTGTCACTGTGACCAACAGAATCAGGGCTGTAGCTCTGTTCTATAAGGATAGGTTCACACACAGCTCACACAGTTCACACATGCAGCTGTAAATCTGTAATGCAGGGTAGTGATGGGATGACCGGACTGCTGGCCACCAAACCAGTATGCCAGACACACTTTATGCTAGACATCCGCTAATGCAAATCCTTGGGGGCTCGGGTACTTTTTACCAGCTTTCCGGTCCTGGAAGGGGGAGACTTTGACAGAGCCCTTCCCAGGGACAATAGCAGGGTGGCTGGTGTCTGGGCACACAGGCCACAGACGGATCCAACACATCAGTACAAACAGGAAAAGCAGTGCAGATCCAAGCAAAGTGTAAGAAAAGGCTAGGGACATAGCCGAGACCAAAAAACAGAGCAAGAGAGCAAATTAAAAGAAACACCCAAAAGGTACTAACCTTTTCACCCAAGCACAACTGAAAATAATCAGCACTGACCAAGAGGATATGATGGATTTACCTATCCCTCTCATGGATCACCCGACACCGCTGCTGTAACACCCAGTCTCCACCCTCAGCCCCGAGAGGCAACAAAGGGGGCGAGGAAAGTGGAGTGGAAGGCAAAATCCCAACCATCAAATAGACAAGAGGTGGGGGAACAAGAGGCGCAATAGTGCCTTATCATTAAACACACTCAAAGTGTGGGTGGTAAAACAAGGTTCACTCACCTAGCCAAGTTGTGTGACCCACAACTGGCTTGAAGGCAAAGGATTATATTTGGCTGCTGCAGGACCTCCACCAACCACTCACACATGGAACGACCATCAAAGGATTGGGAAACCAAGGTGTGTTACAGTCCGCGCTGCCAAGTCTCCACAAATTACCAGGAATCCAATTTGGATAGCAAAAGATCTTCTTCTTTATTTCCTTTCCTACGTGTTTCAATGCCTCTCCTGGCACCTTCCTCAGGGATAGGCATCGAAACGTGTAGGAAAGGAAATAAAGAAGATCTTTTGCTATCCAAATTGGATTCTTGGTAATTTGTGGAGACTTGGCAGCGCGGACTGTAACACACCTTGTTTTCCCTATCCTTTGAAAATCCCAACCATGGCTGATCCAGCAGACATGGCGTACCACTGACACTAGTGTACCTGGAACCCCGGGACCCCTGAAGAGCATCATCACTGAGAACAACAGCAACAGTCTAGAGACAACCCTCTCAACCCACATGGCTAGTGAGGACTTTTGGGTGACTTGACAGAGGGTTGGAGAACACCCTGTGGTGCGAGACACTCTCTCAGGTGCAGAGGTGTGAGTAAGATTAGCAGGCCTGACAACATCCACAGAAGAAGTATGCACATTCACAGCGGCCTTTTACCTGTGTAAATCCACCACTTTCCTATCTCTTATGGACTGACCCTTCATTAGTCTGATCATTTATGCTTCTCTCATCTTTACAGATTTGAAGCGTCAATTTTATGTTGTTTGTGTATTAAGACTATATAAAAACTGAATGTTTCTCCATCGACACTGAATGCTGTTTCTGTTTTCGCCCTTCACATTTTAGGCTACTAGTCGTCAAGCAATGACTTTCTGGCTGCAAGAATTACAGCAGAAACGTTGGGAGTATTGTAACAGCCGGACAGCAGGCAAGAGGGACAGCATGGTGAACCCCACTGCTGGGCAGGTGCCCACTGGCTTGGTGGCTAAAGAACACTCAGGTAACACTACTGGAGTTAGTCATTATTCTCGATAATTCTTATAGTAAAGTTTCATGTTTAATACAAATGTGTTATGTATAAGCATGACTTTATCTACCAGCATTAATAGCAGCCTGCAGTGTTTATCACAAGAACCAGGGCTGTGGAGTCGGTAAGTCAAACCACCGACTCTGACTCCGACTCCCTCACACATGGCTCATGTTTAAGTGATAAATTAATTTTAGTACAGTGGTAACATCAGGCTTTAGTCATATTATGATACAATAATCAAGATATTTAGCTAGAACATGAAAATAATTAATAATATTCAGCATATTCTGCATTGAACTACTGTACACTATTATATATATAACTCTTACTCCATCAAAATGAGCACCGACTCCACACGTTACAGGGTGCTGAGAAATGCAATCTATTGCCTGCAACTCCTTTTCGTTTCATTGTGTTCTCGCTCACATTGTGTAAGCTGAGGCAATGTGAGAAGTTTGTGTGCTGCTTATAGGCTGACAGTAATCCCTTCCAGTGGGGGTAGTGTATATAGGGAAGAGCCGGCATGAGAATACAATTTAGAAAAGAGGAAGAGAAACGCTGCCTTTTCTATCTGCTTTACTGGATGTGCAGAGCCTGTAGATTGGCATCTTTGGCAGTAATAAATTCACATTCCTATAAGTAGTTTATGGGTTCTGGCAAGAATAGAGATTTTCCAGGGGTCTTGTAAAGACACGTCAAGTGGATATGAAATCACATTGAAGACATAACACAACTTTTGAAATAAGTTAAAGGATATCTGTTACTTAACTCTCACAGCCCAAGCCACACACAGCACTGGTCGGAGCCTAACCCCATGATTGCAGCTCCATATCTTTTTCTTTGAAATGCTCTGGCATTTCAGAGTAAGCCAGGTTTGGAGAGTGAGCCAGGGACCATATAGCTGAGACTAATCTAGCTTCACCCTAGACGACTTCTCCTGCACCGCTTTAGGTGATTGACAGGTCTCTTCTATGTGTGTACTTAATGGGAGACCTGTCAATCACCTGCGGTGCTGCTAAGAGAACCTTGACCGTGTCGGGGCTGGATTAGTCTTCTCTCTTCCTGTGATTCCCGGACGGCTCTTCAAATGATGTTTTTGCTGGCACTTTTTGTGTTTCAGAGTTTTCTCCCAGCTAGGGTCGGAAGCTGCCTGATCTGTGGGCAGAAGGAATCGTGTGACAAGGTCTCTTTAATCATTGACTCAATGAAGTGTAAGGAATAGCTTTGTCTTGTTCTAACTGTCTTATTTTTCATTCATACATTTATGCCTCTTATATTTTAAACTGTATTTCTGTAGAAATCACACTGTGCCTGGCATGACTGATTCAGCAGAACGGGCTCGTATCCACTTTATAACTGACTTGTGTCCTGGGGCCCTCGGAGATCAGACAGCCGACCATGGGTCCAGTCAGTCAGGTGCCGTGCAGGGCTTGCTCCGGCAGTGGAGTAATGATATCAGGTACTCACAATGTATTATAGCACTATGAACATCAGCATACGGCTATTAGGATGCATGTTGTGTGAGTGGCTGTGCTGTGGCGCAAGCAAGTGTTGCAGCATGTTACGCTGGTATCGTATACCGTCTTACATATGATTTCTGATTACAACATAAGGATTGCTATGTCGTAATCCTATTCCTGTGAATTGTGTTACCACAGACAAAAAATACTATTGTTTAAAAGAGCCTATATGGTAACAAAGCTCAAGAGGCTTGTTCACAGGTTCAGCTGTGTGGGGTAGATAAGTATCACAGCCTAAACTTCCTGTGAAATGTGTAAGTACTGGGAAATGACTGATGCAATCGCTTCAGATCAGTCTCATCATACAAAAGGATAATTCTCTATTTTCTTTACAAGGGGTCAGAAAATACAGTGGCCTGTTGTTTAAATCAGGGTTTTTTTAATGTATTTTTAACTTTTTGCTATTTTTTTTTCTTTCTTACACCGCAATCTGTGTTAAAAATAGAAATCTTGCAATTTTCACATGGGAAACTGGGGCTTTTTTATAGCAAATGCCCTGTTTCAGGAAACAACCAATGTACAATGTAGGCACAATAGTCACACTAGTCGGACCCTGACTTCATCTTGTGAATTGAAGCATCTATTGAGCATGTGCAAAGGTCATTGTGAAGGGAGACGTGTCAGGTGTGTTATCACCCTCTGATTGGTGGATCCTGTGTTATCCTGTATAGAGGTGTTACTGGTCATTGTGGACCTGCGGAAAGGACAGAAAGTATGGGTCTAAAGCCCTAGTGTTCATTGTAAGAATCTGAAGATTATTAATCTAGGGGGGTTTTTTGTTTTGTTTTTTTAATACTCCTGATGTGGAAAAAATCCATTTTTACAGTACATTTAACACAAAAACCTGACTTAAATGAGAGGTAAGTTTCTGATGGTGGCCCCCCTTTTGGCCCAATTCACACGTCTGTGATGCATCTGTTGTTTTTTTTTCATGGATACATGTTATCTTTAGTATTATTCACATATTAATGTTACAAGTCTGTGGGTCCGTGCACAAACATGTATAGTAGAAAGCCGGTCAGCCATGTGCTGTACGCAATTACCGTACAGTACAGAAGCAGCTTTATAATTTATTTTTTTTCTTTATCCATCCACGGAAAATACTTATATCACGCTGATTGACATTGGTACTTGTTTTAACAAGAATGAGGCCTAATTCAAAGAGCCAGACTGCACTCTCCACCTTGTCAGTCCCCAGAAGTCTACCACTCCTTCTGGGTCACGTCACAAGGGCCTATGGAGCTGAGAAGTGGTGCTCTGCTCGTAAGAGATTTAGAATTTTAATGAGACTGAGACCTTTATAGCACTCACAAGGACATGCCAGAAACGGTTCATAGATGTGTGCCCCAGCCTGGACCTGCATCTAATTTCCAGACCTCAGGTCCACTAATATTCTCCCCCACCAGCTTCCTGGTAAATAACATGGGGAGCACGAGTCCAGGAAAACTTTCCCGAACCTGATTTTAGTGTACTGAGCATGCTCAGTACAGTAAAACTGCTCTGTTCCCCTTTAATTTCACTTCCACAATGTATATACATACATTGCGGAAGTTAAATCAACTAACAAAGGGTTAAAAAAAAAAAAAAAACACATCCTCACCTCTCCGCCATGTATCCCAGCTGTCTAGCTCCCGGGCTTAAGGACCTGGTGTTGCACGGCAACGCGATCAGCTGATGCAGTCATATGACCGATCAGCTGATCGGGTTGGCACATGACCGCGCAGTTTAAATTCCCGCCCGCCGATCAATGTGACTGCATCAGCTGAGCGGTTTAAATCCCACGCCCGCCAAAATTGATCAGCGGGCGGGAGATTTAAACCGCGCAGTCATGTGACAACCTGCTCAGAATGAGTCGACTTTTATTAGTGAACAGCACTGAGGCCCACTGGTCCCTCGTCCAGCGTAGATGCTCTCTGGCCCATGTAAGATGCTTTGGGGTCATATAGAACTGAGACCACGCTTATGTAAACTGTTTTGAGTTGTCTGATGTGACCCATGGGTGCCTCTTACCTCTCTTAAATTTCACAATAAAGTGTTCATCGGTGTGTGATGTGGCCAAAGGACGTCCACTTCTATGCCTTTCTATAACTTTTCCAGTCTCTCTGTTGCAACCTGCTGATGACACTCTATAACACTCTAAGTTCAATAGCCACTTTTGTTTGAGAACATCTTGCTTGCAGTCTCTCATTGGTGAGGTACTGTTGATCAGTTGTTAGGTTTTGTCTTGGTCTAATGATGTCAAAATCTGAACAGCATGATGAGGAGGACTGTTAAAATACCAATTCTAATTTAACCACAAGATTTATTGGACCATTCATGGATCAAACACCTGAATTTTACAAGGCTCCTTTTAAGAGAACGAAAAAGGCAAGTTGGGCAAAAACTACTAAAACATTGGACAGTCGGACAATGTGAATGCAAAAGTGTAGAGAAGGTCACATGAAGTCTACCTGAAAAGACTAGATGAATAAATAGAAAAAGAGTTTACCACGCTTGCTTCATATGCCTCCACACTGCCAATTGCGCACACCTCAAAGTGTATATCCTCTGACGTGCACAATTCCACTGGTGCTCCAACAGTCCAGGAGTAAGAACAGGAAAAGGAAAAATCTTGACACCTCCAGTAGGGATAAAATCTTTAAACTTTATTCATCACAGTTTAAAAAGGTCAGACAGACTGCAATAGATGTTTTCTGATGCATTTCATGATTAAGCGTCCTTAATCATAGAAAATATTGCAGTTCATTTTACGTTCATCCTGAAACTTCACCTGAAAGTCAAATATCCCTAACTTTCTCCATCGCCTCATTGGGGGACATAGGGCCATGGGTTATGCTGTTAAGTGAAAAACAGATCAGCTCCTCCCTTGCAGTATAAAACCCCTGGCTGACTTCTGGTTCCGGCGCCTCCATGTGTGGCTGCGTCTAGCAGCGCTCCAGGCCCCGCCACGGCGATCCGGATCCATCCAGCCTCCCCTTGAGCCCCTGGATCATCGGCACAGCAGGACATACACCCCAAACACCGGACCATCACCCAAGCAAGATGATGGACCGGTATGTCACCCGGAAGGGGGAGAGCGGCTGGCCTCCCCCGCACACGCGGCTAACAGCAATGGCGCCTGCGATGCTGTGGCGGAGGGAGAGCCGGATGACACCTCTGTGCTGGGAGGTATTGTGCCACTTGGGGTCATAAATGCAGGGGTGAATGCAGCCACTGATGTGGGGATAGCGGAAGTCCCCTTATCACTGCATCCTGATGCCCCCATACAGGAACAGCAGACACAGGCTCAGGGACACAGAGTGCATGAACACGCAGGGGATGAGATGAGGAGAGAGGATCCGGGTGTGAAGTCAGGAGGCAGACAGGGCCCACAACATATGGACTATAAAGCACTGGCCAAAGAATTGGCCATACACATGGCTGAAGACTTTAAAATGGCTATAGCTGACATGGTGGCTGCCACTACAAAAGACCTCAGTATAAAAGTAGAGACCCATGACCAGCAACTTAAAGAAGCAGAAGCACGGGTTGGAGCTGCTGAGGATAGAATACAGGAACTAGAGGACCAAGTGCTAGCATTACAAAAACGCTCTGATTATGCCTTTACAAAACTAGAAGATATTGAAAACAGGGCGAGAAGAAGTAATCTTAAAATTGTAGGTCTACCAGAGTCTATTCCGTCAAACCAGCTAGAGGAATTTTTCGAAGTAGACCTGCCCAAAGCTTTGGGGCTAATGCACAGATATAAGACGGAGCGTACCCATAGAATTGGACCTCCGAGAGACCCTCTGGAAGCTACTTCCACGACCAGCGCTAGCCCCTCTCACCCTGGAACTTCTACTAAACCGAGACACGCAATTGCTAAATTCCTAAATCACAGGGATAAAGAGGAGATCCTTAGGGCTTATAAGGCCAGGAAACACCCTTTAATGATACATGGCCATAGAGCTATGATCTTCGCTGACTATTCAATAGAAGTTTCCCGCCGAAGGAGAGCTTTTAGTGAAGCGTGTTCACTACTCCATAAGAGAAATGTTCGTTTCCAATTAAATTTCCCGGCTACTTTACGGTTTAAATCCAGAGAGGGCGCACTGATGACTTTTACAGATCCAGGGAAAGCATTATCTGCGATCTTGGATAATTCTGTCTCCCCAAGAGCTGTAACACCTCCGACCATAAACACTCATTCACAGCACGCATCGTCAAATCCAGACCCGGGAGTTGAGGAAGACCATGATTCTGTGAGGTCATACGGGCTGCGTTCAGACACCATGAACAATGGAGGCGTTTCTGGTGGCGGGACACCCAGGCAACAGAGACAGACAGGCTCGCGCTGGCACAAGACGAAATGAGACAGCTGTGACGGTTTTTCTGAACGTTGGGAAAGAAAAGAGGGCTTTTGATACAACTACGCTAATGATTTGGTGGCTCTGAATCTCCCCTCCTTTCTTCCTACCATTATTTTATTTTCCCTCCCCCTCCCCCTCTTTCCTTCCCCCCCCCCCCTTTTTTTTTTTTTATCCTTTCTTCTCTGTTTACTTTTAGGTGTCTTGGACTGAGGGAGTAAATTGGCCGCTATACTATCGAACCCAATGACATGATGCAGATTTAGAATCTGAGTGAGCCAGCTTTCTATTTAGAGTTATTTGATCTCTGTGGTGCCTATAAAAATTTTGTGGGGAAAGGAGGGATTGCGATGAGATGTCACCTATTAAGGCTGAATGTAACATCACAATGGAATGATGACGTCTACCTGCTTATCGCTTCCATTTGTCATTTACTAATGCACTTTTATTATGCCTATAATACCTTGAAAATCCTGAAACAAGGGATCTGTGACTACCTATGCTAGGGAATATATTTCACGGACAGGGGATGAGAGGCTTCTTGTTATGCTCAAGTTATATTGCCGATGAAGGGGAGAAATAAGGGTAAAAGAGAGAACTATTAGACACTACTCATTAGACGGTTGCTGTGGCGGGGTACTAGACGTATGTACATGGGTTGTACTGGAGGGAAGAAGAGAAGTCAGCAACGAGGACAAGTGAAAAGTAGTGGTGTGGTTGGGGTAATGGGGGGGGAAGGGGAAAACCTAGAGATATCCTTAGCAGGATATTTATGCTCCGCTGCGTGTTATGTATAACAGCCACTTTATCTTGGTCTAAGCTATGGGGGGCATTACCCCGATGGTTAAAGTTGAATTACTCTTCACTGATACTGATCTGGGGGGATTCGGATGGTTAGGTGGGTCTCCTGGAATGTAAAGGGCCTGCGCTCCCCAGCAAAGCGCATGATGGTCTTACGCCATCTTAAACGACTGCATACGGATATTGCCTTGCTCCAGGAGACCCACCTGGTCTCTGAAGACTTTTTCCGTCTCAGGAAATTGTGGATGGGAGACATTTATGGCTCGGGGGCGGTGGAGTGAAAAGTGGGAGTTATAGTCTTAATTCATAAGTCCCTGGCGCATACGGTCCTGTCCACACAAACAGATGACGAGGGCAGACTGATCCAAATGACCATACAAATTCAAAAAGATGTTTTTTCTATTTACAATATATATGCTCCAAATGAGAAACAGAAACCCTTCTTTCAAAAAATACAAGCCAAACTTCTAACTGACAATGGCCACAATAGAATAGTGGGAGGTGATTTTAACATGGTATTACGGGCAGAAGAGGATAGGAGACACTCCACACCTCCACCGAAGA
The DNA here is from genome assembly GCA_033576535.1 of Allobates femoralis. Taxonomy (NCBI): domain Eukaryota; kingdom Metazoa; phylum Chordata; class Amphibia; order Anura; family Aromobatidae; genus Allobates; species Allobates femoralis. Next base: position 224,611,695 of record JARQOC010000004.1, on the reverse strand, counting down.
CAGCTCGAGACCCAGGGGAAATAGGATCAGTGAGCTTTCTAGAATCCCTCTTTGCAGATGTGGATATGGGCGATGTGTGGAGGACGATACACCCCCTGGATAGGGAGTTCACCCACTTTTCCCACCCCCATGGGTCTTGGTCGAGGATAGACATGTTTTTCACCTCGCCCAATATACTACAAAGGGTGATTGAAATTAAAATTGAAGACATGGTAATATCTGACCATAGCCCACTGGTGTTAGAAACTAAAGATGCCTATGAGAAAGGCACCGACTATTTGTGGCGTTTCCCAGACACAATTACCAGAGAGGAAAACTTTGTCGCCCTCCTTAGAGAATGGTAGATGCTTTACTCAAATGACAATGAAGCCCATCGCTCTGACCCGGGCTTGTTTTGGGAAACAGCGAAATCGGTCATGAGAGGGCACGTGATGGCTTACAGCATGGGGATAAAGAAAAAGATAAAAGAACAATTTGTTAAGGCTAGTCTGGAGGTGAGGAACTCGTACTCTCGCTATAAAAGCACGATGACAGACCCTGATAGAGAGACCTGGTTACAGGCCAAGAAAAATTTTGATATGTGGGCGGGAAGGAGGGAAGACATATATAAGAACAGATTGGAACTTAACCTGCATAAATTTGGTGATAAAGCCGGTCGATTATTGGCACGATTATCACAGGGTAGATATCCTTCTTCCCCCATCCAAACTATAATTGACAAACATGGTAACACCTGGACTACCCCGAAAGACGTAACCCAGGCACTGGGAAAATTTTATGCATCTCTTTACTCAGATAGTGACACTGATATGCCTGAGGGGGCCGATTGGCTGCACCTAATTCGTTTACCAGGTATCTCAGAAGAGGACAAACAATTTCTAAACAGTCCTGTCACTGTGGAGGAAATAGAAAATGCTATAAAAAATATAAGTCCAGGCAAAGCACCAGGCCCTGATGGATATAATGGTGCATTCTTTAAAGCCTTAAAAGAACAAGTCTCTCCTATCCTACGTGACTTATTTAATGCAATATTACAGGGGGCCCCTATACCGGATAGAATGAACATGGCCTACATTAAACTCATCCCTAAACCTGGCAAAATACCAACGGATCCGGCGAGTTTCAGACCAATTTCACTAATAAATCAGGATCTGAAACTTCTTTCAAAGATAATGGCCGATAGACTGGCGACCGTAATGCCTAGCTTGATACCCCCTCACCAAGCGGGATTTATTAAAGGAAGATCAACTACTACTAATATTAGAAGAGCGATGCTCTTGCTTGATGTCATGGGGAAAAGAGTGGGATTGGAGAGGGGGGACCCAGCCGTGATCACGTTAGACACAGAAAAAGCGTTTGATAATGTACGGTGGTCATGGCTGGGTAGGGTCCTGGACTCTATTGGAATTGTGGGGCCATTTCGGCAATACCTGCAGGCCTTGTATCATAGACCAAAAGCCTGTATTAGTACCCCCGGGTACTTATCGGACTCCTTTTTCTTGCAGAAGGGTACGAGGCAAGGATGTCCGTTATCCCCCCTCTTTAATTTAGCAATAGAACCTTTGGCCTTATACCTTGAGAATAATAATACCTATGAAGGATTCAGAGTGGGAGCGAGAGAGGTTAAGTTGTCCTTTTTCACTGACGACATTATTCTCTATGTCCGAAATCCCGAAAGGGACCTCCCTCGCATCCTTGAAGATATTGAAATATTGGGTAAACACTCAGGTTTCTGCCTAAATAAAGGTAAGTGTGAGATTTTGTTTATCAATCCGAGGAGTAAACTCTCGCGACGCACTCACCTCTACGATTTTCCAGTCGCCAAAGATAGTATAAAATATCTGGGGATTCAACTGGCTAGATATCCTGGCCAGACTTATAGACTTAATTTTGCCCCGATCCTTTCAAAAATAGAAAAAGAACTGGCGGGATGGGCTGGACTACCACTATCTCTGACTGGGAGATGCCATCTGCTAAAGATGATTAGCTTTGCGAGATTGTTATACCCGCTCCAGAATATCCCCATGCTGTTAAAACATACAGATATAGCTAAATTAAACAAAGCCTTCTCAAAATTCTTATGGATGGGGAAGAAACCCAGGCTGGCCTTTGGTGTCTTGATGCAGTCAAAACAGGAGGGAGGTCTCCAACTCCCGGATGTTCGAGCATACAATTTAGCGTGCATTTTACGCAATGTTCTTGACTGGATTAAGGGCACTAATAGGTTCTCTGATGTAACCCTAGAGGGAGAATTTGCTAAGCCCTGGGATTTGTCTGCTCTGCTACATTCACCGCTGCCATACTTACCTACAGCCCTTAAGGGTACTGTTATATATAGAGACACGATTATGACTTGGAAGGGAGTAAGGAGAAAATTAAATTTATCTTGGAAAGTCTCAAAATTACTCAACCCTTGGAGATGCCCAGCCTTTCCACTAGGTCGTGAAAATTCTTTATTTGAGGCTTGGAGAGAGAGTGGTATCAGGACCCTGGGAGACCTTATGAATGTAGGAGAGAGGAGGTGGATGACAGAAAGAGAGGTATTATCTACTTATGGTCTATCTCGATTTCATGCCATACAATACCGACAGCTACATCACTATCTTCTCTCTCGGTTGCTGGATATCTCTGGGGAGGTCGAGGACAACTTATGGTCCGACTTGCTAGCTATAAGCGAAGGGGATGTATCCATTACCTCTCTCTATGCTAAGCTGCAGCAAATTTTAAGACCAATAAGGAGGGCTCTTTTCACTAAGTGGAGGAAGCACTTGGCTGACCCTGACCTCACTGAGAAGATCTTAGAGGGCTGGGGAACAGTTAGACGCTACATTCACAATGAAAGATGGAGAGATTCCCAATTTAGGATCATCCATGGGACCATACAAGGCTTTAATATACCGCCGACACAGGCCAACTTGGGGAGATGGGTGAACTGCCCTAAATGTAAAGCTCATATGACGGATCTGGAACATGGTCTTTGGTCATGTCCCGCTTCTCAGAGATATTGGAAGGTAGTCGACACCTGGGCGAGGGGGATATGTGGGGGTTTGGAAAGGCTGAACCCGATGCTCTGGCTCTTCCACTACTGTGGAGATTTGGTGGAAGGTAGTCAGCCACATGTATTGTTTCACTATATTGCAATAATAGCAACAAGACTTCTTCTCCAACTCTGGCTTAATGATAGTCCTCCTGATTTATCTCAGGTCAAGACCTCCTTGAGGAATGTTCTTGCAATTGAATCATTGGAGACACTTAGTAACCCCAGCAAATTAACACAAAATTTTTTTCATAAATGGAAAATATACATTGAAAAAGAATTTACTGATGCTGAAATTACAACTTTTATGCTACCTTACAGGTCCTCAGCTTGGTATGCCATGGAGGACTTGAGGGGTACTCTATGTAAACTGAAATGTCCAACCTAATGGTGGCACTCAATCTTTATGATTATTGAGATGTTGGAGTAATGCGAGCAACTCAAGGATGTTATCTAGGGAAAGGGGTGGGTGGGATTAAGAGATGTCATTATCTTCTCAATTGTTTTGTTCAAACTGAATTTTTTCTGTACACGGAGATATCCACTGTTATAATATTCATTAATTGTGATATTCTTTTCTGTCTGTGGATATGTTTGTATTTTTGAAACAATAAAAATGATGGTTCAGAAAAAAAAAAACCCTGGCTGGGCCAGGCCCCGCCCATTTTAAGCTTAGTGTCTGTAGGAGGCAGATGCGTTCTACAGACCCACATCCTTTACTTTCATTTATTTTTTTATTGACATTTATACACAGATGAAGATTGTAGATGGGCGATGGCTCCCTAAGGGTGTCGCTTTCACAGCCACCAACAGGCGGGACCCTGGAGTGTCGCCTCCACTAATTGCCTTCTGCTATGTTGGATTGTTGGATTATTATAGGATACGCCATTTATCCTTATGGACGCTTACCATGTCAATGGCATCCCTAAGGGCGCCGATTTCCCAGCCATCAACAGAAGGGCATGCGGAGTGTCGCCTCTCCATACCCCCTCTGCATCTGGCATAGACCCCTCATCCCATTTTTTTTTCGTGGGACACTTATGGACCTCCTCAGCCTCTTATGAAAGGGGGTCTGAGTTGTAGGCACACGGCACGCAGTCTAGAGATAGCAGCATTACTCTCAAGCCCCTCACACAGAGCCTAGGTTGCAGACAGCGCTGCAGGGAGAGGACATAGACTACTAGCACTATGTACAGACTGTAGCAAATGGCAAACAGTAGGATCCTGGGCATGGCGCAGGAATCCGGACATACCCAGCATGTAGGGTAAGACATAGGTTCCGGTGCCTGCGTTGCCCCCGGCACCGACATCCATAGCAGCGGAGGGCTCCCTAGATTACAATCCCCTGGCACTCACAGGCCCCCGATCCCTTTCCTCACCCGGCACCGTTAACTGCCGATCCGCGCAGACCCCAGCGCTTTCCTGGCCGTGGCCATAAATGTAGACCCTGGATTCGGTCTACTTGTGGTCACCGCCTCCGGCCCACCCCTCCAATGACGCAGCATTCCCGCGCACACCCCGCAGTGACGTCACATTGGGCGCAAACACGGCCTCCAGTGTTCAGGCACGCCCACTCCTTTCCCGCCTCTCCTGCACTGAGGGACCCCAGAAACTGCGCTTTTTTCCACTCCAGCTCCGGTACACAGCAGCACTGGACCATCGGGCTGTATCTGGGCCACTGGCATCATTCATAACTTGGGGCACAGGACCATTGGGCTGCTTGGGGTCCCTTTCTTTCTGGTAAGAGCGGAACCCCCAGGCTGCAGAGCACTAGAGCCATCCATCCAGGTCAGACCCTCAGTACACCTGCTGCTCAGCACAGCTTAGGCACCCCTGCATATCCATACCTAAGCATTAATAGCCTTATTCCCAGCCGGAGTGCCTATTTTTTACTGGCTTAATATGCAGATCTCCAAAACCTCAAAGAAACATACTAAGCCCCATACGGTATTTTATATCTCCTGCGCCACCTAGCCCTTCCACATGGTCACACCACTCCACACTGCCAGGCCTGCGTCCCCGCAGAAGCCCAGGAGCCCTCCGCCGATACCAGAGCAACTAATGCTCCGAGCCCGCCATACTGGGTACTATTTCTCTCCCAATCTATGGAAAACTGTCAAATTCCCTGGTCCAGGCTATGCAGCACCGTCCCCCGGGCAGCATGCCTTACCAGGACAGTGCACAAGCAAGTGACCTCACACTGGAGTCCACATTAGATGGGTCAGGTCACATCCAGCCATGAGAGTGGCTGCTAAGAGAAAGTCTCACATAAACGTTTCACCCGTTTCTTCCCAAGGCACTCATGCCTATTCCTCACGGAACTCGAGACGAACCTCCCCTCACCAACCGAGTGTCATGTTTTTGACGATCCTTTTGATCTAGAATCCTCTGAGACTCAGGCCATGGTTGACCTCGTGTCAGCAGTTAACCAAACGCTTGGAGTTGACGACCCTACTACTATGACTCCGGACCATACTATCTCCTTTAAGAGGGTGAAGCATTCAAATAAATTTTTTGCCGCCCATCCCAAGTTCCAGGACATTTTATCCAAACAATGGGAACGACCAGATAAACTGTTTGGGGGCCACAAACCCATTGAGGCTCGTTACCCTTTTCCCCCAGATCTCACCACATATTGGGCCGATTTACTGCCGGTCAACCTTCCAGTCTCCCGCCTAGCGGGCGGAGACAACATTGTCATTACCAAACAGGTCCTCTATTAAAGACCTAACCGACAGGCAGGCTGAGCATCTAGCCCACTCAGCTTTTGAGGCAGGGGGCTCAGCTCTGTCGCCCTCATTCACCTCGATCAGGGTCTCCAAGGCAATTATGGTATGGTCGGAAACTTTACAGAAATCCTTAAAAAATACAGACCTTCCCCCAGAGCTGACGGATTTGACTTCTGAAATCACTATGGGTGCAGAATTTCTAATTCATGCCTCTCTGAATTCGGCCTCTTGTACTGCTCTCGCAGCTTCCAATGCGATCGCCATTGGCAGGGCCCTTTGGCTGAGACAGTGGAGGGCGGACTTGGCGTCAAAGTCCCTAACCAGCCTCCCTTATCAAAGCGGTCAACATTTTTTAGCGAAAGGTTTGATAAACTTATCTCAGACGTGACTGGAGGGAAAAGTACCTCTCTTCCACAGCATAAACCGAAACGCCCTACTTTCAAAAGACAACAACCACGCTTTCGTCCCTTTCGCTCCTCTTTTGGCTGGACGTACTCTCAAGCGTCTACATCCATGGCCCACTCTCCGTGTACGGAGAGGGGTGCTCAGTCTTCATACAAGATGACTCAGTCCTGACAATCCAGGTCAAAACAGTCTAGATCTAAGGGATCCAGATCCCATCATTTTTCCTTGTCATGACTCGCACTCATCCCTGGACAACACTCCCATTGTTGGTGGTCGGCTGCACTTATTCCGTTGCGCCTGGCAGTCCAGCACCGACGACAGATGCGTCACAGATCTCATGTTTTCTGGTTATTAGATAGAGTTCACGTCCCACCCTCCAAACCATTTCTTTCCCTCCAACCCTCCTAAGTCAGCGCCTTTTTCCACACAATATCATTGCTCCAACATGCGACGGTGATCATTCTTATACCGGCTCCGAAATTTCAAAGGTTTTTATTCAAACCTCTTCGTGGTCCCCAAGAAGGATGGGTTGGTGCACCCCATCCTGGACCTGAAACATCTAAACAGATACATCCGCGTCCGTCGTTTCAGAATGGAGTCCCTGTGTTTCATCATTGTGTCTATGGAGGAAGGAGTGTTTCTGGCGTCCATACACATTAGGGGCGCGTATCTTCCCATCCCCTTAGCTCAGGCGCATCAACGTTTTCTGAGCTTCACGGTCCACGAGAAGCACTTACAAATCGTAGCATTACGCTTCGGTCTCGCTACGGTTCCAAGGGTATTCACGAAGGTCATGGCAGCAGCCATGACCATCCTTCACGCCAGAGGAATTGTCATCCTGCCCTACCTAGACGACATCCTTGTCAAAGCCCCCTCCCCAGCCTGGGAGGAGAGCGGCCAGATAACTAAAGACACTCTTTCACGACTGGGTTGGCTGGTCAATCTCCAAAAATCATCTCCGATCCCTGCCCAGTCTATCACGTTCCTGGGCATGGTTTTCAACTCATCTCGAGAGCTGGTCACTCTCACTCGAGACAAAGCTCAAGCCCTATGACGGGGAATACGCACCCTGCTACAAACCTCCCCACACTCCATCTGTTTCGGGATGAGAGTTCTGGACAGAATGGTGGTAGCAATATAAGCAGTCTCATTCACTCAGTTTCACCTTCGCCAGTTACAGATGGCCCTGCTAACGACATGGGACAGGAGACCCTTCTCACTGGACAGGGTCTTCTCCCTCACGCCTTTGACCAAGAGGGCACTACACTGGTGGATCCGGCCAGCATCTCTCTCCAGGGGCTGGTCCTTCCTTCCAGTCGATTGGGCAGTCCTTACCACCGATGCCAGTCTCCTCGGTTGGGGGGCAATCTATCGTCATCATAATGCCCAGGGTCGCTGGTCGACACAGGAGTCAACTCTGCCGATCAACCTATAAGAGATAGGGCTATGGCCCTCATCTCTATGGTTTTTCCACAAACTCTTTGCAGGCCGTCACATCCGTGTCCGGTCGGACAATGCGACAGCAGTTGCCTACATCAATTGTCAGGGCAGCATCGGCAACAGGGTGGCCCTCAGCGAGGTAGAGCACATTCTCAACTTGGCTGAGTTGACCGGGTCCATCACCTTGGCAGTGCACATTCCAGGTGTAGACAATTGGGCGGCGGACTTTCTCAGTCGCCAAGGACTCGCCGTAGGAGAATGATCCCTGCACCCGGATGCATTCCAAAAAATTTGCTGCCGCTGGGGGACACCGGATGGTGACCTCATGGCATCTCGACTGAATGCCAAGGTCCCCGTGTTCATGGCCTGATCACACGACCCCACTTCCGTCGGGACGGATGCGCTAGTACAATCATGCCGTCTACCATAGATTTTTCCTCCACTACCATTAATTCCGAAGGTAGTGAGGAAAATCAAATCAGAAGGAGTTCCGATCATCCTCATCACTCCAGACTGGCCCAGACATGCCTGGTATGCCAACCTCGTTCAGCTGGTCGCCGACGTTCCCTGGCGCTTACCGGATCGCCCGGACCTTCTGACTCCAGGTCCGATCTGCCACCAGGGTTCGAGGGCCCTGACTTTGACGGCGTTGCCGTTGAGACCTAGGTTCTGCCTCAGGCCGTTTTTTCGCCAGATGTTGTCGGAACCATGATTAGAGCCCGAAAAACGGCTTCTGCACATATCTACCATCATACATGGAAGACAATCTTTTCCTGGTGCAAGGACCATGGGCATTCCCCCTTACTTTGTTAGTTGCGGTGGTCCTGAGTTTTCTCCAGTTAGGACTAGATTCGGGGTTGGCCCTAAGCTCCCTAAAAGGCCAGATCTCTGCTCTTTCAGTCCATTATCAATGCAGATTTGCGACACGTCCTCAAGTTAGGGCCTTCATCCAAGGAGTGTCTCGGTTGGTTCCTCCTTACCAAAGATCACTAGAACCATAACTTCATCCTGGACGCACTTCAGAGACCGCCTTTTGAACGTCTGAAAGAAGTCTCTCACTTTCCTGTCCTGGAAAGTGTGTTTCCTTGTGGCAAGCACGTCCATCCGACATGTTTCGGAATTGGCTGCGCTCTCTTGACGAGAGCCCTTCCTTTCTTTTCATCCAGATAAAGTGGTGCTGCGCCCAGTTCCATCTTTTCTTCCAAAGCTGGTTATCTCATTCCACTTCAATAAAGATATCATTCTAAAATCTTTCTGTCCGGAAGGTCACAGAGAGGGCATGTCAGTTTCTAAGGCCACTCTGGCTAGGTGGATACATTCTACCATCCAAGAAACGTATCGGCTGAGCAACATGCCCATTCCTGGTGGACTACAGGCATGTTCCACTCGTGCGGTGGGAGCATCCTGGGCTATTCACCATCAGGCATCTGCAGAACAAGTGTGGAAGGCTGTGACCTGGTCCAGTCTTCATACCTTCGCAAAGCACTATAACGTCCATACCCAGGCCTCTGCGGACACAAGCCTTGGCAGATGCGTACTGCAGGCAGCGGTGGCGCACCTTTCCACGTGGGTGGCTCTAGGTGTACAGTTTCGTCTCATCCCTCGGGTTGCGTGTTCTTTTCCCACTCAGGGACTGCTTTGGGACGTCCCATGGTCCTGTGTCCCCCAATGAAGCGATGTAGAAAAGGGGATTTTTGTGTGTACTGACCGTATAATCCTTTTCTCTAAGTCATCATTGGGAGACACCCACCTTGCTGCCTGGTTCGGACGTTGTTCTGTTTATTTTGAGTTTGCATATTAACTTTGATTGAACTCCATTGTTTGCTCTCTTACTGCCTGGTCACTAAACTGATTGGGGCAGGGGGTGTATACTGCAAGGGGAGGAGCTGATCTGTTTTTCATATTCACTTAGTGTCAGCCTCCTAGAGATAGGAGCATGACCCATGATCCTGTGTCCCCCAATGATTGCTCAGAGGAAAGGATTTTATGGTGAGTACACACAAAAATCCCCTTTTTTGTGAGTTGTACATGAGTCTAGTTGCTTGTGACATGCTGCTAGATAAAACTGGTGGCTTTTCAGGCATTGTGCACCTAGAAACTAGACTGACAGACTTTACTTTAAAGCCTCTATACACTTTAGATAACCGTCTTCCAAATGATGGTTCAGCCGACACACACTACTCTCCCATACACAAGAGCATTCTCTTAGCTAAGCATTCTTGTGTTCTCAATAAGAGAGCCCCTTCCAGACTCCTCTAGCCGTGGCTTTTCTTTAGAGAACAAAAGGACCCACAGACCTGAAATCGGATGTGCTGTATCCTTGTGTTCCCTAACATCATTTGTATAGGGGAGAATGGGGACCCCATAGACTTTAGATTGTTGATCGAGCAAAAGCAATAATTAAAATAGAAAAAGCTAAATATTTTTCAGTTAGTCACCACAGAATAATTCCACCTATTGCATTTCAAATATTCCCTCCTCTTCTACACTGTACAATGTATATTGGATTTAGAAGGCATTAGTATAAAAATATTTCTTGTCTTGGCTTTTTTTTTTTTGTTTAGTGTAAACATTTTTCCCCATGACTCCTATTTTCAATAGCCATATTGGTTAATACTATAAAAAAGATCTGTTCGTTGATTGTTTTTTCCTGTGTAGTGTATAGAAATACATAAAGGTCAAAAGAAATTCTATAGAAGTGGCATGTGGATAAACATTTATCGATATGAATGAGTGTTGGTGGATTATACTGTAAATTGTGCTGGCTTTAGTTTTCACTTAATATGTCCAATAAGTGCAGACTCCTTGTTACGGCATGAATATTAAATGCTGTAATCTGCTCTTTTCTTATATTAGAAATTCTGTGCAGAACCTACGACCTGGCAGAAATAGCAATGAATGCAGGAAGAGCATCTTTTACACCAATGAGGAATGGGAGATGCTTAATCCAACCCCTAAGGAGCTGGAGGAATCGCTTTTGCACGAGGAAAGGAGAAAGCCTCCTATGGAAGGAGGCAAATGGAGCACAGGTAGAGCTTTTGGTATCTGGAATTAAAGGGTTATTTCTATATTATAAAGTGATGCATATTAATACGATATGCAATCACTATATGATCAATGTTTAAATAGCACAAGCAAGGGGGTACACTCTTCTACAGAGCTACCAACTCCTTCTCACCCACCCACATTGCAATGTGATTGCATGGTGCCAATGTGTTGCTATGTTAGCCAGGTTTTTAAAGATAAAATATAGTTTGTCTACCAAAACCAGGCGTGCCAGGCACCACTCAGCAGCCCGACAGACGACCTTTTCCAGGTCTCTCAATATAAGCTCCAAGGAGACATTTGAACAACTGTGGCGCTCTTCAAAGAAAAAAGTCCAATAACAATGTTATAAATCAAAGAGAAACAGCACTCGCCAGCTCTTCTTGTGTAGATTTTATTGAACTTCGGGGTTACAACGGTGGAGAGAGGGGGTGCAAGAGTGCCAGACTACGACTTGCCATTTTGTGCTGTATGCACGTCCACAGGTCCTGTATCCTATATCATACAGGACCCGTGGAAGTGCATACAGCATGAAGTGGCAAGTCGTAGTGTGGCACTCTTGCACCCTCTCCCTTCACCCTTGTAACACCGAAGTTCAATAAAATCTACACAAGAAGAGCTGGTGTGTGCTGTTTCTCTTGGATCTATAAAATATAGTTTGCATGGCCACGCTTGGCTTCACCCAATTTTAAATATAAAGAAATTAAAAATAATCACATTTGGTATAGCCGTGTTCATAAAAATCTGATGTATCAAAACATAAAATAAACAATATCAGGTTTTTTGTATCTTTTTTTTGTTGTTTTCCAGTACATTTGAATGAATAGTGTCTCATCAAACAAACAACAAGCCCTGATATGCCTTCTGCATCCTTCTAATATAGAAATATTTTGTTAATTTTCATGAATCTCATTAACAGGCTATGTTAAGTCTTTTACAGTTTTTACTTTTTTGGGACCCTCCTTCCCACAGGTAAACATCCAATACTAGCTGCTCTGAAGAACAGATACAGCTCAGACAATACTTCTGTGGAATCTTTACCATCAAGTGATCCTAAGATTGATTGTGACCTTCAAATGAGGCTTCAGAACCAGGAAGGGGACCTGGAAAGACTGAAACAGGAACTGAGCAGCCAGAAGGTTAGCATTGTGTACACTATTACTAAATGACAAGTATAACCTATTCAGACATATCAGAAAACCATGATGACAAAATAACTCCAAGCTGTTTAGGCTTAAAGGCAATCTGGCACCAGGTTTCTGCTAGCTCATGTGAGAGCAGCATGAAATAAGCAAAGTGATCTTCAATTCACCTAGTAATCTGAGTTTTTAGAGTAGGTAATGCAGCGGAGGGAGCTAAGAAAGTTAACCACCCCACCCCACCCCTGGTTCTCTATGTACAATGTCTATAGACTGTGAGCTGCTTATCAGAGGAGAGGGCGGAGTCAGACGAGTGCCGTTACGCCTCCATGTCACAGCAATGATAATCACTTGGGAGATTAAACCTTCAGTTTAAGTAAACGATAGAGCACAGACTGACATATGACACTTTGTTAATTCCTTAGTTTTAAAGGGACTCTGTCAAGTTATTTTTGAATAGGGCCTGGGTACACCTTTTAAAAACATGTAAAATCATTATTGTACCATTTGTAGTTTTATTGCTATAAGCATTTTCAGACCCTGCAGGGAGCTGGTACATTAGTCCTCTCCATTATATTCACAGCTTAATAGTCCGGCTGCTGTATAAGTGTTTTATTTAAATATCCACATCCACCCAAGCTGGTGTTCTATTCCTCCCCTCTGTGCTGGGAGGGGGAGATGTTTTATGCTGCACTGTGCTATCTGTAAGATTTCTATCATATGAACATTGGTTTTCCTGCAGACATGTAAGGTGTGCATGTGCTGAGCAAGTGTTATCAAACATTCTTATAATTACATAGAAATATCTCAGACTGCACACACAATACATATTCCTATACACAAAATGAATGAAGATCTCAGAGCTGCTGCCAAGACCAAGATCACACATCTCCTCCCCCCTCCTTTCTGAACTGTCTGCAGTCACAGAGCATAAAACCCAAAGGACAGGGCTGTGTAGTGATGCATGAATATTCATTCCTTTAGGAATGGGCAGCAGAGAGCTCACTGTCATTAACAGAAGGAATGAATCTTTTATTTTGAAGTTTACACAGGATAGGAGGGAAGCATAAATAGAATAGAAATACATGAATGGAGAGAGCTTAGAGAAAGGAATTAGAAAATATCAGTTACATATAGATTTTTGACCTGACAAATGCTCTTTAACCCCTACCTCATTCTGTTGTCATATTACATAGCAAAAAGCTGCTGAAAGATTCCCATTAACTCCTTCACCATCCAGCCTGTTTCACCTTACTGACCAGGCCAAATTTTACAATGTTGACCAGTGTCAATTTATTTGATAACTCTGGAATGCTTCAATATTTCCCAGTGATTCCGAGACTGTTTTTCTTTTTGTGACACCTTGTAATTCATTCTATTGGTACATTTTGATTGATACACGCACAGCGGGGCTCAAAATTGTCTGGTATAGATAGCGAACGCCATGTCGCATTTGTAGAGTCGCTGGTGTGCCTAAATAAGGTAGACCCCTTCCTACCACAAGTCACCCCATTTTGGAAGCTTCATTCTTCAAGGAATTACTCTAGATGTGTGATGAGCATCTTGAGCCATGAAAATGAAGGAATACATTTTTACCTTCCACAGTTTATTCATGGCCACAGAGGACTCCTCATTACAGTGCGTCTCCTGTATACAGACTATCGAGTCCTGGTATTCCTTAACATATTTAAATATTGCAAATTTTTTGTTAGGGTCGCCCATACGCCTGATGTTCCAGGAGACCACATTAATCTGTCTAGCCATCATCCAATTGCAGATAGTGAATGATGACATTCATTGCCCATACATTCCATAAAACCGTACTTGTATAAGTAAGAAAATGCTGTAGATATGCACATCATAGAGCAGTCAATACACAATCCCACCCACCCTGAACCCAATCAATACCAATGGCTGTGACAAGGAGCAAACAACATACGCACCATTGAGGCCAGGTGCAAGGCGCAATCTCAATGCGCCACAGCGTCAGAACCACCTTTGATAGATATGAAAAAAAAAGTCAAAGGTAGTAAAAAGAGAAACAGAACATAACAAGAAACAGAAAAGAGAGGAGAGAGAACAAGAAATACCAACCTGTAGCATTTCTCCATGCAGTTAGCAAAGTGCTCCGGAGGCTCACTAGTTATCTAACGTCCTTCTCCTGTGATCACGAACATTAAAATCACCCAAACAAACTATGCGAATATTGGCTTGCCCAAGGTATATAAGTAGCAAAACAATAGTGACAAGCAATAAGAACGAGTTATCAAATGCTATGCTGCAAACAGGGTAAACAAAATCACAGCAAATGTGCTACAAGGCAAAATTAACCAATTTATGTGTATGAATGCATCGGAGCTAACCTTTAATCCAATTATGGTTAATAATGATTTGCTTCTTGTAAGCCTTGGGGTAGTACCGTGTATTCCTTCCCCTTTAGTTTTAGCAATTATTTGTAGATTTATTGTTGAGGCTCAGCGCTAAATCGTTTGCTAAGAAGGGATTCATACAATGCACTGGTGCAACCCTTTTACGGGATGTTTATTACAAATTCATGAATTAAAACAATTATGAACAATTAAAATCTCTGTTTCTGTGGGTCACAGATGAATGGGTTCCTTCTTTCTTGTTCGAGGCTTTTCCTCTATCGATGTGATCTTGATAACTTAGTAGTCGATGCTTCTACCTGTACTGTTGTGCTGGCTTTTATTTCTTGATATATGCTGGGAAAACTCTTGTAACTCCTATTGTCACTTGGTATGCCTACTATCAGGTGCCTGTTGACCTTGATTAATGCTGGATGTGCAATGAAGTTGGGATAATCTTGTAACTGACAGCAAGGAGGGTCGCACAAGCCACACACTGAATAGAGAGCTGACCAGGGGTACAATAAGTGATTATAGGACCATAAAATTAAGGAGCCATTAGACGGACTGGACATAAAGGCAGGAACCCATCTTAAAGGATTCCCTTACGGTCAACAGGCACTTGCTAACAGCCTTACCAAGTGACAATAGAACTTACAAGATTATCCCAACTTCATTGTACACCCAGCATTAATCAAGGTCAACAGGCACCTGCTAGTAGGCATACCAAGTGACAATAGGAGTTACAAGAGTTTTCCAACTTCATTGGACACCCAGCATATATCAATAAATAAACGCCAGCTTTACATGATGTAGGTAGACGCTGCTGACTTTTTACTTTTGAAGATGATTTCTAGTTATTACTAAGACCATACCCAGGCTTGGTACAACATATACCACATTCCATGGCTGTTTTCTATTACCTTCTGGACACACACAGTCTCCCCCCAGGAATCTGTCAGAATTACTCTCCATTTCTAGCTGAAGTTTGGTAAATTAGGAAATGTTAGCTAAGTTAGTCTTGTGATATTAGGTCAAAGCAGTGGAAATATTCAGCCATTAATCATGTTCATGGATGGGCTAAGCCGGAGATGCGGCTCCTTTCCCAGCTGGATACTGTTAACTTCTGAATACTATTAATAGTCTTATGGTCATGTGAGCATTGAGCAACTCTTTTCCTTTTGGATGAGTTCAAGGTTTCAGCTTTTATGTTATCTCGTGACTTCTATATATCTCTTGGCAACATTTGTTACTAGCTACAGCTGCATGAAAGAGGTTTAGCACTGCTATGCTTTTTATTGTGCCCTTGAATATGTTAAAAAACCTTGTTCAAGACAAAGACAAAGTGTTTCATTTAGTCAATGTTGCGATCTTATCGATCTATTATTTTGCCGATTTCTGGAGCTTTCGCATCCTGAGGAAGGGACAACCCCTTTTAAGCTAAAGTGATTTTCAGATTTCTGAAAAAAACAAGATTTTATTTTTACGTATGTTGACAAATGTATTACCAAAATTAAAAAAAGAATAGAGCATGATTAGGGTAATAGTTCTCTCGCTTTCTGCATTCAGATGTTGCAATATATCTTATCCATCATGGCTGCATTGCTGAAGCATAAGCATGCCATGCACGGGCATCTCGTAAGACAGGGTTATCATTGTATCTGCTCCTCAGGATATGTTCACACTTCCACTATTTTAGGCCAGACATCTGTAAAACAAGGTCTGTGTATGGACTTGCTGTAGGTCTTCTGACTTGAAGTCATCACCCTCCTATATGCCTATGAGGCTGTTGAGCTCCGGTCAGGAGACGTACGGACAGTCTCAATGTGTTTCACGAACATTTCATTTCAGTCTTTCTATCATTTTGGCACTCTTTCAGCAGACACATTCATTGGAAACTGCATTTCTATTAATGTGAATGTAAGTTCTGCAACCCAACATACATTGATTCGAAATTGTAATAACAAAATAAATAACTGGTAATATATGAAGCTTTTCTGAACAGTAAAGACTAAGTAAATTATCCCCACTGGTTCTTATTTGTGGATCTGCAACAGTGCAAAGTGGAAATCCATGAAATATCATCAGATTTCTTCTGTGGGAAAACACACGTTGGATTTGACTGTAATAAAATAATTCATGCTCAATTCGAGGGGTGAAACACAAAAGTGTTCCCTCTTTGCTTAGAATAGAGCATGCTCTGAAATCTGCTGGAGCCCTAGAAGTCAACTTTTTTGTGTAATTGAAACTTTACAAAATCTCATTCACTTTATTGAACTTTTGAGGGGAACCTTTGTTGAGCAGTAGTATTAATGCACATTTATACATCATTTACATTACTTAGATTTACAAATGATCTAACTTTTTCCTCTTTCAGGAACTTGTAAAACTTTTGCAGCAATCTTTGAAGTCATCGCAGTATGACAAGTACTTTGCTGTGCCTTTCTCTGATGAGCTCTCCAAAGAGCATTTTCACATGCTTCAACAAAAAGATGATCACATTCGAGACCTGAACCTTTTCCTGGAGAAAAAGACTTTGGAGAAGGACAGTCTTCAGCAGGAAACTGAGGACCTAAGATGCAGTGTTGTGCAAATGAAAGAACAGCTCAACATGATGATTGAAACAATACAAGCAAAGGATGAAGTGATTATGAGGCTATCCAGGCAGATCAGTGACTATGAGGAATCTTCCCCAATTTCTGGCAACACTTCAGACTCCCCCATTCAGAAAGAATCAGAAGAGCTGAATCGGTTAAGAGTAAGTGCTGATTTACTTGTGTGGAATACATACCATGGCCTTATGTAGATGAATTCCTTTCATCTGTAGTAGGTTCTGATTAGTAGCAGATATTTGAGAATGGACATAAAGTTAGTAATTCTGTTTTATAGATGAAAGCACTAAATTACAAACCTTTTACAGACTTGGTCAATTATATTCTAGCATTTTCGGTACCATTTCCATGAATAGCATAGCTCTGACTATGTATTAATGTTGGTAAAAGTACAAAGGAGAAACATCAGAGAATCTTTGCTGTGCTTGTATTTTAGATAATATTGTAAACCAGTTTGGTATGTCTTAGGAGGGTCCTGAGATCATCTTGCTACAGCAGGGTTGTGGGAGAATAGTATTGGGCCTGCCGGATGTCTTGGGTTCTTAACTCTTTCTTTATCTATCTCTCAAGCACAAATGTCCCCTTCCTGATTACCTAAGGCTGCCTTCACATTTGCGTATGGGAAGGCAGCGTATTGCTGCGTTCCCATACGCAGTCAAACGCATGCGCACATTAGCGTTTGTGTCTGCATGCTGATCGCATGCAGACACAAACGCAGTGTAAAGCAGGGCCATTTTGATGTGTCCGCAGCGGAGAATGTCCGCCTGCGGACACATCACTGTGCAGCCCGGCAGCCAATCAGCGGTGTCCGGGGGCGGAGATCTCCGCCTCCCGGCCGCCGGTAAGCTCCGGGACATGTCGGCGGGGAGAAACAGCTGATTTGACAGCTGTTTGAATCTTCCCGCGCCGACACCGAGAGTAGATGTCGGCGCGGGAAGATTCAAACAGCTGTCACATCAGCTGTTTCTCCCCGCCAACATCGCTAGCAGATTATCGGCGGCGGGGAGAAAGAGATCAACAGAGGCTGAGCTGATCTCCCGGTGGCCGTCGGTGATCTCCTGTGACATCACCGCCGGCCACCGGGAGATTTTTCAATGGGTCTGCAGCGTTCTCCTGCGCTGTCAAGCGCAGAACACTGCGGACCCATTGAAGCCAATGCATTTTTTGTGCGCTTGGGGACGCTTGCTGATTTTCCAAGGTCCCCAAGCGCACAAAAAAAAACAACATGCTGCGTCCCGGGTGCGGACGCTGGACACCGGAAGGAGCAGATATCGTCCGCATCCGCACCCAAACGCAGGCACCATGCGTTCCTATGTTAAACATAGGAACGCAGTGCGCATGCGTTTGACTGCGTATGGGAACGCAGCAATACGCTGCCTTCCCATACGCAAATGTGAAGGCAGCCTAACAGAGTCATCCTGCTGCTACCTTGCTGTGCCGCTTATTGCCTGTACATATAGTACATAAGGATAGTATCTGCAAAAACAACAATACCTAATCCTAATGGTGTCACATAGATACTGCTCCCAACAATAACCCTACCAAGCGAGGCAGTGCCCCAATTTATAGTTGTACACTGTATAAATCCAAATAATTATTTTCTGCAATTATTTTCACACAAACAGTAAGGCTATGTTCGCACTGGACGTTTCTGATGCTGCGGTTTTTTTTTTGCTTGTTTGTTTTTTGTTTTGTTTTTTTTAAACACCAATAATGGATCAGTCAAAACGTCTGCCAGCAAAGTGAATGTGATTTTCAATTTGCCGTTCAGAAACCGCTGCGTTTTTTGACTACTCTGTTAGCGGCGCAGAAACCGGATGAAGAAAATAATGAGTGTTTCAATTTGTGTGGCGCTTTTCTGTGTGCTCTCTGCATCAGTAACATCTAATTACTTACCCTCACACGATCCGACAGTGAACACCAGTGATGTCTTCATCCCGGGCACCAGCAAGACCTGTGTCAGTTGTTCAGTGCTTCTAGGAGTCACATGGTGCAGTGCAAGGTCCTGGAAGCACTGAACAACTCGCAGGTCCTGCTGCTGCCCGGGATGAAGACATCACCAGAGCTCACCGTGGGATCGCGGGGAGGGTAAGAAAGTGTGTCTGTGTGTGTGTGTCTGTTGTCTGTGTCGCCCAAAAACGGCGCAAAAAAGCAGCACAAACGGATGATGCGTTAGTGATGCTTTTTTTTTTTGCAAAAAGAAGATCCATTTTTGATGCAGAAACTTCACCAAAAAACGATCAATAAAAAACAGAGCACAAACACTATGTCTGAAATGCACACGACATTATTAAGTGCACCATTATATCAAGCAGAGTCACCCATCAGTAATGGTGTTCTACAATATATAACTTTCATGCATCATTCTCTCATAGTACCACCCAGCACAGATATCCTTTACTGCTCCCAGCATTATTATTATTATTATTATTATTATTATTCCATGTGTTTATCAAGGTATCCTTAAAAGTAACAGTAACACTATACCAAAGAATTAAAAGTTAAAAATACTATGTAACTATGTTGCACACAATGGTTCAGGCCACAAGTTGACTGAGAGGTGAGTGGTCTCTGGAAACGACCCTGACCGGCGTGTAGACATCATTGTGCTCGTTGGCATAGGAGACCCGCTCTCTATTTAGTGAAATCCCAAATGTGCTGTGGTCTCCAAGGGTGGATGTGGATTACGTTCATAGTAATGCCCGATATACTCTGGATATTTTAGCAATCAATCTAATAATTGCAGAACTGAGCTGTTAACAATTGCCCTTCTTATAACTATAACAAATGTTGACATGAAAATGATTAGTTGCACAGGTTAATTCTCTTAAATGTGAGAATTAAA
Source organism: Allobates femoralis (assembly GCA_033576535.1). NCBI lineage: Eukaryota > Metazoa > Chordata > Amphibia > Anura > Aromobatidae > Allobates > Allobates femoralis. The sequence goes on along the minus strand of JARQOC010000004.1, from coordinate 224,592,077 downwards.
GCAATATTTGTCTATCCAACATATTGTAAGAGCTTTACATGTGGCCCTTGACTTTTTTCTTCTGTTTATTTCTTAATAACAAAGCTAGAGTTGTGGCTAACATTTTTATTACAGTAATTTGTATTATTTCTTCTGACATTTTTATGATTTATTTTGTTTAAGTTAACAGACCATATACTTGTACAACAGGCCATGAATTTATATACATACACGGAAAGAAGAATGGTGTAGCTTCTGTATTTTTTGGCTGAGCCTTTCCTGGTGTCCCACACTTGTGCTCGAGCCTTGTCACTATCATGGGCTAGCAGTTATAGGCTATATGAAGGTACCTTCCCAATATGCTGCAGTACTGCGATAGATAGATAGATAGATAGACAGACAGACAGACAGACAGACAGACAGACAGATTAAAAATCAGGCAGCACACAAAATAAATATTGTGAAAAAGGACTTTTAATGAGCCCTTGGGGGCATGACGTTTCGGTGGAAAAACCACCTTCATCAAGTACTTAAAAAGTCCTTTTTCACAACATTTATTTTGTGTGCTACCTGATTTTTCCTCTTTTTATACTGTTACAGCTGGACACTGTTTTTTTCAGGATTTTGCACCTAATTTTTATTTATAAGGTTGTGCTGTTCTATCTTTCTGTTTTAGATAGATAGATAGATAGATAGATAGATAGCAATACAGTCTTGCCTTGTCATTCATATTAACCCAACCAGGGAATGATTGCATTTTGTTTTGCTTGCTTTGGATGTAATAGAGACTAATGTGAGTAGGCTAAACCCCACAGTTATGCTGAGCAGTTCCTATAGTATTAGCTAGTGAATATTGTACAGCTGGATAGCCTTCATCTACCGTATATACTTGAGTATAAACCGACCCGAGTATAAGCCTAGGCCCCTAATTTTACCCCAAAAACTGGGGAAAAGTATTGACTTGAGTATAAGCCTAGGGTGGGAAATACAGCAGACCACCATCCTGGTATATTGCTCCTCATCACCGGTATATAGCGCCCCCATCACTGTATACAGCTCCTCATCACTGGTATATAGCACCCCCATCATGGTAAATGCCCCTCATCCTGGTATATAACCCCATTCACAGTACATATTTCCCCCATCACTGGTATATAGCCCCCCATCACTGGTATATAGCGCTCCCATCACAGGAATATGGCCCCCAATCATGGCAATATTTGTATATGGCTCCCCCATAATAGTAAATGGCCCTTCATCCTGGTATATACCCCCCTCACTGTTCATATTCCCCCATCACTGGTGTATACTCCCCCATCACTGGTATATAGCCCCCATCACTGGTGTATATACCCCCCATCACTGGTGTATATACCCCCCCATCACTGGTATATATCCCCCATCACTGGTAATTATCCCCTTCCCCTATGATCAGTATTCATTCTTACCCTCTGTCGCTATGTTACCGCTGCATCCTCCCCTCCGGTCTTCCTGCTTTTGCCGGCGTCATGTAACTGGCGCAGCATAGATGACGTCATCGCTGCTGCACCGGTCACATGACGTCGGCAAAAGCAGGAGGATGTAGCGGTGACAGCGACAGAGGGTAAGAATGAATGATTTATTATTTTATGGTGTGCGGCAACATTGGGGCATATACTGATCATAGGGGGGGCACATACATAGTGCAATGTAATATGCACCGCTCCCTCCGCAGCTGATGGACAGGGGGATGCAGTGCATATTGCATTGCATTGCACTAATGAGCGGGCTCACGTGACCGCTCGCTCCTACTACAGCTTCCCCCCTCCTCCTGCAGCCCCCGATCACCGCCCTCCACCACTGAGTCTGCACACCGTGACTCGAGTATAAGCCGAGAGGGGCACTTTTCAGCACAAAAATTATGCTGAAAAACTCTGCTTATACTCGAGTATATACGGTAATTTATACATTACTATGAGTTAGCTTATAGTAATAGAACTCTGTATACAATGATTATATGCTCACAATGCATTCACATATATCTCAGCTGTCTTTACAAGTGGACACGCGCATTGACACATGACCTAAATACATGCTGAATTGTATATATGTATAATAGAGCTGCAGAAATATCAATAATACTTTGTCAGCATAGAAATAAAGGAAATTAGATTGCAAGGAGGAATGGAATCTACAGGTGATGTAACACAATCGAAGCAGTCGATCTTCCCTGACGCCTTCCATGATGGCATCTTGTCTGCCACCAACATTTCCGTCCTTCTGTAAGGTATTTGTGAATGAAAAATTAAAGTTTTTTTTATAGCAAAATGCAGTTGGCAATGTGTTGTTGAGTTGTATTTCATGATCAGGTCTTGATGTCAGAAAAACACGGAGTTCCATATCCATCGTGTCCAACTTGACTGCGTATGCTATTTATTAATGAAGCAATATTGGATAACCCCTTATTAATGGGCCCTGGGAGGTGATACAATTAAATATAAATGTACTCCTTTCTTTACAGGACAGTTTACAGGGCTACAAGGCACAAAACAAGTTTCTCAATAAAGAAATATTGGAGCTTTCTGCCCTACGAAGAAGCACTGAGAGAAGGGAGCAGGAAATGGAAGCAAAGGTAAATTGTCTGTAAGTGGGGGTAAAGGTCAACAGATTTACATATCATTATTTTACAGACACTTTCCATTTATTCTGCAGAATGATCTAATTTTGTGTTACCTCACCTCATGGTAGGAACACATTAAGGGAGATTTATCCAGCTATAATTCTGATGCAATTTGAACTCAAAGTTGTTTTTCATGACTTGCACCATATTTGTTTTGTGTTTGAGGCCCCTTCTGTGCCTTTTCCAACTGATTTGGTGGAAAGGTGCGGGCCTCAACTCCAACATGGTGCACCACATTTTTGGTGTAACAAATAGGTGGCATAAACTTAGACTTTAAAATCTGAAGATCATGCTAAAACATGGCATCTGTCTGTACTGCCCCAAAATTATGGAAAATACACCATAAATAGTGACTGCACAAAAAATACACATATTCTGTTTTCAGACTATAAAATACAGCGGGCCCTAAGACGCACCTAGGTGTTTAGAGGAGGGAAATAGTGGTAAAAAAATTGAAGCAAAAAATGTGGTCATGACACACTGTTATAGGGGGCAGATCTGCTGCTGACATTTATGGGGGTAATGTCCCTCAATTCTGTATTAATGTGCCCATTCTGGGCCCCTTCCAAGTATATCTGTGCCCCATCCTGGTATGTATGGCTCTCATCCTGGGACCATCCTGTTATATATGCCCCCATCTTGATATGTATGGCCCCACCATCATGTACCTATCCTACTGTATATGGCTCCCGGACCAAAAAAAAAAAACTATATTATTCAACTGCCCCTCGCTCCCTCGGTGCACGGTGCACTCTTCTGATACCAGTAGCTGACTCCGACGTCAGCTGCCGGGATATTCGCTGTCCCCGTCTGGAATTATAGGTGTGGGGAGCAGTGAATAGGTTTCATCTTATGAGCCTGGTGGTCTTCAACAAAATGGCGCCGGTGTTGGCATATGTGCAAATGGATCTCTAGCGCCATTATATTGAAGACAGTGTGTAGAATCCTCAAATGACATCAGCTTATTTGCATTCTCATTTTAAAATCTAAGTCAAGACTACACTTTAGGATGTGATTGCACATACACTGCCGCTGGTGTCATTTTAGAAAAGATCTGAGGATTCTAAAGAGTGTCTTCAATATTTTGGTGCCAGAAATTGCAGTCTGTGCAAGCGTGCCCCCCCCCCCCCCACCTGCACTATTTTCACTTTATTGAAGACAGACCACAGAAGCACAGTGCATCAGCACTGTTTCCCGCAGACATAATGCCACCCACGTCTCAGCGCCATTTCAGAGCAGAGAGGTGGGCGCGAGGAGCAGTGAATATTCATATACTTAAACAGCAGGCATACGTGTTAGCTTCAACGCTGGCTCCTGTCTCCTGTTCCCCCGTGCGGACGTCGCCCCCAATAGTCACAGCGAGGTCCATCCAGACTATAAGATGTGTTCTTCCCCCCCCCCCCAACTTTCCTCTAAAATGCTTGTGAGAAAAAAGTGGATCTAGTTGGAAAACTATGGTACACACACTTAAAAATCTCACTGTATTTTTTACAGTATTCCAATTTGGAAGCCAAACTATGCCAGATAGAGAGCAAGTACCTTGTCCTTCTTCAAGAAATGAAAACACCAGTCTGTGTTGATAGTCAGGGACCAGGCCAAGAGGTTGTGAATCAGCTGCTAGAGGATGCTCTAAAGGTGGAAACAGTGGAACACCCAGAACATACGTACATCAGACCCCACACTATGAGGTAATGACGTCTGCTAAGTTTTATGCTAATGCTTATCTTGTGTTAATTTCTCCTGAAATCCTGAGAATTCTGCTTGTTCGTGTAAGTTATATTTTTACACTCAAAATTATCTCTCCCCAAAAACATACAAATGTATTCATACAATAGTGTACATCTGTTAATACCAGGGCTGTGGAGTTGGAGTCGGAGTCGCTGCCCATTTTGGTGGAGTCGGAGTTGGAATCGGTAGAAAATGTTCCGACTCCGACTCCTAACATATATAATAGTAGTTCAATGCAGAATATTATTATATTATGATTTATTATTATGTTCTATCTAAATATCTTGATTATTATGTCATTATAATGATTAAAACCTAATGTTACCATTGACATACAATAATTTATCACTTAAAAACGAGCCATGACTGAAGGAGTCGGAGTCAAAGGAGTCGGATTGGAGTCGGAGTCAGAGCCAGGGAAATTCAGGAGTCGGAGTTGGAGTCGGTGGTTATATTTACCGATTCCACAGCCCTGGTTAATACAGCACCCAAGTGATGTAATATAAAATGCACACGATTTAATGAATCATCTTCAAGGGAACCAGTTATATCCAGAATTCTATTTTACTGCAAGTATTATGGTAATATGCAGGTAAATAGGGTTTAAATTCTTTGTAGTAGTTTTACTAGTGCAGCGGCTGAAGGGAGAAAATTAAAGTATGTCCTCCTTATGGCCGCTCACTGCCAGTCATCTAGGTAGTGCAGAGATCAGTCACTATGCACTAAGATCGTTGTGATCACCCCCCTGGACATTGTTGACAACCTGGTCTGCACACATAAACTGCACAGCAGATTGTCGAGCATTGTACTGGGGGGTTATCATAGCACACTCAATGTATAATGAAACAGTAACCGATCCCTGCACTGCCTAGATGACTGGAAACAAGCAGCTACAGGGAGAATATTACTTCCCTTTCAACCTGTAGCCACTCTTCCAGGTATCTTGCTGATAGTTGAGGATCTCGCCATGTTACAATCTTGGATGAGATAAGCAGCAGAGAGCTGCTGTTATCAGGACACTGTTATCTGGCCCATCAGGAAAAGGTATAATGTATCAAATTGTGCATAAGTGTGTTTTGCTTATGAAGCGTGTAAGTAATGTTCTTTTTTTCTGTCCACTAATTGTGTAATGTCTTTCTCCGTAGCAAATATGACCTATATGGATTCCAGATCATCCCTGAAGATGACGATGAGGAAAAACTTGTGGCAAGAGTAAGAGCCCTTGAGCTCAAGTCTTTGTCTCTGTCAGAAACCCAAGAGATTTCCACAGTGGTGAAGTGGGAAAACTATTTTGCCAGCACAGTAAATCGTGAGATGGCCCACTCGCCAGAGCTCAAGAGTCTTGTCCGCAATGGGATACCTCACCAGCATCGCTCTAAGATGTGGAAGATGTTTGTAAATCTACATATTAAGAAACTAAAGGAAGAGAGAACTCCCGGATATTTCCAAAGTCTCCTCCAAAAAGCTCTTGAAAAGCAAAACCCGGCATCAAAGCAAATTGAGCTGGACCTCATGAGGACCCTCCCCAACAACAAGCACTACACCTCACCCACCTCTGAGGGCATACAAAAGCTACGCAATGTCTTGTTGGCGTATTCTTGGAGGAATCCTGATATTGGCTACTGCCAGGGGTTAAATCGGTAAGGTTTAATATTTGTGTAAGGATGAGCCTGTTATGAAGTTAGGTTAGAAATCAAGGGCCACCAGCATGTTGTAACTGGTAACTGTAACCCGTGTTACACTGGCAACTTGTCATTGGGCTAAAGAAAATGCTGATCAGTTTTTTCATGTGATGTGTGTGTGTAACGTGCCTTCTTTATTTCCAGGCTTGCCGCCATTGCCCTTCTTTACCTTGATCAGGAGGATGCTTTTTGGTGCTTGGTTACCATAGTGGAGGTGTTCATGCCACGTGATTACTACACCAAAACTCTTCTAGGATCCCAGGTATCTTACATCTATCTTGTTATACTATACAGTCATTTTGCCTCATTTTCTAAAACTTCATAACATTCTTTGCTGGTTATGCCTAATGCATTTTGGTAGGCTAAAAGGGGTTATCCAGAACAAAGACATTTCTGACCTATCTAACACCCGGCATCACCATGATCAGCTGTTATGACACCATTAGATTTACCATTCAGTGTACTGGAAAACGATGAGATTCGCAGAGCAGTGGAATTGGGAAAAATGCAATTCCTCAATTGATTTTTGTGTTTTGTTTTTATTGTACTGATAATCTGTTAAAAATGACTTATCAACTTAATTCTCCAGCCCAGTACAATTATGGAAAAGCAAATTTGCATACAATTTTTTTTAATTGTAAAAATAAAAAATTTGTTTTAAAAAATTCTGTTCTGTCACCAATTTCCCAGACAATAACATTTTCATTTTTCAGTTGATGAAGCTGTGTGAGGACTTGTTTTTTTATTATTTGTTATTTATTCTTGTATGGTGAGCTACCATTTTAATCTATACCATTGTGGTGTACATACAACATTTTGATAGCTTCTTATTGCTTTTTTTTGCAATGTTGCGCCAATGAAATAATGCGTTCTAATGTTTTGATTTTATATTATTATTATTATTATTTATTTATATAGCGCCATTAGGTTCCATGGCGCTTTACATGAGGATGAGGGAGACAAGAACAAGTACACTAAATCTAGGCGATCAGGACGTACAGGTACAGGAGGAGCAGGACCCTGTCCACAAGGGCTCACAGTCTAAGAGGGACGGGTTAGGATACAGTAGGATGGGGGAATGTCAGGTATGGGGCGGTCGCCTGGGTCTCATGGCAGGTTGTAGGCTTGACGGAACAGGTGAGTCTTCAGGTGACACTTGAAGCTTCTCGGGTAGGCGAGTGTCTAACGTGTTCGGGCAGGGAGTTCCAGAGTAAGGCAGATGCCCGGGAGAAGTCCTGGACTCGGTTGTGCGAAGAGGTGATGAGGGGGGAGCAGAGGAGGAGTTCTTGGGAGGAGCGGAGGTTGCTGAGGGTAGGTATCGGGAGACCAGGTCAGAGATGTATGGTGGGGCCAGGTTGTGTGGCTTTGTACGCCATGGTTAGTGTTTTGAATTGGGATCTCTTGGAGATGGGGAGCCAGTGAAGGGCTTGGCAGAGGGGGGAGACAGGGGAGTAGCGGGAGGACATATAGATGAGTCGGGCAGCGGAGTCGAGGATAGACTGGAGAGGTGTGAGGGAGTTAGCCGGGAGGCCATTGAGAAGGAGGTTACAGTAGTCAAGGCGGGAGATGATAAGAGCATGGATGAGTGTTTTAGCTCGTGGTCGTGTGTCGTGGTGAGGAAGGAGCGGATCCGTGAGATGTTCTTGAGCTGGAGCCGGAGGGATGTGGTGAGGGCCTCGATGTGGGGCTTGAAGGATAGGGAGGAGTCAAGGATTACCCCGAGGCACTTGGCTTGGGGGACTGGGGAGAGGGCACAGTCGTTGATGCAGATGGATAGGTTGGGAGGTGGAGTGGAATTTCTTGGGGGGAAGACTATGAATTCAGTTTTGTCCATGTTGAGTTTAAGGAAGCGAGCAGAGAAGAAGGATGAAATGGCGGAAAGGCATTGTGGGATTTTCGAGAGTAGGGAGGCGATGTCAGGGCCGGACAGGTAGATTTGGGTGTCGTCGGCGTAGAGGTGGTACTGGAGGCCATGGGATTCGATGAGTTGCCTAGGCCGAGAGTGTAAATGGAGAAAAGTAGGGGTCCCAGGACCGAACCTTGGGGGACTCTGACAGAATAGGAGTAGGGTGAGGAGGAGGTGTGGGAGTGCGAGACGCTGAAGGTCCGGTGCGCTAGGTATGAGGAGATCCAGGAGAGGGCAAGGTGGGTGATGCCAAGGGATTCCAGGATCCGGGAAGAAGGGAGTGGTCAACCGTGTCGAAGGCGGCAGACAGGTCAAGGAGTAGCAGGATGGAGTAGTGGTGTTTGTTCTTGGCAGTCAGTAGGTCGTTGGTGACTTTGGTCAGGGCTGTTTCGGTGGAATGGAGGGGTCGGAAGCCAGACTGTAGGCGGTCAAAGTGGGAGCACGAGGAGAGGTGAGAGGACAGTTCGGAGTGGATGTGCTGTTCAAGTAGCTTAGAGGCGAATGGGAGAAGAGATATGGGGCGATAGTTAGAGACAGAGGTAGGGTCAAGTGAAGGTTTTTTAGGATGGGCGTGATTAGGGCGTGTTTGAAGGCCGAGGGGAAGGTACCAGTGCTAAGTGAAAGGTTAAAGAGGTGGGTGAGGGCTGGGATGAAAATGGAGGTGTGGCTCGGAATGAGGTGGGATGGGAGTGGGTCGTGGGCGCTGGTGGTGAGGTGTGATTTTGACAGGAGGAAGGAGAGTTGGTCTTCAGTTATGGGGGGAAGTGGCTGATGGAGGAGGAGGGCAGTGTAGGTGGGAAGGGGAGTTGTGGGGATAGTGGACCGAAGCTGCTTCTGATCTTGTCGATCTTCTCCTTGAAGAAGGTCGCAAAGTCTTCAGCAGAGATGAGGGAAGAAGGGGGAGGAGCGGGCGGGCAAAGTAAGGAGTTGAAAGTTTTGAAGAGCTGTTTGGGGTTGCGGGACAGAGAGGTTATAAGGGATGAGAAGAACACTTGCTTGGCGGTAGCAAATGCCGTCTTGAAGTCAGTGATGGATTGCTTGAACAGAGCAAAGTGCTCGGGGGTGTAAGACTTTTTCCATCTCCTCTCGGCGACTCTGGACGCCTGTCTCAGGTTTTTAGTGAGGGTGGTGTGCCAGGGTTGCCTGTTAATGCGTGGAGCATGGAGAGTGAGAGGGGCGGCTAGGTCGAGAGCGTTCGTTATGGTGGTGTTGTATAGGGTGGTGGCAATGGCAATGTCGTCAGCGCAGGGTATGTCAGTGAGAGGGAGGAGTGATTCAGAGAATAAAGGAAGATCAAGGTCTTTTAGGTTTCGGCGAGGGTGATCAAGTTTGCGGAGAGGGGGGTAGTGTGGCAGGGGAGGAGAGGGCGGAGAAGGTCAAGAGATGGTGGTTGGACAGTGTGAGTACCGAGGTTGTGAGGTTAGAGAGGGAGCAAAGGCGGGTAAAGATGAGGTCAAGCGTGTGGCCTTGTTCGTGGGTGGGAGAGGAGGACCATTGGGAGAGCCCTAGGGAAGTGGTCAAGGAAAGAAGGTTGGAGGTGGTTGAGGAGGGAGTGTCAACGGGGATATTGAAGTCGCCCATGATGATGGAGGGGATGTCAGTGGAGAGGAAGTGAAGTAGCCAGGTGGTGAAGTGGTCAAGGAAGGAGGCGGTGGGTCCGGGGGGGCGGTAGATGACGGCTATTTGGAGGTTGCAGGGGGAGAAGATTCGGACTGAGTGGGCTTCGAAGGAGGGGACAGTGACGGATGGGGGCTGGGGGATAGGGCTGAAGGTGCAGGAGTTGGACAGCTGTATGCCGACTCCACCGCCGTGTTTGCCGGAGGGACGGGGGGTGTGGGACAGGCTGAGGCCGCCGTAGGATAGTGCAGCAGGGGAGGCCGTGTCGGAGGGGGTGAGCCAGGTCTCGGTGAGGCCAAGGAACAACAGTTTCCTGGAGATAAAGAGATCATGGATGTCGGGGAGTTTGTTGCACACTGAGCGGGCATTCCAGAGTGCGCCGTGTAGAGCGGTAGTTGGGGCATGGGTTGGGGGAATGGGTCTGATGTTGGTGGCGTTGCGAGGGCTAGTGGTGGTGAGGTTGTGAGGGTCAGCAGTGGGTCGCGGGATGAAGGTTGTTGTGGGGATGTTGCGGGGGGGGCCAGGATTGGGGGAGATGTCACCGGCAAGGAGGAGGAGTAGGCAGAGGGTTAGCAGGTGGGAGCATGAGAGCTTGCGAGGCGGGCGTGCTTGTTTGGTGATTGAGGATTGAAAGTGAATGAAAAGGTTGGTGAAGTGGGTGAAGTGGTTTGGCAGAATGGAGGGTGAGAGCAGTATTTTGTTGCTGGGAGGGGGGATAAGTGGGGGTAATAGGAAGTGGAGAAGGATGGGAGTGAGAGTGAGGAGTAGCGGGAACATTGCATACGGAGAACAGGGAGTGAGTGTGGCAGCAGGGGGTCAGACGCAGAGTGGGGAAAGTTGTGGTAGTGGGTGAATGGCCATCAGTGGGGAGTGGTCAAAGGATGAGGTGATGACCGGGGATGAGATGCAAGGTGGGGGGTTGGATGGATGGGTCAGATGGAGAAGTTGGGGGATCAGTCGAGGCGGTCAGGGTTGACAGAGGCGATTGCTGGGTTGGCTGATGGAGCAGCCGTGGGACAGCTGAGGCATCCAGGGTTCAGTCCGGGGTGGAATGCCATCAAGGTGTGAGCTACAGTCCAGGGGAGATGTGGCTGGGGATGAGATCTAGCAGTCCGGGACAGGATGGTGAAGCGGAGGACAAGGTGATACAGCCAGTATGGGGAGAAATAGTAGTCAAGAGGAGGTAAGATGGCTGGGGAGGAAGGGTGGACTGATGACTAGTTCTTTATTTGTTGAAGGGATTGAAAGTATTTAAAATGTATAGTAAAAATATGGGGTCTGGGGGACTAGCTATTCTGCTCATGGAGAGGAATCTGCCTGCTGGCATAAGGAGACAGATAAGCTGATAAGGAGACTTATAGCCGCAATGCTTCTCTGGGAAATATGCAAATTGTCACTTCAGTGAGGAAGTGAAAAACTCTAATGCCACCCAATAAGGGTAGCAATCCTAAGTCATAATCGACTCTTTAACAAGCCTTTTAATATGACTTAGGATTTGTGCCAGATCAGAACCCTAAACTGCAGATGCTGCGTTTCAGGGTGACTGCCCCTCATCAGGGCAGTGTGTAGGAATTTTGATCTGGCTGTATGAGAGGCTAAGACTAGGTCTAGGAGACTAGCTATTCTCCTCATGAAGAGGAATCTGCCTGCAGGCATAAGGAGACAGATAAGCTGATAAGGAGATTGCTACCCTTATTGGGTATAGAGTTTTTCACTTCCTCACTGAAGTGACCATTTGCATATTTCCCAGAGGACCATTGCAGCTATACGTCTCCTTATCAGTTTATCTGTCTCCTTATGCTGGCAGGCAGATTCCTCTCCATGAGGAGAATAGCTAGTCTCCCAGACCTCGTCTCAGCCTCTCATACAGCCAGATTAGAATTCCCACACACTGCACTGATGAGGGGCAGTCACCCTGAAACGTAGCATCTGCAGTTTGGGGTTCTGATCTGGCAAAAATCCTAAATCACATTAAAAGGCTTGTTATAGAGTCAATTATGACTTTAAGGATTGCTACCCTTATTGAGTGGCATTAGCGTTTTTCACTTCCTCACTGAAGTGACAATTAATAAGAATATGGATATCAGCCATAGGCTGGTCTTTATAGGAGCATGCTGATGGCAGGAACCCGGATGCTGTAGCCAATGTACTGACACCCTGTGATCGTGTAGTGAGTGAGTGGGCTGATGGAAATGTGGAATGGCACTGTCCCCAAACCGCAGACTGTAACTGCTGATGTTGGAGATTCAAAACGGCATTTAAGAGGTTAATAACTGTGGGCCGTGCTCTGCTCAGTCTGCTGCTCTTGGGCACCTTTCACATCTGCGTTTAGTGCCATTTGAGCTTTGCTGCATCTGTCGCGTAATAGCCGACTTGCGGCAAGCGCCATTCATTCTCTATGGGACTTGCGGTCGGGTGCTGCAAGTGCGGTTTTGCCGGATCTGGCAAATCCAGCACTTGCGGCAGCACAAAAAACCCGCTGCTAGCAGCGTATTTTTCACTTGCCACAAGTGCCAGATCCGGCAAAACCGCAAGTCACATCGGGAATGAATGGGGCTTACCGCAAGTCGGCCGATATGCAGCAGATGCAGCAAAGCTGCCGGCTCTGCCGCAAATGGCACTAAATGCAGATGTGAAAGGTGCCTAGGCAGATAAGACTACAATATGCTGGGAAAGATGCCAGGACAGGAACCCAACATATGTCATGTATGTCAGGAAGGGGTTAATAAAAGTCTGTCAGTAGTTTGGACGTCTTATAAAGGTTGCCAGTGCTACAGAAGTGACAGGGAAGAGCAGCAGAGTTAGACCACTATAGTAATGCAATATGGGGTCCTGGGTTCAAATCCCATCAAGGACATCTACTAGGAGTTTGTATGTTCTCCCCGTGTTGTGTGGTTTCCTCCCACACTCCAAAGACATACTGATAGGATGTTTAAATTGTGAGCCCCAATGGGGACAGTGATGATGATGTCTGTAAAGAACTGTGGAAATGATAGCACTGTGGAAGCAAGAATAATAAATCAATAAACTGTGTACATACATGGGTATGCAAAATAAATCCCCCTCATGCTGGGTCAAAATAGCGTTTAAAGAAATAATCTGGGACTTTAATTATTTTTGCTTATGCAGTTAATACTACCTACCTGCCTGCTCTGCTCAGTGATGATGTCTGCCGGCTTAGAGCAGTCCCATACTGCTCCTGTTAGAGATTGTGCAGTATCTTATCTTCCGCTCCTCTCTGTTGATGGGATGCTATTGATGTCATGCTGATTGACAGCCAACTCCCTATTACCTAAGGGCACAGGCTGTCATTCTGTAAGATGTCTGCAGTAACGCCCCATTGACTAGTTAACTGGTTGTTTTCTTAGCCCCATACATACAAAGTCCTGGATAATGGGTTTAAGTACAATTTTTATTCTCAGGCGGGTTATATTATTATTAAGAAATGAGTGACGTTTCCTACAATAATCTTAAATCCCCTTCCAAAGTACATGCTGAACAGTGAGTTTCAGGTGATTTTCTACAGCTCCATCCTGTAGTGACACACATTCTAGAATCTCATCAGTCTGATCTGTATTTGATTAGTATCATATGTTCGATATCCCTTTATTTTTGCTGTTGTAGAGCTCATTGCTTGCACTCTGCAGCCAAGACTTATGACACCTTCCATGGGTGAACATGTCCAATTCTACAATTTTATCTAACACTACATCATTGTTTCAGGTAATCAAAACAATATAGAATTAGAAGCATTAAATTTAAAATATGTATAATATATTTGGAGGATATATCATTTTAAACCACTTGTGAATGATATGTTAGTTATTTTGTCAATCCAAACATACAAATCCTTTTATTAAGTTAGCTGTTGTAAGAAAGAGGCTACTTGCATCCCATAGAGACTGAATGCAGACGATAAAATATCAGTGTTTGGTAGTGTACAATTCCAGTGTAGCGTGCACTCTGCATGACCATTGAGGATTGCTTCAGTAAACTGAGGAAGACTGAACTGGCAGCAGAATGATGGTAGGTGGTAGATTCTGAAGATAGAGGAAAGGGATGGGAAGACGCTCTCTAAGATTATTTTATCTGAGATACTGCCACAATAAAGAAGGAGACAACTTATAGAGTTAAATACATAACTTAAAGGGGTATTCCCAACTCCAAGATCTTAACCCAGTATATAGTAAATAATAATAATAATAACAAATCCCTCCCATTAGCAATGTAGTATAGTTCTTCTGATTAGCTATGTCTTTTACATCATTTGCAGGCATTGCAGTAGTTAGTTTCTAGTGGTCGTAACAATGGGTACCTAACTGTGACTATATCGAGTGGTCATAACAATTGATACCCAAACTGAGATGTCCTGATCATGAGGTATCCATGGTTACGACCACTTTTATAGTGACAGTTAGTTGCTAGTGGTCGTAACCATGGATACCTAACTACTGCAATGCCTGCACATAATGTAAGAAAAATAGCTAATCAGAAGAACTATACTACATTTCTAATTGGAGGTATTTGCTAATATTATTATAATTATTACACAGGTCAACAAAAAAATTTTTTTTTTCTGGTGCCCAAAATATTTTAATGAATTTGGGGTATTTTTGGGGTGCTGATTCTGAATATGCTATCAGTTTTGCCAGATTGGCTCAAGTTTTTGAGATTTTTGGTATCTTATTTATAGCACTTGTTGGTAAATGCGACGCATCATCTCATTAATTTCTTTGGATTAGTACTTGAACTGAGCAGTTCTCAATATAGTTTTGTGTTAATTAGTGTTCTAAAAGTTTGTTCATAGCTTGATTTTTGCACTAACTTTATGTTGTTGTCTGTTTTCCAGTGAAAAGCATGAACTCATCAAGAAGAAGTTGTCTTAACGATCCAGACTCATTCTGTTACATTTGTGGTGAATATACACTGCCAAAACATAGAAGAAACATAACAGACTTCGTTAAAAAAGTGTATTTTGCCTATTTTGGGGTTATGCTTGGGGACCAAGACAAGTTTTGGGCACCACACATAGTGTGCAAAGCATGTATCGAATTATTACGAAAATGGAGCAAAGGACAAAGAACAAGCTTCAAATTTGGTGTTCCAATGGTGTGGAGAGAGCAAAAAAATCATCATGATGACTGTTATTTCTGTGCAGTGCAAGTACAAGGATTCAATAAGCATAAGAAACGAAAATGGGAGTATCCTAACATGGAATCTGCAAGAAGGCCTGTCCCTCATTGTGAAGATGTGCCTGTACCTGTGTTTACCATGTTACCTGACCTTCCCCCACCTGATGATGATGATGAAATGAAATGAAAGCATTAGTTCTGGAAGTGAACTAGAATATGAAGGAAGTTTCAGAACACCTACGCAATTTACCCAAGGAGAGCTCAACGATCTAATAAGAGACCTCAACCTCTCAAAAAGTGCATCCGAACTTTTAGCTTCAAGGCTAAGTGAAAAAAATTGTCTGACGCCTGGAACTAAAATTACATCTTACAGGACCAGAGAAGAAGCACTTCTTCCATTTTTCTGTGAAGATGACCTACTTGTATATTGTAAGGATATTCCTGGCCTGATGCTGCAAATGGGTTTACAAGTATATCGTCCTGTAGACTGGAGGCTTTTCATAGATAGTTCTAAAAGGAGTTTGAAATGTGTTTTGTTGAACAATGGCAATCAGTGTGCATCTCTTCCAGTAGCTCACTCAACTAAACTTGCAGAACAATACCAAAATGTCAAAATGGTCTTGGAGAAACTGTGCTACCATGAACATTCGTGGCTGATATGTGTTGATTTAAAAATGGTCAACTTTTTACTTGGACAGCAAAGTGGATACACAAAGTATCCTTGCTTCATCTGCATGTGGGATAGTAGAGCAAAACATCAGCACTGGGAGAAACTGAATTGGCCTCCAAGGGACACCTTGACAGTAGGAGCATCAAACATAGTGAACGAACCTTTGGTGGACAGGGAAAAAATCATTCTACCACCACTTCACATAAAGTTAGGATTAATGAAGCAGTTCGTCAAGGCATTAGACAAAGATGGTAATTGCTTCATGTACATCTGCAGATCTTTCCCTGGTCTTAGTAGCGAAAAACTGAAGGCAGGAATCTTTGATGGTCCTCAAATTCGGAAACTCATTAAAGATTCAAATTTTCCTAAGGAAATGAATGACATTGAAGCTGCTGCATGGTGTAGTTTTGTGTTGGTAGTGAAGAACTTCTTGGGAAATCAAAAGGCAGACAATTATGAAGAACTGGTACAAAACATGCTATTGAGATTTAGAAATCTGGGTGTACACATGAGCATTAAATTGCATTATCTTCACAGTCACTTGGACAGACTTCCAGAAAACCTTGGAGATTTTAGCGAAGAACAAGGGGAGAGATTTCATCAGGATATTATGGTGATGGAGGAAAGGTACCAAGGCAGATGGGACAGACATATGATGGCTGATTACTGCTGGAATCTACAGCGTGACTGCCCCAATAGCTCACATAGAAGGAAATCATATAAAAAGCGCTTTTCCAGCGATTAAATGTCTATCTTTCATGTCTTGTTCATTTTTGAAGATTACTTTCTAAAACTAGTTAAAATAAACTAAAATCAACATTTACTTTGTTAAATTTATTGTATTCATGACAATATCAATAAAGTTAATGCGCGTGTAGCAAAAAACGTCTTTTTTTTTACACATTTTACGAAAAATCTCAAAAACTTGAGCCAATCTGGCAAAACTGATGACATATTCAGAATCAGCACCCCAAAGTTACCCTAAATTCAATGAAATATCTTTGGCACCAAAAATGCTGTTGACCAGTGTTATTATTATTACACCTGCTACATATTGCAGAAGAATCTTTGAGACTTGAATACCCATCTTGGTGCAGAGCCGAAGGATTTGTGTTATTATTGCACAGGGGTGACGTTTTATTGGGGTACGAACTATTCTGCAGATAATTGAATGGAAAAGGCCTTCATGCTGTTACAGGGGTGGTGGATTATTTAAACTGGAGATGAAGGGGGAAAATCAAGGCAGAAAATAAAATGGGTAGGTACAGAAAAGAGGAGACAGACTTTATTGTAAGGTGGAGAAGTAAACTGTGGGGGGGATGATTAGGGCTATAGATACAAAGATCAATACATTGCCAAAAATAAGCAGATTTAAGAGACTGTAAAACCATGCTGGCTAACACGTTGTCCTGTATACAAAGGACAGAAGAGGTAAAATCTAACTTGATGACTTTTTCTGCACCCAGAGAATTGTGGTGATTGACTGCTACTCTGAATGGTCTGCAATTATAAGTGGTGCACCCCCAGGTTCAGTGTTACATCTGCTGTTCTTCAACATATTTAGCAGTGATACAAAAGATGAGATTTATAGTGTTGTTTCTAATTTTGTAAACGCCTCCAAGATGATGTAGTGCAGCCTATGGAAGATGTTCATTAGTTGCAGGCTAACTTAGATAAATAGTGTGTTTGGTCATCCATGTGATAAATAAGGTTCAATGTGGATGAATATAAAGTTATGCACATGGTCACTAATGACCTGGGGACACCATATATTCTAATGGGCGTAAAACTAGAAGAGTCACTTATAGAAAAGGATGTGGATGTACTTATAGATCACAGACTAAATAATAGCGAGCAATGTCGCTTCACAGCTTTGAATGCCAGCAGGATATTTTCATATATTAAAAGAGGCTTGAACTTGCGGAACAGGGACATAACACCACCACTTTACAAGGCATCAGTGTCAACTCATCTGGAACATGCAGTTTATTTTTGGGTACCAGTTCACAGAAAGGATGCAATGGAGTTAGAAAAGGTACAGAGAAGAGCTACAGAACTGATAATGGGCATAGAGAATATTAGTTATGGAAAAATGAAATTTTATCCAGCTCAGGGAGACGTGTGCCACCACTGGGGGACGTGGGATGTGTGCCTGCACAGGGAGCCGTGATCCATCACTGGGGGACTCAGTGCCATCACTAGGAGACTGTGCAATCACTAGGGGACTGTGTCATCACTGGGGGGACATGTGCCATGACTGGGGATGTGTGCCAGTACAAGGAGGCTATATCCAGATTAAAGGGGCTATATCCCATGATGAGAGACCATGTACCAGGATGAGGGGGCTATGAGGGACATATACCCTATATGATTTGTAAGACGGACACTGGCATTATAGGACGGACCCCATTTAACATTAATAATTATTTTTTTTCTCTTTTCCTTCACCAAATTTGGGTGTGCGCCTTCTAATCCAGTGCGTCTCATAAAGCGAAAAATATGGTAATTTAAAAAGTTTGATACATTCCACTTTGAATCAGTAGGGGGAGCAGCTGCTGAAATCTGCCATGAAAACCTAGTGTACAGCTTGCATGCATTACAACTGCTGAAAATGTGGGCTGGATTTCCTCATTGTGTGTGATGTCTCCTCCCCCCTCCCCTTCTGGGTGTTTATAAATAAATAACAGACAATGAAGTTTAGGATCACTCACAGACTGGAGTCATTTTGTTGTTGACACAAAGTGACACCGAAACAAAACTACATGCAGATCCTGATGCAGCAAACCCAATGAGAATTGTGAAGATTTTGTGCACATGTTGTTTTTTTTTCCCTTGCAGAGTTGGTGCAAAAGTAAATCTGCAGCATGCCAATTCTTGCAGCATTTTTCCACTCCAAATGCATGAAAAACTCACAAAAACTCATTGTGTTTTTCTGGCAGGAGATGCCGATTTGGTGCAGACATTTCTGCCACCAAAAGGCATGTTTACACAGGGCGTTTTTTTCTGAAGCAAAACCTGATCTCTTGGCAAGAAAAAAAAAACTTTTTTGCGTTTTGCAGCAGAGAAGCAGCTGTTGTGTTTTTTTCCCTCTTCATTGCTTTCAATGGTTGAAAACAGCAGTAAAAACACTAAAAGAATTGACACGCTGCTTTTAAAAATGCAGTAAAATCCAAGCTGTTTTTCCTTTAAGTCAAGAAAAATAAAAAGCTTAAGTAAATAATACTTCACACCTTGAAAAATCATTTATTTGTAAAAAGAACAATCACAAGTCTCTTTCCCTTCTTTATGACTCCCAAAGAAAAACTCCACGATAATCCTCAGTGACGTCCGCTCACAGTGGGACCGAAACTGAGTTTCAGCTCCCGCTGTGAGTGGGGTGATTTCACAGTCTGGTTCATCTAAGGTCAGCTAGAGCGCTAAGCTCTGACCTCAGATGAACTTTCCTGCATCACCCCAGTCACAGCAGTACCCGCAACACTCTCTCCTCCCAATTAGGGTGCTGACGTGTTCTCTCTCCCCCTCCATTGGGCACTCGCAAGGTCTCCCCCCTCCCTTTCCCCCTATTGGGCACTCGCATCTCCATCCCCCTGTACCTGTTCTCTCTCCCCATGTGTGATCATCCCCCTGTGCCTAGTCTTTCTCCCCATGTGTGTTCATCCCCCCCCCTCTGCCTGATCTCTCTCCCTATGTGTGTTAATCCCCTTGTTCGTAGTCTCTCTCCCCATGTGTGATGTGTCTTATCCCCCTCTGTCCAGTATCTCTCCCCATGTGTGCCGTCTCAATATCCCTATGCCTGGTCTCTCTCCACATGTGTGCTCATTCTCCTGTGCCTGGTTTCTCTCCCAATGTGTGCTCATTTTCCTGTGCCTGGTCTCTCTCCCAATTTGTGCTCATTACTCTGTGCCTGATCTCTCTCCCCATGTGTGCGCTCTCTCTCCCCCCATGCACCCTTCTCCCCATCCCGTGTTCAGAGTACAGTTTGTGATGATCACACTCCTGCACTCTGAACACTACAGGCTGGTGGTGAGCAGTGAGTAGCATCACTGATCACCGCTCACCGACGATACTTATTTCACCCTGGACCTCCATAGCCTGTGCTGCTCCTCTTTCCTCGCCACTTCCAGTCCACTGTCTCTTCCTATAACCGCAAGGTTCACATTGAGCCGAGCGGTCATAGGGGGAAAGTGGAACTCACAGCAGACACTGTGGGCTCCAGAAAAATGGTGCCGATCTTCTCCTTGTACTGTGATCTGAATAGCCCAGGGGGCGTACCCAGATCACAGCAGGGCGCAGCCCAATGTAAAGCATAGGGTCGATGGCCGATTGCTGACTCCTATTCACATGGCTGCAGTATTTGCAGGGTGTAAGTGTCATGCAGCGACTCTTACACTCCTGCAAAGCAAAATAACAGCCCCCAGAGGCTGCAAAAATAATTAATAAAATAAATAATTAAAGTTAAAAAAAAATTAATTTTGTATTAAAAATAATTGTTTATATAAACAATTATATTTTAATTTTAAAATTGCAGTGTCAATCTTTTAATTATAGTTTTTCTCTGCAAGTTCCTCTCCTGGTTTTGTCACACATACTGGAAGGAGACTGATCAGGAAAATCAGCAGAGTGAAACCAGCCTTACTTTTATACTTTCCCATTTTTGGGTTAAACTTAATGGACATTTGTCTTTTCTTTTTCAAGCATGCTGCATAGCTACCTAAATAAGTGAGTATGCTAAACGAAGTGTAGACATTGCGATAAAACTGAATTATTTCCTGTTTTGTTTTTTCTTTGTGCAGGTGGATCAGAGAGTTTTCAAGGATCTGATGAGTGAGAAGTTGCCACGTCTTAATGCTCACTTTGAGCAGCACAAGGTGGATTACACACTGATCACATTTAACTGGTTCCTAGTGGTATTCGTAGACAGCGTGGTTAGTGACATATTCTTTAGAATATGGGACACTTTCCTATATGAAGGATCTAAGGTAAAAAAATTTAAATAAAACAGATTGTAAATGTTTTAACCCTTTTTTCCTTGTTAGATTTACATATCGCATACAGTTGACGTTTGTTTCATATAGTTGTATCTCCCTTGTAGTCTGAAAGTCATTTTTCAATGTATATGTCCAGGATTATGGCATCTTGACACTTTTCAAGCTAATGTAGGTTTTTAAGTCCATGCAAAAAATGTCTCTTTGCAGCATAAGTGCTCCACACAATATATATCTACTATATAAATGCCCTATCCAGCCTGTCTGTAAGATTGTCCTGAAAATGGCGCCACCTATAGGACAATGTTTGGTTGATCAGTCAAAATCTACGCCAAGATGGGCTGTCCTAGAAAGTGCTGCTGCTTTCCTTTCTATATTATCTTCTTAAAACGGAAAAGGCAATGACGCGCAAACGAGACTACTGAACAAAGAGCATCACACTGACCAAGCCCACTACACAGAAGCCCATGCGTGTCACACTCCTCCCAGTCCAGACCCATTAGATTGTCACAGGATGTCATTTTGCAGCAACAGCGCCGACAACACGGATCTCAAGTGTCAAGATCAATGAGACGCTCATTAATGCTGCATCACAACGAGCACGCCAAGCGGCCGAGTCTCCAACATCAAGGTCTAGGAGGTTGACAAATAATGCAGTATCACAAGAGCAGCAACGAGAACAAGAATCTACATTGTGCAGAACTATGACTCTGTTACAGGAAGCCAAGGAATATCCGCCGTCCAGATCAATGAGACTGTCACAGGATGCAGCATCACACAGGCGCCACCATGATGACAAATCTACAGAGTACAGATCTATCAGACTGTCACAAGATGCAGCATCACACAGGCGCCACCATGATGACAAATCTACAGAGTACAGATCTATCAGACTGTCACAGGATGCAGCATCACACAGGCGCCACCATGATGACAAATCTATGGAGTACAGATCTATCAGACTGTCACAGGATGCAGCTTCACATAGGCGCTGCCATAATGACAAATCTATGGAGTACAGATCTATCAGACTCACAAGTTGCAGCATCACACAACCACTATTGTAATGACGAATCTCTGGGGTCCAGACATGATCGTCATAGTATTGTGTTTATTTTCGTTACTCCACAATGAATAGCAGCCTTTTCATTTTCATCTATAAGAGCATTCATGATATTTTACATACACATACCTACTTTGTTGTTTGCATGTTATAGAATTTTACTACTGTCACTGAGTTTTAAATGCACCTATATTTTATTTAATTTCATAACCTAGCACATTAACAACATAGTTCATATAATATATAATCTCACACGTTTTAGAATCGCACGATGTGATAGAATCGGGCCCCCGTCTGGTATATAATAAAAAATGTTAACATATTTACCGTATTTTTCGCATTATAAGACGCACTTTTGTTCCCCCAAATTTTGGGGGAAAGTGGGGGGGCGTCTTATAATGGGAATATACGGTCCTTTACTGCTGGGGAGGCTGAGTGCAGCTCTGCAGTGGTGTCCGGAGCCGGGGCGGGCAGGCTGCGGTCCTCAGGAGGCAGCGGGAGGTCACGTGCTCCCACTCATTAGCCTCCTCCAATATGCACTGCACTGCCGCTGTCCATCACCTTGGTGCTGAAACCAGCACCGAGATCTGGACAGGGGTGCAGCGCATATCAGGTGTGCCTGCACTCACCCCCCTGTGCAGGCACACTTGCCCCCATCACTGTTTAAAGCTCCCCTGCTGGCGTGCACATAATAAAAATAAAAAATCATTACTTCACCTTCCAACGATCGCGCTCCCTTCTGCCAGCTGAGCGGTGACTTCCTGCTTTGGGTCAGCCACCGGGAGTGCATAGTGATGACATCCGATCACATGATGCACTCTGGTCACATGACCCGATGCCGAGACCAAAGCAGGAAGTCACCGCTCAGCTGGCAGAAGGGAGCGCGATCGTCGGAAGGTGAAGTAATGATTTTTTATTTTTATTATGTGCACGCCAGCAGGGGAGCTTTAAACAGTGATGGGGGCAAGTGTGCCTGCACTGGGGGATGAGTGCAGGCACAGGGCAAGTGTGCCTGCACTGGGGGATGAGTGCAGGCACTGGGGATGAGTGCCTGCACTGGGGATGAGTGCAGGCATAGGGGCAAGTGTGCCTGCACTGGGGGATGAGTGCATGCACAGGGGCAAGTGTGCCTGCTCTGGGAGGAGATGAGTGCAGGCACAGGGGCAAGTGTGCCTGCACTGGGAATGAGTGCAGGCACAGGGGCAAGTGTGCCTGCACTTGGGGTGAGTGCAGGCACAGGGGCAATTCTGCCTGCACTGGGGAAAGTGTGCCAGCACAGGGGGTTGAGTGCAGGCACGGGGGCAAGTGTGCCTGCACTGGAGCAAGTGTGCCAGCACAGAGGGGTGAGTGCAGACACTGGGGAAAGTGTGCCTGCACTTGGGGGTGGTGCAGGCACAGGGGCAATTCTGCCTGCACTGGGGCAAGTGTGCCAGCACAGGGGGTTGAGTGCAGGCACAGGGGCAATTCTGCCTGCACTGGGGCAAGTGTGCCAGCACAGGGGGGTTGAGTGCAGGTACTGGGGAAAGTGTGCCAGCACTGGGGGAGGTGTGCCATCAATAGGGGATGTGTGCCATCACTGGGGGACGTGAGCCAGCACAAGGGGGCTATATCCCAGGATTAGGGACAATGTACCAAGATGAGGGTGCTAAGAAGGACATGTGTCCTATATGATTTGTAAGACGGACACTGGCATTATAAGACGGACCCCATTTAACATTAAAAATTATTTTTTTTCTCTTTTCCTTCACCAAATTTGGGGGTGCGTCTTATAAAGCGAAAAATGCGGTACTTATGTGGCACCCCTGCGGTCTGGTAGCCACAGAGAAGTGCAGCAGCTGGAATGGTAAGCCATTCACCCCAAACCAAAAGCACCCAACACATCCCCGAATTCCTATACCTAGGACTTTATGCCAGGCAAGGGAGAAGTGGGGAAGAGCAGAGTGGTGGTTGGAGCTTAGGTGGCACCTGTGAGAGGGGGAGGAGCTTACAGTGGTTTACCTCAGAATGAGTGACAGTCAGTTGGAGTTGGAGCTGAATGAGGGCTCAGGACTGAGCAGAGTGACAGAGTAAAGACTGTAAACAACAGAGGAAAAACACCAGGACCCGGCAGGCGGTATCATCTTATGGCTGACCGGGTCTGAGACTACTGACCAGGTCTAGTGGAGAAGGAGTCCAAGGTGGAAGACCGACTTTACGGAGACACCGAGGGACTGGGTCGACGGACAGGGTACCGGCCCTGTAAAAGTGGTTGGAAACTACAAGCCCCGGCCACAGATTAAACGATGAGGTGAAGGGTCTCTATGCCCGGAACCTAACAGACCGTCACACCTAGGAAAAGCCTCACATAGGACTTGGGGGTTAGAGAGAGGACCCCCTTGAGAAATCCGTGACTGCTGGTCCTGAGGTAGTTAGTGATCCTGAGGAGGGAGACTCGGAAAGGCTAAAGAAAGGGAGTGGTTTGGTGAACCAGACCAGCTGCTGACAGGCTACCGGTACGCTCACTGTAAAAGAAACCGTAACTGTGTGAACTAAGGGTGCTTTCACACTGGCGTTTTTATGAAAATGCGACAGATCCGGACAAAAGATTGCATCTGCTGCATTTTCCGCCTAACGGCCGCACTTGCGCCCCGCTTGCGGCAAGCCCCGTGCATTGCATATGGAGCTTGCGGTAAGTGTGCGGCAAGCGCGGTTTCAGCAGTTGCAGATGCGAGAAAAAGCGCTACTGACCGCGGTTTGTTTCACGCTCGCATCTGTCGCAACCGCACTTTCTGCACCTTACAGCAAGCCCCATACACAATGCATGGGCTTGCCGAAAACTTGGCGCAAGTGCAGCCGTCAGGCGGGACCCTCTGCAGATGCGGTTTTCTGTCCGGATCCAGGCAAAAAAGCTAGTGTGAAAGGGGCCTAAGAACAGTGAGTAAAGTACCCAAACCTGAAACAAGTGTGAGAGTCTTTATTGAAGTTCCATGGCTGTGGATACCAGAATCTGAGGAGAGGTCGAGCCTGGGAGATCTAAAGGACACCGGTCAGTATTAAGTGCATCCCCATCATCACCTCACAACCACTTCACCAGTAACAACTATTATCACCGGCCCAGGGATCAACCTAGTCCTACCTATGGACGGCTTATCACCTTGCTGAATCCCATAATCATACCCAGAGCAGAAGCAAGCAGTGGCGGTCACATCTGGCCACATAATACAGGTGGCGTCACAGAGACAAAAACAGTAGGGACCGGTCCCGAGTAACCCACTGCTCTTGTGGACGATGCAGTTACATTTTACAGTAAAATGTTGAGTACCATTACAATTGCTTTGCTTTTATATAACATTTTTCCATGTTTTTTGTTCCTTTCTCCATTCACATCTAAAGATATTCTTGTGTTCCAATCACCAATGTATTTGGGATGTTCAGATGATCAATATTTGGCATTTAATGTGATTTGTCATGTCAGATTCACACTGAATCCAGTTGTCTCTTGCGCTGTTTCAATTTCCTTATCCTTTTTTATATAATTCTACTGATTTTAAGAGATTAGAAACACGAAGTATATAGCACAATAAAGTGTACAGATTTATTCAATGGGAAAACTCACAAAAATATCGATGTGATTTTTCCATATATTATGGATTAATGTGATGTTGCAAGTCCACCATCTTTTGTCATCTCATCAACTTTGCCAGGGATATATTTTTGTGAGTTTCACATTTATAAATATTTGCGCTATATTCCGTATGTCTCCTTTTTCCAGTATTCTCTATGGAGTTGCTTTGTGGATAGTATCCACGTTTTTACTGGTTCTCTCATATATTTTGTGTACATTTGTAGTTACATGTTTTATTTTTCCTTCCATCAACTAGGTAATTTTTCGTTTTGCCCTGGGTTTGTTCAAATATAAAGAAGAGGATTTTCTGAAGCTACATGACTCTACATCCATCTTTAAGTATCTGCGATACTTCAGTCGGACCATTCTTGATGCAAGGTGTGTTACATTTTTGTTTATATAGATTATATATAAAATATGGCTTTGTCAAGTAAGTACACGGCATTTACACAAAAAGGAGCACCCCGTGGGCCGAGGGGACTCCCAGTGACTTAATAGATTTAAAATGATAATAGTAGTTGTAATATTTGTTCTGACACCTTTTCACACTTCTCTACAGGAAATTAAGTAATATGGCCTTTGTGGATATGAATCCATTCCCTCTACGCCAGATCCGCAACCGTCGAACGTATCACTTGGAGAAAGTCAGACTGGAGTTGTCAGAGTTGGACGCTATCCGCGCAGACTTTATACGAGAACGAGAGACAAACCCAGAAAGAAGAGATCTCATAAGTGATGATGATGAGGACAATTAGGATGCAAAAAGATGCCATCATGGACGCCACTGAAAAAGAAAAAAACTTGGAAATAACGCTGGGCGTATTTCTAAACTTCTGGCAGTCATCCTCTGAATAACAGTTTAGCATCAAATCGCGTAGACATCTGGTAAATGTTAGCTTTATAATTGTTAGAAAAGTAAAGACGTGCCATTTGATCCTGGCCAGGACGTAATATTCAGTGACTATGGGTTACTAGACCGAAAGGCTATATGTTATTTCGTATTATCTGCCTTTTCAGGCTAAGTAAATTCTCACATTTGCAGCCTAATGAGGGTGGATAGTATAGAAAAATGTGCAACCTGGGATCATTACTGAACTGAAAAAGTGAAAGGTATTGTCAGCTTGCGACATTATTAAGGTGTTTGTCATTTAGTAGGTCCACATTAACTTACCCCTATATATTGTGCTGCACCTATTCAAGGCTCCATTTGAGAACATTGCATGTTCCTTTAGAGATATTGCTGGTCCTCTCTGAGGTATATGTACCCCAGCTGGAGAACCCTAAGGATGGTCATATACTTAATAAATGATTATCCAAAACTGATGCCCAATTTTTTGTGCCCACAGCGGGTCTGGGTTGTTGCCCTATGTTGCTCCGCTGAACCGAGCATGCATCTTTAGGGAGCATTTGGGAGAAATAGCTGTTGCCTGATAGTTATTTCACATGTATCTTAATCTACATGTAACGCTGCACTTTTATAAGCTGATTACTTCATATTTTACCCTTTCAGAAAGCATTTTATAAGAGCCTAAAAAAAGCATGCTGGAAAGTAAATTGTTACATTGGTGCCAGGGATCAGGCATTCGGGTGCCAACATTTTGCATTCTTTTGCACTTTTGGTAAAAAAAAAAAAATTTGTAAGCACTTAGGTATATTATTGTGTAACATTACTTAATTATCATTCCAAGCCTTTTTTACACAGTATTTTTTATACTTATTTTGGTAGCCTTAAGCCAAGTTTTTTCTTTTATGTTACAGTATGTATATATCAATTCGTTTTATATTGTTTTTTGCCTTAAATTTTATAACCATCAACGTAAATGCAGCAGTATTATAAATGTATAATTAATGCAGTTTATTTCTACTCGCATTTATCTAAAGTTAAAATTGTGCGTTCTTAGGTAAACCTTACGATCTTGGATTTACTAATAAGAATACATGCTCACACTTACACGACAAGCAGTTGGATGGTATGTTATGGTGTAGGGTACATGCACACGCCAGGATTAGAGAGTGTTCTGGACACAGGGTGATGATTATTTGAAGGTTTACATGTCCAGTAGTCATATAGATCTATCCAGTAAGAAAATGGATCCCTTTCAAATGAGATGGATATTTAACAAATCTGTTTTTCATACACTTCAATGTAAAAAAAAAAATAAAAAAACGATCCGGTTGTTATTTATTTATTTTTTAGCTGGACCATAAAGTCTACACAACTTTCCTTGTCCTTTTATGATAACTGATGGCTGCTGGATTCATTTCATACGGATGATTTCTGGACCTGTGATCTTAGCCTAACCTTTACAGATGGAAAGATATACGTTTGTACAAAATCACAGAAATCTATGTGGTGTAATGATTTTTGATAATTGGATCAATATGATGGCTGCTAGAGATATATCAACACGTTAACATTCAAACAAACATTTTACATACCCTTGTACATCCAGGTGTCGCACCTAAGTGAGGGAATGAAAATCTTGGCTTGAGTTTTGCTATCCTCAGTATTCCCCAACTCCAGCCTCAAGAGCCACCAACAGTGCATGTTTTCAGGATTTTCCTTAGCATCCACAGGTGATGATGTAATTACTTGCACAGGTGATGGTTTCAATACCTGTCCAATATTAGGGAAACCATGAAGACATGCACTGCTGGTGGCTCCTGAGGACTGGAGTTGGGGAACACACACGGTTCTAGCTTAAAGGGGTTATCCGGGATTTTTATTTAAAAAAAAAAAATGTGCAAAACACTAACAGACAGGTACTGCGACCTAGCTGGCTGTTGTGCCCAGCACCATTCACTGCCGTTCATCCCCGCCATAGAGTGGGCAGAGACCACTCCTGCTGGGACAGCATGGTGGGGTAAACCGAGTGGAGGAGGCTTCTCAGCTATGCTCTGTGTAAGCAGCAGGACAGCCAGTCTCCTGTTGATTGACAGACGGCTCCCCGCCACCTGAATGGGGGAGCCGGCTGTCAATCAGCGTGACGTCAACTCTAACGGCTGCCGACAGGGGAGAAGCCTCCCTCTCTGTTGACATGACGTCAGCGGAAGCTGACAAATCCAGACAGGAGCCCGCTCTGTGCTCTCTCCATTTTGGCAGTGATCGGTGCTGGGCATAACAGGTGGCAGCTACCTCCCTGTTAGTGCTTAGGCAAATTATTATTATTATTTTTTTTTTTTTGGTGTACAGGGGGAGAGACTAAATCCCAGATAACCCCTTTAATAAGGAGATGACGAATATTGGCACTGTCGACTGCGCTATACTGATAAATAAAATCACCAGATATCCCAACCAAGTTCTAGTAACTTTGTTCACACCTCCAATATATATGACATGTGACATTGATATTTGCATACATTCTTCAAATGTTTAATTTTTTAGATAAAAGTCCCAAACTTATTAGGTGGATTAAATCCAGGTTCTGAATGTAACTTATTTGTTAAATGGCTACATTCCTTAAGCCTTGACGGAGGCTCA
Organism: Allobates femoralis; assembly: GCA_033576535.1. Classification (NCBI taxonomy): domain Eukaryota; kingdom Metazoa; phylum Chordata; class Amphibia; order Anura; family Aromobatidae; genus Allobates; species Allobates femoralis. The sequence continues at coordinate 224,563,571 of JARQOC010000004.1, read as the reverse complement.
TGGATGCCAACCATCATGGCAGCAGCCATGTTTCTTAGTCTTTATCGTTATTAGAATAGGATGACTTACGCAGTGGTCCACTAGTTCAGGAAAGCATCTTCTTAATTACACAATTACAAATTAACATCTGTGAAACGTTTTCTCTATAAAATATCTAAGCTTGTATCTATTGTATTGGATACAGTGCATTTTATTTCTTTGACTGACCAGTTTCTAATGAGTCAAAAAATTTATGAAATTACAATAGGGAAGACTTGTTTGAGTATGTGACCATTAGTCCGCACTTTACCCCTCTGTGGAAAATACCATTAATGCTTTTTTTCTTCTTTGGGGGAGGGTGGGATTCACTGTTTCTTCAATAATTCTTTTGGAGAGCAGTATTATCCGAAATGCTGTAACATCTTTCACACTTTAGACATCTTGGACTATAAAGCAGGCTTGTAAAGGTAGAATTGGCGTTGAGTCTGCAACGTCTCCTTTGCCTAATTCGTGTCAATCCCAAGTGAACTATTGACACAGGTTTACGATGAACTTTTTTTGGATATTTGTTATTTCTGAAAAAAAAGTCCAGTAGAAAAGTTGTCGTAAGCGTAATTACTGTTACTTCATTGTGTCAAATATTCTTATTGCAGTCAGTTAAATATTTTTTATGAAGAATAAAATGGCTGGAATTTTCTTGTATTTCTGAACCACTTCTTAATGAAACATCCAGACTTTTTTTTCACTCAGAAGCCAGACAAGTAGTGGTGTTTTTTTTTTTTTTTTATTACTTTTTTAAGAAATTGTTTTACAAGTATGTCAGTTATCATACCTCAGGTGTGCAAGAAAAAAAATGAGGGAACTACTGTGAAGGTTTCTTCCCATAAGTATTATAGCTGTGGTTATTGTCCATTTTGTGTGGAAGGGGGAAATGTTTAAAAAAGGGGAGTTCATGTAATTAACTTGTTCTCTAAAGGGGCCAAACATAATGCATATTGTCGGTAGTCTGAGATTTGTAAGAGTCCATGTTCTGTATGTGCACAGAAATTCCTATTTGCTCTTTCAACATTTAATGTAATAAATAATGTAATAAGATATAGCTCATTCGTTGATGTCAACAACTTTTTAAACATATAAAAATGTCCTCATTGTTGTATGTAAAGTATATGCTTGAGTATATGACATCTTTAAAATATAAAAAAAATTGGTTAAACACATTTTAAAAGGCATGCTAAGCTAAACTCACCAAGAACTCTGGCTTCATTTAAAGCAGGGGTCTCAAACCGCATGCAGCCCCAGGGGCTTCACAGTGCGATCCGCGACACCTTGGACAACATGAGGATGTCTGGGTCCAGTGTGTACGGGGCCGCTGCAGAGCGGTGTGCTGGAGACTGCGGCTTTATTATCACTTCCTGCGGCTGCTACAAGAAGCTCCTCCGCTTAGCTACATCAATGGAAGCCGGAGGGCCAATCAGAAACCTCAAGTGACGTCATACGCTGACACTTGAAGTTTCTGATTGGCCCACCGGTTTCCATTAATGAAGCTGAGCGGAAAAGCTTTTCGTAGGGGCCGCATGAAGTGATAATAAAGCTGCAATCTCCAGCACACCGCACCGCAGCGGCCCCCTGCACACTGGACCCCCCGGCATCATTAAGGTAAGAGAGTGTGTGAAAAATTGTATATGAGAGAATGTGTATGAGTGTGTGTGTGTGTGTGTGTGTGTGTGTGTGTGTGTGTGTGTGTGTGTGTGTGTATGACAGTGTGTATGTGCGTGTATTAGAGACTGTGTGTATGCAAAAAGAAGAGAGACCTGGTTGGGACATCACTACAAAGTGGCATCAGGATGGGGACATTGCTACAAGAAGGGGAACAGGATGGGGACATTACTACATTGAGCGAAAAATTCTGGAATTACTAAAAATGTGACGTAGTCCTACAATGAATGCGGCCCCCGGATATCATTTTTTTTCTATGTGCAGCCCATCAACCCTGCCAAGTTTGAGACCCCTTATTTAAAGATTAGTATTTATTATAATTCGCTGCTATAGAGACAACATATTCCATAGCGTTTTACATTACATTGTCATCACTTTCCATATATGGGGCTCACATTCTAAATTAACTATCAGTATGTCTCTAAAGTGTGGGAGAAAACCCATGCCAACACGAGGAGAACGTACAAACGTTATGATTTACTGCTTTTTTTAAAACTTTATTTGAAGCAAATGATATTGTTAGGTTCTGCTTAATAGGCAATATTTGAGCGTAGGTTAAGGTGCTACTGAATAATTGCACTGTGCTGAGGCTCCACTGCAAAGCCTGTAAAAATTGCCTAAAAGTGTCCTAAAAAGCATAATTTTCACCCAAACCAGAACCTACCGGAATGATTGAAAGAAGGATAAAGGCATCGGGTCTCCGCTGGCAACACTGCAAAATCAACAGGCCACAACAAAGTCTCATGGCCACTTTACAGACACCAACTTATCTGTCCAACTTCTGAACAACTTACTGGTTGCAGTGAAATCATGGACACATTGCTCCATTTTGTGGCTGTGTACAAATGGAACAATGTGTCCATGATTTCACTGCAACCAGTAAGTTGTTCAGAAGTTCGACAGATAAGTTAGTATGTGTAAAGCGGCCATCAGACTTGAGTAGGCTGCCTGTGCTAAACCACCTGGCTGCAGCCTGCAATCCTGATTCCCTAATCCATGCCAGTGACTGGCTTGGAGTGGTCCCCTGAAGACTCGACCATTCTCCACCACACCGAGGAAGATGCAGACTCACAAATCATGAGTAACAAAATTAAAAGAAAGGCTCACGTGAATGACTTTGTGGGCATTAACGGAGTCACAACCATAATCATTCCTATTCTATACACTGACAAGGAAGAGTCAATATATGACATGGAACATGAAGTAGAAAGGAGCTCATAATTCCCACCTAAGGAAAGGCCCAGACAGGACCTTGGAGAATCTCCTAAATCAATTCAAGTCCTTTTAAAGGAGAACACCAAATCAGATCAAAACAACTCTGGTTCCACTCTGGATGCAACAAGTATCAAAGATATCATGGTGGCTCTTCACACTATCCAAGAAACAAATTTCTGCAAGACGTTTGATCAATTACAAGCTTCCATTGATGAGATTGAAATAAAGAGTTTTGAAGTCTGAGGAGAAAATTGGTGTCATATCTAAATCCCAAATTACCATAGAAAAGGATAAAACAAAACAAAAATTGCAGATCTAAACGAGAGTAGCATTTTTAGATTATAATTCAGTGTCTTAGTGTATGTTATATTAAATGCCTTAAGTCACGTCCTCAGGGGCTGACTAATTGGGACATACAAACTGACTGACTGATACACCAATTTTTATTGTATACTAATTCACCAAGAGAGTCTCAATATAATTGTAAGAAGCGACTGAGAGAAAGTGTGTATAATTGGTAGAACAGTTCCAACATGATGTGACACCATTGTTGGGCTGTGTGAAAGAAATATATCCAACCTCCTCACAATAGGAGAAATAAATTGGAGACACAATAAAGACGTGGAAATTGATAAAGGAACCTTCCTTGAGGCTACATATAATCCCTACATAATGTCAAAGGGTACAAAATCAACGCATATAGTCACTAGAAATAGCATATCATCAGATAGTGCTACGCTATGAAGTGCAAAAAGTGCTTACCCATCATATGATAAGGTGTCCATGTGAAGAGATGAGCAAATTTTCCCCAAAGATGTTTGCCAATTTTAAATTTGGCATGAACAATGACTATTGAACATTGACTAATTAGTTTGCGGTTGGAAATCCAAGCAATATACCAAAAAAAATCGCAAATGTGGCTTTGTTCAGGAAAATTTTTTAAAATTTAAAATGGTTCTAAAAGTTTCTCTGTGGTCAAAATGGTCTCTGGAAGACCTGCTGGCTAGGAACAACACCTCACCTTACGATTAGGAGTGTTCCCAGCCAGCGGGTGCACCATTTTCCTTCAACCTGTAGAATTTTTTGGAGCTTTAAAAGATTTTTTTAAATCTTACTGGATGCTGCAGGGGTTTTGACTCCTGCAGGGTGTGAATTTTGCAAATTGTTACAGATCTGGCAGCAGCTGCGAAGTCCAGGAACCATACAATGTCCTTTATACATCTGTTTAAGAGATATATCTAAGGCGGCCGTCACACGCTGAGATATCTCTAGCGATATTGTAAGCGATAACGTGCACGTGCAATCGCTTACAATATCGCTCACATCGCTGGTGAGATGTCACACAGACAGACTCACCAGCGATGCGGAGCCGCGATCTCGCTCGTTACTATGGTACACATCGGGTTACTAGGGCCGTGCGTCGCTTAGTAAGCCGACGTGTACCATAGTTACCATCTCCCAGCATAGGCTCTGCCGCTGGGAGATGGATCATCGTGGTGTCATACACCACGATGAAGGAGATCATGAAATCGTTAATCGCTAGATCTGAGAACCGGACCTCAGATCAGCGATGTCACGATCAAGCGATTTAACATCGTAAATCGCTTGATTACATGCATCGATTTTAAGCCCGATATCGCTTAAGCGATCAAAAAGGAGATCGCTTAAACGATATCGGGCAAGATATCTGTGCGTGTGACGGCCGCCTAATATATATTTACCTAATCCTGTGTGTCATCAGCTTCCGGCCCGATGTCCACGAATCCCACAATGCACCTCGCTGACCGGAAGCTGCGCCATATTAGTATACCCAAGTGATGAGTATGCTAATATGGCATCGGTTGGCGGTGATACCGACATCCTCTGCCGATGCCCCAAACGCTACCTTACCCGGCATAGCCGCAGCACCCCACACGCACGCCACTTTACCGATAGCCTCTGCACAGTTACAGGTTGCAAGACCTGCGGTGATGTCACAGTCATGTGATCAGTCACATACCTGTCACATCACCACAGCTGGGACTGCAGTGACACAGACTGCAGCAAGGACAAGGTGCATAGGAGAGGGGAGAAAGGGTACAGGGGGGGCAGAATGACTATAGGGGGACAGAAAGACTACAGGGGAGGGGCCGAAAGAGAGCACAGGGGGTCAGAAAGAAAATGGGGCAGAAACAGTACAAGGGGAGCCAGATAGCGCACAGTGAGGTAGAAATAGAGAATGGGGGGGCTGTAGAGAGTGCACACGGAGGGAGAGAGCGCGAGCGTGCAGAGGTAGAGAATTTGCACCCAGGGAGAACGCACACGGAGGAGAGAGTGCGAACAGCCAGAACGCGCACGGAGAGAGAGCACATGCACGGAGGTAGAGTGCGCACATAGGTAGAGAGCACACACGGAGGGAGAGAGCCTGCACAGAGGAGGAAAGTGCGAATGGAGGGAGAGCATGCACAGAGGTATAGAACGCACACGGAGGGGGAGAGAGTGTGCACAGAAATAGAGAGCACACAGTGAGGTGGGGAGAGCGCATGGATGGAGAGAGAGCGTACACAGAAGGAAAGCACACATGGAGGGAGAGAGAGCGCACAGGGGGATGACAGCTCAGAGGAGACAGCACAGGGGAGGAGATATTACATACAGGGAGGAGGGGAGACAGCACAAGGGTGAGAGTAGATGAGAAGAGAAAATCGCACTGGGGAGAGAGACAGCACACAGTGGGAAGACCACTCAAAGGACAGCGCACATGAGAAAAGAAGACAACATGGGGAGAGAGCGGATGTGGGGGAGATAGCCACTCCTCCTAGCACCACAAAGCCTGCCCCAATCGTAACATCACTGTCTTCCCGATGCAATATCATTGGGCCTCTATATAGTATATGTATATATACAATAATATTTTTTTTTTATGTAGAGCAAACCTTTATGCTTATAGAGGGTCAGCAGCATGCAAGATCATCTTTTCTACACTTATGTAATAGCAATTCATATACAAACAGCATATGGCTATTATATGCTTCACATACAAGGCCTTATAGGTCTGTTTACCCTCATGAAACACCATACTATGGATATTGTTTCTTGAAAATTTGCAATCACTTTTTCATTACAAAATTTTAGAATACAGGCTTCAGGCATGTGCACAAGTGTGTTATATGTATCATTAAAGGGGTTCTTAAGGTTTTTTTTTTATAAAATATTAAGTGTATATGTAGGCTGTAGAATTTTGACAGTTTGTAATTTACCCCATCAGCATTTTGCAGCGTTACCTAGATATCACTATTCTGCGTGTGGAGGAGACAGACAATGGGCGTGCTTTGGAGCTTGGGTGAACACGTCACTACTTGTCATTTGCACCCACTCTCCTACAAACACACCCCAGGCTGTAAGAAGCCCTCCCCAGTTCCAAGCATGCTCTGCCCACTCCAGTTTCAGCATGCCCGCCTCCTCCCCCCCTAGTCTCAGCATGCCTATCCCCTCCACACTGCATTCCCCTATGTACACTGTGATAGAACTACCGCATTGCACTGAGAGCGATCATCTCTTTTACACTGTGACAAATACACAGCTCTGAGAAGATGAGCGCTCTGTGCTGTCGTGTCTGTGCTCGCCTCCTATGCACGTGCCCGCGATGATGTGATATGAAGCGCTAAACCTCACAGCCACCGTGCCCTTTCTATGCAGCAGAATGAATGAACAACTCTGTGCACAGGGGGGCAGGGCAGCTGTGAGGTTAAGTGCTTCATATCACAATCTCATCGATCAGCATGGGCACAGGGGTGGAGGTGAGTGCACTCACCGCAGCAGTGAGAGCGGCCATCTCAGAGCTGTGGATTTGGCACTGCAATGCATTGTTTCTATCACAGTGTACATAGGGGAATGGAGTGTGGAGGAGGAAGACATGTTGAGACTAGGGGGGGCGGGTATACTTGGGTTCTAGGGCGGACACGCTGGAGATTAGGGGACGGGGAGTGGCATGCTTGGGACTGGAGAGGGCTTGATGCAGTCTGGGGCGTGTTTGTAGGAGAGTGGGTGGATATGACAAGTAGTGACGTTTTCACCCAATCTCCAAAGCAAACATGCCCCTTATCTGTCTCCTCCACACGCAGAATTGTGATATGTAAGGTAACCCTGTAAAATGCTGACAGGGTGTAAATTACAAACGGTCAGAATGCTGCAGCCTAGATATACATTTAGGTTTTATAAAAAGCCCGGACAAGCCATTTATTATAATGGTTATAAGTCTGGAACACTTCAACATATCTTAGTGATTCCAAGACTGATTTTTCATGACATATTGGACTTCATGTTAGTAGTAAATTTAGGATGATGTTTTTAGCATTTCTTTGACCAAATAGAGTGTTTACATGCAGTGACAGTTCAAAGCCATTACGGGTATTGCCGTCATTGGTCATTAAGGGGTTAATATTGGACCTGTCTGTACATTGCTGCCCACTAGCCTTTTTCAACATTCCAGATGAATTCATGGTGATGGTGACTTGTCACTCTTTGTTTCATTGCAGCCATTTGGTAAATTCAAAAAAGTTCATTTTTTTCTCATTAATGTACAATCTGCACCCTTTTGGCTGAAAAAAACCCTGAAATGTAGACATTTTTGCAAATTTATTAAAAAAGAAAAACTGAAATATCACGTAGTGATGAGCGAGTGTAATTGTTACTATTAGCTACTCGCACAGATAGTACAGTATTTGCTATACTCGTTACTCATGAGTATCGCAGGTGCTCGTGAGTGATGTGTCGATCGTTATCGATCTGACGCAAAGTGCCAGCTCCCTTCAGTACACAAAGTGAGCTAGCACCTTAGTGAGAGCCTTTTGAATGTTAGGGTACCGTTACATGTTGCGATATCACAATGCAACATCGACAAAAAGTCACGTGGTGTGGTTGTTGCAGTTGATATCGTTCGTGCGTTGTGTCGTGTAAATGGGCAATGCGACTCGAAAAAATCATTGGTACGATATTGCAAGAAGATTATGCAAGCCCTTCAACCGTACGATATTGCATATGCATGTGGCATGACGTGCTGTGGACAGCGCAACTACGATCTTGTTTGCAACTTCCCCTATTCACTACAATGTTAACGCTCGGACGATGGGTTGCTCATACCCAGCGCACAAAAGTTGAGGACTACAGCCTAGTTGTGTTGCCTGCCGATATTTTCCCTGTGTGACATCTACTATTCGATCTTGGACAAGTGCCAAAAACGTGCGCGCTCCCGTGAAATCGTATGCGATATCGGAACGATATTGCGATGTGTAACGGTACCCTAAGGGTCTCTCTGGGGGGCACAGCAAGGTGTTTTATGCGGTAGAAACTTAAAAATAAAAAAAAAAGAAACACTTGTTTTATAGCTGTATGTGTGGGCAGAGCCTATCACTAATTGACTAACAATGGACTCACTATTCGGACCAATATTCATGTATTGAAAACTACTCATTATGAGTATAGCAATGCGCATATCGAAGCCAGGCCGATCACGTGATTAGGCCCACAATCATCGGGCTGATCATGTGACTAGGCCCATAATGCATCGGGTCAATCATGTGATTAGGCCCATAATGCATCGGGCTGGATATGAAGTTCCAGCTCAGCCATTACAGCGGGAGATTCCAAAAGGAGGCGGCAAAGCGCCAGGAGGGATGACGCCCAGCGGGGCATGCTAGAACACATAGATTCTGGAGCCCACCTTTCCAGTCTCCTAGATGGAGACCATATGTAAGTTCAAATTCATTTTTCAAAATCGTTATAGAATGCAGTCCCTAATGAAGGAGCTAAGCAGGCTCTGAAAGACGCTTGGATGGATCCAATAATCCCCAAGTAACTGAAGATTTGGGCTTGTAGTCTTTTGTAGCAGCTCGGACTGACTACACACATCCTTTTGAATCTAATCATTTAATCTTGCCTCTTTTTTTGGATATTTGGTGCAGTGGGTGGTCTTTTCACTGCCTGACAGCCAAATCATAAACAAAAAAGCTATCATTCACTAAGAGGACCACCTATTGGGCCAAAAACTCTAGAAAGAGCAGAGGTTTAAATGATGAAAACACAGATTATATTGAATCTTCTCACAAAACTATACTTTGCTCCCCCTGATCTATAAAATGGGGCATACAGATTGATGGCTTTTTCATGATGACAAGTCAATGTTAATGACTTTACAATTGCAAACAGACTTTAGAGAAGTGTAGGTGACCATGGAAGAGTTGTAAGTAGTTACGGGATATAGAAACCTCTGAAAGTAAACATCACCATCTTCTGGTCAAAAATGGTAAAACAAGGACAACTGCCAAGAAGAATGTCAGCAGTGGGAATTAGAGAGCAATGTGCACATTCCCCAGGGGAAGAATATAGACAAGACGTCAGATCAGGTGACATTTGTGTATCCGTTACTAAATATAAAAGGGTTGACCAGGCCCAAAAGAGGGGAGTTGGATCCAGAATCCTCATCAGTAAGGACTGGTGTCAGCGAAGTGGACTAATAGCCTCATTTCCACAGAAGGGTCCAAGAGTGGCCAGATCCACTAAAGGTACCTTTACACACAGAGATATATTGCTTGCAATTCACTGGTTGCAGTGAAATCATGGATACATTGTTCCATTTTGTTGCCATGTACAAATGGAACAATGTGAATTGCAACAATTATATCCTGTGTGTAACGGTACCTTAAGTGACCTGAGTACGAAGATCTGTAACCTTAGTAGAAAGGAAGATGGTGACTCTAGCTAAGAGGAAGATCCGTGATCCATGCCAAAAGAAGCCTGAGATGTATGTGAGTAGAAGAACTGTAAGTGACCCCAGTACCTGAAAGCCCCAACTTTGTGCTCAAGCCGCAGACTATGCCAGTCAAGGTCCAGAGCCGGGTCATTATTTCCTGCAGAGAGATGTTGTATTAAGTGGGGACTTAGGCTGTGCTTCAGAACATGGAGGCAGTCAGGCTGTATAGTGTGTGAGAAATCCTCCAAATTTAACATGCGACCTAAGGAGCAGTGTCTCCAACCCCGCTAGAGCCTATACACTGTATAATATTGTTTAGTTAAGTAGATGACATTAACAAATAGTGACATTGACGTATCCCTGCTAGAGGGATCTACATTATAGTAACGCCTTAGGTGACTATTAGTGGTAAGACTAATACTGTGTAATTATTACTGTGTAACGAATATTATGATAGCAGTCTGTAAAGTTGTGCAATACCAATCTCACATTTAAAGTGCTAATTCTTAAACAAAGTTAATAAAACCGTTGTTGGTTCAGTTACTCCTCATTCTCTGCGCCGTTGCATCCGATTCACTGCAGAACTCTACAAAGGTGAAACTTTTGCTAAAAACTTCTTTTTTCCTTTCAATAAATGAAATGATTATTAAGAATTTGGAAAAACTTAGCACCTGTGTAAAATTAATAGAGTGGATTCTTGGATTCTTTCAAAAACAAGGGTCAAAGTCACTCTCCCTCCCCCGGAAAATAGGAAGAACCATAGGTTTTGTAGATTTCTAAAATTAGAAGTATGTTGACATCATAATCACAGTGAAATTAATTTTTTTCTCCACCTTTAGGCTATGTTCTCGCGTTGAAATTTTGGTGAGTTATTGATGATGCGTCATAAATGCCGTCTTACAGTTCCATTTAGTTGGATGGGTTTTATAGAAATCTCATGGCCACTGTGCTTTTTTATTTTACTCAGTGTAATCTGATCTGCAGTGTATATTTCAAATCTGCTGCATGTCAATTTCTCCCGCAGAAATGCTCAATTTTCTGTACAGATAAATTTGCATCAGATGTAGAAAATCCGCAGGTAAAAAACGCTCATGTATTTTTAGAGCATTACCGTGGCAGAAATGCATTCAAAATGCATGGAGCAATATAAGATCATTATAGATACAAATTTATACATCTAGAAAATATTTTACATTTATTGTACATTAGTCTTAATTTCTATGCATATTTCTTTACCTCCAAAGCCTTTCACCAGCCTACACACTAGAGACAATGTGGATGGGTTTTAGACCATGCGCAATCTGCATGGCATCTACATATCGATATACAATTTTTCTGGATTTGATGCATGTCACCTACAAGTTATAAGAGCATAGCTTTCCTTGACATTCAAGGCTGGTGGCATGTGACTGGCATTTTCATGCCCTACTGAATCTATAGAATGCCGTTTCTAAATACTGGATGTAATTATGGTCTCTGCTGTGCTTAAGATTAAATAGAATGGTAATTCGGAAGAAAGTCAAAAATATCTGAAAAATACTGCACATTAATTGTCAGCAGGACACATGTACGAACCCTTATTGTAAGCCATGACTAAGAGCTATTATGAGTCCAAGTACGTCAGACATGACTCTTTAGAAAAGTGATTTTCCAGCACTGTGTTAACTTTTTGTTCTGCATCTATTATCTAATCAAACAATAATAGGACTCTACAGCAAAGAAACTACGGGGGAGAATTTTCATGGAACTGGGGGTGTGCTTGACACTAGTCACTACTCACGGACTTGCCATGAGACAAGAGTCATCAAGCTGTCTGGGGTAAATACCAAGAGGGCTCATAGTAGACAAATGGAAAAGAAAAAAGTGTAGTCAGATCTAAGTCCGAGGTCAAAGGATCAGGAAGGTTCAAGACAAAGATGGTAAGCCAAACAGGTGGTCAAATAAAAATCGAAGGTCAACAACAGAAATTAAAATATAACATAGAGCAAACACACACCACTTGAGCAAAGATACAATTGGCCATAGTCTGACCATTGTCAGAGCGCTAAGTAGCAAATTAATTATCCAGAACGGATGACACCTGGAAGAGATCCCACAAAACCAAACCAGCACAATAGCACAGCTGAACTCTCATTCACATTATTCATACCTCTACCTCAGATTGTAAAATTGAGCTTTCACTCACAATCCTGACAGCTCAGCAAGTCTTCAATCCCATAAGGTGACAGAGCTGTCATTCACGACACCATGAGTAGTGGGATCATGACAGTACCCCTTCTCCTTAAGGTACCGTCACACACAGTGATATGGCTTCCATATCGCTAGCGATTTGACATGAGTGCGCACGTTCCGGGCACTTTTTTTCACATCACCATGGATCTGTCACATATAGTGATTTTGCGTGCCATCTACAGCAATCCTGCGTTCCGAAATCGCCTGGCGCAGACCGGAAGCATGTTCCCTTTCCCACATTGCTACGTCACACGCCACCACCTCAACAGCGATGTGGCCGGAGAGTGTGAGTACGCCGAGGAGACAGGCGTGCCAGAGTGTTTCTCACCACGCCCCTACCACTCCAATTGCCCACCACAACTGCGTTACCATTGGTCAACCAATGGGAACGTAGGAGCTGCCACCTATCGCGGCACACTGGGCACGCCAAACAGAACGCTCAGGCACGCCTCAGGAATTGCTTCCAGATGGTCTGAGCTCGCTTTATACATCGCTATCGCCCTGTCACACGCCTTGATGTGCAGAAATCACCTGGTGGATATCGCCAGATTTCACTGCAGAGCAGGGCGATCAGGCGATACTCCACCGGCGATTTCTCGACGTAAAATCGCCCTGTCTCACTCCACTATACACAAGCAATGTCGCTTCCACATCGCCAAAATACACGAATTTACGGCGATATGGAAGCCATATCGCTGCGTGTGACGGTACCTTAAGGGTACCACCAAGCCCCATGGATTGCCAGAAAACCTACCAATAATGCCCAGACCAGACGATCAGTCTCCATAGCTCAAGCAGGAACCCAGGATCTCTCCTCCAATACGTATCCCTTCCAAGGAATGAGATACTAATGGAAATTATGGAGTATCCGAAAACCAACAATTCTTTGTACTTCATACTCTGTCATTGACAGGAACCGGAGATCGCCGGGATGATAGAGGCAAAACTGAAGGGACAAATTGCTTAAGCATTGATGTACAGAACACATTTAGGATGCGAAAAGATGGAGGAATTTTAAGTCTAAAGGCCACCAGATTGACTACATCCAAAATCTCATGTAGGATCCAATTTCACTGAAACAACTTTTAGCTTAATATTATTAGATGAAAACCAAACCTTATCATTTATTTTGAATATGAGACCCGTCAATCATTTCTGATTGGCCTTCCACCCCAATATTCTTGGAACCTCCCTCCAGACAGCCCAAGTTTCATTACAGCAACCTCCACTCCAGGACACCCAGAACTCATGCTAGAGAATTCATCATAATGGGAATGAAAACCATAGTTACAAAAGAAAGATAACGTTTTAGAATGGTTAACCTGATTGTTAAAGGCGAACTCAGCAAGAGGTAAAAATAAGAAAATATCATCCTGCTTAGCCGCAACGAAACACCTTAAAATTTGTTCCAACAATTGATTCAACCTTTCAGCCTTAGTTACTTTCCGGCTTGTAGACAGAGGAAAATGCCAAATCAATCCCTAATTTCTTACAAAACGCTTTCCAGAATTAGGAGATAAATTGCACCCACCTATCATACATACGTACATATGATCCACGATGCAAAGATAAAAGGTACACCATGCAATCTATATTCAGAAAAAAACACTACAAGGACATTAATTCATAAAACTTACCAAAAATAGCCAAAAGATCTGATATCCATTGCACTTAGCAGGACACAGTAGGCCTAGAAATAAAGGCAACACAAATGCATAATACCGATGCTCAATCACTCTCAACCTACCATAACATGGAGGAGGTTATTGGTGGTATTTTATATTGTGATAGGGCGACTCACTTGCGGGCATCAGGAAGCAACAAAAGGCAGTGTCTTCACAAATTATAGGCCAAAACGGTTTATTCACTCCATCAACCGATCACAAACAAATGTGAAACTAGCAGCCTTAAGTGCAGGCCAAAAACAAATAGAAAGGAACAGTCTTTTATAGCGCACCATCTCAGGCGTCGCCTACCTGCATTCACACAGGTTGGTAAGTCACCAGCATCCAGCTTGACCTGGAGACTGCACACACACAAACAAAACTCACGTGCTGAACACCAGGCTCCAGTTTATGGCCTGTAACCACACCCAGCGGTGAGGTATGTGGGTCCTGGACCCGCCCGTGTCTCATAGAACCCATAAGCTGGAACCATGTGCACTAAGTGAAACTCCCAGTGCAGACGTGCACTAGAGCAAAAATACTCCGGCTTATGTCACAGATAACAGGCATCTCTGCAACACATACCTCCTGTCAATTATGCGACCCCTCGCCACCTCACACACCTCCCCCCTCTGCCTAAAGCCGTGGGGCATGGCACTATTCACAACTAGACAGGGGACTCTAGAAAGGGTATCTGCATTGCTATGCAGCTTCCCTGCTCTGTGCTCTACATGGAAATTAAAGTCCTGCAGGGCTAGAAACCAGCAGGTGACCCTGGCATTTTTGTGTCCCTCAACCATCTGAGCGGGGCATGGTCAGACACTAATTTAAACTTTCGTCCCAATAAATAGTAGTGTAGAGTGTCCACCGCCCATTTTATGGCCAAGCATTCCTTTTCGATCACAGAATAATTTTTCTCACAGGGGGACAGCTTTCTACTCAGGTAGAGGACCGGGTGCTTCTCCACTTGTATCTCCTGGGACAGGACTGCCCCTAAACCGACATCTGAGGCATCCGTTTGGAGTACGAATTCTCTCTTGAAGTCGGAGACCACCAGGACTGGTTGCCTACACAGGGCCCCTTTCAGATCTAGAAAAGCTAATTCCACCTCCGCAGTCCACTTGGCCATGGCTGATTTTGTTCCCTTCAGGTCAGTTAAGGATGCGGCCATCATGGCACAATCGGGGATAAACCTCCTGTAATGACCCACGATTCCCAGGAAGGCTTGGACTTATCTTTTGGACAGCAGTCTTGGCCAGGTTTGGATTGCTTCCACCTTCGTAACTTGGGGTTTAATCTCACCTCTGCCGACAACATAACCCAGGTATTTAGCCTCTGCCTTCCCCAAGGCAGATTTCTACGGATTTATAGAAAACCCTGCCTTCCTCAGAGCATCCAACACCGCTTGGACCTTCACCAGATGACTCTGCCAGTCGGGGCTGAAGACCACAATGTCGTCCAGATATGCTGCGGTGTATTCCTTATGAGGCGTAAGGATGCGATCCATGGCTCTCTGGAAGGTGGCAGGGGCCCCCTGCAGTCCAAACGGCATCCAGACATACTGGAAGCACCCCTCCGGAGTGGAGAATGCAGTCTTCTCCTTGACTCCTGGTGCCAGGGGGATCTGCCAATACCCTTTTGTCAAATCCAAGGTAGTGATGTACCTGGCTGGTCCCAATGACTCAATCAGCTCATCGACGCGCAGCATGGGATATGCATCAAACTTGGAGACCTCATTCAGTTTCCGATAGTCGTTACAGAATCTCCTTTCTCCATCGGGTTTTGGGACCAACACAATCAGACTCGACCAACCGCTCTTGGATTCCTCTATGACACCAAGTTTCAGCATACGAATCACCTCATTGGAGATTACCTTCCGTTGGGCCTCAGGAATCCGATAGGGCTTCAGGTTCAACTGTACATGGGGCTCCGTCAGGATCTCGTGTTCTACAACCCTGGTACAGCCTGGCAGCTCTGAGAAAAATCCTGACATTGCTGCTTCTGGCGAGGATTTCCGCTATTGCGACTGTTCCAACGTGATTCTCTGGCTTGCCCAACAAGCACGGCGCTTCCCCAGCCTCTCTGTCTTGCCACGGCTTGAGGAGTTTGATATGGTACACTTGGTTTGGCTTCCTTCGTCCCGGCTGATGAACCTTGTAGTTCACTTCCCCAACTCTCTCTACCACCTCACACGGTCCTTGCCACTTGGCGAGAAACTTACTTTCGATGGTGGGTATCAGGACAAGGACTCTGTGTCCTGGATGGAACTGCCGGACTCTGGCTGAGTGGTTATAGACTCAGGCCTGTGCCTCCTGTGCCTGGAGGAGATGTTCCTTCACGATCGGCATCACTTTCTCTATCCTCTCCTGCATCATGGCAACATGTTCAATAACACTCCATTGAGGTGTAACTTCGGCTTATTTTGCCACATCTAGGAGACCGTGCGGAAGTCGTCCATACAGGAGCTCGAATGGTGACAACCCCGTAGATGCCTGTGGAACCTTCCAAATAGAAAACAACACATACGGTAGGAGACAGTCCCAGTCCCTTCCATCCTTCTCTATAACTTTCCTCAACATGCTTTTGAGGATTTTATTAAACCTCTCAACAAGGCCATCCGTCTGAGGATGGTACACTGAAGTCCTCAGCTGGGTGATATGCAGGACCCTCCATAACTTCCTCATGACCTTACTCATAAAGGGGGTACCCTGGTCAGTCAGGATTTCTTTTGGCAAGCCCGTCCTGAAAAACACGTGAACTAACTCACGGGCTATATTCTTCGCCGAGGAATTCCTCAAAGGGATCGCTTCAGGATAACGGGTGGTGTAGTCCAGGATGACCAATATATACTGATGGCCCCGAGTAGATTTCCCCAAGGAACCAACCAAGTCCATGGCAATTCTCTCGAAGGGCACTTCAATGATGGGCAAGGGTACGAGGGGACTATGAAAGTGAACGGTGGGAGCGGTTACCTGACATGTAGGGCAGGACCTGCAATATCTTAATATCTCCCGATAACACCCAGGCCAGTAGAATCTCTACGTTATCCGTTCCTGCATTTTGTCCGCCCCTAGATGTCCACCCAAGATATGTGAATGGGCCATGTCCAGTACCTTCTGTCTATAGGGCCCCGGCACCAACAACTGCTCCACCCGCTCCTCTCTCACTTTCGTCTCCTGGTACAACAAGTCCCCACTCAGCATAAAATGGGAAAACGGGTATCAACCCCGGGCTCCTGGGCTATCCCATTTATAACCGTGACATTGTTGAAAGCTTCCCTCAGAGTCAGGTGCTTATGTTGGGCAGACCCAAAATTCCCACTGGTCACCCCTACTTCTGGTATGTTCGACACAGGGGACACTACCTCCCTCTCCCCTGCAAGAATACAGAACGGGAACTGCACTGTTTTTGGGTGGGGTGTCACCTTTTCCAGGTTATCCAAACTCCCTAATCCTAAATCCTGCCCCCACAGATCCCAAAACAAGCAAAAGTCCCGGCCTATAATGATTGGGTGCAACAAGTCCTGAACAACGCCAACCTCATGGGTCTTGGTACCGTGGGCCGTTTCAATGTCCACTCTGCCATAGGATAATCCTTGGCATCCCTATGTATGCACTGCACGCCGACCTGTTTCCCCGGGATCAGTTGAAGAGGAAGGGTGGCCCTCATCAGGGTCACTAGACTTCAGGAGTCTAGCAGACCCACCTTTCTCCCATTCACCTTCACGGGACACGCTGGTAGCCCCTCACTGGGTAGACTTTTCACACTGCAGGCAGGGTACGCGTAATAGGAGCAGCGGCGACCCACGCTGCAGTCCATCTGCTCAGGGGTCAGGGAACAACAAGTGGCTATGTGGCACCTCCAGCAAATGATCTCACCCGTAGGGACCTTGGGCATCTCTTCCCCTGCCCCTTTGGACCATGGACACCCCACCCCTTTCTGGGCCTCCACCCCCTGCTGCGACCCCCAGTATGGAGTGGGCAGTCTTGACCCAGGTCCTTCCAGTCCCTGGTACCTTTCCACTAGCCCAATGAGTACATCTGCATTCCGGGCAACCCAGGTCTGTACCGGCCTTGGCAGGAAATGTACAAAACGGTCCATTACGACTCGCTCCACCATCTGCGTAAGCGTAGAGGACTCTGGCTGCAGCCACCTTTGGACCAAGTGCAACAGGACAAACATTTGGGAGCGAGGAGGTCTGTCCCGATGATACGCCCAGCGGTGGACCCACTGTGCCCTGACAGTCATTTTTACCCCCAAGCGTGCCAATATCTCAGTTTTTAATTTGCCTTACTCTTTAGCATCCTAAAAAAGCTAAATCGTAGTAAGCTTTCTGGGACTCCCCCGTTAAGTATGGCGCCAGCACCTCTGCCCACTGGGCCAGCGGAAGTCCCTCTCTCTCCGCAACCCATTCAAAGACCGTCAAGAAAACCTCTATATCATCCCCTGTAGTCATTTTCTGCATGTTTCCCTTACAGCCTTCTGGATGTAAAAATCACCCACTGACCTGGTCGCAGCTGTCGCCGTTCCCCCGGACCGCTTCCGCTAATAAGTCGATCTGCTGCTGATGATGATGATGCTGATCTTGTTGCTGCTGTTTGTGGAGCTGGATCTGCTGTGTCAGTAGCTTTGTGGTCTCCTGTTGCGCCATCTGTTGTTGTAGCATTTGCTGGTGCTGCGCTTGCTGCGTCTGCTGAGCCTGCAACAGGTGCCTCAGTAGGTCCTCCATCTTGTTTGATGCCTACTGCTGGCTTATTGCAGACTTCACTCAGGACATGCGATCCTACTATCACCCGTCTCACGCGCCTGCTGGGAGCTCTGCCTGCATTCTCCTCCAATTGTGATAGGGCAACTCGCTTGCGGGCATCAGGAAGCAACAAGAGGCAGCGTCTTCACAAATTAAAGGCTAAAACGGTTTATTCACTCCATCAACCAATCACAAACAAATGCGAAACTAGCAGGCTTAAGCGCAGGCCAAATACAAACGGAAAGGAACAGTCTTTTATAGCGCACCATCTCAGGCGTTACCAACTTTCACACAGGTTGGTAAGTCACCAGCATCCAGCTTGGCCTGGAGACTGCACACACATACAAACCCCCCCGTCCCCCCCCCCCGTGCTGAACACCAGGCTCCAGTTTATGGCCTGTTACCACACCCAGTGGTGAGGTATGTGGGTCCTGGACCCGCCCGTCTCTCATAGAACCCATAAGCCGGACCCATGTGCACTAAGTGAAACTCTCAGTGCAGACGTGCACTGGAGCAAAAATACTCCGGATTATGTCACAGATAACAGGCATCTCTGCGACACATACCTCCCGTCAATTATGCAACCCCTCGCCACCTCACAATATGTACACAGATGAGGTTTCCATAGGGTGTCAGTCACACATACAAGTATAATGCGGAGTGTCTGTGTGCAGCCTATTGATCACGCCCATACTTTTAGACCAAGTGGGCTGTCCAGCACTATATATATATATATATATATATATATAAGCACCACACAGGACAGATACCTCAGTGGGCCCAGCTACACCCTGAATAAAGATGAAAAGGTGCTAAAAAATGATGAATGATAATGTGAGGTATTGGTGGATATTTTTGCCAAAACATGCAAGCTCATAACCCACATCAAGGGTCCTCACACTTATGAGTCCCTAAATACTATATTCAGAAAAAAAACACTACACCACTACTTTTACTGTTTTTGGTAAGTTTTTTTAATTTATGTCCTTATAGTGTTTTTTTTCCTGAATATAGTGTGGGGTTGGGTGCACAAGTAGAGCATGTTGCTGTTATGGCTGGTCATTTTGAGAGAGCTGCACAGCGCAGATGAGGTCTCCTGTAATAGTGTGGCTACTAGTCGAGAACATGGACTGAACCGGAAAGAAGCCCAGCCTGGAAAAGGTGATCTATTTGACGTCCTCAGGGGCAGCAGGCAGCCACCACCCTCAAAGGAGAAGAGCAGTTGTCTCCAGTCTATGTGCATGGGAGCGTGATCCTGCCTCTGCTGTTGGGCCTCATCGGCAGAGAGATCCAAATGCAGTGCTTGACTGGATGTCAGCGAAAGCATCACTACTAGGAAAAGCTGAAAAGGAGCCTCCGCCTATGCAAGGGGGAGCCTCATCAGAGGAAGACGACGTACCCGCATACCCTTCTGAATTGCCTGCACTGGAAAGGGATTGGAACTGGGAAGAGTTAGGGTACCATCACACCAGGTGACATCGCCGGAGATATTGCTGGCGTTACACGGGGCAAGTTGCCGCCAATAGGCCACGCCCCTGCATTGGCTGCGAAATCGCCGGCGATGTCTCCAGGTGTGACGGTACCCTAAGATAGATAGAGCCACAGGTATTAGAAGGGATGCCACAACTGCAGTCTCTGTCTGTGTGCTCTGTTTGTGCAGGCATTACCCTCCCCCCTCTCTATCACTCACAGAATGCAAATCATTAGTCCTGCCTTCAGCTCCACATCACAGCAGCACAGACAGAGAGAGGGTGGATCCTGGAGCCTGCAAAACAACACGCCCTTGTGACCAAAGAATATAGTTCCTGCTAATTATAATCACTAATGTGTAAGTATTAAAACGTTTTTATGCACTTTCACATGATGATTTTAGGAGACAAAAGAAGTGTGAGATTAGTGATAGGATGCTGCAGGGACATATTTTGGTAGCTTATGAGGTGTTTTGGAGGTAACAGGATCCCTTTAAGTAAATCAGGTGATGTGCATCTCTGTAATGAGGAGGGGTGTGGTGTAATGACATCAACACCCTATATAAGGTGTGCTTAATTATTAGGGAAATGCCTTTCCTTAGGCAAAATGGGTCGGAAGAGAGATTTGATGGACTCTGAAAAGTCCAAGATTGTGAGATGTCTTGCAAAGGGATGCATCAGTGTTGAAATTGCCAAACTTTTGAAGCGTGATCACCGAACAATCAAGTGTTTCATGGCAAATAGCCAACAGGGTCGCGAGAAGCGTGCTGGGCAAAAAAAGTGCAAAATAACTGCCTATGAATAGTGGAAAATCAAGCGTGAAGCTGCCAAGATGCCATTTGCCACCAGTTTTGCAATATTTCAGAGCTGTAACGTTACTGGAGTATCAAAAAGCACAAGGTGTGCCATACTCAGGGACATGGCCAAGGTAAGAAAGGTTGAAAAACTACCACCTTTGAACAAGAAACATAAGATAAAACGTCAAGACTGGGCCAAGAAATATCTTAAGACTGATTTTTCAAAAGTTTTATGGACTGATGAAATGAATGACTTGATGGGTCAGATGCTGGATCAGTAAAGGGCAGAGAGCTCAATTCCGCCTCAGACGCCAGCAAGGTGGAGGTGAGGTACTGGTATGGGCTGGTATCATCAAATATGAAAGATGAACTTGTGGGACTTTTTCGGGTTGAGGATGGAGTGAAGCTCAACTCCCGGACCTATTGCCAGTTTCTGGAAGACAACTTCTTCAAGCAGTGGTACAGGAAGAAGTCACTATCGTTCAAGAAAAACATGATTTTCATGCAAGACAATGCAACATCACATGCATCCAACTACTCCACAGCGTAGCTGGCCAGTAAAGGTCTAAAAGAAGAAAAAATAATGACATGGCCCCCTTGTTCACCTGATCTGAACCCCATAGAGAACCTGCACAAACAGATATCCTCCTAAGATAGCCAAATCTATAAAACCCACTCCAACTTCCAAAAATATTAAGCTTTGATAATTGTGTCTTTTGGGTTGATTGAGAACATAGTTGTTGATCAATAATAAACATAATCCTCTAAAATACAACTTGCCTAATAATTCTGCACACAGTGTACATGTTATGTGTCGTTTTATGCTTGCATGATGCCTTCCAAATTCCTGCTATGGCTGAGGATGGCCATGGTAAGAGGGGAGGAATGTAAGAGGGTGGACTTCCGGTCCTGAGTTCCTCCCTGAAGACATTACTGGTTTTTAGGTGTCTCTGCATGTCTGCATTTTAAGTGTATTGTGTAGAATACACAATGTAGTAGCATTACCACTGACCACCACTTGATGTTGTTCCCTGTACACTCACACACATAGTGTAGGCACTTATTCTGGGAACAGGGTGGAGCTGGTGTAGCGCCCTGCTCACGCAGGTAGCCACAGACTTCTCTAAATGCACAGCTGGGTTTCCACAGCAGGTACCTACTACACACAACACCTTCCACCCCAGCACAGTAGGGGGAGCACCACTTGCTGCCCTTAGGCAAGATCCCCTATAAATACTGCTGCTGGGGGCGGAGTTAGTCAGATTGTGCAGATGCTAGGAGAGCTGCGAAGATGTCCTGGTGGTCGGTGCTGTGATTAGGCCCAAACCAGTGACCCGCAGTGGCCCTTCTATGTCCCGCAAGCCTAAGTGGGACTGAAGGCAAGGAGCATAGTGCAGAAAAGGGAGCGAGGAGCTTGAGAAAGTTCGTCCCAGGAGAAACACCAGATATTGGGGATCCGCACCTGTGGGACACTATAGGACCACAGAAAACACCGTCACACCGTGGAGGCTTCGGCTACCCGGTATCCCCTGTGGGTCAAGAGAGGGAGCCAGACATGGCAGGTCAAAGCCACAGTGATCAGGAGAAGGTATCTCGGAGACCGCACAGGAAGAGAGGAAGACACTACAGTCAGGAAGAGAGAGGAGGCAAGTCAGGCTGCAATCAGGCTGTGCTTCAGACAAATACTACAGAGCAGAGGAGACCTTATACCCACTTGCTGTGGAGACCCACTGTGTAACCTGTCCACCCGTCAGTGCCCTGGACCGTTTTACCTGTTAACAACAGTAGAAGGTAAAAGAGACTTTCCTGCGTGTGTGTATCCTTCTGCTTCACTCCCAGTATCCCCCATAGACTGTTCCAACACTCCCTATACCATCCCAGCTCCACTCCAACCTGTTCCCCCTTTCATTACGCTGCCCCGGAGGTCCAGTCCTACCTGCGGAGGACCACACCATCTCAGCCGCAATACCACCGACCTCCGGCGGACTGTGGCGGCGCTGGTGCTACTTCACCAGAAACTGCAGGTGGCGTCACGACAACAAACTTTAAATAATTCCTTGTACATAAAACCCCCTTTTGAAGTGTCACCCAGGACACGGGATCAGGCGCGGCCGCCATTCCCAGTGACAAAGTTAACCCCTTGCCGTCTGATATCAGAGTACCCCACGGCCTGGGGCTCGACATATCTTTCTGGCGTTCACGAACAGGATCCCGTGCCCGGTATTACCGGGTACTGTGTGCCGTAATATTGACTGTATTGAGTGACTGTTTAAACTACGCCGCCATTACTGCACCGAAGAGCGGGAAGAAATGGGGTATGCCAGTCGCAGAGCGCGAAACTGAAACCCGCCCCTCGCTCAGCCGAGCTTTCCCGAGCGCCGCGGCGTAGTCAAGAAACTCCCTAACTGTTTAACTCTTCAAGGACTGGCTGTAATTCACTAGAGGGGCCTCCAACATGTCGGCCTCTTCCAGCAACGACGACTGTGCGTACGGCGATCCCCAGAATTACACCGGACGGTCCATGGCTGCCTCCGATAGCACTGCCAGCACCTCCGGCGCCATGGGTGCAGTCGCCCCGATAATGCCGATGTCACTCCCGTTCATCCCGGGGGCCAAGTGGTTGCCCCAGTATGACGGACGTCCCGATATGTTGGACGAGTTTAAACTAAATATCAACAGCGTCCTAGATATGTATGCAATGACTGGCCAACAACGCGCTGCTGTGGTACTCGGACAGTTAACTGGCGCAGCAGAAAAAGAGAGCGCGTCTTGGTCTGTTGCGGATCGCAAATCTGCCTCTGCTTTATTCAATAAACTAAGAGCTACCTTCGAGGAGTGCAATGAGGCTGATATACGCATGCGATTCCATCACTGCTACCAGAGGCCGGGGATGACATAAGAGCTTATGCCTGGTGTCTGAAAGAAGCACTGCGTGCCCTTATACATGTCAGGCCCGCCAGTGCACTTGATGAAAACAAGCTCCTCATTGAACAATTCACTCGGGGACTGCTATCCCCTGAGGACAGGCTATCCCCTGAAAGAGATGGCCATCAAAGGATTAAAGCCGGTAGACACCCATGAAGCTGCTATTAAACGGTGGTGCAGTGGTGAGGTGCAGGCTACTCCAAAACCATTACCAGTGTCTGCAGCCATGCACAATGTACAATCTGCTAAGCCTGACAAATATGATTCCCTGAGAGCTGAGATGCGTGCTGAGATGCGCCAGATGAGCAAAAACATTGCCAGATTAATGGACGCTATGCAGTTACAGCAAAGCCCACAGCCAGCACCAAGACCTCAACCCAAGCCTCAGCCGCTGATTCAACTTGCCGACAGCCCGAAGGATGTACTCTGGATGCGAGGGAAGCAAGCTGCAGCGTACAGAGGGAGAACCACTGACCGCTACAGCTCTACTGGGGAGCACATCTGCCGCCGCTGTAACCACAACGGTCACCTCGCCAGGAGCTGTGCTTTAAACGGGCAGTCCCTTGGGGCCGGAGCCAAACCTCAAGACTAGATCAACAAGGCCCAACCACCTGGTACAAGACCTTCATCGGACAGAGGCTGTTTCTGTCCATTGTACTGGATGGCATCCCGACACCTCCTCTACTGGTTACCGGGTCACAGGTGACCACTATCCCCTATATCCTTTATAAAAAGTACTGGGCTGATGCATAACTGAACCAGTCTGAACTAGATGTTACCCTTAATGCGTCTAATGGTGAACCACTCACCGTAATGGGGATTAGGGAAGTGCCCATAAAGGTGGAGACGGTGGAATTGCACAACCAAGGGGTCCTTGTAGTAGCAGAAGCCAGTAATGCAAATGATCCCTATATCATACTTGGTACAAATGTTGTTAGCAATTGCTTGGAGGAAATTTTGTCTTTGCAGACACCGCCAGACCTGGACAGAGGAAGGTTCTCCAGCGTGGGATCAGAGCCATCCTGCACCAACAACAGGTAACAATTACAGGTGGTGAAATTGATACTGCACGGGTGACAGACCCGCTGCCCATTGTGACACCCCCAAAGAGTGAAATGATGATTTGGTGTCGAGCAGCTATAAGTCTGAGATGGTAGGACTATCAAGCGTTAGTGGAGCCCGTCAGCACAGAGCACAGACATACACTGTTGACAGCCAGGGGGGTGGTTGATGTAAACCAAGGGAGAGTACCAGTTCGCATATTAAATTGTGGCAGTGAAGAGGTTTAATTACCCAGGTATACCACCGTTGCCAAATTGTACACAGTCAGCAACAATGAGATCCAACCCGAACCCCACAAAAAAGGGGCAAAACCTGATCAAACAATCGGGCCACTGGAAGACTAGTGCCAGCAGCTCCACGTTGGGACTGACACCACTCCTGTATATGAAAAGCAATGTGTGTACCGGGTAGTACAAGAATTCGAACAAGTCTTTAGTAAGCATCCACTTGATTTTGGTAGGATAAAAGGGGTACAACATCACATCCCCACAAGTACATATCCACCAATCAAAGAGCGGTACAGGCCTATTCCACCTGCACATTATCAAAAAGCCAAAGAAATGTTACAGGACATGAAGGACGCAGGGGTTATACGAGATAGCTGTAGTCCCTGGGCAGCTCCATTAGTCTTAGTCAGGAAAAAGGATGGCAGTATGAGAATGTGTGTAGACTATAGGCAAATAAACCACATAACACACAAAGATGCTTAACCGTTACCTCGTATAGAGGAATCCTTAGCTGCGTTGAAGTCTGCCAACTACTTCTCCACCTTAGATCTCACTAGTGGGTATTGGCAGGTGTCCGTAGCCGAGGAAGACCGTGAGAAGACGGCATTCGCAACACCTATGGGCCTATGTGAATTCAACAGCATGCCCTTCGGACTATGTAATGCACCCGGAACCTTAATGGAGAGTTGCTCCCCTGCAAGACCTCCTAGTTAAGGATTCTCTGTGGAGATGGGCCAAAGAACAAGGAGAAGCGTTCCAGACGATGAAGGAAGCCCTGACAGGAGAAGAAATCCTTGCTTACCCGGACTACAACCTGCCATTCCTGCTGTATACAGACGCCAGCAATGTGGGACTTGGAGCCGTCCTTTCCCAAAAGCAAGACGGCAAGGAGAGGGTAATTGCTTACGCCAGCAGAAAGCTGCGACCCACGGAGAGGAACCCAGAGAACTACAGTTCCTTTAAGCTGCATGTGTGTATCCTTCTTGTCCACTCCCAGTATCCCCCATAGACTGTTCCAACGCTCCCTATACCATCCCAGCTCCACTCCAACCTGTTTCCCCTTTCACTAAGCTGCCCCGAAGGTCCAGTCCTACCTGCGGAGGACCATACCATCTCAGCCGCAATTCCACCGACCTCCGGCGGACAGTGGTGGCGCTGGTGCTACTTCACCAGAAACTGCAGGTGGCGTCACGACAACAAACTGTAAATAATTCCTTGTACATAAAACCCCATTTTAAAGTGTAACCCAGGACACGGGATCAGGCGCGGCCGCCATTCCCCGTGACAAAGTTAACCCCTTGCCACCTGATACCTGAGTACCCCACAGCCTGGGGCTCGACACTGGCAGGGGTTAACTGTTAAAGCGGTTCACAAATGGAGGGAACAATGGAAACTTCCTGGAAGTGGGCAAAATGGAGCCAGTAGCAGAGAATAGGCCCTGCAGAGAAACCAGCATTACAAAAGGGGGTTTAGCTCCCCGGACACCCAAAGCACCACCAAATGAGAGCCCGGAGTCTAGGCCAGACAGGAATCCTATAGAGTGCCCTCAGTGCAGCAAACCTGGGTGTGAAGAGTCACACAGAGAAAGTGAAGTAACGGTTTGGTCGGGTTCCATGCCTGCCAGACTCAGACAGAGTAACAGAAACCAGGAGGCCTATAACCCTACTCGCTGTGGAAATCCTGAAGTGTATACCTCATCTCCGGTCAAGTGTACCCGTGAAGAACACCAGTAAAGGTACCAAAAGACTTTATGCGTGCGTGTCCCTCCTTCCATCTACACCACACCGACCGCGCAACCCTATTCACCTCACTACAACCTACAGCCCCGGGGACCCCCGGGGACCCCCGCTCGTCCTGTAGGGAGTGGTTCCACCTTGCTGCCATCCATCCTCCGGAGGCTCAAGCAGCGCCGGTGCCATCACCGGACCCCTACAGGTGGCGTCACGACAGACATTTTATTATTTTATTGCCATCACCCATCCTTTTATCTGCATCCCCCGGGCCCATGGCCTCAGGCACCGCTACCCGTGACCTTCCCCAGAGACTGAGTAACCGAGTACCCCCAGGGCCTGGGCTGAACGGAAGAAAAGTGAGACAAAAGTGGATACTACCCGGTTTACTGTTTTGGAGCAGGCTGTCAGCCCAGCAAGTGAATCGGACCTTAGAATAGAGAAGGTGCAACCAAGATTGAAGTACAGTGGCACAGGGTTCTGGCTCGTGGAGTGGCACTGTAAGAAGGCTCACAGTAGTGCCAGAGATAGTGTAGCTACAGTGACACACATTGAACCGTGTAGCTACACTAAGGATTGGGATTAGTCTGACAGAATTGTGGAGGAATATATCTGCAGGCAGAACCAGGCCCCCACCCATCCAGATCTCCTACCCTGAAACTTCTAAAGAGAGTAAAATAAAGTATAAGATCTAAAAAATCCTGTATTCCACCTGTCTGCAGCCAGTGGGAACTAGGAACATGAAGAAAATGTTAATTGTTGTTGAATAGATTAAAGGCCACGTTACACACAGATATCTGTTCAGATATTGGTCACAGATCTCTGGTTGCAGTGAAATCATGGACACATTGTACCATTTTGTTGCTGTGTACAAATATAACAATGTGTCCATGATTTCACTGCAACCAGAGATCTGTGACCAATATCTGAACAGATATCTGTGTGTGTAACGTGGCCTTAAGACCATTGTATTTGTAAAAAGATGCAACGTTTTACAGACACATTCTGCACTCTTTAATATCAGCATAAGGTATAGCGGTGTGGCATCCATTGAACAGGTGGAGAAGACAGAGGTTTTGGGCCCAGAGTTATGATACGTTGCCAACCTGTCTGTCCCCACACCTGTTGTCTGTGAAGGTGGCCAGCGTGTGTGATGGTACTGAACCCCTCGCCCACGAATACAGTGCCCAATGTTACCTCTTAAAATAGCAAGTTCACACTACAGCTGTATTATTTTGTTTATATACAAAAAATGGGCTAGGCAAACAACTCTCTGAACCATTGTAGTGTTTTAAAGAAAATATAAATTGAAGATTTGGACAGGGTCCATAGAGACGTGAGTAGTCTGGCTTCGCCCGCTGCCTTTTCTCAGAACTGCTGGTAGTAATTGACAGGTCACTGTGCAGGCTACTGGTCAATCACCTGCCACAGCGCTGAGAAGAGTCGGCTGGGAGTGGCGCCAGGCTAGTCTTGTCTATTTCTATAGTCTTCAGCCAGATCTAACTATATTTTCTGTAAAACTCCATTGCATTTCAGAGAAAATATACCTGTGTGCAATCATGCAGGTGGCTCTGATTCATGCTGTGCATGGTTTGGGCTTGGGCAGCATAATTCAGCTGACAGGCTCCCTTTAAAAAGGATTTCTCATCATCTTAAATAGGTAAGTTCACAACACTGCAGGCCTCTCATTATTAAAAATCCCTCTGTTAATATGAACAGAATTATTATTAGTGTTATTGTTCATCGCTAGATGTCCAGGTTTTCAGCACTGCTTCCATGCTCCTTTATTAGGCTAAGAAGATGTTTTACGAGCGACTCACTGGATCCGGCATCCTCAGTGCTCCTGTTCCCCTCTGATGCTGCAGACGTATAGCTTCCTTTGCTTTCAGTATAGGAGAGTGTGGCGCCCCACATTGTTAGGCGTCACAGTGGGGTATTGCACTCGTAAAAGTGGTATAATTTTCCCCAACTGCAAGTGGATGCTGGGCTGGTGGGTGGGACCCATTTCTGCACTAACCTACTAGACTAGTGGTGGGAGGTTACCTGGGAGTGATATAGCACCTCTGGGGAGAGTGAGGAGAAGGAAGTTGGAGAGGAGTCGAGGAGGAGTGTGGAGCGAGGTGGAAGGTCCAGTAGGTCAGCTGATCCTGAGGAAAGATGAAAGGGGATCCTGAGGGTATCCTGAGAGAGGGTGCCTGACGCGTGAGTCTGGGCCCAAAAAAGAAAGGGAGAACCCCAGCGTGTATTGACCATACACCAGGGAATTCCCCAGTCCACCACGGGCCAGACTCCACCTCTGAAGTTGTCAACGGGCTGCTGCAGTCTGTTCACCGGCTGCAGCACCCTGCCAGACGGAGCTGTCTGCCTGCTTCTTCACTTCGAGGGAAGGGAGCTAGAAGACTACCTTCAAGGAGTAATTGGGTATAGACTCATCCTAGGCGGGGAAGAAAGGACACGGGTCCGTCAACTAAGGCATACCACGGGTACCACCATACCGCCTGGCATCCACTTGCAGCCACCCGTAGAGCTACCTGTTTAACAACTTTTACTGAATTGTGGACATTGTATTCTGATGACTGTTTACAGTTTAAAGTACCCTGGAGAGTGACTTTGCCTCCGTGTCTTTGTGCCAACAAATTCAACCTTCTTGCTTATAGCAACGCTGCCCCGGAGGACCAGCTCCACCTGTAGGGAGATTTGCCATGTTTGCCACAATACCATCGCCCTCCGGAGGACTGTGGCAGCGCTGGTGATCCCTCACCAGGTACTACAGGTGGCGTCACGTGACAACAAACTCTTATCTCCTGTACATAACCCCTCTATTGAAGTGTCACCCAGGCCATGGGCTCAGGCACCGCCACACATGACATCCCCGCGAACCCCTCCGAGCCTGATACCCAGGGCCTGGGACTTGACAAGAGCACTAGTGATGAGCGAGTAGTAAAATATTCGAATTTGGATAGCTTTAACCGAATACTTTGAAATGTTTTAGTATTTGGAGTGAGTTCCTCATTGACTTGCATTGGATTCGTTACTATATCAAAGTATTAAGTTAGAGCTATCTGAATCCGAACATTATATTATCCGTTCATCACCAGAGAGAACATAGATTTGGCAAGTGACATGCCATTTGTCCAAATTGTCAATCAATCAGGAGCACAAGAAAACACCAACCCCCGGAAATGTGGACGCCTGGATGCCGGGGAGCGGTGTGCTCCTGTTCAACAAAATACTACAGTAAGCTAATCTAAGGGTGCGTGCCCACATAGAGGTTTATGGTCGGTTTAGCAGCGAAAACCGCCGGCGGTTTAGCATAGGTTTTATTTAAATTTATGTAACTCCTAAGCAGCGTTAGGACTTACAAGTAACCCTATGTAATTTGGAAAACGCTGTGCACACATAGTGGGTTTATGTGAGCGGATCTGCCAGAGGTTGAGCGGTTTCCTAGCGGTTTAGGAGCATACAGCATGTCAATTCTTCTCAGCGGTTTGTGATCGTTTCTGAAGCAGAAAAGAAAACCGCTTTTAAAACCGCCGGAAAAATCGACTGTAAAACGCTGTTCAACAGCTCCTTAAACCGCTGGGAAACTGCTGAGAAACCGGTGGAAAACCGCTGGAGACTTCTGAGCTCAGGAGTCTAGGCTCCTTCAATTTTCCACCGGTTACTGACGGTATGAACGTCCCTAAACCTCTATGTGGGGCACGCATCCTTAGAATGTGAAATTCAAAAGCAAGTAACCCAGACCCCCTGAGGATGCAGCGTTGCAAGCAACAATAGTTTACTGTTCATCTAAGTATTTACCCTGCTGTTATACTTTGTCACTGCTTCTGATTTTCATTTATTAGTAATTTTCTAGTAGAATTGTTTCAGTGATAATAAAATAATAAAATATATGCAATATATCATTTTACTTATATAGCATTATCATGTTCCTCTGCGCTTTATAGATGTGATCACCACTGTCCCCATTGGGGCTCACAATCTATATATCCTATCTGTATGTCTTTGGAGTGTGGGAGGAAACTTAAGAACCTGGAGGAAACCCACACAAACACTGAGAGAACATATGAACTCATAGAAAAATACAAAATAAAAATAGGGTCAGCTCACCACTTCCAGGAGAAAATGGACCATAATCTGAGGAAGGTCCAGATGCAAAATAACAGTGACTCCAGCTCTATGTCCATAAAAATCTGAAAAACTTTACTCCATGATTTCAATTAGAAAAACAGATTACCATATATACTCGTGTATAAGCCGACCCATGTATAAGCCGACCCCCCTACTTTTGCCCCCAAAATCTGGGAAAACCTATTGACTCGTGTATAAGCCGAGGGTGGACCCCAGCACAGGTATACAGCCCCCAGCAGTGTGGTATACAGGCCCCTCCCAGTGGTATACAGGCCTCCCCAGTGGTAGTATACAGCAGCCCCAGCAGCCCCAGTGTAGTATACAGCAGCCCCAGCAGCCCCAGTGGTAGTATACAGGAGCCCCAGCAGCCCCAGTGGTAGTATACAGCAGCCCCAGCAGCCCCAGTAGTAGTATACAGGATCCCCAGCAGCCCAATGGTAGTATACAGGAGCCCCAGCAGCCCCAGTGGTAGTATACAGGAGCCCCCGCAGCCCCAGTGGTAGTATACAGGAGCCCCAGCAGCCCCAGTGGTAGTATACAGCAGCCCCAGCAGCCCCAGTGGTAGTATACAGGAGCCCCAGCAGCCCCAGTGGTAGTATACAGGAGCCCCAGCAGCCCCAGTGGTAGTATACAGGAGCCCCAGCAGCCCCAATGGTAGTATACAGGAGCCCCAGCAGCCCCAGTGGTAGTATACAGGAGCCCCAGCAGCCCCAGTGGTAGTATACAGGAGCCCCAGCAGCCCCAGTGGTAGTATACAGGAGCCCCAGCAGCCTCAGTAATCCAGGGCCCCCCCCTCGCGCTCCGGAAACCTGTAAAGTAAAATCTTTATACTTATCACTGTCCCCGCCGCCCGCCGCTGCCGACATCACGATCCCCGGCTTCATCCGTCCGTCTTCTTCTGGCTTCCTGTTCGTCGCAAGCAATGACGTCATTGCTTGCGACGAACAGGAAGCCGGAAGAAGGAGGACGGATGAAGCCGGGGATCGTTATGTCGGCAGCGGCGGGCGGTGGGGACAGTGATAAGTATAAAGATTTTACTTTACAGGTTTCCGGAGCGCGAGGGGGGGGGCCCTGGATTACTGAGGCTGCTGGGGCTCCTGTATACGCAAGCCGTCACTGACTCGCGTATAAGCCGAGGGGGGTACTTTTCAGCCCAATTTTTGGGCTGAAAAACTCGGCTTATACGCAAGTATATACGGTAGTCACAATCCATATATGGCGCCCCTGCATCTTGGTTACCACAGTGGTACTGCACCTACTCCACAGGTGTGGTACCATTGCTCTCAGGTAAGACAGGGACACAAACCTGAGACACACCACCACACACCCAACACCCATCCAAACTCCAGGTCAGAGAGATTCTGGGCGGAAGAGGCTATACTTGAGCAGTCTATCCTCTGGCTGAAGAGGAGAAGTAGGTCTAGGGGGTGTGAGGAAGAGTTAGTTAGTCTGAGACAGAGCAATGAAGAGTGAGGAGCAGCAAGATGAAGTTCTAGGGGAGGCTAGTGCCGGGGTGGAGTGGGACAAGTGGGTAGGTCGCCACAGCACCCTGGCCAGAGGAACCCCGAATCTACAACCGCCACCCAGGTCAGTAGAGGAACTAGCTGCATGAGGGGACCGGCCTCAATCTGGTGAGAAACTGCATGTTCAAGCCAGGAAACCGGAGGCTACTGGACTGTATGTGCAGTAGCCAACCCTGTGTACACTCTCAGGCACAGTGACTACAGAGGGTCAAGAAGATGTGCCAGGCTGTCACTTGACTCGGCCTGAAGTCACCTGCCTTGGACTAGTAGCACAGAGGCGCAGGACAGGAGGAGAGATCAGCGCAGAAAGGGCAGCAAAGAAAGGCTTATAAAGGGTGTCTCAGCAGAGTGTTCCTGTACTATTTGAGGACTGTCCAAGCCACACACTGGAAGAGCACAGTGCCTTGGCTGGGTCTACCAGAACTGCATCCCCTGTGTCTGTCCACTTCTTCTGCGCCTTCCTGCACTACTACCACCATCATCCACACTGGGGGCCCGCTCCGCCTGTGGGGAGTGTTTCATCTAAGCTGCCACAACATCTATCCCCTGGGGTCCAAACAGCAGCGCTGGTTATCCCTTTTAACGACCGATCGCTGTCACGACTTCCAGGGGGGCCACCATGACACCCTGAACTGTTGAGCCCTGGCCCCATGACCGCTGCACATACAAACATAGTTATTAAAATCAAATGCATTTCGTTGCAATAAGAGGCTCTTTAATCAATTAAGTAAACTGGAGAACCTGGAGGAAACCCACACAAACACGTGGAGAACATGCAAACTCCTTGCAGATGTTGTCCTTTGTGGGATGTGAAGCCAGGACTCCAGCGCTTTAAGACTGCAGTGCTAACCACTGAACCACCGTGCTGGGCTAATTATTAGACATTACTAAATATTTCATAGGCTGTAATAAAATACTATGAATGTATTTACTATCACCAGCAGAGGAAATCATCCAGAAATCTGTCCATTTGTTGTATCTATATTGCTCCTCTAGAGGTCCTCACTGTTACGTCCATTGTATCTATGAGCCTTGCAGTTCCTGACATGAGCACTAGGTGTCCCTGAGGCTGTGTGATGGAAATGTCTAGGGCGAGGGTATGCCCGGACACTAACAGGCGTCCTCAGCTGTAGGGAGGGAGTGAGAAGAGTCTGCAGCTCTGTGCACAGTGGTGACCTGCCTGGCACAGCAGGTAAGTCTATAGCTGGGGCATGGTGGGCTCCTGTCTGGGGTAGGTGAAGGCTCTGCAGAGTTGGGTGGGCTCAGGCTCTTGCAGTGACTGAGTGTGTTAAGATTGAACAGTTTCTGGCTGGGGGTCTCTCCAGACGCCAAATCTGTTTCCAAGAACTACACTAAGGGCACTGTCACATGTCAGTATTTGTAAGACAAAATCAGGAGTGAGTCTAGGATAGAAGAAGTTCAGATGTAAATGCTGCCAATGCTGGACCTTATATTAGCACTGCATGGCTGCTGTGCGACCTTATATTAGCACTGTATGGCTGCTGTGAGACCTTATATTAGCACTATATGGCTGCTGTGAGACCTTATATTAGCACTATATGACTGCTTTGTGACCTTATATTAGCACTATATGACTGCTGTGAGACCTTATATTAGCACTGTATGGCTGCTGTGAGACCTTATATTAGCACTGTATGGCTGCTTTCTGACCTTATATTAGCACTATATGGCTGCTGTGAGACCTTATATTAGCACTATATGACTGCTTTGTGACCTTATATTAGCACTATATGACTGCTTTGTGACCTTATATTAGCACTGTATGGCTGCTGTGAGACCTTATATTAGCACTGTATGGCTGCTTTGTGACCTTATATTAGCACTGTATGGCGGCTGTGAGACCTTATATTAGCACTGTATGGCTGCTTTGTGACCTTATATTAGCACTGTATGGCTGCTGTGAGACCTTATATTAGCACTGTATGGCTGCTGTGAGACCTTATATTAGCACTGTATGGCTGCTGTGAGACCTTATATTAGCACTGTATGGCTGCTTTCTGACCTTATATTAGCACTGTATGGCTGCTTTCTTACCTGTGTCGCAGATCCCCTCTAAAATATACAACGTAAGAGATACAAGGTCCATGGACACATACCCGTATACCTATGTATAGTAGGTAAGGTACGCCTGGTAGCCGGTCTGGCACTATCATTGTGCTGCTGTGGCAGAGCATAACAACACAGCTGATCAGCGCTCGGCCATGACCCATCTCTTCTTATACACGATGTTCATTAACTGTATAGTTTACAGTTTTTCGAAAACTTTGTGAAAATGTAATTTCTTTTATGATCCAT
Organism: Allobates femoralis; assembly: GCA_033576535.1. Classification (NCBI taxonomy): domain Eukaryota; kingdom Metazoa; phylum Chordata; class Amphibia; order Anura; family Aromobatidae; genus Allobates; species Allobates femoralis. The sequence continues at coordinate 224,529,111 of JARQOC010000004.1, read as the reverse complement.
TCAAATAGCGTCTCCCTAATACAATGCATTTACCTGCAAGACCCCGTTTGCCAGGCTTGGGGGGTTTCCAGCATCCAGTTTATAACATTAGGGAGTTGTTAGTTGAGCAGTGGATTCACCCATGTGTTATAAAAGAGAATATGTTGTGTTGGTGTGAGGGCTTCCGAAAGCAACCTTATTTTTAGAACCGAACTGTCATAAATAATACATTGCTACACACTTACATGCAGCATGCAGTAATTACACATTTATGACACTGATGTTTTATAGAATCCTATAATCATTACATGTCAATTATTTCAGAGCTGGAACTAGAAATGTGGGTGTTTGATAAGTGTGGAGGCTTTGGATGCATGTATCTTCTTTGGTCCTGATTGAAGCAGACTATAATCTGACATACCATTTACCGGCCCAATATACACATCTGTGTCGACTAGGAATTTATATACTATTTCAAGGAATGCCGAAAATCTACAGAATCAAGGTTGTGGGACACTGAGGATAACATCAGGGACTCTTACAAGATTGTAGTGCAGTTTGGGTAATTTTATGGCTCAGCACACTTGTGAATTCCAGACAATTCTAGTGAAGTGGACCACTGTAGTGAAGAGGTAGTGACCCGCCCCAAGGCCATGGGGACTCGGTACCCGGAAGGTTTCTGTAAGGGGAATGTCATGGGTGGACTGCCCAGGCCCGTGGCCCTGTTGGTCGCTTAAAAGAAAAATGGAAAATAAAAAGAAAAGAATAAAGTCTCGTGACGACACCTGTAGACTCTGGTGGAGGCACCAGCACTGCCAGCTGACCTCTGGGGACTGTGGATAGGCAGCCAGATGTTGTAGCTCTCCGCAGGACGAGCGAGGACCCCAGGGCAGCGATGCAGTGATAGGGTTTGCACAGAGAGATGGTTCAGTAACCGGGCCGCTGCTACAGTCTCTGGGCCGTATGGGATTCAGGCTAGAATGACTGACACACACGCAGGAGTAGTTTCCGTACCTTTACTGTTATATCGGCACTGTCCAGGTTATACTCCAGGAGGTCGGCAGGCAGTTCGGGGTTTCCACAATGAGTAGGTTGTAAGGTCTCCTTGTCTCTTTTCCCGTGATGAGGCCCTTACCGTGTAGAACTAGGCCTGGCCTCCTCTGTGTCTTTCTCTCACCTGTATTGTGGTGTTGAGAACCTTTGTATGGACTACCGCTATTACTTCTCCTGCGGCTCCTGGCTCTCTGGAAGATTGCTCTTCAGTTGTCCAAGAGACTGGAGTCACCTCGGTGAACTGGTGTTTCTGTTGGGCTTGATGCTCTCCTGCAGACTTGGACTCCGGTGTCCATGTTGCGGCCTGGGGTGAACCGGTATTGCTCCTCTGCCCCCAATCTGCTCCTGACTTCACTACTTCCTCGCCTTGCCTTCGACTCTTACTCTCGGGTTCCTCACACTAGCTAAGGCGGTGTTCTGGCTCAGGCCTAGCATGGCTCCGACACCAGGTCGTCTTCCTCAGTACTGCTCCGTACTGAACTAACTAACTCCGCCCCCAGCACCGGTATTTATAGGGGATCTTGCCTGAAGGCAGCAAGTGGAGCTCTCCCTACAGGGTTGGGGTGGAAGGTGTTGTGTGTGTGCGGATACTTGTTGTGGAAACCCCTCCATGCACCAGGTGGTTCTGTGGCTACCCGCTAGGGCAGGGTGCCACAGTAGCAAACACATTGGCAATCCAATATACATCTTACATATATATTTTTTGTGTAATTCAGCTTTGGAACGTGCTTTATGGTCTATGCTTGAGGCACCGTGAATACACGTAGGGTCTATGTGTATGGAGGCATCACATGGCTCCAGATGTTGGGAAGAGTTTAGTTTAGCAATCTGGGTTGTGTTATATGCATGCTGGACAGTGGATGCCATGGGGTGTCAAGAACCATTTTGTTAAGAGAAAAAGTGGACTAACTAACCAGAAGTTGGTTTACTGCCAAATATTCTGTGCATTATGACAAAGTGACATAGCAGTGCATCTATGACCAACGGAGGAGAATCTGGATCTCGACAGTGTAGATCAGGCTATAGATACTGATATCGAGCCTTCACAATGTTCTGAGTGGCCAATGCTGTATGATTCTGTGAATTTAGCTATAAGAGTTGTGTCAATGTGAAACCACCACGCTGTTTACCATGGGTTGTGTCTCTTTTGGAGTAAAGCTTAGTTTCAAAGACATACAGTGTACTGTGACATGGCAGCAAGATAGATGGGCTCAAATACATAGTGATACCGATACTAAAATCTAACAAACAAAAATGTAAGGAATGGATTTGTTAACATTACACCATGTTCCAAATTATTGTGCAAATGTTTTTTTCTCTGATTTTCCTAAATGGTCGGTGCAAATGACAGTCAGTATAATAAAAGTCATCACCCGTTAGAGTATACATTGAATTTCATTGAAGAAACCTCCCAATGATACCAGTATAATATTCAAAATATAAAAAAAAATCTAAATGCTCTGTTCCAAATTATTAGGCGCAGTACAGTTTCTATAAACATTTGATATGTTTGAAAGAACTGAAAATGCTCATTTGTTGAATTTGCAGCATTAGGAGGTCACATTCACTGAAATAAAAAGCTACTTAACTCCAAAACCTCCTAACAGGCCAAGTTACATGTAAACATAGGAACCCTTCTTTGATATCACCTTCACAAGTCTTGCATCCATTGAACTTGTGAGTTTCTGGAGAGTTTCTGCTTGTATTTCTTTGCATGATGTCAGAATAGCCTCCCAGAGCTGCTGTTTTAATGTGAACTGCCTCCCACCCTCATAGATATTTTGCTTGATCATACTCCAAAGGTTCTCTATAGGGTTGAGGTCAGGGGAAGATGGTGGCCACACCATGAGTTGATCTCCTTTTATGCCCATAGCAGCCAATGACACAGAGGTATTCTGCAGCATGAGATGGGGCATTGTCATGCATGAAGATGATTTTGCTCCTGAAGGCACGTTTTTGCTTTTTGTAGAAGAAAGTTCTCTGTCAGAAACTCTATATATTTTGCAGAGGTTATTTTCACACCGTCAGGAACCTTAAAGGGGCCTGCCAGCTGCTTCCCAATGTTTCCGGCCCAAAACATGACTCCTCCACCTCCTTGCTGACGTTGCAGCCTTGTTGGGACATGGTGGCCATCCACCAACCATCCACTACTCCATCCATCTGGACCATCCAGGGTTGCTCGGCACTAATCAGTAAACAAAACTGTTTGAAAATTAGTCTTCATGTAAGTCTAGGCCCACTACAACCATTTCTGCTTGTGAGCACTGTTAGTTCCTGACAAAAGTTATGTCGCTTATCCATGTTATGTATATGAAAGCTTATAACCTGACGTTAAATTCATCCATTGGTTTTATAAATTACTCTGAATCCCTCACAAATCTAGTAAGTTAAGAAAATAAATTGGCATCAATGCTGAAATATTGATCATTTGATGAAAACAGAATGGTCAGATTTTGGCAAGACAAAAGTTTTGTCGCCTGGTCATATAATGCACCCAACACTAGTTAACATCCTCACCTGTGCACCGTAAATGATCAGTTAATTAGTGGGTGTGTATAAAAAGAAACCCAGCACCCCAGACCTTCACTTGAACTGCAACTTGAGCTCTGACAACAGGCCAAAAATCCACCCTGCGACCAAAGCCTTGATTATCAAGAGACTGAAGACCAGATCCACTGCAGAGGTGGCTGGCACCTTTAATGTGTCTCAGCGTCAAGTACAAAGAATTAAAAAAAAAAGATTTGAAGAGACTGGAGATGTGTTTGACAAGCCCAGGTCCGGCAGACCCCGCAAGACAACTGCTCAGGAGGAACGTTTGTTGGTTAGAAAATCCAAAGCAAGCCCCTCTTCCACTGCAGCAGAGCTCCAACAGGCCTGGTCACCTCAAGTCCCTGTGTCAACTAGAACACTTTGTAGGATTCTGTCTCGAAATGGCCTCCATGGTTAAATCAGTGCCCAGGAGCCAGCACTAAACAAATGGCAACTAAAAAACTATGTGGCATTTGCAAAGTCCCACAGCCTGCTAAACAAATGGATGCTGGAAAATTGGCAGAAGGTGGATTTCTTTGATGAATCTTCAGTAGAATTACACCACAGCCGCCGCAAATACTGCAGGAGACCTACTGGAGCCCGTATGGATCCAAATTTGGTGGTGGAAAGATCATGGTCTGGGGTTACATTCAGTATGAGGGTGTGCGAAACATTTGCAAGGTGGAAGGTAATATCAATAGCCTAAAATATCAAGAAGTATTAGCTACCTCTTACATTCCAAATCATAAAAGGGGTCAAATTCTGCAGCAGGATGATGCTCCATCTCATACATCCATCTCTACAACAAAGTTCCTCCAGGCAAAAAAGATCAAGGTGCTCAAGGACTGGCCAGTCCAGTCACCAGACATGAACATCATTGAGCATGTTTGGGGTAAGATGAAAGAGGAAGCTTGGAAGACAAAACCAAAAAATCTAGATGAACTCTGGGAGGCATGTAAGACTGCATTCTTTGCTATTCCTGATGACTTCATTAATAAATTGCATGCATTATTGTTGAACCGCATGGATGCAGTCCTTCAAGCTCATGGAAGTCATACAAAATATTAAATATGACTAATAGCACCACAACTTCATTCACCAATGTTATGCAACATATATTTGTATTTTAAGTTAATTTATTTGTTTGAAAATCACATTACTTTCTGTGGGCGACAGAACTTTTGTCATGCCAAAATCTGACCATTAGGTGTTCATTAAATGATCAATATTTTAGCATTGATGCCAATTTATTTTCTTAACCTAAACCACATTTGGGAGGGCTTCAGCTTTCAAAATAGCAATTTATAAAACCAATGGGTGAATTTAAAGTGATCCTAAACCCACAAACTGACCCACCCCCCGCATCTTTAGACCTGTCCCTGCACCCCCTCTTATCATTTCTAGCCATCCCTTTTGCAGAAAAAATCGCTTTTGTAAAGTAAGAGAAAAAGTTATATTACTTTGTCCTGTGTGAGTTCTCTGTTTCTGTGCAAGCCGCAATAGCCCCGCCTGTCTGCTGCTGCCTTGTAATTATGCACGCCCCTCTCTGCTTCTAAGAGCCTGGCCGCGTCATGAAAGGGGGCGGGGCTCCGGCATGACGCAATTTAGTCCCGCCCCTTTCATGATGCGGCCAGGCTCTTAGAAGCAGAGAGGGGCGTGCATAATTACAAGGCAGCAGCACACAGGACCCGCCCATTGCGGCTTGCTCAGAAACAGAGAACTCACACAGGACAAAGTAATATAACTTTTTCTCTTACTTTACAAAAGCGATTTTTTTCTGCAAAAGGGATGGCTAGAAATGATAAGAGGGGGTGCAGGGACAGGCATAAAGATACGGGGGGGGTCAGTTTCTGGGTTTAGGATCACTTTAACGTCAGGTTATAAGCTTTTATTTACATAATATGGATAAGTGACATAACTTTTGTCAGGGACCGTAGGTTTATGCACTACAGCAAGCCTTTGAAGGATCCTACACCTTGATGTTTGAGGGACTCCAGAGGCACCAGCAGCTTCAATTATCTGTTTGCTGGTTTGTAAGGCCTTTTTAGCAGCTGCTCTCTTAATCTGATGAATTTGCCTGACAGAAACCTTCCTCATTCTGCCTTTATCTGCACAAACACATCTGTGTTCAGAATCAGCCACAAATCTCTTCACAATATGATGATCACGATTAAGTTTTCATGCAACATCTAATGTTTTCATCCCTTCTCTAAGGCAATGCACTATTTGTTCCTTTTCGGCAGCAGAGAGATCCTTTTTCTTTCCCATGTTACTTGAAAACTGTGGCCTGCTTAATATTGTGGAACACCCAGTTTTCCTTTTACTGGGCTCACCTGCCAAACTAATTATCACAGGTATTCCAGTCACTTACTGAGCTGCTTGCTGTCATTTTGATAAAATTACTGTTTTCTCTGCTTTAGATTTAGAAGTAAATGAATATGCTGGGCTACTTGATTAGTCCTATAATGTTACTCTCCAGCTGATTGAACAGTGATTTTATGAAAACTACACTGGTCAGCTCAGTAAGTGATATATCGCTGAAATCAGGCTCTCTGTCTCTACATCATGCTGCTTTCAGATGAAATGGCAAGAACCTGGTGACAGTGTCCCTTTAAAGGTAGATTAAAAAACATACGGTAAATAAATCAATGAACACAAAGAATGAGACATGAGAGCCAAAAATAATGTTGAACAATAACATGTAGAATCGTTTAACAACTGCAATATGTACGGTATATATGAGGAATCAATGAAGGGTTAAAATAGTAAAGTGCAGTCAACTCAGATGCATTCCCCATATCAAAAAAGTAGATAAATATATAAAACTGTAGTCAAAATCATTAATAGCTAATAACATAAGTTGTGTATGGTAGAGGGTCACCCACCAAGAACACGGTTTGATAACTGCATTCTTTGGCATGTAAAGCTTAGTTTAGTAGTATTAGGCTACATTCACACTGTGTGTTTTTTTATCTGTTTTTTGATCCGTTGTTAGCAGTGCACTGCACAAAACAGATCACTCAAATGACATCCCAGCAAAGTCTATGGGTTTTCATTTTTGCCTTTTAGACTGTGCTCTTTTAAAGTGATCTGTTTTTTCATTTTAGGAGTACTCCGTTCTTGAAAAGGACATGTCAATTTCTGTTGCATTTTTGTCCTGCATTTTTCCCATTGGAGCCTATCAAAATGGGGAAAAACACGCAGCACTCAAAAACGGATCAAAACACGGATCTGTTTTTTTAACCATTCAAACGGATCCAGTTTTCCTGCAGATTACAACAAAAACGCAGCACAAATCAAAGAAAAAAAAACGCACAGTGTGAATGTAGCCTTAGACCTATGTCTCCATGGGTTTCTGCACCATTAACTTGTAGAGCACCAACACCACTCCAAATCCTGGTTCTAAAACTGTGTACTTATTGGTATTCCATGCACATGATCCTGCAGATAGCACCTGGCCTCAGACTAAGGCTGGCTTCACACTACGGTTTTGTGCTGTCAGGCTGTGTTTGGTGTTTTGTAGGAAGCATCGGACACAGCGGACAGCTCCGAACAGAACCGGAGGGCAAATAGGCCCTCCCTTCCTGTTTTCTGCCGGAATCGGCAGTCCGCAGCTGCAGGAGCTGTCCCTGCTGAAATTTCAAAATCTCTGCTAGCGGGAGCTAGCCGCGGTTCTGAAATCTCAGCCGAGAGCTCTCCAAGTGCTGAAGTTCAGTGATGGGCGCCGCTAAACTTCAGCAACCGGCGTCTGGGAGCCGGATACGACAGAAAATAGTCTCCCATGTTCAGGGGGGTGCTGGATCCGGTAGGATCCGATTTGTTCAGATGTTTGTCCTGGACACAAAAACACTGCAAGCTGCGATTTTGTGTCCGGGGAACAAAAACTTATTCTACTGGATCCACCCGGATTTATGGAAACCGGATGGCAAAACACTGCCATCCGGCCCCATAGGAATACTATGGGGCCCAAATAGGATCCAGGGCTGTCCGGTTCACACCGGACAGCCCGGATCACACAAACCGTGGTGTCAAGCCGGCCTTATCTTTCACTAGAATTGCACCTAAACAAATGTGGTTCTTTGCCCTCTTGAGAACTTGGGTACTTGCCCCAGTGCATCTGCAGTGGTGAGGAAATTAGTTGATACGTGGCAGATATCAGGCTGAATGTTGTGTCTATACATGAAATAGATAAAGTTTGAACTGACTCACATGCAATGAATTTTACTTTTCTGTGCAATCTGGGATAATCTAGGGAATCTCCAGTGATACCTTATAGTACAGTCATTTAGAGCATTGTAGTTTATTGTTGGTGAGCGCTGAATAAAAATGATCTCTACAGGTGAGTTTTCCATAGGTTTATGACACAGCTGCAGTGGCGTACCATGAAGCTCATGGACCCCAATGCAAAAGCTCCAATGGGGCCCCAAATTATTGCAATTCGTTAATCATATTAGTCTTTTTCTATAGGCCAAAGAAAGTTTTGGGGCCCCCTGGGCATCATGGTTTCAGTGTGATTGCAACCCCTACATCTGTTGTAGTTACGCCTCTGCCCAGCTGTATGTAGTAGCCACAAATTACAGAGTAAAATAATAACAAAATGTTTAGATTTTGTTTTACATTTGAGTGCCCTTTTAATTGTAATCTTATTGGTGTGGATCAGGTTCCTAAGCCTCCTAACAATCACTCAAACCCTTCCACGATAGGTATACAGCTCAGGCAAAAGAACCTTACATGTCCTGCCTTAGCGCGCTGTGAGGCACCGCCGGCATGATCCTCATGGCCGGGGCGCATCACATGCAGGATCAGGAGGATCCTGTGCACACTGGCCAGGTTGACTGTGATAATGCTGTGTGAACCAACTTTGAACACAAGGTTTCATGTTACTAATGAGTGGCTCATAAGATCGAGGAAGCCCTAAGGAAAAGGGATGTAAGGGCTGAGTGCTGACAACCCGGAACACAGGGAGTTAACCTGAGCTGTGTGAAAGGCTGATTCCCAGCAGCTAAGGGGGTGTGTCCAGTGTGGGTGTGGCTGGCACGATAAGAGGTCAGCCAGCTGAGTGATTGGGAGATTCATTCTCAGCTAGACAGCAGCCTGAGAGGATGCGGGCTGATTACCAGCCTGAGAGCTGAGCAGAGCCAGTCTGTGTGAGGGACTGGAGATCGTGCTGAGACCAGCCAAGTGCAGAGCAGTCCAGAGGCTGTGTGAATGAAGGGAGCATGCTAGCTCCATGCCGGTGCCGAGGGCCGAGGTTGTGATAGCACCTGGTGGGGAAGCCGTGGCTGAACCGGTGGATACTGGTCCGGGCTTGGGGTGAAACACGTCCGGGAAAGGAGCCCTTGGGGGACGCTTGGTGGACCCGTTACACAGGTAGCGAGACCCGGATCCGTGCCCGGTAAGACAGCGGTTCCCGTGTAACGGAGTGAGCTGTGTGTGAGTAATGCCAGGCGGGCATAACCGCTATTGGGTCTGACTAGGCAGTCGGTAAAGGACCCATTGATGTATGTAGGGGCTTAGGCAATTGCCCTGAATGTAAGATGTTGACCTATGTAAGAACATTGTATAATAATGTGGGGAGAAAGTGACCCAGCCAGTATGGATGATGTTGGAGGCGTTCCGTCCCTGTGGGACGAGAGGGAGGCTTGCCCTGCTGCTTGCAGAGGGTACCCGTCCCTCAACCACGGCCTCTAATGGTGTGGGTGTGCCTGTGGTGCCAGACACAGGGGTAATAGGGCTCCTAGTAGGTAACGGATGAGGTTCCCGTGTACTATGGTTTGCCAGTCCCTGTAATGGGCCATGGAGGAGCCACAGTCCATGGATGATGGGCTGTGAGCGTGTGGAAGAAATGTATGTGATCCATGGACGTTTGAATGATGGATCACACATGGTATGTAAGGCCCGGTCAAGCAGGAATCCTGACTACGGGGTAATGTTAGGTCATCAAGCTGGGTGACTAAAGCCAGGCGGCAGGTACCGCCATTGGGACCCACAGGGCCCGTTGAGGCGTATGTAACAAAGGTCAGAAGCAGGGGTTAAAAGGGCTCCTAGAGTGGGGACACCATGGTTGAACCAGGTGGACGCTGACCTGGACATGGGGTGAAACATGTCCAGGAAGGAGCCCCTTGGGGATACATGACATACCCGGTACTCAGGTTGCCCAATCCCTGTTATGAACCCGGAAGGGGTCATCGTCGAAGTATAACAAATGTAGTTATTATAAATGTACTGTAAGATGTGTAAGTAGGCCGGAGGCCGTAGCCACCACGGAGCCGGTGTTAGAGCTCCAATGGGGAGAGAGTTGTGGTTACAGGTCCCGGGTTATTGTGAATGTATATGTGCAATGTTCTATGTAATGTATGATGTATTTATGTAAAGTGTTTAGAATCAATGTGATATGTGTCCAACATACTACCCGGGTTATGTTATTATATGTGAAAAATAAACGGGTAGACATTGGTTAACTAATAAACACGTGTTTGTTGTCGTTATGCAAGCGGGTTCCCCAGTTGCTACCTCACAGAGCTCACAGACCGGGGTATGGTTTCAGTAACAATTATAGGCTGTAGGTATAGTGTAGTGACTGGTTGCACAGTGCACACTTGAGAGCCTGCTCACGGTATTCTGAAGCTGATAAGAATGCTGGAGGATTCTCAGATTGCAATATATTTTTCTAGATCGCTGGATACACCCTGCTTCAGTGCACCTGGGCTTCTGCGGTGCTACTGTGGCGCCCAAGATGATCTGGCTTCACACCGGGGTATTACACCCATAAAAGTGGTGTAATTTTCCACAACTGTAGGTGGATGCAGAGGCAGGTGGGAGGGACCCAATTCCAGCACTCCCACACTCAATCTGGGGGTAAGGTTACCCAGGGGGAGGGTTAAGAGAGTCGGGAGGTCAGAACTGGAAAGTTGCAGACTGCACCTGAGGGAAGATGAAAGGGGGTCCTGAGGGGACCTTGAGAGAAGGTGCAGGAGGCGCGAGTCTTGGCCCGAGAGAGAAAGGGGGAACCCCAGTCCGGGTCGACCATGCTTGGGGAGCTTCCCCAGTCCACCACGGAAAGCCGAATCCGAGGAAACGGCCAGAGTCCAGCTCCGAAGTCGTCAACCAGCTACTGCAGTTTGTTTACCGGCCACAGCACCCTGCCGTTACTGAGCGGTCCCCCCGTATTTCCATAGAGGTCGGGGTTGAAGTTGGAGAGGCAGAAGGGAAGGAGAGGAGCACCAGGATTAGCTCGAGGGAACAGGGAAAGGACTTATCCCAGGCAGGGAAAACAGGACATGGGTTCGTCAGCTAAGGTATACCACGGGTACCTCCATACCGCTTTGCATCCACTTACAGCCACCCGGAAGGCTACCTATTATATATCTATACCGAACTGTGAACGCTGTATCAATAGATGCTTGTTTCCAGTAAAGTACCCGGGAGAGAGTGAACTTGTCTCTGTGTCTCTGTGCTACCGCCATTGAACCCTCTACTTCTACTTAACGCTGCCCCAGAGGCCCAGCTTTACCTGTAGAAAGCTATACCACCTAGCCGCAATACCAACGCCCTCTGGAGGACTGTGGCGGCACTGGTGACCCCTCACCAGGTACTACAGGTGGCGTCACGAAATAACCTTTACCTCATCACCTTCAATTTACCCCCCATTAGGAGTACGCCCCAGGGTCACGGGCTCAGGCATCGCCACCAGTGATTCCCCCTGACCTCGCGGCTTAAACACGAGTACCCGGCCCTGGGCGCGACACTACATTGACAGAGTTGACTCTGCCAGAGCCTAGGAGAACGCTTAGTTTGGGCCTGCAGCACAACCATGCCACTGGACAGATCTGTCATTCTTTATGAGAGCACCGTACCATTTTGACCCCCAGCAAGCAGGAGACCTGGAGGCAGAGGAGCGGTGCACACCTGAGGAAAGAATACTAGAGCAACCCTTTATTATGAGAAGAAAGTTAGGCTGGCTTCACACCACGGAATGATCCGATCCGGGGCTGTCAGGTTCACCCCTGAGAGCCCCGGATCGGATTGTCCCGTGGTGTGAAGCCATCCTAAAAGAAGTGAGGAAAACACTTAGTATCACATTTCTGGCATAAGCTATACTTTGTGATAGAAATTCACAACATGAATATTTACATTAGTCAATGATCCACAGCAAGGGCAGCACAACCTTAATCTGGAAAGAATCAAGGAATGGACTTTCTGTGCTGTAAACATAGAAATACAGCCTGAGTCACTTCACATTAGATGGAAGGTTATGATGCAAATGATGAAAGTCACAAGTGCAATGGATGACATTCCCTGGAGTCACCACAAGAAAACTTGTATTGTGAATTGTACCTGATGTTCAGGGTTGTTTGATTTTTGTAAATGGACATAAGAAGGGTTCTTTGTGATATAATATTGATAACCTATTCTTAGCAAACATCAATATCAGATTGAAGGGTGCGATTGGCACCTCCACTGATTAGCTGTTGAAGGATGCAGTAGAGAGTAGGTCCATCAAGCATGTCGCGAGCGCTGTCAGGTACGGAGCATCACCCATACACAAGGGAAAAAGAGCTGATCTGCAGTTCTTGACTATTCAATGTTTATATCCAGTAACTGCAGTTCGGAGGGGGTTCTGGGTGTCAGACTAAGGAAGGTCACAGCAGTGTATAGAGTGCTTGAAAAGTATTCATCAATTGTGAAGTTTTCCATATTTTTTCATGTTGCACCCACAAACTTAAATGTATTTTATTGGAATTTTATGTGATATACCAGCAGAAAGTAACAAGTATTTGTGAAGTGTAAAGGAAATTATACATGGTTTTCTACAAATTTACAAAAATGTAATCTGAAAATTGTGAAGTGCATTTGTATTCAGTTCCTTGTATTCTAACTCTCCTGAAGAAGGACTTGGGCATGAAATGTGAGGACATCTTGACTGAAAGTTGATGAAGCTCATTATAGTCAGTGGAGGCCGTTGGGAAGGAATAGGACAGAACAGGACAACAGGATGGTTTTCCAATGTGTAACTATTAAGGATTTTGTCCATCACTTTTTAACATTTTTTTAATGTGGCCAAGGTCAAGAGCAATAAATGGTAAACGGGTGTAGCTAGGAAGTGCGATTCAGGATTTGTGGTGAAAGGTGCAGACCCAATTTTTGGCAATGATCTCTCTATCTTCTGTTCAAAAGTTGAGAGATTTAGTCACTTCTTGTACATATGGCATCACTACTGTGAGCAGTGGCAACTCTACCAATGGCAACTCTACCAATGAGTAGATGATCTTTGTTAGTATGTCCGATGCTTCTCCTGAGTTGTGGTCCTAATAAAACTCTTTCTAAAGAACTCAGTAAACTGCAGCAATCCCTCTATAAGGAAATTAACAGACCTTCACCTCTGGTACAGAGAACAATTGGGAATAATGACAGATCCACATCTGCACAACTGACAGAGACCTATCTGGATAGACCGATGACTGTAATTTACGCAAAATAGTGACTTGAAGGGAAGGGATACTTATGTTTAATAATTGTGATGAATGTAAAATGCTTTGTAAGGATTTTTTCCACTTTGACATTAAAGAGTCTTTTGATCTGTCGTTCAGTTTCAAAACCCAATTTATTCCTACGGTGAGTCAGTGTCATTACCCAGAAAAACCTGGAAAATGACGGAGTCCATTCGAGCATGCCACAATTCTTTTCCTGTTGGATTTATCATATTATTCTGAAGTAAAAAGTGCCTGTATTGGAATCAGAGGAATGCAGAGGTCCAGTTAATTATTATTATTATTTATTTATATAGCGCCATTATATTCCATGGCGCTTTACATGCTAAAAGGGGAAGACTAGGACAAGTAACATAGTAACAATAAATGTGGACAATTCGGTCGTACAGATACAAGAGGGGAGAAATCCTGTCCACGAGGGCTCACAGTCTACGATGCCAGCAGGACTTCTATGGTTGCTTTATTATGGCTCCATTGATAGACCATCTGGATGAGCTTTTTGACTAAGATCACCTTCAAATGAAAAGTGAGACCTTCCTGAAAGTCACACAGCAAACAGGAATCTGATACCTGATATACAGTATGTTGTCTGTATGTTGCCAATTTGTGCTGTAATTGCAGTTGTACAACTGGAAAAGTGGCTTATCAGGTTCTGTGCACAAAAACATAGACGTGTGTAAAAATAGTTACCGTACATGTCTTTGAATTGTATAGGAGAAGAGGAAGCGGTAAGTGGGATAAAATAACAATATATTCTACAAGGACCTCTCCACATTATCCTACAGTACCAAAATACAGGGTAGACCCTATTTACTTAACTTTTTTTATCATATGATCAGTGCGTACATACCTTATAAGGCTGGCTTCACACTGCAGTTTTTCACTGATCAGTGTCCATCCGGTTTGTGTGCCAAAACCAGGAGTGTCTCCAAAACTCTAAACAGGTGTCAAGTTCCTCTCCTGGTTCCTCTCTGGGTTTTGGCACACAAACTCGATGGACACTGAGCAGTTAAAAACTGCAGTGTGAAGCCAGCCTTAGGCTCATTCATTCATTCATTCATTTATTCATTCATTCATTCATTCACTCATTCATTCAATAGATGCCATAGTTGGCTTGCAGCATCTATTCCCTTTTATGACATTTATTTAAGGTATACAACATGAAAAGCTATTCAAAGGATATGAACAGCTCATGACTTGTACATTAAATGGATGCTTTTGCCACTTTAACTGCTCTACACTTCTCTGGGACTTATGGCCACTTTACACATCCCAACATCGTTTCGATATTGGATACAACGGCACGGGAGCGCGCACTTTTTTGGCTGAAATCCAAGATCGCATAGGAGATGTTACACAGCTCGATATCGGCAGGCAACACAACTGCGATGTCTACGCCCCCTTGTACGCGCGAACCAGGGAACGACCATTTAACATGGGAGTGAATAGGGGAAGTTGCTGTCCAAGTCGGTGTTGGGCTTTCACACAGCACGATCCTGCCAGATCGTCCATCCAATATCGGGCAGTTGGAGAGTCTGCACAATTGTTCCCCGATATCGTTTTGGCATCGTACTTACATCGAATTGGTCATTTACACCATACAACGCACGAACGATATCGGCGCCAACGCACGAACCACGTGACTTTTTATCGAAGTTGGACGAAGATATCGGGACGTGTAAAGTGGCCATTAGTTTCACAAGATTTTGGTCATCTCTGTTGGAATTTTTGCCCATTCAGAAGAGCATTTGTGATAGTAATGTTGGAGGAGAGGGCTCGGACTCACAGTCTCTGTTCTAATTCATACCACAGGTTCTCAATGGGGTTGAGGTCAGGGCTCTGTGTGGACAGTCATGTTTTTCCACATCAAACTCACCCAACCCTGACTTTATGGAGCTTGCATTGTGCACTGGGGCACACTCATTCTAGAACAGAAATGGTTCCCAAGCTTTTCCCACTAAGTTGGAAGTGTACAATTGACCAATATATCTTGGTTTGCGGAAACATTGCAATTGCTCTTTATTGGAACTAAGGAGACAAGACCAACCCATGAGAAAACAACTTCATGGTATCATCACTCCTCCATCAACATTTATAACTGTCACAGTGTAGTCAGGAAAGTAACATTCTCCTTAAATTCACCAAAATTGGAGTTGTCCTGACTGCCAGATAGAAAGCGTATTTCATCACTCGACAAAACATGTTTCCGCAGTTGCAGAGTTCAGTTGTGATGTGCTTTATATTACTATATCATACTCCCATGGAATGTAGCTTATGGGTGATGGAGGCCACTGGGTGGGTGATAGAGGCCACTGGGTGATAGAGTGCGTGATAGAGTCCACTGTTCTGCAGTCATTACTGCCTCCATATAATGCATACTTTAAGAGGTTTGTCTATTGTACACAGTAAATTGTTGCATGTAGCCCAGCACGGTAGCTCTGGTTAGCACTGCAGCCTTGCAGCACTGGGATCCTGAGTTCAAATCCCACCAAGCACAGCATCTTCCAGGAGTTTGTGTGGGTTTCCTGCAGGTTCTCTGGTTTTCTGCCAAGCTCCAAAGACATATTAATAGGAAATTTAGATTATGAGCCCCAATGGGGACAGTATTACTGATATATGTAAAGCGCTGTGGAATTAATAGCACTACATAAGGGCATAAATAATATATTACTAATGTGAACATAGCCTTACGTTGCAAAAAATGGCAACAAAATTAGAGTTCACAAATAATTTGGACTATTCCATATACGTCAATCCCAAATACACTTCTATTATAGGAATGTATGACTTTCTGAGTGACACTGAATGTTAAATAGAACAGTATGGAAAGAAATTCTACAGGATTTATGTACTTAAGCTTGTGATATGTATTTACCCTGATATTTTGGAAATCGTTTGTTCCGTCAATTACCGTATATACTCGCGTATAAGCCGAGTTTTTCAGCCCAAAAATTGGGCTGAAAAGTACCCCCCTCGGCTTATACGCGAGTCAGTGCTGTATACCGATGTATACATCGGTACATACCGATGTATACATCGGTATACAGCAGCCCCCGCATCCCCAGTAATGCAGGGCCCCCCCAGGGTCTCTCCGGTCACCTGTAAAGCAAGCTATACTTATCAGTGTCCCGCTCGCACCCGCCGCTGCCGACATCCACGATCCTCCATCTTCATGCGACTCCTCTTCCTGTTTCTGTGCGCGTCGCCGGCAATGACGTCATTCCCGGCGACGCGCACAGGAAACAGGAAGAGGAGTCGCATGAAGATGGAGGATCGTGGATGTCGGCAGCGGCGGGTGCGAGCGGGACACTGATAAGTATAGCTTGCTTTACAGGTGACCGGAGAGACGCTGGGGGGGGCCTGCATTACTGGGGCTGCGTGTATACTACCGCTGGGGCTGCTATATACCTCTGGGGCACTGTATACTACCACTGGGGCTGCTATATACCTCTGGGGCACTGTATACTACCACTGGGGCTGCTATATACCTCTGGGGCCCTGTATACTACCACTGGGGCTGCTATATACCTCTGGGGCACTGTATACTACCACTGGGGCTGCTATATACCTCTGGGGCACTGTATACTACCACTGGGGCTGCTATATACCTCTGGGGCCCTGTATACTACCACTGGGGCTGCTATATACCTCTGGGGCACTGTATACTACCACTGGGGCTGCTATATACCTCTGGGGCCCTGTATACTACCACTGGGGCTGTATATACTACCACTGGGGCTGTATATACTACTGGGGCTGCGTGTATACTACCACTGGGGCTGCTGTATCTACCTCTGGGACTGGTGTATACCACACTGCTGGGGGCTGTATACTTGTGCTAGGGTCCACCCTCGGCTTATACACGAGTCAATAGATTTTCCCAGGTTTTGGGGGCAAAAGTAGGGGGGTCGGCTTATACACGGGTCGGCTTATACACGAGTATATACGGTAATATATACCAAAAGTTTAGAACATTTTCTGTTTACTACGAGAAACTGTGGCTGATTTTAGCGAATAACAATAGAAAGGATCTTTTGGTTGACAGAAATAACTTATCCCCAATACTTTATTACGCTCACACTTTAGGGGGGATTTCAGCATGAAAGCGTCAGCTTCCCTTACTCTGCATTACTCACAGAACATGTGAATACTTGTTAAAAATGGTAGGCCATTTCAGAAATGCTGTAAACATTTCACGATATTTGAACACTGAGAATTCCTACGTTTTTTATAATGCACGCTTGGCACTAACCACTGACTATACAGGTTCAGCCCACATGTGTCACTTCGCTCATTGTAGAAGTGTGTGATCCAGAAGAAGACAACCAATTAAGATTAGGATTAGCTCATACCAACAGTTTGTTTTATAATAAACCTGATGCTGAGCGATATGTGAGCATGATAAAACTTGACCGTTCTAGAGAAAACATTTGAGCAGCGTTTATGTAATTCAGAGGGATGCGCTAACACTTGGCCTCTGGACTGTTCACACCACTCAATCTATATGTTTCTCCGCAGCCTTCTCCAATGAAGCTCCACTGACTTGAAGGCGTAGCATGGCTGTGTTCAAGCAGCAGAAGGTGGAAGACCTGTACATCATAGCTGATGAGCTAGGAAGGTAACCTGAGGCTTATTTACAGCTCTTACAGGATTATAGGCCCTAAAATAATAATGTGACTCGTTTCAGAGCCGTCAACAGTCCTGCAGCTGCTTGCTTATATCAATGTGACATGCTTATTATCTTAACCAGAAAATAGAACTTATTTCTCTATTCTATTTGATGACTTGTCAAAACATAAACCTTAAAATATAAAATGAAATAATGAAATGCATGGATGTTATTAGGATTATAAGGGTTCAAGCTCTTTGGTAGCTGCTGAGGTCCACACAGGTGCGAGTTTTTGTGTCAAACAGGTTAACGTTTACTTTCTAACATTCAAAGATAAAAAAAAAATAAGTTCTTTCATAGGGTAGGCACCATAAAGTTGCACGGTCTCACCCCAAAGCAGTACAGACATGGCTATTCCTCAGGTACAGTCTGTTCACTATTAGTGATCCAACCGACCCTGGCTACTCAGTCACGGCTGAGCTAGGCTCAATTTGGTCACACAAAACAGTTATCGTCAATAGCTATCAGTGATGCTTGCAGTTTGGTGCCCACCGCCTGTGCAGTCTCATCTCAGAGAGATTCTCGCTTGTTTCTCGCTAGTTCAGTACACTTCACTCTGCCCTGCTTCCCTCAGCTGACTGATCAGTGACACAAGGCCGGGTTCTAGTCATAGCTGTCCAAGTGCACTTAGTCAGCACCTTTAGTACTAGGATTTAATCCTAGCCTATCTGCATACCTCCTAATATGCCCAAAGTCATGGGAATGAGCATCGTCTGTCACCCCTCAGTGCTTAAAGGGGACCAGTTCTGTATTGCCTCTTCTAAGAGTAAGGCCTTAGGAATCCTATAGTGCTCATGCTTAATGACACGAGGGTACCCTAGTAACTCAGAGAAGCTGCCCTTATTTGTGGTTGATACCAGCAATGTTGGCTTCTGACTGAGCCAATAAGCAAGTGGTTTTTAATGGGTCCCTATCCTTCCAAGGTTTTAGTAGGTTAATAAGGAGAAGGGCTTCCTTTTCCCTGGTTGGTGTACTTTATAGTTGACCTTTCCCACCTTTTCCGCCACCTCATAAAGTTCCTGCCACTGGGCGAGGAACTTGCTCTCGACTGTGGACACTAAAACAAGCACTCGATCCCTAGGCCTAAATTGTCTCACTCAAGCCGACCATGGATTTTTTATTTTTTGCCTTGAGGAGGCGCTCTTTTAGCTAGACTCTCACTTTGGTCCCTTGACACATCAGATATTTATGCTTGGCGGCCAATTGAAGATGACTATCACCTCGTGAGAAACACAATTTAATACAATTACAATTTTCAGAGTACTTTTTACCATTAAGTCACTGAGCTGGGCAGTCTCAAAGGTATCTTTGGACTCCTCCAGGTCAAGAATATTGGCTTTAGTGAACTAATTTGTGGGAGACGAAGCCACGTTCTGTACGTATGTTGACCTAGGCCCTGTGATAGTTCTTGGCATCTCCATGGATGCACATCATCACCAACCACTCCTCAAGAACTAGCACATGTGAAAATGTAGACTTTACCAGGGTCACCGAACTTCCCGAGTTCATTTCAGGAGTCCATGCCCATTTACACCATTCACCATGACCTGGCACTTCTGAGGTAACTCACCAGAGTCAGATATTGCACTGCATGTGGGATGTGTAAAAAATGTGAAGTGTTGGCCTACAGAGCAGTCCATTGGTTTTGAGACCAATGGACAATGGGCTGATATATGACCTGAGACACGACAACTCCAAGACACCATGGTACAATATGCATCCCTTGAACACGGCTTTGACTTCTACCTATCGCAGAAAGGTGACCACAGACTCCCTTGATTGCTCAGGGAGTTCTAAACAGCTAAATAGTTTCCCACCAAGCTCACAAGGTCATCTGCATTGTGGGGATCTCCTTTGACAACCCAGCTTCGCGCAAACCTAGATAGTGAGTGGGTAAGTCGGTCTACTACCACTCTTTTGACCATCTGGAGAAGTCTAAGGCTGCAACCATTTTGCCTCAGGTGCAACAAGTCGAACATCTGGGCCTGAGGATGTTTTTCCCTTGAGGACACAGAAGAGATGCACCCATTATGTCCTGATGGCCAGGGTTACATGCAAACGTGTCATAGTATCTGCTTCAGCTTGCCGTTCTTCTTTGCATCATATAGAGCAAGGTCGTAATAAGCTTTTTGCAGCTCCTCAGTAAAATTGAACTAGGATCTCTGCCCATTGCTCTGAGAACAGTTTCTACCTGTCTGTCACGCAACCTGAAGGCCTCAACGTTATCTTCCAGAGTTATTTTCTGCAAAGTCTGCCGTACTGTTTGCCTCACATGGCTGTGTAAAGGCCACTTTACACACACCAACTTATCTGTCCAACTTCTGACCAACTTGCTGGTTGCAGTGAAATCATGGATACATTGTTCCATTTTGTGGCTGTGTACAACATGGAGCAATGTATCCATGATTTCACTGCAACCAGAGATCTGTTCAGATATTGGACTCAGATATCTGTGTGTGTGTGAAGTGGCCTTTACTGCTGCTGAGTTGAGGCTGTTGAACCTAAATAAATTGTTTAACAAGCTCTTCATTCTTTCACACTGTGTTTGCAATACTGGAGCTGCCTTTACCCAGGACATGCAGTCTTTAAACTGTAATCACCTGTGCTCTTTGGGACTTCTAGCCTGCAGTTAAACACCAATTTTGGGGGTTCAAGCTTGTTGGTAGCTGTTAAGGTCCCCACAGGTGCGAGTTTCCATGTCAAACAGGCTAAAGTTTATTTTCTTGTATAACTTTCAACATAAAGTAAATAGCTTTTCAGTCAAAACATTCAATGACAAAAAAACAACAGTTCCAAACCTATCTACAGGTCATATCTGGTACAGCAGCAGATCCCCATGTACTTAACGGAAGCTGTGCTGCAATAATGCTTAAATGGGTTTTCCACATTAAAAAAGTAAACCCCAATAGTATTTATATATGTAACATAATTAACAGACTACTCCAGTCTCAGGCTGCAAAACATTGACAGCTCATATCACCCTTGCAGCCAATCAGTGAGGTCAGTGGTTCTAGCGATGTAGACAGCATGAGCAACTGAGATCAGTGATTGGCTCTTGAATATTGAATAGCAAATGAGCTGTTCACATGATGTCACCATTGCAGCCAAAACAAAGAGGTGGAAGCAGCGGTGGAGAGCCAGACCTGGACCCAGGCATGGGGAGTACCCGTTCTGCATCTTATGTTATTATATAAAAGCATTTGGGGTCCTCTTTTCTTAATATAGATAATCTCTTTAAAACAGTAGTACATGTAAATTAATCAAACTGTAATATTATCCTATTAGCAGCATCTTTGTCCCTTTGTAGTAGTTTGTGGTTCCACTTTTTCTGTGGTGCAAACTCCCTTTTATATATCAGAAACCTCATTATGACCAATAAAGGTTTAATGAAGTAAAATAGTAAATATAACACACAGAGGAGGGGGTTGCATATTGGATTAAAATGTGGATTTTTTGAATATGGAATGAAATATTTTATATAAAAAAGCACTAATCGATATTATTAAGAGCTAATTGACCATTTAGGCTGTTTGAGGGGTTGATCATCATGATAGATTCCTCTTAAACCAGTTACCGTATTTTTTGCTTTATAAAACGCACCGGATTATAAAACGCACCCCCAAATTTGGTGAAGGAAAAGAGAAAAAAAATAATTTTTAATGTCAAATGGGGTCCGTCTTATAATGCCAGTGTCCATCTTACAAGTCATGTATATGTCCCCCATCCTGGTATATATATCCCCCATGCTAGTACAGTCCTCCCATGCTGGTATATTCCCCCCATACTGGCACTGCCCTCCTATACTGGCAAACATGAGCCCCCATGCTGGCACACATGAGCACCCAAGCTGGCACAGTACCCCCATACGAGCACACATGAGCCCCAATGCTGGCACACATGAGCACCCAAGCTGGCACAGTCCCCCATACTGGCATGCATGGGCCCTCATGCTGGCACACATGAGCCCCTATGTTGGCACAGTCCCCCACTTGCTGGAACAGTCCCCCATGCTGGCACAGCCCCCCCATGCTGGACAGTCCCCAGCTGGCACAGCCCCCATGCTGGCCAGTCCCACTTGCTGGCTCAGTCCCCCCATTGTGGCACAATCCCCCCATTGTGGCACAATCCCCCCATGCTGGCACAGTCCCCCAATTGCTGGCACAGTCCCCCTTGCTGGCACAGTTCCCCTTGCTGGCACAGTTCCCCCATGCTAGCACAGTCCCCCACTTGATGGCACAGTCCCCCACTTCCTGGCACACTCCCCCCATGCTGGCACAGTCCCCCACTTGCTGACACACTCCCCCCATGCTGGCACAGTCTCCCACTTGCTGGCTCACTCCCCCCATGCTAGCACAGCCCCCCACTTGCTGGTACAGTCCCCCATACTGGCATACATGAGCCCTCATGTTGGTACACATGACTCCCCATGCTGGCACAGTCCCCCCATGCTGGCACAGTCTGCCCCATGCTGGCACAGTCTCCCCCATGCTAGCACAGTCTCTCATCTACTTTGTGGCACAGTCCCCAGTTGCTGACATAGCCCCCCATGTTGGCTACAAAGCCCCCACCCTTGTGTACAGTTAAAAAAAAATAAACAATATCATACTCACATCCTCTCTGCATCCCTGTCTGCGCTTTCGTACGCAATTCCCCGCATGTCCTTTGCTCGGCAATTCAATGATTTCCACCCAAAATGAAAGCGTGGAAAGCACTGACTATTCACATGGGGCTGCAGTCCCTGGGCTGCGGACCCGCCCCTGTAATTTGTGCGGGCTCCCGCTGCCGGTGATTGACAGCGGGATGCAGTGCATATTACAGGAGATAATAATGAGCGCCTCACGTGACCATGGCCCGCAGCTGCAGGCTGCTCCGGCCCCTCAGGCCCCGGACACCGCTCCACAGTTTTCCCCCCCACCGCACAACAGATTGTAGTTTGATTATAAGACGCACCCCCCCACTTTCCCCCAAAATTTGGGGGAATAAAAGTGCATCTTATAATGCGAAAAATACGGTATTTGGTTACACTACATTGATATTTTGGGGGATAAAATAAATTTGATAGTTATTGATTATGGAACATAGCACAGGCAGAAATCGCAACATTTGAGATTAGGGGTTGTCCAGTATCTCTGCAGTAAATCTATGACCTGAGTAATAGAGGATCCAGGCATTGGGAGTGAGCTACTGAGTATGTGTGATCATCATTCTGATGGAATCAAACGCGCACTGCTGAGCCATAACAAGTATGTAAAAGGGGAATTCATATGACATCATTTTGTTTTAAAAAATTGTCATATTCTGTGTGATAAAGTAATATTTAATGACGTGACAAACCCATCAAAATTCTTTTATAAAAAAAAACCAGATTGGTCCTGCTTTTGAAGTTGAATGGCCAAGCGTATAAAAGGGGACAATGTTGTAGGAGTTATAAGTGAATGCCATCCAGACGTCTTAGTAGGAAATGTGGACTGGGGTTACCCCACTGTGAGAGAATGGATGAAGTAAAAAGAACAGCCAATTGATATATAAACACTCACTATTTGGCAGTTTCAGTATTCCTGAATATAGTGGAATTAGGAATAAATTGAGCAATGAATTGCTCTTACGTCTCATCCCGTGACTGATCGGTGGCAGACTTTTTCAACAAATTCCTAATGACGTGGGATAGTTTTTTTTCTTGGAATGATTTCCAGATGAACCCCACATTACATCAGACATTGAGGTTGCTGGACAAGAGATGAGAAAAGCTGGTGTTATGGGGACAGTGTGAATAGTTGTAGGAATGTGCTAGATGACAGGATAATTTACAATGTATCAGGAGGTGATCTAGAGCTAAATGTCAGATGTGACTCTCATTCCGCCACCTGCAGGTTAACAAATGTCAAACTTGTATATTTTTTTTTGTTTTCTTTTTTGTTTCTACTGTCTTTTCATTTCAGGAAAATATGTAATGCAAAATATATTTTCAACCAATATGATTTACCTCCATTGCAAATATGGCAAATTAGCAAAATGTACAAATTTTCAGCTTTTTGCAGTAAACCAATTTATGCTGGTTTCACACCAGCGTTTTTTGAAATCTGGCACAGGTCAGGTTTTTGCAGCAAAAAACGCATCCTTAAAGCATCTGATTTTTGCTCTTTACTGCATGGTACCAGATGTTACCATGCCAGTTTTTTTCTGGATCCGATTACCGGATCTGGGAAATAAATGGACCGGTACTATCAGGTATCGTATAATAATGTCCATTTGTTTTCCGAATCCTTTTTGAGCTTTCCTCTGCAATAGATGATAGATAGATCTCACCAGTCTGCTACTCTACTTGCTTCCGGGGCCACTCATTAAAGCTTCATGAATATTCACTGCACTGAACTACAGCAACCAATCACAGACACCCCTCTGAGAATACTAGCCCTCAGCTGCCTTGTTTTACCTTGACTGGAAATCAAAAATAGGATGAAGTCCAAGGAGATTTTTTTTCAATTATTTCTTATAATAATAATAATAATAATAAACTTTATTTGTATATCGCCAACATATTCCGCAGCGCTTTACAATACAAGGTACATATAAGAAAAATATACGGTACAGAAAGGTAATGCAGAACAGTAGTTACATACAATAAACATAGAATCAGCTTAGGAAATACCATAAAAAGGCAAAAAATGAAGGCAAAAAATGAAGGTGACCCTGCTCGAAGGAGCTTACAATCAAAGACTGGATGGGAGCACAAAGTACAGGGGCTTATAACAATGAGTATCTTATGTCTAAATGACTACTGTTAGGGAGAGGGATAGCCGCCCTGAAGAGGTGTGTTTTTAGGGAGCATCTGAAGCTATGCAAGTTGTGGATGGTCCTAATTTCTTGGGGTAGAGCGTTCCAGAGGTTTGGTGCAGCTCGGCAGAAGTCTTGGAGTCGGGAATGGGAGGTTCGGATTAATGCCGATGTTAGTCTGAGGTCACGTTCAGAGCGAAGGGGACGGGTGGGTGGTAGACAGAGATGAGGGTGGAGAGGTAAGGAGGTGCCGCACCATGAATAGCTTTGTGGGTGACAACGAGCAATTTGAATTGGATTCTATAGTGTACGGGTAGCCAATGTAGTGACTGGCACAGAGCAGAAACATCTGAGTAACGGTTTGCTAGATAGGTGATCCTGGCTGCTGCATTGAGGATAGACTGGAGAGGGGAAAGCTTACTGTGGGGGAGGCCAGCTAATAAAGAATTACAGTAGTCAAGGCAGGAATGAATCAGGGCCACGGTGAGGGTTTTAGTTGTTTCCATGGTGAGGAAAGGGCGAATTCTGGAGATATTTTTCAGGTGCAAGCGACAGGAGCGGGTGAGAGATTGTATATATGGGGTGAAGGCGAGATCAGTGTCCATCAAAACACCGAGACAGCGAGCCTGCTGACTGGGTGTTATCGTGGTGCCGCACACCGAGAGAGAGATGTCAGGTTTAGGGTGGTTGGCAGAGGGTGGGAGCAGAAGAAGTTCAGTTTTGGAAAGGTTGAGTTTCAGATAGAGAGCGGACATGATATTGAAGACTGCGGTTAGATAGTCATTGGTGTTCTTTATTAGAGTGGGAGTAAGGTCAGGGGCTGTAGTGTATAGTTGTGTGTCATCAGCATAGATATGGTACTGGAAGCCAAATCTGTTGATGGTTTGTCCGATCGGGGCTGTGTAGAGAGAGAAGAGAAGAGGTCCAAGGACTGAACCATGAGGGACTCCAATAGTGAGGAGAAGAGGGGAGGAAGTGGAGCCAGAGAATGATACACTGAAAGAGCGGTCAGAAAGATAGGAAGAGAACCAGGAGAGAGCCGTGTCCTTGATGCCAATGGAGTGCAGCATAGCGAGTAGGAGATGGTGGTCAACAGTGTCAAACAGCTGCAGAGAGGTCAAGAAGGATAAGCAGAGAGTGGTCACCATTACGTTTTTGCTGTCAGAAGGTCATTGGTCACTTTGATGAGGGCAGTTTCTGTAGAGTGTAAGGGGCGGAAGCCAGACTGCAATGGATCTAGAACAGAGTGAGTGGCGAGGTAATGGGTGTAGACCAGGCGCTTCAGGAGTTTTGAGATGAAGGGGAGATTGGAGACTGGTCTGTAGTTATTTGTGCAGGATGGGTCAAGGGATGTTTTCTTTAGTAGTGGAGTGATAATAGAGTGTTTGAAAGTGGAGGGGAAGATGCCAGTAGAGAGGGAGAGATTGAAGATTGTGGTTAAGTGAGTGGTGACCACTGGAGAGAGGGTCTGTAGTAGGTGTGAGGGAATGGGGTCAGAGGTGCATGTAGTGGGACGTGAGGACGAGAGGAGCCTGGAGACTTCTTCTTCTGTGGCTGGGTCAAAAATAGAGAGTGAGCCAGAGGGGATGTAGGGACAGATGGGAGTAACAACACTTGAAGGTTGGGAGCTGATTTCCTGATGGATGTTTTCTATTTTCTCTGTGAAGTAAGAGGCCAGATCATCAGCACAGAGGTCAGTGATAGGAGCCTGCACTTTCGGACTGAGGAGAGAGTGAAAGCTGTCAAAGAGTTTCTTTGAGTTGTTGGCTAGTGAGATCAGGGTGGTGAAGTAGGTCTGTTTGGCGAGGTGAAGGGCAGAGTTGTAGGTTTTGAGCATGAATTTGTAATGGATAAAGTTTTCTGGTGTGCGGGTTTTCCTCCATAGGCGTTCGGCACTCCTGGAGCATCGCTGGAGGAATCGAGTTTGTGATGTGAGCCAGGGCTGTTTTACTCTGTGTTTGGAGGTTCTGAGGGTGAGGGGCGCTACTTGGTCCAGGGTACTTTTGAGAGTCTCATTGTAGTAATTCACAGCCATATTGGGGCAGGAGAAGGAGGAAATTGGGGACAGTGATGAGAGGAGAGAGTCTGTGAATGTATGAGGGTTGATGGCCTGTAGATTTCTGAATGTGTGATAGGTCGGACTATGCTGTGATGGGCAAGGGTTTGTGAGTGTGAGGGAGAGAATGTTGTGATCAGAGAGAGAAGGAGATGAGTTGTCTAAGGAGGAGGTAGAGCAGAGTCGGGTAAAGACCAGGTCAAGGGTGTTACCATCCTTATGTGTCTCAGAGGTTGAAAGCTTATTTAAATAATAATAAAAAAATAATGGGCTCAGAGAATGTTGTGATCAGAGAGAGAAGGAGATGAGTTGTCTAAGGAGGAGGTAGAGCAGAGTTGGGTAAAGACCAAGTCAAGGGTGTTACCATCCTTATGTGTCTCAGAGGTTGAGAGCTTATTTAAATAATAATAAAAAAATAATGGGCTCCCCTGTATTTTTGATTGACAGCCAAGGTTAAACTAGTCAACAGGGGCTTCATGCCATATCTGGCTGCTTTACCTGTGCTGAGAATGAAAAATACAGGAGACCCCTACCGCCGAGGAGCGACACCTGGAACAGACTCGAGCTGCCTGTCATACGGGTAAAGGACTAGATATGCGAGAGGGCCGTAGCACAGCTTTAGGCAGTGAGGTCCAAGTAACACCGCGCAGAAGGAAGGCCTCTGCAACCACCCCGAATTGCTTTCCAGCTGCCCGGACCTCCATTACGATCTGTTACAAGTGCCCTGGTCTGCATCAACAACATCAAATAAAGGTAACTTTCATCATTGTGGCCTCCATTCATTTATTGCGCCCTCAGTCCTGCACCCCACCGTTCCCTATTCCCTGCATAGACTGTGTAAACTGCCCTGGGGTCCTACACTCTACCCTTGGAGAGCAGAACCATCCCAGCTGCGTTACCAACGACTCCAGAGGATCTGACCGCAGTGTCGGCCATCCATCTCAATTGCCGAAACCCACAGGTGGCATCACAAATTCATTTCCCATAAAATATTCCCTTTTTTTTATTGACACAACCAGGGCCACGGAAAGAGTATAATCCTGTACCTCCCAAGATTCCGACTCGGTTCCGATTACCCCAAGGTCCTGGTGGGTGTGTCAAAAGACTCTATGGTAATGCATAAAAATTTTCCTTGTGTATGCCTTAGTATGAAATTGGAGGCACATACAGGGGCACTATAGGCCCTGTGTAGCTTTATATTAAACCTAATAGACTTTGTACAGAACAAAGCTGTAATTTGGGAGTGAGCCCTACTGCATATTAGGACCTGTCTACTTCATAAATGCTGATTCTACACTTACTATTCAGACACATGATAACCTCTACATGCTCCATGTGTGTCACTCACATACCTCTCATATCTCTGCTACTATATTAAGATTCCCATGAGCTTTTTACAATTCAGAAAGTGCTTTCTAGTGGAAGGAGTTACTTCTCATGTTAGCGCTGCATGGACAGAGAACGCTTAGCGTCTTTCACCTAATTGGATCTGGACAACTGTTATTGTTTGCTGGCAAGGCTATGACATGTAGCCTTGTTTCACAAGATAAGGGGCCTCATTTTGGCAGCCATCTAAAAACAGACTGGACACAAAGATTTGTAAATAACCTAATGATAGAAAGATATTGACAAAGGAAAAGATATGTAGGGTACAATAAATCCAACTTCATGACAATAAAATATACAGAACATTTTCTATGTTCTATGCCCGTCAGCCAGTTATAGTTTTTATAGTATTAAATATATTTATGCTCATTGATCTCATTTTTACATTGACGTGTCTATAATATAATAATATTTTGTGTACTGAACCTCAGGGTAATTAGTGTTAGTCTTTGGCTTGCTCCTTGGAACACAGTTGACCTCCTTGTAGGGGTATTACGGCAGACACACTACACATCTCATCATTTAAAAGGAAAGGCTGTTCCGTCTTCCTCTTTATAAAAATGTTAGTAACAATAAAAGGGTAGTTGTACAAGTGAAATTATACATTTTTAGGAATTTCTTTAGAGTCAACTCTGAGTTCTTTCAAGTCTTGATGACTACTAATACCAAGTTAATAAACTACAGGAAAATCACATTTCCCATGTATACAAGAGGTTATTTTTCATATCGGGTACCTTTACTTCTTCACTTGCTGTTACTATATTTCGTCCCTAACATTCCATGAATGACTTTCATGTTGCAGACTCATGACTGTCATCAAGCTTTGTTGGTCCCAAAGGGTAGGCTAGAGAAGATATAGCTGCCACTGCTCATTTCTGTCTGTATATTGTGAAGTGTAGAGTTTTATTAGCTTTGTGTCAATGTATGTGAGTGTAAGCTGAATAATATACAATGTAAAACCTGAAAATAATTTATTATGAGTTATAGTCTGTGGACAAGTAAAAGCTAGTAGTATAAGCACATTCCTGCTCTGTTTGCTGAACCTGTGCTGCCTATTGACATATACAAAGAGGGTCTGAGTCATTAAGACAGGCATTTCGTACACCGGTCTTAAAGAGGGCCATGCAGGAGTAAAATTATCCTAATTTAATAAAAATGAATTAGGTGCATCTTAACAGTGGCATGCAGCTAGGTGCGGTTCGCCAGAAATGTTACTCCAATTAGGGTCTGAAGTACATTTATGAAGTACGTAAGCTGTGCATCTAAAGTGGAGTGACTTTTGAAGACTTTGTTGGTCAGGCTTCATCACACTGTGTCATGTCAAGCTTTGGACACTCTTGGCAGAAAACTTCGATTTCCACAAAAGTTTTGCAACTTTTCAAAGTTTTTTTTCTGCCAGAAATCTGCCAAAGACACTTTGATGCATTAAGGGCTACCTGTATAGATTTGCTATAAAGTTAAAGAGGATCTTTCACCAGATTGAGCATGATAAACAGGTCACATTATGGAATACTTGCTGCACAACTGGATAAAATTAGAGTTTGTATTTTTTAGTTTCTCATTTCATACTACTTTGTAAAGTTTAGATACTAATTTATACTAAGACCAAGGGGTGTGTTAACGGAGATTCTTGTATGGATGCTTTTACATTATCCTCTACATGACTTTGGCTAATTATATGCAGAAGGTGTCATGCAGAAAAAAAAGAACACACCTCCAGAGATGGTCAGAACAGGATTTGCTGTCCTTACCAATCTCACTGCTGGTATTTACTGTGAGTACAAGTGTGGGATAGGAGTAGAGCAGAGCTGTGAGTCATTACAAACAATTATGTATCCTGCTCTCAATAATGTTACAGTCAGCTCTGCTTAACTCTCCTCCCTTCACACTGACTGCCATGAAATGAGAGCTGCAAGAGGTGTTTGTAATGACACACAGTTCTGCTCTACACAGTAGATGTCAGCAGTGAGATCAATGTGGAGCGCAAGATTGTGTGTCATTACATGTCTCACAGAGAAAGCAGGTTCTGATATTCCCTGGAATGTGTGTTCTTTTCTTTCTTTCTATGCAGCCTGCATTGTCATGTAGGGGAAAAAGTTATCTTCCCATGAGGGAATCTGCTAGTAGCCTCATTCTTTTAGGACAATTGGAGTCTATATTTTATAAGATAACATGTCTGCTACAGAGATCACAAATTAAAAATTAAAATCTACATTTTTTTCAGCTCTATAGACACTGCATCGTGAAGTAAGTGGCAGTTTAACATGATCAAACTGGTGAAAGGTCCTTTTTAAACTAGATCTGTCACTAATGTCATGATACAATCTGAGTACAATATTAACCCCTTCATGACCTTGGAATGTTTTCATTTCTTTCGTTTTTTGCTCCCCTGCTTCCAAGAGCCATAACTTTTTTATTTTTCCGTCAATATAGAGATATGATGGCTTGTTTTTTGCAGGACGAGTTGTACTTTCATATTCAATAATTTATTTTACCATATAGTGTACAGGGAAATTGCAAAACAAATTGTAAATGAGTGAAATTGTAAAAAAAGCATTAACACGTTTGTTTTTTGGGTATTTTAGTCGCCATGTTCACTATATGGTAAAACCGACATGATGGGGTGATGCCTTGGGTCGGTACGAGTTCATAGACACCCAACATGTATAGCTTTACTGGTATCTAGGTGGTGAAAAAAAATTCTGAAGTTTGAAGAAAAAAAAACTGACTTTTTGCGCCATGTTCGCGACCCGTAGCGTTTCCCCATTTTTCGGGATCTGGGCTGTTTGACGGCTTATTTTTTGTTTCTTGAGCTGACGTTTCTAATGATACCATTTTTGGGGGGATCCACAGTTTTGATCGCCCGTTATTGCATTTTATAGCAATGTTGCGGCGACCAAAAAAAAACAGAATTTTGGCGTTTGGACCATTTTTTCCGTTACGAGTTTACGGCTCTCATTAACGGATCAAATACGATGATAGTTCGGGCCATTTTGAATGCGGCAAAACCAAACGTGTATTTTTTTTATTTTTATTACTTTTATTGTGATTGGGGGAAAAGAGGGGTGATTTCAACTTTTATATATATTTTTTTTCAGGTTTTTAAAAACTTTATTTTTTTATTCATTCTTATTTTTACACTGCCTCTTTAAGAGGCACGTTGCTGCACAGTCCGATTGCTTCTGGGAGATACCGATGAGCTGCAGCTCATCAGAATCTCCCAGAATTGCCTGCCAACCACAACCCGGAAGTGCTCTCTGACAGCATCCGGGGTCTAGCCAGGACCCTGGGCTGTCACGTGAGCGCCGGAGATCCCTCGATATTATCGCGGGATCCCCGGAGCAGGCAGGGAACAGCGCGTTCCCCTCCGCGGCCTCCTTGGATCCCGCTGTCAGTGATTGACAGCGGGATCCAAGGGGTTATCAGCGCCGATTGGATCCCGGATCCGATCGGTGCTGTTACCCTGACATCTCAGCTGATGATATCAGCCGAGATGTCGGGGCTTTGATGTGAGCACCGCTCCGGAGCTCACATCAAACACCCCTTGTACAAACGTCATAGGTCGGGAAGGGGTTCAAGCACCGCTTCAGTATTTTTTTTCACCACTTGAGTGGTGAAT
Source organism: Allobates femoralis (assembly GCA_033576535.1). Classification (NCBI taxonomy): domain Eukaryota; kingdom Metazoa; phylum Chordata; class Amphibia; order Anura; family Aromobatidae; genus Allobates; species Allobates femoralis. Next base: position 224,497,555 of record JARQOC010000004.1, on the reverse strand, counting down.
TAAGAGTATGCATGGACCATTTACAGTGCCCTATGTTACAAAAAAAAACGGATACCATTAGGATGGTCTGTGTTGCATTAGATTTTTTTTTTTTATCCAAAACTTGAAAAGATAAGTCCTGTCTGATCTACTCGACCACTCACATGCTGCAGATTTTTCCTCATTTTGAATACAGCAGAGAAAAAAATTGCAGACCTGCACTGCCTTATTGAATAACATGGGTGTGCAAGCAATCACATGCTTTCTCATATTATATTTCGTCCAAGTTATTCGTTAATGTGAACATACCCTAAGTCTAAGTCTACTGCCTGCAGTTTTATACTCAACCGCCAACGCCTTCACCTTTTTTCGGCATTGCATCGGTCCTACAAGTGTAGGAGATCCAGAACAAGGTCCTCATAGACTTGTATGGCTCGCTCCATGAAAAACTGAAGCTGCTGGCAGGTCATGAACTGGAGAAGACCGACATGAGCGACAATGATAACAGACGAAGATGCCAGAGGGGGAGTATAAGACATGGGGCAGGGGACTTACATTTAAAACACCACTACAGGGGTCAAATTTAAAAAATAATACAATGCTAAAATGGTGCTTTAAATATATTTCTTAGACATGATATACTTATTTTTAAAATTCACTGCCGGTACATTAATTCTCAATGTTGCTGTCAATCGTAGCAATTGACTCTTACCTACAGAAGTGTACGAAGCAGTAGCTGGGCATTCTACATATTGCTCCATTTTGTAATGGGGCTAAAAGTGTCCAGTCAGGTTTATACGTTCTGTTTTCTACTGACTAGTACAGATCCCAGGGGCTGATACCCACTAATCAGTGACTTATTACCTATCCCATGGATAAGTGATAAAAGGGTTGTCTGGTCAAAACAAAGTAATAAGTGAAATGGAAGCTGTGTGATTAAAAAATAAACATCAGTATTGTATGAAAGTGTCTTCACATGGTAAGTGTTTGGTCATTATTATATGACTACAAAGTCAAGTGCTCTAGTACATTACATCTGTCTCAGTAAGGACAGAGTCCATTAAACAACTACACGTATCTATAAGCAAATAATTTTGTTATGAAAAAAATATACAGTATATATATCCAAACTACTGCCATTTGTATCTTATCAGTGTGGGGTGGGTTTTATTCAAGTACAGAGACCACCATTAATCTCTAAGTGAGCTTGGATATTTTTCTCTGTGTTGCTCCACTCCCAAGCAGAAGCATAATTCATGTCATTCTCAATCAGATTTAAGCCATTTATGGAAAATCCCTCTGATTTCACAGTTACACAGTTTCACTCCATCTCTTTTATGATCTGTGTTTGACTCTCACTTTGCATCTGGCCTATCCATTTCCCACCCCCCCACCCCCAGTCACACTTGATTAAATTTAGTTGGAGATATATTCAGACCCATGGGTCTGCTCCAGACTTTAGTCTCATCCATGCATCTTTCCAAGTGCACATTTCTAAATGCAATGCTTTTAATTAGACTAGAATTGGACTGGAATTGACTGTATGGAAATGACTAGAAGACCACTACAATGTTTCTTTTCGCCTTCACCCCCATACTACTTCATTTCTTAATACTCTCTAATTCTTTCATCTAGTAATGAACTAGTCATCACTTCCTCCATCCACTCCACCCATCTCACCTTCTCCTCAGAACTGTTCCTCCACATACAATTCTTTGTCTCTAGACATCATGCCCTATACTGCTCCCACCTTCTAACACTCTCTCTGCTGCTCTCATTGCGTGATCAATTCGGCCGCTTCCCTCACACATAGCATACAGCAAGGCGGGCTCTGTCACTGACGTCACACAATGCCGCTCACACCAAGCGCTGTGCGTCAGCGTGATTGACACAGAGCAGGAGAAGAGGAGGGCAGACCCAGAAAAAGAGTAGGCGGCGGAAGACACATAGCGGGAGCGGAACACACAAGGAGAAGGCAGGGAGGATTGTGCCAGCTGCGAGCCCTCTTATCAGATCCAACCCAGGGGAGCTCTTAACTGTGAAGTTTATAAAGTCGTTTTTAAAGGTTACAGGGGGCCATAGATATGGGGGACCCCTTCCCTGAATGCAGTAGACACACTGCATTCAGTGCTACATTCAATTTGCCAAGCACCAGGGGGCTGACAGGTCCACTTTAAGTAATGCAAACTTTAATGTCCCTTTACAAATTGTTGTCAATAGTGGTCTCTGAAGAGAGTACTGTCTAATAAATAAAACATAGAACAAAAGTAGGTCAGTTGCGTAACCTGCTTAGTAATTGTCTGTGTCTGCTGGATATGTGAAGACGATTTAAGAAAGATGGAAGTTATTCCGTCATGCAATGTAAAAAGATTTAATAAAGAATGCTGGATAGTGAACAGGCATATGCATGTGATAAAAAGGAACAGGAAAGTGAAGGAAACCTGTTGCCACCATCATCAAACTCATTATAAAGTGCATTGCAAACCAAGTACACATATGGGTGAATCATATGTTCAATATGACAGAGGTGCCAATGTGCCCTTTACCCGTCTCTCTTCAATTTGTTTTATGCTACCGGCAAAGCATGTCTCAAAGTATATATTATTTCCCTCTACATTGTACCACTGTCATGTGATGTATGGATGGGACATGTTCAATTATATTGATATCATATACTAATACTCTTTCCATTAGTGTCGATGTCAGATGACTATTTTAAACAAAAGAGAAAAAAGGGTGAAGAGGGCTATTTAAAAAAGTATAAATACATTACAACACGGGATCATAGTTGATTATTTTTGTGCCTGTTTTAAAAAAAAATGTTTTATTTCATGGAAAAAATTATTTGGAATCTCATGCTGTAATTTCCAGGGGCGTAACTGCAATAGGTGCAGGGGTTGAGATCGCACCCGGGCCCTGCAGCCTAGGGGGGCCCCAAAAGTCCCTTTGGCCCATAGAAAAAGACTAATGCTATTAAAGATTTGCAATAATTGGGGGCCCCGTTGGAGCTTTCGCATCGGGGCCCCTGGACCTGAAGTTACGCCACTGGCAATGTCTGTACACTCTTGTGTGTCCTCCCCTGCCCAGGAGACCATGTCCATGTACAGTCAGACACAGGCATTACACAGTACATAGCAGGGCACATATATAAGCATATCTCAGCACAGGAGATGTATGATCAGTCCATGTTCATGTACAGTCAGACGCAGCCATTACACAGTACATAGCAGGGGCACATATACGGTATAAGATAATCTCAGTACAGGAGATGTGGTATGATCAGACTATGTCCCTGTAGGGTCAGACACAGCCATTACACCGTACATAGCAGGGGCACATATATAAGATTATCTCAGTACAGGAGATGTGGTATGATCAGACCATGTCTATGTACAGTCAGACACTGCCATTACACAGTACATAGCAGGGACACATAAAGAGATTATCTCAGTACAGGTGATGTGGTATGATCAGACGATATCCCTGTATGGTCAGACACAGCCATTACACAGTACATAGCAGGGACACATATGTAAGATTATCTCAGCACAGAGATGTGGTATGATCAGACCATCTCCCTGTACTGTCAGATACATCCATTACACAGTACATAGCAGGGACACATATATAAGATTATCTCAGCACAGGAGATGTGGTATGATCAGACCATGTCCCTGTACGGTCAGACACGGCCATTACACAGTACATAGCAGGAATACATATATAAGATTATCTCAGCACAGGAAAATATTTTTTAAACACATCCAGTTGTGGAAATTATTTATATTGTAAGATCTATCGATTAAAATAAACTTTAAAATTAATTTTGCCCGTGGGAAAACCCCTTTTAGGAATAGAGGAACTGGCATTTGGGTATTAATATTATTTATTGTGGGGAAAACCCCTTTAACATCCACCACTGGAGGACAAGTAAGGATACTGTCATGAACATTAAGGTGCTTTCACACTGCGATTTTTAGCAATCCGTGGCTGTCCATTGTAAAACGCACAGCCACAGATACGATTTAGCCCCCATGTATCCCTATGGGCATCGGATCGGATCGGATTTGGCCTTATTGACATCCGATTTGTGTCGGATCTGATTCTGTCCGATTTTTTCCTGTGCCCAAAATCAGAGACTGCTCCGATTTTGGGCAGAGCAGACCAAATCAGACCGAATCGGATCTGACCCGATCCGCGGCCTTTAACATGGGGGCCTATGGAGCATGGGTCCGAGAAAACACAGGATCGTTTCTCAGACCCGATTTTAGTGTACTGAGCATGCTCAGTACACTAAAACTGCTCTGTTCCCCTTTAATTTCACTTCCGCAATGTATATGCATGCATTGCGGAAGTGAAATTAAGTAAATGAAGGGTTAAAAATAAAAAAATATTATGCTCACCTCTCCGGCGTGTGTCCCGTCTCGCTTCTGGGGCTTAAGGACCTGGCGTTGCCTGGCAACCTGATCAGCTGAGCGGTCATGTGACCAATCAGCTGATCGGGTTATCACATGACCGCGCGGTTTAAATCTTCCGCCTGCCGATCAATTTTGGCAGGTGCGGGATTTAAAACCGCTCAGCTGATGCCAGTCATGTGACCAATCCTGATTAGCTGATCGGTCACATGACTGCTCAACTGATCGGTTTGCCAGGCAACGCCAGGTCCTTAAGCCCCAGGAGCGAGACAGCACAGGACACATGCTAGAGAGGTGAGGATGTTTTTTTTTTTTTTGTAATCCTTTGTTCACTCCTGCAATGTATATATATGTATATATATGCACTTTGCAGGCTCGGGCTTTCTGTGTCCGGACCCATGAAAATCACGGACCCGGACACAGAAATATCATCTGGAGGTCACCTCCGATGCTTTCCTTTCCTGTCCGTGGGGTCCTGCAAAAAGTAGGATTCCCACGGACAGGAAAAAAAACGCAGTGTGAAAGCAGCCTTAGATAACAGGACCACATGAGATTTACACAAGGAGCGTTTTGGTCTTACAATACACGTTACTTCAAGCTGTTAATTTCATCAGTAACATTCACATGTTGGCCTGTGTTTCTTATTTAGAGTAAAATATTTCTTTGGTGGCCATGCTCATTACAGTAATGCCATCCAAGCCCCCCAAATACAGGGGGACTATTCAATAAACTGACTAGTGTTAGGTGCTTGGCTAATGTTTGGTCGAGAGATGTGGTGATGGGTGAGGATTGGGTATGATGAATTTGCTTGATCTCTCAGAGGCTTATTTCTTAGAATGTCCCAGCCTTTATTGACTGTTGAATAACTATTAAGGCGAATCTGTCACCAGTCTTGCAATACAAATGGCATACATTATAAAGCCTTTCATTATGGATTATCAAAGTAAGTACATAAGCCTCATCAGGTCTAAGAGATCTATTTACTATTGTATGCAGTTTGTATTGTAAAATCTGGTGACTAATTATTTTTAATATATGGAGTATCATTGAATTTACACTGAATGGCTGTTTGATAATGAATTAAGTCCTTTTAAAACATTTGGTCAGGCCTGTACTCAGGGTGTAGGCTTGGATTGCAGCAAAAGTAAATCTTTAAGTTAGTGCAGCCAATTTATCTGTGAGCGCTGAGATAGGACACCAAAGAAGGAACCAGCAGCGGGTGTTACATCGGGTGAGAGGTGACATGGGTGGAAAACTCCTGTTTACTGTATGATGACGCAGCTGACGTGTTGTGCAGACAATACTAATAAATACTTCAGTGGATAATGTGTTATCAGAGATCAGGTCAGCACATGATGTCACTTTATGGTAGCCATAAAAAACGAAACTGCTCTTGCTTTCTCCTTTTGCAGCTTAGGAGCATGAACACATTCTTTTGATCAGATAAGACTGAATAAAATCTGAACAGCCACGTGGCAATAACTCATTGCATGAAATCATACAGACATGGCAGTAATTCAGATCAAGTGCTAGAAAATGCAACAAGAATGTTTGTGACTTTGTAAGTGACCTGATAGTTGGTGCCAGAAGGAATGGCCTGTGTATCTGTAGAGAACTCAAGATTGTTATTCTTAACGCTCTAGAGTTTATAAAGAAACAAAACTAAAACTATTAAGTCATAACTAGACCTGTATATAACACCATGTTAATGTGTGAAAAATATTAAAATTTAAGAGTGCAGATGGTTATTGTAACCTATCTGGATATTAGTTACTGTTTAGAGGGAGTAGAGGGTGGTTGAAGACACAAACTATTTAAAATGCAAGGTGCTTTCTCCTTAAAGCGAACCTGTCACCCCCCCCCCAGTCATGTAAACCTAAAATATCCACCTTGTGCAGCACTAAGGCTGCATTCTGACAATGTGGCTATAGTATATATGCTCCCTTTATTGTATGAAATAAACACTTAGATCAAATCTGTGACAAACCTGAAGTAAGACCGGGAGGCGGGCTTTTCCAGCGTCTCCCTCCAACCCCTCTGTTGTCAGTCATCCCTCCTTGCTATATTCTGCGCCGCCTCCTCCTCGTCTTTTTCTCTTCAAATCCTGCGCCTGCGTGGTGTGCCTGCCCCGCGTTTGTGTTATTCAGTATTCACATTGCGGGGCGGCCAATCCAGCACGTGCGCAATTATCATGGCTTGTCCTATCCTCACCTCCCACTGTCTCTCTCCTCCCCACCGCAAAACGCCAGGTCCTCAAATCCAAAGAGAAAGTGAGGACCCAGCACCCGGCAGAGAACCTTTGCTTTCTACCTGTCTCCTCCGTGCCGGGTCCTCACTTTTACTTTGGATTTGAGGACCTGGCGTTTTGCGGTGGGGAGGAGAGAGACAGTCGGAGGTGGGGACAGGACAAGCCATGATAATTGCGCACGCGCTGGATTGGCCGCCCCGCAATGTGAATACTGAATAACACAAACGCGGGGCAGGCACAGCACGCAGGCGCAGGATTTGAAGAGAAAAAGACGAGGAGGAGGCGGCGCAAAATATAGCAAGGAGGGATGACTGACAACAGCGGGGCTGGAGGGAGACGCTGGAAAAGCCCGCCTCTCGGTCTTACTTCAGGTTTGTCACAGATTTGATCTAAGTGTTTATTTCATACAATAAAGGGAGCATATATACTATAGCCACATTGTCAGAATGCAGCCTTAGTGCTGCACAAGGTGGATATTTTAGGTTTACATGCCTGGGGGGGGTGACAGGTTCGCTTTAATTAGCCAATGGTCCAGTCACAGACCAGCATATAAAAAGATAAGCGAGACAATAGGTTCAAAGGTGTGAGTCGGCCTGTGCAGATTGTGATCCATAATTCATTTTTCCTTCCCTCAAGGAAACTGAAAATATCTGTAGATGGAAATGTTTAGGAATTTCTGTAATTTCTCCCCTTTTATTTTATAACTCTTTGCATACTTATATGTCGTTTTCTCTTTCATACTATTTATTAAAAGCACTGTATTTTTTTATTATAAGCACTGTATATTACTGTAATCCCTGTATGCTTTAAAGAATGCATAGCCGTACAGAGAGTGTGTGACCTTTTTGATTGTCAGACAGTAATATATTTTAACGTAGTTCAAAATTGCAGAGGGTGGACGGTGTATACGGACCTGCGCTGCATAGACCAAAAAGATCAGACGGTGTTCAACATTATAGTGTTTATTTCCGACGTGTTTCAGAGTTAGTCCCAACTCCTTCCTCAGGGAATAGTAGTGTTCCTTCCCTGAGGAAGGAGTTGGGACTAACTCTGAAACGCGTCGGAAATAAACACTATAATGATGAACACCGTCTGATCTTTCTGGTCTATGCAGCGCAGGTCCGTATACACCGTCCACCCTCTGCAATTTTGAACTACATTGACCGTTGTGGTGTGGATCCTTGCAGCAGCTATTACCTTTTGTCCTGACGCTGATTGTGTGCTACACAACCCCTCCAGGTGAGTGACTAATTAAATTTAGTCCACCTTTTTATCAGTGATAAGACCCTATTGCGCTTCTCGCTCCCTTTTCTAGTTTATGATTGGTGGCAGTGTTGTGTAACTAAGTGTGTGAACTGTGTGATTTATGCTCACTCTATAGCCTATAACAGAAGTTCAGTGCTGGCTTGAGTGAGCGGAAATAAATTAACGCTTGCAGGTGCACCCCACGTCACATGCGGAGAAGCGTGTCCATGACAGTATCAGATTACAGGGGCCTGAACACAAACACACATCACAAATTTCAGATTTATATTTTTCAAACATTTAGTAAATCGTGTATAATTTACTTTACACTTCACAAATGCTTGCTAATTTGTGTTGGTACATCATATAAAATCCCAATTAAATACATTTAAGTTTGTCAGTGTAATATGAAAACATTCTCGAGGTATGAATGCTTTTTTAAGACACTTTATGTGTCTGTGTACAGTACTTTGTTGAATCTTTAACAGATGGATTTTGGATTTTTTTGCCCTGACTACTGCATTTTAAGGGTAACACTGTCCTTCTACCTGCCTGTGTAAGGCTGCTTTCACACTGGCATACTTGCAAATCCATGTCCATCCATTTTGAAACTAATGGCCACTGATCCGTTATGGCCTCCCATGTTAAGATGCCAACTGATGTCCACGGACCAATTTTTTAACGGACCCGTCATCAGTTACCAGAGATGGGGTGGGAGGAGCTGTACCTCGCTTCTAAAGCAGAAGTGTGTGGACTGTTAGAGCTTCTTGCTCAGTACAGCAAAACGGATCTGTTTCATGGATCCATTTTTTTCATGGATCCATCCTCCATACAGCTCTATTATGATTTCATTCGGACACCAACGGATCCGTATCTGTCAGTTGGTGTCTGTGATTTTCAAGGAAGCCCAGAAACTGAGCAGTCTCCATCTCTGGGTAAATAAAAAAAGCTGACACAAATGGATTTTTTACAAAACTGACACACATGGATGACCACATAGGACCAATCTGTGCCCATAGGATGACAAGGGAGGCCATAACGGATCCGTGGCCATCAGTTTCAAAATGGATGTACATGGATTTGCAAATTTGCCAGTGTGAAAGCTGCCTAATACATCCTTTCTCCTACACTGTGTTTGCCCTCTGACAAATATTCACTCCAAATACTTAATGAACATATCATTGTATTTGTTGACTTTATCTTTTGACTATTCCTTGCGAGGATTAAAGTAGCAAAATGTATTAGCCGCATGCCGTTTGTGGTGCGGGGACTGTTAAGAGAGACAGTCATGGCATCACATAGAGAAACGTATATACCCAAAAGCCAAATTTACAATTCTGCATGTAACATGATGTTACATTTGGCACAATTTCCATCTGTCTAGATTACTTTTATCCTGTCTAGCTACACAAATCTATTAATACATGTGGTTTAAATATATCCTACCCAGTCTAAAAAGGAGAAACCGTGTGGCATTTTAGAAACCAGGTTGTCTTGTCATTCGTCAAGACATTTTTGGATGCCTATAGGTTCAGATATTGTCTTTCTGATTTTTTATTCTTTGTAGTTTTCAATAATAATTGACATTTTTTTCCTTTAGTGGACAGTTTGCCATTGTAAAAAGATGTAAAGAGAAGAAGACAGGGATAGATTATGCTGCCAAATTTATCAAGAAGAGACAAAGTCGTGCCAGTCGTAGAGGAGTGACACGAGAGGAGATAGAACGTGAGGTGGACATCCTACGAGATATTCAGCATCCTAATATCATCACTCTGCAGGATGTATATGAAAACAAGACTGATGTGGTCCTCATCCTGGAGCTGTGAGTCCCTAACACTAATAATCAGAGGAAATCTGAAATGATGTAATTGTTATGGTCCATAATTATAATAGGGCTGGAAACACATCAGTTGTGTAAGGTTAATGATGTTAATATACAAAATAATAATTGATGTTATCGACTTCACTTATTGTGTTATGTTATATAAAAATGTAGGAAAAACAATACTTATCAACATAAGGAATATTAATGTTCAGATGACGGAAGCATCAAATGTAGACACAGGAAAATCTGAACAACTTGTATTCCAGGAGGAAATGATACATCTCTTCCTTCCTTCAACTTCCTACTCATCCTAAAATGTGGTATTTCACATTGTAGCACATGTACAGGGGTCTTGTGACCTGTGGGGGAGGTCTCATGTTATGTTTTACTGTAGATTTCATGTACTTGTACTATTTGGTTAATAAGCTATACGGTAATTAACGCATATCATTTATTTATTATTGATTAAAATATACACAACTGATCGAAAAGTCACCAAACTCCTCATTCAGTTTTTAAATAGTGACTGAGATAAATAGAAGCTGAACTGTGAATTAAGGCTACTTTCACACTGTTCAGTGGTCCTGTCGGAGCTTACGTCGAAACCCTCCGCAAAACGAGATTCAGATGTTTGTGCCGACAGGGCCATTGACTTGAATGGTGCAGACGGAGTCACCGTGTGCTCGGTTGTGAATAATTTTCAGGAATATAAATCTACTGAAGGCAAATACCTAGACAGAGTAGACTGTCTGGCTGCCCACTCTCAGTATACGTATACTGCCGAAATTGGTGCAGGAAAGAGCACACTCTTTCTGCACAATAAAAGTCAATAGCCTCATTAGTGCTATATTGTAGGTTCAGCTAATTCTGACGACCAGTGATGGGTCTACACACGATGTAACCACTCAAATACTTCATACAGACAAGTGATAAAGCATATAAAATAACTTCATTATTAGTGCATTAATTCATAGCCTTACATACTGAGTATGCTGTCTCTCTGGAGCTCACAATCAACATCCATCGTATGTCTTTAAGTGGAGGAAACAAGTCCCGAGAACCATTAAACAGGGAAACATACAATCCTTGCAGATGTTGTCTTTATGCCTGGGATTGAACCAGACTCAAACCCAAGTGCTGCAAAGGTACATACTAACCACTGACACGTGCTCCATAATTGATGTATTTGTAAGATAGTAAATGGAGGATTATTGCTTTAGTGTGCTTTGTTCAAGAGAATCATAATATTTTCATGTGACTGGAACCTTACTGTGCATTGCGAGATGCATCCCCCAGCAATGGTGGCCCAATGTAGCAAAAAACTCACCGAAAAAATATCCCTGACAAACATCCATTGCACTTAGCAGGAAGCTACTAGCTCCACTGTAGCAGCCTATCTCTCCAATCTCCCCATTAAATCGCATTTTCTGCAGAGGATTCTCATCTTTTTCAAAAGTTCAAACACTGGTATTAAGGTGTTCGGTGTGCGACCTGGTCATATAACCTACAGGCCAATTATTGGCCATACTCAAAACAGCATGATCCAATCACCCTCTGCCACAAACAATTAGCCGACATAAGGCTGATCCAGCTGCAATACAGAGCAGAGGGTGCTTGGTGATGTCTTCACAGGTTAATGATATTTTCACACTGATGTTGGTATGTATGCTATGAAAAAGAAAACATATAAAAACCTACTATGTAATTATGTTTAACCGGAAATCGCATTGCTGTTTTTGTGTCTGCAAATTTGCAAACCTCGTTACTAAGTGACATATTTATTGAGGCTCGCCAAATTCTCATATTTGAATGTGGCCAATCAGTACCAAAAACCCATCCCATTCTGCAACTCTGCGACAGACGTTTGAGGGTCTGTCAAATCAGAATTCAGATTTTTCTATCTTTTGATAAACTCCATGTGAGCATATCCTCTATATATTTTATTCAATGCCCACTGTCCATCTGTGAAGATATTCCTAATCAGTGGTGAGCACTTGCTTTAGCCATCTTGTTATATGTCCCAGGTCGTGAACAGTGATGGATGAGCGCATTGTGTCTGTAGCTTAGTGAGCCATCACACGGCCGTGTAACGTGGATTCATATTGAAAGACTTTCTATATCTAGTCTGTGGTTCAGCAGGAGGATATTGCATGGTTTTACTTCCTCTATTGTTTTCTTTAAAGAGGACCTGTTGTTCTCTAAACTTGTCTGTTTTATAAAAATACTTATGTATTTCCCATGATTAACAATGTTGGAGAATTGTTTTTACAACTCTGTGTGGTGCTATTCCTATGTTTGCCTCCATGAGAGACAACAGGGTGGTACCAATCTGACATTGTCCAGTGAGTGCTGGACACCCAAATGTCGATTTATTCATAAATATTTGGGAGCAATAAATGAGGATCAGTGCAATGCAAAGTTATAATAAAAGATGGTTTCAGTATTTTTATTTAATGGATAATTAAAATATGCATAAATCTTAGATTTAATGTCCTACAAATGTTATTAGGCCATGTACTGCCCCATAACATGATGGTTACAGCTGAAATAAAATATTAGAGCATTAAACGAAGTGTAGACATTTTCATATCTTTTTATTTTTCACATTCATACTGTCCTCTTTAAAACATGGTAAATTAATCAGATCATGTATCTTGTATCTTTGTATCTGTAAAGGACTGGTTCATACAGTGGTACTTGAATGCCCTATTTATTATTCTGGTGGCTGGACCATACAAAACAAGCACTTTATTTTTATATTTTATGCTTACCCCTATCTCTTCATAGATTGCAAGCTGATGAGCAAGGTCCCACTCCTATTGGTATCCGTTGAACTACGTGTTAAGGTGCCGTCACACACAGCGATGTTCCAGCGATCCCGACAACGACCAGGATCGCTGAAACATCATTGTGTGGTCGCTGGGGAGCTGTCAAACAGGCAAATCTCCTCAGCGTCCAGGGACTAGGGAGCCACCTCCATATCGCTGGTAATCATGATAAACACCGGTAACTAAGCAGTGCTGCTTAGTTACCTGGTGTTTATCATGGTTACCAGCATCCTCCCGCTTAGAGCTGGTAACCATGATAAACAGTGGGTATCTAGGCTCTGCGCACTGCTTAGTTACCTGGTGTTTACCATGGTTACTAGCCTGTGAGGTCGCTGATCACTGGTCTCTTGCTGATCACACGCAGCGATGCGTGCTGACCAGCGGGAGACCAAGGACCAAAAAATGGTCCCTGAAGGATGTGCAGCGATCAGCGACCTCACAGCAGGGGCCTGATCGCTGCTACATGTCACACACAGCGATATCGCTGGCGAGGTCGCTGATTTCAGTGATATCGCTAGCGATATCACTGTGTGTGACGTACCCTTACTCTATAATGTCTTATGTTGTTTGTACAAGTACCCTTTGATTTGTAAAGTACTGCAGAATATGTTGGCTTCCCTGTTGATGTTTACTTTACTTTACTTTACTGATGTTGCCCAATTATTAGCAGGAGGCATCATTCAGGTGAAAAAAAGAAGAAAAAAAGAACATGACAATGACACACAGTCCTGCCCTCCATCCTAATCTTACTGTCATCATCTACTGTGAATTCAAGCAAGGGATGGCAATAAAGCAAAGCTGTGTATCATTCTAAACACCTTTGCAACAAACTGCTGATCTTATCATACTTCACTGTTGGTATAATGGGAAGGAGTAGAGCAGAGCTTCTAGGGTCATAGGATAAGAGCTAAAGATGCAAAGGTGTGTGTAATGACACACAGCTCCCTTCTATGCCCCTCCCTCACTTGTAATCACTGTACGTGCGGGCAGTGAGATCATGGAGAAGATCAGAAAACTCCTTGCAGCTCTCATGTCAGGCAGCAGTCAGTGAGGGAAGAAGAAGAGTAGAGCAGAGCTGTGTGTCATTAAGACACGTTTTCAGCTATCCTCTTGCAACAGTATCAATTCTACTACCCCCCACAATGACCGATTTGAGATTAAGACTACAAGAAACATTGTTAAGTTACACAGCTCTGTTTTGCTTCCCAACCTGACTTGTACTCATAATAGATATCATAGGTGACATAGGTGAGTAGAGTAGGTCTGTGTGTCTCACACATCAAAAAGTGGGTATGACATTCTCTGTAGGTGTGTTCTTGTTTCCCCATGCATTAGGCATAACTAAATGCCCCTAACATTGCTTTTTTATGGGAAATTAGTATATAAACTTAATAAGCTTATATCTGAGCAACAGAGATGAGAAATGAAAAACTAGGTTTTGTTCACATCTTTAGCCACAATACCATGATGTAGACAGTTTAACATGGTCAACTTGGTGAATGGTCCTCTTTAACCTCTTCTGTGATCTAAGTCATTTTATATGCTGTCTGATTAGGGTTTCAGGAGGAGAACTGTTTGATTTCCTGGCTCAGAAAGAGTCATTGAGTGAAGAAGAGGCTACCAGGTTCATTAAACAGATACTAGAAGGCGTCAATTATCTGCACACCCGCAAAATTGCACACTTTGACTTAAAGGTAAAATTACTTACTATACTGTAAATTTTGTATGGGTTACTTTTGCAGGTCACTATAGAACTACAATACTTTTTGCAATGTTTGCACAATGCAGTTAATGTATGCATGATTTTAGCCCCCCAAAAAAGAGGAGAAATGGTAAAGGGATTGTCCAGAGTTAGGAAAACATACCTGCTTTCCTCTAAAAACAGTGTATGAAAATGATACCTTATGGCCACTTTACACGTCCCAACATCAGTCCGATATTGGATACAACGCCGCGGGAGCACGCTTTTTCTGGGCAGAATTCCAAGATCGCATAGGAGATGTTACACAGCGCGATATCGGCAGCCAACGCAACAGCGATGTGTACGCCCCCTTGTACGGCCGACCCAGGAACGACCATTTAACATGGGAGGAATAGGGGAAGTTGTACTCCACATCGTTGTTGGGCTTTTACACAGCACGATCGTGCCACAACGTCCTTCCAATATCGGGCCGTTGGAGAGCAGGCTCTTTTGATCCCCGATATCGTTTTGGCATCGTTCGTGCATCGTATTGGACATTTATACCATACAACGCACAAACGATATCGGGCCAATCGCACGAACCACGTGACTTTTTGTCGGACTTGGACGCCGATATCGGGACATGTAAAGTGGCCATTAACATCTCAGTGGAGATGAGCTACAGGACATTCTGTAGACAGGGGAGGTGCTGTTCTTAGAAGAAAGCAGCCATGTTTTTCTATTACTGGACAATCCTTTTACGTTTTTACTCCCTATTCTTCCTTGGTTTTGGGTCCACAGCAACAAAATGCACTGTATGAAGAAGGTCTTAGCATTTTCAGATAACGTTATCCTTTAGCTTGTAAAGATAGGCTCATACATTTGATGTTTATGAGGTTTGAGATTTGGCAGAATTAATAATCGGTCAGTTTGATTTCAGCTGGACAATTCTTTCTTGTCGAGCTAACTTATTCCCTTATACTTTCTGAGAATTCATGCACACTCTGCCGAGCCAAGTGCCATTTGTATGGGGTGGTCGGGTAGGAATAGTGATTGGCTCGTAAATGAGGGTTATGGCCAACCTAATTCTTCTATAATTACGTTCTTATTCAGCCAGAAAACATTATGCTGTTGGATAAAGCAATTGCGTGCCTCATATAAAGCTTATCGACTTCGGCTTGGCACACAAAATTGAAGATGGGGTAGAATTTAAGAATATTTTTGGCACACCAGAATTCGTAGGTATGTAGAATGAGTACGGTAATATAAGTTTTTTTTATTCATTTAGATTGTATATAAATTTTTCCAAACAAAGCCTTAAAGGGGAATTTGTAATATTAAAAGTTATCGCCTATGCATAAAGGATGTGATATCTTCTTAATCGCTAGGGGTCTGACTGCTAGGAACCCCACTGATCTCAAGAACTGGGACTCTAAAATCTCTGTGTAGATGTAGTTGGGGTCCATCATCTACAATGCTACTCCATCCATTCTTATTGGTGTGCTGAAGATCAGGCGAGTTTTGCGCTCAGCAAACTCTCCATTCATTCTCCCCATTAAGAATGAATGGAGCAGTGGTTTATATGATCCATCACTGCTCCATTTACAAATTGTTCTCAGGATCGATGGGTATCCCAGCACAGTTGGAACCTCAGCAATGGGAAAGTTACCCACTATCCCTTTTAGGTTTTAGGAGTTCTTTTGAACACTTCCAATACGCTATAATGACAACATTGTATGGTGTTCTGCCACTTTAAGGGTACCGTCACACTGTGCGATGGTACCGTCGATTTGTTAGGCGATGCAGGGGTGTGGCCTATCGGCACCGATATCGCCCCTGCGTCGCCTAATGTAATTCGGCGATGGCGACGCCTTTTACTGGTAGCCCGGTTTCAGAGCACTGGCGGCCGATCTGGGGCAATGTGTACACATCGCCCCATGTAAACGGCCGCCGGCGACCTGACAGGCGATGGGGGCTCCCATTGTACTGCATCGCCGCTGGGGTTTTGAGACACCCCGGCGGCGATGCCGCCTGTCAGCTCTCCGGTGCATCACCGGAGGTGTCTCCCCATGTAAACGGGGGGCGGCGACGCTGGCGGGGCGCCAAAAGCGTGCGAGCTCCCACCAGTTGCCGCCGACATCTCCGGCAAGGTTGCACCGTGTGACGGGCCCCTAATAATCTTAGTAGCTAAACAACTAGGGTACAGTCCTCCTGATTGGATACCATGAATAAATATTTGCAATATTTTAGCAAAAAACTTTGAAAAAAATGTACCGTAAATGATTGTTAGAATCCGGACCGGCAATGGAAATGGGACAAGCAAATAGAGACAGTTACTTAGTACTTATTTGAACCATGTAGGAGATGTTGTTTCTTTCTGTTTAGTATCTCTTGTTCTTTTATTGTGGCTCTCACCTAATTTTGTTCATAAACATTTCAGCTCCTGAAATCGTGAACTATGAACCACTTGGTTTGGCTGTAGATATGTGGTGAGCGTTGTCTGCATTATAAAATATAAGACAACACCAACAAATACTTGTCTTTTAATACTATGTTTCTCTATTTCAGGAGTATTGGTGTGATTACATACATATTGTGAGTATTATGTTACATACTAAATTGTAGACATACTGTATGCAGCATTACTGAATACATCAAAGAGTGGGTGACTAAATTATATGGCACAGGAGATCAAAAAGAAAGACCATTCGTATGAAGGGTTCATTGTTGCACCGGTGCTGACACATTCGTAACTAAGGGCAAGTGTCATTGGGAGCTGTCGGTGACATCTAGCAGGCAGCCTCTGCCCCTTAACTTATAGGCAGACAGGAAACAAGAGACAATATACGTGGATTCTGCTTCCTGACTGTACAAATGAGAGCATCCTGGACTGTCTGCTTTATGAAAGCCCCTGATGGCTCTAATGTCAAGTTAGTGGTAGATCAGCAACTTAAAGTGAACATGTAACCAGGTTTTTCCCACATAAACTGTGGCCACCACCAGTAAGCCCATATATACAGCATTTTGTATAAGTCCCCAAGTCAATCTGCATTACAAAAAACATTGCTTTTTTTTATACTTACCTACTCACGGTTCGGTACGATGGGCATCACTGGTCCTAATCTGGCGCCTGCTCTCTGATTGTGATCGCTGTCATCCTTACCTGATCCACGTGGATAATGGAGAAACATTATACTTTAGATCCCCATTCTTAGCCCCTCACCTAGCCAAATCATATCCCACTGACGATTTCTATTTCTAATAGGTGGCACGAGAGTTCAAGTCCTATTTGAAGAGGCAATTTGCATACTATGCCTTCTGCATACTGTCATCCATTGTGCCCCTACACACGCACACTGCTCTCTGCCGTTTATTCATGTCCACATAGTAATGTACATTTATAATACAAACCTCAAATGCTTTCACTTTACGTGCATTATTATATTGCTCCCTGATAAAATAATGAAACTCTCCTTTAGGCAAAAGAAATTTAGACAAGATGTTTTCTTCAACACAAAAGTTTCAGCCATATAAAGACAAAAACTGTGTGTCAGGACTTTTATATTCCCATACATATTACACTGAAAAGTAGATGAATATACATGGATATATGAATATCTATATATACAATAGAGGCTGCACACCAGTACATCAATTTGGAAAAATATTTTAAATTTAATGGCTGATAGTCCCAATGGGCCATTAAGGCTATGTTTACGCTGGACATTTTTTATCCGTTTTTCGTGCTGCTTTTTTAAAATACTGCACCAAAATGGGATCAGTCACTGCGCCTGCCAGCAAGGTGAATGGGATTTTCAATTTTCTGTGCAGACGTCAGCGTTTTTGACTGATGTGTTAGGGTGCTTTCACATAACGATTTTCGGTCATCCGATTGTATCCGCTCCACGAAATCGGACCCCATGTTCCCCTATCGGAATCGGATGGGATCGGATGTGCCACTACGATTTTGGCACCATCCGATCCCATCCGATTTAATCACGGGCACAAAATCGTAGCCTGCTACGATTTTGTGTCCGTGACTCACATCGGACAGCATCGGATCACTGCTGATCCGAGGCTGATCCGAGTGCCCACAGCATAGGAGCCTATGGACATCGGATCCAAGTTCACCTCGAATCCGATGTCGGCTCCGTATCCCCTGTCTTTCCCTGCTTCTGCTCCTCCATCTTCTTCCCTTTCATATCCTATTCTGTTCCTCCCGCTATTCTATTCTGTTCCCCCGCTCCTCTATCCTCATCTAATCCCTATCCTGTCCCCTGTCCTCTTCCCTGTGTGTAAACAAATAAAAAAAACTCCTCCTGGAGCATACATCACCTGTCACCGACTCCCACGCTGCAGCACCATCAGGGCAGAAGAGCCTATGATGATGTCAGGGAGCCGGTCAGCTGACGAGTCATGTGACCGCCTCTGTGACATCATCACAGGTCCTTCAGCCCTGATGGTGCTGCAGCGTGGGAGCCGGTGACAGGTGATGTATGCTCCGGGAGGAGTTTTTTTTATGCTTTTACACACAGGGAAGAGGACAGGGGACAGGATACTGTAAAATATAAAAGGGAGGGGGACAAGAGGCGCAATAGTGCCCTAGCACTAGTGACACTAGTGTAGTGTGGTGGAGCTATGGAGCCGCTCACCTGGTCCAGTTGTGATCCCCACAACTGGTTTGAAGGCGTTTCGGAATTAATGTTCCAAGCTGCTGCAGGACCTCCACCTACCACTGGATAGTGGTATGATCCAAGAAAAATGATGGGAGTGATGGTGTGCCACGGTCCGCGCTGCTCAGGGTTCAGAATAACTCACCAAAGAGCCAATCAACTTTCCATCCTCTTTATTCCTCCTACGCGTTTCAACGCCACACCCGGCGCCTTCCTCAGGGATATTCCTGTCCCTGAGGAAGGCGCCGGGTGTGGCGTTGAAACGCGTAGGAGGAATAAAGAGGGGACAGGATAGGGATTAGATGAGGATAGAGAATCGGGGGCACAGAATAGAATAGCGGAGGGACAGCATAGAATAGGAGAGGGAAGAAGATGGAGGAGCAGAAGCAGGGAGAGACAGGGGACCGCAGGATCCACACAGATCCTGCATAGAATCGGATCGGATGGCTATTTGCCATCCGATTGCAGGGATCCATGTGGATCCGTGACTGTCCGTGGGATCCTCCTTCAAAGTTGGATCCCACGGACAGGCACAAAAACGTAGTGGTGCAAAAAGTGCATCCAGAAAATAATGAGCATCAATTACTTCCCCGATTTTCTGCTGCACTCTCCACACCACCAGTGCTCCATTACTTATCCTTCCCTGGCAATGTCTTCCTTCTGGGCATCGGCAGGACCTGCGGGTACAGTACTGATAGGACTGGTGCTGATGCTACACCTATACTTTATATATAAAAGATAGATAGATAGATAGATAGATAGATAGATAGATAGATAGATAGGTAAATAGATTAGATTAGATAGAATAAAAAGCAGTTTGGTCTATTACACACCATTAGTCGCTGTCCATCACTGTTTATTTTCAGTGTAATCTTTCTATTATTCAGGTTAAGTGGAGCATCTCCGTTCTTGGGAGAGAACAAACAAGAGACTCTTTCCAACATTACGGCAGTTAACTACGAGTTTGATGAGGAATTCTTCAGTCATACCAGTGATTTGGCTAAAGACTTTATCAGGAAGCTGCTTGTGAAGGACACAAGGTGACAAGTAAATGCTGACAAAACATGTTCATGTCAAATTTTAGTCAAGTAAATGTGGAATCATGGGAATATGAAAATGCAAATGGATTTATAAGAAATGGGTTTTTAATTTCATCATGGTTTGATGTGGCATCTTTAGACCTTAGATGAGTTAGGCAAATACCAAATATACGCTATCTGTCATCAATCATCATTGGTGGGGTCTGACTTAATCCTTAGGGGGAAATAGTTATTTAGTACTCATTACAATTTATAATTAGAAAAGCCACATGAAACACATGCCTCGTGGAGACAATTATTTTCCCCTTAAAAGCCTTGTAGAACAATAGTAAGATGCACCATAAAAATGAACAAGGAAAAACATAATTACGGTATACAGCCAATTAGCAATCTGCTTTGGGTGAAAGTATTTGCCTCACATACTGTACATTCCTAGATTGTAATAATTGTCTTCCCATTTAAGGAAGCAAAAAATCACAATTGGAGGTAAGTACAGTGTTCATGGATATCTGAATTATGGTGGACAGAAGTACCTCTTGAGAGATGTCATGTATCCAGCCAATAAAGCAAAGTATCTTGAACCTCACCTTTTTCCATGTGATGCTATACTTTCCGCATAAAAGGAAACGGTGACCTCTACAGTGACACAACAGTGCAGTGAGAGATATTGAAGTGGGTCCCCAGAAAGACCCTTCTTCATGGAAATAGTGCAGTGAGCTATTTCCATTAAGGATGCAATTGTGTCATATTTTCTCAACTTTAACCCTAATTCAGCAGATGGTTCCAAAGTGTTCCACATAAAAAATTGTATCCAGCTTTAGTTTTCAATTTGAAAATCGCTGGCAGATAATGAGAACTGCCACTCTTATAAAAGGATGCTTTATCTCATCTCACAGTGTCGTTATCTCTCACTCTTCCCACACACTGACTGCCGTGAGATGAGATCTTGGATCTGGAAGTGTTTGTAATTATACATAGCTTGGCTCTGCTGTCTTGCTACACAGTAACTGCAGAGATCAGTGAGGAGAGGAGGGTGTGTTCTTTTCTTCCCTGCATGATTCTGCCTTTTTATAATTAGTCAACTTCATTATTATTATTATTATTATTATTTATTTATATAGCGCCATTGGTTCCATGGCGCTTTACATAAGAAGTAGGGGTAACAAGGACAGGTACAGTACATATGAGCAGTCAAGGCTTGCTGATACACGACGGGAGAGGATCCTGTCCACGAGGGCTCACAGTCTACAGGGGTGGGGGAGGACACGATAGGGGGGGGGGGGGAAGCTCCAAGCGTTTGGTGGAGCGGCGCTGGGTCTCATCATAGGTTGTAGGCTTGTTGGAATAGATGAGTTTTCAGGTTCTTTTTGAAGCTCTTGAGGGTAGGCGAGTGTCTGACGTGCTGGGGGAGGGAGTTCCAGAATCTAGGGGAGGCACGGGAGAAGTCTTGTATGCGGTTGTGGGAGGATGAGATGAGGGGGGAGGAGAGGAGGAGTTCTTGTGAGGAGCGTAGGTTGCGTGCAGGTTGATACTGGGAGACCATGTCGGAGATGTAGGGAGGGGACAGGTTGTGGATGGCTTTGTAAGTCAGGGTTAGGATTTTAAATTTAGATCTTTGGGGGGTGGGGAGCCAGTGAAGTGCCATGCGGAGAGGGGAGCTAGGGGAGTAGCGAGGAGACAGGTGGATTAGACGGGCAGCTGAGTTCAGGATAGAGTGGAGAGGTGCAAGGGAGGAGGCAGGGAGACCAGTTAGCAGTAGGTTGCAGTAGTCAAGGCGGGAGATGATGAGGGCGTGGACGAGAGTTTTGGCGGTGCAGGGGAAGAAGTACACACCCCCAGAGAAAAATCTCTGTTAACACCCAGTTGAACTTTATATAAGTTATAACCTTATATTTACATGCAGAAATTGGAAAAACATACAACACTATCCTTCATCTCTCAAAACAAGCTTACTTCAACACCCATATCACATCACTAGCCAACAATCCTAAACAACTTTTAGACATGTTCCACTCCCTTCTCAGTCCAAAAGTGCAGGCCCCAACCACCAACCTCAGTCCTGACTATTTGGCACATTATTTTAACGAAAAAATGGACCAGATACAATGGGAAATTTCCTCCCAGCCTCACTATATCATGCATTCTCATCCCTCCTGCACTTCATGTAGCTCTCTTTCAGTCTTTGATCCGGTCACAGAGGAAGAAGTTACCTAACTCCTTGCATCTTCTCGGCCTACTACCTGAACCAGTGTCCCTATTCCCTCAGATCTCCTTCAGTCTCTTTCCCCAGCTGTCACCATTCACCTTACTAATATGTTTAATCTTTCATTTTTAATAACATTTTTATTTTTAATCTCTCATTTGCTGTCTTCCCCTTCTACTGCAAATATGCCAGCAAACACCCATTACTAAAAAAACATCCCTCAACCAGAACTGTGATACTAACTACATACCTGGCTCTAATCTCCCCTTCATCTGTAAACTTCTGGAAGGCTTGGTCCTCTCTCGTCTGATCTGTTATCTCTCTGATAATATTCTTATTGACACTCTGCTATCTGGATTCTGTTCCTTACACTCTACTGAAACTGCCCCTTACTATAATAATAATAATTTTATTCATATAGCACCAAACATATTCTGCAACATTTTACAATTCAGAGGGGATATGTACAACATATATGAGACAATGCAGAGTAACAAAAATGCAACAGATACCATGAGGAGTGAGGTCCCTGCTCGCAAGTTTACAGTTCTGAGGAAATAGAGGAGGCACGAAAGGTAATGGTAAAATGTGCCATCATATATGGTCCAGCCATCAATATAAAAAATAGGAGATTCACATAACGCTGCATGATCCAGTCACCAGCCAGGATCTGTACAAGTACAGATAAAGTGATATTACGGTAAGTGCATGGAGCGTGTAGACAGATTATGCAAAGGATTTGTTATGATTTGTTATGATGAAATGATGAACTCCAGCACTGAAAATTATATATAAAAAATGTCACATATTATTGAAAAACATTAAAATCAATCATATTAAAGAAGCCATAAATCCAAAAAGTACAGGTATCTTACACATTTCGGACAACTATACTGACTTGCCAGTGCATAGTGTATGGTAGGTTGAAGTCTCCTTTCTTTTTCTAACATTTACAAGGTAATATCTTTGCAACAGAGAGGAAAATTGAAAAAATAAAAACTACGCTTTAATCAGCTCCTAAACCAATACTCCATGTTGTGGGCTGTTTGACATGTTCAGACTGGTGAAATGTCCTTCAGTAATGGACCAAAGCTATGTGGACTATTTATAAAAAAAAATACTAAAAAGATGTTCCAGGAAATATAAATTATTTTGAAAATGTGGAAGGAAAGGTAAGGAAAGGAAAGGGAAAAAATCATTAATAATTCTCTGCAGCACTCTGGCCCTAACTTGGTCTCCACTGATTCCTGATAGCGTCCTCAACATTCCTGGAAATCGCCGCTGAGC
Organism: Allobates femoralis; assembly: GCA_033576535.1. Lineage (NCBI taxonomy): Eukaryota > Metazoa > Chordata > Amphibia > Anura > Aromobatidae > Allobates > Allobates femoralis. Next base: position 224,474,131 of record JARQOC010000004.1, on the reverse strand, counting down.
CAATCACTGAACGTAAGGGGGATTGGGAAAATAAATATGGCTTCTTTTATTATTTTAAGCATTTTTTTTAAAACATAACTATTTATAATCCCTTCATGAAGGATGTAGACGAAAAAGGGCAAACACCACGCTGCAAATCTCCCAAGGTACATCGATGATATGCCTGAGGAAGGAGTCACATACTCCAAAATGTGTAGCAGTAAATCACTTTCCTTTATTATTACCCCATTCTCCTGAGCCTCTTTGTATCCCTTTGTGCCCTTTTCCATCTCCATCCTTCATGATCTGATTACCGGGGAACTGCAGCAGCCATAGGGCTGTAATGAAAACCTGTTTAGTGGTTGTGGCTTAACACAACCTGTAAAGGTGAGAACCTTACACCCACTACATATTTTAAATTGATACAGAGAATCCCTATGTGCACTTTTTTTGTCATTCATAGCATTCTTCTATTTATAATCCCTAGAACACCCATTTCAATTCCAGGGTTCACACTTTAATGACATCAGTCACAATCTGTATTTATACTTTTTCAGGAAGCGTCTTACTATCCAGGAAGCTCTTTCACATCCATGGATATCAGTGAGTACAATAATTTTATTATCCTTGCATGAGAGTGATGTGATGCATGTAAAATAGAGGTTGTTCACTGTTAAAATTATTTTTTTTTCTTTATTGCATTTATTTTAGCTTTAAAATAATTATTGCAGTTGGGTTTTTAAACAATTTTCAATTAATGGCTTTTTCAAGCTCTTTGTTTCCTTATACACTAAACTTTGATGTGGTCTGTAGTGATAAATTTGCAGAGATGACCAAAAGAACAAACATAAAACCTTTTACACTCTCCTGTTAGATGTTTTTAATGAGCTCACTGATGGATCCCCAGTTAACTCATTTTGCAGCTAGCAATATACAATGCAACACAAAGGTTATAGAAGGCTAACGGTGCAACATTTTTAATAAAACCCATTTGCAAAATTATCTTTAGCCCAAAATACATGCATTTAAGAAAGAAAAGAAAATTATCCATAAAGGTGTGCTGTATCTGATGGATGTTAGGTTTCCATTTTTATATTTATGTATGGCACCTATATTTATGAAAAAATTTAATGGATTTGGAGAATTCATGCTGTAGCCTATTTAGGTGGTATTGGTGCAGATGGATGAAAATACTACTGGATGTCCTCTACTAACAGACTGATGCTAATATCATTGGGTCACTAGTTTGCTGTGCTATATTTTGTATCTGTGGAAGCGTCACTTTCTTAAACCTTCACCAAAAGAAGTGGACTATTGACTGACCAGGAGTGAAATGCATGGCCTGGTGTGTTCTTCAATATTTAATCCTTGAAAAGGGTCTGTTGATCATTTACCTGGCATGAAATTGTGCAACCCCCTTTGAGAAACAGCTATAGACTTGCTCTCCTATTAATGTCTCCTTTTTACCTAAAGACTCATCAGTCCAAAGAAGAAAACAAAATTCATGACACCAAGAGGACAGCCATGCGGAAACTGAAGGCTAAGAGATTAAAAGAATATACCATGAAGTCGCATTCCAGCATGCCCCCCAACAACACATACGTTAATTTTGAGCGTTTTGCACAAGTTGTGGAAGACTTGACTAGTGCAGAGAAAATGTACAGCTCTTTGGCTACAAACTATGATTCTCTACAAGAAGATGTAGAAGCTCTGATATCTATCTACAATGAAAAGGAAGCTTGGTATAAAGAAGAGAATGAGAATGTGAGACACAGTCTCTCCCAACTCCGATATGAGAGTCGTAAAGTGGAGTCTTTGAAGAAGAACCTAAATCATGACATTCGCTTTGTAGAATCCAACGTAGGAAATGTTGCTGTAAGGTACGCTGATCTGGAGTCACGATATGAATCTCTGAGCAAAGAAATTACAGAGGACCTTAGAAGGATTCAAGACTTGGTGGGTGGATTTCAAGAAGGAAATGCGGGTTATGAATGTGGAAACTATGGTGCTGTATTCAACAGAGATATTAGTGAGTCGTTCATGAATCTTCTAAATGGATCATGCAGTGAAGATCTTTTCGAACGACTAAATCTCAGAACCACAGATTCTAGATTTTAATGGGCCTCATGATGAATGTATAATATATTCATATGTAAAAATATCTGTATAGTCTTCATGAACTGTTCACTTGTAGATATAGATTAATATATTGTTTACAAAGCAGAATCTATTTTCTATATCTTTATTACAATATGGTATCCTATATGTACCAAGAATAATATCTTGATGCTTGTAATGTGGGTATCACACTGTACTTCTGTAGTAACTATTAAGGTATATCTGCACAGGACAATAAAATATGTTTCACTACAAATTCTGCATGTTTTTACATGCAGGTTTTCTCAAAGATTGCAATGTAAGGAGGAAGAATGCAATTACAATCCCACCAAAAAAATAACATCTAGCATATTCAAAATTCACAGTTCATGTCAGTTTCTGTGTGGATATTGTCCCATTCCATTTGCTGCTAATATAATATGCTATAGATTTTCTCTCCACAAATCTGGATGTAAACTTTGCAGTATTACTGCTATATGTGAATCTGGACTTTGTCCTTTAGCCTAAATAGATCCACCTATCACTCTGTATATAGGTAACAAATGTTGGCTTTATTGCATGGTGCACACTGTCAATACCAAGATCAACTGGCCAAGCATTGTAATGTGCATTATAATTATTTTCAAAAGCGTTCTATCCATGCTTCAAGAAGAATTAACAAGTAATCAAGAAAAGATAACAGAAATCAAGATTTCTACTATTGGGCTCCACGTTTATCCAATGTTGATAGTATATATCAAAAGCGATAAACTTTAGGGGTCAGTTACAGAACCAATTAAATGAGCCAATTAAAATTGTATCCACTTGGTAGAAAAACATTCATAGAAATCTGTAGAATACAACCCAAAAAAGGCAAGGGGGGCTTCACACTGCGGTCAGATCCGGTCCGGGGCTGTCAGGAATGAACCTGACAGCCCCGGACTGGATCAGCACACAGAACTGGAGGGCTAATTTGCCCTCTGGTCCGGTGTGCAGCCGCAGTGTGAAGCCGCCCTAAGGCTGGTTTCACACTGCAGTTTTTTCCCTGATCAGGTTCAATCAGGTTTGTGTGTCAAAACCAAACAACAACCGATCTCCATCCGTGACCATTTTCTTGAAGTCTTAACCTCTTGCAACCAGTTACAGCTTGTCAATGAATCCACTCCAGACACACAGAACATGGCGGCACACACCCACCGCCATGACCCCCCTCAGCTTCGGTACTGCCGCTCTGCCCCCATCCACGTGGACCAGTGTTGCTGCTTCCTGACATCTGCTCCACCATTGCAAACCCCCCCAACCCCTGGGTAAGATTTTTTTAGATTTGCATTGTAAGACGCACCCACGGTTTTCCGCTAATTTGGGGGAAAAAAATACGTGTTATAATCTGAAAAATACAGTACTCTCTTCAATATTTAAACTGCAACACCAAGAAGGAAAAGTTATGGAAACCACAGGATCGGTATAAATGTTAACAATATGCAAATTATGAAAAAATGTAAACAAACTTTTCAAAACATCTCGATTCACTCAATATCAATTATGAGGTCCCTAAGCAGAAATTCACAAACTTACACACCTTGGCATATTATCAATATCGGATCAAGTTTTATTTCACAAATGTGAACTCTGGGGGAATAGCTATTCTCCTTGTGGAGAGCGTTCTGCCTGCCAGCTGAGAAGACTTATAGCCGCAATGCTCCTCTGTGAAATATGCAAATTGTCACTTCAGTGAGGAAGTAGACGAACTCTAGTGCCACCTAATAAAGGTAGCAATCCTAAAAGTCATAGTTGACTCTTTAACAAGCCTTTTAATATGACATAGGATTTGTAATCAAAACCCCAAACTGCAGACGCTGTGTTTCAGGGTGATTGCCTCATCAGTGCAGTGTGTGGGATTCTGATCTGGCTGTATGATAGCCTAAGATGAGGTCTGGGGGAATAGTTATTCTCCTTATCGAGAGCATTCTGCCTGCCGGCTGAGGAGACTTGTAGCCTGCAATTCTCCCCTGGGAAATATGCAAATTGTCACTTCAGTGAGGAAGTTTTGGGTTCTGATCTGGCACAAATCCCAAGTCATATTAAAAGGCTTGTTAAAGAGTCAACTATGGCCATGTCCACACACCTCCGCTGTAAGTATTTAGCGGTTCTCTGCTAAATACTTAGGTTTTTTCCGAGAAGCTGAGGTGCGTGTGTGCCGCCGCTTTCTGCAGACGCAGCCCATGGTTACCTGATGTGTATCGTGGTAACCATTTCACACAGCAGGCTGCCTAGTGTCCACTTAAGGCGAGAGCACAGGGAAACGCTGCACGCAGTGTTTCCCTGTCCGCTCTGGGAAAGAGCGGACACTAAGCAGCCTGCTCTGTGAAATGGTTACCACGATACACATCGGGTAACCATGGGCTGCGTCTGCAGAAAGCGGCGGCACACACGCACCTCCGCTTCTCGGAAAAAACCTAAGTATTTAGCAGAGAACCGCTAAATACTTACAGCGGAGGTGTGTGGACATGGTCTATGACTTTTATGATTGCTACTTTTATTAGGTGGCACTACAGTTTGTCTACTTCCTCACTGAAGTGACTTTATCTACTAGCAAAGAGAGCAGGCACAGAATGACAGCCGAGTGCGTGTGAGGAGTAAGCTGAAACCAGCCAATACATTTCACCATACTAGAATGTATGGGTTGATTGCAAATTACTCGAACAGCCCCAATCACAGACGCCCATTCTGTGTGACAGCAATTGTGAATGGTTGTTGGAGCCATTGAAGTGAATATTCCCGGATGATAATGAGCATCCCGGATGTAGACGCAGTGGGACAGGTGGACGCGGGACCCGGTAAGATAATGATGATGTTTATTAATTATGTGCTTTCTTTTAAGCTCCCCTCTTGCCCCATCCCATAACTGTAAAGTCCGAGTTCGCAGTCGGACCCAAGTTCGAGTCACGTACTGCCCCGAATTCGGACTTTACAAACAGATTGGGCGAGTCCGCGATCCTGAACATCTGCATGTTCGCTCATCACCACTCCTATATGAAGAAACTAATCGCATGCAATGCTCACATGTGATTTTGTTCCATTCCTCCACACAAACACACTTTAAACCCTGAAGGTTCTGTGGGCTTCTTGTATGAATTTTGGGACCTGGATTAAGGTCAGGTGATTGCCTGGGCCATTATTGCAGCTTTATATTCTTTCTCTGAAACCAGTTATATTAACAATATTAATAATAATATTTATGTACTTATATAGCGCCATTAATTGCACAGTGCTTTACATACATTAGTAACACTGTCCACATTGGGGTTTACAATCAAAGGTCCCTATTAGTATGTCTTTGGTGGGAGGAAACTGGAGAACCCGGAGGAAACCCACGCAATTATTTGAGAGTTTCATCAACTGTGTTTGGGATAATTGTCTACCTAAAATATCCACCCTCGTTTCATCTTTACCATCATGGTAGATGACAACATATTTCTATCTAGAATGTCACGGTACATTTGTCCATTCATCCTTCCTTCAGTCATATACAGTTTGCTAGTGCCGCATGCTGAATAACAGCCCCACGCCATGATATTCCCTCCTCCAAACTTCACTAGTGGTATGGTGTTAAAAGTATCCAAAAATGGTGTTATCACATATGGACAGGAAAGATTTCTGCCAGATGGCATAACACAAATGGACAGCGGGATGGTAAAGGGAAGGAAAGCGTAAACGTAGGGATCTGGGGATGGGGACACCACCTGCCATTGGGCTGTGTCTGTCCCTTCCTGCCGTAAAAGCCCTAGGCATCTTCCCCTCCCTCCTTCCCTAACCCAATTTCCTCTCCTATTTTTTGGTTTTACCTGTTTGGCATAGTTCTGGCGATGTTGTATCTCTGCTTTTTCAAATTTGTCTCTCATCTTAACGTAGACAACCCGCAGATATTGGTTGAGCTCTCATGTGGACATTGTGGACATTATGTCTATATTATTGAGATACTGCCTTTATCTTATTAATAATTTCTTCAATAAAAGTTTATTCATGGAAAAAAGCCCTAGGCAGGTCCTTGCCCCTGCTGTTGTCGTGTGCCTAGTCCTTCTCTGTCACCCAAGGCAACCCTGTCTGGTGCATTGACCGGTGGGTACAATAGACGTCACATGCTGGAGAGCTCCACACTCCAGAAGGGTCATGCATAGAAGACTCTATAAACCAGGGGTCTCAAACTCGGCAGGGTGGGGGGCCACACATAAAAGATTTTTTTAGGTGGAGGGCCGCATTCCTTTCATATTTAATACAGTACTATTCTCGGCAATGTTTGCGGTAACGTCAGGGGCCACCCGAGTTCATGGCTCACCGATGAACTCGATTGACTTCTGACTATCACTGTCAGTGTCAGCCTGCTTGTCGCTCTGGATAGACACTTGTCTGTTCAGAGCAATGAAGCAGAGCTGACATTGCTCTGACTGTGGACTATGTCAGACTGAAAGCTTTTTTTTCTAATAAAGATGGAGTCCCTAAATGTGTTTTTTGTTTTATTTGTAATAAAAAAATATTTCTCTGTTTTTTTTTAATATTTACTAGAAATTCATGGTGGCCAGGTCTAATTTGGCATGACACCATGAATTTCGGGCTTAGTACCAGCTGAGAATACAAAGTTGGTGTTAACCCTAATATTACCCAGCATGCCACCCCCCCACCAGGGCCACTGGAAGAGCCAGGTAAAGAGGCTGGAAATGGCGCTACGATGAATCCGCCATTTTCAGGGGTGGCTGTGGGCTTCAGCATGGCGGGGCCAAGAACACTTGGACTTTACCATGCTGAAAATCCCAGCCCCCAGCTGTCTGGTTTTATCTGGCGATCAAAATATGGCAGAATATATTTTTTTAATTATCTAAATAAATAATAATTAAAAAATGCGTGGGCTCACGCCATATTTTGATCTCACGCCAGGTAAAACTAGACAGCTGGGGACTGTGATTCTCAGCGTGGTAATGCCCAAGCATTTTGGGCCCCCCACACTGAAAATCGCAGCCACCCCTGGAAATGGCGCATTCATCATAGCGCCATTTCCAGGCGCCTTATCCAGCTCTTCCAGCGGCCCTGGTTGGGGTGGCATGCTGGGTAATAATGGGGTTAATACCAGCTTTGTATTGTCAGCTGGTACTATGCCCGAAATTCATGGTGTCGCGCCATAGTAGACATGGCTACCATGAATTTGTAGTAAACATTAAAAAGACAACACAGAGACAAAATAATTCTATTAGAAATAAAGCAAAAAACACATTTAGGGACTCCATTTTTATTAGGAAAAAACCTTCCCTCCAACATAGTCCAAGGCAGAGCAATGTCAGCTCATCATGATCATTCACACACACACAGCCACCACCATCTTCATCATCATCATCTACACACAGCCACCATCATCATCATCCACACACAGCCACCATCACATCATCATGCACACACAACCACTACCATCATCATCCACACACAGCCAACATCATCACACATGAACACACAGCAACTATCATCCTCATCCACACACCACCACCACTATCATTATCATCATCCACACTCAGCCGCCACCACCACCATCCACACACCGCCTCCACCACCACCATGCACAAACAGCCACTGCCGCCAACACCACCATGCACACGCAGCCACCACCACTAACCACACGCAGCTGACACCCACACCACCACCACCCACACACAGCTGCCGCCACCACCACCAAAATCCACACACAGCCACCACCATTACCACCTCCATCATCATCATCCACACACACACACAGCCACCACCATCATCATCATCATCCACACACAGCCATCATCATCATCCACACACAACCATCATCATCATCCACATACAGCCACCATCATCATCATCCTCACACAGCTACCACTTTCATCATCATCATCCACACATAGCTAACACTATCATCATCATCCACACACACACACATATAGCCACAATCATCATCAGCATCCACACACATACATATATAGCCACAATCATCATCATCATCATCCACACACATACATACATAGCCACAATCATCATCATCCACACACATATAGCCACAATCATCATCATCCACACACACATACATATAGCCACAATCATCATCATCCACAACACACACATATAGCCACAATCATCATCATCATCATCCACACACACACACATATAGCCACAATCATCATCATCCACACACACAAATATAGCCACAATCATCATCATCATCTTCATCCACACACACACATATAGTTACAATCATCATCCACACACACATATAGCCACAATCATCATCATCCACACACACAAATATAGCCACAATCATCATCATCCACACACACATATATAGGCACAATCATCATCATCCAGACACACACATATATAGTCAAAATCATCATCATCATCCACACACACACATATATAGCCACAATCATCATCCACACACACATGCATAGTGAGCATGTATATAGGCCACGGAGGATGAGTGTATTGCTTATATTGTACCTGCTGATATCAGGTCATTCTGTAGCTCTCCACAGGTGGTTCTTGGCTCTTGGACAACTCTTCTCATAACTATTTTCACTTATATATCTGAAATCTTGCAGGGAGCATATAGTCATACCTGGAATGTAATGAAATTGTGTTCTTTCCACTTACAAATTATAGCCCTACCAGTGCTCACTGGAACCCTCAGTAGTTTAGCAATTCTGTAACCATTGCCATCAGTATGTTATGCAACAATAAGGTTCCAAAGGTCTTGAGACAGATCACTGGTTTTACCCAGTCTGAGATGTTTCTTGTGTGGCATCTTGGTAATCACACACCTTTTTATAGGCCATCTGGTGAACTAACTGATATTATTTTTCAGTAAGTGGCAGGATTGCTTTCTGATTACTCATAGATTTCAGATTGTGTTCAATGGCTTTTTTCACCTCTATTTCTGAATATGTTCAATACATTTCCCTGTGTTATTTCTCATTATTACACATAATTTAATTTATGGACATCTAAAGTTTGATTTCTTTGCCTGTGTGGATTGGATGGGCTGTTACCTACATGTGATGAGAAAGTCATATCAATAGCACCTTTAGAAATATATTTACTTAGAAAATTGGTGATGTGTTCAATACTTATTTCATCCACTGGCACATGAAGAGGTGTCTGGCAGTGCCTTATTCACCTTCACCATTGAAATAAACAGACACTGTCTTCCAGTTTTCAGGTTTATGAAAAGTAAGGAGAAATGAAGCTGAACACTCATTATGTAATATCTATGGCCACCTTTAGTTAGTCCTGGCTACACCATACAATATATGTTTGTCAGAATGCCTCCTTATTGCGCTTGTTATGAAAACAGATTAGTTCTAATCAGTGGCGCACCCAGAAATTTCCCAAGGTAGGGGTCCAAGAAACACACACCGGCCCTGAAAGGGGGGTGTCACCCCCCAGCGGGGTTCCGAGGGGCAAACCCCCGGTGGGGTGGTTTGGGGAAGTGAAGCCCCCCTAAAAGCAGCATCTTTTGTGGGCCCTTGGGTGCTGTGTAATTGTTCCTGTCTCCTGACATGGGGGCCCAGCTCCTTGTGTACTGCACCACTTCTCAGGGCCGTCCAAAGGGGGGGGGGTCCAGACACGTAGGTCTCCCCCTTGGGTGCGCCTATGGTTCTAATTATCCATTACATCTGAACAGATTGACAAACTGGTGAACAGCTAATTTGTAGATGACAGTAAAGAGGATTTTTAATTTATTCATTCAGTTGGGATTCTGCCAGAACAGCTTTAGTCACAATGTCATATTGTGTAGTGTATTTTTTTTTAATTAGGCAAGGCTATCAAAGTGAAATTCACTAGTATTTAACATGTCAAGCTACCCAAATCATGGAATGGAGTTGAGTAAAACTTACCTTTTTTTTCATAATTTCTCCTCTCTGTTGCATTGATATTGGCATATAAAGTTTTGGTTACACAATTATGTTAAAGAGGGCCTTTAATTAATTTGTACTTTATCAACTGTACATTCCTTCACATAGCGAGATTCATTAAAGACTGAGGATGGGTATCATACTGGCACAGTCTTCCCTTTCTCTATAGGTGTTTCCTTTCGATGAGTACTGTTGGCATCTGCTTTTTTCCGTCCCAATGATGCTACATTTTTATGATTGGATAATGTCATAGTGGGTTCAAAATATGAACTGAACTATCCAAAAACCAAGGAGATATATATATCAATAAAATAATTTCTTCTTAATTTCTTTATCCTTAAAATTACATCATCATCTTGGGGTGGGGTGCAGATCTATTGCTGTGTTTCGACCTTCTGGTCTTAATCATAAACATGATCTGCACACAGGTGAACGTGCATTAAAAACGATAAGCCACTGCCCTCTCCAATGGCATCATAATTACTTACATATTGTTTTGGTATTGTGATGCCCAGGTGTGCTATTAGGTAATTCCTTCATATAAACGGGTGTGGAGACATCTGAATGATGAAATTAACTTGTTTATTATTGCAAAATGCTAATATGTACAGGAATTTATAGATTATAAAGCAAAACTTTATTAAATATCCTTTTTAAGTCCAAGGAAATGGTTCCAGAAATTTTTCACTGGGAGTGTGTACTTCTTACACTGGATGAGGTTGACCAATCATAAGCAAGCAGTCACATACAGGGGTAAAAAGAACATGCTCTCCTCCCAATAACTTAGACTAGACTTTCTTATCTTTAATACGTGTAATTATAAACATTTTCACAGGCTTTCTCATGTGTAAGACATGTAACGGCAGTCTGCTCTCCTCACTCATCTCACTGCAGAGATATGTGTGGTTAAAAAGTGTGGGGAACAGAACAGATCCGAGAGTGATTACTAAGGGTGCCTTCACACTGTGGTGTGATCCGGTCCGGGGGGTGACCCTGACAGCCGCGGACTGGATCAGCACACAGGACTGGAGGGCTAATATGCCCTCCGGTCCGGTGTGCAGCCGCACGCAGATCCCGCTGCTGATAAGTCAGGACCGCGGCGCCGCAGACCTGACATGTCAGCGGCTGCAGCTGCGTGCGCTGCACACCGGACCGGAGGGCATATTAGCCCTCCAGTCCTGTGTGCTGATCCAGTCCGCGGCTGTCGGGGTCATCCCGGACAGCCCCGAACCGGATCACGCCACAAGGCACCCTTACACTTCTTTAACTTTAAGCTCACGGCAATCAGTGTGGGGGGAGGGGCAGTATGTCAGAGCTGAATTTTCCATCTGTAAGCAAATTGCAAGCTAATATCACCACAATGTAGAGGAGATATTGTAAAATAATATCTACAGTTTATTCATCTCTGCAGACACTATTTCATGATACGGCCAATTCTATATGTCAAACACTCTTTAACAATGATAGCGATGTGGACGTGATTGCAATTAAAGAGGACCTGTCACCAAACCAGGCATGGTGATCTAATTACAGCACTGGATGCAGCATGTCTGCAGCATGAAGGCAAGGGGTCACCCAGCACTTGAGCAGCCCTGTACCCCGAGATAATACACTTAGAAAACTTACATGCTCCAGCCACTAAGGAGGTGGCTAGGGGCTGCAGCCAAGGGCAGATTCACACCCCCTGCATGTGTAATCTGCCCACCGCTGCCAATTATTCTCTCCCTCTTCAGCAGCATTTAAACACAGTTTTTTTCTCTCTCCCAGAAATGGCCGTTTAGCCCTGCCCCCTAGGGGCGGGGCCAAACGGCCATTTCTGGGAGAGAGAAAAAAACTGTGTTTAAATGCTGCTGAAGAGGGAGAGAATAATTGGCAGCGGTGGGCAGATTACACATGCAGGGGGTGTGAATCTGCCCTTGGCTGCAGCCCCTAGCCACCTCCTTAGTGGCTGGAGCATGTAAGTTTTCTAAGTGTATTATCTCGGGGTACAGGGCTGCTCAAGTGCTGGGTGACCCTTTGCCTGGATGCTGCAGACATGCTGCATCCAGTGCTGTAATTAGATCACCATGCCTGGTTTGGTGACAGGTCCTCTTTAATGACTCAAATTATAGTCATATTATATTTTGAATATTACTAATTCAGCATGTTACAACTATATTTTGATATATAATCAAAAATGTGATATCTATAAACTAGAATTTATATTATTGTCACATTTATGCTATCATTGCAAAGGTTACCAAAGTGTATTATGAATTTACCTTCCTCCACACAAAAAAAAACACATTGATCTTGATTCATTCAAACTTTTATGCAAGAAAACTGAAATAAAAAGGTTTTGAAATGTGATGTTTTCATGCCATTTTTGCCCATACCGGACAAAGTGGGCAGTTCTGAGGCAGGAGAAGGGTGTGACAACCCATGCTCATCACATTTAGCGGTGGCGTTCCTTACATCTTACCTTAGTCCCTGACTGGAGTAAGAGTCGTTATTTTGCACCCCAGGCAGCGGCTTCTCAAGACCAGAGTACAAAACGCCATATCTTCCATCACCACAAAACGCCTTTATTTGTTTACCATATTCACAATAAAAATTGCCCTGATGTTATGATAGATTTAGCATGGCTCCTATTTACATTTTTCCCTGCCGTGTATAGTAGACGTCTATGCAATGTACTGATTGTCTAGGTTTTTGGGTCATCAAGGCACAAATGTTGATTGAATGACTACTCCTCTCTGCAGTACTAGAAATCTGCACATAGCATTGATCAGAACCAGCTGTTTCCTTAGGGTCATGGCGGAGGGCAGGAAGCAAGGAATCATTTGTGGAATGTTCTCAAAACCTATTTTAGTACAAGTTATTCTGCAGTAGATTTTCTGCTCCTTTGTGTGATTAAAGAACTTTTTCACAGTTTACTATTATCAATACACATCTGACAGTGATATACAATTTATATGTTCACAAATGGTTCATAAAGAAAATGAATACTTTGCTGATCTATTCCAAATACAGTATGATATTATATTATATAAAATACTGTATACATCAAATATTTGTAAAATAAGCCCATTGTTTGCTTATTACTGCTGTTACTGATAGAACTGCACAGTCTTAACAAAGGTATGCATGTTTCTTTTACATATGCTCAATAGCATTGAAGGGATTCTGACACTTGTTTTTACTACTTCATCTGAGAGCAGCATAATGTAGGGACGGAGACTCTGATTCCAGCAATGTATCACTTTGTGTCACACCTGCTGCACCTAGTAATCTATCAGAGATTTCTCTGCTGTTGATGTAGCAGAGCTCAGAAAGCTAACCCCGCCCACACCACAATTAGCAGATTTTTGTGTACAGTGTATTGTAGATGAACAGTAAACTTCTAAGCAGTACTGTAGTTGGGGTTGGACCAAGAGGCACAGTGCAGACTGTCAAGCAATGATAATCTCCTGCTGCTAAAACACTGATTGCATTGTAACTGCACGCAGCCTAAAAAGTGACACATCATGGAAATCAGTGTCTCAGCCCATACTTCATGATGGACTCAGATTATATATCAAAAATCCAGATCCGGGATCCGATTGGTGCTGTTAACCATTTGGATCAAACTGTCATTCACTGACAGCGGGATCCAAAGCCTCCGCTGCGGAGAACGCACTGTTCCCTGCCTGCACAGGAGATCCCACAATAAGATCACGATATCTCCGATGCTCACGATATCTCCGATTCTCACGTGACCACCTGGGGTCCTGGCTTGACCCCGGAATCTGGCACGGAGCACTTCCTGTGAAGTGCACAATTGTGGCAGGTCCTGATGTGATGCAGCTCATCAGGACCTGTCACAAGCGATCAGCTACTCCAGTACTGTGGCGCCCTATGGGGCTGTGTAAAACAAAGAATGAATTGACAAATAAAGTTTTTAAAAATATGAGAAAAAGAAAACCTAGAAGTTCAAATCACCCCTTTTCCCCCATTCAAAATAAAAGTATTAAAAAAAAAGTTAAAAAAAAACACACATTTGGTATCGCCGTGTTCAGAATCGCCCGATCTATCAAAATATAAAATCAATTAATGAGAGCCGTTAACGGAAAAAAAGGTCCAAACGCCAAAATTTTGTTTTTTTGTTCGCCGCAACATTGCTATAAAATGCAATAACGGGCGATCAAAACAGCGCATCCACCCAAAAATGGTATCATTAGAAACATCAGCTCAAGACCCAAAAAATAAGCCATGACACAGCCCCAGATCATGAAAACTGAGGATGCTACAGGTCTCATAAAATGGCGCAAAAAGTGCGACTTTCTTTTTTTTCAAACTTCTGAATTTTTTTTCACCACTTAGATACCAGTAAAAGTATACATGTTTGGTATCTACGAACTCGTACCGACCTGAGGCATCACACTGTCACATCGCTTTTACCATATATTGAACATGGTGACTAAAAAACCCTAAAACCAAATGTGTAATTGTACTTTTTTTGCAATTTCAATGCACTGGGAATTTGTTTCCCATTTCCCTGTACACTATATGGTAAAATGAATGATTGCATCTAAAAGTACAACTTGTCCCGCAAAAAACAACCTGTCATTTGTCTATATTGATGGAAAAATTAAAAAGTAATGGCTCTTGGAAGCAGGGGAGCAAAAAACGAAAATTCGCCGGGTCATGAAGGGGTTCAGTGTTGCCTTTATTTTTATTGATTAGTATATATTACCATTTAAAATATCGGCTTATGTAACGTTAACATGACTCCAGCATACCCTCCATTTTAATATTTCCACAAGAACTTGTACTCTCTGGGCTGTCACTAGATCCTCTCTTGCCGCCTCCATTCAATATATCTAGCTAGTCAGTCCTTTTATAACCCTTATTATATTGCTATGTTTCCAATTCTAATCTGACCACATGATATTTATTCTGGTTGTTTTCCCAATATAATTAGAAACTTGATGATATTCATCGTTATTTCACAGCCAAAAGATAAACATCAGGTCCTGGTAAGAAAAAAGTCCATTATCAACTTGGAGAATTTAAGGAAGCAATATATTCGGAGGCGCTGGAAGGTAATACAGTCTTCACACAGGTCACGATCATTTATTTATACATTTTTATGGATGTTACCTTATTTTTATTCTAGATTTCTTATATTTCCACTTCCCTTGTTACTTGCATTGAATGTCTTCTAATTACAAATTGTTCTAAGCTTTCGTTGCCTGGTTTTATATAGACAACCTGTAGACTACCAATAAGGAATAAGATCAGCTTCAGATTAGTGGTAAAATTTAGATAAATTTAGATCAGAGTACCCTTTATCGAAGACTAAGGGAACATCACACTTGGCGATGCCCCAGCGATCCCGACAGTGATCTGACCTGCCAGGATCGCTGGGGCATCGCTGTCGGAATCACTGGGGAGATGTTACACAGTCAGATCTCACCAGCGACGCAGCAATGATCTGGAATGATACGGAGGTTGTTGGGACCCTGTTTCTCAGACCTGTAGTATTAAGATCGTTGGTCGTTGTCCCTGTCAAACACAGCGATGCACGCTGCCCAAGCGGGAGCCCAACGACCAAAAAATGGTCCAGAACGGTTTGTAACAAGCAGCAATCTCACAGCAGGGGCCTGATCGCTGCTATGTGTCACACAAAGCGAGATCGCTAGCGAAGTTGCTGTTGTGTCACCAAATTGTGACTTAGCAGCGATCTTGCTTAGTGTGACGGGGGCTTAAGGTCTCATGACCAGGAGCTGATTATAGCTTAATTTGTACAGAAGTGTGATAAAGGCTCCCACAGAGGGTCTTGGGGTCGCTATATGCTTTTGACTTTCTGCATGTACATATACAGACTTTTTTTGCCTCACTGGCTCAGTACAAATTGTTACTAACACTGCTAAAAATAAAGCAAAAGTGTTATGAATTATGGAAATAGAAAATTATGTTTCACAAGGTCAGTCCATGGAACCACTGTGCAGATTTGACACTTGAAGATAATTTGTCATCAGAAAATTACTGGCTGTTATATCAGTTTTTTTATGTTGAGTAAAACAAATCTGATTATGTTCTTTTCAATTTTATGTCTACCATATACTGTATATTATATATATATATATATATATAATATATAATATATATTATTATATATATATAAAGACAAAAGAAATTGCTCAATTTTCACATTGGCCACTAGACCTAATACTACACTTACACTTCCTGTTCTGGTCTACTACTTGGACAACCCACTGTCATTCCACATTGGCCCCCGTTAAAATGAAAAAGCTTATATTCTTTCCAGCAGTGTCAGCACTCGCTCTCCAGTGGATCATGTGTTGTTACATCATTCGAGCCCTGGGCCCAACCAGCGCCAGAATACTTGATCCCAAGTTTTGATATATAAATAATTAAAAGGAAGTGAGTGGCTGTATGCACCTCTCACCTCCTCTTAATTATTTATATGTCTGAAGACTGAGTCAGTGAAGCTGGCGCTGATTGGTTGTAGGGCTTGCGTGATGGAAAAAAAGTCATGTGAGCCCGGGGAGAGCAAGTACCAGCACTGTTGGAACGGCACCAGCGTGGAAAGTCAGTATAAGCTTTTTTATTTTAATATACGGAATGTGAAGGGTTTGTCTATGTAAGGGACAACACCATTAAAGCATTCATGCCAGAATTCTATGATGTTTTCATGTGTGGAGTTTTCAGGCAAGTGTCTTGGAATAGGAGTATGGTGGAGGCAGAATGCCAAAGCTTATTTAATTGTGACAAGTTGTTGTGTTCCCTACACTAGAAAACTCACTTCAGTACCTGCTTGGAGTGAGATTTCTGGCATAGTGTAATTCTTTATGAAACAAGAGCTTCAGACTACCCTCATCAACACCAGCATGAACAACACCAGTCTTGATGAATTGGGCCCATTGTCTTTTATACAAGTATTTACTACTAATTGTAAAGAGGAAGGAAAGAAGTGAGCTGTGACATCACCTATTGTGAATGGTGGCTCCTGTGTTATCTACTGTTGTGCTACTAATCCTAACTGTGAAAATAATGAGAATGTTGAAAAATCAACAGTCCAGAACAGGAAAGACGCGTCAAATCCAAGCTTTAAGGCTGGCTTCACATTTGCGTATGGGAAGGCAGCGTTTTGCTGCGTTCCCATACGCAGTTAAACGCATGCGCACTGCGTTCCTATGTTTAACATAGGAACGCATGGTGCCTGCGTTTGCTGCGTTCGGGTGCGGATGCGGACGATATCTGCTGCTTCCGGTGTCCAGCATCCGCACCCGGGACGCAGCATGTTGGGTTTTTTTGTGCGTTTGGGGAGCTTGGACAATCAGCAAGCGTCCCCAAGCGTACAAAAAAAGCATTGTCTTCAATGGGTCCGCAGTGTCCTCTGCATGACACAGCAGGAGAACGCTGCGGACCCATTGAAAAATCTCCCGGTGGCCGCCGGTGATGTCACAGGAGCTCACCGACGGCCACCGGGAGATCAGCTGACCCTCTGCTGTCCTCCTTCTCCCCGCCGCCTGTAATCTCATAGCGATGTCGGCGGGGAGAACAGCTGATCTGAAAGCTGTTTGAATCTTCCCGCGCCGACATCTCCTCACAGTGTCGGCGCGGGAAGATTCAAACAGCTCTCAGATCAGCTGTTCTCCCCGCCGACAGTCCCGGAGCTTACCGGCGGCCGGGGGGCGGAGATCTCCGGCGCTGATCTCCGCCTCCGGCCCGCCCCCGGACAGCGCCGATTGGCTGCCGGGCTCCATAGTGATGTGTCCGCAGGCGGACATTATCCGCTGCGGACACATCAAAGTGTCCCTGCTTCTGACAGCGTTTGTGTCTGCATGCCATCAGCATGCAGACACAAACGCTAATGTGAAGCCAGCCTAAGGCTGCCTTCAGACTTGCAGATGCATCTGCAGCGTTTTGCAGATGCATCTGCAAGCATCTGCATGCAGACCGCGGCCCCTATGTTTATAATGGTGCGCACGGCGGTCTGCAGATGCTTGCGGACCGCCGTGCGCTCTCATTGCCCGCCATTAGTGATCTGTGCGCACGCGGATGCCTGCGCACAAATCACACACTCCTGCCCGCACCATGGACGCGAGATGTCGCGTCTCTGGTGCGGACGAGAGTGTGTGATCTGTACGCAGGCATCCGCCTGCGCACAGATCACATATAGGAGTGAATGGGTGCGCACGGCGGTCCGCAAGCATCTGCAGACCGCTGTGCGCACCATTATAAACATAGGGGCCGCGGTCTGCATGCTGATGCTTGCAGACGCATCTGCAAGTCTGAAGCCAGCCTAAAGGGGTTTTCACATGAACAAAGTTGATTTTAATCAATCGATGTTGGAATAATAATACTTTCCACAATTTGATGTGTTTAAAAAATGTTCCTGTGGTGATAATCTTATATGTGTCCCTGCTATGTACTGTGTAATGGTCATGTCTGACCATACAGGGGCATGATCTGATCATACCACATCTCCTGTACTGAGATTATCTTATATATGTGTCCCTGCTATGTACTGTGTAATGGCCATGTCTGACCGTACAAGGACACGGTCTGCTCATACCACATCTACTGTGCTGAGATAATGTAATACCCTGTGTGCAGAATTATTAGGTAAATTGTATTTTAGAGGATTATTTTTACTATTGATCAATAACTATGGTCTCAATGAACCCAAAAGACTCATAAATATCAAAGCTTAATATTTTTGGAAGTTGGAGTGGTTTTTTATTTAGATTTGGCTATCTTAGGAGGATATGTGTTTGTGCAGGTAACTATTACTATGCAGAATTATTAGGCAACTTAATAAAAACTCACCATCCATGCCAAAGACAGAAAACCAAAAGCACTTACAGGACGCAGTCGAGTTTTTCTGATGCTGCTTTTTTTCTAGTAGTTTTTGTACAATTTTGTTAGGACTGGTGAGCATGGGATCCCTTGATCGTGGGTCATCAGCTTAAATGTCTTGGGCCAACACATGAACCAAAATCCCATCTATAAAGGTTTTTTATTTATCATATAAAAAACTTTTGCACTTTTTTATCCATCCAGGGCGCAGGTGGGCCCATAGGGGCGCCGTTCATCCAGTGGTGCAGAAGCATCGTACTGTGCGGCCCAATGCTCAGGCAGCGGAGCGGTTGGGCAGCTTTCAGACACTCTGCATCATATGTATCAGTGTGAATGGTGCTCTATGCAGGCCTAGTGTATGCATGGCAGGTCGCCTCCCACATTTTGCTGGTAGAGGCGACTCATCAGCCAGCAGCTGGGCTTGCTCCACAATTGGGCTCTGACTGCGTCCTGTAAGTGCTTTTGGTTTTCTGTCTTTGGCATGGATGGTGAGTTTTTCTGATGCTGCTTTTTTTCTAGTAGTTTTTGTACAACTTAATAAAAACCAAATATATTCCCATCTCACTTGTTTATTTTCACCAGGTAAACCAATATAACTGCACAAAATTTAGAAATAAACATTTCTGACATGCAAAAACAAAACCCAAAAAATTAGTGACCAACATAGCCACCTTTCTTTATGATGACACTCCACAGCCTTCCATTCATAGATTCTGTTAGTTGCTTCATCTGTTTACGATCAACATTGCGTGCAGCAGCCACCACAGCCTCCCACAACTGTTCCCAGAGGTGTACTGTTTTCCCTTCCTGTAGATCTCACATTTTATGAGGGACCACAGATTCTCTATGGGGTTCATATCAGGTGAACAAGGGGACCATGTCATTATTTTTTCTTCTTTTAGACCTTTACTGGCCAGCCACGCTGTGGATTAGTTAGATGCATGTGATGGAGCATTGTCCTGCATGAAAATCATGCTTTTCTTGAACGATACCGACTTCTTCCTGTACCACTGCTTGAAGAAGTTGTCTTCCAGAAACTGGCAGTAGGTCTCGGAGTTGAGCTTCACTCCATCCTCAACCCGAAAAGGTCCCACAAGTTCATCTTTGATGATACCAGCCCATACCAGTACCCAACCTCCACCTTGCTGGCGTCTGAGTCAGAGTGGAGCTCTCTGCCCTTTACTGATCCAGCCTCTTGCCTATTCATCTGGCCCATCAAGAGTCACTCATCAGTCCATAAAACCTTTTATAAATCAGTCTTAAGATATTTATTGGCCCAGTCTTGACGTTTTATCTTATGTTTCTTGTTCAAAGGTGGTCGGCCATGTCCCTGAGTATATCACACCTTGTGCTTTTTGATACTTCAGTAATGTTGCAGCTCTAAAATATGGCAAAACTGGTGGCAAATGGCATCTTGGCAGCTTTACGCTTGATTTTCCTCAATTCATGGGCAGTTATTTTGCGCCTTTTTTACCCAACACGCTTATTGGGACCCTGTTGGCTATTTGCCATTAAACGCTTGATTGTTCGGTGAACACGCTTCAAATGTTTGGCAATTTCAAGACTACTGCATCCGTCTGCAAGACATATCACAATTTTGGACTTTTCCGAGTCTGTCAAATCTCTCTTCTGACGCATTTTGCCAACGGAAAGGCATTTGCCTAATAATTAAGCACACCTTATATAGGGTGTTGAAGTCATTACACCACACCCCTCTTCATTACAGAGATGCACATCAACTGATTTACTTTATTGGTAGTTGGCTCTCAAACCTATACAGCTTGGAGTAATGCCTAATAATTCTGCACACAGTGTATATGTCCCTGCTATGTACTGTATTAATGGATATGTCTGCCCGTACAGGGACATGGTCTGATCATACCACATCTCCTAGGCCGAGGAGGAAGTTAAAAAGTATACAGACATAACAGCATGGGATTGCAAATAATTCTTCTTTGAGGGAAAACATTTTTTAAAAACAGGCAGGGAAACGTTTTAGCTCACAAAAAGAATCAGCTGTGATCCGATGCTGTAACATCTGTATACTCTCTTTTGCGTCCTCCCCTGCTCAGGAGATGTGGCATGGAGATGTGGTATGATCAGACCAAGTCCCTGTACGGTCAGACACGGCCATTACACAGTACATAGCAGGGACACATATATAAGATAATCTCAGTACAGGAGATGTGGTATGATCAGATCATGCCCCTGTATGGTCAGACATGACCATTACACAGTACATAGCAGGGACACATATAAGATTATCACCACAGGAACATTTTTTAAACACATCAAATTGTGGAAAGTATTATTATTCCAACATCGATTGATTAAAATCAACTTTGTTCATGTGAAAAACCCTTTAGGCTGGCTTCAGACTTGCAGATGCATCTGCAAGCATCAGCATGCAGACCGCGGCCCCTATGTTTATAATGGTGCGCACAGCGGCACATAGTTAGCCACGCCCCTTTAACGACGCGCCCGCCCTCACAACACTGGATTACGGCCATAGGGGGCGGCCATCAACAAGGAGCGGGCGGAGGCTGCTGCACACAGCCCCGCCCATGGAATTTCCTTCACTCTGCCTACCACAGCATGTAAGTATATACTTACATTGCGAATGTAAAAATCTATTCTGTACTACACATAATTACAGCATAAATGTAATAGAGGGTGTATGCACCCCTGTATAGTGATACGGGGGGGGCCACTTTGGATGACATGCACGGGCTCCGAGGAGCCCGTGCCCGGTGAGAAATTGTTGCAGAAGACTATAGAAGTGGGCGGCCGGTCTGTAGGGGGGGTCTAAGCCCCCCTACAGACCTCAAACAGTCATTTAGGTCAGCAATTTAACTCTTTATTAAAGTTTGCTGATCCCGGCAATAGCCGGGATCCGCAACCTATGCAGTTACCGGATGGCTCAGGATTACACATCCTGAGCCATCCGGTTACCGCAGTGCGGTCCCTGGAAACGCTGCGAAAACTGCTGCCTGCATGATTTTTAACGCAGGCAGCAGTGCCGGATACGGCCACCGGATGGCTTGTGAAGCCATCCGGTGTTTTGCATAGGCTCCTATGAGGAGCGTTTCCTGGTCCGGTTTTGAGCTTTTGGAAAACTCAAAACCGGATCAGGATTCTTAAAAAAAACCTGAAATGTGACCCTAGCCTATCTCAGCACAGGAGCTGTGGTATGATCAGACCATGTCCCTGTACAGTCAGACACAGCCATTACACACTACATAGCAGGGATACATATATAAGATTATCTCAGCACAGGAGATGTGGTATGGTCAGACTATGTCCCTGTGCGGTCAGACACAGCCATTTCACAGTACATGGCAGGAGAACATTTATAAGCAAAGTAACATTTTTTATAAACACATCTATTTGTGGAACTTATTATTATTCCAAGATCTATTAATTCAAATGAACTTTAAAACTAACTTTGTGGGAAAACCCCACCAGTAGGAAAACCCATATGAAAACTATAGTGAATAAAACAAAAGACCAAAAAAGCCCATTATCAACAGTTTTAAAAAGCCCAATTAACATAAAACTCCATTGTCACAAATCAGTCACTCACTGCATCATAATGATGTCTCGGCCACATAATAGATATCAAGGGCATGCTGGGCTATAAAGATTCTGAGTGACTTTAAAACTGCCCAATCTGGGACTGCAGTGGACAGAGCCATTCTCATGCAAATTGAGGATTGCTTTGCAGGTTTATCATGGGCTGGGGCTGCAGGGTTTCTCCCAGGTGTTGCCCTACGTGCCTAACTTTTATCAAACAAAAACATTATTTGGCTTGATACTCTTGAGTCGCATAGTTTTCATTGTTATTTTAGAATAGAGCCCTATTTTGTGGTTGTATATAGAATTTTCTACCTGGCTATTTAGCTTGGTGGTATTGGACAGATCACTTACCAGTTGTAGCTTGGTAGGGTCTGCAACAGCTTCTGTTCTCAGTCTCTGATCTGTTGTTGCTCAACCTCTGACCTTGCTTCTGACTACCCATTTCCCTAAAGCCCGAGTCACACATAACGATATTGTTAGCGAGATCGTTGTAACTGTGACGTTACAACGATCTCTCCAGCGATGTCGTTCTGTGTGACACTTTGCAGCGATCAGGCCCCTGCTGTGAGGTCGCTGATCGCTGCAAAGTGCTGTGGTTCATTTTTTGATCGTTGGTTTCCCGCTGGTCACCACACATCGCTGCGTGTGACCATGAGAAACCAGCGATCAGTGACCTCACAGGGCTGGTTACTATGGTAAACACCGGGTATCCAGGCAGCGCGCGCTGCCTGGATACCGCGCTGTTTATCATAGTTACCAGCGTTCTTCACTGTGTAGCCTGCTGTAAACTTCACCATTGTAGCCTCAGCAGGTCTCCTATATGACACCCTCTGTTCCTGCCCCCGTTCCTACCCCTGGTTCCTGCCCCCCTGCACGGTCTCCCGGTGTATTGTTACCTGCAGCGGCTCCGCTCTCCTCTCACGTCTACACGACCACAGCAGCAGTGACGCGTCCTGTGGGAAGACGCTCAGTGATTGGTTGGTCCTCACAGAGCGGAGAGCTTCTATTGGCGGGTGACAAGAGGCGCTGAATTTGATTGGCCGCTGGTGAGATGAGCGCGCTCTGTGATTGGAAGAGAGATGAATTGAAGTGGCAGAAGCTTGTGTTTTGGGCTCAGAGACAGAGCGTGATGTGCCTGGAGCTGACAGCTGCGGGATCACAATGGGGAGAGACTGCGAAATAGAGGAGAGGAGAGAGAACGCAGGGAGCGATGTGGGAGGTGTCTCCCATGGCCTGATCGCTGGGGAGATCTGCCTGTTTGACAGCTCCCCAGCGATCAGGTAACGACGCTCCAGCGATCCCGGCAGATCGTTATCGCTGTCGGGATCGTTGGAGCGATCGTTACGTCTGACTGCACTTTAACTCCTTTGTCTTTATCTGCTACCTTCCTGGAATTTTGACCTTGGACCACGACCCAACTACACCTTTGTCTCTTTTGGTTATTATGAGCCCTTTTGGTATCCGACCCCAAACCGCTTGACTATCTAGCCTCATGGCTAGCCCATTAGTAGCAACTAGCATTATACCCATAATATCAAAAGGTAATTTTTTTGATGACATATTCCTTTCAAAACCTATAGGGCGTAGTCACACTGTTGGGGGTGCCAAAACTAAAATTCACCCTTAACTAAATTTATCCCGTATTAACAGTGATGTGTGAAAAAAATACAAACTGAGTTATACTTACCCACCCTGGTCCAACATTGCTGTGGCGCCCCACTACATAGGTGCCACAAAAGGGGTACTGCACCCAGAAAAGCGGTGTAGTATTCCACTGCAGTTGGGACTATGGTCACTAGATGGAACCCTAGAGCAGCATTCACACACTAGAATAGTGGGTGGGAAGGACCCCGGGAGGGTCTTAGCGACCTCTAGAGGGAACCAAAGAGTCGGAGAGGAGTGAGAGGAGTTGGAGGAGACAGGCAGCCAGCCTGAGAGGGAGCAAAGAGGGCCTCCTCGGCTGAGGGGCCCAGAGAACTAAAGGAAAGATCCCAAAGAGAAAGAAAGATAGAGGAGGAAACTCAGAGAGGCAGAGTTCACTCGACTGGGGAAGTGAGCAACGGAAGAGTTTGCCCCATAGGAAGGAAACCGGGTACCGGAGCCCGTAACTGTGAGACCCTACACGGCTCACAGAAAATCCGCTAAACGGGGATATTACAGATACGGCACCGACTCCCGAAGAACCCACAAGAGAGGAATCAGAACCGCAGTAGGCGGCTGCGGTATTCGACAGAAGGTTAACCCGACGGGTACAAGGGAGAGAAGACTAAAGCAAGCAGCAGGAGGTCAGGTCATCTATAGGAGATCAGGCTTCACAGTACTGGGAACAAGAGGAAAGAAGGAAAAGAAAAGGAACATAAAGGAGGGTTCCATCTACAGCTAGAAATCCCAATTGCAGCATCCAGAGCATTTGCTGTTGTACCACCAATAACTACTGAAAGACTGTATTGCTGAATGAAAGTTTTTCAAGTAAAGTTACCCGGCGAAGTGAAGTCCTGACTCCGCTGCATCATTTCCACATAAACTGTTTGCTTTACAGCATCACTGCCCCGGTGTTCCAGTCCCGCCTGCAGGGACTAATCCATCCAAGCCGCAATACCACCGACCACCGGAGGACAGTGGCGGCGCTGGTGAGCATCACCAGACTCAGCAGGTGGCGTCACAAACACAAAACACTTGTATATACTTTATTTTAGAACCTTTATTCAGTTGACCACCAGGGCCACGGCCTCGGGCAAGCCACCCGTGACATCCCCAGAGACCCGAAGCCCGCCTTAGAGCCGAGTGCCCGAGCCCTGGGGCGCGTCATTGCCTCTCCACTGTTTCAGCCTTTGATGATCGGCTGCAGTGGTGACATCGTCTTGACAGTGCTGCAGGAGATCACTGAGCTGATTTACAGATGTAGATAGCTCAAGCTGTGGAGCTCCATTATTTGCTCTAACTCTGTCAATGTGACGTCACTGCTGTGACTGAGCAACAAAGACCAGGGCAGTGGAGGAGACACAATGCTGGAAAGGTCACTTATTTTATTTACACATCACAGAGCCTATGAGATAAATTTAGTTGAAAGTTGGACAACTTCATTATCATTGTCGGAGTGATAAGCCATATTTGGATGTGCAAGAGCTGTGGGCAATTTTTGTTCCGTTTAATTAAATTGTAAAAACTTTTTTTTTGTAATACTTTTCCTTCTGTTTCAAATATTACAGAGATGCCTCTTGTTGCCTGTATAGTGTTGTAGGAACACTTTATTGCAATAAATAGTATTAATTCAGCAATACAACATAGCTTGAGATACTTTAACAAGCATAAAAGATTTAACAATTAAAGGAAGCAAAATGTGCCAAGTGCAAGCAGTACAAGCCTCACCCTGAGATTATGGGTAATTGCTTTTACTCACAGTTAATAACAAGAAAGATTAAATTCTGATTACATTGTGAAGGTCAAAGTGTGAAATGTCAGCCTAATTTCTCATATGAGTATAGAGTATACAGGAAATATACAAGGAATGAAAATTTTCAATCAGCTGAATGGATTGAAAGAGTTACAAAAATTGATTTCATAACTATTAAAGGGATTTCCCAGTACCTAGACAACCCCTTTTTATATGAAAGAGTTCTACATATATATATAACGTGCCTACAAGTAGTATTCAACCCCCTGCTGATTTAGCTGGTTGACACATGCGGAATTAACTTGGCATTGTGACATTTGGACTGTAGATCAGCCTGGAAGTGGGAGATGCACTGCAGCCAAAAAGATTTTTTTTTTTTTTTTTTTTTTAAAGCGTTAAAAGTTAATTCAGAGGGTCATTTATTATTCAACCCCTCAAACCACCAGCATTCTTTTGGTCCCCCTAAAGTATTAAGAAGTAGTTTAGGCACAAAGAACAATGAGCTTCACATGTGTGGATTAATTATCTCTTTTGCCAGCCTTTTCTGACTATTTAAGACCCTCCCCAAACTTGTGAACAGCACTCATACATGGTCAACATGGGAAAGACAAAGGAGCATTCCAAGGCCATCAGAGACAAGATCGTGGAGGGTCACAAGGCTGGCAAGGGTACAAAACCCTTTCCAAGGTTGGGCCTACTTGTCTCCACTGTTGGGAGCATCATCCGGAAGTGGAAGGCTTATGGAACTACTGTTAGCCTTCCACGGCCTGGACAGCCTTTGAAAGTTTCCTCCCATGCCGAGGCCAGGCTTGTCCGAAGAGTCAAGGCTAACCCAAGGACAACAAGGAAGGAGCTCCGGGAAGATCTCATGGCAGTGGGGACATTGGTTTCAGTCAATACCATAAGTAACGTACTCCACCGCAATGGTCTCCGTTCCAGACGAGCCCGTAAGGTACCTTTACTTTCAAAGCGTCATGTCAAGGCTCGTCTACAGTTTGCTCATGATCACTTGAAGGACTCTGAGACAGACTGGTTCAAGGTTCTATGGTCTGATGAGACCAAGATCGAAATCTTTGGTGCCAACCACACACGTGACGTTTGGAGACTGAATGGCACTGCATACGACCCCAAGAATACCATCCCTACAGGCAAGCATGGTGGTGGCAGCATCATGCTGTGGGGATGTTACTCAGCCAAGGGGCCTGGCCATCTGGTCCGCATCCATGGGAAGATGGATAGCATGGCCTACCTGGAGATTTTGGCCAAGAACCTCCGCTCCTCCATCAAGGATCTTAAGATGGGTCGTAATTTCATATTCCAACAAGACAACGACCAAAGCACACAGCCAAGAAAACCAAGGCCTGGTTCAAGAGAGAAAAAAACAAGGTGTTGGAATGGCCTAGACAGTCTCCTGACCTTAAAGGGATCCTGTCACCCCCAAAACACCTCAAAACCTATTAAAAGCTGTCCCTAGAGCATAGTGACACTTACCCTACACTCCTTTTAGCTCCTAAATTCAGCAAGTGACATTGAAGACAAATGTTATTATAGTACCTCATTATGGATGATAATGAGTGACTATGCTATTCATAGTCACCCTGCCAGGCGCTCCCTCTTCATGTTATCACGCCTCCATAGGCGTGATCTTGTAATCTGATTAAAATGCGCGCCTCCCCGCCGCTCTGTGGTGTCTCTGCCGGCCTGTAGTGGGGCTGGGTGACGCGATACTCGTCATTTCCGGCGCCGGGTGACGTATACACCCGCGCTGATCTGTTAGCTTCAAACGCGCACTGCGCATGCGCATGCGCAGTGCGGATCTTGAAGCCAACAGCGGCGCGGGTGTAAATACGTCACCCGGCGCTAGAAATTATGCGTATCGCGTCACCCAGCCCCACTACAGGCCGGCAGAGACACCACAGAGCGGCGGGAGGGCGCGCATTTTAATCAGATTACAAGATCACGCCTATGGAGGCGTGATAACATGAAGAGGGAGTGCCTGCCAGGGTGACTATGAATAGCATAGTCACTCATTATCATCCATAATGAAGTACTATAATAACATTTTTCTTCAATGTCACTTGCTGCATTTAGGAGCTAAAAGGAGTGTAGGGTAAGTGTCACTATGCTCTAGGGACAGCTTTTAATAGGTTTTGAGGTGTTTTGGGGTGACAGAATCCCTTTAACCCAATTGAAAACTTGTGGAAGGAGCTCAAGATTAAAGTCCACATGAGACACCCAAAGAACCTAGATAACTTGGAGAAGATCTGCATGGAGGAGTGGGCCAAGATAACTCCAGAGACCTGTGCCGGCCTTTTCAGGTCTTATAAAAGACGCTTATTAGCTGTAATTGCAAACAAGGGTTATTCCACAAAATATTAAACATAGGGGTTGAATTGACCCACACTTTTATGTTTAAAATTTATAAAAATTCAACTGAGCAACATAACTTTTTGGTTTGTAAGATTTATGCTTCTGTTAATAAATCCTACTCTCGTTTGCAGTTTGAAGGCTCTAACTTATTTGCATCTTATCAAACCACCTAAATCTGCAGGGGGTTGAATACTACTTGTAGGCACTGTATGTATATATATATATATATATAAATAACGTACTCATATTCTGCACTGGCGCCATTGCAACCATGTTGGTGCCAGATCTGTTGAGGTTCATGTAGCATTATACATCATGTGACCCCTACAGCCATTCAGCGACTGCTATTGGGCTGCTGCGCTATTACTTATTCTGCTTGTAGCCCAATAGCAAGCGCTGATTGTCTACATGCTTCACATTCCATAACAATGTCATGCAAACCCCAGCCGACCAGACACTGACATAGCTGGAATTACACTCGTGTGGGAGATGTGCATGTGTTATTTTTATTTTACAAGGAAGACTAATACATTTTAAAAAACTAATTCCAGGTAGTCCAGGTAGTGGACAACCACTTCAATAAGGAGATTACATACATACCATATGCATGAGCTTGTGGTAGGTATTCCGTGAACTATGTAAGGTAGAGATGTGTCACCTTGGATGTGAGTTCCACCTAGACCTAGTCAAAAAGTCTAGTAATCAAGAAGGGTCCAAGGCACCATCAAATTATATTGTATTACAGAGCACAAAAGCATATAGCCGTGACATTTTGGCACAGGTGCCTTTCCCAAGCTGGATGAATGCCTACCTGTCAAAATTCTGCCTTTATATGCTCCACAAGAAAGCATTGAAAATTTGATGTAGAGCAGGGGTCTAATACTCCAGGCCTTCAAGGGGTTTTCAGGATTTCCTTAGAATTTGACAGTTGGTAATTTGATTACCAATTGTCAAATGCTATGGAAATCCTGAAAACCTGCACTGTGTGCGGCCCTCGAGGCCTGGAGTTTGAGACCCATGATGTAGAGCCTTCATGGCTTTTTTGACTTCTTGTGTGATGTGGCTTTCTCACATTTTTCAGGCCTGTTCTCCAAATTATTGTTTATATCAAAGTGATTGTGAATTATTTTACCTACTTTATCAAATAAATATTAAATCCAGACATGTAAGTAAACTGTTGTATTGTACTTTTGTATATTAGCTGTTATCAAGTATGGTTTATTGCTTATGGGAACTGTATTCTAAGGTATAATATGGGGGCGGATTCAGTTTGACAGTGAAGTTCAGTGGTTTAGCAGCAGTGACCACATTACTTTGCTTATATCTAACATAACTAGGTCTGATGAAAAGGCGATAGGACATAGTTATTAGAAATTCTTTTAAAAACTAGATCAGTGCTAAACTCTTTATCTTTAGCAGTTTTACCCTTTAGGGTATGTGCGCACTGGCCGGGTTATGGCCGTTTTATCAGCGGAAACCACCGGTCGGTTTTCATTAGTTTTATGTAAATTTATGTTAATCCAAACCGGCGTTTGGATTAACATTAAAACCAATGAAAACCGACGCCCGCTGTGCACACACCGGCGGTTTACACAGGCTCATCTGTTGCTAAACCGCAGGTTTCCCAGCGGTTTAGCAAAGAATGAGCATGTTCTATAAACCGCCGGTTCTTCAGCGGCTGCAAGCAGAATCATGTGCTGCTTCCAGCCGCTGCAGAACCGCCGGCGAGAACACGCTGTGCAACCGCCCGTCACCCGCCCGTCACCCGCCCGTCACCCCCGCACATACCCGCCAGGAAGCCGGTGGACGGCTCCGGAGCTTCCTGGCGTGTCCTCCCAGCCGCCGCCGCCACTAACCCGCCCCCCGTGTGCACATACCCTTACTATTTACTACTATTTATTACTATTTACTTTTGAGTTCAGCATATCCCCATATAATGGTCCACAACAAGTTTACCCAAATCCATGGACATCAGTCTAATGTACTGCATATGAGGGACTCTGATATATGATTGTGGGGTAGATTAGTATCTGGCATCTCTGATTTGAGACTACGGTTCCATTTGTTTTATGACAGATGAGCTGCCACCCAAGATATCTGGCAACAGGTCTCTCACAGAAAACCCAGGAGAGCTCCTATGTATGGAAGAGTCGGACCATATAGCATCCAGCAGAACAATCAGCCAAACCATTGTTTGGCCAATAGCTATCTAGAATGTGTGGGAAGTTTTAGAATCCTCTTAGGGTACCTTTACACGCCACAATATCTTGTGGGAATCCTGATGGCGATATGTCGCCCTGAAACTATCGCCGTCAAATTGCCTCCCAGTTGCGGCGTGTAATTTGGGAATTTAGCGGCGATAAATCACCTGTCGCCTGGTTCCTGATTTCACAGCACTGCTCCAAAATCAGAGGCAATCATGAAGGCGAGATTCCCGCTTTTGGCGTGTGATAGGGCGATAGTGATGGAATCAGCGTTGCCTATTGATTTCCCGTAGGCGTGCCACAGCGTGCTGGAGTCCGCGCCCCGTCAGCGATGATTGGTGGTGGCTACTGTGTTCCCATTGACTGTCAGTTCACAGGGCCCCATATTTGAAGAGATGTCCGTTCAGCAACACACACATCTTCAATGGTGTCATGTATTAGAAAGCCTTCCAGAGCAGGCTGACCAATCGTAACGCTGTTGCGTTGTCCAATGAGCGTGCATGGGGCGCGGTGTAAACCACTGTGGCACGCCTATCTCCTCGCAGCGCTTAACATGTACGCACACATTGCTTTGGGGATTGCGGCGTGTGAAGCGGCGAGGGAAGTCGACCGGATTGGTTCCGCTGTGGGTGAGGCGATTTCCGGGGCGACACATCGCCTTAGGTTGAGGGCAAAATTGCGTCATGTAATGCCGCCATCAGCGATCTGAGGCGACCATGAAAAACGTGCACGCACACATTAGATCACCTCATATCGCCAGCAGATATTGCGGCGTGTAAAGGTACCCTAATGGTGATGTTTAAGTGCTGACATTACTACAATTTTTTAATACAAATCTTAAGGTTAACAGTAAAAGGTATCTTGACCCAATTTCAGTACATTGGACGATTATCTTATGTAAATATGCATCTCTCAACTCTTCCCTGTGACAGATGTTAGGTTAGGGGAAGAACAGAGTTGGAATTTACCGTGACAAATCCTCTGCTCCTGCAAGAGATAAGCAGTGATTTATTTCCCTCTTGTTGAAAAAAGCATAAATTCTCTGCTTTGCCATATGTACATGTTTATAGGGAACCTAAATTACTTTATGTAGCTGTCAACTGACCCTGTGTTCAGCTAACAGCACCCTCAAGTCTAGGTAAATCATTTTAGAGGGGGACTTAAATATGTCCTCAGTGAAGTCCCACTACTGAATCACCTTTGATGCATTTGGTCATTAATTCCCAACATTATCACTGTAACGCTGAGTGCTTTCGGTCCGGAGACACTGCGTCTTGGACGCAGTGGTTCCAGACCTGAGTGAACCGCCGGTGCCTCTGCAGCATGAAATGAACATGCTGTGGAGGAGCAGAATGCTAGCATCCCGCACTGCAGCAGAATTAATGCTGTGCAGCATAACGAGGATGGGATTTCTACAAATCCCATTCGCTATGCTGCTACTGTACAACGCAAGAATTTGGCGTTCAAAACGCTGCATTTACTCATCATGGGTATGCACCCTTATATTTGATGTGAACTTGTATGGAATGGTTTATATTTTGGGTAATATTTGTTGACTGCCATGCCTGTATCCATAAAAAGCTTCTAGGGGCAATCTTCATATGCCATCCCTGTTGTAAAGTGACTTGTTCTGCTGTCTTCCCATGATTCTTAATAATATTAGGAATCGCTGTATTAGGGAATAGCAAAATATTTTGTGCTAATTCCGTTGTGTTTCCTCTATGGAGATGTACAAGTAATATAAAAAACAATATATTAAACACATTACACTAGCACAACTTTACTTCAAATAACATTCCAATAAAAAAAAATAGATTAGGTAACTTTCACATTGTTCTGAAATTCCCAAATGCTGAAAAATGCGATCCTGCCGCGTTACCATGAGTTTCCAGTTGCGGCGTCTTGGTTTTTTCTATGCAAAGTTGCATTTCTTGGTTGACCTGTCAACAGTATCTTTTGCATTACGATGCGTATTGCGATAATAAACG
Organism: Allobates femoralis; assembly: GCA_033576535.1. Classification (NCBI taxonomy): domain Eukaryota; kingdom Metazoa; phylum Chordata; class Amphibia; order Anura; family Aromobatidae; genus Allobates; species Allobates femoralis. The sequence continues at coordinate 224,441,751 of JARQOC010000004.1, read as the reverse complement.
AGAATCGGGTTTTTTTAATATGCTTCTCCCCACTTTCTACAGTGTAGTAGCCTATACTTTGCATAGAAAAAACCGCAACCGCGCCGCAAGTGGAACGGTTATGCGGTAAACGCGGCAGATGCGGTTTTTTCACCGCATCTGCCGCGAATTACGAAAAACGCAGATGTGAAAGCACCCTTAGATCTAGGTAAAATTCTCAAATTGTTCTGAAATATCCACAAACTGAAGATGCTTGGAGACCTGGCTCCTGTGTGATCATGAGTTTACCAGTTAAAGGCGTCTTGGTCCATTCTTTCTACTTGCATGTTCTTGGTTTGATATCCTGTATCATTACAGTATTATATGTGATATACAATAGCTGTTATTGCATAATAATTGATGAATTGTTCTTTTTAATATGTACTTTTCTCCCCAGCTTTCTTACAGTGTAGTAGCTCTATGCAATCACCTGAGTCGCTCCCTTAAGAAGAAAGTTCTTGATGAAGAAAAGATGACACTGGTAATTTCATTTTTTATCATATATACAACCAACATGCTCTAGATTGCAAACTGGGGTAAGTTTTTCCCCAAATTATAGTAAAGTGAATGTTACGATCTTATCACTAAATCTACAAATTATTTTAAAGCTGGAACATTTAGATTAGTAAATGAAGGAGCAGAATTCCCTTGGTTTGAACTGATTTTAGTACCACGGAACAACTGTAAAATAACTTTAAAACTGGTGGTTAATAATGCTGCATTGTTTAATATAATAGCAAGGGTCATCTAAAGAAACTCATCCCACCGTCTAATGATGTGACCACAACTCCAACACTTTCATTGTGTGAGAATGGCCCATGATGTTAGGGCTTGGGGTCCTTAGTGGCTGAGGTTGTCTGTGCCCCTGTCACCTTCACAGAGCAAAGAAGGAGGGGTTGGTTGCAGTGACCGTGGCTGGGTGTGTGCACTTGGGGTGCGCAAGCCGTACCTTTTGTTAGGCCTTCATGTAGGCCAGGATTCTTCTGCAAAGGATTAACACACTTGAATGCATTTGCCTTTTTCAACAGTCTTTTACTTCACAACTAGCGCCATGCCTCAAACTCTTCGATACGGTGCATACAGTGTTTACACAGTCTTTTCACAGTACTAACAGCCTTAGGAATAGTGGAGCAGCCTCATGTTATATTGTGTCCTAATACGTCTGATGGATATACATCCAACTCCTCTTCTCTACCAGGCATTACAGTCCTGCAAAATAAAGTCATTAAGTCTACCCTGGCCAGAGTCTCACCCATCTCACCCAAAAGGACACGTTCTCAGTAACTGTGTGAATCGCCGTCAGACTTGCCTTATCTATGGTGCATTGCAGTGCTTACCTGTTTGCCCAAGTCTATGACAGGTCTACGCTTTCAGACTTATACAGTTGGTGTCAGTCCTCTGACAGGGGAACTTCAGAGAGTTCAGGCCTGAATCTCAAGACAACCTGATGGAGGACACCGCTAACAACATCCCAGCATGGAGCACTTCCCGGGTACTCTGTTACCTCTGCCTATCGATGGTGTGATAGCCAATGCCATGAGCACCCACTTATTGCGGCCTAGGTACTTTGTTTGGCTTGTGCACCTCTACTTACTGTACTGCTTGCTAGTACATCTTGTACAGTACTTACTAACTACAACTACAATTGCCTTTAAGATGGAGTCTCCCCTCTAAGTCTAGGGGATAGATCCACCCCCTGTGGGTTAGTCCCACTCCTTAACCACTCCTTGCCCTACAGTTCTATAGCTGAACAAATTTACTTACACAATTTACCTAAATGTTCTATCTTATCCTAAGTGCTTCATCATGTGTACTACTACACATATCTTATACTCAATACATGGACACAATGCATTAAATATATACAATAACGCAAGCCATAGATCACATGGTGCGGTTGCTGTCTTCGGGGCAGGAGCATCCGGGTATCGACGACCCCCTTACAATTGCAGAATCGTTGCCTTATATTAAGTATGGAGTACATTTGATGACAAATGGGCTGGACATAACTTTGGTGTAACCCAACGGTCCCCAACTCCATCCTCAAGGGGCGCCAACAGGGCATGTTTTCAGGATTTCCTTAGTATTGCACAGGGGTTGGAATCATCACCTGTGCAGAATATCACATTAACACCTGTGCAATACTAAGGAAATCCTGAAAACCTGCACTGTTGGCGGCCCTTGAGGCCTGGAGTTGGGGACCTCTGGTGTAACTTATGCAGCCGCACAGGGGCCCAAGAGGTACGAGTACCCACTTCTGCCTCCAAAGCAGGTAGAATTGTGCATTATGATAAGCAACTGGGCTGCAAAGAGCCCATATGTTGTTCTTTTACAGGGGCCATCCTCTGTTCATGTCTGCTCTTGGATAAATTGTTCTGGAATAAATTATAGAAGATGATAAGGAAATTGCTAGTTTTCTTATGGAAGTTTTTACATTATCATGCCTTCCCAAGTATGAAAAACATGCCTTTTGCCCAAAAGTGCCTCATTAAAAAGTGCATCATAAACCACTTTTAATTACTCAAGAAATGAAAAACACCCACACATCTTCTGGTCTGATAATGAATGTTCCATGAAATGATGCAGAATTTGTTTTTATCTCTTACCTTATTCATTTTCTCAAGCCATAAAAATATTCAGTCTATAAAGATTTCTACTGTGGAAGCAAAGGCTTATTAAAACTTGTATTTTATAGCTTCCATTGCTCTGTACTAACACTTTCAAGCCATGCTAGCAAGGGTTAGAGCTGTGACTACGTGTATACTTAAGGGTTATTCTGGGAATAGGGAGGAAGGATTATTATCAATAAATTGCTAAATACTTTTAATTATTATATAACACTTGTTTTATCTTGGGAGGTTATTTCCATAATACATTGAAACTGCCACGTACCTGGTACACTGATAGAAGTAGTGTCTGTGGATATGTGCAGTAGGAAGCTTCAATCTTCTCCCATCATTTGTAGGAGGATGTTCTTCCAGTGGATATTCTTACCTATTACTGGAGATACCAGGCAACTAAGTTAAGAAGAGGCTGCTCACACTTCTGTCCAACTTTCCTGATTGCATTGTACAAATATGTGAGGTGGATAGTATAGAGATCTTTCTAATGAGCGTTTTATACATAGGTATACAACAGTGACAAGGGGCCATCCTTTACATCTAGAGGAAAAATGGTTTAATCATAATCACAGATCACGATTCTTTACTGTAATAGCAGTGACTCTATGTAATTCTCTGTCGTATGATGTTGTAATGAATGATTTACTACAAAAGTATAAGGAGGCCTGGATGCCTTTCTTGAAAAATATAATATTTGAGGTTATTGGTACTAGATTCTGTGATGGGTGATCCAGTGAACCTGTCTGATTGTCTTATGTGGAATCAGAAAGGAATTTGTCCACTAAAATGGGGCTATTGGCACCTGCCTTGTGAGGTTTTTGCCCTCTTCTGGATCAACATGTTAGGCTATAGGTTTAAGTTGATGGATGTATGTCTACTTCAACCTGTAAAACTATGAATCTATGATCTATTTCTGGAGACACTAGGGGTGTGTATGTAAGAAGAGGCTGCTCACACTGCTGTCTAACTTTCCTATTCCAAATACTAAGTTACTGCTATGAACTGGAGATAGCCTACAGCATGTTGTATCAAGCTATCTTCAGGTCACCTGATTGAGTTTCCTGCTGCATATTTGCTTAACTATTATCCTATTAAAGGGGTTGCCTAATTTACCTTGTTAGTGCAACCTTCCTAAGGTTGACAACTTGCCACCAATGGACTTAATATCCTTGCCACCAATTTCAGTGGATGTATAGGATGCATGCATTTCTCCTCAAGAACATAGAGTTCCGCATCTGTCTGTGCATCATACCCAGTTTTCCTGTGCAATAGCCTCTTAAGTCAGTCAGATTTTGTGTGTAAAGAAAAAGGGGGAAGGGGAACAAGAGGCGCAATAGTGCCTTATCACTTAGACACTGCCAATCCGGTGGTATAAAGGAACCACTCACCTATTTCAGTTGTGCGACCCACAACTGGTATGCAGACATGTAGTGTATAATCCGGATGGCTGCTGCTGGACTCCCACCGACCACTTGCACGTGGAATCACACAGTAAAAAATGGGAAAGGAAACGGTGTTCACCAGTCCGCGCTGCCAGGATCCACTTATTCCAGGGAAGAAACTCACGATCAGATGTGATGTGATCAAAACTTTTTATTGCATCCAACGCGTTTCAACGCCTTTCCTGGCGTCTTCCTCAGGGATCCCTGAGGAAGACGCCAGGAAAGGAGATTTTGTGTGTGACTTTTGACCCCACATACAGTACCCCTGTCAAGGATGGTGCAGTTAGAGTCAAGTGCATTATTATTATTTTTATTTATTTATATAGCGCCATTAGGTTCCATGGCACTTTACATGAGGATAAGGGAGACAAGAACAAGTACACTAAATCTAGGTGATCGGGACGTACAGGTACAGGAGGGGCAGGGACCCTGTCCACGAGGGCTCACAGTCTACGAGGGGCGGGTGGGTATACAGTAGGATGGGGGAATGTCAGGTATGGGGCGGTCACCTGGGTCTCATGGCAGGTTGTAGGCTTGACGGAATAGGTGAGTCTTCAGGTGACACTTGAAGCCTCTCAGGGTAGGAGAGTGTCTGACGTGTTGGGGCACACAAATGGTGATACAGGGCTTTACAGTTACACTTTAGGATTGAAGTAAAGAGATTTAGCTCAATGTCAAATATGACATAACAAGATTGTTTGTTTCTTTCACTATCACTCATGAGGACTGTGAACAGGCATTCCACAATAGATGGCAGTCACTTAAAGGGCCAGTGACAAACACAAAACATTACATGGTAAATCAACCAGTGTGGCCAGTTAGTTCACTGGCTTAGAACAATTCACGGATCTATTTTCTGTAAATAAGGGGTTGTCATGTCCAGGAGGTTCTACTCAAATATCCCTTCTTATGAGCCCAAACATATTTGGGTTAAACAATAAGTAATTTTTTATCGAGTGAAGTCTTTGAAAATATCTAGGTATATATTTGCTGGATTTTACCCCTCAGTAGTTAGTAATGGTTACGTGGTGGACGTCAAACAGCTGTTACTTTAAGATAGATTTAGAGAATGTAACAATAGTAGAATATCATCAACATTAATTTAGATGAAATATATCCGTTCTTATATATTTGGATTACTGTTTTTGTATATTTCATTTCAGAGAAACTGTGAAAGTGATGTGGAGGATAACACAGAAAGAAGACAAATGATTCAGACCAGAAGGAGGAGCAGCATATCCTGAGACGCTTGTATGTGGAGCTGGAGATTGGAGGCTGAAGGGCAGCCAGGGCCCACGGACAATGGCGGGATGCTGTGCATTCACTGGCTGACACGCTCCGGTTCATACTGCACTTTTATCATTTACAGTACTTCCCCACAGGAGACAATGCGGTTTAAGGAACCATAATTGTATATTCTGTGTTCACCTGCACAAATTAACTATAAAGGACTTGTATGAGCAGAAATGCTTACATGACAGTGTTTTCCCTGCTCTACTAAACAAACTAAATGAGCACATACCAATAGTTTTATTACTATGGATGCCATCATTAATGTTACTTTGAAAGTGTTTCTATGTAGAAATGTTATTCTTTGTTACATTATTTTTAACAGTTTATAATGCTTTTAAATGTGTAAATACAGAAAACCTGCATTATCACATATGTGTGTGAGTATTTGTTGCGTAGCTTGTATTCTGAATAGGTTCATTTATGCGTGGCCAGTTACTATTACTAAAAGGGGTTGTCCAGGATTTAGGTCATTAATATCACTTTGGCGGGGTTCTGACATCTTGTAGCTGTTTACTGCATCGGTAATGGCTGATTGTGAACAGTATATGGAGCTGGAAAACTTGACTTTGATGTGTAATGGTCATTATAGAGTTTTGCAGCTCCTCAGAATTGCTACAACATAATGGAGCTGTATTATTCCATTGCCACTCACTGTTTACATCCAGAGCTGCACACTGCTTATCGGTAGTGGTACCAGGGGTTGAACTCCCACCATAGTGATATTGATGATCTATCTTAAGGAGAGGTCATCAGTATTTAAAGTATACGATACTCAAATTAATTGAAACATATAATTCAATGAGTGTAATATAACCAAGTGTGTTTCCTTTTTCATAATGAGCTTTCTACGAAAATATTTGTAGTCGACTCTTCAGAAGCTTCTGACTTTGTAATACTTGCCCACCTTGTGACCATTAGGCAAAATATGAGGATTGTGATGCTGCATTGTAATATTACATCCAGTGATTTACTGTGACCACAATTGTAACCACAGTTTCTTGTTGAAAGATGATCATGACTTTGCCCTCATGGACTTAAAGGGAACCTGTCATGTCGATTTAGGCTTCAACCCTATGACTACCTGTCCCTGCAGCTTCCAAACATATCCCTAACCATCCCTGTGTGCCCTAACAGTGTGCTATATTTGCTTTGCAAAATGAGTTTGATACCTTCATTTTCCATTGTCTGCAGCATCCAGTCACTGCTGTGTGGAAATTGAGTGGGTGGTCTCCTGGCCACCCTCTCCCCTCTTGGCTTTGGTTTGCACGACCTGCTGGGGGTATAGGGTTATATATATTCTTTCACCTTTGAAATTTCCTTCCTCCCGAGGTTATTCGTTTCTGTCTTTCTTCCCACTTTTTTAGGATTTGGATTTGATCACTCGTCTCACACTTGGTTGTTTCATTGGAAGATTGGAATACCACTACCCTCACCATAACACCTGTTTGCCTTCCGGGACGTGACTTTTGCTCCCTACCTCATGGAACATCTTTCCCATGGAGACTTAACCTACATGGATCTGGACTTGACTACATATGTAGACCTCTGTGTGTTTCAAGAAATATCTCTGACATACTCTAATGATTCTCTCGCTCATTATTTCCTTACATATACATATAAAAATATGTGACACTTTAGGTGTACAAGGTCACTTTCTATTCAATTATGGGTAATTAGGTCTCCCCATCCCTGGTGCGACATGTATGTCTTTACATCATTTACTTATATCTGTATGTATGTGTATGCATTTCCTGTTGATGACTTATATACCTAATAAGAAACGCTGTATAGTCTGTTTTGGATGATTATTTGCAACTTGAAATATAACCATAGAGATTTTTTTGATTCTTTAAAAAGGTTTCTAATCAAGATTATGAACATGGAACATACCGGTGGGCATACCATGGAGACCCTCGTCTCTTGGGTGTGCCGGGTCAGTATTGACCCATACAGACTTTCCATACTGTTTTAAAATAATATACAGATATGATATAGTTCTTAAGAGTCTAATGTAAAGCTATTCATAGGCAATGAGAATAACTCCTTTTCTCTTACAGGAATTATTCCCTTAGTGATGCAAATGCACAAACATACAGAGAGCTTTTCTTTTTGGACTGTAATTGTCCATTCTATGATCTACCTGTAAAATATCCCCTGGTAAAGACATACATGTCATATATCTATCTATTATGTGGCCTGTACATCTATATTTCCCTGCTTGCCACCTTAATACACTTCCCGCAATTGTGCTGGCCGCCTCTGTATGTTATAACTTGTTTTTTATTCATCCAGGATCGCACTGACAACTCGCGCCACGTCATTTCCGGTTTCCCTCTGGGAACCATAGCTACACATGACGCGGCTGTCACAGCCGCTTGATTGCGAGTATTTAAGGGCGGAACGCCGGACTCAGAGCCACGCCTCCCTGACGAAGCCGCTCGCATAGCGGCGATACGCGTGGGGTATCGGGCTCCCTGCTCCTTACATTATATTTCACCTCCCTAAGGCTAAAAAACCCCCTCCTCCACAAACACGCCAGCACCATACCGGCTCTGGAGGACTCTTCATTCCCGGGCACACAGCGCTCAGGACTAATGGGCCAATGGTGAGAGAAACTCTTTTTCCCATTTCACTGTGATCATTCTGCATTTAGCCCTCCATGCTTTGACCTGCATGGTGTCCTTCGCACGAGCAGCTGTGTGCCTCGGTTTTTATCATCTCATATAGGTGGTTGTATATAGGGGTTATTTATCACTTCAGGGTTTACATAACAGTCTGCTGTTTTCAACAGCAATATATTGATTATTGATTTCTGCATAATATTTGACACTGAGTTGTGGTTAATCCTCCAATTATATGTATATATGGAGTTTGAGATGAATTATTGTATGACCACATGGTATGGTGATTTATTACTTATATGCAGTTTGTCCATGCAGTATTCAAGACTGGATATGTTGATGTAATATTATATATTTTTTGGAGCCCTATTTCCTTGCGGACTGTGGTCCGAAAATTGTTTTAAATGTTTTTAGATGTTTGTTCGTTCCGTTCTAAATAAAGTCCTTTTGAATTTGATTAAATTCCTTGTGGTGGTGTGCTGCTATTACATTTGTCAATTCCTTCTCTATTACATATGTTCTTCCTGTTGACAAAGCAGCACCCCTGACCCTTATTGGGATATCTCATTGTTTATGGTGGTGCACCTCATCGTTCTTTTTCAGCCTGCCAGACATATCCTATCTGGCTGCCTTCCCAGCACTGTCTGAGGTAAAACTCTCCTAACTTCCTGGTTTTCCCACTCTAGCCTATGCTCCACCCCCTTTTGGGACCTACTAAATAACCAGTCTCCCCTATGCTAAGGTGGCCTAGTCCTGTGTGTGTGTAACATGAGACTCCACAGGTTAAACCCTGAACTGACAACTTACAGAGATAACACATTTGTTGTCACAGTGTAATACCTCTCTGTGGCGCCTAGCCAGAGGGGCGCCACACAAACAAATGAAAGGAGGGGAGAGGGAGGCCAGGAGACCGCCCACTCAGTCTCCACACAGCGGCAACTGGATGCTGCAGACAATGGAAAATGAAGGTATCAAACTCATTTTACAAAGCAAATATAGCACACTGTTAGGTCACACAGGGATGGTTAGGGATGTGTTTGGAAGCTGCAGGGACAGGTAGTCATAGGGTTGAAGCCTAAATCGACCTGACAGGTTCCCTTTAAGACCAAGGCCTAATTCAAATGTCCTTATTTTATCTTATATGTTAACAAAATATACACATTTCATCACTGTTCTGGATTCAGTTTTCATCCACTTTTTGTGTGTTTGTTTAATTTTACCATCATTGTGGCATATATTTTTCAAGTGTGGAAAGAGAAAAGATAATGCAAAGCTTCTGACAGAGGTTTTAATGAGGCATTTGCCTTACGAATTGCAAGCTTGTGACTAGGCAGATCACAGTTCTAAAGTCGCCCAAAAGCAAGTGACAGAAAAGTTCTGCAAATGTTTTTGTCTGGGAATTGAGTTGTGTGAATAGTGTCGTATCTTTGCCTTACAAACTTAACTCTGGTTTATTCAGTGATTGACTTCAATTGAAAATGCCTGAGTCATATACACTATGTTTACATTCCTGTTTCTAGTTCAATATTTTCCTGGGGTGATCTCAAAAGGAAACACATAAAACTTAAATTTATATTTTCAAATCTAGTCTCAGTTCTGCAACCAAAGTGCAAACCATATCACTAGTGTGCTAATGAGAATTTGGTCTAAAGACTCAGTTACACACACAGATAATTGTGCAGAAATTGGTCGCAGATCTGGTTGCAGTGAAATCATGGACACATTGTTACATTTATATACAGCCACAAAATGGAACAATGTGTCCATGATTTCACTGCAACCAGAGATCTGTCAACAATCTCTGCACAATTATCTGTGTGTGTAACTGGGCCTTTAGTCAGCAAAAGATGTAGAATCAGTTTCCTATATACATTTATTACATAGGTTGCTATTGAAAACATATTTTTTTACATGAATTGAAATCTTATGTGGCAATCTTTTATGCTATTTTTATATATTTGCTATTGCAAAAGTTTCTGGAGCTTTTTGTGTGCCTCCTATATCAGCATAAATGCTAGTTCCGATCTTGGCTTGGATGGTATAACACTAGAAGTCCCAGAGACGGGTCATTTGACCTTTTTACCATTGAAAACCAAGGATCCTTTAAATTCCGGGACTTCTAGTGATAAAGGACTCAACAGGTTCCCTTTAACTAAGTAACCTATGTTATTTATATGAAAAACAAAAAGAGCTAGCACTACCAGACGATAGCATGCAATGTAATGCAATGAGATTTGCCTTGACATGGCAGGGTGGCTCCAAAAAATGATCAATTATTTGCCAAAAATTACAATTTTATAATATATATACAGTATGGAATTAATATGTGCAGTCACTCTTTTTACATTTGCATGCTATCCTCAGGTAGGGCTGCTGCTCCTCTTGTTTTTTTATGTTATTTATATGTACTATTACTGTTTGCTTATTTACTTATTATATCGTAGATGTGCTATATGTTTTTTTTTTTTACTTGGATTTAATCCATGAGTCAAGTAGAATACTGTTCTTCAATGTCATTTAGCAATAATGGCCATGACTATTGAGCTTTGTACAACTGTACACTTTTAGGTTGACCATAAATATTAGATTAAAGGGCTTTTTTTAGCTGACGCCTACTTCACTGATCTTTTTATAAACATGCACTACTGGACCAGGAACACCTCATTCTGAGGACAGCTATATAAATTATATTCCAAGCAACAGTTACATTTGCACAGCAAAATTCCCTTCCTAACCAGCCCTGTATAACATAATTCTCTAACATCAATCTACTATACAATCACCAATAATGTGTGTCACAGATTGGGTTATGTCGATATCCCACAATGCATTGCGGTGCCATTGTGTGACAGGACACAGACCAGAAGCCTACGTTGAAAGATGCTACCCAGCCGTGATCTCCCGACGGTAGCCACCCTCATCCCCCGCGCACGGAGGTCAGCGGCGACACAACCGGGAGATGAGCGGCGTCCGCGCAACCAGGAAGTTACGCTGGCCGCCAAATAATTGGTTTTCCCATATGGGGCCAGATAGAGGTCTGCTGCCCACTCTCCCGCTGCTCGCTCTCCCTCCTCCTTCCCCCGGCTGCTCCGTCCTTCCCCCTCGCCGCTTTGTTCTCCCCTCCACTGGCGTTAACATTGCAGCCTGTCTTCCTCCAGCCATAATCTGTTTGGAGCCGGTCATGTGACAGGCCCTCTGTGACGTCACATCAGTCCGCCCTGTCACTTGACTGGCTCCAAACAGATTGAGGCTGGAGGAAGACATCCTGGCAATGTTAACACCGGTGGAAGGAGAAGGGACAGGGGCCACACAGGACAGGGGCCACACGGACAGGTGGCACACAGGACAGGGGCACACAGAACAGAGGGCACACAGGACAGGGGGCACACAGGACAGGGGGCCCCACAGGGCACAAGGTGGCACAACAGGGCACAACAGGGGCAGAGGAAGGGGGACACAAACAGGGGCATAGGACAGGGGGACAGGGCCACACAGGACAGGGGGCACAAAGGAATGAGGCACCACAGAACAGGGGGCACACAGAACAGTGGCAGAGGACAGGGTGACACAGGGCGGGGACAGGGTACACAGGGCCAGAGGACAGGGCGACACAGGGCAAGAAGGACAGGGGGACAAGGGCCACAGACAGGGCAAAACAGGGGCAGAGGACAGGGGGCACACAGAAACAGGAGGGGACACAGAACAGGCGGCAGGGGACAGTGCAGAGACACAGGGGCCAGAGAACAGGGCCAGTGGACAGGGTGACACAGGGCCAGAGGACAGGGTGACAGAGGGGCAGAGGACAGGCAACACAGGGGCAGAAGACAGGGCGGACACAGGGGCAGAAGACAGGGGGATACAGGGGCGGAGGACAGGGAGACACAGGGGCAAGGACAGGGAGACACAGGGCAGAGGACAGGGGACATGGGGCAGAGGACAGGGGGTACAGGAAAGGGAGAGGAAAGGGGACAAAGAGCATAGGACAGAGGGACAAGAGGACAGAGGGGCAGAGGAACGGGGGACAGGACAAGGGGCAGAGGACAGGGCGACAGAGGGGCAGAGGACAGGAGAGGCAGAGAGGACAGGGGACCATTGCAGAGGACAGTGGGAGACAGGGCAGAGGGACAGGGGACACAGGGCAGAGGACAGCGGGCCAATGGAGCAGGGGGACACAGTCGGCAGAGGACAGGGACACAATGGCAGAGGCAGCGGGACACAGTGGCAGAGAAGAGGGGGAGATGGGGCAGAGATCAGGGAGGACGGGGCAGAGAACAGGGGAGACAGCTAACAGCTAACCATTGAGCCACATATACAGTCTAACCACTGACCCATCTATACAGTTCTATCCACTGACCCATCATATACGTGCTATCCACTGAGCCACCATATTCTGTGCTAATCACTGATCCACCATATAGTGCTAACCACTGCCCACCATACAGTGCTAACCACTGACCCACCATATATTGTCCTAAGCACTGAGCCACCATATACTGTGCTAACCACTGAGACACCATATACTGTGCTAACCACTGACCACCATATACTGCAACTCGCTATAATGCAACCACTGGGGTCACCATACGTGCTAACCACTGAGCCACCATTACAGTGCTAACCACTGAGCACCATATACAATGTACATAGATCATCATAACACTGAGCCACCATATACAGTGCACTGAACCACTCAGCCACCTATACAACATGCTTAACCACTGAGCCACCGTATACATTAACACGAGCACCATATAAATCCCGCAACAACTGCGTACTTTCTGGAGAGAGGACTATTCTATTCAGCGGCTATTTCTACGGCACTTTTAATTTCACCGCACTCCTGATCAATAGCATTGTGCCTCTTTCTAGTGTATAATGAAAGCATTTATTAAGTCTATTTTTCATATGCAAATTAGGCATTTGACTAGTCGAAGGAGCGTTGTATCCCCAGACTAGTCAGGTGTTACAGGTGTGTCAAGGTTGACAGACATTTCTGTGGTTACGTTATCTTACGTTATATGGGGCTGGTTAGGAAGGAAATTTTGACATGCAAATGTGACTGCTGCTGGCTTGGATGGCATAAGGGACCTGACAGGTTCCCTTTAATGCTACTTGAATTAAAAAAACAAAACATAAGAGTCATCCCACTATCCCACCGCAACAAGATGTACCCACTCAGAGTGATCCCACTCAAAGATTACCATAAGAAAGTCAAGCTGCCATTGAGCTATGGTTAATTTCAGTGTCAGATTTGATAATGTATATTTTAATGACAAGACTGGAAATTATAGATTTATAGAAATCTGCAGCATTGCATTATATTGCATTTGTTTTCTAACAGACAGAAAAGTGCTGCAGTCCACGTTTGCCTGTGCGTTTCAACAAGTGCATACTTGCAAACACATACTTATTTTGGCAGCGTTAGTATGCATTTGTTGAATGGAAGCATATAGGTGTGTTAACATGTCTGTTACATTGCGTTTGTGCTGCTGTCAATTGGATCTGTTAAACGGACAGCACAGACGCAATGTGAATCTAGGGTAAGCGATGGCATGATGAATAGTGTTGATGAGTTAGAAGCTAGAGGTCTGAAGTGAAGAGGTCAAAGAGGATGCATGTGACAGGGGAAGGTGGAAAGACAAGTCAGGGAGTACCGTATGGTAGTTGTGGAGGCAACTATATCCTACTTTTATTATGCTCTGGATTCTGAAGAGACCCAAAAGCACACTAAGGAACATTTAGCTTGCAGAGAGTAACTTTGTTGCAAGTTCAATTTCCCTTTAATATCTGCCAATTTGGCAAATTCGAACCTCGATAGATTCTATTATCTGTAGACAAGTTCAGAATCAAAACTAAACGCATGTTCATAGTTAAATTGTCTGCATCTAGTTAAGCATTATGACTTATGTGGCACTTACTTCACATTTGTTCCTCAAAGCAACATTATTTTTTTCTGACTGTACAAGCTTTATGTATTTTCATATATGTGTTCCCTATATACTAAACAAAACTATTCCTGGTACTGAAAACAAGAAGTTAAATATAGGGAAATTAAGATCATTCAACAGTATCGGGTTTTTTCTTACTGTGTTTTTATTTTTAAAAAAAGTGTACAGTCATGGCCAAACGTTTTGAGAATGATACAAATATTAATTTTAACAAAGTCTACTGCTTCAGTTTTTCTAATGGCAATTTGCATATACTCCAGAATGTCATACAGAGTGATCAGCTTAACAGCAATTACTTGCAAAGTCAATATTTGCCTAGAAAATGAACTTTAACCCCAAAACACATTTCAACATCATTGCAGTTCTGCCTTAAAAGGAGCAGCTAATATCGTTTTAGTGATTGTTCCATTAACACAGGTGTGGGTGTTGAGGAGGACAGGGCTGGCGATCAGTCATGATTAAGTAAGAATGACACCACTGGACACTTTAAAAGGAGGCTGGTGCTTGGTATCATTGTTTCTCTTCAGTTAACCATGGTTATCTCTAAAGAAACACGTGCAGCCATCATTGCACTGCACAAAAATGGCCTAACAGGGAAGAGTATCGCAGCTAGAAAGATTGCACCTCAGTCAACAATCTATCGCATCATCAAGAACTTCAAGGAGAGAGCTTCCATTGTTGTCAAAAAGGCTCCAGGGCGCCCAAGAAAGACCAGCAAGCGCCAGGACCGTATCTTAAAACTGTTTCAGCTGCGGGATTGGACTACCAGCAGTGCCGAGCTTGCTCAGGAATGGCAGCAGGCTGGTGTGAGTGCTTCTGCACGCACTGTGAGGCAGAGACTCTTTGAGCAAGGCCTGGTTTCAAGGAGGGCAGCAAAGAAGCCACTTCTCTCCATAAAAAACATCAGGGACCGACTGATATTCTGCAAAAGGTACAGGGAGTGGACTGCTGAGGACTGGGGTAAAGTCATTTTCTCTGATGAATCCCCTTTTCGATTGTTTGGGACGTCTGGGAAACAGCTTATTCGGAGAAGAAGAGGTGAGCGCTACCACTAGTCTTGTCTCATGCCAACTGTAAAGCATCCTGAAACCATTCATGTGTGGGGTTGCTTCTCAGCCAAGGGAATCGGCTCACTCACAGTCTTGCCTAAAAACACAGCCATGAATAAAGAATTGTACCAGAATGTCCTCCAAGAGCAACTTCTCCAACCGTCCAAGAGCAGTTTGGCGCCCAACAATGCCTTTTCCAGCATGATGGAGCACCTTGCCATAAAGCAAAGGTGATAACTAAATGGCTCAGGGAACAAAACAGAGATTTTGGGTCCATGGCCTGGAAACTCCCCAGATCTTAATCCCATTGAGAACTTGTGGTCAATCATCAAGAGACGGGTGGACAAACAAAAACCAACAAATTCTGGCAAAATGCAAGCATTGATTATGCAAGAATGGACTGCTATCAGTCAGGATTTGGTCCAGAAGTTGATTGAGAGCATGCCAGGGAGAATTGCAGAGGTCCTGAAGAAGAAGGGTCAACACTGCAAATATTGACTTGCTGCATTAACTCATTCTGTCAATATAACCTTTTGGTATTCATAATATGATTGCAATTATATTTCTGTATGTGATATAAACATCAGACAAACACAAATAAAAACCAGAGGGCCGCAGATCATGTGAAAATATAATTTTGGTGTCATTCTTAAAACTTTTGGCCATGACTGTAGTAGACCATGTCCTGTAAAATGAAATGTATGATGAAGCATACCAGACGAGCACATGCAGAACAGCCATTTTATTGGTATGCGCTTGGTGCATAGTGAATATGTGTAACTTCAGTATGTGCTTTCATGTCATAAATACCAAAAGTGACAAACACTAGGGAGAGCTGTTAATATAAAGTCTATGTTTCAATGATATAAATGTAGAGACAGGTCTGAAGGACCTTGGTCTGAAGTGATATCATTTTTAAGTGATATCTTTTGACGTGTACAGCTGAAATATTCCAGAAATAGTACAGAATTTGGACAGAAGGTGAGAGATACTACTTTCTTTGAATCATACCTGTCTTCGCTACCCCTAAACCCCTGCACCCTCTAACAGACAACTATCTTCCCCTCTCTCTTAACCCCCCACCTCACCACATGCACAGACCTACTCCTTAACCTCAGACCTCTCCTACAGAAATATAAAACAAGCCGGCCACTCTCCTTCTCTCACCTGTTTCCCTTTCTCTATTACTTCTCACTGCTGGCAACATATCTCCAAATCCTGGTCCCCCACCCCATACTTCCCACCTATCCTCACCTCCACCAAAGTAAGATAAACTACCGCATTCCTTAACATGTAAAACCCGTGCCTCTGACCCCCACCCCCCTGCTTCCTCTCTCTGGAGCACTTTGGAATGCCCACTCTGTTTGTTCTTGGGCCTCACTGAGACCTGGCTGACAGCCTCTGACACGGCCTCCCTGCTGCACTGAGCTATGGTGGCCTTCACTTTACCCTCACTCCTCACCCTGGCAACAGACATGGCGGAGGAGTGGGCTTCCTCCTCTCTGCAAACTGCTCCTTCAACCCAATACAAACCCCACCTTCCCTAATCCACCCTTCTTTCGAAGTTCACTCTGTCCGTATCTACTCTCCCTCCAATCTTCAAATGGCCGTCACATACCGACCTCCGGGCTCTGTCTCTACCTTCTTTGACCAATTCTCCATCTGGCTTCTTCACTTTCTGCTGACATTCCCACCATCATCATGGGTGACTTTAATATCGCTACTGACACCCGCCAGCCAGCGGCCTCCAAACTCCTTTCTCTTACCTCATCCTTTGGACTTACTCAGTGGTCCTCTAGAGCCACCCACACAGACGGACATACACTAGACCTCATCTTCACCCGCCTACATTCCCTGTCTAATTTCACAACCTCCCTCTCCTTCCTATCTGACCACCATCTACTCACCTTCTCATCCTTGTCCTCCTCACCAGTCCCCCATATCCAGCCACTAGCTCATCCTCGCAGAAATCTCGCACACCTTGACATTCACAGACTCTTCGACTCTCTTCTCCCCCTGTCCTCTATATCTTCACTCCGTGACACAGACAGTGCCACTGCTTTCTACAATGCCACCTTCATATCATCCATAGACTCAGTCGCCCCTCTCGTTCATCGCAAGAGGCGACGAATCAATAGGCAACCCTGTCAAAACAATCTCACCAAAAAACTCCAACAAGTGTCCAGGGCTGCGGAGCGGCGTTGGAAGAAAACATGCCTGCCAGACGACTTCACAACTTTCAAACAAGCTATACTTGCCTTCAAATCAGCCCTCACCTCTGCTAAACAGACGTACTTCACAAACCTTATATCTTCCTTATCCTACAACCCCAAACAACCCCACCGACCTCCCTCATCTCTGCTGAGGACTTCGCTACATACTTCAAAAATAAGATTGACCAAACAAGGCAAACCTATATCATTCCACCACCCCAACCACTCCATATACCAGACCTCTGCCCTTCCCTCATAACCTCCCTCTCCAACATCACTGATGGAGAACTTACTCGTCTCCTATCCAAATCACACCTCACCACCTGTGCACTTGACCCCATCCCTTCCCACCTCCTCCCCAACCTCACTAACATGTTCATCCCAGTCCTAACCCACTTTTCAATCTATCACTATCTTCTGGGACCTTCTCCTCAGCTTTCAAACATGCCACCATCACGCTCATCCTCAAAAAGCCAAACCTAGACCTGACTGCTAAGACGAGCTACCGCCCCATATCGCTGCTCCTGTTTGCTTCCAAACTCCTTGAGCAACACGTCCATGCTCAACTTTCCGCCCACCTCTCATCTAACTCTCTCCTTGAAAATCTACAATCTGGTCCCACCACTCCACCGAAACTGCCCTAACCAAAATTACCAACGACTCACAGCCAAAGCTAACAGACAATTCTCCATCCTCCTCCTTCTCGACCTGTCCTCTGCCTTTGACACAGTCAACCACTCCCTCCTACTTCAGATTCTTTCTTCCCTTGGCATCAAAGACCTTGCCATGTCCTGGGTTGCCTCATACCTTGCCAACCGCGCATTTTGCGTTTCCCACTCCCACACTTCCTCCTCATCCCGCCCTCTCTCTGTTGGAGTCCCACAAGGCTCTGTCCTGGGGCCTCTACTTTTCTCCATCTATACCCTTAGCCTAGGACAACTCATACAGTCCCATGGCTTCCAGTATCACCTGTACACTGACAACACTCAAATCTACCTCTCTGGCCCAGATGTCAACTCTCTGCTGTCCAGAATCCCATTGTGTCTGTCAGCCATATCCTCCTTCTTCTCCTCTCGCTACCTAAAACTCAACGTAGACAAAACCGAACTCATCATCTTTCCTCCATTACATCTTTCATCTTCACCACCTGATCTATCTATTATGGTAAATGGCATCATGCTCTCTCCCACCCCTCAAATTCGCTGCTTTGGAGTAACTCTTGACTCTGCCCTATCCTTCAAACCCCACATCGAAACTCTCGCCACCTTCTGTCGCCTCCAGCTCAAGAATATTTCCAGAATCCGTCCTTTCCTCAGCCCTCAATCTACTAAAATTCTTGTACATGCTCTCATCATCTCCCGCCTTGACTACTGCAACATTCTCCTCTGCGGCCTCCCTGCTAACACTCCTGCACCTCTACAGTCTGTCCTCAACTCTGCTGCCTGACTAATCCACCTGACTACCCCCCTGTTTCTCCCCTCTGCAAATCCCTCCACTGGCTCCCAATTCCCCAACGAATCCAGTTCAAGCTACTAACACTGACCTACGAAGCCATCCATAAACTGTCTCCTCCCTATATTTCTGAATTAATCTCACACTATCTTCCCTCACGTAACCTTCGATCCTCCCAAGACCTCCTCCTTTCCTCCACACTTATCCGTTCCTCACACAACCACCTCCAAGATTTCTCCGAATATCCCCCATCCTCTGGAATTCTGCGCCCCAACACGTCAGATTATCCACCACACTCGGATCCTTCAGACGGAACTTGAAAACCTGTCTCTTCAAGAAAGCTTACAGCCTGCAATGACCGAGCCGCCGCCCCAATGCCTGCGGAGCTGCTGCCCCAACACAGGAGCTACCACCTCACCACCACCAGATCTACTGCAACCCGGACCTACTGTTTCCTCCCCATTACCCCGGAGAATGTAAGCCCGCAAGGGCAGGGTCCTCTCCATTCTGTATAAGTCTGTCATTGTTAATTTGTTTACTGTAAACCAGATCTATAATTTTGTATGTAACCCCTTCTCATGTACAGCACCATGGAATTAATGGTGCTATATAAATAAATAAATAATAATAATAATATGTTAAAAGAGCATGTACTCAGCATTACTTCCACTGTTACTCTCCTGGCATCTATATTCGGCAGAAGCATCACAACACCGCCAGAGTCCAATGCTCTTGATTCAGTGGCGTAACGTGGTCGCGGGTGAGACGAGGTCCAGACCTATAAGGGGCCCAGCCCGCCCACAACCCCCTGCTACCGCCGATCCCAGTGACTGCTTCACATGGATGTGCGTCTCCAAGGAGAGGCTATGAGGCTGCATTATATGGAGAGGCTATGAGGCTGCACTATATGGAGAGGATATGAGGCTGCACTATATGGAGAGGCTATGAGGCTCCACTATATGGAGGGGCTATGAGGCTGCACTATATGGAGGGGCTATGAGGCTGTACTATATGGAGGGGCTATGAGGATGCACTACATGGAGGGGCTATGGGCTTTACTATATGGAGAGGCTATGAGGCTCCACTATATGGAGGGGCTATGAGGCTGCACTATATGGAGGGGCTATGAGGCTGTACTATATGGAGGGGCAATGAGCATGCACTACATGGAGGGGCTATGGGCTTTACTATATGAAGAGGCTATGAGGCTCCACTATATGGAGGGGCTATGAGGCTGCACTATATGGAGAGCCATGAGGCTGCACTATATGGAGAGCCATGAGGCTGCACAATATGGAGAGCCATGAGGCTGCACTACATGGAGAGTTTAGAGGCTGCATTATTCTATATGAAGGGCTGTGAGACTCCATTATACTATATGGAGGGATATGAATCTGCATTATGCCATATGGAGGGATATGAGGCTGCATTATACTATACGGATGGTTCTGAGGCTGCATTATACTATATGGAGAGATGTGAGACTGCATTATATTATATGGAGGACTATGAGGCTGCATTATACTATATGGAGGGATGTGAGGCTGCATTATATTATATGGAGGACTATGAGGCTGCATTATACTTATGGAGGACTATGAGTCTGCATTATACTATATGGAGGATAATGGAGGTGCATTATAAAAATTGGATGACTATAGTGGTTACCTTATGAAAGGGGGACTATGGGATGCATTATAATACATAGATGACTATGGGGGTACATTGTAATATATGGTAGAATATGGGGATGCATTATAACAATTGAAGGACTATGGTGGCAGGAGGAGGAATACCATATAAACCATGATGAGGGACATATATACCACAATAAGGGCCATATTCCAGGAGAAGGACCATATAGAACAGCATGATGGACATTAATACATAATGAAGGGAAAGAGGGGTCAATTTGTGAGTCTTTAAAGGATTTAGAACATTACACAGGGCCCATACAT
This sequence comes from Allobates femoralis, assembly GCA_033576535.1. NCBI lineage: Eukaryota > Metazoa > Chordata > Amphibia > Anura > Aromobatidae > Allobates > Allobates femoralis. The sequence continues at coordinate 224,421,136 of JARQOC010000004.1, read as the reverse complement.
CTGACCAACGTGTGCGTAGGGGGGACCCAGGTCTAAATTTCACACCGGGGCCCACCAGACTCTGGTTACGCTATTGGCTTCAGTAATTAACAAGCGGTGGTTAATTTTCTTATGAACAAAGTTAATTTTAAAGTTCATTTTAATTAATAGATCTTGGAATAATAATACTTTCCACAATTGGATTTGTTAAAAAAAAATGTTCCTGTGCTGAGATAATGTTATATACGTGTTCCTGCTATGTAGTGTGTAGTGTCCGTGTCTGACCATGCACGGTTTGGTCCTGAGCAAACATGGATGCAAAAGAGTATACAGACATTACAGCACAGGATCACAGGAGATTATTTTTTTTTTTAGGTAAAACATTTCCCTGTCTGTTTTTACAAAATGTTTTATCTCAAAGTAATAATTATTTGTAATCCTGTGCTGTAATGTCTGCATACTCCCCCAGCCCAGGATTAAACTGATGCTCAGACACAGCCATTAAACAGGACATAGCAGGGACACATATATAAGATTAGTCTTTGAAGAAAGGTTTCGGGCACTACACGTCACCAGCCTGTCTCTCACTTTTGCCTGCGATCAAACTGGGTCCACAAAAAAGCGGTGCTCCCTCCAGGAAACAATGCAATTTAAATCCAGATAATACAAGAAGGAATTGGAGACGCACTCACCAAGTTGGTCAACTTCTTTTATTGAAACGATGTGCAAGAAAACAAATCTGGAGACATCTAGGGCGGCAATACATGGGGATGGAGGGAAGACCAAAAGACCCATAGAAGCACCAGATAGGTGCGAAATGGTCGCAGTAGTCCTGTGCATAAAAATGCAAAAAAAAAACATATCATTTGACAAGATCTGCATTTCTATCCATGTCTTTTTTAGGATCAAAGCAAAAATTGTCTAAGACCTCAAAGCACAATATAACTAGAGGAGACCTGCATGTGTATTGTAAAGATCTTCTCTGTATGATGAATTCTGAGTATTTTTGTGGTTGCAGCTGTCCAGTCTATAGCACTTTTTCCACTTTTTAAACATAGAGTAATTTTCCTTTTCTGATGGATTACATAACAACAATCTCACATTGTTATTGCATGAAAAACTCTTTAGTGGCTTGTAATCACACTTGGGTGTGACGCTCTACTCACACCCACTATTATAACTCAGGTGGAGCTTCCAATTTTTGAAGGGAAGAAGAACAAAGCAATAGGGTTATTGATGTCATAAAGAAAATAGTGTTCTACAAACATAATCATTTTTTAATATTGTGGTTGGTATGCGTAGAAATGTGTGTAGTGTGAATCATTCAGTTTCTTACAATTCATACACTTGTCTGATCATATGTAAATTATATAGTCTCTATAATATGATGGATAAACAAAGGTTTTCCTGCTATTTCAATGGATAGAATGTGTTATTTTTTTATCTTTGAAAAGAACGTCAATTTGACTTACACACAAGTGAGTCGGTCGACAGGGTAGGGGGTACTCGGATACGGGACAGGTTGCTACTTCAGTGGGGATCACGGCTGGTTGGGTTCCGGTCCCGTGCCCTGGACATTCAGTGGCTGAGGGGAAAATAATTTGGGATGGGGGATTATTATACGTGACACCACCTGTGGTACCTGGTAATGTAGTTACGAGCGCTGCAGCCGGCCGCTGAGGTAATGGTGATGCAGCTTTGGGTAATACAGCTCCCCACAGGCGGAGCTTTACCTCAGGGCAGCAGGGTGGATGAGGGGATTAGTAGTCCTTGGTTCTGTGTAAAGGTACCGTCACACGGGGAAACATCTCTGGAAACATCGCCGGCAACTCAGGGGCATGGCCAAGTTTCCACAACATCGCCTGTGCATTGCCCCATCTAACAGGGTGATATCAACGGCGATAGTTGCTCCAGTAACATCGCCAGGTTTCAGGACAAGGATTGCTGCCAGGGTTGAATTTAAGCCTTGCAGCGATAGTTACCTACAACATCGCCGCTGCTTTGCCGACGATGTCTCCTTGTCTGACAAGAGCACAGCGATCTTGGCCAGCGGCCAAAAACGTGCGCGCTCCCGTCAGTTGCCGGCGATGTTGCCGGAGATGTTTCCAAGTGTGACAGTACCTTAAGTTCTCCAGGTGGCGGCGGTGATTCAGGCACACACACACACAATAGTCTCTGTTTCAGTACCATTTTTACTGATGGCGAGTAGCAGGTACAGTCCAGGAGGGTGACCGGTGGCCGATGCAGTTTGGGACATCCACCTATGAAAGTTATGAAGCCTCCTCTATTTGCATGTGTGGTGATTTGGGAAAGTTCTGCCTCAAGCTGAACCTGCCGCTTCTCTCTCTCTCTCTCTCTCTCTCTCTCTCTCTCTCAGGATGATACTCCACAACTGACGATGAGGACCTCTCTGTGGGAATCCCTACTCTTTCCTTGGGTCCCTGGTCCTATGTTTGGTCAGGTTTTGGGTCTTGGTTTCCTGAGCTCTAGGGGGATTAAATCTTCCTGTCTGTCCGGGCTTTCTCTGCTATGACTGGATCAACAGCAGCTTCGGACTCCGGTGTCCGTGTGGGCTAAAAGGCAATTATTTCTATTCCCCTCTTGCTAGAATTTTCTAAATTTCCTCTTGCCTCCTTCCCTTTCTAGGGTACTACACATTCTTTTCTGTTTCTGGGCCTGACTTGGTCCCAGCAACTAGCTCTTCCTACTACCTTGACTCCTCAACTGTCACTCCTGGACTAATTGGCTCCTCCCCCCAGGCCTGGGGATCTTTATAGGGAATCTTGCTTAAGGCAGCAAGTGGAGCTCCCCCTTCAGGCCTGGGGTGGAAAATGTTGTGTGCTGTGTGTGCCAAGGTGTACATCCTGACCTGCACCAGTGGGTCCTGTGGCAATCCCTGCAGGGGTGCCACATTAGCAAACTGTGCCAACTCATAACAGAATATTTATTAGTTATGAAAAATGTGGAAATGCAGATTAACATCAGCCCAAATGCATGAAATTTGCAAGGGGTTAAATCCACTGTAAATATCTGCAACAATAGGATGTACTTAGAACCCGAAGAGAGTTTGTAAAGCTTCATTCAGTATTTTTTATGGTCACAAAAAAGTAGTGCTTGAGTTGTCAGTGGTTCATCAGTATTTTTCACGTATGAATAAATGAATTGCAAAGCTTCTACTATAACTTTCAATAGTAAAAACAGACATGCCTCACAAGTGCAATACATGATTTTTGATGGACCCATAGTTTTGTATTAGCACCTTTCATCCATGCTGCCAAAAAAAGGCTATATCTACATGGGTCTGACACATCACCCAGGTGGTGGCATTCTGCCACACCACAGGAGAGGGATTCAGCCATTCTCCAAGTTGGTTATTAAATTGACAGCTCAGGGAACAGGTAAAAGATCAAGTCCCTGCATTTAATTGTAATTATGTCTTTAAGGCGCAAGTACAATTTAGGGTCTGACCACAGGCATTTCGAGGTTGAGGTGACATCAGCATCGTGATAGATTGATCAGATTGATGATATCACTTCTACACCGCAGAGGAGAATACCGATAAGGTAAGCACTCCAAGAGAGCTGAAGAAACAAAATTTTATAGGACAGAAATCTTGGGAGGGGACAACGTGTGAGGAGACAGTATGTGGGGAGTGTAAAGGTGACAGTTTGTTGGGAAAAGTGTAAAGATTACAGTACCGAAGGGAGCGTGAGGGAGCACAGTAAAGTGGGTAGTGTGCCATGATAGCTTGAACGGACAGTGTAAGGGCACCGGAAGCAGGGGTGAGTATGCAGAGGGGTGAAAGTGTGAGGTGTGAATAAATAGCAGTGTAGGAGGGACCCAGTGTGAAGGGACAATGTGAAGAGAGACGCAGAATGGAAAGGTAGCAGCCTAATGAGATTCTTAAGATAGGTACAGTGTGGCGGGTATATATAAGTAGAGCAGACAGTGAGGAGGTTATAACTAATATAGGTGTAACGCCGCAGCTGGCGCCTTCTCTCTGTCCCGCCTCTTGACGAGGATGCCGGTGTATTCACCCCTCCAGCAGTTCGGCGGCGTCAGTGCAGACTCCCTCTCCAGCTTCAGATTCCTGAGTCAGGGCAGGGCAAGGATCGCACTTGGGTCATTCTCATGGCCCCCTACTTTAATGGTCTTTCTTACCTGGGACACTTGTGACTAGTTTTGGACTTCTGTCTCATGTCTGTATTAAGACTTCATATTATATGTGTTTTTTTCTTTGGCGGTTGCTCTCTGGTAGCAAGCTAGCTAGTTCTTGTCCAGGTGTGGCTACTGTGTGATTACTCCCATACCCTTTATATGATCACATGGTTCCAGCATGCATTGCTGGTGATTGAACATTCCTAGCCAAACTTCCTGAAGAGAAGGAGGTTTTCTGGAGAGCTGACTACTGCTAAGCTATGGCTGACAAGGAGCTAGGCAGGAGTGAAACTGCTTTGTTGTTCCCCTGTCTGTCTCCCCTTCCCTCTTGTATTATTGCAGTGGTTGGGACTAGTGCTCCCACTGGCCATTCCCTATTGAGGGGTAATATCAGGGCCAGCAAGGGCCTAGGTATCCTGTTTGGCAGTGAGTTGAAAGAACTCATATAGGGAGGGTAGGGAGATTAGGGCACAACCGCAGGTGAGTGCAGGCGGTTACCTCTTCCTCGTTCCCTATGAGAAGGGTCCTCCGCTTTATTTGCTCCCCCCGGTCTCCCCGTCCATTGTTTTGCGTTGTGCACCGGACATTGCTGGTCCGTGCATTTGTGTCACGCATGGTAGCCGGACATGCTCCTTAGGTCAAGCGTGACATTTAAAGAGCCACCGTGCCCTACTAGAAAGTGCCTCTCTGCCTATGACTCAGAAGCACAGAGTATTTAAGGCACCTTCCCCATGGCAACACAGTTCAATGCTAGAGACATGCAGATAGCTTTCAAATGCAGTTCCCAGTATCCTTTCACCATACCTGTGCCTGTATCCGCACTGAAGAAGTGTGCTTCTATGTGGAAGTCCCAAGTACAAGATTCATATCTGTCCTGTGAAGCTGGGAAACTTCAATACCCAAGGTCATAGGAGAGGCTACCCTAGGTGAGTCCTCTTCATCCCTAGCTCTGTCTGTGTCCTTCCTGTGGTCCATCCCGATTCACAATTAGCTTACCAGGACTCTGATTCTGCTGGTAACTTCATACAACAGGCCATAGTGGAACAGTATCAGATTCCCGTTCAGCGACTTCAAGTTACCTTTACTATATCATCTGTGGATGGAAAACCTTTGGATGCCGCTTTGTATTTTACCTGGAATACATGCATTACCCTTTTGGGCATTGCGAGTACGGTCTAATTCTTGTTTTCATTGGAAATATATTTCAAGTACCTGACGGTGCACCAAGGCAGGTAAGCAGGGAACATTTTTATCGGATCTCTGCTACCAGTTGGATGGTAACCTGGGGCTACTTTTCCAAGGCCTTCTCTGCATCTGAACGCAACTTCTCGACTGTTTGTCATCAACATGGCACTGGAGGAGTGGCAATACCTTGTGGAGAGAGCAGTGCATACTATTGTCATCTACACCAACCAGAAGAACCTGGCCTATCTGCAGTTGGCTCAGAGGCTGAATCCGTGCCAAGCCCGATGGTAGTTGTTCTTCGCCCACTTCAACTTTGTTCTTACATTTCCAGAGGTCAGAAATATATCATCAAGGCAGTTGCACTCTCCAGATCCTTTTAGTCAGACAATCACAAGGTGGAGCTTCAGTACATCATTGAGTCCTCCAAACTGCTCAAGGCAACGCCTGTGAAATTTTCTCAGATCCACCGGTAACACATCGTTGCAAAATTAATTTAATACTGTTTGAACAATTATGATCATATGTTATAAATACATTTCAATTGACATTCGTTGCAGAGGCAGACAGGAAAGTGTTGCAGTGGGGCCACTCTTCTCATCTCACAATATCAGACTCTTCCATTCTCACAATTACTATTGGGTAACTACTGCCACTACCTGTGCTGTCCGCTCCTTGGCGGCACATCTCGATGGACTACATCATTGACGGTGTCCTTGGGTTGCTCCAACGTCTGGATGGTTGTGACAGGCTCTCTAAGATGGCCCACTTCATTCCTTTGTAGGTCCTTCCTTCTGCACTTGTGCTTGCTGAGCACTTTGTCAAGCACATCTTATGCTTTCACGGCCTCTCTCTCTACATTGTGTCTGATAGGGGCATCTGCAGGGGCAGACTTGGCCTGGTGCCAGGGAGGCATTTGCCCCCCAGGCCGGTGGATTAGTAACAGTTCAGGGCCGCCCAGCCGCCCTGAAAGGGAAATCATCATTGCGGTAGCTCGAGAGAGCGGCCGCCTGCTGGCGCAGTGCGGCCGCACTCACCTGACAGCGGGTCGCAGCAGGCGGGCGTCAGCGGCTGACAGGGACCCCGGACTCGGGAGGCAGCAGTGTTTGGTAGCTATGGCACTCGGCGGCACACAGGGATTGGATCAGACAGGGTTCAGAGGCGTGTCATGTACAGCGTGCTACGTCAGCCTCTGACTGAACCCTGTCTGAACCCTCCAGAGCGGAGCGCAGACTGCGCAGTGAAGACAGGGCCAGGCGCAGACGGTGCCATTACTGTCTAGACTGACTGTTGTTGTGTCTGTGAGAGCCTGGCGGCCGCCAAGTGTAGTGGGACTGCCAGTCTGAGTCCCCGACTCCCTGCCTGCTGAAAAGAAGTGCTGCTCTGTAAGTGTCCATCCATATCCTCCATGATATCCAGCTGCTGTGGTGTTAGTGGCCATCTGATCCTGCACTGCATTGATGTATTATTCATCATCATATATTCTCTCATGATATATTGATCTATTGACAATAGGTAAATATATCATGATGAGAAATGTGTATAGTGCACCCCCTCTATATACTGTACCCTATATCTAGTACCTATGTATAATACACAGGTACTAGATACAGGGTGCAGTATACACAGGTACTATATACAGTGTGCAGTATGTACAGGGGGTGCAATATTATACAATGTGTATAAAACTGGACCATGTATATAATGTTTGTGTATACTGCACCCTGTATGTAGTACCTGTGTATATACATAGGTACTATATACAGGGTGCAGTATACACAAGCATTATATACATGGTCCAGTATTATACACATTGTATAATATTGCACCCTCTGTACATACTGCACACTGTATATAGTACCTGTGTATACTGCACCCTGTATGTATTACCTGTGTATATGCATAGGTACTATATACAGGGTGCAGTATACACAAGCATTATATACATGGTCCAGTATTATACACATTGTATAATATTGCATCCTCTGTACATTCTGCACCCTGTATATAGTACCTGTGTATACTGCACCCTGTATCTAGTACCTGTGTATTATACATAGGTACTATATACAGGGTGCAGTATACACAAGCATTACATACATGGTCCAGTATACACATTGTATAATATTGCACCCACTGTACATACTGCACTCTGTATATAGTACCTGTGTATACTGCACCCTGTATCTAGTACCTGTGTATTATACATAGGCACTATATACAGGGTGCGGTATACACAAGCATTATATACATGGTCCAGAATACAGATTGTATAATATTGCACCCTCTGTACATACTGCTCCCTGCATATGGTACTTGTGTATACTGCACCCTGTATCTAGGAACTGTGTATTATACATACAGTAGGTACTATATACAGGGTGCAGTATACACAAGCATTATATACATGGTCCAGTATTATACACATTGTATAATATTGCACCCTCTGTACATACTGCACCCTGTATATAGTACCTGTGTATACTGCACCCTGTATATACTGCACCCTGTATTTAATACTTGCTTATACTGCACACTTTATATATTCTGCACCCTGTTTATAGTACCTGGGTATAATGCACCCTGTTTATATGCCATCCTTTATATAGTGCCTGTGTATTATACACATTATATACAGGTACTATACAGGGTGTAGTATATACATGGTGTAGTATATACAGTGTATAGTACCTGTGTATATTGCACCCAACATAAACTGCATCCTATATATATTACTTGTGTATACTTCACCCTGTATGTCCTGCACCCTGTATATAGTACTTGTGTATACTGCACCCTGTATATACTGCTGTATATAGTATTATAGTACTTGTATATACTGCACCTGGTATATACTGCACCCTGTATATAGTTCTTGTGTACACTGCACCCTGTTTATGGTACTTGAGTATACTGCACCTGGTATCTACTGCACCCAGTCTTATCCCTCTAGTAAGCTCGGTTCTACTCCCTTATCTCTGTAGTAAGCTCGGTTCTGCTCTCTTATCTCTGTAGTAAGCTCGGTTCTGCTCCCTTATCACTGTAGTAAGCTTGGTTCTGTTCTCTTATCTCTGTAGTAAGCTCGGTTTCTGTTCCCTTATCTTTGTAGTAAGCTCGGTTCTGCTCCCTTATCTCTGTAGTAAGCTCGGTTCTATTCCTTTATCTTTGTAGTAAGCTCGGTCTGTTCCCTTATCTTTGTAGTGAGCTCGGTTCTGCTCCCTTATCTCTGTAGTAAGCTCAGTTCTGCTCCCATATCTCTGTAGTAAGCTCGGTTCTGTTCCCTTATCTCTGTAGTAATCTCGGTTCTGTTCCCTTATCTCTGTAGTAAGCTCGGTTCTGTTCTCTTATCTCTATAGTAAACTCGGTTCTGCGCTCTTATCTGTGTAGTAAGCTCGGTTCTGCTCCCTTATCTCTGTAGTAAGCTCGGTTTTGTTCCCTTATCTCTGTAGTAAGCTCGGTTCTGCTCCCTTATCTCTGTAGTAAGCTCGGTTCTGCTCCCTTATCTCTGTAGTAAGCTCGGTTCTGTTCCCTTATCTCTGTAGTAAGCTCGGTTCTGCTCCCTTGTCTCTGTAGTAAGCTCGGTTTTGTTCCCTTATCTCTGTAGTAAGCTCGGTTCTGCTCCCTTATCTCTGTAGTAAGCTCAGTTCTGCTTCCTTATCTCTGTAGTAAGCTCGGTTCTGCTCCCTTATCTCTGTAGTAAGCTTGGTTCTGCTCCCATATCTCTGTAGTAAGCTCGGTTCTGTTCCCTTATCTCTGTAGTAAGCTCAGTTCTGTTTCCTTATCTCTGTAGTAAGCTTGGTTCTGCTCCCTTATCTCTATAGGAAACTCGGTTCTGAGCCTTATCTGTGTAGTAAGCTCGGTTCTGCTCCCTTATCTCTGTAGTAAGCTCGGTTTTGTTCCCTTATCTCTGTAGTAAGCTCGGTTTTGTTCCCTTATCTCTGTAGTAAGCTCGGTTCTGCTCCCTTATCTCTGTAGTAAGCTCGGTTTTGTTCCCTTATCTCTGTAGTAAGCTCGGTTCTGTTCCCTTATCTATGTAGTAAGCTCGGGTCTGTTCTCTTATCTCTGTAGTAAGCTCGGTTCTGCTCCCTTATCTCTGTAGTAAGCTCGGTTCTGCTCCCTTATCTCTGTAGTAAGCTCGGTTTTGTTCCCTTATCTCTGTAGTAAGCTCGGTTCTACTCCCTTATCTCTGTAGTAAGCTTGGTTCTGCTCCCTTATCTCTGTAGTAAACTCAGTTCTGCTCCCTTATCTCTGCAGTAAGCTCAGTTCTGTTCCCTTATCTCTGTAGTAAACGCAGTTCTGCTCCCTTATCTCTGTAGTAAGCTCAGTTCTGCTCTCTTATCTCTGTAGTAAGCTTGGTTCTGCTCCCTTATCTCTGTAGTAAGCTCGGTTCTGTTCCTTTATCTCTGTAGTAAACTTGGTTCTGTTCCCTTATCTCTGTAGTAAGCTCGGTTCTGCTCCCTTATATCTGTAGTAAGCACGGTTCTGCTCCCTTATCTCTGTAGTAAGCTCAGTTCTGTTCTCTTATCTCTGTAGTAAGCTCAGTTCTGTTTTCTTATCTCTGTAGTAAGCTCGGTTCTGCTCCATATCTCTGTAGTAAGCTCGGTTCTGCTCTCTTATCTCTGTAGTAAGCTCGGTTCTGCTCCCTTATGTCTGTAGTAAGCTCAGTTCTGTTCTCTTATCTCTGTAGTAAGCTCGGTTCTGCTCCCTTATCTCTGTAGTAAGCTCGGTTCTGCTCCCTTATCTCTTTAGAAAGCTCGGTTCTGCTCCCTTATCTCTGTAGTAAGCTCAGTTATGTTTTCTTATCTCTGTGGTAAGCTCGGTTCTGCTCCATATCTCTGTAGTAAGCTCGGTTCTGCTCTCTTATCTCTGTAGTAAGCTTGGTTCTGCTCCCTTATCTCTGTAGTAAGCTCAGTTCTGTTCTCTTATCTCTGTAGTAAGCTCGGTTCTGCTCCCTTATCTCTGTAGTAAGCTCGGTTCTGCTCCCTTATCTCTTTAGTAAGCTCGTTCTGCTCCCATATCTACTATATGTATCAGCCTGTTTTTAAATCCTTTTACCTCTACTGCTTTAATGTAGTGGCCAGTGATAAACTGGCCAAAGGTGGGCCGCCGCTGCAGCTCGAGGGCCACTACCTTGTGATTGCCCCCCAGGCTGAAATGTGCCAGCCAGCCCCTGGGCATCTGGTTCATATTCCATTTCTGTAGGGCCACCTGTAAACTACTGAATGTCACATTGGACTTCTCGGTCTATAATCAGCAGTCCAATAGTCAAGTGGAGCGGATCAATCAGATCCTCGTGAATTTCCTGTAGCACTTTGTCAACAAACACCACAGAGATTGAGTCAAACGTCTACCATTGTCGGAGTTCCCATACAATAATTACGTGAGTGACTCTTCCACTACCTTTCCATTCCTTATTGTTTATAAACAGCAACCCATTGTTCTTTTCCCTGTGGCTGTCTCCTTCGGCAACCCTGCTGTCATCAAGGGTTTCTCCAAAAACTGGACTGAGACCAAGGCCTCCCTGGAGTTGTTCTCTGTTCAGATAAAAAGGCATGCAGATAAAAGATGCCTGGATCCTCCTTTGTTGTGGCCTGGAGACAATGTATGGCTGTCTTCCAATTATATCCGTTTCAAGATGCCATTCTACAAGGGTCTTCGTTTCAATGGTTTCCTCGAGGTGATCCAGAAGATCAATGCCATTACCTATTAATTGAAGCTTCTGGCCTCCTTGCGGATCCCCAACTCCTTCCTTGTGTCTCTCCTCAAGCCTATCCTACTTCAGGAATACTGGTAACTTGCCTTCACAAGTCAGTGCTGAAGACATCAAGAGAAGAAAGAGAACTGAACCAATCAGATAAAATGTCATCTATAACGTAACTGGATGTAAATGTTTATTTGTGATATTGACTATGTAACTCCCATCATCCCCTTACCATTGTTAAAGTAATTCCAGGAATTATAGGTTCATGTGATACAATTGTATATGTGACTCATCTGACCTGACATTGCACTAAGCTGGCGATGAATTCTTGAGTGATGGTTGTTGTGATAGTGTTTCTGTGCTGATGGTAGTTCTGGTGATATATTCCTATAATAATGGTGAGTCTAATTATGTATTCATGTACTAGTGAAGTTTCTGGTGATGTATTTATGTTATAAATGTGCTTTTGGTGATGTATACTAATAGTGGTTATGATGTATTCCTGTACTGTTTGTGGTTCTGTTGATATATGTCTGTACTGTTGGTGGTTCTGGTGCTGTAATCATGTTCTAATGCTGTACACAATGTAGCACCAATAACTTGTCAGATGACATGATACATGGCTATGTCAATACACTTTTGTTCCATCTGACAAGTTACTACATCTTTGCTTATGTTTGGAATTTTGACTCTAAAATTAGGCGCAGTAACATTTCAGAGTAATATAGTAATATATTCACTGTCAGGATTCAACTCTGCTTGTCAATTCTATCAGTGTTAACATGACCACTTTCAGTCATGGCTGAAAGTGTTGGCACCCTTGAAATTGTTCCAGAAAATTATTGCAATTACACGTTTTGATATACACATGTTTATTTCCTTTGAGTATAATAGAAAAAAATTGAGGAAAAAAGGCAAATTGGGCATAATTTTCACGCAAAACTTCAAAAATAGGCCAGATAAAATTGTTGACACCCTCAACTAAATATTTGATCGCTCACCCTTTGTAATAAATAACTCCAATCAATTGCTTCCTATAACCATCAACAAGCTTCTTCCACTTCTCAACTGGAATTTTGGACCACTCGTCTTCTGCAAAATGCTCCAGGTCTCTCATATTTGAGGGGTGCCTTCTCCCAACAGCAATTTTAAGATCTCTCAACAGGTGTTCAATGGGATTTAGATCTGGACTCACTGCTGACCACTTCAAAACGCTTTGTTTCCATTCATTTCTGGGTACTTCTTGAAGAATGTTCAGGGTCATTGTCATGCTTCTGGCCCATTGTCATGCTGAAAGACCCATGACCTAGGACAGAAACTTAGCCTGCTTTCTGACAATGGGCACAACAATGCAAACTAAAATCTTTGGTAATCTTTAGATTTCATGTACACACTCAAGGTACCCAGTGCCAGAGGCAGCAAAACATCCCCAAAACATATTTGAACTTCCATCATATTTCAACAATTTTGGTTCTCAAGTCCTCAGACTGTTCTCTTCAGGTGTGATTGTCATATTCCCCACACCTGTTACTTGCCACAGGTGAGTTTGAAGGAGCATCACATTCTTAAAACAAAGTTGTTTATCCACAATTTTTGGAAAGCGACAACAATTTTGTCCAGCTCATTTTTGGTGTCTTGTTTGAATTACGTCCAATTTACCTTTTTTGCTCTGTCATTTTGTGTTGTTCCAATATACATATTGGCAGTAAACATGTGAATGACAAACATTTGTAATAGCAATGATTTCCTGGGAGAAATATTTAATTTTATGGAACAATTGCAATGGTGCCAGCACTTCTAGACAGCACACGATAGCATGATCATGTAGAGTGGAGACCACAAAAGAGTCTACATAAGAACTTGGACATGCGAAAGCATTAGTTCCTTCATTAGGATATGTTAACATGTTTTTTTGCCACATTTTTTTCAGTGAAATACACAGCATTTTATTATCTCACCAAAGTGAATGAGATTTCTAAAATCTCATCCATGTTGATTACTTTTTCCTTGCAGATTTTAAAGGGATCCTGTCACCTCCAGAACACCTCCTAAGCTAGCAAAACATGTCCCTGCAGCATCCTATCACTAATCTCACACTCCTTTTGTCTCCTAAAAGCATCCTGTGAAAGTGCATAAAAACGTTTTAATACTTACTCATTAGGGGTTATAATTAGCAGGGGCTATATTCTTTAGCCCTTAGGGCATGTGTTTTTGCAGCTCCAGGATACAGCTCCTCTGTGTTCCTCTGCTTATGCAGGCATTGCCCTCCCCCCTCTCTATCACTCACAGAATGCAAATCATTAGTCCTGCCTTCAGCTGCACATCACGGCAGCACAGACAGAGAGGGTGGATCATTCAGGCTGCAAAACAGCCCGCCCTGGTGACTAAAGAATATAGCCCCTATACTAATTATTATGCCTAATTGAGTGAGTATTAAAACGTTTTTATCTACTTTCAAAGGATGCTTTTAGGAGACAAACGAAGTGTGAGAATAGTGATAGGATGCTGAAGGAACATGTTTTGCTAGCTTAGGAGGCGTTTTGGAGGTGACAGGATCCCTTTAAGCAGTTTCAATTTTACAGCGTGGCAATTTTTTTTTACTCCTTTTGCAGTATTTGTCACCCATTTTCTTGAGTGCCTAAAAATGCAAAAAGCAACTAAATCACTTTCTTATGCAGTGTTTTTCCTGCCAAAAGATATGTCTGCAGCAAATACTTAATTTGTGCAGGTAAACTTATGCATATTCCCACAATGAGTATTTGGTATATTTTTTTTTATTTCCTGAAGGATTTCTGCACCCATTACCTACATTTTGTGAAAGACAAGAAAAAACAGCTTGCCACACCTGCAAGTCATGTTCTTAGGCCAGAGGCACACTGAGGGAGACACATGTGAGATACTCCCACGAGTCTCGCATGCTTCATCCGACTCTTTGGGCAGGAGTGTGTGAGCTGCATGTAATTGTATGCAGTAGAGCCGTCGGCCATGACGGGTGAGGCATGCGAGACTCGTGCGAGTATCTCGCTTGGGTGTGTCTCTGACCTTTCACTGGAATCCCACTAGCATATGGCACTTCATGCGATATGCTAATGACAATCAGCTCCGGCTCTGCTGCGAGCGTGAGTTGAGTGTCAGGCAACTGATCGGATCACAGTTGTGGATGAGAGGGAGAGATTAATTTATATCTAGTTGGAATGTGCCTGAAAGCATGTAGATCTAATATTGCAATCATATGACCACCTGGTCCTGGAGCCAGAGAATCCTGACAGCATGCCCACTGCAAGGTGTGAGGATTCACAAGACTGCAATAGCGTGACTACAGACTCCCATGGTAAGTGTGGTGCCCCACTGGTCAGTGAGCCACAGTAGGGATACTGCACCCATAACTGAGTGTGCAGTATTCCTGTCATTGGGGGGGTGTAAAGTCAACCTGAGGCTCTTATCCCAGCATCTCTACACCTAACATAGGGGACCAATTGGCCACCTGTTCAGTACGTCCGCAGGAGGAGCGTTAGGGTAGAAAGAGCGGGAAAAACACAGATAGGAGCAGTCTAGTCTGAGGGACTAAGCAAGGAAGAAGTCCTAGAGAGAAACCACAGGGAGGGCGCCCAAAAGGAGTGCGACCCAGACGAAGGAGGAGACCCAGTGCCGGACCTTATCCACGGTCCGGGGGAATCCTGGTCCACAACGGGGTACCGGCTCTGAGTCACGGTGCAGGCGAGTCTAACCTTGAGCCGTCAGTACCGTGGGTCGTGGGTTTGCCCAGCAGCCCCGACCTCGTCCAGAACCTGCAGCCCCACCAGGAGCACTAAACCGGGTTGAACCCCTTAGAGAAGAAGGGTAACTTCATATCATCCAATGGGCCTGGTAGACAAATGGGTTGTGCAGGACAGCGCAAGGATAGTAAGGAGGTCGCAAGCAAAGACACAGAGGACAGTGAAGGTACTAAGGAAGGAACACTCTGGGAGTCTCGAAGAGACTTTATTCTCCCTAGTGACTACCCAGCCAGCTACACGCAAAGACTGTGTAACTGTGTACCTGAACTGCTAAGAACTGTTGCCAGTACAGAGTCAGCAAGCCTCGGGTGTCTTATTCTACTAAGCTAATCCACAGAGCTGCTACCACAACAACCAGCTCACAGCAGCACTGCCCCGGGGATCCCGCTCCGCCTGCAGGGAGCGTTATCAACTGGCTGCAATACCACCATCCCCGGCGATCTGACAGCGGCGCTGGTGAGATCACTAGAAACGTGACGTCACGAGACTTTTATTATTTACCATTTTTGTTTTCCCCTTTTTCAAGTGACCCCAGGGCACGGGTCCGGGCAGGCCACCAGTCACATCCCCCTTACAGTAAACACCCGGATACCAAGTTCCCAAAGACCCCTAGGCAAACCTTTTAAAAATTACAAAAAGTGATAACGATATATAGACTTCTCTGACAAATAGGAATTATCTTATTTATAGCATATTTTGTATTTTCATTTTTTTATGAATCTCGGACTTTGTGGGTGAGATTTACATTATTATGTAGAAGAACATGTAATTCTAAAATGCATCAGTATGTCTGTACATCTGCCCTTTTTGTGGCTTTTAAACACTTGGATTAAAAAAGAATGTACCTTCTTAAGGAACATGGAGTGTTGGTTTTCTTCAAGTCTATTAGTTAAATTGAGTTTTTTACATTAGTTTTTAGTGCGTCTTATTGTGTTTTTTGGACACTGTGGCTTTTGTCCCTTTTTGGTATGTCATCTTTAATTTAAGCTATTTTGTCTTTATACTTCCTGACTTTGGTAAAACTTACATGGTCATGTGCAAATTACATGCGTTCTTAGAATTATATAATATTTAGCGCTATTAATTCCCAGCGCTTACAACCATCGGCAACACTGTCCCCATTGGGGCTCACAATCTAACACCCTATCAGTATGTCTTTGGAGCGTGGGAGGAGACCAGAGAACCTGGAGGAAACTCACGCAAACACGTGGAGAACATACAAACTCCTTGCAAATGTCGTCCTTGGTGGGATTTGACAGAGACCAACGTAAAACTACAGTGCTAACCACTGAGTCACCGTACAGTACTAACCACGAGCCACTGTGCCATATTTCCACAGCATGAAGTACTAAAAACACATATGTGATGATTTCTGCATCTAGTACATTCTATGGAGAGAATGCCCACATCAAACTCAGTATATTCACAAGTAAATTTGCACATTGCAGATTAAAAAAAATGCTCCTTAGGGTGGTTTCACACTGGCGTATGCAAATACAGCGCACCCAACGCAGCCAAACGCTTGCGCACATGCGTTCCTATTTTTCACATGGGGACTCATGTGCCTGTGTTTGGCTACATTCGGTTGCGTTTGCGTTCGTATGGGCATAATTTGTGCGCCCTCCGAGCGCACTCCGAACGCAGCTTGTTGCATTTTTTGTGCGTTCGCGGGCCTTGTTTTATCTGCAAGCGCCCGCAAGTGCACAAACCACGCATTGAAGTCAATGGATCCGCAGTGTCCTCCGCATGACAGCGCAGGAAAACACTGCAGATCACATTGAAATCTCTCCTGGAGGCCGCCGCTGATCAGTGGTGGCCACTGGGAGATCAGCTAGAGCCTCCACTGATCTCCCGCCGGTGTCGGGGCGGGAGATTTGAAGAAACAGTGCCAGCTTTTTCATATCTCCTGCACCGATATCACCTATTCGGTGTCGATGCGGGAGATTTAAACAGCTGTCAGATCAGCTGTTTCTTCAAATCTCCCGCGCCGACACCGGCGGGAGACCAGCTGTGGCCGGAGGAGGAGATCTCCACTACTGATCTCCGCCTCACAGCCGCCGACGAGACAGCTGATTGGCTAGCTGGGCTGCGTACTAATGTGAACGCATGCAGAGATTCTCCGCTGCGTTCACATTAGTATGGCTGCGTTTGCGTCTGCAGAGACAAACGCAAGTGTGAAACCAGCCTTAGGTCAGTTTATGAAGCATAGAAAAAAAATCACAGAATGCACAAGATCTCTATACATTTCATCCAATTTGCTTCAACCGTAGATGCTGATTTTTTTCGTACAGCAAAAATGTGCACTATTCCAACAGCCTTATTGTGTTAAAAATCCACTATTAAGATGAAGCATGAAACAATCATGTGCGGTGCATTAAGCAACCGAAATTCTCCATACTTTTTTTAAACATTGATTATTTTTGGTCGGACTGTCCTGTGTCCTTTATATTCTTGGAAGTCGGTCAGCTAGTAAGTGAGGACCTGCTCAGGGGCAGATGAGGTAGTGTGACTATATCTATAATTAAGCTGAACGTAAAACCACTTCTAGTTCTAGCCACATAAAAATGCCCACATTGCCCTCTGCTGGAAATAGGTGTAAGCTGTATGACTAATATACGGTATATGACAGCATTTAGCTTTATACCTCTCTATTGGTTTATTGAGCTTTTCTTACTCCGTATGGAACAATACAAATAATTGCTGCAACAAACAGAAGAAAAATAATAGAAATGCCTAGGCATACTATTTTTATAACATACATATCCAATCTCCTTTAAAATTGATTTATGGGAAAACCCATCACCATGGTTTATTATAAAATTCTGATTTGAATCTGGGTTCGCATATATCAGTTGTTTCATGGCTGAGCTGAACCGTACTGACGACATATTTATGCCCTGCTTCGATGGCCTTACGCGGATAGAAATCTGCTGCATTCAGTGTTTTTTAATCCTGTGTGCAATAACTGATGCGGGATGTTAAAAACATTCCCATAAAGACAATGATATCAGTCTTTGGCATGTTTCCCACAGAAGGAAATCACACAGAAGGAAAAAACAAAGATTAACAACATTCAAAGTGAATGAGGAAAGTTTATCAAAATGCACCAGAGTTGTAGAGCAATGTACACCAAAAAAGACTACTAGCACCCTATTCATTATGTGTTTAAGGGCCCGTTACACGCTTCAATGTCTCAGCAATCCAACCAACGATCCGAATTGACCTGGATCGCTTGAATGACGTTCAATGATCACTGGTGAGGTGTCACATGTACAGATATCGTGAACGACGCAGCAACGATTTTGCGACAAGCGAACAATACTTGCGGTCATTTGGTCACCTACGTCCTTCAGTTCTGAATAGGTGAAGTCGTTAACAACATCGTTATCAAGGTGTCACACACACCGATGCTGCAGATCGAACATACAATCAACGACTGATTTATGGTCCTGTTCTCAAACCTGCGATCAACGATCAGCCGACTTATCGTTGGTCATATCTACATGTCACACGCAACGTTGCTCCGCCCCAAAAGCCGTGATGTACCAACGATATTGTTAACGATATCGTACCATGTAACGGGCCCTTTAGACAGTTACTCCGACTTGTCTTTAGTGATCAAGCTTAGATCCTGACAATTCTGGGTCAAAAGAGATTCAAATGATGAACTATATTCAAAGGTATAATCACAGAGTTCATAGGTCCCAATGCAAAATCTGCAAAAGGGGGCTCACTTACCATGTGCCATTTATTATGTAATATTTTATATCAAGTATTTTATTTGGTAATAAGTTTGCTTGTGTTTTCTGGATTCACATAGTAAAATGTAACCCTATTAAAAGGGAGGTCAAAAACGAACATTGCTTTTAATCCTACATGGCTATCTACAAGTAACTTGGTTTGAGAGTTTTGCAAGACAACTAACATTTTTAATAAATTGTAACTTGGTATAAGATTAAGATTTGTAATAAAAGTAAAACGTGAGCTCTGCCCACACCTTTACAGGGTTATACCTCCCTCTCTGCGCAGATACTATATAGTACTAGTAGTACTCACTCCCTTCTAGCACATGCACATGAGCCCTCAATCGTGGTCTTTTCCTCACTCCTGGGTTCCAGCCTTTGTGTGTTCACCCAGCTCTGAACATGGAGCCTCCAAAGTTGATACCGTACATGTGTGACACCGCTACCCACCAACTTTAGGAACTGTAACTGATTAACTTCCAGTACATATAAAGTGCCTACAAGTAGTATTCAACCCCCTGCAGATTTAGGTGGTTTGATAAGATGCAAATAGGTTAGAGCCTTCAAACTGCAAACAAGAGTGGGATTTATTAACAGAAGCATGAATCTTACAAACCAAAAAGTTGTGATGCTCAGTTGAATTTTAATAAATTTTAAACATAAAAGTGTGGGTCAATTATTATTCAACCCCTAGGTTTAATATTTTGTGGAATAACCCTTGTTTGCAATTACAGCTAATAATCGTCTTTTATAAGACCTGATCAGCCGGCACAGGTCTCTGGAGTTATTTTGGCCCACTCCTCCATGCAGATCTTCTCCAAGTTATCTAGGTTCTTTGGGTGTCTCATGTGGACTTTAATCTTGAGCTCCTTCCACAAGTTTTCAATTGGGTTAAGGTCAGGAGACTGACTAGGCCACTCCATCACCTTGATTTTTTCCCTCTTGAACCAGGCCTTGGTTTTCTTGGCTGTGTGCTTTGGGTCGTTGTCTTGTTGGAAGATGAAATTACGACCCATCTTAAGATCCTTGATGGAGGAGCGGAGGTTCTTGGCCAAAATCTCCAGGTAGGCCGTGCTATCCATCTTCCCATGGATGCGGACCAGATGGCCAGGCCCCTTGGCTGAGAAACAGCCCCACAGCATGATGCTGCCACCACCATGCTTGACTGTAGGGATGGTATTCTTGGGGTCATATGCAGTGCCATCCAGTCTCCAAACGTCACGTGTGTGGTTGGCACCAAAGATCTCGATCTTGGTCTCATCAGACCATAGAACCTTGAACCAGTCTGCCTCAGAGTCCTCCAAGTGATCATGAGCAAACTGTAGACGAGCCTTGACATGACGCTTTGAAAGTAAAGGTACCTTACGGGCTAGTCTGGAACGGAGACCATTGCGGTGGAGTACGTTACTTATGGTATTGACTGAAACCAATGTCCCCACTGCCATGAGATCTTCCCGGAGCTCCTTCCTTGTTGTCCTTGGGTTAGCCTTGACTCTTCGGACAAGCCTGGCCTCGGCACGGGAGGAAACTTTCAAACGCTGTCCAGGCCGTGGAAGGCTAACAGTAGTTCCATAAGCCTTCCACTTCCGGATGACGCTCCCAACAGTGGAGACAGGTAGGCCCAACTCCTTGGAAAGGGTTTTGTACCCCTTGCCAGCCTTGTGACCCTCCACGATCTTGTCTCTGATGGCCTTGGAATGCTCCTTTGTCTTTCCCATGTTGACCATGTATGAGTGCTGTTCACAAGTTTGGGGAGGGTCTTAAATAGTCAGAAAAGGCTGGCAAAAGAGATAATTAATCCACACATGTGAAGCTCATTGTTCTTTGTGCCTGAACTACTTCTTAATACTTTAGGGGGACCAAACAGAATGCTGGTGGTTTGAGGGGTTGAATAATAAATGACCCTCTGAATTAACTTTTAACGCTGTAAAAAAAAAAAAAAAAAAAAAAAAAATGAAAAAATCTTTTTGGCTGCAGTGCAATTTCCCACTTCCAGGCTGATCTACAGTCCAAATGTCACAATGCCAAGTTAATTCCGCATGTGTCAACCAGCTAAATCTGCAGGGGGTTGAATACTACTTGTAGGCACTGTATATACTGTATATACCAGAGAACTGCAATTAATGTCAGAGCTGGAATCATTTTATATGAATACAGTAAATGTTTTTGGGTTGTTCAACAAATGGTCTACATTTCAATTCTTTCTTATTGGAAAATTTGCTTTGTGATTTGAATTACAAGCACATTCTCGAACAAATTATGCTCGTAATCCAAAGTTCCACTGTAATGTAATATTCTAATCATTTTCGCAATATAGCTTAATTAAAAAGTCTCTAACGTTCCTCTCTATCTTTGTTTTTTTTACCTACTTCTGTTTTCATCAGGGCTGTGGAGTTGTTTAACCAAACTACCTACTCCAAATCCTCAATTTCCCTGGCTCCAACTCCACGACTCTGACTCCCTCATACATGGCTCATTTTTAAGTAATAAATTTATTGTAGTACAATGTGAACATCAGGTTTTTAATCATTATTATGATACAATAATCAAGCTATTTACATAGATCATAATAATAATTCATAATAATATTCAGCACATTCTGCATTGAGCAACTGTACCTAATGTATTATATATTTTAGGAGTCAGAGTTGGTCCATTTTATACCGACTCCACCAAAATAGACACCGACTCCAAATCCATGACTCTGACTCCACAGCCCTGGTTTTGCTGATGCATTGGTTGAGAATCCCAAGTGCATGCTGGAATAATTGAATGATATGTCATCAGGGGAAAGAGGCTGTGATCACTGCTGCAGCCTCTGTCCCCACCCTGAAACGAAGCATCATCAGTGACATCCATTTCAGGGGCTAGGCTAGTCCCTGCTCTACTGAGCATCGGTCAGTTGTCAATTCTGAGATACGCTCAATACAATCCCTTGTCACTGTAATATTTTTTCAATCCACAGTGACAGTTTGCTCACTCACTGGCTCTAATGAAGATAAATGAGCAAGCAAGAGGGCGCACTGTCATTGTACATTGTAAAAGGAGAGAACGTGGTTAGCAGGGAGAGCAAAGACCAATCGCACCCCCAAAAATGATATAATTTGTCATAAGAGCTGGTAAGGGAATTATAAAGAAGAGAAGCACCACTAACTAAATTCCATGTACTACAAGAAAAAGACTTGGCATAAGTAAGGGAGCACTCCGGTGGTTATATATAGGTATATCAAAAAAGCTTTATTTTACAAAATGTGAATAAACAATTATAAAATTATTTTAAAAAAACATATAGAGGGGGTCTCCAAACCGTATGACAATATATGTAGTGTAACACAAGGATACAATAATCCGCACTGAGATAAGGGGATGGTATTATAACATCAGAGAATTTAAATACATTAATATATCTAAACAGGATGAGAGAATACAGTGCTGACCTGTAAAGTATTTAGGCAATTTACCCTCGTGTACAATAGTATAGTTGTCAAATAAACATGACCTTCAGAGATGTGACAACCAATATATTAGAAGTTTTTACCAAGTTGCAAGGTTAATGAGGTATACATCAATAATGTAGACTAATAGAGGACATAGAATGTATCCAAGCTGTGGACAGCAATAGTAATAAGACAAGTAATCACCTATGGCACATAAACCTTATTCATGAGATTACCCAGTGAGTCAACCATGAATAATTAATTGTATAAGGTACCCAGCTCTAGTTAGAGACAGAGCTATAGTTGTATACAATGTCAAGGTTGACAACAATCATTATACAGAAAGCGGTTAAAAATAGTACCGTAAATAGATTGCAAATTCTATACTGAGATCTAGTAAAATAATAAGTAGTTTGCAAGTGCTATACAGCTATGTTAACCAACAGCCTTAAATAATAGCCTCTCTCAGGGACCTTAATACACTGCGGTCAATTCACTCATAGGCTTCATATATGGATGATGTAAAGCTGTGGTCACAAGGTAAATATAAACATTTTCACAGCTACATTTGACAACTATACTATTGTACACCAGGGTAAATTGCCTAAATACTTTACAGGCAAGCACTGTATTCTCACATCCTGTTTAGATATATTAATGCATTTAAATTCTCTGATGTTATAATACCATCCCCTTATCTCAGTGCGGATTATTGTATCCTTGTGTAACACTACATATATTGACATACGGTTTGGAGGCCCCCTCTATATGTTTATTAAATGATTTTATAATTGTTTGTTCACATTTTGTAAAATAAAGCCTTTTTGATATACCTATATATAACCACCGGAGTGCTCCCTTACTTATGCCAAGTTTTTTCTTGTTGTCTAGAGCCAGTAAGGGAGTAAAGTGTCACTGTGCATTGAATATCGCAGTGACAAGGTTACTTGTATTGAGCATATGTCAGACTTGACAACTGACACATGCTCAGTAGAGTACGGACTAGCCCAGCCCCTGAAATGGGCATCACTGATGATATTTCATGCTGCAGCAGTGACCACAGCCTATATCCCCTGATGACGTCCAACATGTACTTGTAATTGTCAAACAAAATGTAGTTAACACGGAAGTAGTTAAAAGAAAATAAAGTAGATAAAGAAAATACTTTTTCATTAAAGTATTTAAGAAAAATAATTAGATTTTTGCAATAAATAGACAATTAGGATTTTAATTGTTAGTTTCTGACCACCCCTGTAAAAGACCACTTCAGCGTTTGATTGTTTTTCACCACTAGAGTGGGGCATTTTGTCATGTCCCTACCCCTATTCTTATACTCACCCTCCAGTGTCTTCAACTTTTTCACGCCAGTCTTGCAGCACCAATTTGTGACCGTAACTTCTGTCTAGCTTGAAGTTATGTTGTAAGCTCTCAATGGAATTCTATGACAGTCAGAATGAGGCCAGAAAGAGGCCCTCATAGACTTGAATTGAAGAGTGACCTACAGCTCACTTCTCACTCAAGAATTAGCAATGATCCTGTGCTGTAATGTCAGTATTCCCTTTTGTGTTCTCCCCAGCCCAGGAGATGTGGTATGATGAGACCATGTCCCTGTATGGTCAGACACAGCCATTACACACTACATAGCAGGGACACATATATAAGATTATATCAGCACAGGAGATGTGGTATGATTAGACCATGTCCCTGTACGGTCAGACACAGCCATTACACAGTACATAGCAGGGACACATATATAAGATTATATCAGCACAGGAGATGTGATATGATCGGATCATGTTCCTGTACGGTCAGACACAGCCATTACACAGTACATAGCAAGGACACATATATAAGATTATATCAGCACAGGAGATGTGGTATGATTAGACCATGTCCCTGTATGGTCAGACACAGCCATTACACACTACATAGCAGGGACACATATATAAGATTATATCAGCACAGGAGATGTGATATGATGAGACCATGTTCCTGTACAGTCAGACACAGCCATTACATAGTACATAGCAGGGACACATATATAAGATTATATCAGCACAGGAGATGTGATATGATCGGATCATGTTCCTGTACGGTCAGACACAGCCATTACACAGTACATAGCAAGGACACATATATAAGATTATCTCAGCGCAGGAGATGTGGTATGTCAGACTATGTCCCTATACAGTCAGACACAGCCATTACACAGTACATAGCAAGGACACATATATAAGATTATCTCAGCTCAGGAGATGTGGTATGTCAGACTATGTCCCTATACAGTCAGACACGGCCATTACACAGTACATAGCAGGGACACATATATAAGATAATCTCAGCACAGGAATTGCATTTTTTATAAACACATCCAAAAACTATTGATTAAAAGGAACTTTAAAATGAACTTTGTTAGTGGGAAAACCCATTTAAGACTGATAATTGAGAAACTCTAAAGGTACCGTCACACAGGGACATATCTCCGGCGATATTGCCGGGGATCGCGGGAGCGCGCATCCCTGACAACATCGCCGGTGAGATGTCAGACTGAGCAACTTACCGGCGATGTCGCCAGCTAGTTGCCGCGGCTATCGCTTGCTGGGTTGCCCAGCAACCCAGCGAGCGATAACCCGCAATGTAGTAGATAGGCGGAATCGCCCGTAACATTGCGGATCGCCGCGTTACACAGGGCGATCAGGCAGGATCGCCTGACCAACATCGCCAGGTTTCCCAACATGGTTGGGAAACCTGGCGATGTGACTCAGGCGATTCATCGCCTGATTATCGCCCTGTCACACGCGGCAATTCGCCGGCGATGTCGCCGCAACCTGACCACGCCCCTCGGTTGCCGGCAACATCGCCGGCGATATCTCCCCGTGTGACGGTACCTTAATAATGAGGGACTGATGAGTACTATGGCAGTCTATAGTACTCATCAGTACATAGTACCGATATACTACTCATCTGGTTCTGTACTAATATAGTACTGATATACTACTCATCATATATTACTCATCAGTATATATTACTGATATACAGTATATCATACTCATCAGTCTATAGTACTCAACCACAATATGAAATTTTTGTATTTTGCTCTGTTTTAAATCAACAATATGGTGGCCAACATGGGCCGCCAATTTGCTAAGTAATAGAGGGCTGGCAGAATATTAAAAACAAAAAATAACAATAATACTTTAAAAAGCACTTGTCCCTCCAACCTTTGTATTTAGTCATTCAGTTCTCCTGTTGCGCACATCCGCTTTGGCCTGCTTTACTTTGTGCCAGGTCTTCCAGTACCAAAAAGGCCTCTGACGTCAATGTAACACTGTAAATAGAAGCAAGTGCAGATAGGGTCTTATCATTTTAAACAGCTCAGCGGCTTTGAAGCCGTAAGTGTCAATGCTCACCTTGTAAAGTTGTGTGACACACAACCAGTAAAATAAGTAAAAAATGGCTGCTGCTGCTGCTGGACCCACACTTCCACATGCAATGTGGTCAATAATACAGAGATTCCTAGGAACAATGTGTTGTTGGTCCGCGCTGCCACAGAAAACACGTACACATGTATCTGTAACCTTATACACTCCCTGATGAAGGAGCACGCAGGCTCTGAAACGCGTCGGATAGATCCAATAAAGGTGTTATAATTTGAAGTTTTCGATTACGTGTTTTCTGTGGCAGCGCGGACCCTAGGAATCTCTGACGTCAATGTGTACAGTGCCGCTGAGATGCACATCGTGATGTCACGTCATGCTTCTCCAGAGGTGCTGACTAGGCTGCAGTGACATTAGAGGCCTAGTCAGGACCAGTAGCCCTGGATCTAGACTGAAACAGGCCAAAAAGAATGTGCACAATGGTGAAAGGCAGGCTGTACGGCAGGCTGGGTGAGCAGCTGATCAGGTGAGATATTTATTTTGTTTTTGTTTTGTCTTTTTACAGCCGCCTTTTACTATCTTAAGAGGTATGGAAGGCTATTATTATGCTCTTAGCTCTTGAATAAAGAACATTCAATTTGCATTGTATAATTTCAATTCAATTCAAATTTCCCTGTAAAATCCGAGTTATTTGGCGAAATTGAATCTTGGAAGATTCAATAATCTCTAAAGGTCACACAAGTCACAAATTTTGAAAGCAGCCCTAGAACTATGGCTACCACTAAGAATTTCAGGGCCCCTCAGTGGCAAAATTTTGGGCCCCCCGAGACTTCACCTAGTCTCTAACCCAGCTCCGCCTCCACCCAGGCTCCATCCCAGCTCTTTCTCCTCCCAACATGCATACACGCATATTAAAGATATAAATATACACACACAATTGAGACTGCTTTGCACTGAATACACAATAGCTGTATACACAATATAGACTGCTGCTGGCTGTATACACAATAGAGAATACACAACAGAGACTGCTAAAGGCTGTATACACAATAGAAAATAACAGAGACTGCTAAAGGCTGTATACACAATTGAAACTTCTGCAGGACATGTAAACATTACAGCCTGCCGGATATAAGCACATTAGCGACTGCTGGCCGTAAACACATTAGAGACTACCGAACATATGCACATTAGAGACTGCCGGCGGTAAGCACATTAGAGACTGCCGGCCGTATATACATTATAGACTGCTGGCCATATGCAGATTAGAGTCTGTCAGCCGTATACACATTAGAGACTACCGACCATATACACATTAGAGACTACCGACCATATGCACATTAGACACTATCGGCCATATGCACATTAGAGACTGCCGGCGGTATGCACATTAGAGACCGACAGCCGCATGCACATTAGAGATTGCTGTCCATATACATATTAGAGACTGCCAGCTGTATACACATTAGAGACTGCAGACCATATGCACATTAGAGACTGCTGGCCATATGCAGTTTACAGACTGTAAAATGTATACACATCAGAGGCAGGGGTGCATCAAGCTCCCCTGCCGCTTGAGGCCTAATTGAGGAGCTGGGGGGTGCTATCAGCTCCCGCCACAGGTGAAGAGCGGGGTTGGGGGGTCAGGTGCTATCAGCACCCGCCACAGTTGTAGAGCGGGGGGTTGCTATCAGCACCCGCCACAGTTGTAGAGCGGGGGGGTGCTATCAGCTCCCGGCCACAGGTGAGGGGGGGTTCTAGCAGCTCCCACCTCAGGGCTATCTCTAGCGGCAGCAGGGAGAGAGACTGTCTGTTACCGCAGCCGGCGCGCCATCACACAGCCTACTTGCCGCCTGAGCTTAAGGGCTCACACTGTCCAATGGACAGTGCGGCCCTGATTAGAGACTACCGACCATATACACATTAGAGACTGCCGGCTGTATGCACATTAGAGACTGCTGGCTATTTGCAGATTAGAGTTTGTCATCCGTATACACATTAGAGACTATCAGCGGTATACACATTAGAGACCGACAGCCGTATGCACATTAGAGATTGCTGTCCATACTGTCCCTGACAAAAGTTATGTCGCTTATCCATGTTATGTAAATAAAAGCTTATAACCTGACGTTAAATTCATCCATTGGTTTTATAAATTACTCTTTTGAAAGCTGAAACCCTCCCAAATGTGGTTTAGGTTAAGAAAATAAATTGGCATCAATGCCGAAATATTGTTCATTTAATGAACACAGAATAGTCAGATTTTGGCAAGACAAAAGTTTTGTCGCCTGGTCATATAATGCACCCAATCCTAGTTTACATCCTCACCTGTGCTCAGTAAATAATCAGTTAATTAGTGGGTGTGTATAAAAAGAAACCCAGCACCCCAGACCTTCAGTTGAACTGCAACCAGATCCACTGCATAGGTGGCTCCCACCTTTAATGTGTCTCAGCATCAAGTACAAAGAATTTAAAAAAGATTATTATTATTAGGTATTTATATAGCGCTATTAGGATACATAGCGCTGTACAAGTTAGGGGTAGACAAAGACAAGTGGTCGAAAAACGACGACAAATTGACAAAACAATCGTACGGGTACAGTGGGGCCAGGGATCCTGTCCACAAGGGCTCACAGTCTAGAGGGGTGGGGAGGGAGACAGTAGGAGGGGGAGAGAGGTGAGGTGGTGCAGTGGATTGGGACTCAGTGTGTGCTGTAGGCTTGTAGGAAGAGGTGGGTCTTCAGGTTTTTCTTGAAGGTTCCCAGGGTAGGGGAGTGTCTGATGTGGTGGGGGAGGGAGTTCCAGAGTCTGCTGGAAGCACGAGAGAAGTCTTGTGTGCGGTTGTGGGAGGTGGAAATGCGGGGGGTTGAGAGAAGGAGTTCCTGAGAGGAGCGCAAGTTGCGCGAGGGGAGGTAGCGGGAGACTAGGTCGGAGATGTAGGGAGGGGACAGGTTGTGTATGGCCTTGTAGGTCAGGGTTAGTGTTTTGAAGAGAGATCGCTGGGGGATGGGGAGCCAGTGGAGGGCTCGGCGGAGAGGGGAGGCGGGCGAGTAACGGGGAGATAGGTGGATGAGTCGGGCAGCAGAGTTGAGGATGGTGCGGAGAGGTGCGAGGGAGGTGGCAGGGAGGCCGGTGAACAGGAGGTTGCAGTAGTCCAGGCGGGAGATGACGAGGGCGTGGACAAGTATCTTGGCTGTGTTGTGGTCAAGGAAGGAGTGGATGCGGGCAATGTTTTTTAATTGGAGTCGGCAGGAGGTGGCGAGGGCTTGGATGTGGGGCTTGAAGGAGAGGGAGGAGTCGAGGATTACCCCGAGGCACTTGGTGTGGGGGAGGGGTGAGAGTGTGCAGTCGTTG
Organism: Allobates femoralis; assembly: GCA_033576535.1. NCBI lineage: Eukaryota > Metazoa > Chordata > Amphibia > Anura > Aromobatidae > Allobates > Allobates femoralis. The sequence continues at coordinate 224,392,429 of JARQOC010000004.1, read as the reverse complement.
ACAGTGATAGATAGGTCAGGGAACGGGGCGGGGTTGTTCGGGGGAAAGACGATGAATTCAGTCTTGTCCATGTTGAGTTTTAGGAAGCAGGTAGAGAAGAAGGATGCAATGGCGGATAGGCATGGAGGGATTTTGGATAAAAGGGAGGAGATATCAGGGCCAGACAGATAGAGTTGGGTATCGTCAGCGTAGAGGTGGTATTGGAGTCCATGTGACTCGATGAGATTGCCTAGGCCGAGGGTGTAGATGGAGAAGAGTAGTGGTCCCAGGACCGAGCCTTGGGGAACACCTACAGAGAGGGGGTGGGGTGAGGAGGAGGTGTGAGAGTGGGTGACGCTGAAGGTCCTGTCCGTCAGGTAGGAGGAGATCCAGGAGAGGGCAAGGTCAGTAATGCCAAGAGACTCAAGAATTTGGAGTAAGAGGGAGTGGTCAACAGTGTCAAAGGCGGCAGAGAGGTCGAGGAGGATGAGGACGGAGTAGTGTCGTTTGCTCTTGGCGATCAGAAGGTCGTTTGTGACTTTGGTTAGGGCTGTTTCTGTGGAGTGGTGAGGTCGGAAGTCGGATTGTAGGCGATCGAAGAGAGCACAGGAAGAGAGGTGGGAGGACAGTTCGGAGTAGACGTGTTGTTCAAGAAGTTTAGAGGCAAACGGGAGGAGAGATATGGGGCGATAGTTGGAGACTGTTGTGGGGTCAAGGGAAGGTTTTGTTAGGATGGGCGTGATTAGGGCGTGTTTGAAGCGTGAGGGGAATGTGCCGGATTTGAGTGAAATGTTGAAGAGGTGTGTTAGAGCAGGGATGAGGACTGAGGTGAGGTTCGGGATGAGGTGGGAGGGGAGCGGATCGAGGGGACAGGTGGTGAGGTGTGATCGTGCTAGAAGGGAGGAGAGGTGGTCCTCTGTCACGGGGGTGAAACTGCGTTTTGGTGAGGGGGGGTGGGCTGGAGGTGGGATGGGGCGAGAGGAGTGTGGGTCGAAGCTTTGTCTGAGTTTGTCAATTTTGTCTTTGAAGAAGGTGGCGAAGTCGTCGGCAGAGATGAGGGGTGAGGGAGGGGGTGCAGGGGGACGAAGTAAAGAGTTGAAGGTTTTGAAGAGTTGTTTGGGGTTGTGAGACAGAGCAGTAATTAGGGAGGAGACGTAGGCTTGTTTTGCGGAGTCAAGGGCAGTCTTGAAGGTATTGAGGGAACTCTTGTATAGGGCGAAGTGCTCTGCGGAGTGGGATTTCTTCCATTTCCGCTCGGCTGCCCTAGTCGTCCGTCTGAGTTTTTTGGTGAGGGTCGTGAGCCAGGGTTGTCGTTGTACTCGTGTTGTGTTAAGTGTGAGGGGAGCGGCCTGGTCGAGGGCTGTGGTGAGAGTGGAGTTGTAAAGGGAGGCGGCAGAGTCAGCGTCTTGGGAAGAGGCCAAGTCTGAGAGGGGGAGGAGGGATTCTGAGAGTGAGTGGAAGTCTAGGAGCCTAAGATTTCTGCGGGGGTGGGGGAGTGTCCGTAGAGGGGGTAGCGCGGTAGGGAGAGAGGGATGAGAATGTCAGTAGGTTGTGGTCGGAGTGGGTGATGGTTGAGTGTGTGAGGTCGGTGAGGGAGCAGAGACGGGTGAAGACTAGGTCAAGTGTGTGGCCGCCAGTGTGTGTGGCGGAGGAGATCCATTGGGAGAGGCCGAGGGAGGAGGTGAGGGATAGGAGTCTGGAGGCAGCGGCTTTGGGGGTGTCGATGGGGATATTGAAGTCACCCATGATGATGGTGGGGATGTCGGAGGAGAGGAGGTGGAGGAGCCAGGTTGTGAAGTGGTCAAAGAAGGTAGAGGGGGATCCAGGGGGACAATAGACAACGGCCAGTTGGAGGTTGCAGGGGGAGTAGATGCGAACAGCATGTGCCTCGAAGGAGTGGAGAGGGGGTGGTGTAAGTGGGAAGAAACAGTCATTGGCCAGAAGTAGGCCAACGCCTCCGCCGCGGGTGTTGGTGTATGGGAGAGCGTGAATCCGCCGTAGGAGAGGGCAGCCGGGGAGGTTGTATCAGAGGGGGTAAGCCAAGTCTCTGTGAGGGCGAGGAAGGAGAGTTTTCTGGAGATGAAGAGGTCATGGATAAGTGTAAGTTTGTTGCGGACCGAGCGAGCGTTCCAGAGTGCACCGGGTAAGGGGACAGGGGAGGCAGGGGTGGGGGGAATGGAACGGAGGTTAAGGGGGTTACGGGGGTTGGTGGTGGGTCTTTGGAGTGGGGTGGAGGGGAGTGAGATGGGGTGGTGGGGTAAGCCAGGATTAGGGGAGATGTCACCGGATAGTAGTAGGAGCAGGGAGAGGGTTAGGAGGTGGGAGCAGGGGAGCTTGCGTGGTGGGCGTGTAAGCCTAGAGATGGTGGGTTGAAAGTGGGGAAATAGTGTGGAGCATTGGGTGAGGTGGGTAGGAAGGATGGAGGATGAGAGTAGGATTTCATTACTCAGTGGGGGGATGGGTGGGGGCAGTAGGAAGTGGAGAAGGATGGGGGTGAAGGTGCGGGAACATGGTGGGGTGAGTAGGGGAGGAGAGGTGGGTGAGGTTGGGGGTAGCCGGGGATCTGGTGTGGCAGGGGTGAGTTCCAGATGATGGGTCGTCGGCCGTGGTTGGGATGCGGCCGGGTGATGAGGTTTAGTCCGGGGAGGAGATGCAGTTCGGGGATAAGGGGGTGGGATATAGCCAGGGGAGGGAGCAGCCAGAGGCCAGAGGCAGCAGGGGATGAGATGTAGCAGGGGTGGGATGCAGTCGTTGATGGGATGAGATGCAGTCACAGGTGGAATGGGATGCGGCTATGGGTGGGATGAGATGCAGCCACTGGTGGGATGAGATGCATCCACGGATGAGATGCAGCCTCGGATGAGATGAGATGCAGCCACGGATGAGATGAGATGCAGCCATGGATGAGATGAGATGCAGCCACGGATGAGATGAGATGCAGCCACGGATGAGATGAGATGCAGCCACGGATGAGATGAGATGCAGCCAGGAGGAAAGTACGGCCAGAAATTTAGTGCTGCCACGGGTGAGATGAGATGCAGCCACGGGTGAGAAGCCAGAGGCCAGAGGCAGCAGGGGATGAGATGTAGCAGGGGTGGGATGCAGTCGTTGATGGGATGAGATGCAGTCACAGGTGGAATGGGATGCGGCTACGGGTGGGATGAGATGCAGCCACGGGTGGGATGAGATGCATCCACGGATGAGATGCAGCCACGGGTGAGATGAGATGCAGCCACGGGTGAGAAGCAGCCAGGAGGGTAGTGCAGCCGGAGATGAAGTGCAGCCACGGGTGAGAAGCAGCTAGGGATGCAGTGCAGCCACGGGTGAGATGAAATGCAGCCACAGGTGAGAAGCAGCCAGGAGGATAGTACGGCCAGAGATTTAGTGCTGCCACGGGTGAGATGAGATGCAGCCACGGGTGAGAAGCAGTCGAGCGGGTAATGTAGCCAGGGATGCAGTACAGCCACAGGTGGGATGAGATGCCACCACGGGTGAGAAGCAGCCAGGAGGGTAGTGCAGCCACGGGTGAGAGGAGATGCAGCCACGGGTGAGAAGCAGCCAGGAGGGTAGTGCAGCCACGGGTGAGAGGAGATGCAGCCACGGGTGAGAAGCAGCCAGGAGGGTAGTGCAGCCGCGGGTGAGAAGCAGCCAGGAGGGTAGTGCAGCCACGGGTGAGAAGCAGCCAGGAGGGTAGTGCAGCCACGGGTGAGAAGCAGCCAGGAGGGTAGTGCAGCCACGGGAGAGATGAGATGCAGCCAGGGGTGAGAAGCAGTCAGGCGGGTAGTGCAGCCAGGGTAGAACAGCAGAGATGCAGTGCAGGCAGGGGTCAAAGGCACCGTAGGGGCGGTCGCGGCTCCGTGCGGGCAGGACGGAGGAGTCTGGTGGTCTGGGAGATGAGGGACCTGGTAGGCCCCGTTACTCGGTGCGGTCCTGTGGCCAGGGAGGGGGGTAGAGGTGCCTGGAGCGTACTGCAGGCCCTGGGGTCGGTCGGGAGCCGGGCACTGTAGAATGTTCAGGCAGGCAGGTGGTGGTGAACGGGGGAGCAGTAGAGGGGGTGGAGGGGCAGATGCCCGACACTCACCGCGGGCGGCCGGTGGTCTCTTGCTGCACCCTGAGGTCCTCGCCCGCTGGTGTAGGCAGCGGTGCGGGCCGGTCTCCGGTGGTGGGCGGGGCCTCGCTTCTAAACTCAGGCCGCGGCTTTGGTCTGAGAGCTGGGTCCCTGCACACACGCTCCGGGGGCAGGGCCGGCGCCCGGAGCGGCTCGGCAGGGATAGTGCTGCTACTCCTCCTGCACTCAGACAGGAGGAGCGGAGGAGATCCGAGGGTGCGGGAGGATTTGAAGAGGCTGGAGATGTGTTTGACAAGCCCAGGTTTGGCAGACCCTGCTCCTGACGAAGTTGCTCCTGGCGATACGAGTGGGGTCTCGCCGCCATCCTTCCTCCTGTGGGCACTCTAAATCTGATGACCTCGGGGGTAATACCTTGTATGTATATCCAAACCCACTATTGTCCCTGCCGTGGGTGGACCGTGTTTGGGAAATCTGGGTCCCTTTGACCTCATTCCCCTCCACTAACACCCACTGTTACACATCGTGATACTACAATACCCTCTTCAGGGACTGGTTGATTTTGACAATTTTTTGTATGGGTTTTTATTATTACAATCTGAGTATCATACCTATTATCGTTTATTTCTGTGTTATTACTACTAATATAGGTTTATATATATCCAACAAGATACCAACACATTGTGAATAACGATATATTACGGTATTGTCATTTTTCCTTCTGTATTTAGTTATTTTGGTTGAAACACTTGTAAAACTGTGAGTGCTTGTTGTACACAGCTAAGGCATGGTCCGGACCAGTATTTGTTTTTAAATGTTTTTAATAAGTTCTTGTGGCTCTTGTTGCCGTCACTTCATCTAAATAAAATTTCATTTGCATGCATAATTTGCCTTGGTTGTGCTCGGCGGATACAGAGGTTCTTTTCCATGTTTTTCTCGGCAGACCTTGCAAGACAACTGCTCAGGAGGAATGTTTGTTGGTTAGAAAATCCAAAGCAAGCCCCTCTTCAACTGCAGCAGAGCTCCAACAGGCCTGGTCACCTCAAGTCCCTGTGTCAACTAGAACAGTTTGTAGGATTCTGTCTCGAAATGGCCTCCATGGTCAAATCAGTGCCCAGAAGTCACCACTAAACAAAAGGCAAATAAAAAAACGTGTGGTATTTGCAAAGTCCAACATCCTGCTAAACGCTAGAAGAGTGGCAGAAGGTGGACTTCTCAGATGAATCTTAAGTAGAATTATACCACAGCCGCTGCAAATACTGCAGGGGACCTACTGGAGCCCGTATGGAGCTCGTATGGATCCAAAATACACCCTGTAAACAGTTACATTTGGTGGTGGAAAAATCATGGTCTGGGGTTACATTCAGTATGGGGGTGTGCAAAACATTTGCAGGGTGGAAGTCAATATCAATAGCCTAAAATATCAAGAAGTATTAGCTACCTCTTACATTTCAAATCATAAAAGGGGTCAAATTCTGCAGCAGGATTCTCCATTTCATATATCCATCTGTACAACAAAGTTCCTCCAGGCAAAAAAAGATCAAGGTGCTCAAGGACTGGCCAGTCCAGTCACCAAACATGAACATCATTGAGCATGTTTGGGGTAGGATGAAAGAGGAAGCTTGGAAGACAAAACCAAAGAATCTAGATGAACTCTGGAAGGCATGTAAGACTGCATTCTTTGCTATTCCTGATGACTTCATTAATAAATTGTACGAATCATTGTTGAATTGCATGGATGCACTCCTTCAAGCTCATGGAAGTCACACAAAATATTATATACAGGAGCGTAACTAGAACTGGCAGGGCCCCATAGCAAACTTTTGAACGGGGCCCCTCCAAGGCACGCCCCCAATGACACGCCCCCTTCAAGACACACCCCTTTACCGAATCAGTGTTAACAGGCTGACGCCACCCAGTTTACCGTATATACTCGTGTATAAGCCGACCCCCTACTTTTGCCCCAAAACCTGGGAAAACTTATTGACTCGTGTATAAGCCGAGGGTGGACCCCAGCATAGGTATACAGCCCCCAGCAAAGTGGTATACAGCACCCTCTCCAGTGGTAGTATACAGCAGCCTCCCCAGTGGTATATACAGGCCCCAGCAGTATATACAGTAGCCCCAGTGGTATACAGCAGCCTCCCCAGTGGTATATACAGGCCCCAGCAGTATATACAGTAGCCCCAGTGGTATACAGCAGCCTCCCCAGTGGTATATACAGCAGCCCCAGTGGTATACAGCAGCCTCTCCAGTGGTAGTATACAGCAGCCTCCCCAGTGGTATATACAGGCCCCAGCAGTATATACAGTAGCCCCAGTGGTATACAGCAGCCTCCCCAGTGGTATATACAGGCCCCAGCAGTATATACAGTAGCCCCAGTGGTATACAGCAGCCTCCCCAGTGGTATATACAGCAGCCCCAGTGGTATACAGCAGCCTCCCCAGTGGTATATACAGCAGCCCCAGTGGTATACAGCAACCTCCCCAGTGGTATATACAGCAGCCCCAGTGGTATACAGCAGCCTCTCCAGTGGTAGTATACAGCAGCCTCCCCAGTGGTATATACAGGCCCCAGCAGTATATACAGTAGCCCCAGTGGTATACAGCAGCCTCCCCAGTGGTATATACAGGCCCCAGCAGTATATACAGTAGCCCCAGTGGTATACAGCAGCCTCCCCAGTGGTATATACAGCAGCCCCAGTGGTATACAGCAGCCTCCCCAGTGGTATATACAGCAGCCCCAGTGGTATACAGCAACCTCCCCAGTGGTATATACAGCAGCCCCAGTGGTATACAGCAGCCTCCCCAGTGGGTATATACAGGGCCCCAGTGAGTATATACAGGCCCCCAGTGGGTATATACAGGACCCCAGTGGGTATATACAGGCCCCCAGTGGGTATATACAGGCCCCCAGTGGGTATATACAGGCCCCAGTGGGTATATACAGCCCCCAGTGGGAATATACAAGCCCCCAGTGGGAATATACAGGCCCCAGTGGGAATATACAGGCCCCCAGTGGGAATATACAGGCCCCCAGTGGGAATATACAGGCCCCCAGTGTGTATATACAGGCCCCAGTAGGTATATACAGGCCCCCAGTGGGAATATACAGGCCCCCAGTGGGAATATACAGGCCCCCAGTGTGTATATACAGGCCCCAGTAGGTATATACAGGCCCCCCCCCCACTCCTCCTCTGCTGCACACGTCACCTGTAAAGGAATACATCATACTTACTTATCTCTGCCGGCTGCCGCTGTCGCCGCTCTGCACCGCGCTCCGTCTTCATCCAGCTTCTTCCTGGTTGTGACCGCCGGGTGCAGGCAATGACGTCACAACCAGGAAGAAGCTGGATGAAGACGGAGCGTGGTGCAGAGCGGCGGCAGCAGCCGGCAGAGATAAGTAAGTATGATGTATTCCTTTACAGGTGACGTGTGCAGCAGAGGAGTGGGGGGCCTGTATATACCTACTGGGGGGGGCCTGTAGCTGACCGGATAGCAGCGTAGCGGCGCTGGGTCCGGGCCCCCCACAAGGGCCGGGCCCCAAAGCGACTGCTACGTCTGCTATGCCGGTAGTTACGCCCCTGATTATATATGACTCTAATAGCACCACAACTTCATTCACCAATGTTATGCAACATATATTTGTATTTTAACCCTGCTATTCTCTTGGTTACTACTATATACTTGTTATCTTCCGGTCATTTTTGACCAGACCTAATAAAGTCTTGATTTTTAGCTAATTTAAGTGTTTTAATTGAATAATTTTTGCAGTATTATATTGTATGTGAACCTGGCTGTTTATAAACAAATGAAAAATGGAAAGAAAAACTTAATTCTTTTTTTTGTGTCAAAACATTTAACATGGCTTTATTGGAATATTTATGCATATTGCATATTTGCACATACAAAAATAATTATTCATCCAACTGTACACTATAACTAATAACAATAAACTAAATGTAATTATATTATTTTCCAACAAAAAAAAAAAAAATTAACAGTTCAGTTTTTTTTATGTAAAATGATAAATAAGTCACATGGTGCAAAATTTACTGTTTGCAATTGTCACAGGTATAATTGACATGTCTTTTGCATCAATATTTTTCACATCTGTAACATATCACATTTGATTTGTGATTGCTTGATGTTGGACAGAAGTCGCATCGTTTCCGTTTTAGGCTGGTTGCGCTGCTAGTGGCGTCCGTGGGTATTGTAGCATTGCTGGTGTAAACTGTTGGTTCACTTTCTTTATCTTGATGTTGGATCCTGTGGACAATGGCTGCTGCTCCATCAGCTCTGGGTGTTACCTTTTGTTCTTCAATATATGAGCTAACCAGTGATTTTCCCAACTCCTCTATAAAAAGTCTTCTCTTATATAGTTTATTTTTGTTCCAATTTGGCTCTATTTCCTTCCATAGCACGAATGCATTGTATGCTGACACATCAAGCATATTGTAAAAAATCACCATTGGTCACCGATTTGTTTTGCACTTACAGGTGTGCCTATCGGTTGATCTAGAGTATCAACAGCCCCTTTTGTAGCATTATATTCTAAAATGATGTCCGGTTTTCTGTCATCTCTATTACTGATTTCACTATCATGATGCATTGTGCTCATCAGAATTACCGTATTTTTTGCTTTTTAAGACGCACTTTTGCCTCCCCCAAAGTGGGGGGCTAAAAGGGGGTGCGTCTTAAAAAGCGAATCTGAAAAATAAGCAATAATATAAAAAAAAAAAATATTACCGGGGGGATGTGTGTGTGCGGCAGCTGAGTGGGGGTGCCGGAGGCAGGTTCTGTAGGGTGAGGGGCACAGCTGCACTACCGGAGCTACGGGGGATGATCAGCGGCAGCGAGCGGTGGGCGCCGCCATATTCTCTCTGCCCGGCTGCATTCACTAAGCAGTGTGCAGCCGGCCGGTAGAGGTAGAGACTCCAGAATTTGTTGAAGTCTCTCCCGACTGTCTGCACACTTAGCAGTAGTAAATGCAGCCTGGCAGAGAGAATATGGCGGCGCCCACCGCTCGCTGCCGTCGATCATCCCCCGCAGCTCCGTTCCTGCACCAGAGCCCCCCAGCAGCGTCGGACCTGCAGTTGTGCCTCTCACCCTCCTGAACCTGCCTCTGGGACCCCCACTCAGGATCCGCATGTCGATAAGCCATTGGGGTCCGGGGGGCGGGGTAATAGGAAGAGGAACAAAAGTACACAAAAGGGGCAATACACAGGATGGGGACATATAAACAAGATGGGGGGGACATAGTTTCAAGATGGGGGGCATGTATACATGATGGGGGACATAGTTTCAGGATGGGGGCATATATAAAGGATGGGGCATATATACTGGTTGGAGGACATATATACAGGATGGGGGACATACGGTATATACAGGATGGGGGTCATATATAAAAGATGGGGGCATATATACAGGTTGGGAGGACATATATACAGGATGGGGGGCATATATACAGGATGGGGGGCATATATACAGGATGGGGGGCATATAGATAAGATGGGGGAATGTATATGCCAGGATGGAGGGCCATATTTACAGCATGGGGACATGTATGAAATGATGAGGGATATATATACCAGGATGGGGGGGCATATGTACCAGGATGGGGAAATATATACAGGATGGGAACATACATACCTGGATGAGGGACATGTATACCAGGATGGGGGACATGTATACCAGGATGGGGGCATATACACAGGATGGGGACATGTATGCCAAGATGAGGGACATATATGCAAGGATGAGGGATATATATACCAGAATGGGGGGGACATATATACCGGGATACAGGGTGGTGGGTTTATGTACCAGGATGAGGGACATATATACTGATTTGTAAGACAGACACTGACATAAGACGAACCCCATTTAACATTAAAAATTATTTATTTTCTCTTTTCCTTCACCAAATTTGGGGTGTGTCTTATAATCAGGTGCGTCTTATAAAGCGAAAAATGCTTGTGTTTCTTTGGGACGTAAGAAACTACTGTGGTATCCTTAGTAAAATAAAACATGGAACTATAAATGTCTCTCTTACTGAGAATACCTTATTTTTTCTAATTGTACCCAACATGGTAATTTTTCTTTTCATCAACATCTGCCCTAATTGATATGATGCAAAAAAATTGTCGCATGTGACATTTTGTCCTTTGAGTCCCTGGGTCAAATCCAAGACCACTCGCATGCCTTGATTTTTTTCGGCTCTTTCTCCAGCTTGTTTTCCTATGTATACCTGTGCATTTAGAGCGTACGCACTTTGGCTGTCGCACAGAGTCCATACTTTGCAGGCTTACTTGGAATATACTGCCTGAACGGACACCTACCTCTGAATAAGACTAATTGCTCATCTACAGTCACATTGTCACCAGGATTATAAAATATTGGTAGATTTTCTACCCATTTGTTCCACAAATCTCTAATAGGGGCAAGTTTGTCTTTGGCTCTTCTTTCAATTCGATTGGTTTTATTATCAAAACAAAGGACTCTTGAAATTTAATGAAATCTTTTCACAGACATTGTGGCCCAAAATATGTGGCGACCAGTTTCTGAATCCCATAAACTACTGGTTGACTCACCGTATGACCTGTAGACTCCTGCTAACAGTAGTAATCCTATGATAGCATTTAATAGAAAAGACACAGAATCGTTTGCGCCAAACTGCTATAAAAAATTATATGGGGGTCGGTTTAATCACCCCTTCGCTCACCTTCTAAGCTTGTGCAGGTCCGCACAACTGGATTAGTCGCTAGTGCTGCTGGTTTCTCCTAGTTGAAATCGAGCGGCGAGGTGGACGCTGCACGTGCCCTCTGTGTCTCTCTCTCTGCACGTGACTGCTCTAAGGAGTGGTAAGCTGACGTTGCCAGGTCCTGTGGCTCAAAGCTGCTGGCTATCACACTTCCCAGCAGGGAAGAATGTGTATGTAGCTCCAAAAGATAATGTGATATAATAAGCGCTAAGATACACACAAGGACTCGGCCATTAGATATTTTACCTTTCAGCTTTAATCAGCAAGTGGGTCCCTCTGGTCTCAACGCGTTTCAAAGCAGATAGCGTCTTTCTCAAGCCTTTTCACTTGAGAAAGACGCTATCTGCGTTGAAACGCGTTGTGACCAGAGGGACCCACTTGCTGATTAAAGCTGAAAGGTAAAATATCTAATGGCCGAGTCCTTGTGTGTATCTTAGCGCTCATTATATCACATTATCTTTTGGAGCTACATATGAAAGCATTTAGAGCTGTCAAATCTAAAGTCTTCCATTTCTCGCCATAAACTTGTTGTTCCTCAATGTTGGACATTTGGATTATGATGTTTTGTATGGTAATATATATAAACAATTTGAATGCAGATTGTATGTCATCAATTCTTGATATAGCATACCTGGTAGGACCAGGTGTACCTTTTATGACATCTTTAGAAGACATTCTACCAGACTGAGTAAAAGGCTGCAGGTTCCAAATGACATCTTTGTTCTTTGAAAGGATTTCTTGGATCCCACTATTTGTCTCTGTTTCCTCATCAGATTCCACTTCAGAATCAGATTGCTCTTCATTGGATTCCCCATCACTTATGTGGTCCTCCTCTTCTGACACATTCTCAGGCAGGGCATCATCATCATCAGAATTAGAGGCGTTTACAAAGTCCTCCAAACCTTTTTCAGTCATTATACGTTTTCTCATTATGCAAAGAGGCAACACTCTGGAATGAAAACATAAAATATACATAAAAAGTAATAATACAATGAGAGAACAAACTATTACCAGTTTTACAACAATAAACACAATTAGGGCCCCATCACACATTGAGAAATCCCCTGCGATTGTGATGCTGGAGCATCGCAAACAAGACCATCCATATAAGCATGCACTCATTCTATCCATTGCTGCTTGACACTATACCATCTAATCAAAATAATTGAATACTTTGACAATAAAAAATAGTTTATGTGCTACATACCTGTAAAGATGATCCTTTAGAACTCTGTTGTCTGTATATGTCCTTTCTGCTCTCTCTCCAGCTGGACTGAAAATGAAACTGGATAGACTACTATGGCAATTGTCTACTGATAGGATAAAATAAACCCCACCCCCACCCTTTAGGATAAGAGCTCAGAGTAAAGCAAACACACTTTTCAGACAGAATTTATTAGTACTCTTTCAGGTCAGCATTTCACAGAAATTAGATCAGGGAACACAAGTAAAAAAAGAGAATATGTTCATTTACAATATGAAATGTTGAGAACTGAATTGAACTATTTTACAGGAACAGCAGGGTAAAAATATTTGGCACATAACTATACTGGAAGGTAATCTATCAGCAGTATTGTAATGAGAAAATGTATGTATGTGTAAATCTGCATGGACCTAAATAAATTGATAAATAGTAGTAGATGTAATATATAGTCCAAAATGAGATTATAGCTCCTTTATTTTACTCATAAAATGGCTGGAGATCACTATAAAAGGCTATCGGTCATTTTTGACCGAAGAGTACAAGTGTATAAAAAATTGTGGAGCAAAAAGTAAACATAAAAAAATATATATAACAATACGCATAGTAAGAACCCCTCAAATGAGGATAAGTCAATCAACCACAAGTTTCAGAACCGCATCTTGAATATTTAAAAAAATATTAAAGTTCAAAATCGGTCGTTTTTGACCGAAGACAACAGCAGGGTTAAGTTAATTTTTTGCTGGAATATCTCATTACTTTCTGTGGGTGATGAACACAGCTTTCTAAAGAGTAATTTATACATCCAATGGATTAATTTAACGTCAGGTTATAAGCTTTTATTTACATAACATGGATAAGCGACATAACTTCTGTCAGGGAGTGTATGCATATTAAAGACTGCCAGCTGTATACACATTAGAGACTGCAGGCCGTATACACATTAGAGACTGCTGGCTATATGCAGATTAGAGACTGTCAGCCGTATACACATTAGAGACTACCGACCATATACACATTAGAGACTGCCAGCTGTATGCACATTAGAGACTGCTGCCCATTTGCAGATTAGAGACTACAGGCCGTATGTACATTAGAGATTGATGGCCGTATGCAAATTAGAGACTGATGTCCATATGCATTTTAGAGATTGCCAGCTGTATACACATTAGAGACTGCAGGCCGTATACACATTAGAGACTGCTGGCTATATGCAGATTAGAGACTGGTAGCTGTATACACATTAGAAACTGCAGGCCATATACACATTAGAGACTGCAGGCCGTATGTTCATTAGAGTTTGATGGCCGTATGCACATTAGAGACTTCTGTCCATATGCATATTAGAGATTGCCAGCTGTATACACATTAGAGACTGTAGGCTGTATACACATTAATGAATGCTTGCCATATGCACATTAGAGACTGCTGTCCATATGCATATTAGAGACTGCTAGCTGCATACACATTAGAGACTGTAGGCCATATGCACATTACAGACTGCAGGCCATATTCACATTAGAGACTGCAGGCCATATGCACATTAGAGACTGTCGACTGTATGTACATTAGAGACTACTGGCCATATGCACATTAGAGACTGCCAGCCATATACACATTAGAGACTGCAGGTCATATGCACATTAGAGACAGCTGTCCATATGCATATTAGAGACTGCTAGCTGTATGCACATTAGAAACTGCCAGCTGTATACACATTAGAAACTGCAGGTCATATGCATATTAGAGACTGCAGGGCATATGCACATGAGAGACTGCAGGGTGTATGCACTTTAGAGACAGCAGGTCATATGCACATAAGAGAGTGCAGGGCATATGCACATTAGAGAGTGAAGGGCGTATGCACATTAGAGACTGCAGGCCATATGCACATTAAAGACTGTTGACTGTATGCACATTAGAGACTGCAGGCTGTATGAACATTAGAGACTGCTGGCCATATGCACATTAGAGACTGCAGGCCATATGCACATCAGAGACTGTCGACTGTATGCACATTAGAGACTGCTGGCCATGTGCACATTAGAGACTGCTGGCCATATGGATATACTGCTGGCCATATGTACATTAGAGACTGATAGCCATATGCACTTTAGAGACTCCATTGGCTATATGCACAATGGAGACTGCCAGCCATATACACATTAGAGGCTGCTGGCCATATGGACATTATAGACTGCTGGCCATATTCACATTAAAAACTGCCAGCCATATACATCAGAGACTGCCAACTGTATGTTTATTAGAGTCTGATGACTGTATACACATTAGAGACTGAAGACTATATACACATTAGAGACTGTTGGCCATATACACATTAGAGTGGAGGCAGTATGCACATTGGAGACTGCCAGCCGGATGAGCATTACAGACTGCAAAATATACACATTAGAGACTGCTGGCCATATACACATTAGAGTGGAGGCAGTATGCACATTGGAGACTGCCAGCCGGATGCACATTACAGACTGCAAACTATACACATTAGAGACTGCTGGCCATATACATATTAGAGACTGCTGACTGTATATCTTGTATACACAGCAATATTGTCATGACATGGACTGGGGTGCGTCTGGATGCAGTGCGTGACAGTGGTGCACAGACCAACGGTGTCTGGTGCACTACATAAAGCAACATACAGGGGAAACACCAGGGGTACAAATACAATGTAGGGCCCTGCTCATAGGGAATGAGGGAAAGGAGACACCTTGCACTCACCTGAGGCTGTGCCCTGATATCCCTACCGTCATTATATGGGTTCTTTCACCCCGTTGATGAGCAGGATACCCAGTGCCTCGCTGGCTCTGATGTTAACTCTCAATAGGGAGATGGCCGGCGGGAGCACTAGTCCCAACCACTGCACTAAACAACTAAAGGGGAAGGAAAGACAGACAAGGAAAAGACAAAATAATTTCACACCGGCTGCCACACTCCTAGACAGCAGATGGCTTGGCAACAGTAATTTTTTCCAGAGTAGCTCCTTCACCTAAGGTTGTAAGGCCAGGAAGGGAGTTCAATTACCAGCAGGGAATGCTGGATTATGTGACCATATAAAGGAGATCGGAGTGATCATAAAGTAGCCACACCCGGGAAGAAACATAAGGAGCTTTGCTAGCAACAGAAAGTGACATGAACTCTTACACCTCCAAAGGAAAGAAACACATTTAAAATGAAGTCTCAATACAGAAATGAAACACAGGTCCCAAACCTGTCACAAATCTCCAAAGTAAGAGAGACCATTGTGACAACAATACAGTATATAGTGGTTCACACTATATATATGTATATATATGTATACACAGTATATACAGACACACTGTAGTACAGGCTGTAGTGTGGACCTGTATTTACAGTATGGTGCAGTGTAGAGACAGACACACAGACAGTCAAAGACACAAACACATCATCCCACTAGCAGCAGCTCCGTCCTTCAAATCCTGCCGGCGCTGGCGATTTCTGGTCTGTACTGCGCATGTCAGTCTTTTGGGTGCATGCGCAGTACAAACCTGAGACTGACGTCACTGAGTTACTGAAGATGTCAGTCTCGCCCAGGCTGACCCCTCTGCTTTGTTAGCTGCGGGCTACAACAGTGAATGACAACAGTGAATAATTGGGACCCATCCAAAGGTGAGGGGGTGGTGCCCAGAGGTGATTGGCAGGAAAAGGGACCCATAGAAGAGGTGCGGGGCCCAGAGGAGATTGTGTCCCACCCCCTCACCTCTTCTGCAGACCCCCTCTCCTCTCAGTCACCATGAGGCCCCTTACAGGAGACACAGCAACCATGCCCTTATGGCAGCCCTCCCTGGAGTATCAGGGTATTGTCACGCTTAGGGGGGTGAGGGAATCAGGAACTGGATGGTGAGGTGGGTGAAGAAATTCAGAGGAAGCTAATCTGACCCTGATACTGGGGGTCCCTAGCTCATCCTGTTCTCAGAGGTACCTTTAAAGGTGAGGAGGTCAGAGTCGCCACCCTTTCTCCTAAGCTCCTGAAAAGCCCTAGACATAAAGCCCCTACCTCCACCCACAGACCAGGGAACCCAGCAGGTCCAGAAAACGTCTGCACACATCAAGTCTCAGATCAGGAATGAACTGAATCAACGACACCTAGTGGAAGAAAGCTGAAGAATTTATGGCCGAGAGGTGGAGAGCAGAAGGCTCAGACACACCCCCTCAACTCACCTGGGCTATTAGTCACTTCCACCAAACTTCCAGCAACCTTCCCTGCAGAACCGCTGTGACTGAGGAAAAACAAAGGCTTGGTTTAGACAAATTATGCGGAGAAATGACGGCACTCACCCAGTATTATCTGGGTAATACTGGGTGAGTGCCGTCATTTCTCCGCATAATTTGTCTGCACATTGTCTTTCCACATGATCTGAGCAACACCCTTGTCTTCTGCTGGTATGAGTCTTTCTAGTGAAAACATGCACAGCCACTAGTGCCCAGAACTCTTGTTTCTGCTTTATCAAAGGCTTGGTATAAACTACAGCAGCAGTACCAAATGGCTGAAGGCAGTCAATACGTAACAGTTATATCCCAACTTTAGCTGTATCTGTGTCCTCAGGTCCCAGATACAGCTGAATACAGTGATGGCACAGAAAATAAATGAATGTCACAATTTTCAGATTTCTATTTTTTAAAAACATTAGAAAATCATACATCATTTCTGTTACACTTCAAAAATACTTGCTACTGTTGCACAGCTTCTGGATACCCAAAGTTGCAGTAGAAACTTCACAGAGCAGATTATGGCATTAACAAACTTTTACTTCTCAGAACATGAGGTAAAGGAAAAGTGCACAGTCACTCATTACTGCACCAGGAAGAAGTAACGAAACTGAAAGTACAAGAGAGACTCTTTCTTTTACAATAAAGCAAACAAGGAAAACTTTACATAACATCGTCATCTATTGTCATATCAGCATAAAATCCTCCTTCACACAAATGAAGTCCACAACTGTTGCTTATACCAACACCCTTTCTCAACAGTAAGGACTTATTCAGTCAAACCCAATTTCTTCATTAGTCTCTGATGTTTTTCAGAATTCAGTGCCTTAGTGAAAATGCCTGCTGTCATATCTTCAGTTGGACAATATTCTAATTTCAGGATTCCTTTTTCCTGGTGATCCCTCAAGAAATTATACTTCACATCAATGTGCTTGGTTCTTGAGTTAACTCTTTACATTTGAGCAAGAACAAGACATTCTAGATTGATCTCATTTAATTTTGTTGGTTCAAACTGTGGTTGTCCTAGGTCTGTTAGCAATTGTCTTAACCATAGAATGTCTTGACTCGCATGTGCTGCTGCAACATATTCTGCTTCTGTTGATGACAGCATTACTATTGATTGTTTTTACTAGTCCAACTAATTGGTCCGCCTGAGAGAAAGAAAAGATAGCCACTGGTAGATTTTCTGACAGTTGGATCTCCAGCCCAATCTGCATTAGCATACCCAGTTAAAATACATTTAACACTTTCAGGCAGTTTCAGTTTAACATTGTTAGTTCCTTTCAAATAATGTATTCCTCTCTTCACGGCATTCCAATCCGCTTTATTTGGCTTGGACACTTTTCTACTCAGAATTCCTAGTGCTGCTGCCATGTCTGGCCTTGTAATAGTCGCTAGATACAGTAATTTTCCTATTGCCATTCTGTACTCTTCATTATTTGGTAACACGTTTTTCTCACTATTCATCTCTTTAAGATAATTAGTTTTCATTGGAGATTTTGCTGGTTTTCCATCCTTTAATCTAAATGTTTCTTTTATGTCTTGAATCATGTGATTTTGATGAAGTAAGAAACTTCCATCTTCCTCTCTTTCTATCTGTATTCCTAGCTGCTGTTTCACATTTCCCAAGCCTTTGATCTCGAAATGTTGATTCATGATTTTTAGTATGTCCTCTTTATCCCTTTCTTTTTTAAAATGTCATCAACATATATGTAAAAATATAAAAGGGTGGGGGACAAGAGGCGCAATAGTGCCCTATCACTAGTGACACTAATGGTAATGGGGTGGTGCTAAGAAGCCACTCACCTGGTACAGTTGTGATCCCCACAACTGGTTTGAAGGCGTTTTAGGAAATATTATTCCAAGCTGCTGCAGGACCTCCACCGACCACTGAACAATGGTTTAATCCAGAAAGATGATGGGAGTGTAGGTGTGTCACGGTCCGCGCTGCTCCAGGTCTTAAAAAAACTCACCAAAGAGTCAGTCAGATTTCCATCCTTTATTCTCCTTCTCCTAAGCGCCTTCCTCAGGGTTATTACATTGTTTGTTACAGAGGGGGTTTTTATAGCCCCTAGCTCCACAAAAAAGAGGTGTCATTTGTTTACTAGTGATGTCATCCACATCATCAAAAATGGGTGGATCTGCCTATTTTGGCGCTATTTTTACAAAAAACAGAAATAAAACTCAAAAGCATAAGAAAAAGTGCCCACTGCTTTCATAAAATATCAATTTGTACTGGTATAATCAATTTTTAGAGAAATGGTGCAAATAAATAAAAGCATAAAAACACATAAAAAAGATCGATTCCTTCAGTGCTTTTACAAAAATAAAAAACGACCTTCTGCTTACATGGGGCTAGAACCTGAGGTTTTCATGTATACAGGTAAGTTCAAAAGTTTAGTGTTTAGCGCCACTAGAATTTCTGATAGTAAAGCAATCCATATAGTGGAATTCCATTGTTAAAAGAACAATGGTAAAAAATAAGCTAAAACATGGAGATAAGAAAAAGTACATATAAAACTAGTATAGGAAACCTGTAAAAAATGTAAAAAAATATATTTATTAAGACGAAAAAATTTATATAAAAGAATAAAATTATTTAATGAATTATTTAACATTTTTAACAAATATTTATTTTATTAAATAGTTTCATTAAATAATTTTATTCTTTTATATAAATTTCTTCGTCTTAATAAATATATTTTTTACATTTTTTACAGATTTCCTATACTAGTTTTATATGTACTTTTTCTTATCTCCATGTTTTAGCTTATTTTTTACCATTGTTCTTTTAACAATGGAATTCCACTATATGGATTGCTTTACTATCAGAAATTCTAGTGGCGCTAAACACTAAACATTTGAACTTACCTGTATACATGAAAACCTCAGGTTCTAGCCCCATGTAAGTAGAGAGAAGGTTGTTTTTTATTTTTGTAAAAGCACTGAAGGAATCGATCTTTTTTATGTGTTTTTATGCTTTTATTTGCACCATTTCTCTAAAAATTGATTATGCCAGTACAAATTGATATTTTATGAAAGCAGTGGGCACTTTTTGTTATGCTTTTGAGTTTTATTTCTGTTTTTTGTAAAAATAGCGCCAAAATAGGCAGATCCACCCATTTTTGATGATGTGGATGACATCACTAGTAAACAAATGACACCTCTTTTTTGTGGAGCTAGGGGCTATAAAAACCCCCTCTGTAGCAAACAATGTAATATCCCTGAGGAAGGCACCAGGTGGGGCGCCGAAACGCGTAGGAGAAGGAGAATAAAGGATGGAAATCTGACTGACTCTTTGGTGAGTTTTTTTAAGCCCTGGAGCAGCGCAGACCGTGACACACCTACACTCCCATCATCTTTCTGGATCAACATATTTGAGTACATAGATCCATCTGTCCATTAGTCTTTTTGTGTACAGGCAAAGATCAGCTTTGCTTCTTTGAAATTTTTCATTTGTGAGCACTTCCGTGATTTTATTATTCCACGCTTTAGCAGCTTGTTTTAAACCATAAATACTTTTCTGTAATTTGCAAACCATGTTTGGGTTACTTTCATCTATGAATCCTGGAAATTGTTTCATGTAAATTTCTTCTGTTAAAATTCCATTCAAAAATGCTGTCTTTACATCCAGATGTTTCAGTTCCATTGCTGCAACTGCAAACAAAGTTCTTATTGTAGTATGTGTGACAACTGGTGCAAATGTTTCATCATAGTCTTCTCCATATTTTTGAGAATAACTTTTAGCTACAAGTCTTGCTCGGTATTGTTCAGCTGTGCCATCTATTTGGTACTTTACTATAAAAATCCATTTACATCCTATAGCTTTTCTTCCTTCTTGTTGTCCATGTCTTTGAGTCATGCATGGATTTTATTACTAGAAGTAGGTGCATTTATACGGAGACTTGATTACACACAGGTGGATTCTATTTATCATTACCAGTCATTTAGGACATTGGATCATTCAGAGATTCTCACTGAACTTCTGGAGTGAGTTTGCTTCACTGAAAGTAAAGGGGCTAAATATTATTGCACGCCCCACTTTTCAGTTTTTTATTTGTTAAAAATGTTTAAACTATGCAATAAATTTCGTTCCACTTCATGATTGTGTCCCACTTGTTGATTATTCACAAAAAAATTTGAATTTATATCCTTATGTTTGAAGCCTGAAATGTGGCAAAAGGTTGAAAAGTTCAAGGGGGCAAATACTTTCACAAAGCACTGTATGTAGCTGTCATTCCTGCTTCACCCCAATATTTCTATGGTAGGTTGGAAGCTGTCAGCATACACCTTGTCATTTCAGTCCGAGTTGTATTTCCTTTCTGTTACTCCATTTTGTTCAGGTGTGTATGGAACAGTCTTTTGATGCTCTATACCATTTTGTCTTAACTAGTTTTCTATTTTGTGTCCTGTAAATTCACCTCCATTATCACTTCTAAAGACAATTGGTCACTGTGATATCACTTCCATCATAGAGAATATATGCTTCTGCATGTCATTGTCTGCACTTAGGCTGGCTTCACACTTGCAGATGGATCTGCAGCGTTTTGCAGATGCATCTGCAAGTGTGAGCATGCTGACCGCGGCCCCTATGTTTATAATAGGGCGCACGCGGTGTGAAAGCTCTCATTCACTCCTATATGTGTACTGTCAGCAGGCGTATGCCTGCTGACAGATCACACACTCCCGCCCGCACTGTGGACGCGAGATGTAGCGTCCATGCTGCGGGCGGGAGAGTGTGATCTGTAAGCAGGCATACGCCTGCTGACAGTACACATATAGGAGTGAATGAGAGCTTTCACACCGCGTGCGCCCTATTATAAACATAGGGGCCGCGGTCAGCATGCTCACACTTGCAGATGCATCTGCAAAACGCTGCAGATCCATCTGCAAGTGTGAAGGCAGCCTTAGTCTCATACTGTAAAGCTTTCGTAGCAGAAATAACTTGTGATTTAAGCTGAGTCTTTCATGTAATTTTCTTAGTGCTTCCCACATTCCCTTTGCTGTAGTGTCATTCCTTATGTGGATTAATTGAGCATCATCCATTAATAAGCTAATAGTAGTCTATTTTTCTTATCCCATGTTTGATTATCTTCATCAGGTCTGTCTGTAGTGATTACTTCCCATAAATCATCTTTAGACAATAACATCTCTACTTTGAACTTCCACAACTGATAGTTCTCATTATTTAGCTTAGCTACTGTGAGTTTTAGCTCTGTGTTACTCGTCATCTTTAACTTGTCTTACTTATTTGTAGAGAATTGTACTGAAGAATTCGTCTGTATTTGCCAGGCTCTTACCTAAAGCTCTGGTGTCCTGGGAGTATGGGGTTCTTGGTGCCGATGCCTGGTATCCGCAATGCTTAAGATCCTCCGTGCCTGGGCTCTTCGGTGCCTGGGCCCATAACCTGTTGCACAGCTTCTGGATACCCAAAGTTGCAGTAGAAACTTCACAGAGCAGATTATATAGGACTAGCTGGGTGCCCGATGCACATGCATCGGGATTCTAGAAGAGCGAGTCTCTGACCCGCAATGGCCGCTTCGCGGCCAATGCTTCGCGCTGCTAAGGCGACTCGCCATGCCCGCTGCGCGGGCATAGCGAGTCGCCTTAGAACTGCTCGCAATGGCCGCTGCGCGGCCAATGCTTCGGGCGTATCCACATGACGACACTGACTCGCAGCGCGAGTGGACTCAGAAGGGGCAAAAAACCCATTCGCAATTATATAATAGATAACAAGCTTTTACTTCTCAGAACATGAGGTAAAGGAAAAATGCACAGTCACTCAGTACTGCACCAGGAAGAAGTAACAAAATTGAAAGTACAAGAGAGACTTTTTCTTTTACAATACAGTAAGCAAGGAAAACTTTACATGATATCGCCATCTATTGTCAGATCAGCATAAAATCCTCCTGCACACAAACGAAGTCCACAACTGTTGCATATACCAACACTACTTAGTTTCGGTACTTCACATAAAATTCTAATAAAATGCATTTAAGTTTGCGGTTATGACCTGAAAAAAATGTGGAAAAGGTCACAGAGTATGAATACTTTTTCAAGGCACTGTATATTACTTTGTTTTGTGGTTATTACCATTGCTTTGTAGAGCTATAGTCCTAGGTTTAATTACAAGCAAGGTCAATTATGCATGGAGATTGTATGTTCTAGCCGTGTTTGCTTGAATGTCTCCCACACACCATACTGTTAAAGAATTTAGATAGTCACTTAAAGGATAATGATGAGAATGTTTGTAAAGCATTGTGAGATATGTTGATCATATAAACCAGGAGTGGGGAACCTCAGGCCCCAGGACTGAATGCGGCCCTCGATTACTTTTTTGCAGCCCTCGGGCAGATTCCTGGGGACTGCAGTGCTCAGGCTGACAGATTCATTTTGACGACTGTCTGTCCTTTAAATCCAGCTTTCCAGTGATCTCTATGCCCCAGCCTCAGCCTCCCCAGTGAGGTACATGCTCCCAGCCTCTCCTGTGATGTCTAGGGCTCTAGCAAACCTGGAAAAGCAGTTGAGAAGCAACTTGATCAATATTACCCACGCCAAAGAGAAGCCACCACAGTAGGGGTGAGTTGATTGTTTAACCAAATACAGCAGAGAAATTTTCAAGTTGATAATTTTGTATGGCCCCCAAAGGACGGTTGAAATTTCTAAATGACCCTCGGCAGAAAAATGGTTCCCCACCCATGATATAAACCATCATAAATAATAATGCTGTATACAATAGAACTACATATAATGAAAAGCACCAATCCTTTATCATACCAGTCCTCCACTACTAAATCAGGATACCCACATGGCCAACAGAAGAAAGTCAAGTTGACGGAATCCTCAGGGAAATTCTACCATATTTCCCCTTGTATAATACGGTTCTGGATGTGCAAGGTATATCAAACAGATGAAATGTTTACAATGCATTATTTGACATTGTAAGAACTGTACACTTTCCATTTTTGTTCTATATTCCAGGTTTCTTTTCTAAGAAGCCACACATTGATATTCATATACAGTGTCTGATACTCATGTTTTCATATGCTAGTCTATGCTTCTGCAATACTATTAGAAAATGAATGAATAAATGATACATGAAGGATTTAACATGAATAATATATAAAGCAATAAGCCATTAGTATACTAGTGGCTAGATTAGGTCTTGTGCTTGTTCTAGATGATAACAGGACAACTTAGGGAGTAAACACTGTTGTTTCTCCTAAACCTCATTTACCACATTTACTGCAGTTACCTATTGGAAAACATAATATTCACCAGTTCATGCTGAAGATATTGGCAAGTCTGTAATGGTCCTCAGAGTGGAGACAAACAATAGCTTCTATCTAGCCAGATAAAGTATGACACATTCTTATGGGTGGCCCCACTTCATAACATTTTCATATACACTATATGGACAAAACAATTGGGACAAAACTCTTAATAACTGGATCCAGATTTTTCCATTCAGTTCCTTTGCCACAAATTGTATAAAATCCACTATCACTATATACTACATTTTGAATATGTATTCATACACTTCTTACACAAATACTTTATATTTTCACCTTTTCAGTAGTCATCTTTACTGGCTCCTTCTACTAATCAGTGATCTATACATGTCTTTTATTGACTTTTTTGTATAGGTTTTACTCCTCTCTTGGATTAATTTTTATTTTCTAATTTTTATTTCTCACAATTATTGTTTATACTTTTATAGCAGACTATTGGTGCTCATTTGACATATATATCAATAAACCATTTTTATATATGCATTCTTTATATATACATTTACGGTATATCATTTTTATTCATTTTTAATAAAAAACTTAAATTTATGTATCTAATATATAAAGCTGAATGTGTGTATGTATGTGTGTATGTATGTATGTGTGTATATCCGGGATTGGCATCTACACCGTCGCAACTACAGCCACAAAATGTTGCACAGTCACACATCATAGGCTATGTTGTGAGGTGAAATTTTAACCCTGCGCGTTCCAATTCACCAAACAATTTTGCCCCTACCTACATAATGGGGAAAAAGTGAATGGAAAAGTGTTGGAGGAAAATCGACAGATGTCAGCTATAGCCACAAAATTTTGCACAGCCACACATCTGGACCCCGGGAGCATCATAGGCTATGTTGTGAGGCGAAATTTTAACCCCGCGCATTCCAATTCACCAAACAATTTTGCCCCTATCTACATAATGGGGAAAAAGTGACGGTTACCAGTTGACAGTTGTGAATGAGAGGGGCTTAATGATAGCGCCAAAGACTAACAGCACATACCAGCATATAGTCACTAAGGTGGGGCCCCAACATGAGATATTCACCATGCACAAGGACATGTATACACACCACACACACAGAAAGAGTAACAGCAAGTGTATAGTCGCTAAGGTGCAGCCCCAACATTGGATACTCACCACGCACCCGAACAAACACACACACACCACAAAGAGACACACACAACAGAGACACACACACACCCCCACGGACACACACACACACACACACACACCCTATAGCGAAACATGCACTCACCCCACAGGGACACACACACCACAAAGAGACACACACCACACAGACCCCCCCACAGGGACACACACACATACACACCCTATAGGGACATATGAACTCACCCCACAGGGACACACACACAACACAGATCCACACACACCACACAGACCCCCCCACAGGGACACACACACATACACACCCTGTAGGGACACATGCACTCACCCCACAGGGACACACACACACCACAAAGAGACACACACAGCAGAGACACACACCACACAGACCCCCCCCCACAGGGACAACACCACACCACACAGACCCCCCCCACAGGGACACACACATATACACACCCTATAGGGACACATGCACTCACCCCACAGGGACACACACATACACATACCCCAGGGACACACACACCACACAGACACAGATGTGCACAAATCACCTCACACAACTCGCCTCATACGTGTGCTATCTTTAATTTCCAAACATAAACATCTGATTAAAAACAGCCAATGTGCAACACATGTGCCATATAGGGAATTAACTATATAAAAATACAAGGGGAGACAACAGAGGCGCAATAGTGCCCTATCATTTGGCATAGATTAGGGACTAAACGGTATAAACAGGTTTGCACTAACCTGGTCCAGTTGTGAATCCCACAACTGGAATAAGAGCGTTGGTTTTAGTAATGCAGGCTGCTGCTGGACCTCCACCTCCACGGGACCGTGGGTACTTCAAGAGTTCTGGGATCAAAGGTGTGTTGCAGTCCGCGCTGCCCGATCGTCCAAAGGATCACAAGGGAAACAATGTTCCAAACGAAAATCTCTTTATTCTTATAAACCGACGCGTTTCGGCGCCCAATCCTGGCACCGTCCTCAGGGTATAGAATACCCTGAGGACGGTGCCAGGATTGGGCGCCGAAACGCGTCGGTTTATAAGAATAAAGAGATTTTCGTTTGGAACATTGTTTCCCTTGTGACCCTTTGGACGATCGGGCAGCGCGGACTGCAACACACCTTTGATCCCAGAACTCTTCATATAGGGAATTAAGGCAGATGTCAGTCACATGAGCTGTCTATTATTTGTATGTGTGAGGTAACATATACTGCCCAGCCAGGGGGAGGGTTTACTGTTGGCTGGAGATTTATTAGGCTGCCTATAGCAATCAATCACTGCTCAGCTTCTATTTTCTTACAGGTCATTAATATGACATATTCAAATTCTATTTTGTTATAGCTAACATCAGTTATTTATTAACCTGGGTGTAGCCAGGTGCTACAGCTAGTATATTTATATATTTGATTTTTGGAGTGTTTTTCTTTTTGTTCTTAGTAATAAATGTTTTTTATTAGAAACTTGTTAATGTATACTGGTGTATTTAAATGTAACCCTTGAACCTCAGCTGTGGTCATTTGTTCATTTGTTCAGTTAGTGCCTTCTGTGAAACTGTGCAGCTATTTAAACCACATTATAATGTTGCTGTGTAACTGGTGTATATTTCCTGATGAAGAAGCAGGGCTACACTTCGAAATGCATAGAATAAACCACCGTATACTAAAACGCTCTCTTTAAATTGGATTATTTGGCAGCAGTGTGGATTTGATACCATTGTTCCTGGTATTCTTCATGAATTTGGAGCTCCGGACTGGTGGCGTGTAACTCTGCATTGATGTCACTACAAATCCTACTCCAGTTCCTGTTGGTGTAAGTTTTTTGTTATGACTTTGACGAGTGTCAGTCACCACACTCAAATCCCAACCCAACTCTATAAAACATTGTCAGACCTGGGTGAAAATGGCATGAGAATGTCAAAAGTTCCATAATTTTAGTATAGCTTCCAGTCAAGCCAAAATGTTGTCACTTCAAAGCTTTTTACACCAGAATACTAGCATAAAAGCTTTGATGAATCGGGTGCATGTAGGGTTGCTGAGGCACAAATTGCCTAACAGTCATCAACACTCTCCTGAATAAATAACTGCAGAAGTCCAAACCTTCTCTGGCAAAAACATCAGCACAAAATCTATGCACTGGATGCTTCATGGCATTAATTTCCATAACTAAGCAACTGCATGGAAGCCTTACATTACCAAGACAATGCCTAACATCATACGAAGAGGTGTAAAGCATGATGCCACTGGACTCTGGAGGAGTGTGTTCCATGGAAAGATGAATTGTGCTTCTCTGTTGGTCTAATGAATGAGTTTGGGTTTGGCGAACACAAAAGAGAACATTACCTGCACACTGCATTGCACCAACTGTGAAGTTTGATGCAAGAGGGATGATAGTATGTAGTTGTTTTTCTGGGCTTGGCCGAGCATGCTTAGTTCCACTAAAGGGAAATCTTAATGCTTCAGCATAACAAAATATTTAGGACAATTGCATACTTCCAACGTTTTGGGAACAGTTTAGGGAAGACCCTTTGTGGTTCCATGATGACTGTACCCCAGTGCACCAAAAGTTCATAAAGACAGAGTTTTGTGGATTTGGTGTGAAACACCCATTCAGAGTCAATCCCCATCAAGTACGTTTGGGATGAACTAGAACAAAGATTGTGAGCTAGACACTGTTATACAACATGGGTTGTCTGACCTCACAAATGTTCTTCTGGTTCAATGGAAACAAAAAGCTACAGACCCACTGCACAAGTTTGTAGAAAGTCTACCCTGAAGAGTAGAAGCTGTTTTTGCTGCAAACAAGAGACCAATTCCTATCAATGCTTCTGAATTTAGAATGTGATACTATAAAAGCTCCTTTTGACTTCCCAATGCTTTTGTCCATAAACTTTACATATGCAATGATTTTTTTCTTTTAAATATATGTTCCGATTGTGTTCTATATGCTTTTTCATCAATTGCATAGTTAGATTTATATATGCATATGATTTTGCAAAACAATTTTCTCAAATTATTCTCACAATTGTCAATTTTTACCATTCTAGATAAATTAAACATATCACTCTATTTCTTAGAATAAAATGCAATAAATGAAAATATAACCTTATTTTATTGATATATCAATGCCTTGAAAATATTTGCCTTCTATCCAGAAAATGACTGGATTTGTGTGAATGTACAGCTGTTCAACCTGAGGGCTCAGATTAATTAAGCAAAACGAGAATATTTATGGTGCAGAATAGTTTAGCTTCTGCTAATTATGGATCTTTGTAATGCAACTTGATTTTCACTTTAGGGATTTTACTCAGCAAGATAATTATTCAGCATTAGTCAGGCTAAAATAATTTTTACTTGATTTTTACAATAAGCTAAAAAGAACAAAGTCGCAAACAGTAGCAGGCAGGGTCTTATATTAATTTTTTCTGATGAGTTAGGACTTATTCTCAGGGAATGTCTAATATTTCCACGAATAACAATTTACATTTATTCAGATATAGTCATGATCAAAACCAGACAAAAGCCTTTGCTCTTGTGTCAGCATTCCCTTCACAGATCATGTCTTCCAGATCAGGAAATACGTGTTGCGGATCTGATCCACACTCTCACTTCTTAGCATTTCACCTTGTAATCTGTTGACTGAGGTTATCATGCTCTGATCAACATTTTCAGACCATTCAGGTATCAAACATCTTCTCTTTGCAGAAAGCAGTAACATTTTCGCTCTGAGAACCCACCACAATTCCTTTCTTGTACTGGACGGAAAAGCACTTCCTTTTTGCATTTATCTTGTGATGTGGTCAGTATACTAGTTCGGTATATTTCTTGCTCATCTGTTTACATATGGTACTTTACAGTAGTAAATGACGGATATATCCTTCACCCAAGAAAAGCAAACCACCTCCAAATAATCACACTCAAAAGACCCCCAGGAGACCGAAAACAATAAGGGTTGGCAAGTGCCAGGCTCTCATACACATATCGGGGAGTCCTGTTGGCATCACTCCTGTCACAGGCGCATTACGTGCCATCAAGTCCCTTAACGGCCCAGCTGCTCTCTTCCTTGTGCCCGCACATCCCTTTGTAGCAGTTAGCTCTACCTGGTAAATGGAAGCAGCTACAACGTTCTAATATTTTGGGCTCAGGAGTGGAGTGACGCTAGCAGGACTACCTGATTTGAGTGTGAGAGCCTAGCACTTGCCAACCCTTTTGAGTGCTATTCTTTTGGTGGTGTCTGCTTTCTTTGGTAAAGGTTCTATCTATCCTGCTAGATTCTATTGTCACTTGACTTTACTTTTTTTTTACATGTATAGCTGCCTGAACACTATTTCAATTTACATTTTTATAATGTATAATCAGGGCTTATTTTTGTGTGTAAGGCTTATATATTTCGAGCATCCTCAAAAATCCTAAAAAATAATGCTAGGGCATATTTTCAGGGTGGGTCTTATTTTCAGGGAAACAGGGAAAGTAGTTCACAATGCAGTGTTCAAAATAACATATATAAGCAATAGCAGGAAATGTTTAATTTCTTCTGAATATTAGATTTTGGTCTAGAAGTGTGGCTGAAAGCATATGTAGAAGAGCACTACAGTACCTGTAATATAGGTACAGCAGTTCAGTTCAGGTAGTACAGTTAACTAGTGTCACGCATAGACTAGTGGACGAACTGGCCAACTATTTTAAGGACAACATTGACCACAACGACAGGAAATTTCCTTACAGCCTCAGAACATCATGCATTTACTTCCCTCCTGCACTTTATCCAACTCACTTTCGGTCTTTGATCCGGTCACAGAGGAAGACATCACTCAGCTTCTTGCATCTTCTCGCCCTACTATCTGCACCAACGACCCTATTCCCTCACATCTCCTTCAATCCCTTTCCCCAGCTGTCATGTCTCACCTAACTAAAAATGTAATCTTTCTTTAATCTGGTGTTTTCCCCTCCTCCTTTAAACATGCCAGCATACATCCATTATTGAAAAAAAAAAAGAAAAAAAAAAAAAGCATCCCTCGACCAGAACCAGAACTCTGCTGCTAACTATAGACCTGTCTCTAATCTCCCCTTCATCTCTAAACTCCTGGAACGCTTGGTCCACTCCCGTATGATGCGCTCTCTCTCTGACAATTCTCTTCTTGACCCTCTACAATCCGGATTCCGCTCTTTACATTCTACTGAAACTGCCCTCTCTAAAGTCTCTAATGATCTACTAAGAGCTAAATCTAATGGTCCCTACTACTCCATGTTGATCCTCCTGCATCTCTCCGCTGTATTCAATACGGTGGATCACCAGCTCCTCCTCTCTATGCTCTGCTCTATTGGGCTCAAGGACACCGCTCTCTCCTAGTTCTCCTCCTACCTCTCCGACCGTTCCTTCACTGTAACTTTCGCCGGCTCTTCTTCCTCTCCTCTTCCCCTCATGGTTGGGGTTCCTCAGGGTTCAGTCCAAGGTCCCCTTCTCTTCTCTCTATACACTGCCCCTATTGGACAAACCATCAGTAGATTTGGTTTTCAGTACCATCTCTATGCTAACGACACCCAATTATACACATCTTCTCCTGACATCACCTCCACATTACAACAAAATACCAGTGATTGTCTGTCTGCTGTCACTAACATCATGTCTTCTCTCTAGCTTAAATTGAATCTGTCAAAAACTGAACTTCTCATGTTTTCTCCCTCTCCTAATCTTCCGAAATCTAATATTGCCATTTCTGTATGTGGTTCTACCATTACTCCTCAGCAGCATGCACACTGTCTTGGGATTATATTTGACTCCGATCTCTCCTTCTCTACCTACATCTGGTCACTCACTCGCTCGCTCATGTCACCTACACCTCAAAAACATCTCTAGAATCCAACCTTTTCTTACTGTTGATTCTGCAAAAACTCTTAACTGTTACCCTTAGTCATTCTCACCTGGATTACTGCAATTCTCTACTAATCTGTCTCCCTCTTACTAAACCCTCTCCTCTCCAATCCATCCCCAATGCAGCAGCCAGGATCAAATTCCTCTCCAACTGCTTCACTGATGCCTCCATCCTGTGACAGTCATTGCACTGGTTGCCAATCCACTATAGAGTACAATATAAAATTATCACTCTTACCCACAAAGCCCTCCACAGTTCTGCACCACCCTACATCTCCTTCCTCATCTATGTCTATTGCCCTCCGTTCCGCAAGTGACCTAAGACTGACATCAGCTACAATCCGAACCTCCCACTCCCATCTCCAAGACTCCTCACGAGCTGCACCAATTCTATACAACAAGTTACCGAAAACAATTCAATAAATTCCCAATATGAATAGTTTTAAGCGAGCCTTAACAATGCATCTCTTTAGACTGGCCTATCACCTCACCTCACTTGTCTAACTATCTTTCCTTTTCCAAATCTGGCCTCTTGTGTCATCTGTCTGCACCTGCAGACTGTCTGTCTATCCCCCATGCATAATATAGCACTCTATCTGTACTTGTAAAGATCCTGACCGGTGACTGGTTCATGCAGCGTTACGTGAATCCCCTATTTATTATATTGATGGCCGGACCCTATATGATGGCACTTTTTACCATTTACCTTTTGTGCCTCCCCTATGACCTCATAGATTGTAAGCTTGCGAGCAGGCACATCACTCCTCATGGTTTTTAATTCTGTAATGTTTCATATTGTTTGTATATGCCCCCTCTGAATTGTAAAGTGCTGCGTAATATTTTGGCGCAATATTAATAAAATTATTATTATTATTAGTGTGTGTCCAAAAATACCATGTGACAGTGGCGTATGGACTAACGGTTGTCCAGTGCACAACATGACACACAAGGGAATACTAGGGATGTAATAACAATGGTGGGCCATGTCGGTAGGGAACAGGGGAAGGGACACCTACTGCACTCAGCTGATATACCCTGATCTCCTTCACATCCCTATATGGGTATTTTTCATGCCGTCACTGAGCAGGATACCAAGTCCCTCAGTGGCCCTGCTCTTATTCGTCACTTGGGAGCTGGCCAGTGTGAGCACGAGTCCCACCGCTGAACTAATACAACATGAAAGAAATAAAAGACAGACAGGGGAAACACCAAAGGATAAAAGCAACTTCACAGCTGCCGCCAAACTCCTAGCCAGCAGACGGCTTTGCACCAGTCAGTTCATTGAGAGCTCCTTCCACCAAGGCAGCTTGCCATGAATGGAATTCAATCACCAGCATTGGGTGATGCGTCATGTGACTATTTGAAGGAGATGGGAGCGGTCAACCCTGAACAGATCACAGGGCTGCTAGCAGAACTGACATAAACCCATAGTGTGCCAAAAGAAATTAGCAATGTTTATTCCATAGTCTGGGAACAAATATCAGCAAACAAGGTTCCAGGAACCACACTGCAGAAATCCCTCTCCACCTGTACTCAAGCGCCTCTACCTGACTGGAACCGGACCACGGCGGTGCTCCCCCCACACACAACAAACAAGGAGTATCCAGGGAAGTTGAGAATGGAAAAGGACAGTCACTCTCCACATAGTCCAACTTTTTTATTGAAAGATTATACCATAAAATCTGGAGACAGCAAGTGTCGGCAAATGCAGGGGGGTGGTGCAGAAAGCACAGGACTACAGCGCCGTTTCGCACCGTTCTGGTGCTTCTACAGGTCCAACCTGGTGGGTGCCTCTCCGTTTACATTCTCAACTTCCCTGGTTATTCCAGAGTCTTTCAAGCTAAAGAAACTCTGGGCCCAAACTTGTCACAAGTCTCCAAGGCATGGAAGACAAACATGACAGCTAGCAATATAGTACATGAAGTATAGGTAGTGAGTATAATATATGTAGATTTTCTCTTGGCTCAACGTATCCCACAAGATAACCAGCTTTAAGGCTGGCTTCACACTTGCAGATGCATCTGCAGCGTTTTGCAGATGCATCTGCAAGTATCAGCATGCAGACCACGGCCGTGGTGTGAATGCTCTCATTGATTCCTATATGTGAGCCGTAAGCAGGCGTATGCCTGCTTACAGATCACACTCTCCCGCCCGCACTATGGACGCGAGATGTTGCGTCCAAGGTGCGGGGCGGGAGTGTGTGATCTGTCAGCAGGCATACGCCTGCTTACGGCTCACATATAGGAATCAATGAGAGCATTCAGACCGCGGTGCGCCCTATTATAAACATAGGGACCGTGGTCTGCATGCTGATACTTGCAGATGCATCTGCAAAACGCTGCAGATGCATCTGCAAGTGTGAAGGCAGCCTAACAGTGACAAGATTTTGTGATTCTTTACATCGTGCCAGCTGCACTCACACAATATAGGGCTCTACTGATCATGGGAGTGAGGCTACGCAATTTATTTTTTTATTTTTTGACAGTGGGGTTATAGTGAAGGGCACTATATTGTGTGGAGTAGTGATGGGTCTCATTCACGACATATCCAGGAGAAAGAGCTGGCAGTGTTGTGTGAACAATGGGAGCTGCCACCCCAGAGAGAGCCATTTGTAGTTTCTTAATGACTCTCATTGGAAATGGCCAGTGTGAGTTGTCGAACGCACTGCAGCAGGAACGAACTGGGACTGAAATTCAGTCATGGCATTTGAAAGTACACAGGGCCATGCTGACCATGCTCTTTCCTAGATTAGGGTCTCTATTACCAATTCCTGGAATACCCTTCCTGGATGACATCAAGACTTACTACAAGACCTATTTAAAATAATACCGTTATGTAAGATTTAATAATATTGCAATAAAACAGACAACTACCACCAAGCATGAACCAAATATCACCAGCATGCACTGTAGTGATATTACCATACTGATTAATCACAACCACAGTACTAGGACT
This sequence comes from Allobates femoralis, assembly GCA_033576535.1. NCBI lineage: Eukaryota > Metazoa > Chordata > Amphibia > Anura > Aromobatidae > Allobates > Allobates femoralis. Next base: position 224,358,922 of record JARQOC010000004.1, on the reverse strand, counting down.
GAGATTACCACCATGCAGTGACCATATTACTGATGGTAATATCAGTTCTACATCAGTGCTCTACAGACCTTATATTTGTGTACTGACAGAATCTCATAAGTGCAATATTCTCGCTGATAGTAGTAATTCATTTTCCTTTTCCTTAACCATGCGGCCTAGACCACCATGACCTCTCCTTTAGTTCATGGCTCATCTCTGTAAAACGTAACACACAGACATCTTTAGCTTACTGCTCTTCCAGTCTCCTCCTAAACTCTACACAAACCATATTGTGCTATAACAGGTGCCCTATACTGTAATAATGTACCCTTCCTTAACTGTTCATGCATAAAGTTATATAGCACTCTATAAAAATATTGTCCACCTGTGCCTCCTCATATTTTCCCTGTGCCTCCATATAATAATAATTCCTGTGTCACCGTTAATTAATCCCTCCAAAAAGCCCCCACAAAAGTATAATACCTCCACACACGCTATGATATAATGCCTCGCAGTGCCCCACACAGTAAGATAGTCACCACAGCCTCCCACACAGAAATATGGTGACCACAACCCCCTCACACAATATGATAGCCTCTACAGTTTTATGTTCCCCACACGGTATCATGTCCACCACAGGACCACGCTGTTAAATTGGTCTGCCACAGCCCACCACAGAATATATGACTGATCTCCAACAGCCCACCAAACAGCTTGATGTCCACCACAGCCACACACAGTATGATTCGCCACCGCATCCCGCCACATAGTATAATGATTACCCGAAGCCTCTCCATACAGAGTGATGATCCCTGACAACCCCTCAGATAGTATGATGGTCCATCTAAACCCCATATAGTATGATTGATCCCACACAAACCATCACTCAGCATGATATTTACCACAGCCCTTCACAATATGATTGGTCTTTCACACAGTATTATGGTCCTTCACAGCCCCTTATACAATAAGATTGGTCCTCCACAACCCACCATACACCATGATGTCCACCACAGACACCCCACACAGAATGATTGGTTCCCCACAGCTCCGCATAAAATATGACGATTTCTCACAACCCCTCATATAGTATGATTGGTCCTCAACAGCATGATTGGAAATGAATGTGTGGGGAAATAACACTGTTTGGGAGGGGTGTTCTGCCTGTTTTGAGTCAGTAAGAGAAAGCAAGGCTATTGCCACATGTAACAGCTTTTGAAATAAAACGTGTCATCTTTGTTGTGATGTTTAATGAGGTTAGCACCATCTGGAATTACCTGCATTTGGCCCCTTTCACATCAGTGGTAATCGCTGATCGCGGCAGGTGCGGTGAAAAAACACAACTGCCGCGATTACCGCATAACGGCCGCACTTGCGGTTCACTTGCGGCAAGCCCCATGCAATGTCTATGGGGCTTGCATTAAGTGTGCGGCAAGTGCGGTACAGTTGCGGTTTCGGCACTTGCGGGCGCGAAAAAAACGCGGTCAGCCGCGGTTTTCTCGCTGCCACACTTGCTGCAAGCCCCATAGACATTGTATGGGGCTTGCCACAAGTGAACCGCAAGTGCAGCCGTTATGCGGTAATCGCGATAGTTGAGTTTTTTTCACTGCAAGTGCTGCGATCAGTGATTACCGCTGATGTGAAAGGGGCCTTACTTAGTGTTTTCTCCTTTAAGATCCTAGTGCCTTGTGGGTGAGCCCTAAGCATTCTGGGTAATAGCCACCATTTTGAGAGAGGATTCATCAAGAGCACATGTCTTGTATTGTTTTCCTGCACTACTCTTAAAAGGAATCTGTCTGGTCAAAAATCCATATGTAAGGGCCCTTTCACATCAGCGTTTTTTGAAATTTGCGGCAGATGCGTTGAAAAAACCGCATCTGCCGCAATTGTCGCATAACCGATGCACTTGTGGCGCGGTTGCGGTAATCCCCATAGAAAGTATAGGGGGACTTGCGGCAGGTGTGGCAAGTGCGGTTTTGCACTTGCGGCAGGTGCGGCCGCGAAAAAAAACGCGGCTGACCGCGTTTTTTTTCGCGGCCGCACCTGCCGCAAGTGCAAAACCGCACTTGCCGCAAGTCCCCCTATACTTTCTATGGGGATTACCGCAACCGCGCTGCAAGTGCATCGGATATGTGGCAATTGCGGCAGATGCGTTTTTTTCAACGCATCTGCCGCAAATTTCAAAAAACGCTGATGTGAAAGGGCCCTAAGGGTGCTTTCAAACTGGCGGTTTTGCTCGGATCCGGACAAAAAAACGCATCTGCCGCAAGTGTAGCCTAAGGGCCCTTTCACATCAGCGTTTTTTGAAATTCGCGGCAGATGCGGTGAAAAAACCGCATCTGCCGCGATTACCGCATACCGGCTGCACTTGCGGTAAACGCCATGCGGCTGACTGCGTTTTTTTTCGCGGCCGCACCTGCCGCAAGTGCAAAACCGCACTTGCCGCACCTGCCGCAAGTACGCCTATACTTTGCATGCCGTTTACCGCAACCGCGCCACAAGTGCAGCCGGTATGCGGTAATCGCGGCAGATGCGTTTTTTTCACCGCATCTGCCGCGAATTTCAAAAAACGCTGATGTGAAAGGGTCCTAATGGCAGCACTTGCGGCACACTTGCGGCAAGCCCAATGCATTGTCTATGGGGCTTGCGGTAAGTGTGTGGCAGACGCAGCAATTCTGTATCCTCCTGTCTGTGCAGCTCTCCCTTGTATGCAGGAAAATACATTTTCAAATAAACACATAGAATCTCTCACAGAGAGCACTTGTGCTCAGAGCAACAAACACCTTCCTACTCTCCACCAGGAGGTCAGCACAGATGGAGGAGACTGCCTTATCTGATAGCTGAGCTAGGTATGTGCCTTCCATCTCTCCCTCCCTTTGACACCCTCTCAGAAGCAGCTTGCAGGACAGGAAAATGAAAGCTAATAGTGAGACACAGAGCACAGAGGGGAGCGAATACCAACTTGGGTGGGTGTGGATATTTAAATAACATTTACATAGTATTGACTATTTGGCAGTAAAAGTAATGAACCAGACTAATGCAGTCAGCTGCCTGCAGGGTGTGAAGATGCTTATAGCAAGAAAACTACAGAGGGTACAGTAATAATTTTACATGTTTTAAAAGGGCTGCCCAGGCACCATTCAAGGGTACTATTAGCATAATAGTGAAAAAAGACCTGACAGAGTCCATTTAAAACTCCATCATCCTTGTCAAAGTATATCTGGTAGGAAACCTACCCCTGTTGGAATTTTATTATGTTTAGGATTGTTGCTAGGTAACTCATCAATCATTTTTACACAAAATGTCTGTTAGGGACTCATGTACTCTCATGTATAAGTCTCCATCTTGCTGTCTAGTTTTTTCTGTACTGTACAGTGTATTGTCATAACTGTGTCATATGATATACCACTCATTTGTGCCATTTGTGGTTTTATAATTTTAACTCTTAAATTATCTGTTGACCAATAAACAAGTTAGACCACAGGAAAAAGTCTGCTTATTTGGAGGACAGAGAAGGTTTATGCTGTATGCCAGATTTCACACTATATCAACTATGTAAGAAAGCAGAACAAGGGGTGTACTGTTCCCCCAGATATAATTACCTTTAGTTGTTTAATTTGTATATAGCAGGAAATAGTTGCATTTGTTTATTTGTTAAATGTACAACAGTGTCTTGCTATGTTGATGTCTGCTGACGTGTATATTGATAATGCTTACTTTTGTCTGTTTAAAATAAGTTTGTTAAAGGGAACCAACCACCCCAAATGACCCCCCCGGACTGTTAATATGTGTCCCTACACCCAGCAGACACATTTGGGGCAATCGTTTTTGCTAAAAAAACTGTTTAGTAGAAGCTAAGATATAGCTTTATAAACTTTAAAACATGTGGCCGACTGGGTGTTACCTAGCTTGTCCTCCTGCAGTGTTCATGTGCCTATCAGCCTCCTCTCCCCCCCTCCCTTCAGTAAAGCCGTGCAATTTCAGCCTCTCAGGTTTCAGCCTTTCAAGTGATCCTAAACCCAGAAACTGACCCCCAGTATCTTTAGACCTGTCCCTGCACCCCCTCTTATCATTCCTAGCCATCCCTTTTGCAGAAAAAAATCGCTTTTGTAAAGTAAGAGAAAAGGTTATATTACTTTGTCCTGTGTTTTCTGTGGAAGCCGCAAATGCCCTGCCTGTCTGCTGCTGCCTGGTAATTATGCACGCCCGTCTCTGCTTCTAAGAGCCTGGCCGCGTCATGAAAGGGGCGGGGCTAAATCGCGGCATGCCGGAGCCCCGCCCCCTTTAAAACTTAGCATGTCATCATTTGGAAGATGGTGTGTCACTTACTCCAAGCAGCCATTTTGTATCGTGTCACTTTGAGATAAGGACCACATCTACTGGGCTTGTGAAGGCATCAAATTCTGACCAGCAGCAACCAATGTCAACAGCTTCAGGCAGCTACAGTTTTATACCAACAAATATCCTAACTGTATCCTGGCTAAAATACACCAAGTTGTGATTTGTACCAACACTGTGGTTTTACATTTGAGTCCATGGAAGCTGAATCTGTGCAGGTCCTCTCTGCTCCTCATTTTGATACAGAGGTAGGAACATCTCACAGTACCCACCAGCCAGCCATCCTTTAATCGCCTAGTGAGGAGACAGAACAAGGGGCACTGTGGGAGCAGCATTGTGTCCGTGAGGCATCGTACTAAGTAGAGACATGATACTCAGCTAGGACTACAAAAGTGATATTGCACTGTGTATTTGCTCTGGTGTAAATAATATCATCACTTATTCCCTATTTTCAAAGTTAGGGGCTGTGCATCTTGTACATCCACAGCACTTGTATATGTCTAGCGGACATCCCCTTTATGGGTACCAGGTCAGTTAGGACTCTCCAGTGGGGGCGCTATGGAGGCACATACTGGGACATGGAAAAAATGTTTAGTTATAGCGATGATTAATGTGAGGAGCCAAGAGCAGACCTATAGGAGTCGGAGTCAGAGTTGGATGTTTGGCTTACTGACTCCACAGCCCTGCTGACTATATCAGCTTTAACATTTTATCTTCATCTTTCTGTTGGACAGCAAAAAAAACACTTAAAGTGTAACCGCCGTTTACATTTTTATTTAATAATAATGTAGAGCAAGTGATTTTAATAAATTTTGTAATATAGTTCAATAAAAAATTCTGTCTGGTTCCCATTCATAATCCTTCCACAAGATGTCCTCAGTGCACTGTGTGTGAAGCAGATTCTGTGCCAGGGCCATCTTCACAGTAAATACGGACATGTGAGGAGATAATGGAAAGGGGGCGTCGCCTACACTGCTGAGGGCAGCTCATGAGGAGGCAGTGTATCACATTACAGCACAGAGCTGAGCAATGTGAGGATATTAACTCTTTACAGGCTTTACTCTGTCTCCAAACAGCAATCTCTGTTAACCCATTGTCTGCTGGCTCCCCACACAGCTCACTACCAGCCTGCTCTCACACACACTACTGGCAGATGCTGGCTACTCCCACACAGTCAGAAAATGCAGCTTTTTAAAGAGCACAGATAAAATCAGTCATATGGCACAAACAAGCATTATCTTACTATGTGACCCATCATTAACAAGCAGTGCAGTATTGTTTTTTTTTGTTTTGATGAAATTACATTTACACTTTAAATGAAATATTCAATTTTCAACACAAAGAGTTACCCCAAACTCATGATGGGAGCCCAGCTGCCTCTAACAATATCCTAATAAAACCTTTTTCTTTTTCCCCCAACTGGAATTAAGCAAAATGTTTTGAAGGACCACGATCCAATTGCCTCATTAGTAGTCTGTGGCTACAAGTCAGAGCACTGCGAATCTTCTACTACTTTTATCATCTCTGGTGCCGCCTCTCATTAGTTGGCCCCCTTACAATGTAATGACGTCATAGGGCTGGTGGCGAAGCAGCACTAAGGCCGGCTTCACACTTGCGTTCCCCGACATGTCGCGTTCATGGTGCGAATGAGAATGTATGATTTGTTCGCAAGCATCCGCATGCGTACAAATCACACACGGAAGTGAATGGGTGCGCACAGCCATCCGCAGCCGAGTGCATTACCGTGCGTCCCCATGTTAAACATAGGGACGCGCGGTGTCTGCGCTCGGCTGGCGGTTCCCTACGCAGTGGCATGGAGCGCAAGTGTGAAGCCGGTCTTAGTAAGAAGTTCAGAGTGCTCTTGTTCGGTGGTCAAGGACTACAGACGAGGCTGTTGGACAAGGGTCCTGTAAAACTTTCTTCTCAGTTCTTTTAATCACCTATTCCAAGCATAAGTGATAAATGTACGATACGTGGTGTCCCCAGACAAGAATGAGAAGAAGGGGTCCAACATCCCTTCAATGGATCAAGAATTAGCGAGGATGCATGTCCATCGCTCCATGCACAGTGTATAGAACTGCCGAAGAAAGAGTACAATGCTCGTCTATTGTGATAACTCCTTTAAAACATCCAATTGTGGAAATTATTATTATTCCAAGATCTATTGAATAAAATCATCTTTGTTCATGGGAAAACGCTTTAAAAGGAGCTTCTACTGGATTTTTAAAAGTTAAACCAAGTCCCTCCCCCACATTTATGCCCCCGGAAATAGATGCAAAGTTACTCAACTGGGTGTATAACACAGAAATTACTATTATTAAATTTGTGGATTAAGTCTATAAAGTTTTACATGATGATAAAGGGAAATGTTGGAAGAAGCTGAGCTGCTAATATTTGTCTACATCTAAATTTCTATATCTTTTATGATGAATGTGACTGATGGAGCCCTGTGATTGGCTGCAGCAGTCACATTGTGATTGTGAGATCACCGTAGCTTGCCCTAATGACGCAACAGGGAATAAGGATGCGTACTCCAAAGATGGTTATAAAAGTAATATATTGTATCTACTTATAATAATATTAGAGTGCACTGTCCTTTTATATTAACTGCCGATTGCATCATCATGGCATGTGCCGCAACTGTCAACCAATCACATCGCAGGATTTGAACTTAAAGAGAGAAAAAATGTCAGTTGGTGCTAGTCAGTGATTGCTCTGTTAGAGTTAAGATCGGCTCCTTGTTGCTCTCCGTAGTGACACTTACTATTTGATTAAGAAGACAGCACTCCACCCAAGGATCAAGAGGCAGCGTACTACTTGAGAATTAAGAGACAGCACTCCACCTGAGGATCAAGAGACAGTGCACTACCCGCAGCTCTACAGAGTGAGTATTACTATGCAATGGAGAAAACTGCAGATTTATGTCATTCCACCTACTGACAGGTGGGTCTATACCAGAGGTTCCCAACTCCAGTCCTCAAGGCACACCAACAGTGCAGGTTTTCAGGATTTCCTTAGAAATTGGAATCATCCCCAGTGCAGGTGATTCAATTATCACCTGTGCAATACTAAGGAAACCCTGAAAACCTGCACTGTTGGTGTGCCTTGAGGACTGGAGTTGGGAACCTCTGGTCTATACAGTTGAATCCAGGAGTTTACATACATTAATATAAAAAGACAATGTCTGTTTTTTCCCGTTTTAGGTCAATTAGGGTTACCATAATTATTAATATTTGCCAAATGCCAGAATTATGAAAGAGAATGTTTTAAGCCATTTTTGTTACTTTCTGCAAAGTCACAAGTTTACATACATTTCATTAGTATTTGGTACCATTGCCCTTAAACTGTATGACTTGGGTGAAATGTTTTGGATATCCTTCCACAGGTTTCTCACAATAGTTGGTAGGAATTTGGGCCCATTCCTCCTGACAGAACTGGTGTAACTGAGCCATGCCTGTAGGTCGTCTTACTCGCAGCCTTTTTAGCGTTGCCCAAAAATTTTAAATAGGATCGAGATCAGGGCTTTGTGATGGACGCTCCAAAACATTTACTTTGTTATCCTTAAGCCACTTTGGATCCTGTTTGGCAGTAGCTTCGGGTCATTGTCCATTTGGAAGACCCATTTCATCCCGAGCTTTAACTTTCTGGCTTATGTCATGAGATGTCTCTTTAGTATTGCCACATAATATTCTTTACTCATGATGCCATCTATTTTGTGAAGTTCACCAGTCCCTTTAAACACTTTTAACACTTCTTATGTGAACCATCTCACTTCGATTTATGGTCCTCTGAGGAATCTTCACGTCTCCACAGGCCACTAATCATAGAACAATAATACAATCGGTCCCTTTTATCTTAGAATTTTGACTTTACTTTCCCAGCTCCTCTCCCCCTCCCTAGCCTGACTCTGCTTTACATCACTTGTAATATTTACTACATCATCTAATCCTGCTTATGTATATCTGTATGTGTCTTCAGAATTAGTGTCATTGTCAGCCTGACGAAGGGGCCATAGTGTCCCGAAATCTTGCCATGTTTACCATCTTTTCAGTTAGCCATTAAAAGGTATCAACCACTGAAGACTCTCAGATTCCAATATTTTTCTCACTTGAAGTAGATCACTCTGTAATGACTCTATATAATATATACATTTAACTTTTTGTATTGAATTACTGAAATTAACTTTTTGATGATATTCTAATTTATTGAGATGCACTAGTATATAGTGTTCTCTCAATATGTATGACACTGTCCCTTATTATATAATGCCCTCTCTGGTTATGTATGACACTGTCCCTTATTATAGCGTCCTCTCTTTTTATGTATGACACTGTCCCTTATTATAATGTGTCCTCTCTGGTTATGTATGACACTGTCCCTTATTATAATGTGTCCTCTCTTTTTATGTATGACACTGTCCCTTATTATATATCGTCCTCTCTGGGTATGTATGACACTGTCCCTTATGTAGTTTCCTCTCTTGTTATGTAAGACACTGTCCCTTATTATATTGTCCTCTCTTGTTATGTATGACACAGTCCCTATTATAGTTTCCTCTCTTGTTATATATGACACTGTCCTTTATTATATAGTGTCCTCTCTAGTTATGTATGACACTGTCCCTTGTTATATAGTGTCCTCTCTTGTTATGTATGACACAGTCCCTATTATAGTTTCCTCTCTTGTTATATATGACACTGTCCCTTATTATATAGTGTCCTCTCTTGTTATGCATGACACTGTCCCTTATTATAAAGTGTCCTCTCTAGTTATGTATGACACTGTCCCTTATTAGTGTACTCTCTTGTTATATATGACACTGTCCCTTATTATATAGTGTCCTCTCTAGTTATGTATGACACAGTTCCTATTATAGTTTCCTCTCTTGTTATATATGACACTGTCCCTTATTATATAGTGTCCTCTCTAATTATGTATGACACTGTCCCTTGTTATATAGTGTCCTCTCTTGTTATGTATGACACAGTCCCTATTATAGTTTCCTCTCGTTATATATGACACTGTCCCTTATTATATAGTGTCCTCTCAAGTTATGTATGACTCTGTCCCTAATATATAGTGTCCTCTCTTGTTATGTATGACACTGTCCCTAACTATAAAGTGTCCTCTCTAGTTATGTATGACACTGTCCCTTATTATAGTGTACTCTCTTATTATGTATGACACTGTCCCTTATTATATAGTGTCATCTCTAGCTATGGATCATACTGTCCCTTATTACATAGTGTCCTCTCTAGCTATGGATGACACTGTCCCTTATTATAGTGTTCCCCCTTGTTATGTGTGACATGTTAATCCGAAAATAAAACATACTAGGGGTTTGCTATGATGATGAACTGAAGGCACACCCCGAAAGTAAGACATACCAATTTTTTTGTAGGGAAGCATGCGAGAGGACCAGGGCACACAGCTGTGACTCATCTTGTAATCCGCCTCCATTGTCCGATGCCTACTATTGTATTTATTCCAGCGCCGCTCCCAGCTCCCTGCCTCAGCTGCCATAGATATACAATAAGTCGTCAGACAGCTGGCCTCCTATTGGCTTACATCTACATCAGATATGGTACAGCGCGCAAAGCGGCGCCCAAAATACCGTACAGTGCGGACCGCATTGGACTGGTAAGGTAAACAAAGGGGTGCGTGTGTGTGCGCCATAATGGGGATGATGGGGGGCAGCAAGGGGATGATGGGGGTACCGTATTGGGGGCTGCAAGGGGATAATGGGGGTACCGTATTGGGGGCTGCAAGGGGATGATGGGGATACCGTATTGGGGGACGCAAGGGGATGATGGGATATTGGGAGCTGCAAAGGGATAATGGTATCGTAATGGGGGCTGCAAAGGGTTGATAGGGATACCGTATTGGGGGCTGAAAGTGGATGATGGTGATATTGGGGGCTGCAAGGGGATGATGGGGGCTGCAAAAGGATGATGGGGATACCATATTGGGGGCTGCAAAAGGATTATGGGGGTATTGGGGGCTGCAAGGGAATGATGGGGATACCGTATTGGGGGCTGCAAGGGGATGATGGGATACTGAGGCTTGCAAGGGGTTGATGGGGATATTGTATTAGGGGCTGCAAGGGGATGATGTGGATATCATATTGGGGGCTGCAAGGGGATGACAGGGATACTGTACTGGGGGCTGCAAGGGGATGATGGAGTTTCTGTATTGAGGGCTGCAAGGGGATGATGGGGATACCGTATTGGGGGCTGCAAGGGGATGATGGGGATACCGTATTGGGGGCTGCAAGGGATAATGGGAATACCATATTGGGAGCTGCAAGGGGATGATGGTGATACCGTATTGGGGGTTGCAAAGGGATGAAAGGGGGCTGCAATAAAACATCCCTTGAGAATAAGACATAGCGCATCTTTGGGAGCAAAACGTGATACAAGACACTGTCTTATTTTTGGGTTAGCAGGGTATATAGTGTCCTCTCTAGTTATGTATGACACTGTTCCTTATTATAAAATGTCTTCTCTAGTTATACATGACAATGTCCTTCAGTATATATTGTCCTCTCTAGTTATGGAAAACACTGTCCCTTATTATATAGCGTCCTCTCTAGTTATGTATGACACTGTCCCTTATTATATAATGCCCTCTCTGGTTATGTATGACACTGTCCCTTATTATAGCGTCCTCTCTTTTTATGTATGACACTGTCCCTTATTATAATGTGTCCTCTCTGGCTATGTATGACACTGTCCCTTATTATAATGTGTCCTCTCTTTTTATGTATGACACTGTCCCTTATTATATATCGTCCTCTCTGGGTATGTATGACACTGTCCCTTATGTAGTTTCCTCTCTTGTTATGTAAGACACTGTCCCTTATTATATTGTCCTCTCTTGTTATGTATGACACAGTCCCTATTATAGTTTCCTCTCTTGTTATATATGACACTGTCCTTTATTATATAGTGTCCTCTCTAGTTATGTATGACACTGTCCCTTGTTATATAGTGTTCTCTTGTTATGTATGACACAGTCCCTATTATAGTTTCCTCTCTTGTTATATATGACACTGTCCCTTATTATATAGTGTCCTCTCTTGTTATGCATGACACTGTCCCTTATTATAAAGTGTCCTCTCTAGTTATGTATGACACTGTCCCTTATTAGTGTACTCTCTTGTTATATATGACACTGTCCCTTATTATATAGTGTCCTCTCTAGTTATGTATGACACAGTTCCTATTATAGTTTCCTCTCTTGTTATATATGACACTGTCCCTTATTATATAGTGTCCTCTCTAATTATGTATGACACTGTCCCTTGTTATATAGTGTCCTCTCTTGTTATGTATGACACAGTCCCTATTATAGTTTCCTCTCGTTATATATGACACTGTCCCTTATTATATAGTGTCCTCTCAAGTTATGTATGACTCTGTCCCTAATATATAGTGTCCTCTCTTGTTATGTATGACACTGTCCCTAACTATAAAGTGTCCTCTCTAGTTATGTATGACACTGTCCCTTATTATAGTGTACTCTCTTATTATGTATGACACTGTCCCTTATTATATAGTGTCATCTCTAGCTATGGATCATACTGTCCCTTATTACATAGTGTCCTCTCTAGCTATGGATGACACTGTCCCTTATTATAGTGTTCCCCCTTGTTATGTGTGACATGTTAATCCGAAAATAAAACATACTAGGGGTTTGCTATGATGATGAACTGAAGGCACACCCCGAAAGTAAGACATACCATATTTTTTTGTAGGGAAGCATGCGAGAGGACCAGGGCACACAGCTGTGACTCATCTTGTAATCCGCCTCCATTGTCCGATGCCTACTATTGTATTTATTCCAGCGCCGCTCCCAGCTCCCTGCCTCAGCTGCCATAGATATACAATAAGTCGTCAGACAGCTGGCCTCCTATTGGCTTACATCTACATCAGATATGGTACAGCGCGCAAAGCGGCGCCCAAAATACCGTACAGTGCGGACCGCATTGGACTGGTAAGGTAAACAAAGGGGTGCGTGTGTGTGCGCCATAATGGGGATGATGGGGGGCAGCAAGGGGATGATGGGGGTACCGTATTGGGGGCTGCAAGGGGATAATGGGGGTACCGTATTGGGGCTGCAAGGGGATGATGGGGATACCGTATTGGGGGACGCAAGGGGATGATGGGGATATTGGGAGCTGCAAAGGGATAATGGTATCGTAATGGGGGCTGCAAAGGGTTGATAGGGATACCGTATTGGGGGCTGAAAGTGGATGATGGTGATATTGGGGGCTGCAAGGGGATGATGGGGGCTGCAAAAGGATGATGGGGATACCATATTGGGGGCTGCAAAAGGATTATGGGGGTATTGGGGGCTGCAAGGGAATGATGGGGATACCGTATTGGGGGCTGCAAGGGGATGATGGGGATACTGAGGCTTGCAAGGGGTTGATGGGGATATTGTATTAGGGGCTGCAAGGGGATGATGTGGATATCATATTGGGGGCTGCAAGGGGATGACAGGGATACTGTACTGGGGGCTGCAAGGGGATGATGGAGTTTCTGTATTGAGGGCTGCAAGGGGATGATGGGGATACCGTATTGGGGGCTGCAAGGGGATGATGGGGATACCGTATTGGGGGCTGCAAGGGGATAATGGGAATACCATATTGGGAGCTGCAAGGGATGATGGTGATACCGTATTGGGGGTTGCAAAGGGATGAAAGGGGGCTGCAATAAAACATCCCTTGAGAATAAGACATAGCGCATCTTTGGGAGCAAAACGTGATACAAGACACTGTCTTATTTTTGGGTTAGCAGGGTATATAGTGTCCTCTCTAGTTATGTATGACACTGTTCCTTATTATAAAATGTCTTCTCTAGTTATACATGACAATGTCCTTCAGTATATATTGTCCTCTCTAGTTATGGAAAACACTGTCCCTTATTATATAGCGTCCTCTCTAGTTATGTATGACACTGTCCCTTATTATATAATGCCCTCTCTGGTTATGTATGACACTGTCCCTTATTATAGCGTCCTCTCTTTTTATGTATGACACTGTCCCTTATTATAATGTGTCCTCTCTGGCTATGTATGACACTGTCCCTTATTATAATGTGTCCTCTCTTTTTATGTATGACACTGTCCCTTATTATATATCGTCCTCTCTGGGTATGTATGACACTGTCCCTTATGTAGTTTCCTCTCTTGTTATGTAAGACACTGTCCCTTATTATATTGTCCTCTCTTGTTATGTATGACACAGTCCCTATTATAGTTTCCTCTCTTGTTATATATGACACTGTCCTTTATTATATAGTGTCCTCTCTAGTTATGTATGACACTGTCCCTTGTTATATAGTGTTCTCTTGTTATGTATGACACAGTCCCTATTATAGTTTCCTCTCTTGTTATATATGACACTGTCCCTTATTATATAGTGTCCTCTCTTGTTATGCATGACACTGTCCCTTATTATAAAGTGTCCTCTCTAGTTATGTATGACACTGTCCCTTATTAGTGTACTCTCTTGTTATATATGACACTGTCCCTTATTATATAGTGTCCTCTCTAGTTATGTATGACACAGTCCCTATTATAGTTTCCTCTCTTGTTATATATGACACTGTCCCTTATTATATAGTGTCCTCTCTAATTATGTATGACACTGTCCCTTGTTATATAGTGTCCTCTCTTGTTATGTATGACACAGTCCCTATTATAGTTTCCTCTCGTTATATATGACACTGTCCCTTATTATATAGTGTCCTCTCAAGTTATGTATGACTCTGTCCCTAATATTATAGTGTCCTCTCTTGTTATGTATGACACTGTCCCTTACTATAAAGTGTCCGCTCTAGTTATGTATGACACTGTCCCTTATTATAGTGTACTCTCTTATTATGTATGACACTGTCCCTTATTATATAGTGTCATCTCTAGCTATGGATCATACTGTCCCTTATTACATAGTGTCCTCTCTAGCTATGGATGACACTGTCCCTTATTATAGTGTTCCCCCTTGTTATGTGTGACATGTTAATCCGAAAATAAGACATACTAGGGGTTTGCTATGATGATGAACTGAAGGCACACCCCGAAAGTAAGACATACCAATTTTTTTGTAGGAAGCATGCGAGAGGACCAGGGCACACAGCTGTGACTCATCTTGTAATCCGCCTCCATTGTCCGATGCCTACTATTGTATTTATTCCAGTGCCGCTCCCAGCTCCCTGCCTCAGCTGCCATAGATATACAATAAGTCGTCAGACAGCTGGCCTCCTATTGGCTTAGGCTGTGTTCACACTGGGCGTTTTTGGGCTGTTTTTGCTCAGCAGTTTTTGTAGCCAAAACCAGGAGTAGAGCAATCAGAGGAAAAGTCTAATAGAAACACGTCACCACTTCTGGATTTAATCACCCCACTGCTGTGTTTTGGCTACAAAAACTGCTGAGCAAAAACAGCCCAAAAACGCCCAGTGTGAACACAGCCTTACATCTACATCAGATATGGTACAGCGCGCAAAGCGGCGCCCAAAATACCGTACAGTGCGGACCGCATTGGACTGGTAAGGTAAACAAAGGGGTGCGTGTGTGTGCGCCATAATGGGGATGATGGGGGGCAGCAAGGGGATGATGGGGGTACCGTATTGGGGGCTGCAAGGGGATAATGGGGTACCGTATTGGGGGCTGCAAGGGGATGATGGGGATACCGTATTGGGGGACGCAAGGGGATGATGGGGATATTGGGAGCTGCAAAGGGATAATGGTATCGTAATGGGGGCTGCAAAGGGTTGATAGGGATACCGTATTGGGGGCTGAAAGTGGATGATGGGATATTGGGGGCTGCAAGGGGATGATGGGGGCTGAAAAAGGATGATGGGGATACCATATTGGGGGCTGCAAGAGGATTATGGGGGTATTGGGGGCTGCAAGGGGATGATGGGGATACCGTATTGGGGGCTGCAAGGGGATGATGGGGATACTGAGGCTTGCAAGGGGTTGATGGGGATATTGTATTAGGGGCTGCAAGGGGATGATGTGGATATCATATTGGGGGCTGCAAGGGGATGACAGGAATACTGTACTGGGGGCTGCAAGGGGATGATGGAGTTTCTGTATTGAGGGCTGCAAGGGGATGATGGGGATACCGTATTGGGGGCTGCAAGGGGATGATGGATATACCGTATTGGGGGCTGCAAGGGGATAATGGGGATACCATATTGGGAGCTGCAAGGGGATGATGGTGATACCGTATTGGGGGTTGCAAAGGGATGAAAGGGGGCTGCAATAAAACATCCCTTGAGAATAAGACATAGCGCATCTTTGGGAGCAAAACGTGATACAAGACACTGTCTTATTTTTGGGTTAGCAGGGTATATAGTGTCCTCTCTAGTTATGTATGACACTGTTCCTTATTATAAAATGTCTTCTCTAGTTATAGATGACAATGTCCTTCAGTATATATTGTCCTCTCTAGTTATGGAAAACACTGTCCCTTATTATATAGCGTCCTCTCTAGTTATGTATGACACTGTCCCTTATTATATAATGCCCTCTCTGCTTATGTATGACACTGTCCCTTATTATAGCGTCCTCTCTTTTTATGTATGACACTGTCCCTTATTATAATGTGTCCTCTCTGGTTATGTATGACACTGTCCCTTATTATAATGTGTCCTCTCTTTTTATGTATGACACTGTCCCTTATTATATATCGTCCTCTCTGGGTATGTATGACACTGTCCCTTATGTAGTTTCCTCTCTTGTTATGTAAGACACTGTCCCTTATTATATTGTCCTCTCTTGTTATGTATGACACAGTCCCTATTATAGTTTCCTCTCTTGTTATATATGACACTGTCCTTTATTATATAGTGTCCTCTCTACTTATGTATGACACTGTCCCTTGTTATATAGTGTCCTCTCTTGTTATGTATGACACAGTCCCTATTATAGTTTCCTCTCTTGTTATATATGACACTGTCCCTTATTATATAGTGTCCTCTCTTGTTATGCATGACACTGTCCCTTATTATAAAGCGTCCTCTCTAGTTATGTATGACACTGTCCCTTATTAGTGTACTCTCTTGTTATATATGACACTGTCCCTTATTATATAGTGTCCTCTCTAGTTATGTATGACACAGTCCCTATTATAGTTTCCTCTCTTGTTATATATGACACTGTCCCTTATTATATAGTGTCCTCTCTAATTATGTATGACACTGTCCCTTGTTATATAGTGTCCTCTCTTGTTATGTATGACACAGTCCCTATTATAGTTTCCTCTCGTTATATATGACACTGTCCCTTATTATATAGTGTCCTCTCAAGTTATGTATGACTCTGTCCCTAATATATAGTGTCCTCTCTTGTTATGTATGACACTGTCCCTTACTATAAAGTGTCCTCTCTAGTTATGTATGACACTGTCCCTTATTATAGTGTACTCTCTTATTATGTATGACACTGTCCCTTATTATATAGTGTCATCTCTAGCTATGGATCATACTGTCCCTTATTACATAGTGTCCTCTCTAGCTATGGATGACAATGTCCCTTATTATAGTGTTCCCCCTTGTTATGTGTGACATGTTAATCCGAAAATAAGACATACTAGGGGGTTTGCTATGATGATGAACTGAAGGCACACCCCGAAATATATATTGTATATATATATAGTATATATTGTCCTCTCTAGTTATGGAAAACACTGTCCCTTATTATATAGCGTCCTCTCTAGTTATGTATAACACCGTCTCTTACATAGTATAATCTCACTATTTTTGTTATTCATCCCTGTTATCTAATCCTCATTAAATATATAATGACCTCTGATGGAGCACAATTTTTTACACTGGGGCCCCAAAACTGTCAGTGATGGCCCCTACCGTCCGCACTAGTTGCCACTTGTATCCACTTTCCGCTGGTGTAAAACCATCCTGCTGCTGCCTCACTTCCTGTTTACGGACATGTGGAAGCAGCAGGGGAGGGGCTCACACTGTGAGATTCCGACAAGTAGTAGGGCGCACACCCTCACCTCAGGCGTGGCGGCGTCCTGGGCTCGTGGTGGCTAACAGTTCCTCTCCCAGTGCCCCCAATTTTTCTGATTGTAAGCAAAAGGATGAAGTGGGGGTGATGCAATGTAAGAAGTGACATAGTTGGTATTGTGCTATACCTATATTCATCTGTCATACATGTGCATCTTGAATCATATGTATTAAAGGGGCCCACTGAGACTATTTCGCTGGGGTCCCACAAGAATCTGGAGCCGACCCTGCATTCAGTGTTTGGGAGTCACTTTTGTTAGCATCATGCTTTATGGGGGCAATGAAAGAGGAATCTAGGGGCATCAATAGGAGGAAAATTACTTTGTAATGGCTGAAAAGATGTTAGATATTATTTATCTTTTTGTTTGGGGGGGTGGCCCAATTAGTCCTTCCACCATGGGGCCCATGCTTTCTGTGGTTATGACACTCACAGGTTCTATCTCTGCAGACGTTATGTATACACGAGCTACGTCCCCCCACAGGTTATGTCTCCACACAGGTTATGTCTTCCCCATCCCCTCCCTGAACATGTTATGTCTCCACACAGGTTCTGTCCCATCCCTTTGCACAGGTTATGTCTCCACACAGGTTGTTTCCCCCCCTCCCCGGTTATGTGCCCACACTGGTTGTGTCCCCTCCCTGCACAGGCTATGCCCCCCTCCCTGCACAGGTTATGTTTTCTTCCCCTTCCCCCACAGGTTATGTCCCCCCACAGGTTGTGTCACCCCCTCCCCCAGTTGTGTCCCCACACAGGTTGTGTGTCCCCCCACAGGTTATGTCCTCCCCCCTCCCTCCCCAGGTTATGTCCGCACACAGGTTGTGTCCCCCCCCCCCCCCCCCCGTTATGTCCTCCTGCACAAGTTGTGTCTCCACACTGTTTGTGTCCGCCTCCCCCTTAGGTTATGTCCCCACACAGGTTGTGTCCCCCCCCTCTTAGGTTATGTCCCCACACAGGTTGTGTCCCCCCCCTCTAGGTTATGTCCCCACACAGGTTGTGTCCCCCCCCTCTTAGGTTATGTCCCCACACAGGTTTGTTCCCCCCCCTCTTAGGTTATGTCCCCACACAGGTTGTGTGTCCCCCCTCTTAGGTTATGTCCCCACACAGGTTGTGTGTCCCCCCTCTTAGGTTATGTCCCCAAACAGATTGTGTGGCCCCCCTCTTAGGTTATGTCCCCGCACAGGTTGTGTGTCCCCCCTCTTAGGTTATGTCCCCGCACAGGTTGTGTGTCCCCCCGCTTAGGTTATGTCCCCAAACAGGTTGTGTGTCCCCCCTCTTAGGTTATGTCCCCGCACAGGTTGTGTATCCCCCCTCTTAGGTTATGTCCCCCCTCTTAGGTTATGTCCCCAAACAGGTTGTGTGTCCCCCCTCTTAGGTTATGTCCCCCCCGTCTTAGGTTATGTCCCCACACAGGTTGTGTCCTCCCCCTCTTAGGTTATGTCCCCAAACAGGTTGTGTGTCCCCCCTCTTAGGTTATGTCCCCGCACAGGTTGTGTATCCCCCCTCTTAGGTTATGTCCCCACCTCTTAGGTTATGTCCCCACAGTTTGTGTCCCCCCTCTTAGGTTATGTCCCCACACAGGTTGTGTCCCCCCCTCTTAGGTTATGTCCCCACACAGGTTGTGTGTCCCCCTCTTAGTTATGTCCCCCCCCCTCTTAGGTTATGTCCCCACACAGTTGTGTGTCCCCCCTCTTAGGTTATGTCCCCGCACAGGTTGTGTATCCCCCTCTTAGGTTATGTCCCCCCCTCTTAGGTTATGTCCCCAAACAGGTTGTGTGTCCCCCCTCTTAGGTTATGTCCCCCCCTCTTAGGTTATGTCCCCACACAGGTTGTGTCCCCCCCCTCTTAGGTTATGTCCCCGCACAGGTTGTGTGTCCCCCCTCTTAGGTTATGTCCCCGCACAGGTTGTGTGTCCCCCCTCTTAGGTTATGTCCCCGCACAGGTTGTGTGTCCCCCCTCTTAGGTTATGTCCCCAAACAGGTTGTGTGTCCCCCCTCTTAGGTTATGTCCCCAAACAGGTTGTGTGTGTCCCCCCTCTTAGGTTATGTCCCCACACAGGTTGTGTCCCCTCTCCCATGTTATGTCCTCCCCCCTCCCTGCACAGGTTATGTCTCCACATACGTCGTGTACCCCCCCTCCTCGGTTATGTCTCCACACAGGGTATGTCCCGTCTTGTGCTGCCAGCTGCACTCTGTCGGCCCTGTATGGCGGCTCCACGCTCTGCCCGCCTTTTCCTGGGTGTGTTCCCTGATCTCCTCCCTTTCCTTTCTTCTGACAAGTGGAGCCGTTGCGGCTCAGTCAGTGCCAGTGGGCCCGGTCCTCTGTGACTCCGGTCCTCCACCGTCCTCTCCAGCTGTATGACCGCTGTCATCTACCAGGTCCCTAGGAGCCTGAGACCTCCCGGTACAGGGGCCCCGGCCGCCCCACTGCTGTGCCATCCGGTACCGGAGTGGACGGAGCTGCAGGTATTAGGGTGTGTGCGGGGGGAGGGGAGACATAACGGGATCGGGGACAGCTGCTCCGCCAGTGACGGGGCACATCTTGTGAGGAATGGCTGCTCCATACAGGGAGGAGGGAGGCTCCTATACACCGGGATCACAGCTGGGCAGCTCCATGTATGGTGGACACCGAGCTGGTCTGGTCCTGTCATGATGCAGCCTGTGTCCTGTCAGTAATAGCATGTCATGGTGCAGCCTGTGTCCTGTCAGGAATAACAGGTCATGGTGCAGCCCGGGTCCTGTCAGGAATAACAGGTCATGGTGCAGCCTGGGTCCTGTCAGGAATAACAGTCATGGTGCAGCCCGGGTCCTGTCAGGAATTCATGGTGCAGACTGTGTCCTGTCAGTAATAACATGTCATGGTGCAGCCTGTGTCCTGTCAGGAATAACATGTCATGGTGCAGCCTGTGTCCTGTCAGGAATAACAGGTCATGGTGCAGCCTGTGTCCTGTCAGGAATAACAGGTCATGGTGCAGCCTGTGTCCTGTCAGGAATAACAGGTCATGGTGCAGCCTGTGTCCTGTCAGGAGTAACAGGTCATGGTGCAGCCTGTGTCCTGTCAGGAATAACATGTCATGGTGCAGCCTGTGTCCTGTCAGGAATAACAGGTCATGGTGCAGCCCGGTCCTGTCAGGGATAACAGTCATGGTGCAGCCCGGTCCTGTCAGGGATATCAGGTCATGGTGCAGCCCGGGTCCTGTCAGGGATATCAGGTCATGGTGCAGCCCGGGTCCTGTCAGGGATAACAGGTCATGGTGCAGCCCGGGTCCTGTCAGGGATAACAGGTCATGGTGCAGCCCGGGTCCTGTCAGGGATAACAGGTCATGGTGCAGCCCGGGTCCTGTCAGGGACAACAGGTCATGGTGCAGCCCGGTCCTGTCAGGGACAACAGGTCATGGTGCAGCCCGGGTCCTGTCAGGGACAGCAGGTCATGGTGCAGCCCGGGTCCTGTCAGGGACAGCAGGTCATGGTGCAGCCCGGGTCCTGTCAGGGATAGCAGGTCATGGTGCAGCCCGGGTCCTGTCAGGGATAGCAGGTCATGGTGCAGCCAGGGTCCTGTCAGGGATAGCAGGTCATGGTGCAGCCAGGGTCCTGTCAGGGATAACAGGTCATGGTGCAGCCCGGGTCCTGTCAGGGATATCAGGTCATGGTGCAGCCCGGGTCCTGTCAGGGATATCAGGTCATGGTGCAGCCCGGGTCCTGTCAGGGATATCAGGTCATGGTGCAGCCCGGGTCCTGTCAGGGATATCAGGTCATGGTGCAGCCCGGGTCCTGTCAGGGATATCAGGTCATGGTGCAGCCTGGGTGCTGTCAGGTGGTGGTAACAGGTCATGGTGCAGCCTGGGTCCTGTCAGGAATAACAGGTCATGGTGCAGCCTGGGTGCTGTCAGGTGTGGTAAACAGGTCATGGTGCAGCCCGGGTCCTGTCAGGGATAACAGGTCATGGTGCAGCCCGGGTCCTGTCAGGGATATCAGGTCATGGTGCAGCCCGGGTCCTGTCAGGGATATCAGGTCATGGTGCAGCCCGGGTCCTGTCAGGGATATCAGGTCATGGTGCAGCCCGGGTCCTGTCAGGGATATCAGGTCATGGTGCAGCCTGGGTGCTGTCAGGTGGTGGTAACAGGTCATGGTGCAGCCTGGGTCCTGTCAGGAATAACAGGTCAGGGTGCAGCCTGGGTGCTGTCAGGTGGTGGTAACAGGTCATGGTGCAGCCCGGGTCCTGTCAGGGATAGCAGGTCATGGTGCAGCCCGGGTCCTGTCAGGGATAGCAGGTCATGGTGCAGCCCGGGTCCTGTCAGGGATATCAGGTCATGGTGCAGCCCGGGTCCTGTCAGGGATATCAGGTCATGGTGCAGCCCGGGTCCTGTCAGGGATATCAGGTCATGGTGCAGCCTGGGTCCTGTCAGGGATAACAGGTCATGGTGCAGCCTGAGTCCTGTGATGGGCTGGTCTTGTCATATAATAACATGGCAGGCCTGGGATACACTGTGACTTTTTATAGCTATATTAATTAATTTTAAATATTTAGGTACAGCTGCAGTCTAGTGCGATTTATTATTATTATTTTTTTCCTGTCTGTGAGGATCCTGTTTTTGCAGAACCCCATGGACAGGAAAGGACAGGATCGGATGTGTGCCTTGGATGCCATTTCTGGGTCCATGTCTGTGATTTTGCAAAGCGCAGACAAGCAGGACACTTTCACTTTCGCAATGCTCAGTACACTAAAACTGCTCTTTAGCATGTAATTTCGCTTTCGCAATCTATATACATACATTGCAGATGTAAAGCATGGGTTAAAAATTAAAAATAAAAAAAAAAGATCCTTACCTCTTCAGCGTGTGTACCGCGATGTGTGCCATCTGTCTCCGATCCGAGGGCTTAAGGACCTGTGTACCAGCTGACCGGTTGGGGGCGAGGCAACCCGATCAGTTGATCGGTCACATGACCGCATCAGCTGAGCTATTTAAATCGCCTACCGATCAGTTTTGGCGAGCGGGCTATTTAAACAGCTCGGCTGATGCGGTCATGTGACCGAATAGCTGATCAGGTTGTCCCGCCCGGTCAGCTGATACACAGGTCCTTAAGCTCTTGAAGATAGATGGCACACATTGCGGGACATATACCTGAGAGGTGAGGATCTTTTTTTTTTTTTTAATTTTTATTTTTAACCCTTGCTTCACTTCCGCAATGTATGTACATGCATTGCGAAAGTGAAATTACATGCTAAAGAGCAGTTTTAGAGTACTGAGCATGCTCTGTACACTAAAATCGGGTCTGGGAAACGATTCTGTTTTTTTCCCGGACCCGCACTCCATAGTCACTCATGTTAATTGCCAAAGACTGCGTCGGATTCGATTGTGTCCGATTTGGTCCGCTGTGCACAGAATCGGAGCAGTCTCCGATTCTGGGTACAGCAAAAAATCGGACACAATTTGATCCGTCACAAATCAGATGGCAATAGAGCACCAATCTGTGCTCATAGGAATACATGGTGGCCAAACCGGATCCGTGGCTGTCTGTTTTACAACGGACAGGCACGGATGGCTAAAAATCGCAATGTGAAAGCAGCCTAAGGCAATTCAGTGAGTTGTGGTTTATTGGGAGGACTGCACCTGCCACCTAACCAGTAGAACTACAAAAAGTCACTGCAGCCCAGACCATGATATTACAGCCTGTGTTCTGTAATAGGCTGCTCCTGTCATATTATAGCATATAGAGCTTTTGTTCTGTAATAGGGTAGCCCTGTAATGGCATATAATGGTACAGCCTGTGTTCTGTACTAGGATAGCCTTGTAATAGCATATAATGATACAGCCTGTGTTCTGCTACCGTAGGATATGTGCAGATGATCTGGAGACGCTGAGTCCTGGAAGCAGCGTCTCCAGACCTGAGGGAAGCTACAGGTGAACGCAGAGAGAAGGCATTCGATACAGGATGGCTTTTCCCTGCATTCACCCACTGGCGATTACATCCAACTCCTCAGCATTAAGGGGATCCTGTCACCTCCAAAACGCCTCATAACCTATTAAAACATGTCCCTAGTGCATATTATCACTTATCCTACACTCCTTTTTGCTCCTAAATGCACCTAGTGAAAATGTATAAAAACGTTATTAAACTCACTCATTAGCGATGTTAATGAGTGGCTACTGTATGCATAGTCACCCAGGCAGGCTCTGCCTCCTCATAATATCACGCCTCAATAGGTGTGATCTTGAATGCTGATTGAAATGCGCGCCTCCCCTCTCTCCTCTGTGCCGGCCGGGCTGCAGTGCGGCTGTATGACGCGAATCGCGTCATTTCCGGCTTCGGGTGACGTGATACACCCGCTCTGTTATGCCTCCAGCACGCATGCGCAGTGCGGGGCTTGAAGCTAACAGAGCGGCGCAGGTGTACCCACGTCACCCGAAGCCGTAAATGACGCGATTCGCGTCATACAGCCGCACACTGCAGCCTTGCCAGCATAGAGGAGAGAGGGGAGGCGCGCATTTCAATCAGCATTCAAGACCACGCCTATTGAGGCGTGATATTATGAGGAGGGAGAGCCTGCCTGGGTGACTATGCATACAGTAGCCACTCATTAACATCGCTAATGAGTGAGTTTAATAACGTATTTATACATTTTCACTAGGTGCATTTAGGAGCCAAAAGGAGTGTAGGATAAGTGATAATATGCACTAGGGACATGTTTTAATAGGTTATGAGGCGTTTTGGGGTGACAGGATCCCTTTAAATTAACATGCCGCAGAGATGCAGAAGTGTGCACCGCAGCTGAAATAACGCTGCGGTTGGGAGAAGCACAGTGAGCATGAGATTTCTAGAAATCCATTCACAGTGCTTGTACTGTATAACACAGTGTTTTAGATGCAGTGGTAATACACCGCTGCAATTACTGATTGCGTGCACGCAGCCTAAAAGGGTGTCCCTGTCTTGTTGCATCATACCGAATGTTGCTAGAGTTTGTGGGACATTATATTCTGCCAGATGTGTGATAGCAATGATAAGTGATGGAACTTGGTCTCTTTATTAATAATTACCTATAAGTCAGGTTATCAACCTGCCGCTTGGAACATCCTCCTAACATTCTCCACATACGACCAGCTGCACGTTACTGTTGTAAAACTAGGATTATTTTTGCATTATCATGTCTGGATTATAATAATGGAACATATGTAACTCAAAGCAGCAGGGCTATGACTTGTCGTGCCCAGTCAGTACCAGCTGTTTGCTCTGGTGATCCATATACAGTCCAGTCTGAGCTGAGCTGTGCATTATCTGCAGCCTTTCCTCCATTACTTTAGTTGTTGTATTTTGCAGTCTGGTTGCAATGTTCTGTATAGAAGTGGACTAGGACTCCTTTTTTGGATCTGGATATACTGCAATCATATTGTGATATGGACTTACCTGCTATATTGATATACTCCTTACAGCAGATATGTCACCCGTTTACATATATTATGCTGTAGCGCTCTTAGACCCAACAGATCTGATGTGCTAACTTTACTAAAGCCATGTCAGAATGCCTGTATAATCCTCAAATTAAAATGAGAATTTTACAAATCCAGCTAGAGCTCTCGTGTATTAAAACAAAGCTCGAGTTTAGTATCGGGCAGAAAAAAAATGTCCAGAGTATACAGCCATCCCAAAGTAAGTACACCAGTTCATTAGGTTGAAGAGATGTATAATAATGCATGCAGTTTAAATTGAGAGATTTGCTAACAGATACACTTTATATGGGGATGATTTTAGCGATTGGAACGTTGTGTGTTTAGGAAATTATTCTCTTGTATACATCATAAATGATGAGTGAACCTGACATTAACGTTCAATGTCCGTACCGAAAACAGACTTTACAAATAATCAGTGTTGGAGATCAGTCGGGTGCTGTATGTATGTAAACCACTGAGGGGAGCATCGCTGTGCTTGGGTACGCTGGGTGATCGGCCCAGTCTGAACCGATTGCAGTGTTTGAATGGTTGCACTGAGGGTAAAATTAGCGTTATCGAATACATTGTGTACCAAAAAAAATTAATGACATAACCCCACCCTCCTTCAATTGGAAGTGCTTTGTTTATGGCTTGCTGTATGTGGGTGGAGATCCAAACTGCCCAGTCAGTGACTTCCAATGAGGTTCCTGTCCAGAACTGAACTTTATCTAAAGTCCAGCTGAACCCGCAGAATCCAAACTTCCACGGGTCTGCTCATCTCTAATCATGAATGCAGATATGTCTTCATATTCTGTATTAAAGGGATCCTGTCGCCTCCAAAACGCCTCTAAGCTAGCAAAACATGTCCCTGCAGCATCCATTCACTAATCTCACACTGCTTTTGTCTCTTAAAAGCATCCTGTGAAAGTGCATAAAAACGTCTTAATACTTACTCATTAGTGATTATAGTTAGCATGGGCTATATTCTTTAGTCACCAGGGCGGGCTGTTTTGCAGCCTGAATGATCCACCCTCTCTCTGTCTGTGCTGCTGTGATGTGGAGCTGAAGGCAGGACTAATGATTTGCATTCTGTGAGTGATAGAGAGGGGGGAGGGTAAAGCCTGCACAAGCAGAGGAAACAGACAGAGAGAGGGAGGATCCTGGAGCCTGCAAAACAGCCCGCCCTGGTGACTAAAGAATATAGCCCCTGCTAATTATAATCACTAATGAGTAAGTATTAAAATGTTTTTCTGCACTTTCACAGGATGCTTTTAGGAGACAAAAGTAGTGTGAGATTAGTGATCGGATGATGCAGGGACATGTTTTGATAGCTTAGGAGGCGTTTGAGGTGACAGGATCTCTTTAAGGCTGGAGGCACACTGGCGTTGAACTCGCGCGAGTTTAATGCAAGAAAAACTCGCATTAAACTCGGACCTGTATCTTTCAATGATACAGGTCACATTAATGCGAGTTTCTGGCATTAAACTCGCTTTGCGAGAGCAATCGCCTCGCGCGAGGGGCCATTAAAAGTATATGGGTGCAAGTCTAGCTCGCACCCATACAGCACATGGTGCGAGAGTCGCAACCGTGTGCTGTCAAAATCACTGGCCCCCCGCAGTCCCCATACAGTCACAATAATGTTTCATTGCTGTGACAGCAGCAGTGAAGCAGTATTGTATGTATAATTTATTATTTTTTCCAAAGTTACACTTATCAGCTTGATTTGACATGTTTTTACCATGTCGGCTGTTCAGGACTTCATTCTGCACTGTGCTACTGAGGGGGTTTTAACCTGGTGATTAAGGGGTTAATCAGACGCTGGTGTCATGTCACCATCTGTCCAGGGGTTGTCCTCCCCCCACTGGATACATGGTGACATGACATCATGTGTCTGAATGGGTTAATTATCAGGGTGGATTGATTTAAATCACGCCGATTTAAATCATGATTTAAATCACGATTTAAATCAAAAGTTTTTTTTCTATTTAAATCGGATCGATTTAAATCATGATTTTAATCATGATTTAAATCACTGATTTAAATCAAAAGGTTTTTTTTTAATATAAATCACGATTAAAATGAGAAGTGAGAGCAGTGTGCATGTGCGCCCATAGTTACACGGACGAAACTAGGGGCAACGATCTAACGCCAGGGTGAGGGGGGGACCCCAAAGTAAGTAAAAATCTTTTTTGTTTTACTATATGGCAATAGGTAGGTGTTTAAAAGCAGCATGTCTTAATTGTATAAACTATTAATAGCCTCCACATTTTGTTCATACTGCCCCTTTAATTCCACACTTCTAGCTTGGTTTCAGTTTTGGTTTAGTTTCTTTTTCCCTGCATTCAGTTGACATGCCCAAACTTGTTGGATAGTCAGCAGTACTTGGCTCAGGCTGTAGTAACATCAGCAGTGCTTGGCTCAGGCTGTAGTAACAATCAAACTTCATAAGTGATCTGTGTGAGCCATGGCAGCAGGTCGTAAGAGAGACCCTATTTGGGTTCATTTTGTTGAGATGCCAGCAGCAGATCTTGGAAAGAAAGGTTTTGTGCACACAACAGTCCGAAACCGCTTAGGAACTGCTAAAGCAGGACAACTGGTTTTCCTATTAAAAGTCCTAAATAAACAGTAGGCTTAAAGGACTGATGTATTCACTGAAGATGTTTGCTTACTTCAAACGTTAGAGATAGGCTATTGTTAAAAAGTACTTACTCTCTGTAGTTCAATTCTGAGTGTTTAATAGTGCAAATAAAAATTATTAGGTTTCATAATCAACTGTTTTAATATTTTTATTTGTGTAAAACAATTAGATTTGCAAAAAGACAAAGTTTTGCTTGTGTACAACTTGATTAAAAAATCTGATTTAAATCAAATGATTTAAATCAAAAAAATCTGATTTAAATCAAAAAAATCTGATTTTTTTGATTTTTTTAAAAAAATCAAGATTTTTATCCACCCTGTTAATTATTCTGTAAACCAGGTTCAAGTGTATGTCGGGTGTAGAGATTACACAGAATAAACCGGTGATTTGTAAGGAGCTATCCATGGTGCTGAAGCCCTGGCTTCCATTCATAAATCACGGCTCTTTCTGTCACATCTCTACACCCGACATACACTTGAACCTGGGTTACAGAAAAATTAACCCATTCAGACACATGATGTCATGTCACCATGTATCCAGGGGGGGGAGGACAACCCCTGGACAGATGGTGTCATGACACCAGCGTCTGATTAACCCCTTATTCACCGGGTTAAAACCCCCTCGGTAGCACAGTGCAGAATGAAGTCCTGAACAGCCGACATGGTAAAAACATGTCAAATCAAGCTGATAAGTGTAACTTTGCAAAAAATAATAAATTATACATACAATACTGCTTCACTGCTGCTGTCACAGCAATGAAACATTATTGTAACTGTATGAGGATAGCAGGAATTATACAGGCGAGCAGCACAAATGCTGTTCCGTGGTCCATCAAGACCATAAACAGCAGAGAAAAAAAACAACACACATGCACTCACACTCGCACCACATACACTTACATACAGCCAGGCACACTCGCACCACACTCGCACCACACTCGCGCCGCACTCGCATCACTGTCGTGCATCAATCACGCTCAGTGTTTGATGCACGACAGTGTGCCTGTACCCTAAGGGGTTCTCCATTGGGTCATTCCGTGTCAAGTGATCCAAAAATGAATATTTTTTTTACCTGACGTCTTCAGATTTTTTTAAATATATTTTCTATATGAAGTACAACTTTAGTTAATTACAAAAAAAAGTTATTAATTTTTTTTCTTCAGGGCCATTCCATGTCAAGTGAACCAATGATTATTACCTCTATATATTTAATTCTTTTGAGATTTTGTTATTTGTTAATAGCATGTCAGACAATGCAAAATGTGAAGAGAAAAATTAAAAAAAACATTTTTTTTTTTTTAATTTTCAAATTTTCGAAAAAAGTGCAATTTTCGGTGTTGCCTGCCTTTACATTTCTCCTCATAACTCGGGCTAGAAATAGGATAGAGAGACAAAATAAACACCGTTCTACTCAGAATTGTACAGGCTTTCACCAGATATGTCACAAGAGGATCTTTGTTAATATTTTACCCATGCGATCGCAAACGCAAATTTTAAAACGCATTTCCGAAAAATCGGCATCATTTAAATATTTCAAAAACTGCCCATGGTCTGCTATGCTCTTAGCCACATCTGTACCAAATTTCAAGTTGGGATCGCGATTGGATCATATTTTAAAATATTTTACTATTAATAACGTCAATGGGTCATTCCATATCAAGTGATCTAAATATGAATATTTTTTTTACCTGACGTCTTTAGATTTTTTTTTTTTTCTATTTGAAGTATTACTTTAGTTAATTACAAATTAAAAGTTTTCAATTTCTTTCTTCATCAGTTAATTTTTTACAGATATTTAAAGTTTTAAAAAAGGGTGCATTTTGGCCTGGTATGGCTTTACATTTTCTTTTATCTCGGGCTAGAAATAAGATAATGAAATGGGAGAGGCATCATTTTACTCAGAATGGTAACAGCTTTCATTTGATGTCACAAGACTATGGTTTTTTATATTTTGTTTGGGAAAAATCAAATTCAAAATTTTGATGCGCAATTGTGAAATAAATGTTAGTTTGAAAATTGTGAAAAAAATGCCTGTGTGTTACTTGTGTTCTTGGTTATATTTGTGCAGAGATTCAATTTGGGACCTGTCAAATTTATTTATTTTTTATGTTATGGTTGTATGAGTTATTACAACTTATTGAATAAAACATTTATATGCAACAAAAAAGAAACCCAAAAAACAAATCCCGTACTATACTATAATAGTAAAATATTTTAAAATATGATCCCATCGCGATCCCAACTTGAAATTTGGTACAGATGTGGCTAAGATCATAGCAGACACCTGTGCAGTTTTTGAAATATTTAAATTATGCTGATTTTTCAGAAATGTGTTTTAAAATGTTGCGTTTGCATGGGTAAACCATTAACAAAGATACTCTTGTGACACATCTAGTGAAAGCCTGTACAGTTCTGAGTAGAATGGTGTTTATTTTGTCTCTATCTTATTTCTAGCCTGAGTTATGAGGAGAAATGTAAAGGTAGGCAACACCGAAATTCACACTTTTTTCAAACTTTGAAAATCATTTAAAAAAAAAAAAATTTTTTTTTTAATTTTTCCCTTCACATTTTGCATTGTCTGACATGCTATTATCAAATAACAAAATCTCAAAAGAATTAAAAATATAGAGGTAATAATCATTGGTTCACTTGACATGGAATGGCCCCATTGTGCACAATCCCTACTTCTGTCACATGACAATGAGTAAATACAGTGAGCCCCCCCCCCCCCCCCCCAATCATCAGAGCAAACCCCTATTGCCCTTCCCCTTGATCCAGCACCCTCTGGTGGTCTTTTCAAGTTGCCAACATTAAGACCACCTTTTACTAATCCATAGTGATAGATATGTATGATGGGGCTGCAGCAGGGGCCATTTGTAAATTTAGACCAGGCCACCTCTGTTCTTGATTGAAGAGGTGAGTTTTCTTCTTTTACAGGATTACATAATGAGATAATAGAAACTGCTGTAGAGTCTTCTTGTACACAAAGATGGACATTGAAACAGTAAAGACATTTAGGGTACCGTTACACGTCGCAACATTGCATGCAATTTCACTTGCAACTTACTGGGTGTTATAATGTTATAAGTTATAATGATTTTTTTTTTTTCATTATCTCCAATTGCTGGCCACGCCTGCAATGCTAATTACCTTTTTCCAGTAAAACTTGTCGTTACTGGAGTGCATTGCTAGTTCCCAATATTCCCACCTTCAACTACTGCAGAGGCAAAACTACATCTGCTTGCAGTATTGCAGAGAGCTAATTTTAGGCCAGTGGGGCAACAATGTTGCTGTCAATCCTTAGGAGTTCTCAGCAAGCAGGAACCCAGGAGGTAGAAGAGTGGTGGGCTCCTTCTGTAGAATATGGGACAACCACTTGAATGTGATTGACACAAAATGTGAGTATTACCGTATATACTTAAGTATAAGACAAGGCCCCTAATTTTACCTCCAAAAACTGTGAAAACCTATTGACTTGAGAATAAGCATAAGGGGGGAAATGCAGCAGCCCCCCTATCATGGTATGTGTCCCCATCCTGGTATATAGCCCACCCATCCTGGTATCTGTCTCAATCACTGTATATAGCCCCCCCCCATTCTGTTATGTAGCCACCCCATCACTGTATATAGCCCCCCTCATCCTGGTACATGCCCCCCATCACTGTGTATAGCCCCCATGCTGACGCACACAATAAAATAATAAACAATTTAACTTGCCTTTCCGTCACATCCCTGCAGGCACCGTGGCGTTGTTCAGTCTTCCTGCTTGTACCGGCATCTAATCATGTGACCAACGCAGCAGTGATGCCATCGGAGACTGGAGGTTATATACAGTGATAGGGAGCATGTAACAGGATGAGGGGGGCTATATACAGTGATTTGGGAGTGAGTATACTTAGTGTTATGTAATGTGTTGCGAGTGATGGATAGGGGATGCAGTGCATATTACGTTACACTAATGAGCAGGGGCATGTGACCTCCTGCTGCCTCTGCAGCCTCCTCCAGCCCCCAGTCACCGCCCCTCCCCCTACAGCAAATAGGACTGTCTCAAGTATAAGCAGAGGGGGACGCTTTTCAACTTGGCTTATACTTGAGTACACGGTAATTGAATGCTGCAAGTAATAACATTTGTGTCAGCCAACCCTCATAGGTCATAGGTGCTTGGGAGAACCTTCCCTCTTTCTGCAGAGTGAAATAGTAATTGAGCAACATGGTGAAAAGATCTCAGGTGAACCCGACTATAGGGATGTCTTGTTTTGTATACAATACATAATGCCTGTATACAAACCAAATACTCATGTAAGGACCTGATGACAGGTGAATAGTCTCACCTCCGTGGTGCTATGGCAGGAATTCGGAGACCTCACAGGTCAGAGCTGTAGAACGTCACGCGGGCCTGCTGATTTGTACTGCATATTGTGCTAAGCAGTCATTCTGGAGGGAAAAAGCTGTATAGGATGACATCTGTTGAAACAGAAGAACATTTATAATGTTGTAAATTTTGTAAAAAAAAAAAAAAATCTTATGGATGGACCGTAGGGCCCCAAAAAAATGTAACAGTGCCAAATTACAGCTCAGCACAGTTGGGGTTCTAGGACTCTGTAATACATTTGTCATCAGAGTTTGGTCAGTGTGTCAATTTTTGCATCTGTTTTTCTCGTATGAAAATAAAAACTAATGGAGGTTTCTTAAAGTGTAAATGTCATTTTATTGAAAGAAAACCCACAATACTGCACTGGTTGTTAAAGATTGGTCACATAGCAGCTAAGATGATGCTTTTTAGTCCTTATTTTCTCACATTTTTCTGTGTTCTTTTAAAAACAGCATTTTATGTCTGTGTGGGTGTGGCCAGCATCTGATGGGGAGCAGTGCAATGTAACAGCTGAGAAGGGGTTAACAGAGATCATGACTTAGCTGTGTGGAGCCAGCTTGTGCCAAGGAAAGAGGAGTTTGCAGTGATCCTGACATTCTGACATTGCTTAGCAACTGTGCTGTAGCCTGAAGTATTTTGATACATTGTCTACATCATCTGCAGTCAACAGTGTGGATGTTCTGTAGGCCATGCCCCCTTTACCCCTATATGGTTACATGCCCCGTATTTCGTTTGAGAAGCTTGAAGACAGACCTCACTGAGAATGAACATATGTCTGCTTCACACACTTTATAGTGGGGACACCTTGTGAAAGGTTTATGAATGGTTTTCAACCAGTATTTTCTTATGAAGTATATTTAAAAGTTTATTAAAATCACTTGCTCTACATTATTATTAAATAAAAATTTAAACAGCGGTTACACTTTAAGCTTCTCCAGTCAAACAGTCCATGAAAAATGGACAGCACATGAAAGTTATCCAAGTGTTGCTCGGTTTTCTTTTAAATTTTCCCCAAGAATACTTTTTATACATGTTTTGGCAAGTTTAATTTAACTCAAAACTTGTACGGATCGCATGGTGTGAGGTGAAAAATCAGACATGTGAACTACCCTATAAACTATCGCTGTACAAATGTTTTCTGTGAAAAACACAGTTAGTACTTGTACGTTAAAAATAAACATGTGAATAAGGATATGCTCGTCTGGCTTTCCTGAAGTCCTATTCACAAATTGGTTGAAAACCGGTAGTGTTCAGGGTGTGATGTTTTTACTGAGCCACGTGAATATACCCACACAAGTGAGAAGATCTAGGCCTGTTATTATAAAGTACAAGGTTTCTACAGTATATTATTTGTTTGCTTTGTCATGAATTAGTTACATATTATATATTTAATATAGGGGCTGAGTATTTCCTTTTTTATATATGTCTTCTGACACACGGCAGGAGTAACCATTAACTTTGTTACAATTACTCTTTTACGAATTTTCATTTAAACATTGTTTTTGAAAATCACAATGTGGTTTTATAAAAATGTACATATAAATGTATAGTTAATCATTTGGACCAATATGACTCATTGTTAAAGGTACAAGTTATAACTTATCCACAGAATAAGTGATATCTTGCTTATCAGTGGGTGTCCCACCTCTGTTACCTTCAACAATTGCCAGGACATGGCATTTAATTACTGATGGGGAACGTTTATCCCCATTACAAAATGTAACGGCATGTCGGATGCCTTCTATTTTTTTCTCTGAGACTGCCAAAAAAAGACAAGCACATCCCTGTAGGGAATTAATGTGAACCGCTGTTGAGCATGCGTATTGCTTCTCCATTCTAACGTGAATAAAAGTTCCCCTTTATTCTGATTGTTGCAGGTAACAGCAGTCAGTGTCCCACCAAACAACGAGTTATCAGTTATCCATGGGGTAGATAATAACTTGTTTTCAGTAGTCTACCCCTTTTAAAGGGAACCTGTCACCCTAACCTATCAATACATGTCCCTGCACCTTCCTATTACCATTATAACAATCCCTCTCTCTGCTAAATGCTTGATATCAATCTGCTAAAAAAAAAACAAAAAACTTTTTTTTATACTTGCTGGGGCTATAAGCAATAGTCCCTGTGGGTGTGTTGGTTTGCAGCCTGAATGATCGTTTATCACGCCCCGATGGGCGTGATCATGAAATTAAATTTTGCATCCCCAGCCTTGCTCCCTCTGCTCTGCAGCCTTCCTGTGGTAATGACGCTGAACGCGTCATTTCCGGAACCGCGGGACCTTTAGCAACCCGATATTTACTTTAGCAGCACATAGCGCTCCTAAGCGGGGGGAGCCAGGTTGGGGGCTCGAAATTTGATTTCAAGATCCGAAGTCTCTTCATTCTGATTATCTTTTGTGCTGAAGCATCTAATGAATATGTGCAAAGGTCATTGTGAAAGAAGAGTAGGAGCAGCTGTAATATCAACTATTGGGAATTGTGGATCCTTTATTATCTCTTTGTATACAGGTATAAGACTAGCGTCACACCACGTTTTTTCCCTGTCAGGTTCTGTCCGGTGTTTTGCAGGATGCACCGGACAGAACCTGACAGCCCTGGACAAACAGAATCGGAGGGCACGCCCTGAGGAAGAAGTTATATAGAGAAATCTTTGAAACGTACGTAGGCTATTTCCAGGGACACAGTGGCAACAGGGGACCAGAGGGACTTGGTACAAGGAGCACTTTTGGCACCAGGTACTGTCTGAAATTTTCTTAACCTATTCATGTGATTATTGGTAAATAAATACAGCGGGACTGCATATGAATAGTGAGCAGTCATAGGCCTATGATAAGAGTATTTCAATAATCAGATATAAAAGTGATGGTGCTGTAATTAAGTGTGTATAAATAACCGTGGTCCTTTGTTTTGTAATGCCAACCCTGTTTAAGAAGTGCATAGGGGGATTGAGCACCCTGTAAACATGTATAAGTGTTTATTAATTTTATGAAATTTTTTAATAATAAAGAATTTAATGATTTGCCAAGAGAGGAGTTAGTGTGCTAATTCACTGGGGGTGAACTCGGTGAGGTCTAGGCTCCACCGATAACCCATTGTAAGGTCTAAAATTTATTTTTTAATGTGCCAATTTTTTATAATACACCAGCCTAATTTTGGGAGGTTTAGCATGTTAAACTGGCCACCTTATAGTTGGCACAAGAGCTACATAAAATATAGTTTTTAGGTTTTCATTTTTCATCTGTGTTAGGCTGGGATCACACTTGCGGACCCGTCCGCAGCGTTCTGCGGAGGGGATCCGCAAGCTGACCGCAGCCTCTGCAACCCCCTATGTTTATAATTAGTGATGAGCGAGTATGCTCTGCGCTGCTCGGTACTCGCACGAGTATCCCGTACTCGGGATGCTCGGCGAGCACCGAGTACCGCCGAGATGCTCGGTAATAATAAGCGATCTGACACACGTACACAGCTCCCTTCAGTGCACACAGTGAGCTGGCACCTCAGAGAGAGCAGATTCATTGTTAGGATCCCTCTGGGGGCCACAGCAAGGTGTTGTATGTTGCAGCGATTTCAAAAAGCCCCCCCTCCCGCCCTTTCCCAGCAATACTCGTTTTATAACCGGAAGTCTGTGGTCGGAGCCTGTCACTCATTGACTTACATTGGGCTCGGTGCTCGGCCGAGTACACGAGTATCTTGAGATGCTCGGCCAGAGCACCGAGCACCCGAGAATTTTAGTGCTCGCTCATCACTATTTATAATGTGAGCGCTTGACTGCGCATGACCGTGCTCTCACATTCACTGCCATGTGTGACTTGTACACAGACAGATGCCTGTGCATAAATCACACACTCTCGTCCGCACCAGGAATGCAACATGTCGCGTTCCTGGTGCGGACGAGACTGTGTGTTAGGTGCACAGGCATGCGCCTGCGCACAAATCACATATGGCAGTGAATGGGTGCGCACCGTCATGCGCAGTCAAGCGCAGCACCTTGCGCTCACATTATAAACATAGGGGATTGCGGATCCCCTCTGCAGAACGCTGCGGAGGGGTCCGCAAGTGTGAACCCAGCCTTAAGGAGATATTAGGGTATGTGCTCACGGTCCGGAGGCAGTGCGTGTTGGACGCAGCTTCTCCGAACCTGAGTGAAGCCGCGGGTGTCCGCAGCCGCCCTGTACTCGCTGTGTGAGGCGGGTGCAGGGTGGCTCCTCCCTGCAGTCTCTCTGTGGTAGCCGCTTCCGATTCCGCAGCATGAAATAAACATGATGTCGAGGAGCGGACAGCCGGCAACCCGCACCGCAGCTCCGAACACACTGCGGGCGGGTTAAGCATAGTGAGGATGGGATTTCTTGAATCCCATCCACTATGCTTATACTGTACTACACAGCGTTTTGGACGCAGCGGCAAGACGCTGCATATACTGATCGTGTGCATGCACCCTTAGTTGGGTGCATTAGCAAAATTTTTCTCAGGTGGTAGAAACTTTTTCCCTTGTTAGAAGATGCCTAGTAATAAGCAAAGAGGTGTCATATAGTGGAGAAAAGAACATGCCCCCAGAGAAAGTTAGATTCTGCACTGTTGGTTCTGCTCTACTCTTCATCCCCCCCCACTCTGACAGTGTCTTAAGATACCATAGGAGTTGCAGATGTTTGTAATGATGCACCGCTCCACTACCCGCCCCACTTGTAAACCAGAATAGATGTCGGTAGTGAGATCATTCAGGGCTGTGTGTCATTACATGTCTCTCGCACACAGGATGCAAAGTCTGGCATTCCCAGGGACTCTGTGCTTCACCCTACATGATGCCTCCTACTTATGATTGGGCAATAAGAAGCAGGGGAAAATGTCACCATCCCACAGAGACTAATATCTGTGAATGCCATTCTTCGTTCTTAGCAAAAATTAGAATCTAAACGTTTCAAACTAATATCTCCATGACAAAGATGAGAAATTGGAAAATATAAGCTCTGATTATGCATCTCTGCAGCAACTATTATATGATATGGTTATTTTAACGGGCTTAAACTGGTGAAAGGTCCTGTTTAAACAATTCTTTGGCTTCCCTTTAAAGCGAACCTGTCACCCCCCCCTGGACATCAAAAGCTAAAATAGCCACCTTCTGCAGCACTAAGGCTGCATTCAGGGAAGGTGGCTATAGGCTTTTGATGCCCTATATTCACTCAAATATGAACTTATATAACTGCTTACAATTAAGACTACGTAAGACCGGGAGGCGGGGTTTCGCGCTCCTCAGACCCGCCTCCTCTTGTCAATCAGCCTGGTCGCTTGCTGCTGCCTCTCCTCACAGTCTAGCATGAACGCGCGCCTCCGTTCTCCTCTATGGTGCCGCGCATGCGCTGTGCGCGCAGCCCGACGACTTCCTGGACACCCGGCGCACAGCGCATGCGCGGCGCAATTGAGGAGAACGGAGGCGCGCGTTCATGCTAGACTGTGAGGAGAGGCAGCAGCAGGCGACCAGGCTGATTGACAAGAGGGGGTGGGTCGGAGGAGCGCGAAACCCCGCCTCCCGGTCTTACGTAGTCTTAATTGTAAGCAGTTATACAAGTTCATATTTGAGTGAATATAGGGCATCAAAAGCCTATAGCCACCTTCCCTGAATGCAGCCTTAGTGCTGCAGAAGGTGGCTATTTTAACTTTTGATGTCCAGGGGGGGTGACAGGTTCGCTTTAAGGCTACTGGAGATTTTTTTTTGTGCTGTTTATGCTGTGTTTGTCAGCAGCACAAACAAAGCTGAGTAAAAACAAGCAGCACAAACATATTGTGTTGCGATTGTGCACATTACAAATGCAGCACAAAAAACATCACAAATAAGGGGACACACACATACACGCTTTCTTACCCTCCCAGCGGGCCCACAGTGATCCCCGGTGATGTCATCCTCCCGGGCACCCTCAGAAGCTGTATGTATCGTTCTTCCAGGACCTTGGAAGGTCACATGATGCGCAGGTCCTCTAACTCACTTTGCGCAGCTTCTGCCGGTGCCTGGGAGGAAGTATAATCGGGGATCGCCAGGCAGGGTGAGTATTGGAGCGTTTTTGTTTTGGAAATCACAATAAAAAAGCAGCACAAATGGACTGTGGGAATACCCATGTGTTTGTGATACTTTTTTGGGGGTTTAGAATGGAGTCAACGGGGAAACGCAGACCAAAAAACGGGCATGTTAATTGACAGGGACTTTTATAAATGTAAGCGATTTCTGCATAACTTTTTGAAAAACACATGGACTTAAATGCTAAAGCTGTGGGTGCTGCACTTTTGCTTCAGAAATGCAGCAAAAAATGCAGCACAAACTCAGTGGGCACATAGCTCATAAGGTCAAATGGTTAGACTTTCTCATCATATCAAGCCATCTATTGTAGGCATGTATTATAAATATACTTCCTGGAAATGCATTACCATATTGCGTTAGTAGAAGATGGCACAGCATAAATAAATAACAATTGTTACATTAGTGATGGCTTTTCTCTCTCTTGCACGATGTAAATGACTGCCCTGATTTGCTAAAGATAGTACAGAGCCCAGAGATAACGGTAATTGTCATCATGCAAATCTCAACCACAGAAAGAAGGAGCACTAGATACTATTGTGATATTGCACACCAGTTTCCTGTAATGGGTTTAGGGCACAGTTGTGGAGTCTGAGCCCATTTTGGTGTAGTCGGAATAAAATGGACCAACTCAGAGTCCTAAAACATATAATAAATTGGGCACAGAAGTTCGATACAGTATGTGCCGAATATTTTTTTTATATAATTATTCGAGAAAGCTGTGAAATGTCCTATAAGGGTGCGTGCCCACATAGTGGTTTAACGTCGGTTTAGCAGCGAAAACCGCTGGAGGTTTAGCATAGGTTTTATTTAAATTTATGTAAATCCTAAGCAGCGTTAGGACTTACAAGTAACCCTATGTAATTTAGAAAACGCTGTGCACACATAGTGGGTTTATGTGAGCGGATCTGCCAGAGGTTGAGCGGTTTCCTAGCGGTTTAGGAGCATACAACATGTCAATTCTTCTCAGCGGTTTGTGATCGTTTCTGAGGCAGAAAATGAACAAAATCCTCCATAGAAAACCGCTTTTAAAACCACCGGAAAAACGACTGTAAAACGCTGTGGAAACGCTGAAAAAAACGCTGGTAAACCGGTGGAAAACAGCTGGAGACTTCAGAACTCTAGGCTCCTGCAAATTTCCACCGGTTTACTGACGATTTGAACGTCACTAAACCACTATGTGGGCACGCGCCCTAAATGTTTGTTCTGTTCCTGATCTTAGGATCTAGACTTTTAGTTGAGAAACGTACTAAGGCTGGGTTCACATTTGCACACGATGTGCGCTGTGAACGCAGCGTTCCTGAGCGCAGCAAGACACAGGCACTATGCGCGCCTATGTTTAACATAGGAACGAATAGTGCCTGTGTGTACCTGCGTTCGGCTGCGCATAATTTATGCACATGCCGAATGCAACATGTTGCATTTTTTATGCGTGGCTGTGTGCTTGCTTTTTGCGCATGCAGACAGCTGCCCACAAAACATGAATGGAAATCAATCTGTGCGCATTGCCATCTGCTGGCAAACACACAGATGCTGTGGAAGATGACCTCCTCCAAGATCATCTACAGGTGAATCCTTTCCTGTCGGTCTCTTCTTTCCTCTTCTTTCTTTCTTCTTTCCTCTTCTTTCTTTCTTCTTTCCTCTTCTTTCTTTCTTCCTCCCTGCCGCTACTGGTTTAAAATAGCCGGCGGCGGAAGGATGCTGATCATTTGAATCAGCGGGGCGGGAAAGCCGGCGGTGAATTGTTTTCACCGCTGGCTTTCCCGCCGGCTATTTTAAACCAGCGACGGCAGGGAGGAAGAGATCAGTGGCGGCGGCCAGGAGGAGGAGATCTCCACCACTGATCTCCTCCTCCCGACCGCCCCCGAGACAGCTGATTGGCTGGCGGGCTGCATACTAATGTGAACGCATGCAAAGATTCTCTTGTGCGTTCACATTAGTATGGGCTGCGTTTGCATCTGCATGCCATATGCATGCAGACACAAACGCAAACCCTCAGTTTGTAATTTTTTAGGCTGGCTTCACATCATGGTGTGATCCGGTCCGGGGCTGTCCGGGATGACCCAGACAGCCCCGGACCGGGTCAGCACACAGAACCGGAGGGCCAAATGTGCCCTCTGGTCCTTTGTGCAGCCGGATGCTGCTAATTGCAGCTGCTGTTTTTTCAAGACCTCGGCTAACCGCCGTCCTGAAAGAACAGAGACGTGCTAGCCGCCAGTGTCCGCTTGCCGGATCTTCCCGGACCTGGGCAATCTGGTCCCATAGGCTCCCATGTTAGGGAGGTCCGGATTTCCCCGGATACAGGAGGATCCGGCCAAATCCAAGATCCGGCAAATGGGGAGATTTTTCTCCCCGGACAAAAAAATGATGCAATCATCATTTTTGTGTCCGGAGGAAATAATCCGAATTCCCCCGGAGTGTGCTGGAGTGATGAAACTGGATGGCAGAGAGCTGCCATCCGGCTCCATCCGGCCCCATAGATATCTATGGGGCCAAAAAACGGTCGGGGCTGTCTGGTTTACACCGGACAGCCCCGGATCCAAAAAAAAAACGAGATGTGAAGCCTGCCTTAGTCACTGTGAATGAATGATGAAGCAATTCCTTCAATTCAGCCACCTGTGTCCATTGACCTTCATTTAGGCTGCTTTCACACGGCAAAATTTGTGTGGTTAGGCTGGCTTCACACCAAGTTTATCGGCATCTTGTTCTGTCCATTTTGAAAATGACAGAACAGGATCCATTTCTGCCTCCCATGTGCCCCTATGGTGCCGAATTGGTCATAAAATGGCCATCAGTTTGTGTGAATTCAGTCCAGGATTGTTTCTGTTCTGTTTTTTACCGTTCCCAAAATCGGAGACTGCACCGTTTTTGGGCTCCGGTGAAAAAAACTGACAAAACTGGACAGAAACGAAACCGGCACGATCCGGAGCACTTAACATTGGAGTCTTTGATGCTGGATTTGGGAAACAGTACACTAAAACCGGATCTGGGAAACAATCCTGAGCATGCTCAGGAGAAATTCACTGCTCTGTTCCGTGTGACGTGTGTACTTTCACTTTCGCAGTGTATGTAGATACACTGTGAAAGTGAAATAAAAGAAAGCAATGGTATATAACAAAAAATAAAAAAAATCACACAGTTAACCTCTCCGCAGACTGTGCCGGGATGTGAGGCATACACATCTGATCGCTGCAAGGACCTGAATCAGCTGACCGGCAGCAAACTGATCAGCTGATGTGTCACCTGACAGAATCAGCTGGTCGGTTTAAACTGCCCGTCAATCGGTTTTGGTGGGCGATTAAACCGATTAGCTGATGCTGTCAGGTGACACATCAGCTGATCAGTTTGCCGCTGGTCAGCTGATTCAGGTCCTTGCAGCAATCTGACGTGGACGCCTCACATCCCGGGACACTCAGCGGAGAGGTGAGCATTTTTTGTGTTCTATTTTTAATACCAATGCTTTTTTATTTCACTTTCGCAGTGTATGTAGATACACTACGAAAGCGAAAGTACAGCCTCAACATACTTCCTGTGTTTTGCAGGCTCGGCTCCTCCAAGCTCTTTCTGTCAGTCCGGATCCCTTAAAATCCCAGATCTGGACACAGAAATGGCACCCGGAGTTACAAATCTGTTCCAGCCCTTGTGGTCCTGCAAAAAAAAAACAGGATCCCTACGGACAGGAACAAACAGTGATGTGAAGCAAGTCTTACAGTGTTGGCCAAAAGTATTGACATCCCTGAGATTCTGTCAGAAAATACTCAGTTTCTTCCTGAAAATGATTGCAATCACAAATTCTTTGGTATTATTGTCTTCATTTAATTTGTCTTCAATGAAAAAAACACAAAAAAAAATTGTCCTAAAGCCACATTGGATATAATTGCACACCAAACATAAAAAAGGGTGTGGACAAAATTATTGGCACTGTTACACAAATTAGAGAAGCATCACATGATTTTTCTAATTAACAGCACCTGTAACTTACCTGTGGCACCTAACAGGTGTTGGCAATAACTAAATCACACTTGCAGCCAGTTGACATGGATTAAGGTTGACTCAACTAGTGTCCTTGTGTGTACCACATTGAGGTGGAGAAAAGAAAAGACCAAAGAACTGTCTGAGGACTTGAGAAACCAAATTGTGAGGAAGCATGAGCAATCTCAAGGCTACAAGTCCATCTCCAAAGTCCTGAATGTTCCTGTGTCTACCGTGCGCAGTGTCATCAAGACGTTTAAAGCCCATAGCACTGTGGCTAATCTCCCTAGATGTGGACGGAAAAGAAAAATTGACAAGAGATTTCAACGCAAGATTGTGTGGATGGTGGATAAAGAACCTTGACTAACATCCAAACAAGTTCAAGCTGCCCTGCAGTCCGAGGGTACAACAGTGTCAACCCGTACTATCCGTCTGCGCCTGAATGAAAAGGGACTGTATGGTATGATACCCAGGAAGACCCCACTTCTTACCCCGAGACATAAAAAAGCCAGGCTGGAGTTTGCCAAAACCTACCTGAGAAAGCCTAAAACTTTTGGAAGAATGTTGTCTCTTTTTGGGCAAAGGCATCAACATAGAGTTTACAGGAAAAAAAAGAGGCATTCAAAGAAAACAACACGGTCCCTACAGTCAAACATGGCAGAGGTTCCCTGATGTTTTGGGGTAGCTTTGCTGCCAATGGCACTGGACTGCTTGACCATGTGCATGGCATTATGAAGTCTGAAGACTACCAACAAATTTTGCAGCATAATGTAGGGCCCAGTGTGAGAAAGCTGCGTCTCCCGCAGAGGTCATGGGTCTTCCAGCAGGACAATGACCCAAAACACACTTCAAAAAGCACTAGAAAATGGTTTGAGAGAGAGCACTGGAGACTTCTAAGGTGGCCAGCAATGAGTCCAGACCTGAATCCAACAGAACACCTGTGGAGAGATCTAAAAATGGCAGTTTGGAGAAGGCACCCTTCAAATATCAGGGACCTGGAGCAGTTGACCAAAGAAGAATGGTCTAAAATTCCAGCAGAGCATTGTAATAAACTCATTGACGGTTACCGGAAGCGGTTGATCGCAGTTATTTTGGCTAAAGGTTGTGCATCCAAGTATTAGGGTGGAGGCACACTGGCGTTGAACTCGCACGAGCTTAATGCGAGAAAAACTCGCGTTAAACTCAGACCTGTATCTTTCAATGATACAGGTCACAATGCGAGTTTCTGGCATTAAAATCGCTTTGCGAGAGCAACCCGAGTGCAATTGCAGCATGCTGCGATTGCACCGCGATTGCCTCGCGCAAGGGGCTATTAAAAGTATATGGGTGCGAGTCAAACTCGCACCCACACAGCACACGGTGCGAGAATCGCAGCCGTGTGCTGTCAAAATCACTGGCCCCCCGCAGTCCCCATACAGTTACAATAATGTTTTATTGCTGTGACAGCAGCAGTGAAGCAGTATTGTATGTATAATTTATTGTTTATTGCAAAGTTACACTTATTAGCTTGATTTTACAGGTTTTTACCATGTCGGCAGTTCAGGACTTCATTCAGCACTGTGCTACCGAGGGGGTTTTAACCCGGTGATTAAGGGGTTAATCAGACGCTGGTGTCATGACACCATCTGTCCAGGGGTTGTCCTCCCCCCTGGATACATGGTGACATGACATCATGTGTCTGAATGGGTTAATTATTGTGTAAGCCAGGTTTAAGTGTACCATGGACAGCTCCTTACAAATCACGGCTCGTTCTGTCACATCTCTAAACCCGACATACACTTAAACCTGGTCTACAGAATAATTAACCCATTCAGACACATGATGTCATGTCACCATGTATCCAAGGGGGAAGGACAACCCCTGGACAGATGGTGTCATGACACCAGCGTCTGATTAACCCCTTAATCACCGAGTTAAAACCCCCTCGGTAGCACAGTGCTGAATGAAGTCCTGAACTGTCGACATGGTAAAAACATGTAAAATCAAGCTGATAAGTGTAACTTTGGAAAAAATAATAAATTATACATACAATACTGCTTCACTGCTGCTGTCACAGCAATAAAACATTATTGTAACTGTATGGGGATAGCAGGAATGCTGTTCCGTGGTCCATCAAGACAATGGACAGCAGAGAAAAAAAAACAACACACACGCACTCACACCTCACACTCGCACCACATACACTTACATACAGCCATGCACACTCGGACCACACTAGCACTACACTCGCACCAAACTAGCACTGCACTCGCATCACTGTCGTGCATCAATCACGCTCCGTGTTTGATGCACGACAGTGTGCCTCCACCTTTAGGCTGAGGGTGCCAATACTTTTGTCTGGTCCATTTTTGGAGTTTTGTGTGAAATGATCAATGTTTTGCTTTTTGCTTCATTCTCTTTTGTGTTTTTTCATTGAAGACCAATTAAATGAAGATAATAATACGAAAGAATTTGTGATTGCAATCATTTTCAGGAAGAAACTGAGTATTATCTGACAGAATTGCAGGGGGGTCAATTAGGGCTGGGCGATTAATCGAATTAATTCGATTAATTCGCCCCCTGCTGTGGCCACGATTGTGGTTTTAACCACAATCGTCAAATTCGATTTAAAATGGCGTCCGGAGCGCTGTTTAGAAGCCGGCCGGATCTTCTAAACAGCGCTCCGGACGCCTAGCGGTAATCCCGAGTGTAACTCGGGGTTGACTTTCACTTTCAGAAGCGGTAACCCCGAGTCACACTCGGGATTACCTGCTGATGGTAACGCTGCCGAGGGTGAGGACTTGGTTTGGGGTCGGCTGAGCCCCTGCTGCTGATGAGCCCCCGGGAGGAAGGGGGGGGGGGGTGCTGACACGTTCCCAGCACCGCCCGCTGCCGCCCCTGCAGCGGCCGCGGGAAGAGGACCGGACGGGGCCCAGCACCTCCGCCGCCCCTGCTGTGCAGCCGGGGGATGTGCTGACAGGCAGAGCTGGCTGAGCCCGGCACAGCACCACCGCCGCCGCCCCTGCTGTGCAGCCGGGGGATGTGCTGACAGGCCGAGCTGGCTGAGCCCGGCACAGCACCACCGCCGCCGCCCCTGCTGTGCAGCTGGGGGATGTGCT
The DNA here is from genome assembly GCA_033576535.1 of Allobates femoralis. NCBI lineage: Eukaryota > Metazoa > Chordata > Amphibia > Anura > Aromobatidae > Allobates > Allobates femoralis. The sequence goes on along the minus strand of JARQOC010000004.1, from coordinate 224,314,005 downwards.
GACAGGCCGAGCTGGCTGAGCCCGGCACAGCACCACCCGCCGCCCCCCTGTGTGCAGCTGGGGGATGTGCTGACAGGCCGAGCTGGCTGAGCCCGGCACAGCACCACCGCCGCCGCCCCTGCTGTGCAGCTGGGGGATGTGCTGACAGGCCGAGCTGGCTGAGCCCGGCACAGCACCACCGCCGCCGCCCCTGCTGTGCAGCTGGGGGATGTGCTGACAGGCCGAGCTGGCTGAGCCCGGCACAGCACCACCGCCGCCGCCCCTGCTGTGCAGCCGGGGGATGTGCTGACAGGCCGAGCTGGCTGAGCCCGGCACAGCACCACCGCCGCCGCCCCTGCTGTGCAGCTGGGGGATGTGCTGACAGGCCGAGCTGGCTGAGCCCGGCACAGCACCACCGCCGCCGCCTCTGCTGTGCAGCCGGGGGATGTGCTGACAGGCCGAGCTGGCTGAGCCCGGCACAGCACCACCGCCGCCGCCCCTGCTGTGCAGCTGGGGGATGTGCTGACAGGCCGAGCTGGCTGAGCCCGGCACAGCACCACCGCCGCCGCCTCTGCTGTGCAGCTGGGGGATGTGCTGACAGGCCGAGCTGGCTGAGCCCGGCACAGCACCACCACCGCCGCCTCTGCTGTGCACCCGAGGGATGAGGACCGGGGGATGTGCTGACAGGCCGAGCTGGCTAAATGTTTCCTGGGAAACGAGGTCAGTCACAATAGTTCCTACGTTGTTCTGGCATCCCCTGAGCTACCCGCCTTATATATTGATTAATGGCATAGAGAAGGTTACGTGGAGATGTGATAAGGCGAGGTAAAACGGGGAGAAGGCTGCTGTGGTGGCGTGTGCTGTGGTGATATGTGCTGTGGTGATGCGTGCTGTGGTGATGCGTGCTGTGGTGATGCGTGCTGTGGTGATGCGTGCTGTGGTGGCGTGTGCTGTGGTGATATGTGCCGTGGTGGCGTGTGCTGTGGTGATATGTGCCGTGGTGGCGTGTGCTGTGGTGATATGTGCTGTGGTGATGCGTGATGTCTGCTGTGGTGGCGTGTGCTGTGGTGGCGTGTGCTGTGGTGATGCGTGCTGTGGTGATGCGTGCTGTGGTGATGCGTGCTGTGGTGATGCGTGCTGTGGTGATGCGTGCTGTGGTGATGCGTGCTGTGGTGATATGTGCCGTGGTGGCGTGTGCTGTGGTGATATGTGCTGTGGTGATATGTGCCGTGGTGGCGTGTGCTGTGGTGATATGTGCTGTGGTGGTGTGTGCTGTGGTGATGCGTGATGTCTGCTGTGGTGGCGTGTGCTGTGGTGATATGTGCTGTGGTGATATGTGCTGTGGTGGCGTGTGCTGTGGTGATATGTGCTGTGGTGGTGTGTGCTGTGGTGATGCGTGATGTCTGCTGTGGTGGCGTGTGCTGTGGTGATGCGTGATGTCTGCTGTGGTGGTGTGTGCTGTGGGAAATGCAGGACATAGCTAAAGTAGATAATAACTGAAGGTAAAGGCAGTTTATAGTTGCTGTGTGACAGGAATTATACTCCAGGTCCTATATTCCATCCTCCTCCCTATATATTATATCTCTCCCCCTCCTTACAGATTATAGAATACCTGGGTGACTGGTCCTATATCCCCTCGCTCTCCTTACATATTCTATAATATACCTGTGTTCTATATCCCTCCCCCTCCTTACAGATTATATACCTGTGCCCTATATCCCCTCATATATTCTATACCTGGGTCCTATATCGCCTCCCCATCTTTATATATTCTATACCTGGGTCCTATATCCCCTCCCCCTCATACATTATATACCTGGGGGAACCTGCTCCGTTCAATAGATGCGGTCTCCTTAAAGTAATAGAAAATAGAAAAAAAAAATCGAGATTTAAATCGAAAATCATCCATAGGTTTAAATAAAATCGAGATTTTGATTTTTCCCAAAATCGCCCAGCCCTAGGGTCAATACTTTTGGCCAACACTGTACATGAAATTCATGTATAGTCATGGACAGGCACAGGTCTGTGCAAAAGGATGACAATGGATGTCCAGGGAATGTTATTTTTTCTTTTTTTTTTTTTTTTAACGGATCCGTCAGCCACCAGAGATAGGAGGGGTACCTTGCTTTGGAGCATGCTTAGTACAGCAAAATAGATCCATTTCACAGATCCGTTGTTTTCAGGGATCTGTATGGATCCGTCCTCCATAGAGCAACATGTTAATTTAATACAGACACTAACGGATCCGTGTCTGTCCTTTTGGTGTCCGCCATTTTCGAGGAAGCCCAAAAACAGAACAGTTTCCGCTTCTGGTACATCTAAAATGTGGTCAACGGATCCATAACAAAATGGAGACACACAGATGGCTACTTTAGGACCAGTCAGTGCCCATAGGATAACATGGGAGGCCATAATGGATCCGTGACCATCCGTTTCAAAACAGATGGACATGGATTTGCAAATTTGCTGGAGTGAAAGCAGTCTCAGGGTGCTTTCACACTGAGATTTTTGAGAATTCGTGGCTGTCCGTTGTAAAACGGACAGCCACGGATCCGATTTGGCCCCCATGTTATCCTATGAGCACGGATCGGATCGTATTTGGCCTAATAGCCATCCGATTTTTGTCGAATCCGATTGTGTCCAATTTTTGCTGTGCCCAAAATCGGAGAGACTGCTCTTAACATGGGGCCTATGAGCCCGGGTCCAAGGAAACAGCTAATCGCTCCTAGTACCTGATTTTAGTGTACTGAGCATGCAGAACTACTCCTTTATAGGGGTGTCTTGCTAACTGTTTATCATTTCTACCTGTTGTCTGTTCCATTTGCACATCATCAGCAGGAAAAATTAATTCAAAATCTGTTGCTTCATAACTGGACAGGTTGCTTTCACAGAAGTTTGATTGACTTGGAGCTGCATTGTGGTGTTTGTGTACTTTTCATTTCTTTGAGCAGTGTATTTTATGCTCTATCTAAATAGCTTGATTATTGTTTGAGCATGGTTTGATTTACTGACTCCACAGCCCTGGTTGTTAATATTGTTATAGTGAGTATTTGTGTGGACTGGTGCAGTGTACACAGCTCTGTACATTAAATTGCAGGTTATCAGCTTCTGGATGCTTGTGGACAGCAAAAAGCAGAATGGGAATGGATGAGAACATTCCTGTCTACGTATCCCCATCCTGTCATGACCAGTCTGTGGCTTGTGCTATATCTGTACTATATGTACTTGTTTTCTGCTTCATCAATAGCTAAACCTGTAATGCTTCAAGTAAAAATAAGTTGTCTGGATGATGAAATGCCTTGTGTTTGGCCTACGTCCAAGATTACAAGGTGACATGACACATGATTCTGGCTTATAATGAAAACAGGTTTAGTATCTGGAATAATTTTCATAACCATCTATTTCTCACAAGTCATCTTGTCTGTTGAAAGGCTGGCTTCACATTTGTGTTTGTGACTGCATGCTGAGGGCATGCAGACTCAAATGCTGCCATACTGATGTGAACACAGCGGAGAATCTCCGCATGCGTTCACATCAATATGCAGCCCGGCCAGCCAATCAGCTGTCTCGGCAGCAGCTGGGAGGCGGAGATCACCTCCTCCCGGCCGCCGTTGATCTCCTGAAGGTGTCGGCGGGGAGAAACAGCTGATCTGACAGCTGTTTAAATCTCCTGCTCCGACACCAAAGAGGTGATGTCGGCACGGGAGATTTAAGCAGCTGTCAGATCAGCTGTTTCTCCCCGCCGACACCACCGGGATATTAGCGGCGGCCAGGAGAGGAGATCAGTGGCTGCTCCAGCTGATTTCCTGGTGGCCACCGCTGATGTCCCGGGAGATCAGCTGCGGCTTGTACCTTCTAAAAAAAAATAAAAAAATCAAATGTTTAATTTTGCTTGTCTCTTACCTCTACAAAATTAAATACCTTTGGAAAAGTGAAGGGGAAGAACCATTTGACAAGTTCCCTTTAAAATGTTAGGACTGCAAAATCAGTTATATTGAATACAAGGTAAGGGAGGTCATGTGGCGATATTCTATTGTTCCTTCAGCTTTTCTAGCTCCTGAAAGACTCTCTTGTAGAGCAGATTAATGTGTAAACTAGGAGGTTAAAATAACTCGGCTCTCTCGCCCACACACCACTCAATGCCTCACTGTTTCTCGGTTGTAGGCCTTTCTCTTTGTTAAAATTTGCAGTGTTCGGAGTCATTTGAGCCCAAAAAAACCTTGATAGAATATATTGTATTAGGGGAAAGTACATTTTATTAGGGTAGCTATAATAAAAGGGGAACTCCGGGGAGAGATTACTGTTTAGTACAGACTCTGCCCTGCTACATGATGAAGCAGAGCTGTACACTGCAGTTCTAGGATCTATAGATCACTTCTAGTTCAATAAAATCATACCTGCTCTTTTGATCTCCCTCTCCCTCGTTGGACATAACATTTCAGCATGTTAGCTTCCTGCAGGAGATGTGTCGGGGGCGTGGATGCTGAGAGCTGCAAGATTATCCTGCATTCCCACCCTCTCACACTTTTGTATGGGTAGGGGGCATGACCACTGGCCCCATGCTAGTACTACAATCCAGCCCTGGATATACCATCCTGTGTGATGTGACGGGGGTTCAGGCTTGAAATATCAATATGTTGGCAAGCAGATACAAATACATGCTGTGATCCTCTGCTGTATGATGATGCATAATGTGTATTGTTATTGTGAGGCTACGAGCTCATGCAAAGCACTACACTGATCGATTCAGCTCTGCATGGTCTCCCCTCCGCCATAGGAAAATGTTTGCTTCTTGTCCCTTGACACTTTCCATGGATCCTCTTTATCATCATCATCACTCCTCAGTGACAGTCAAAGCAATGCATCCACAGGCTGCAGCATCTGTTAAAAATAGTATAAATCCTATAGTTTCATTATTCCTTTATCTGTTCCTTATACTGTGCACCAAGCATATATGGGCTTAAAAATCTCTTTCCATTATCTATCTATAAATCTGTCCATCATATAACTTAAGGCCCCGTTACACTGTACGAGATTGTGATATTGCTCAAACGTCACGGGTTTGGAGTTGTTCAAACGACATTGTTAGGACGTTGTTTCGTGTAACAACGAGATACGACTACGATAAATCGTTGGATCGTTGATCGCAGATTTGAGAACATGTTTTCAAATCAGACGATCCTCGATCAGCCAACCTGCTGCATCATTGTGTGTGACACCGCGATAACGATGTCGTTAACGACTTAGCCTATTCACAACAGTGAGCAAATATCGTTCGCTGGTTTGGGCAAACGATAGCTGCTCACTACATCGTTGGTGAGTCGTCCACGATATTAAACGATGTCAAAAAGATGTCCTAACGACCGCACTCCCGTGAGATTGTTGGTGATATCAGAACGACCTTGAAGCATGTAACGGTACATTTATGTATTCATCCATCCACCCATAAATCTATCTACCCCATCTATCCCATCTATATAACTATCCCAGCTATCTATTTTTTATGAAAGAAAGCAGCACGGCTAGGTATTGGGTGCAATTCAGTCACAGTTCCTCTCCCATCCACTGTATCCAATACCAAATATAAATCGACTGCAGCACTCCTTCTTTTCAATCCGCCTTTATTGGCCATCAGTGTATAGCAAGAGGAAGGGAGAGTGTTCTCGAAATGTTGCTATACACCTGATGGCCCAATAAAGGCGGATTGAAAAAGAAAAAGGAGTGCTGCAGTCGATTTATATTTCGTATCCCATCTATCTAGCTATTCCATCTATCTAGCTATCCCATAATCCCATTTTAGACAAACTAAGCATGAACTCTTCAATTCAGAAATACAGTATGAACAGGGCTAAGGTTTGTATATCAGGGGCTGGATTGTAGTATGAGCATGGGGCCAGTGGCTATGCCCTCTTCCATGCCCCATCTCCCCATACAAAAGTGTGAAGGGGTGGGAATGTAGGATGATACTGCAGCTCCCAGCATCCACGCCCCTGACACACCTCCTGCTCTCTGCTCCTGCTTGAAGCTGCCAGACTGAAATGTTATGTCCCACAAGGGAGGGGGAGATCAAAGGAGCAGGTATGATTTGATAGATTTATAGGCGATCTGTAGATCCTAGAACTGCAGTGTACAGCTCTGCTTTATCATGTAGGAGGGCAGGGACTGTACTAAAAGGTTTCCTCTTCCTGGAGTTCCCCTTTAATCTACCGCCAGTCATAGTAATGTGATCTTGCCTCTTTAATGTTTTTCGGGTCCAGGTCTGTCCGTTGTGAACCGGACAGACCTGGATCTGATTTTGACCCCCCCATGTATCCCTATGGGGCCGGATGGCTTTTATTTGACATCCGGTTTTGTACTATTCCAGGAGGATCCGGTTGTTTTTGTTTTTTGCCCCGGACACAAAATCGGAGCTTGCAGCAATTTTTGTCCTTGGCAAAAATTAACAAAACCGGATCTTCCCGGATCTGGCGCACATAACATGGGAGTCTAGGGACGCCGGAGCTGGCAAAAAAAGATCCAGTTCCCGGACGCCTGGTGCTGACAGAGTGGCAGCTCAGGAAATTCAGCCACGCTTGTTCAGCACCAGAGCTGCTGCTGAAGTTCATCACCATGGTGAGCTCCACTACTGAAATTTCCGCACCGCGGGCAGCTCCCCTGCACCCGCAGTGATGAAATTTCTGCACTGGACAGCGGCACAAACTATTCCGGCACAAAACAGGCTCGTCCGGGGCTGTCAGTTTGTGTCCGGTGCAAAACACCGGACACAACCAGACAGCCGAAAATAGTGGTGTGAAGCCGGCCTAAGACATCCAACTAGAACTAGATAACAAAACAGGAGTGGTGTATCCGGTGTGTGCTGCTGACACCGGAGACACCACTCCTGTTTGGTTTTCTGAATCTTTTCCCACGGTGCACGTGGCGGTGTGGGTCCTGGTGAAGCTGTAACTCAGGCGTACAAGCCGATTGTGAATGATCACAACCTGACCAGGTGAGTGAAGTACCAGTGAGGCCACCTTTACTTGTCTCAAGTGATAAGGCACAATCTGCGCCTCTTTGTCTCCTTTGTTTAATTTTTTAGATCCAACTAGAACCGACATATCTTCTGACATTCCCAAAAGACATGCATTATATGGGCATGTGGTAAAGTACATCTTGGGCAATTTGAATCAGTCTTCACCACTCTCCTGGGCGACACGGTGGCTCAGTGGTTAGTACTACAGCCATGCAGCGCCACGGTCCTGGGGTCCTACCAAGGACAACATCTGCAAGGAGTTTGTATGTTCTCCCTGTGTTTGTGTGCGTTTCCTCCGGGCACTCCGGTTTCCTCCCACATTGCAAAGACATACTGATAGGATGTTTAGTGTTTAGATTGTGAGCCCCTATGGGGACAGCATTTACTGATGTATGTAAAGTGCTATGGAATTAATAGCGCTATATAAATGAATAATTATTATATTGTTATTATTTTGTGCAAGCTGGCTGGTGTTCTATATTTCCTATATAACAAGTATAGCTGAGATGATCTCTGAGCTTCAGATACGAGATGCATTTTTGGCATGTTTGGTACGTTTTTCATATGCTTTTGATATCCATATTTAACTATGGCTGGCAATCAGCAGCAAATATGCAGCAAGAATTGACAGGCTGCAGGTTTATTTTTTCACAGAATCTTCAAGGGAAAATGAGCAATATGCACAAAACTTCAGAATTCTCAGTTGACGTTTCTGGTGTAAGGATTATCATGCAGTTTTGTGGCAAATCTGCACCCAAAAATGCACCGTGAGCACATAGTAGCTTATCTGCCACCAGACTTCACAATACAAGCAGAGTACATTAATAGATGGACCTGATGAGGCTTCTTTTAGTTGGTAATCCATGTAAGAATGGCAGTATAATCCTCAAATTTAAAATAAGCATGTTAGGCTTATAATACGGTGATTCTATTATTAAAGAGGAAAACATAGATTTTTCATATTAAAGTGTAACCACCGTTTAAATTTTTGTTTTAATAATAATGTAGAGCAAGTGATTTTAATAAACTTCATAATATGGTTGATTAGAAAATTCTGTCTGGTTCCCATTCATAATCCTTCCACAAGATGTCCTCAGTGCACTGTGAGTGAAACAGATTCAGTGCCAGGGCCATCTTCACAGTGAATACGGGGCATGTGAGGAGATAATGGAAAGGGGACGTGGCCTACACTGCAGAGGGCAGCTCATGAGGAGGCAGTGTATCACATTACAGCACAGAGATGGATGTAAACTCCTCTATTCAAGCTCTCTGTAATGTCCTCTCTCTCCACGCAGCAATCTCTGTTAACCCGTTGTCTTCTGGCTCCCCACACAAGCTCATTATCAGCCTCCTGTCACACACAGAGCTAACTGGCCACTCCCACACAGACAGAAAATGCAGCTTTTAAAACACCACAGAAAAATGTGTGAAAATCGGTGATCTGGCATAAATATTCATTAGCTTAGCTGCTATGTGGCCCATCATTAACAACCAGTACAATGTTGGGTTTTTTTTTTTTTCTTTTTTTCAATGAAATGACAGTTGGGGTATGTGCCCACAGAACGTTTTTCTTGCGTTTTTGCATTGTTTTCCGCTTGCAGTTTTCTCTTGGTGTTATGGTAATTTGTTCCTGCGGTTGGGCTTCCCAGCAAAACCAATGTGTTTCACAGAAACACTGTGCCCACACATTGGTTTTGCAAGTGTCAAATACTGTCAAATCTCTCCAGTTTTGCTGCGGATGGGAAAGAATGATCATGTTCTATTTTTCCTGCGTATTTGCTGCAGACAATGGCAAAAACGCAGAAAAAACGCAGCATCCCGCAGTAAAAACACACAAAAAACGTGATAAAAACACAGGGCCTGAACGCAGCAAATCTCCTGGTGAGGACTCTAGGGATCCTTGAAACCAGGACCGGTTTTGCTGCATTCAGGACTGCTGTAAAAACATCCCGTGGGCACAGACCCTTACACTTTAAGCACTCCAACCTCATGAAGTGTTAGAAATGTATGCATTTTGTGCCCTGTGTACCTGCTCTGTCACTGTTAGTTTATTGTATCTTACTTCTGAACCCTTCTCATATATACAGCATCTAGAAATTAATGGTGCTTTAAAATAAATAGTAATATGAAGAAATTTTATGACAGTCCTGTTTTAAAACACACATTCTTTTTATATTAAAGTTTCCTTCCAGTCCATGATGGCACCAGTGAGAGAGCTGTCCTTATCCAGGCAGGAAACCTCCAATCAAAATGCATAACTTTTTTTAAATTTTTTTTTAACCCAGCTTTATCAGTGCTTTATTTTTTGAATGAGTTGTTCCTTTGAATGAGGCCATTCATTTTATGTACTGAATAACAGAGAAAAAAAATTCCAAGTGGGGGTGAAATGGTGAAAAACATGCAATTCCACCCTAGTTTTTTGGGTTTTGTATTTACGGTGTTCATTGTGTGGTAAAAATGAGTTTGAAACCTGATTTTCCATGTCAATATGACTAAATTAATACCAAATGTCCACATTGTTTTCAATGCTTGAATAACTATATAGAAGTGTTTTTTAATTGGTGGTGCCATTATCCAAGATCCGTAAGGCTGGCTTCACATTGCGTTTTTGAGGCATCCGAGTGTATCCGTTTCAAAACGGATACACTCGGATCCTAAATCGGATCCCATGTATCCCTATGGGGCTCGGATCGGATCGGATGTGTGCCTTTTGTCATCCAATTTTGGCACCATCCGATCCTGTCCGATTTAAGCACGGACACAAAATTGTAGCCTGCTGCGATTTTGTGTCCGAGAATGAAATCGGACAACATCGGATCCGAGCTGATCCGTGCCCCGATGACATGGGAGCCTATGGACATCGGATCCGAGTTGATCTCGGATCCGATGTCTGCTCTGTGGTTCCTGCCCTCCCTGCTCCTGCCTCCCTGCATCTTCCTCCCCTCCACTTCTGTATCCTGTCCCCCGCTATTCTAACTTCTTCCCTGTCTTAATCCCTATCCTTCTCCCTATTCTATTCCCTCTGTTTGTTAAAAAAAGAAAAAAAATTCCTCCATGAGGATACATTACCTTCCGGCGCCTCCAGGGACTGTCACCATCTGTGCAGAAGGGCCTGTGGTGATGTCAGAGAGCCGATCAGCTGACGTGTCAGGTGACCGGGTCTGTGACATCATCACAGGTCCTTCAGCCACCAGATGGTGACTGTCGCATGAAGCTGTCGGAAGGTAATGTGTCCTCAGGGAGGATTTTTTTTAATTTTTTTACATACTGGAGGGGGAGAGAACAGGGGGGAGGATAGAGGAGAGGGAGAGCCGAGATAGAAGAGGGACAGACAGGGACAGATAGAGAAGAAGCAGGGACAGGCAGGGAGAACAGGATCCACACGGATCCTGCATAGAATCGGTCGGATGGCTATTTGTCATCCAATTGCAGGGATCCATGTGGATCCGTGGCTGTCCGTAGGGATCCTGACAACACACTGATCCCCACGGACAGCCCAAAAACGCAATGTGAAGCCAGCCTAACTAGTGATGAGCAGACCTGTGGATGTTCAGATTTGCCGAATTTAAAGAAAAACGAACAAAAGGTTGGTCCGGAACTCAAACTTGACGTGGGACCCCAAACTCCATACGAGTCAATGGGGGCCAAAATGTCTGTGCTGAAAAATTGTCATAGTTAGGGCCAGGGGATGCAAAAGGATGAAAAATGGGGGGAATTCCCCTGCAAACATAGATAAAGAATAAAGGAAAAAAAAAAATTTGTTTCCTGACATTTGTGATGACCAGCACATGTAAGGCCACGTGCACACGTTGAGTATTTGATGAGCTTTTTACCTCAGGATTTGTAGACAAAACCAGGAGTGGAGCAATCAGAAGAAAAGTATAAGGGTATGTGCGCACTGGCCGGGATATGGTCGGATTAGATGTGTAAACCGCCGGTCGGTTTACATAAATTTCATGTAAATTTATGTTAATCCAAACCGGCGTTTGGATTAACATAGAAACCTATGTAAACCGACACCCGGTGTGCAGACACCGGCGGTTTACACATGCTCATCCGTTGCCAACCCGCTGGGTTCCCAGCGGGTTAGCAAAGAATGAGCATGTTCTATAAACCGGCCGGTTCTGCAGCGGCTGCAAGCAGAATCATGTGCTGCTTCCAGCCGCTGCAGAACCGCCGGCGCTAACCCGCTGGCCACCCGCCCGGCACCCGCCCGTCACCCGCCGCACCTACCCGCCAGGAAGCCGGTGGACGGCTCCGGAGCTTCCTGGCGGGTCCGCCCAGCCGCCGCCGATCAACCCGCCGGCAAGTGCGCACATAGCCTAATAGAAACACGTCACCACTTCTGTATTTAATTATCCACTCCTGGTTTTGGCTACAAATCCTGAGGTAAAAAACTCATCAAATACTCAGTGTGTGCACGTGGCCTAATGCAGACAGCTGCCGGCTGCAACCCTCAACTGTCTACTTTACCTCTACTGGTTGTAAAAAAAAAATAGAGTGGAGCCTATAATTTGTTTTGTTTATTATTATTAAAATAATTAAATTCATCAGTCTGGGAAGGGCAATGGTTATTTGACCTTTCCCAGCCTAAATATATCAGCGCTCCCATCCCCCCCAAAAGTGGCGCATCCATTAGGCAAGAAAATTCTGAGGACCGCTTTACACACACCAACTTCTGTGTCCAACTTCTGAACAGATCTCTGGTTGCAGTGAAATCATGGACACATTGTTCCATTTGTACACAGCCACAAAATGGAGCAATGTGTCCATGATTTCACTGCAACCAGAGATCTGTTCAGAAGTTGGTCACAGATATCTGTGTGTGTAAAGCGGCCCTGAAGCTTTGCCCAGCTCTTCTCGATTGCCATGGTGCGTTGGAAATTGGGGTAATATGTCAATGGGGTTGATATCAGCTGGCATCAAGCCCTGATGCTAATAATGGATAGGCATCTATCAGACACCTCCATTGCTAACCTCGTAAGCTAAAAACACACACCCGTTGGCAGTGATCTCTGGGTTCTTGTTCTGGAAAAGTTCTCAGAACAAGGCTCCAGAGTTCACTTCCGGTAGTTAGTATATACGGAATTTCTCATGATCATGCGACACTACTTTTTGGATAACATCGGAAGTTCCAGGATTTACTTTGAAATAATAAATTGGTGAACAAGGGAGTGTGGGGCAGTCTTTATTCAAATAAACCTCTTTTTTTCTTTTTTCTTTTAAACTGCCAGGCTAGTAATGGATATGTCTGATAGATGCCTGTATTGAATTAAAAAACAAAACCACACACTATAGTGTTTTAAATTTCTCTTCCCCCTTACTTTCTGTGTATACTTGTTGTAAAACTCCAATCTATCAAAATATAAAATTAACTAACCCAACTGGACAGATGTGTTCATTTTTTTTAATTGGGGAGAGATTTGTGCATTGACAGTGCGGTGACGGCCACACCATGGGGTGTGTTGGGCTGCTGTGCGTGTGACCTAGTAGTCCATTAATGGCAATCACCAAGCGATAAAGCCTTTAGTGTACTTAAACATTTTGTGCACAGCCTGAGAAGGGATGCACAGTTTTTGTCTTTTAACCTCTGCAGCATGCTGCCCTCAGCTTATATAGCAAAAACCTGCTAAGATTCCCTTTAAATGGCTACTTATCATAACTGGACCTTGGCTATAGCTGTTAGAGACAGATTCTGGCTATTTAATACATCCCAGCATGGATATACAGTTATGCCCATATGCATAAAGGGTTAAAGGTTGAGGTAGCCATTAATGTTTTGCTATACACATCCATTTATTTCATAGCTGCAGTTTCTCTACTCCCAAAGTTCCTAGTTTAAAGTACTTAGGCCAGCATATGTCTCCTTTCGAGGTTCCTGGTAGGCTGGTTGTTCCTTCTCTTCTCTTTTTTTTTTTCCCCCCTTCTCCCCCTTTCTCCTCTGGCTGATTACTGGGTTATTCTCCTCTCTTGGTGCTGTACTCTATAGGTCTTAGTGGGGACTGTGGTGGATAGTTTCTCCTTTGTAGCAGCAGCATCCTGGCTTTGGTTAAGTGGACAAGCGGTGGGGTGGGGTGAAGGAGCGTTTATGGGAGGAGGCTCTTTGTTACCCAGTGAGCTGACCATTCCTCAGAGAACCTAGCCAGCTCACATTTGCTGCTGTATTGTGTCTTTGCTCTCCTGTACCTTTGCAGAGTTTGAGAGTTCTATATCTGTTGGTAAACCATGTCTGTGATGGCATCTGGTTGAACTGGCGGTTCAGCGTGGTAAGGGGGGGAATTTCTCCTCTCACCACACCCTCCTCAATCATATAATTTTTTGTTTGTTTGTTTCTGCTTATACATATTGGTGGTTTGTTTATACAGATATGACAATGCCCCTAGGAAATCCAGTCACAAATGTCAGAATAGGGAATGCACAGAAAGAAGCTGCCAATCTCCTATATTTACCCTTTGTCAGCTGTATGTGGATAAGGTTATGGTGGAAGACACTTCAGAGTATTTTCCTTCTGTGTGAGGAAAGTAGGGCTTTTCTTGGTAGTTCCTCAGAAAAGCATCTTTACCTGTTGGGTTCATCTTTTCAACCTATCACTCACCACCGCCACCTTCCCCTCAGCCTTCAAACACGCCTTGATCACACCCATCCTCAAAAAACCCTCCCTCGATCCCACAACTGTCTCCAACTACCGCCCTATATCTCTCCTCCCTTTCGCCTCTAAACTACTTGAACAGCATGTCCACTCTGAGCTGACCTCTTACCTCTCCTCCTGCTCCCTCTTTGACCGCCTGCAATCTGGCTTCTGACCCCTTCACTCCACTGAAACAGCCCTGACCAAAGACACAAATGACCTACTGACTGCCAAAAGCAAGCGCCACTACTCTGTTCTCCTCCTCCTCGACCTGTCAGCCGCCTTCGACACTGTTGACCACTCCCTTCTACTACAGATCCTGGAATCTCTTGGCATCACTGACCTTGCCCTCTCTTGGATCTTCTCATACTTAACGGACCGCACCTTCAGCGTCACCCAGTCCCACACATCCTCCTCGCCCTACCCCCTATCTGTCGGGGTCCCCCAGGGCTCGGTTCTTGGACCAGTACTGTTCTCAATCTACACTCTTGGCCTAGGGCAACTCATTGAGTCCCATGGCCTCCAATATCAGCTCTACGCCGACGACACCCAAATCTACCTGACTGGTCCTGACATCGCCTCCCTTCTATCCAAAATTCCACACTGCCTGTCCGCCATCTCATCCTTCTTCTCTGCTCGCTTCCTTAAACTGAACATGGACAAAACCGAGTTCATAGTCTTCCCCCCAAGACGCTCCCCCTCACTACCTGACCTATCCATCGTCGTCAACGACTGCTCTCTCTCTCCAGTCCCCCAAGCCAAGTGCCTCGGGGTTATCCTTGACTCTTCCCTCTCCTTCAAGCCCCACATCCAGGCCCTCGCCACCTCCTGCCGACTCCAGCTCAAAAACATCTATAGGATTCGCACTTTCCTTGACCACGACACTGCTAAAACCCTTATTCACGCTCTCATAATCTCCCGCCTCGATTACTGCAACATCCTGCTCACCGGCCTCCCCGATACCTCCCTTGCACCTCTCCAATCTATCTTGAACTCCGCTGCCCGCCTAATCCATCTGTCTCCCCGTTACTCCCCTGTCTCCCCCCTCTGCCAAGCCCTTCACTGGCTCCCTACTTCCCAGAGATCCCGGTTTAAAACATTAACCATGATATTCAAAGCCATCCACAACCTGTCCCCTCCATACATCTCTGACATGGTCTCCTGATAACCTACCCTCACGCAACCTGCGATCCTCCCAAGAGCTTCTCCTCTACTTCCCCCTCATCTCCTCTTCGCACAACCGCATACAGGATTTCTCCCGTCCTTCACCCAGACTCTGGAACTCACTGCCCCAACACATCAGACATTCTCCTACCCTGGGAACCTTCAAAAGAAACCTGAAGACCCACCTGTTCTGCCAAGCCTACCACTTGCAATAAGACCCGGTCCACCACACCGCCTCATGACTGGAATTTCCCCCTCCTAATGTATCCCCACCCACCCCTCGTAGACTGTGAGCCTTTGTGGACAGGATTTCTCCCCTCTTGTTTCTGTACAACCGAACTGTCAGCATTTATTGTTACTTGTATTGTTACTATGTTACTTGTCCTAGTCTGCCCTTTTTAGCATGTAAAGCGCCATGGAATATAATGGCGCTATATAAATAAATAATAATAATAATAATAATAATTTCTGAAATTGAGGATGGTAGGTATATGTATAGATACTATAGGTGTCTAACCCTGAGGAATAGGATTTGGGGAGACAATTATTCCAGGCTAAACGTATTGATACTTTACTAAAAGATGTAAGGGTCCATCTGGTTTTAGACCAACATTTTCTCTTCACTTCCAAGAATTGTCCAGCGAGTTGAGTAAAATTGCACCTTGAGTTCTTTATAAAATTTCCATTTATTGGTATTCGGGTAAAAACAGGTTTCTTAAACTGACCTGCATGTTTTTACATGTTATCATGTCTTCAGGCAGCATGTTTCGGCTAGCATGATCAGATCATGAGTAAAGCTACAAACTAGCCCAAACATGTTGCCTAAAGACATGTAAAAACACACAGGTCAGTTTATCATGTTAAGAAACCTGTTTTTACCTGAATACCAATAAATGGAAATTTTATAAAGAACTCAAGGTGCAATTTTACTCAACTCGCTGGACAATTCTTGGAAGTGATTTGAAAGCTACAGGCCCGCTGGAGTCCATGCTGAGAGGGAGGAAAACTGGAGAGAGAAGTCCGGTGAGAGGACCCTTTTATTTTCTTAATGTAATGAAAAACATTTTCTCCTCCACTCCCATATGTTTGAGGGTTTTAAGTCTTGAATATATTCCTAGAGATAAAAACATTTAAGGGCCCCGTTACATGTAGCGACGCTCCAGCAATCCTGACAACGATACGACCTGGTAGGGATCGCTGGTGCATCGCTATGTGGTCTCTAGTGAGATGTCAAACAGTCAGCCCTCACCAGCGACGGAGCAACGATACGCAACGATACTGCGGTCGTTGGGACCCTGTCACTCTCGGGCATAGTATTGAGATCGTTGGTCGTTGTCCCTGTCAAACACAGCGATACACGCTGCCCAGTGGGAGCCCGACGACCAAAAAATGATCCAGAACAGTTTGTAACGATCAGCGATCTCACAGCGGAGGCCTGATCGCTGCTACGTGTCACACAAAAGCGAGATCGCTGTTACGTCACAAAACCTGTGACGTTGCAGCGATATCGCTAGCGATATCGTTGTGTGTGGAGTACCCCTGAGGCTCCCATTGGAAGGTAGAGAAGAATCTGATTAGAGTCTATTTTTATTAGGGCCTTTTCACATCAGCAGTAAGCGCTGATAGTGGCAGTTGCGGTTAAAAAACCACAACTGCCGCGGTTACCACATAACAGCCGCACTTGTGGCAAGCCCCATGCAATGTCTATGGGGCTTGCGGTAAGTGTACGGCAAGTGTGGTTTCGGCACTTGCGGCAGGTGCGGCTGCGAAAAAACGTGGCTGACCGCGTTTTTTTTTTTTTGCGCCTGCATCTGCCGCAAGTGCTGGAACCACAACTACACCGCACTTGCCGCACCTGCTGCAAGCCCCATAGACATTGCATGGGGCTTGCTACAGGTGAACCGCAAGTGCGGCAGTTAGGCCCCTTTCACATCAGCAGTTTTTTTAAATCGCGGCAGATGCGGTGAAAAAACCGCATCTGCCGCGATTACCGCATAACCGCGACACTTGCGGCACAGTTGCGGCAAGCCCAGTCTATGCGGGCTTGCGGCAGGTGCGGCAAGTGCGGTATCGGCACTTGCGGCAGGTGCGGCCGCAAAAAGACCACGGCTGACCGCGTTTTTTTTCGCGGCCGCACCTACCGCAAGTGCCGAAACCGCACTTGCCGCACACTTACCGCAAGCCCCATAGACATTGCATGGGGCTTACCGCAACTGTGCCGCAAGTGTCGCGGTTATGCGGTAATCGTGGCATCTGCCGCGATTTAAAAAACCGCTGATGTGAAAGGGGCCTTATGCGGTAACCACGGCAGATGCATTTTTTTTCACCGCAACTGCCTCGATCAGCGCTTACCGCTGATGTGAAAGGGGCCTTATTCTGTCAAACATAACCATTTGATGAATCAAAGGAGGCATAGGAGAGAGCCCCTAAAATTAATACCCTGTATTAAGTTTCCAAGAGAATGAGCTCTTCTATTTGAGCATATAGGTTGCTTGATGTTTCCTATAAATAAGAGAGCTGATATACCAGAAAAAAAATTGGATTTGGGGAGGGATTGGTCTAGTGTTCCTTGATGTGAATGGTTCCCTTTATTAAAGATGTTCAGCTTACTTCATCAGCTAATTGGCAGTATTTGTTTCAATAGTGTCATTACGTTTACTGTGCTAGGCATCTGTTAAGATTTCCTATCCCTTCTCCAAGTCCTGATATTTTATGCAAAATATATGAAGGAAACAACACGTCTGTATTAATTTAAACTAGTCCTTTTTCCTAAGGCATGATGGGATGAAGTCAGTCATGGGTTTAAACCTTTTTTATGTAATGTCTTTACTATTTAACTTGGCAGTTCAGTTACATAACATAAACTGTACTCTAACCAATCTCATGTTCAGAGCCTCTGATTATCTTTTCTTCTTTTTCATAAACCTCACTGTTACTAAGGTTTTCATCTGAATGTGTGGCACTTGTGGTCTGATTGCCTATATTCAGACATTCTACCTGCAGTGCCCTTAAAGAGGACCTGTCGCCAACCATCCATGCTGATCTAATTACATCACTGAATGCAGCATGTCTGCTGCATTCAGGCAAGGGGTCCCCCATCCCTTGAGCCCGCCTGTACCCCGAGATAACTGCGTTTGAACACTTACATACTGGAGCCGGATAGGAGGGGTCTAATGGCTGGAGCCACTTCCCTCACAGGGCAGCTTCACGCCCCCTGTATCTGTTATCCGCCCGCCACCTCCTCCCTCGTGCCACTCATTCTCTCCCTCCCTCGTCTGTTTCATGCCACATAGCGAGAGATCGCTTGTTGTGGTGCTGGCTGCCTTGCCCTGCCTCTTGCGGTGACATCATCGCTTATACCCGCCCTGCTCCATGGTTAACCTGGAGCAGGGCGGGTATAAGCGTGATGTCACCGCAAGAGGCGGGGTGACCACCCTACTGCCGTGATTT
Source organism: Allobates femoralis (assembly GCA_033576535.1). Lineage (NCBI taxonomy): Eukaryota > Metazoa > Chordata > Amphibia > Anura > Aromobatidae > Allobates > Allobates femoralis. Next base: position 224,295,772 of record JARQOC010000004.1, on the reverse strand, counting down.
CACCGCCTTTCCTCGCCCTGCCCCATGGTTAACATGGAGCAGGGCGGGCATAAGCAGTGACATCACCGCAGGAGGCAGGGCAATGCGGCCAGCACCGCAACAGGCGTTCTCTCGCTGTGTGACATGAAGCAGGCGAGGGAGGGAGAGAATGAGTGGCATGAGGGAGGCAGCTGCGGGCGGATAACATACAGGGGGCGTGAAACTGCCCTGTGAGGGAAGTGGCTCCAGCCACTAGACCCCTCCTATCCTGCTCCAGTATGTAAATTTTCAAACTCCGTTATCTCGATGTACAGGGGGGCTCATGGGATAGGGACCACTTGCCTGAATGCAGCAGACATGCTGCATTCAGTGCTGTAATTAGATCACCATACATGGTTGGTGACAGGTCCTTTTTAATACCAATGCTCGAGTACATGGCATTGCATGCTGACCACTGGAGGCAGCTATGTGGTGACTGATGTTTGTCCAAAGGTAAGCCAACTGTCAGTTCTTACGTAGTGTCAGATCCACTTCTCATACTTCCCATGTAGATCTCTACAGTGTATACTCTGTAATAAGCTGTACAGATCAATGTAGTACCTTCAGTGTACTACACAGCTCCCTTTGCTGGAGGTAAACTGGCAATACACAGATAAGCTGTAGTGTGCAAGCTGTGCAGGCCTTGCAACCCCCCCAACTTTATAAGGCCGAATTCGGTGTGTGGAGCTGTAGATGGATCTCCCTGACAACCAGCATATGTCATGTTTAGAAAGAGCCTAGTGGAGGCATCTTCTGGAGGGTTTTTGAAAGGGTTTCTTCCAGATTTCATTTATGAAGTATACTTGAAAGTTTATTATCACTTGCTTTACATCATGGGCGTACCCAGCGTGGGGCAGGGGGGGTGGGGGGAAGCTGCCCTTCTTCCCCCCCCCCCCCCCCTGAAGCCTGGCGGCTCCATTCTCCCTCCACGCAGGGGTGCACCTATCATATGAGACCACCTAAATAGGTTGCCTCGGGCAGCGGTAACCAGAGGGCGACATCAGCGGAGGGCACCTGCTGCTAGCGCCGGTTCCCCACAGATGCCGCTCCCGCTTCTGTAGTGTGGCTGGCAGCCACTGTCTGCCACTCTGCATATCAGGGCATCGGAGAGTGATGGCGTCATCACCGAGCGCCGGTGCTGCCCGGGTCCTGCAGTGCGGCAGACACGCTGGGGAGACCGGAGCTGCGAGCAGACAGCATCGAGAACCGAGGAGAGTGGTGACTGAGTATTTACATTTTTTTTTTTTAATGTGTCCAGTGATGGGAGATAATGTGTACATGGGTATGTAATGGGGGTGCATTATATGTTATGGAGCCCTATGGGGGTGCATTATATGTTATGGAGCCCTATGGGGGTGCATTATATGTGATGGGAGTCATATGGGGGTGCATTATAAGTGATGGAGCCCTATGGGGTGCATTATATGTGATGGGAGTCCTATGGGGGTGCATTATACGATGGGAGTCCTATGGGGGTGCATTATAAGTGATGGGAGTCCTATGGGGGAGCATTATATGTGATGGGAGTCCTATGGAGGAGCATTATATGTGATGGAGTCCTATGGGGGTGCATTATATGTGATGGGAGTCCTATGGGGGTGCATTATATGTGATGGGAGTCCTATGGGGGTGCATTATATGTGATGGGAGTCCTATGGGGGTGCATTATATGTGATGGGAGTCGTATGGATAGGTGCATTATATGTGATGGGAGTCGTATGGATGGGTGCATTATATGTGATGGGAGTCGTATGGATGGGTGCATTATATGTGATGGGAGTCGTATGGATGGGTGCATTATATTGTATGGAGTCGTATGGATGGGTGCATTATATTGTATGGAGTCGTATGGAGGGGTGTATTGTATTGTATGGAGTACTATGGGGGTGCATTGTATTGTATGGAGTACTATGGTGGTGCATTGTATTGTATGGAGTACTATGGGGGTGTATTATATGTTATGGAGTCCTATGGTGGTGTGCATTATACTGTATGGCGTACTATGGGGGTGCATTATACTATATGGAGGATTATATGGAGCCAATTATACTATATGGAAGCAATTATAATATTTGGGGGGCTCTGTGGGGCATGATAATACTTGGAGGGCTATTTGAGGGCTGTGTTTGGCGCCATTATACTGTGAAGAGGTGTAGGGTCCATTACACTATATGGAGGGCTGTGTGTGGGTCACAGTTGGGGATCATACTGTGTCGGGGTAGTTGAAGGGGGTACAGTAGGGTCTACATTCTGTGTGTGTGTGAAGGAATTCACAGTGGGGGATCATAAAGTGTTTGGGGGGCACTTTTGTTGGGATCACACTTTATAGGGGCAATGAAAGGGAAATCTGGGGGCTCCAATAGGAGGAAAAGTACTTTGTAACAACTGCAAACTTGAGAGATATGTACCCCAGCCAAATATTTTTTCTTTTTTTGGGAGGGAAGGGGGGCAATTGGAACTTCTACAATGAGGTCCCATGGTTTCTATGTACACCCCTGGTGCAGGATGCATTGTCCCTCTGCTTACACACCACGCCTATTGCTGCCCCGGTTGCCGCCATCATTGTGTGTCTTTATGCTTGTACCAAGCCTGCCATTGCCATTAATGTTCCTTGGTCTGGATTCTTCTGTGAAGTTCTTGTATATGTGTGATGGTACTGACGCACTTGTATTTGGGGGGAGGAGGGACACCACTTTCAAGTTCGCCTCAGGCAGCAGAGAGGCTAGGTTCACCACTGCCTCCTCATTGGATTTCAGCATGCCTCGCTTGGCGTCAGCATTCCTTTTGTTGTTTCCTCCTCTTTTTGAAATTCCCGCATCCTCTGGTACTCTGACGCGTGGCCAGAATGTCATATCCGGTGCATTGTGGGGGCTGATCACGTGTTCGGCCCTGCTTCAATATGCGCACTGCGCATGTGCCGGAGCCTGGCCGTACATGTAATCAGCTCCCATAATGCACCCGGTTGAATATGACGTTCCCGGACGCACCTCAGAGTACCACAGGAGGCGGGATTGATCATGGCTTGCCCCCCCCCCCCCCCCCTCCGTTTTGATCCTGTGTACACCCATGCTTTACATTATTATTAAATACATATATAAACAGCCGTTACACTTTAAAAAGGACCAACCAGCAAGTTTTAGGGCTATAAAGTGAGGCCTCTACCTTACAAACTCTGGGATACTGAGTGCAATCATACCTTTACTTCAATGATCCCATGTATGATTGCTGAGATAAATGTTATAGAAGTCCTTAGAACGTGCTCAGCAGGGAGACGGAGTGTGCAGCAACTGGCATAAGAGGGGCTGGGTTTCTATGTATTACTGCCCTGTCTTCTTTAAGCCAACCCTCCCTCTCTCCCTCCAACTCCCTGCTTGACTGTGATGGTCACAAGCAGGAGAAGTCCCCCCCTTCCCCCCTCAAGTCTTACACACCCTGATTTATCTCCTCTTACAGATCTGGACAGAAACCTGCTATTGTCATCACAGATCACAGATGACAAATCACAGATTGAGATCTGTCTATGGAGCATGCTGGGAGTTGTTGCAGATCCAGAGACACCCAGCATGCACCATCGCACAGTCTGCAGATCCAGAGACACAACTCTCAGCATGTTCCATCACACATTCAGCAGATACAGAGAAACTGCAACCTCCAGCATGCTCCATCGCACAGTCTGCAGATACAGACACTACAACCCCCAGTATGCTCCATCGCACAGTCTGCAGATACAGACACTACAACCCCCAGTATGCTCCATCGCACAGTCTCCAGATCTATATATATATTATTACAGTAATTAGAGAATCAATGTAAAAAATACAATAATTATAGGGAACCTGTCACCAGGTTTTTGCAACCTAATCTGAGAATAGCATAATATAGGACCCGAGGTCCTGATTCCAGCGATGTGTCACTAACTGTGCTGCTCAGTGTAGTTTTGATAATCTCCAGCTGATTAAACAGTAATTTTATCATTAGCAGTCTACTTGGTCTGCTGCCAGGTAGTCTGGCATATTCACAGACTGCTAAATCTGCAACAGAGCAAACACTCATTTTATCAAAATGACAGCAAGCAGCTCAGTAAGGCTGGCTTCACACTTGCGTTTGTGTCTGCATGCGCAGGGCATGCAGACGCAAATGCAGTGCAACGCAGCACATGCTTATGTGAATGCAGCGGAGAATCTCCGAATGCGTTCACATTAGTATGGTGCCCGGGCAGCCAATCAGCTGTCTCGGGGGCGGTCGGGAGGAGGAGATCAGCGGCAGAAATCTCCTCCTCCCATCCACAGCTGATCTCCCGCCGGAGTCAGTGGAGAGAAACAGCTGATCTGACAGCTGTTTAAATCTCCTGCGCTGACACCGAATGGGGTGATATCCGTGCAGGAGATAAGACACAGCTGATTGCTTCTTCAAATCTCCCGCGCCGACATCACCTATTCGGTGTCAGCGTGGGAGATTTAAACAGCTGTCAGATCAGCTGTTTCTCCCCGCTCTCCCCGCTGACAATTGCGGGAGAGCAGCGGCAGCTGTAGCTGATCTCCCGGTGGCCGCTGGTGATCACCGGCTCCCATCTGGAGAGATTTCAATGAGATCTGCAGCATTCTCCTGCGCTGTCATGCAGAGGACACTGCTGATTCATTGAGATCCATGCATTTTTTTGTGCGCTCGCGGGCGCTTGCGGATAAAACAATTGCCCGCAAACGCACAAAAAATGCAACATGATGCATTTGGAGTGCGGTCGGAGGGCGCATAAATTATGCGCATCCGAACGCAAATGCGGGCAAACACAGCCATATGCAGGCACATGCGTTTCCATGTTAAACATAGGAACGCATGTGCACAAGCGTATTGCTGCGTTCGGTGCGCTGCGTTCAAAACGCAAATGTGAAGGCACCCTAAGTGACACATCGCTGGAATCGGGGTCTCTATTTCTACATTATGCTGCTCTCAGATGGGATAGCAAAAACCTGACAGGTGCCCTTTAAAGCAGAGGTACAATGTAAAAAAATACAATACAATAATTACAACAAAAATAAAGGTGATCCTGCTCAAAAGAGCATACAATCTACAACTAGATAGGGGTTACACAAAGTACAGGGGCTTATTACAATGATGGTCCAGGCATCTTGAGGAACAAGGAGGATAGAAAAAAAATCACATGAATGGTCACCTGCCAATCTGTGTAGAGCTTTTTGGGTTTGGTGGAGTTTGAAGGAGAGTTTTATGTCCAGAGAAATAGTGAATGGGCTATATACAGTATAAAGGACTTCTGTTGGGCGCATGATAGGCCCCCTTAAAAAGATGTGTTTTTAGGGAGCTTCTGAAGCTATGTACCGTAAATACTCGAGTATAAGCCGAGTTTTTCAGCACAATTTTTGTGCTAAAAAGTGCCCCCCTCGGCTTATACTCAAGTCACTCGGTATATGCTTGGGGGGGCTGTGACTGGGGGCTGGAGGAGGCTGGAGGGGGCTGCAGTGATTGCGGGAGGTCACGTGGGGCCGCCTCATTAGTGTAATGAATATGCACGGCATCCCCCTGTCCATCAGCGGCGGGGGGAGCGGTGCATATTGCACTACACAGCCCCCCCATCCGTGATCTACAGCCCCCCCTCCTTAGTATCTGTCCCCCAGGCTGCGGCACACATTAAAATAACAAACATTTCATACATCACCTTTCCGGCGACCCCTGGCTGGCAGCGCCGCGTCCTCCGGTCCCTGCTTCTTCCTGCTTGTGCCGGTGTCATGTGACCGGGCGTAGCAGATGACGTCATCTGCTGCGCCCTGGGGGACAGATACTTAGGAGGGGGCTGTATCACCGATGGGGGCGATATGCTGAAGGGCCTATATACCACTGCTGGGGGCTGTATATACTGCTGGGCCTGATTACTGGGGCCCTGTATATTACTGCTGGGGCCCTGTATATTACTGCTGGGGGCCCTGTATATTACTGCTGGGGGCCCTGTATATTACTGCTGGGGGCCCTGTATATTACTGCTGGGCCTTATATTGCGGGGGCCCTGTATATTACTGCTGGGGGCCCTGTATATTACTGCTGGGGGCCCTGTATATTACTGCTGGGGGCCCTGTATATTACTGCTGGGGGGCCCTGTATATTACTGCTGGGGGGCCCTGTATATTACTGCTGGGGGGCCCTGTATATTACTGCTGGGGGGCCCTGTATATTACTGCTGGGGGGCCCTGTATATTACTGCTGGGGGGCCCTGTATATTACTGCTGGGGGGCCCTGTATATTACTGCTGGGGGCCTGTATATATGCTGGGGGCCCTGTATATTACTGCTGGGGGCCCTGTATATTACTGCTGGGGGCCCTGTATATTACTGCTGGGGCCCTGTATATTACTGCTGGGGCCCTGTATATTACTGCTGGGGCCCCATGTATCAGGTCTGCGTATCCAACATGTGACCAGGATAGTCTTTATACTCCTATATGTACGCCCCCTGATGAAGGAGGACCGATATGCGCATTGGGGCACACGGACTCGGGTGCTAGGACGCCACTACTGATTCTCCCTTGTTACTTTCAAGGTAAACCTAATTATGTGGTTAACACATTAACCCTGTAATGACTGCTCCTCTGATTGGCCTATGGAGAGTAGATGGTTATAACATTACTAGCTGTGAGCCCGATGCAAATGCATCGGGATTCTAGAACGTGCATTAATTTGATTATAGTAGATAGCTATTTTTTATTTTATTATTTATTTTGTTTTGTTTTTTTTACAATTTTTATTATTATTAAATTTTTTTATTATTTGTTATTTTAATTGAATTTATTTGTATTAAAATTATTTTATTTTATTTAAAAACCGCATCTGCGGCGCGGTTGCGGTAATCCCCATACAAAGTATAGGGGGACTTGTGGCAGGTGCGGCAAAACCGCAATTGCCGCACCTGCCGCAAGTCCCCCTATACTTTCTATGGGGATTACCGCAACCGCGCCGCAACTTGCACTTGCGGGCGGTTGCGGTAATCCTTATGGGGATTACCGCTACCGCGCCGCAAGTGCTCGCACTCAGCCAGCGACTCGCAATGCGGCGCGGTTGCGGTAATCCTTATGGGGATTACCGCAACCGCGCCGCAAGTGCTCGCACTCAGCCAGCGACTCGCTGCCGCACCTGCCGCAAGTCCACTTGCGGCGCGATTGCGGTAATCCCCATAGAAAGTATAGGGGGACTTGCGGCAGGTGCGGCGACTGAGGTAGCGACTCGCAATGGCCTCGCGGCCATTGCTTGCGCTACACAGCGACTCCAATGGATCCCCATTGAAAGTATAGAGAGACTTGCGGCAGGTGCGGTTGCTGAGGTAGCGACTCGCAATGGCCTCGCGGCCATTGCTCGCGCTACCTCAGCGGTACATCGCTAATTTTGTGTCAGCCACAGGATTTTCGCGGGCAAACCTGCAAGTGTAGCGACTCGCAATGGCCTCGCGGCCATTGCTCGCGCTACACAGTGAGTCGCAATAGATCCCCATTGAAAGTATAGGGGGAGTTGCGACAGGTGCGGCGACTGAGGTAGCGACTCGCAATGGCCTCGCGGCCATTGCTCGCGCTACCTCAGCGGTAAATCGCTAAGTTTGTGGCCGAGCCTCTGGTTCTATTTTCGGCCAGCGACTCGCAATGGCCGCTTCGCGGCCATTGCTCGCGCATGGTGACGTCACAGTGTGACATAGCCACGGCGTTTTCGGGGGCCGACACGATTTTGCCTACGGCAATTATAGAGTAGATATATACTGTAGTATTATGATGTGGTAGGGTATGAGTAATCCCCTTGGCAGGGAGTTACCTGTTTGATGTATCTACTTGTGTTTTATACACCTATTAATGTTGCATGCACACTAACTCTGTATTGATTGGGGGAGGGTGTTCATAGCACTAGTTACTGTAGTGCTATGAGGCAGTAGGGTATATAATTACCATCTTGGCATGGAATCCTCTGCTACCTCATTGGTGTACCCACTTGTGTTGTTTTGCATTATAACCCTATATTTATTGCCCCGCTGCTACACCCATAGGTATGAGTAGTCTATAACATTATATATTTATGTAGTGTCATTAGGTTGTGAAGGGTTGATTAAGATTACCTTGTTTGATATAATACTAACCTTGGGAGGATACAGTATCCTATTGGAATGAGCATGTCACTTTACCATGTACTCCCTGAGTGTGTGTATGATCGCAACCATACTTAAAGGCAACATAGTTGGAAACAGTATTATATGGTGTAAATACTTGATACATTAATCGTTTGATGTATATAATATCATGTGACCTCTGCCACATTATTGTATAATAGTCCGAATACCCTGTTACCGTGGTTGTACAGCACTATTGCACTTTATTCTGCACCTTAAATAAAAATGAATTTATTATTATTCATGTGTTGTGTCGCATAGTTTGTTGATTTCATTGTGGGTATTGCGACCACCGAATATTGATTGTCCGTGTACAGTTTGGGGATATTATATATTCCTAAAAATGTGTATGAGAGTTGTTTGGAGTTTTCTATATACTCCTATATGTAAATGAAAGTTCTCATTATGGCAGAAGTGGTGATCTTTAATACCATAAAGTATTGATTCTGACAGTATATTGAAAAATTCTATAACTTTTTTCATTCCACAATAAATGACCTTTATTTTAAAAATTGGCATGGTCTCAAGCCAATGACCATGGGACATTGGATAACAGGGTTATATTGTTCTCCTAGCAAAGAGGTCCATAACCTTTCTGACCTTGAGAGCCACATTCAGCTCAGAGTCACAGGCTACATCCGCTTCTCACCCCCACACAGTACTGACACCCAAAGCCCCCAGTACTGGAATAATGACAGAAAAAGCTTTTCCACAGAAATAACACTGAGACATTATACCAAGATCCAGGAGTTCCTATGTTGCCCCCCCCTGCCCCTTTAGATCTGCTCTTTTGTGTATAGCTAGTCATAAAAGTTACCATCTGGAGACCTGCTCTGCTTAGCTGTTAGCTAGACCTGATGCTTATGTACCAAGCGGGAAGAGAGTCAGGAGCCACGCTCCATCGCTGGCCCATGAGCCACATGTGGTTCCCGAGCTACAGATTGGAGGCACATGTTCTAGCCCAAGTGAACGAATGTGTAGGCTACGTATTAATACCTGACCACAGTGTTTTACATGATCTTTTTAAGACTTTCAAGCTAGAAATGTCCTCTATATATCCTAATATACGGCTGGGGAACTCCAGGCCTCCAGTCTCCAACAGGTCATGTTTTCAGGATTTCCTTAGTATTGCACAAAGTGTTAATCATCACCAATCAGGTGATTATATTCTCACCGGTGCAATACTAAGGAAATAGTGAAAACATGACCTGTTGGCACCCCTCAAGGCTTGGAGCTCCCCACCCATGTCCTAAAAAGGCTTATGGAATTGGGGAGCTCTGATAAGACCACTTTTATTATCCCTTCATGTTTTTTTTTTTTTTTTCTTACCTTTTACTTAGTGACTATTGAACCATACTCTGTGACCCACTTTGTTCATTTAAAAACTAACCAGATATCTGTTTGACCTTTTCACCCTAAGGGTACCATCACACGTCGCGATATCGCAGATACGATGTGTTTTTTGAGGTGTGGCGACGATGTCCAAACGATATTGTAGCGTGTGACTCCTAGATACGACGATGATAATGCGTTGTATCTCTCATCACAGATTTGAGTACATGGTCTCAAATATGCCGATTTCCGACCGTACGATGTGCTGCATCGTGCTGTGTGACACCTGTGTGACGAACTGATTGACGATTTCACCTATTCCTGACACTGGCTGCTCGTGATCGCAGAGTACTGCCAACCATCACTGGCGCGTTGCCAAATTGAACATCGGAAACAACATCTTTGCTTGTGACACCGCACAAGTGATATCGCAGAATTGTACAAACGATCTCGATCACGTGATTTTCCAGCCGTGATCGAGATTGAAGCGTGTAACGGTATGTGCACATGGCGTCTTCATACTGGAAGGAAGCCACTTGAAAAAGCCCAAAAGATTGTAAAATAGTATGCATACATTCACTGCAATGTCAAAACTACATGTTCATGTTTCTTCTTCTTTTTTTTTTTGGCTACTTTTTAACCTACTCAGGCTTTGGGAGCCTGTGAAGTAACTGTTCTTCAGGTGGCTTCTGTTGGAAAGTCCATTTAAAGAGCACATATGCTTATACAATAACATTACACAAATTGCAATGTATTTTATTGGGATTTTACGTAATGTACCAACACTAAGTAGCAAGTATTTGGGAAGAGTTACGGTAAGTAAATTATATATTTTTTTCCAAAATACTGTAATTTAAAAACCTTAATCTGAAAATTGTGATGTGCATTTATATTCAGCCCCTGTAGTCTGTTACCCTAAATAAACCCTATATAACATCCTGAATGATCAATAACTTCCAGAAGTTGCATAATTAGTACATTGAGTCCACTTGTGTTTAAAGCATCACTTCAGTATTGTTTTATTTATTTTTTTTAATTGCACCAGTGGAGTGGTGCTTTAAATGTAAGGCTGGTTTCACACCGCAGTTTTTTTCCTGATCAGGTTCGATCAGGTTTGTGTGTCAAAAGCAGGAGTGTCTCCAAAACTCAGAACAGGTGTCAATCTTTCAATTATAGGTTTTCTCTGCAAGTTCCTCTCCTGGTTCCTCTCCTGGTTTTGGCATACAAACCTGATGGAACCTGATCAGGAAAAAAACTGCAGTGTGAAACCAGCCTTAGTCCCCTGACCGGTGTCTGATACTCTACCTGTGGCAACATCACCTTTTTCCAGCAGTACTTCTAGAGCAGTCTCCATGGATTTATCACTTGCCGGCAGCTCCAGTGTTTCATGGAATGTGCCAGAGATCACAAATCATTTTAACAACTCTGAGATCCTGATTCTAGCCTTGCTCTGGCTCACAAAAAGATGCATTGGGAGCTCCAGAGTTCTGGCCAGTCAAAGGTTACGAGCACAAGACGATGCCACAAGAGTGGCATCGGTAAGATGAGAAGATGCAGGAAGGTGAGTATATGACTGGTGGGGGGGCTTACATTTAAAGCATACTTTTAATTTATTCACGTCGTTTATTTATGTCGCTGTGTGTGACGGGTACCAACGATCAGCTCGCTGATCGTTGATCATTGGTTTATGGTCAGGACCATAAATCTGTCGTTGGTCGTCCGCTGGTCAGCACGCATCGGCGTGTGTGACAGGGGCCAAATGACCAGCGATAAGCAGAGCAGGCTGGTAACCATGGTAAACCACGGGTATCTAGGCAGCGCCTAGTTACCCGATATATACCCTGGTTACCAGCCTTCTCCGCTTACAGGCTGGTATCCAAGGTACACAGCGGGTAACTAGGGACAGCTAGTAACTAGGAATACCAGCTTGTAAGCGGAGAGGGCTAGTAACCAGGACATACAACGGGTAACTAGGCGCTGCGCGCTACCTAGGTGCCCACTGTTTACCATGGTTACAGCCTGCTCCTGCTTACCGCAGCCTGGCAGCGGGAGCTAGACATCGTGGAAAGAATATTTTATTCTTTTCCATGATGTCACTGGTCGCTGGTGAGTCTGCCTGTGTGACAGCTCATCCGCGATCAGATACCGATCAGCTAGTCATGTCCCAGCGACCCCACCGTTGGTCGGATCGCTGGGACATTGTAGCGTTTAACGGGGCCTTAAGTCATGTAGTGGGCACAGCGAGCATGTGAAAGAAGGTGCTCTGGTCAGATGAGGCCAAAATAGAATTATTTTGGCTAAATGCAAAACACTGTGTTTGGTGGAAAACGAACACTGCACGTCACCATTAAAAATGGCATCATGCTGTGGAGGAGGCGTTTCTTTAGCAGGGGCAAGGAAACTGGTAGGGGATGATGGGAAGATGGATGGAGCTAAATACAGGACAATTCTGGAGGAAAACCTGTTAGAAGGTGCTAAAATTTGAGACTGGAGCGTAGGTTCACCTTCCAGCAGGACAATGACCCTAAACATCTTGCCAGAACTATAATGTAATGGTTTAGATATAAACATATTTGTGTGCGAATGGCCCAGACAAAATCCAGACCTAAATCTCATTGAGAGTCTGTGGCAAGACTTGAAAATTGCTGTTCAGACTCCATCCAATCTCACTGAGCTGTTTTGGAAAGCAGAATGGGCAAACATTTCTTCCTCTATATGTGCAAAGCTGGTACAGACATAACCCAAGAGACTTGCAGCAGTTGCTGCAAAAAGTGGTCCTACAATGACTCGGCAGGAATAACCACAAATTCATGTCACAATTTGCAGATTTATATTTTTAAAATTTTTAAAAGACAATGCATCATTTCATTTCATTTCCACTTTGCAAATACTTGCTATCTAGAGTTGATATATCACATAGAATACAATTTAAGTTCATGTTTGTAACATGAAAAAAAATGCTATGTGTGTATGAATACTTTTTCAAGGTACTGTAATAGCTAGTGCTCTTCATAAGAAATATCCAACTTTAGATAACTATTCTCTTGTATTGTTGTTTAAAGTTTTTTTTTTTTTTTTTAAGAATCTGTCACCATTAGTGATTAGCACTACCACCATGCTTGGTACTTGTAACATGGGAACCCTTCCAGAAAAATGCTTGAGTTCCCCATTGACTTCCATTATACTTGTGTACTTAAGGCGCACCTGTCTGAGCATCCAACTGCTGGTTATGAGTACTGAGCATAGTAGTGCTTGCTCATCAGTAGTCACCCAAATTTATGGTGCCCTACAGCTATCCTGGATGCTGAGGATAAACGTTGTACGGATGGATATTCTTTCCTTGACTTTCATACATTTACCAGACCGTCCCAAGACAACCCCGTAGAGACTTCTTCTCTAAACTCTGTACTCTTATAGGGAAATTGGATGGATAGGAGAGAGACCTAGAGTGCACATGAGAATTTTGACAGTTTCCGGTGAGTTGGGAGGAGTGGGTTTACTAGACCTTTACTATTTTATAGCTACATCTCTGGTCCGATTAGTTGACTGTCAGTAAAGATCTCAATCCAAATGTTGGGTGACACTAGAGCGCCCTCCTCCGCACTCCGAACGCAGCCTGTTGCATTTTTTGTGCGTTTGAGGGAGCTTGTTTTATCTGCAAGCTCCCGCAAGCGCACAAAAAATGCAAGGGAGTCAATGGATCTGCAGTGTCCTCCGCATGACAGCACAGGAGAACACTGCGGATCTCATTGAAATCTCTCCACGGACATCAGCGGGGGCCACTGGGAGATCAGCTGGAGCTGTCGGCAGGGAGAAACAGCTGATTTGACAGCTGTTTAAATCTCCTGTGCCGACATCACCTCTTCGGTGTCGGCGCGGGAGATTTAAACAGCTGTCAGATCAGCTGTTTCTCCCTGCCGACACCGGCGGGAGATCATCAGCAGCCGGGAGAAGGAAATCTCCGCCCCTGATCTCCACCTCCCAGCCGCCGCTGAGACAGCTGATTGGCTGGCCGGCCTGCATACTGATGTGAACGCATGCGGAGATTCTCCGCTGGGTTCACATCAGTATGGCTGTGTTTGTAATGCGTTTGCGTCTGCATACCCTCTGCATGCAGACACAAACGCAAATGTGAAACCAGCCATAGCCTGGTAGACGTAGTGTGGCATCCAGATCCTGGCAGCACATACCGCTTATGAGACAGTTGCCCAAGTGCAAAACAATAGCTATTTAAATACTTTGATAGCTAATATCTCTACAACAGAGAGGTGAAATAAAAACAACAATTTTTTATTCTGTTCTGCAACCACCAGTTACATTGTGTGTCCTGTTCAACATGTAAAATCTGCACAACTCCGGTTGACAAAAATGCATGTGATGAATGGCTGCAGGGAGTATGTCATGTGAGCCCCAGGACAGACAGGCTGCAACAGCGCCAGCACTGATGGTAAGTGAAAGGGATATTGTGCAGGGTAGAAACATACTGATTGAGGAGGATTTGTCAGAGTTGTGGGCAACCCCTTTTAACAAGTAGTGGTCAGGCGTGGACAAAGTTTAATAAATACTCAAATTCTAAATGAGAAAATGTGTATCAGAAGTTTTCTGTTTGATCAAAACATTTCCAAAGTCTTTTTTAAATAGATTTGTCCTTTTGCTAGTGAGTGACAGACCTAATAGTGACACGATGTAATGGTGGGTGTGTGTATATACTTTACAGGTATTTGTGTGTTTTGCTCAAAGAAATTTGTCCAAAGAAATAAAATGCAATTAGTCCTTGTTAATTGTACTGTACAATGTACCGTATATTGCAGTAACCTGTGGAGTGAATCTAAGGACCTTATGACAGAAAAAGTTTTTTTCTGTCCTAGGTGCAATTATCAACCTTAAACTACATCTGCTATGTTTTTGCCCCTGTAGACAACTTATCCAGATCATTTTGTAATATTGCTTCCATCTGTTTTTATTATCAAACATCGGGAAAACAGTCTGTCTCCTCACAAGCCGGAGAGGAGACTGGGACAGATCCCCGCTATTGTCATCACAGAGAGGAGACAGCTCATGACATGCAGAGACTGGAGGTGGTGGGGTCTTCTCCTGCACTCCTGTGACTGGCTGATCACAGATAGGAGAAGAAGCAGTGAGAAGCCGGAGACTATGGAGGGAGGCTGTGATGAGCTCAGCCACATAGGATGCCTGACATTGTGTTATCACCAAGCACGATGTCAGATGTTATGTGCCTGGTATATAGTGACAGGGAGGAAGGAGGGGGAGAGGGAGGAGGGTTTGACTTGGAGCCCACAGGGGAGTAATTAAAATACAGTGACGCTGTGCTGCAAACATGCTAATTTGCAGCACTGGTTTCCCGGTGTTTTATACGTTTTCTTTGCAATCAAACCTTGAATCATTGAAGTAAGGGTATGATTGCGCTCAGTATTCCAAAGCCTATGAGGCACAGGCTTCACTTTATAGCCCTGAATCCTGCTGGTTGCTTCCCCCTTCCTGACCCATGACTTAATGGTACATCATGGGTCGGCTCCCAGTGTTTGATGTTAGATGCGGTGCGGTGCTCAGATAAAAAACCCAACATCTCAGCTGATCTTATCAGCTGAGATGTCGGGCTTCCAGCACCGATCATATCCGGGATCCAAGCGGTGCTGTTAACCCTTTCAATCCCGCAGTCATTCACTGACAGTGTGATAAAAAACCGCCGCGGAGGGAATTGCGCCGTTTCTTGCCTACATCAGAGATCCTGTGATAAGATCACAGGATCTCCGGTGCTCACATGATAGCTCCGGGTCCTGGTGTGAACCTGCGAGCTATCGGGGACCACTTCCTGTCAGTGGTTGGCAGGTGTTGTTTTCAAGATGGCAAGCCTATGTACATATGTGTATGCATATTAGGATGCATGTAGTAATTATGTGTCTGTGCATAGATGTATGTATCAGAACACCAATGAGTACATATCATACACAAAAATATGTATGTGTGCATGCAACTGTATATGGTTGGTTATGTGTACAAATGTGTGTATGTACTTTGCATCTCTGAATTATAATCATATATGTTGACATAATTTAGGTACCAATGTGGCAGACATACATGACCAATGAAGTTCTGAAGGTTGCTATGTGTGTATATTTATTTAGATATGGTGCACATGTTGTCTCCTACATTTTTTTTTTTAAATAAGGATTTAGCATAAGCACATACATATAGATTTGAGCAGTCCTAAATATATCGTTACACCAATTGTTTATTTGCGTGCACACGCGGGTAGCTAAACGCCTAGAGAAAAGGATGGCGACTTCAATGAGTCTCCTTGTTTAAATGTGTTTAATGATCGTGTAAAGAATAAACAAGTCAATGAGTCTACTGATCAAAGCACGGATCAGCAAATATGGCGCCTTTCCCATAACCAACGCCAGCCAATCGGAACGCACTACTGACCACCAATCGGCGCACATGGCGCACGGAAAACACAACGCCAATGCACGCCTACGGCGGGATTAGTTTCATGATCCCAGAAATCGCAAATGTGATCGTTATAGCGGTGTCACATACAACGATGCAGCAGGTTGGCTGAACGACGATTGTCTGATTAGAGAACATGTTCCCAAATCTGCGATCAGACAATTTATCGTAGTCGTATCTCGGTGTCACACGCAACGACGTACTAACCAGTGAGGTTTCAGCAATGTAACGGGGCCTTAAGGACAACCAGAAGATCATGTACAATATTGATTGCAACTTATGACCTCAAATGAAAATATTTCATATGTCCATTAAAAATGGCAAACCTGTTTTAAAACTGTAACTTTTAAATATTTATTATTTTTAGAGTGAGCTTCTCTTTCTTTTCTCTGCAGTTGACTACACATTGATTGCACATGCGGAAACACTGTATACCATTACAATGGAGGTTGCTATATCCCATCTTCATGGCATCTGAGAAGTGTGAGGGACATACCAGGAACCTTGAAGTGTGAAAAGTAAGGTACTTCCAGCTGAAACGTACTAGTTTGTTATATAGACAGATACAGCACCGCTACAGTGTTTTTTTTATTATTTTTTTTTTTACCGCTATAGTTGTGCTTTAAATGTACGCCCCTCCCGTCTTATACTAGCCATTCAGTGTTTTCATCTCTTACCAAGCCCATTTCTTTCCTCAACATTTTCACGCAGACCGACTGAAGCACCACTGGAAAAGCATGAAGGCAGGGGAGGGTGAATATAAGACTGGGGGAAGGAAACTTACTTTTAAAGCACCACTCCAGAGGTGCAATAAAAAAAGCGCTTAGTGGTGCTTTAAGCCTTGGATATAATTGCAGCAGGGCTTTGGTATCAGTTTGTATGTCCTATTAATACAATAATACTTAAAGTGAACCTGTCACATGAAAAAAATGCAATTAACCTGTAGAGTTGGGGTTAATCTGCAGGTTAATAGCTTTCTGAACCTGCTATTTACCTACCATTCCAAATCCCAGATCTGCAGGTTAATATAATTTTTTTCACGTGACAAGTTCCATTTTACACTTATGGGCATTTGTCCACAACAGCAGTGAATACAATATATTGATTTACATGACCACTTCAACATAAGTGGTCCCCATCCTTTCTTACCATGAGAGCTCTGAGAGATCATCACAAGCTACATTCAGCTCCTGCCCTCCACACGTACTAGTGAATCCGAAAGCCTGATATAAAAATAGCCAAAGTTTCTACAAAAGGTACACCAGAACCTTGTGCCCACTCCCTTCTGGGCAGCATAGTAAGGATCCAGGGGTGCCCTCTTTACTCCAGGTCACTATTTTACCATCAAGGGTTACTCGCCACACTATTGCACCAGTATCTTCCCCCACTGAGAATATGAGCATCCAGATCTGCTCTTCTGTACAGAGCTACTCACAAAAGTCACCATCTGGACACCTTCCAAGCATAGCCATTTACTATATCTGCAGATGCATCAAGCTGGCAGACAACTATGAGCCACATGTTGCTCCAAAGTCACAGGTTGGGGAACTTTGTTGTAGATGGTGAAGAACTGGTATTTAATGTACAAGCGGTTGCAGAAGTAGGGCAATAGGTTGCAATAGTGGCATTATAATTGTGTTTTCAACTGTGCATGGTTTTCTTTGACATTACCTAATCTTTGGTAACACTCCAAAGGAACAAGCCCATCTGGGTATTGTCTGGTGGCCATTGAACGAGGGGTCTTGTCCCTTTCCACTTACAAGAATAAAAAGAAATATGAATGGACACTGTGTGCCTACATATGCACTACTCTGTATATTTGATTCATTCAGTCAGTGCTTGCCTATAGGGAATCTGTCACCAAGCTGAGACCCTGATTTCCAGCAGTGTATCTATCACTTACTGGGCTGCCTGCAGTCATTTTGATACAATTCCTTTTTCTCTCTGCTGCAGATTTAGCAGGTGCGAAAATGTTTAGATCTGTGTAACTTTGCCTATATTGCTGATTTCTGCTAATCAGTGGTGAAGGTGGGATTACACAGGAGGGGGGGGGGGGGAATGGTACAAGACTAGTCCTATACTGATAATCTCCTGCTGATAAAACACTGTTTTTTATGGAAACTCCAAACCTGAAAATGTTTAATTAAAAAGTTTAAAGGTTTTCCCCACTTTTTTTTTTTTTTTTAAATCCGTGCTACGTACTAAACAAGTTATGTTGCCTTAAGATACCATTGCTGTGATCCAAACCTGCATTTTACTCCGCTGTGACATTTAGTTACTATTAAAATTACATTTACATAATTTTCTATTTTCCTCTATTTCTTTAACTACAGAAGGACTCATGGCAGTAGAGTGAATAATGATGGCCGGCATGATGCCCCCTGTTAAGTTAAAATGGCTGGAGCACCTGAACAGCTCTTGGATAACAGAAGATAGTGAATCTATTGCTACCCGGGAAGGTGTTTCTGTCCTATACGCAAAGTTGGTCAGCAACAAAGAGGTGGTTCCCCTTCCACAGCAGGTCTTATGTCTCAAGGGACCCCAGCTGCCAGATTTTGAGAGGGAGTCTTTGTCCTGCGATGAGCAGGATCACTACCTGGATGCTTTACTCAGCAGCCAGCTGGCTCTGGCCAAGGTGGTGTGTTCAGACTCGCCTTTTGCAGGGGCTTTGCGGAAGAGACTGCTGGTTCTCCAGAGGGTTTTCTATGCTCTTTCTAACAAGTATCATGATAAAGGCAAAGTTAAACAACAGCAACATTCACCTGAAAGTAGCTCTGGCTCTGCAGACACACTGTCTGTTAGTGAGCGGCCGCGCTCCAGTACTGATGCTCTTATAGAAATGGGTGTGAGGACTGGTTTGAGCTTACTCTTTGCTTTACTGAGGCAGAGCTGGATGCTGCCAACTGCTGGATCTGGTCTGAATCTATGTAATGATGTTATACGAACAGCTATTGATGTGGTGAATTCCCTACCCCCTTTGTCTCTTGCCAATGAGAGCAAAATACCACCAATGGGACTAGACTGCCTGGCACAGGTCACCACCTTTCTGAAAGGGGTGACTGTGCCCAATTCTGGGGCAGACACTTTAGGGAGACGCTTGGTGTCGGAATTACTCCTTGGTCTTGCTTCTCAGCGTGGCTCCCTCCGCTACCTCTTAGAGTGGATTGAAATGGCGCTGGCTGCTTCTGCTTTAGTTAATGAGGCAGACAAGAACAAGACGCTAACAACGCAGGAAGGTATGATCAGCTGTGACTGCTTCATTAGCATCCTTCAGCAGATGAGGAGGTCCCTGGTAAGTGTGAACACTGCTCTGATCATTAAGGCTTTCTTCACACTATATTCCTAAAAAAAATTAAAAAAAATTATCTATGATATTTTAAAGGGGTCATCAGCAGACAGAAGTCAGTGGAGAGAGCCCACCAGAACAGCCGATGGCCTGTGCTCTCTGTACGAAGCTGCATTGTGTCTTTTTGAGGAGGTACGTTAAAAAGTCTGCATCATCAGGGTATTAAAGGGATCCTGTCTGATTCCCTGTCCACCCAGAGCAATGAACAATTCTGGGTGCATATCCAATCCCTGCCTGATAGTCCCAGCAAGTTGCAAGTTGCAGCATTTATAACTGTTTAGAAAAAGTATTTTGCTATATTAAGCTGTGCTTGAGTGCAGCTGTGTATTCCTCACCACTGTCGCTGGGTTTATGTACCCCCTGGCTTCAGAAAGGCTCACCACGCATGATTGAGAGTCGCCATGTTTCCAGTCATGCGCACTATACAGCTGGGTGTATGTACCCCCGGCTTCAGAGAGGCTCATCATGTATGATTGAAAGTCATCTCTTTTCCAACATGTGCGCTATGATTCTCTGAAGCCAGGATACATATACCCAGCTTTAGAATAGTGCACATGACTGGAAGTCAGACTTTCACTCATGCACAGTGAGAGTCTCTGAAGCGGGGGTGCATACTCCCAGTAACAGACGCTCATTGGTGAGGGATTCAGAGTTGTGCGGCTTAATATAGCGTTGGGTGGGCCGACTAGTTAGGGAACTCGCACCCCCTCGACAAGTCAAAGCCATAACTAGCATCTCATAAACGGTCTTTAGAAACACTTTTTCTAAAGATCTGTTTATTCTGCAACATGCTTGGACTATCAGGCAATGATTATGCATATGGGCACAGGACTGCTCGTGGTTCTGGGTGCACAGGGGACCTGACAGGTTGCCTTTAATTTTTTGTTTCTCATGGTTATGTTTCTCTTTGTTTTTCTTACCTCATTTCTTTCTATTTCCTTTTAAATCATGTTGGATACATTGTAGTTATTTCTGTATATATATTTTTCATTTGTTATGATCTATGACCACGTTTCATATTTATTATTTCCAGACATTTTCCTTGACTCTTTATATAAGTTACTTACCACTTTCTTACCTAGGTGTGCCAAATGGCCTCTGACTATTCAAGAACCTGTGCTAGCCCAGACAGCATCCAGACTGGAGAAAGTCCGGTGGTATCAGAGACATGTGAAGTATATGTATGGGGAAGTAATAGCAGCCACCAGCTAGTGGAGGGGACCCAAGAGAAGATATTACAGCCAAAGTTAGCTCCTTGTTTCTCAGATGCGCAGACAGTAAGTAGTAATCAGAAATCTGGATTATAATATACTTTTTTTTTTATTGTCCTCTCAAGAGATTAGAAATAATTATTATAGTTCCATTTATTCCATGGAGCTTTAGATGTGAAAAGGGTATACATGGACTAAAAAAATATCCATGAACAATACAAGGTACAGACAGTTACAGGAGGAGAGAGGACCCTGCCCATGAGGGCCCACTCTTCAAGGGATGGGAGAGGATACAGCAGGAGAGGTGAGGGTAGAGCTGGTCGTATTGCAGTTTGGTGGGCTGAGGCTCACTGCAGGTTGTAGGCTTGTCGGGAGAGGTGGGTCTTCACGTTCCTTCTGAAGGTTTCCATGGTAGGCAAGAGTCTGATATATTGGGGCAGTGTTCCAAAGTATGGGGGATGCACGGGAGAAGCCTTGTATGTGATTGTGGGATATAAGAGGGGAGTAAAGAAGCAGATCTTGAGAGGATCGCAGGTTGTGTAAAGGTGAGTACTGGGAAACCATGTTGCAGATGTATGGAAGAGACAGATTGTGTATGACTTTGTATGTCGTGGTTAGGGTTTTGAACTGAGATCTCTGAGAAATGGGAATCCTCTGAAGGGCTTGGCAGAGAAGAGAGACCGGGGGTATAACTGGGAGACAAATGGATTAGTCTTAGCAGCAGAGTGTAGGACAGATTGAAGGGGTGCAAGAAGGGAGGCCAGAGAACAGGAGGTTGCAGTAAGCAAGGCGGGAGATAAGGTCATGCACGAGTGTTTTTGTAGTTTCTTGGTCAAGGAATATACAGATCCAGGAAATATTTTTGAGTTGAAGTCGGCAGGATGTGGCAAGGGCCGGATGTGTGCCTTGAAGGAGACGATAAAACCTTATCTTTGATTTTCCATACAGATCGAAGCTGGACAGTACTGCACTTTTGTTATTGCCACTGATGGCTCAGTAAGAGCCTGCGGCAAAGGTAGTTATGGGAGACTAGGCCTCGGTGATTCCAACAACCAGTCCACATTAAAGAAACTGACCTTTGAGCCTCATCATTCTATCAAGAAAGTTTCATCATCTAAAGGATCTGATGGCCATACCCTAGCCTTCACCACCGAGGGAGAGGTATTCAGCTGGGGAGATGGGGACTATGGCAAGCTGGGTCATGGTAACAGCTCTACGCAAAAGTATCCAAAGCTTATCCAAGGCACTCTGCAAGGAAAGGTAAAGGATTTCAATTGAACTGGAACTAAGCAGTGTACAGTAATGATGGTGAATTCTGCTTCAACTTATTACATTTTCCTTGTCAGGTTGTAGTATGTGTTTCAGCTGGATACAGACATAGTGCTGCTGTTACAGAAGATGGAGAGCTCTATACGTGGGGAGAAGGAGATTTTGGGAGACTAGGTAACCACATTAAATCAGTGGAAAGTATCTGATTGTATTAAATAGGCGAAACATTTAATTATTTTGTACATCATTCCATTATTTTTTTTAATTCGTTGACTATAAAGAAGCATCAATTTTATTGAAGAACATGAACCTTAAAGGGGTTGTCCGGGTAACGAAACTTTTTTTTTTTTTTTTTAAAGCTGCATTAACTATAAAATAACTGAAGTAATACCTTTCCAAACCCCTGTCACTATATACCAGCCCCAGGACACCTGACATTGTGCATGGTGATAGCACAATGCCAGGCTTGTATGTAGCTGAGCACAGCACCTCCTCCCTCCCTCGTCTGCGTGCCTGCCGGCTTCCCCGGGTTCCCACTGCTTCTCCTGTAACAGACAGCGGGGAACATCCAGGAGAGGAGACTGGGGACGCGCAGATTGGAGGGGATGGAGCCATCTCCTGCCCTCCGGTGAATGGAGAAGCATATCGAACAGATCATTTACCTATTATAATCACTATAAGCCTGACCTATCCTCCACAACTGACTTAATCTTTGGTACATAGCTTCTACAAGCGGTGGTTCCTCCCTACATGTTAGTTATTCTATTTAAATCTCTCGGTTGGTGCTGTCATGGCTGATGGGAAAAATCTAGGTTGCTTACCGTTAATGGGATTTTTTCAGAGCCCATAACAGCACCTCCCTCCCCTTTTTTATCACTGGTAGTGGGTACACTTCAGCGTAATGATTAGCGTTTAGTGGTGTTTTTTTTATGAAGTTACATACTAACAATTGTCTGGAGATCTCTCTTGCTCTGCAAACCAACTGATGATGAGGTCAATATTCATGCATTTCAACCAGATTGTTCTATCACACAAAATCGTTAAATAACATTTCCCACATGTCTACTTTATATCAACACCATTTTTGAAACATAATTTTCTTTTTGTTAGAAAAGTAGAAGTGAGTTAAAAATGTATCAGCAATTTCTTATTTTCCCAGCAAAATTGACAAAATCTATTTTTATTAAGGACCAGATCACTTATGAAGTGACCTTTTGAGGGTCCTATGTGAAAGAAAAATACCCAAAAGTGGCATAGTTCACTTTGTTTTTTCATTTTCACAAGGATAATGAGAGAAAATAAACTAATACAATTTGTTGTGCAATTTCTTGTGAACTTCACTTCAGAAATATTTTGGAGGCCTTTCCTAAAGACATTAAAGGGGTTGTCCGGGCTTATGTTTTATTTCATATTTATATTTAGGCTGCAAAATGTTGACTATCTGCAATATACATGTTGTCAACATTTTGCAGGGTTTCCTAGATATAACACATTTGCGGCTGGCAGAGAATGTCCAGGGGGTGTGATTGTGCATGCTGGTCGTTTACACCTACTCTAGCACAATCACGCCCCCTCCCCTATTCCTAGTATGGCCAGCCACCCCCAGGCCATACATGCCTGCCCCCTGCCCACTAAACACTATAGAATGCCACCACCCCCAGGGCTCCTACTGGCCGCCCCAGCCCCTGACATCACCACCCACCCTCTGCAAAACAGCGGTCCCCAGTGCACTGATACAAGGTGCCGAAACCGCTGCTGTGAAAGCGATTCCGGCACACTGTGTCAGTGCAGCAGGGGACCCACTGCATATGTGTGCCGCTCACCCTCCATGTCCTGTGCAGCCGGTGGTCCTCCGCCCTGGTCCCGGTCATGTGCAGCCGGGGTCCACACTCTGCAGCCGTATCTGTGCTGTGTGGAGCGGTGCCCGTCGCCTGCTTTCTCCAGACCTCCAGTACCATAGAGCTGGTGGAGCCAGTTGCTTGATCTGTTTATAATCAACATTACGTGCAGCAGCCACCATAGCCTCTCAAACACTGTTCTGAGAGGTGTACTGTTTTCCCTCCCTGTAGATCTCACATTTTATGAGGAACCACAGGTTCTCTATGGGGTTCAGATCAGGTGAACAAGGGGCCATGTCATTATTTTTTCTTCTTTTAGACCTTTACTGGCCAGTCTCGCTGTGGAGTAGTTGGATGCTTGTGGTGGAGCATTGTTCTGCATGAAAATCATGTTTTTCTTGAACGATACAGACTTCTTCCTGTACCACTGCTTGAACAAGTTGTCTTCCAGAAACTGGCAGTAGGTCCCTGAGTTGAGCTTCACTCCATCCTCAACCCGAAAAGGTCCCACAAGTTCATCTTTGATTATACCAGCCCATACCTGTACCCCACCTCCACCTTGCTGGCATCTGAGTCGGTGTGGAGCTCTATGCCCTTTACTGATCCAGCCTCTGGACCATCCATCTGGCCCATCAAGAGTCACTCTCATTTCATCAGTCCATAAAACCTTTGAAAAATCAGTCTTAAGATATTTTTTGCCCCACGTCTTGACGTTTTATCTCATGTTTCTTGTTCAAAGGTGGTAGTTTTTCAGCCTTCCTTACCTTGGCCATGTCCCGGAGTATGGCACACCTTGTGCTTTTTGATACTCCAGTAACGTTGCAGCTCTGAAATATGGCAAAACTGGTGGCAATTGGCATCTTGGCAGCTTCACACTTGATTTTCCTCAATTCATGGGCAGTTATTTTGCACCTTTTTTGCCCAACACGCTTCTTGCGACCCTGTTGGCTATTTGCCATGAAACACTTGATTGTTCGGTGATCATGCTTCAAAAGTTTGGCAATTGCCAGACTGCTGCATCCCTCTGCAAGACATCTCACAATTTTGGACTTTTCAGAGCCCCTCAAATCTCTCTTCTGACCCAGGTTGCCTAAGGAAAGGCATTTGCCTAATAATTAAGCACACCTTATATAGGGTGTTGATGTCATTACACTACACCCCTCTTCATTACAGAGATGCACATCACTTGATTTACTTAATTGGTAGTTGGCTCTCAAGCCAATACAGCTTGGAGTAGGACAACATGTATAAAAAGTATCATGTCATCAAAATACTCATTTGCCTAATAATTCTGCACACAGTGTAGAAGTCAAAAGTTACATCACAAATTCCCAATGCATCTTTTTGAGGGCAAGAACGAGGCTCTCATAAACATGCATTGATTTGTGACCTCCGGCATGCTCCGGCAAACTCTGAAGCTGCTGCCAGGTCAAAAATGACAGAAAAGCCACCAAAGCGACAGCAATAGAAAGATGAAGTCTATGACTCACAGGCACAGGCTGAATTTTGAATCGGGGAGCCAAAGCCTGATCTTCTAGTCAACTTCATCCGCATTCTGAACGTTTTGATGCCTTTGAAATTGTGTTGTTGAGCAGATAGGAGGGTCCTTTGAAGCAAGGTATGTGGCTATGGGCAATACACACCTGCATGTGAGTTTAGGAGGGATATCTGCCAGCAGAACGAGTTAATGGAAGGCATAAGGCCATTTCTAAGCAGCTATGAGCTTTTTATGGATATTCTATAGATCTTACTGAGGTCCTTTCTCATAGAATCTTTTTATGCAAAGCAACTTCAGGCAGGGGAGGATCACAGAACATGTGCACGCTCATCAGCAACACTCATCTATAATAACATTTGGGTCATTCCATGTCAAGTGAACCAATGATTATTACCTCTATATTTTTAATTCTTTTGAGATTTTGTTATTTGATAATAGCATGTCAGACAATGCAAAATGTGAAGAGAAAATTTTTTTTAAAAATTTATTTTTTTTTTAAATGATTTTCAAAGTTCGGAAAAAGTGTGAATTTCGCTGTTGCCTGCCTTTACGTTTCTCCTCATAACTCAGGCTAGGAATAAGATAGAGAGACAAAATAAACACCATTCTACTCAGAACTATACAGGCTTTCATCAGATATGTCACAAGAGGATCTTTGTTAATATTTTACCCATGTGATCGCAAGCGCAAAACTTTGAAACGTATTTCCGAAAAATCGGCGCGCTTTAAATATTTCAAAAACTGCCCATGTGTCTGCTTTGCTCTTAGACACATCTGTACCAAATTTCAAGTTGGGATCACAATGGGATCATATTTTAACATATTTTACTATTAATAGCGTCAATGGGTCATTCCATATCAAGTGATCTAAATATGAATATTTTTTTTTACCTGACGTCTTTAGATTTTTTTTTTTTTTTTTTCCTTTATGAAGTACTATTTTAGTTAATTACAAATTAAAAGTTTGGAATTTTTTTCTTCATCAGTTAATTTTTTACAGATTTTTAAAGTTTAAAAAAAGGGTGAATTTTGGCCTGGTATGACTTTACATTTTTTTATCTCGGGCTAGAAATAAGATAGAGAAACAAAATAAACACCATTCTACTCAGAACTGTCCAGGCTTTTACCAGATATGTCACAAGAGTATATTTGTTAATTTTAATTTTTTACCCATGCGAATGCAAACGCAACATTTTGAAACGCATTTCCGAAAAAACGTTTTAATAAAAATTTTCCAAAACTGCCCATGTGTCTTTTATGCTCTTAGCCACATCTGTACCAAATTTCAAGTTGGGATCGTGATGGGATCATATTTTAAAATATTTAACTATGGCTAATCTCATTTTTATTAAATTTTGAAAAAACATATGAAAGACATACATTCAATCTTTTAACAAAATCTGGAGACATATAAAATATACAAAAAGAGAATTCACAAAGTTATTAGTAACTTTAAGATAAGCTGCAAATTTACTTTTGCGCTTATCTCTGGTGCAATATATACTACAATCTAAACATAATTCCAAACACTCAAGTATACAACCTTTCTCAGGGTTTTGAGATGTTCTGATGTCAAGGGGACAAGCAGCCCCAGCAGAATGATTTTTATCACTTGGCCCCTTCTAACAGGTTGACCACGTAAGTGGGTCATTACCCATTGAGGCCTAGTTGGAATAGTCTATCGATTGGTGTACCGGAAAGGAAGGCCGAAATATTAATGATTTACTCACAGCTCAGAGTTTCCGATACCTGTCTAATGTTCACTAGAATTCTGAATGTATAGGTGTAGAAAGGAAATACCTAGACTGAATGTATCAGATGGGAAGAAAAGAGAGATAGAAGAGAGAGAGAAGAGAAACAAAAACCATTAGAAAAAGTTATACTGGGAAAGAAAAGCCACGTAAGAAAAAAAGGAGGGGGGGGGACGGGTGAGGTATGGGAAGGAGAAAGGGTACTCATCCCACTGGCTCCCCATCAGCCAGAGGTCGAGCCATATTATCTGTGCTGGAAAAGATACTCCTAAATTCTGCAGAGTCGTGAAAAAGAATCCATTCAACCCAAATCCCTAAGAATTTGCTCCGAGATCCCGACGCATCAGCTGCGAGCACCTCCATTCGATATATGTCCATCAATTCTTTGAACCAATCAAGTAGAGATGGAGCCCGGCTTGATTTCCAGAACCTCGGGATCACAGCACGAGCAGCCGAGATGCAAAAGCGGAGAATATCCCTCTTCTGTAGCCCAATAGGACCTGGAAAAATGGATAACATTGCCGATTCTGGGCAGCATTCGGCTTGTTTACCTGTTTTCCGGGCGTATGCATTGAAAACCTCAGACCAGAACCGCCGGATTTCCCCACAACTCCACCAAATGTGTATCATTGTACCCTTCTCTTCCCCACAGCGCCAGCAGGTATCAGGGGTTCCAGGGAACATGTTCCGGAGTGTCGTCGGGCACAAGTACCATCTAGTGAGCAGCTTATAGCTTTTTTCTTGTGCAGAACAAGCGCTAGCTAGTGAGTGAGTAAATATAAAGCATTTCTGCCAATTAGCTTCTGAAATTCTACACCCCAATTCCCTCTCCCAAGCACGTTGGAAGTAAAGGGTGCCCTGCTCTCTCATGGACCCTAAGGCCTGGTATAGAACTAATATTTTGCGCCTCGGTGGAGCCTCCAGTTGGAATAACCTCTCCAATACGTTGGGCGTCAATCTTACCCTGCAAGAGTGGTCAGCTGAATATAAGTATGCTCTGTATTGGAGAAATTCGAATCACTTAAGAGGTCTCGTAGGTTCTTTGAGTTGTAGCTCTGCCATCGGGGGCAAACCACCACTGGACAGAGTCTGTCCTACTCATCCACAATCCGCCAACATAAAAATCTCTGCCTGTCAAATCTGGGTGGGAAAGATGGGTTGGAAACAAGGGGAGTCAAAGGGCTAAGTCTGTCGTTTAAGCGGAGGGTTTTCGTCACTAGGTGCCATACCTTCAAGGTGTTTCTGGTCATGTCTGTCAAAGGTACTAGGTCTGTGGAGTCTTTAGGGGAAATCCAAAGCAGGTGTTTCAGCGGAATCCCCAAACCCTCTTGCTCCACCCCTACCCATTTCTTGGAGGACGCATGATAATGCCAATCTAGAGCTCTAACAAGAGAGGAAGCCACAAAGTACGCTCGTATGTTGGGTAGTCCAACCCCTCCTCTGGTCTTGGGCAAGGATAGGATATTCATTCGCAATCTGGACCTCTTGCCCCCCCAGACAAATCTAAGGATCATAGATTGCATTTTGGAGAGGAAGCCTCTATCCAATAGAACAGGAACTGTCTGAAAAGTATATAAGAGTCGGGGCAAGACATCCATCTTGACTACGTTTATTCTCCCGAACCAGGATAGCTTTAATTGTCTATAGGAGGTAAATGCCGATTCCGCATTAGTCAAAAGGAGTTGATAATTTAAATTGAATATTTGTTTAAGATCTTTTGGTATAAGGACTCCCAAGTACTTAATGGCTTCTACTTTCCATTTAAATGGGAACTGTTTAGATAGATGAGAAACCAATTCTCCAGGCAAAGAAATATTGAGTGCCTCGGTTTTGGAGCAATTCACTTTAAAGTTGCTCAATTGTCCGAACCGTTCAAACTCCATTAAGACCGAAGGGATGGAGACCAGGGGCTGGGAGATGTAAAGTAGCAGGTCATCTGCAAATAAGGCTAATTTGTGATGACTCTGTCCCAGCTTGACCCCATGGACGCATTCATTGGACCTAAGTGCAAAATATTTAACTATTATAGTGTCAATTCAAAAATCACCAAGAACACAATCAGTCATTTTTTCACAATTGCCCGTCAATAGTTTGAATTTGATATAAAGAAACATAGTCTTGTAACATCTCAAATGAAAGCTGTTACCGTTCTGAGTAAAATGATGCCTCTCCCACTTCATTATCTTATTTCTAGCCTGAGATAAAAAAATGTAAAGTCATACCAGGCCAAAATTCACCCTTTTTTTAAACTTTAAAAATCTGTAAAAAATTAACTGATGAAGAAAAAAATTCTAAACTTTTAATTTGTAATTAACTAAAGTAGTACTTCATAAAGGAAAAAAAAAAAAAAAATCTAAAGACGTCAGGTAAAAAAAAATATTCATATTTAGATCACTTGATATGGAAAGACCCATTGACGCTATTACTAGTAAAATATGTTAAAATATGATCCCATTGCGATCCCAACTTGAAATTTGGTACAGATGTGTCTAAGAGCAAAGCAGACACATGGGCAGTTTTTCAAATATTTAAAGCGCGCCGATTTTTCGGAAATGCGTTTTAAAGTTTTGCGCTTGCGATCACATGGGTAAAATATTAACAAAGATCCTCTTGTGACATATCTGATGAAAGCCTGGACAGTTCTGAGTAGATTGGTGTTTATTTTGTTTCTCTATCTTATTTCTAACCCGAGATATGATAGAAAATGTAAAGCCATACCAGGCCAAAATTCGCACTTTTTTAAAACTTTAAAAATCTGTAAAAAATTAACTGATAAAGAAAAAAATTCAAAACTTTTTTTTTGTAATTAGATAAAGTTGTTCTTCATATAGAAAAAAAATTAAAAAATCTGAGGACGTCAGGGAAAAAAAATATTCATTTTTGGATCACTTGACATGGAATGACCCATTTGTGGAATATCTACAGGAATGCCCATGGGTGGTATAAATAACTGGACCATGCCAAGAGAGTAGGTGACACAAAGTATTATATTTCATATATTTTAATATTTGATGCATTTGGACAAATAAACTTTACTTGTTGAGCTGTAGCTTTATATTCTGTGTATTTATCCAGGTCACGGAGACAGTAATAGTCGGAACATCCCCACCCTAGTAAAGGATATCAGTAATGTTGGTGAAGTGTCATGTGGGAGCTCTCACACAATTGCCTTGTCAAAAGATGGAAGAACTGTCTGGTCATTTGGTGGAGGAGATAATGGTATGGCCACAATAAAACATTTGTATTTCTTTGAATGTCCATCTCAATTGATTTTAATATTGATGCATGTTTTTTGTAGGAAAGTTGGGCCATGGAGACACTAACAGGGTATACAAACCAAAGGTTGTGGAAGCATTGCAGGGAATGTTCACACGGAAGGTGTGTGCCGGCAGTCAGTCCTCCCTAGCACTGACTTCAACAGGGCAGGTATATTGTTAGATCTTATTTCTTCTCCAATTTCTTATTTCCTAGTGAAGTTACTCAGATATTATTTATTCTTATTTTCAGGTTTATGCTTGGGGGTGTGGAGCTTGCCTAGGGTGTGGTTCTTCTGAAGCAACTGCCTTACGTCCCAAACTTATTGAAGAGCTAGCTGCTACAAGAATAGTGGATATATCTATAGGAGACAGCCACTGTCTTGCACTTTCACATGGTACTAGAAATAAGTGTGTGTGTGTGTGTTTCTATATAAGATCATGGTCAAAAGTGTTAGACTCCTTGAAATCATTCCAGAAAATGAAGTATTTCCCCAAGAAAAGTATTGCAAATACACGTTTTGTCATACACATGTTTAATTTTTTTGTATGTACTGTAACAATACAAGAAAAAGGAATTTCACCCAAAACCCCAAAAATGGACTGCACAAAATTATTGGCACCTTTCCAAAATTTTGCATAAACCTCTTTGGTTCAAGCATATGATCCACGTTCATATTTACAAGTGGCAATTAACAGTTGTTGGCAAAATGAAAATCACATCTGAAACAGATAAAAAGGTTAGAAATTGACTCAGTCTTTGCATTGTGTGTCTGTGAGTGCCTCACTAAGCATGGAAAACCGAAAGATGAGAAGAGAACTGTCTGAGGACTGTGAATCAATTTTTTTTTTTAAATATTAAAAATCTCAGGGTTACAGGTCCATCTCCTGAGATCTTGATGTTACTTTTTCCACGGTGCGCAACAGAATCAAGCAGTTTACAATCCAGGCACTGTAGCTAATGTCCCTGGACATGGATGGCAGAAAAAAATTGATGAAAGGTTGCAAGGCAGGATAGTCTGGATGGTGGATAGACAGCCCCAATCAAGTTCCAGAGAAATTCAAGCAGTCCTGCAGGCTCAGGGTGCATCAGTGTCAGCAAGAACAATCCGTCGATATTTGAATGAAATTAAATGCTATGGCAGTAGACTCAGGAGGACCCCAGTGCTGACACAGAGACATAGCAAGAGTGCAATTTGCCAAAATGTACGTGAGTATGCCAAAATCCTTCTGGAAAAGAGTTTTGTGGATTGACCAGAACAAGATATTGCTTTTTGGTAAAGCACGTCAATCCTCTGTGTACTGAAATCCAAATGAGACTTAATAAGAAAATAACACAGTAACTACAGTCAAAAATGGTTGAGACTTAAAAATGTTTTGAGGTAGTTTTGCTACCTCTGGCACTGGGTGTCTTCAGTATGTGCAAAGGCATCATGAAATCTGAAGATTACCAAAGGATTTTTGGGTTGCAATGTAGTGCCCACTGTCGGGAAGCTGGGTTTGTGTCCTAGGCTCTAGATCTTACTGCAGGACAATGACCCCAAAAATACTTTAAGAAGCGCCCAGAAATGGATGGAATCAAAGTGGTGGAGAGTTCTGAAATGGCAGCAATGAGTCCAGATCTAAATCCCATTTATCAGCTGTGAGAGATCTTACCTTTCATGTAGGCATTTTTATGAAAATGCGGAAGATGCCGCATCTGCCACCTTGCGGCACACCTGCGGCAAGCCCCATGCATTGTCTATGGGGCTTGCCGTCAGGTGTGGCAAGTGCTGTTCTGGCAGTTGCGGCCGTGAAAAAACGCGGTCAGCCGCGTTTTTTTTCTCCCTGCAACCGCAAGTGCCGCATCTGCCGCAACCGGCAGAACTGCACTTGACGCACCTAACCTCAAGCCCCATAGTCAATGCATGGGGCGTGCCACAAGTGCGGCCGTTAGGCGGGCAAATGCAGTAATTCTGCCGCATCTGCAGCATTTTCATAAAAACGCCTATGTGAAAGGGGCCTTAAAGTTGCTGTTGGGAGAAGGCACCTTCACATATGAGAGACTTGGAGCAGTTTACTAAAGAAGAGTCCAGAACTCCAGCTGAGAGGTGTAAGAAGCTTGATGATGGTTATAGGAAGAGATTGATTGCAGTTATTTATGCCAAAGTGTAGAACCCAAAGAAAATGATTTTAAATGGAAGTGCATCTAAAACCAACGAATAACTAGGTCACACGCTAGGTCAGTTATTAGTCAGTTTTAAAAGCACTTCTATTTAACCAAAATTAAAACTCATTTTTTTCTTTGGGTTATATATGTATTGCGTTAATGGGTCCTGGTTTGTTCAGTAATGGAATATTGTAGCTATCTTAATTTGGAAGTAACTATTCCAAAGTGTGTGGCTCCAAATACTAAGTTGACGGTGTCAACAATTGTGCCACAATGTTTGCAATTTTGTGTGAAATTATGTCCAATTAGCCCCTTTTTTTGTGTTGTTCCAATACACACAAAGGGAATAAACATATGTATGACAAAACATGTGTCATTGCAATCATTCTCTGGGAGAAATGCTTCATTTTCTGGATCAAAGCCAAGGGTGCAAACCACTTTTGGCCATGATGTGTGTATATATCTTATTATAAACACCTTACAAATGTGGTTACCTATTAATTTTTGAGTTCATAATGTATTTGACCATTATTTTTCCAGATAATGAAGTTTATGCCTGGGGTAACAATTCTATGGGACAGTGTGGACAGGGTAATTCAACTGGCCCCATTACTAAACCAAAAAAAGTAAGTGGGCTGGATGGAGTGGCTATACAGCAGATCTCTGCAGGTACATCCCACAGCCTGGCATGGACAGCTCTGCCCCGGGACAGGTAAATGCATGTTTGTTCATGGTAAAATTGTCACCAATTTCTTAGATTTTTTTGTAGGACCGAAACAATAATTTAATTTGAACAATATGATTTTAATTTACAGATGTAACCCATAAAATTGTGAATGCAGTTTCTATGTATAGGATCAGAGAAATTGTTTCGCTATAGTGTAAAGATTATTGTAACCTTCAGTGGATAATCAAACTTCTGATGAGCTGATGATACATTTTGATAATTTGTGTTTTTTTGTTTTTTTTTTATTTAAAAATAAAAAATATATAATTTATAGAATAAGATAATATTTGGCTGTTTAAGCTCAAAGTGCCATTAATCATCTAGTACCTTTGCTTCATTGTAGGCAAGTGGTTGCATGGCATCGTCCCTATTGTGTTGATCTAGAGGAGAGCACCTTCTTCCATTTACGATCCTTCTTGGAACGATACTGTGAGAAGATAAATAGTGATGTCCCTCCTTCGCCATTTCCATCATCCAGGTATTCATGGTGCTTTCAGGCCTGTGGCATTGACACATTACATCTTAATTGATTCTGCTAAAATTGGAGAAATCTGTTTTAAATCACAATTTCCATTTGAGTTCACTGGTTTGCCTTATCTTTGTATAATAGTTGTTCTATACTAGCAGGGGTATACATATGACTTTTTAATCAACTGATTGCCTTAATAACTCACATTTACCCCCATTTTATTATATTACGTATAATTTTATTTACAACCATTTTTTAAAGAGAACATCATCACTTCCTAAAGCTGTGCCTGAAAATGCTGTCCAACCATCTAGCTCTTGCCTTAGCGGGTGGAGTTGCTACAAGCATCTTGGGTCGTCAAGCTGGTCCTCTTCGCAACTTGCTGTTTCGACTAATGGATGCAAGTGTGCCAGATGAGATTCAGGAGGTAATGGCTTAGCTATTCATTTATTCACTAATATAAGTACTTAAGCTCATTTAGATGACTTGATTGTTTGAGATGAGTGAATATGCTCTTTTGATGATCTCTGTATATATAGGTTGTGATTGAGACCCTCTCTGTTGGAGCAACAATGCTGCTGCCTCCTTTACGGGAAAGGATGGAGTTGTTGCATTCTCTCTTGCCTCAGGGGCCTGATAGATGGGAAAGTCTCTCTAAGGGCCAGGTATACACATTTTGAAATTAATACAATATTGGTTATTCTGTAATGCAAATACCTTTTTATCAATAACCTATACATGTTATAATCTCTCATATTAACATCATACGAATAACCCAAAAAAACAAAAACAATTAATTTTGGGGGTTGGGTTCCAATCCGGATGAAGCACAGTGTCCTATCTGTTTTTCCATCTCTTGGAGAGGCAGGGGCTTGTTCAGTCCATACCATAGACTATTAGCTTGTAATCAGCTTAAATCACTCAACCGTTAGCATCTTTGCCTATTCAGTCCTACAGCCTTGACCATATTGATAATTTCCTTTGACATGTCACAATGATGTTTTAGAAGTGTTTTTTTTTTCTAATATTTAATATATAAATGTAATATTTTTGTAGCATTAGTTGTAATTTTAGATGTATGTAAACTTCTCATCTCCATCTTGTTTTTTGGCTTGTGACAGAGAATGCAACTGGATATCATCCTCACAAGCTTGCAGGATCACACACATGTGGCGTCATTGTTGGGATACAGCTCTCCCTCTGATTCTTCGGACAGCTCATCATTGCCTCTGTCTTATGGCCCAAGCTCTGACCCCAGTTATACTGCACAGACCAGCCATCCAGACACCCACCTAGCTGAGATTCTGATGAAGACACTTCTCCGAAACCTGGGTTTTTACACGGTATAAACAGATACATGTATTATAGTTTCATAGTTTTTAAGGAAGGTTGGAGGCAGACTAGAAGTCCATATATTTCAACCTATTACCTAACATCTTAGTGTAGAGGAAGGCAAAAAAAAACCATTGTGCAAACATTAAGCTTCACATTGCTGAAAAAAATTCCTTCCCGGCTCCATACATGTCCATTATTCATCCAGAAGACAAACGACTATTAAAATTTGTTCTGTTTTTCAACTAGTAAACTTACAAAAAGTTCAAAAATAAACATTTGACTGTGAATACTTAAAAGGAATCTGACAACAGGGTTTTGCTGCCTCTTCTGACTGGAACATAATGTAGGCAAATAATCCCTGAAGCCAACAATGTATCACATAGATTACTGGCGTTCTCACTCAATCAAAATATTTAGTAGGAGAGCTGCCCGCCGACACCTGGCTCTCAATAGAGGTTCTGGATTGACAGTGAGGTGTCATCACAGGAGGGGGCGTGTCAGACTGCCATGCCTGTGACAAAGTAGTCATGTAATGGTAAAAGCCTTTAGTAAAGTAAACATTAGCACAGACTGATGAAAGAAGCAGTTACTTTTTTTATTTTTTTAACCCTTAGAGCTTGCTATCCTCAGTTTACATAGCAAAAACCTGCTGACAGATTTCCTTTAATGTAGAGTGGATGCTGAATCAGTATGTATGTCTTTAAAAGCATTGTCCAGGATTTTGATATTAACGGAGGATAATCGTTGGAGGTCTGACAACCCGCCATCACCCCTGATAATCTCCTTTTTCCAGTCACTATAGGATCTGCAAACAATGTATGTAGCCAGGACAGTGGATTTTTGTACACCATGTAATGACCGTTCTTCTGTACCACAGATCAGAAAACAGTTGGTGTGTAGAGGTCTGGTATACCAGCTCCATAGACTGTAGGTCCCGCAGAGGCCAGAAGTGGGTGCTCCTGTGTAGGGAGGAGTCTGGAAAGATAGCTGCCAGCCAGACCATTGTTTACTTCACACCTATCTATATTGTATGTGTATCTGAAATAGTGGGCTGCTTTTTATGTTTTGTAAACTAAATTGATAAAAGGTTAGGTGATTTATGTCTTTGTAGGTTTTTAGTGTAGTTCTGCTGGTACATGTGAGTAAACACCCAAAGTGTGCAGCATTGAGCACAACTTTGTGTACTTTCTGTTCACCTTTCATATATATGTATTCTTTTTTATGTATTTTTATTAGGATCAAGCTTTTGGTGAATTAGAGAAAAACAGTGATAAGCTAATTGTGGGGGCCTCTTCATCTGAAAATAGCCAGCCGGCTCATCTTCACGAGCTACTCTGCTCTTTACAGAAACAGCTGCTGGCATACTGCCATACCAACAACATAAGTGAGGTATGAAATGTAACAAATTACAATGATGCAAGCGGTTGTCGAATTGTCTGCTTAATCAGCATAAAATAGGACATCAACAATATTTTGTGCTGCTAGAATTAATCCATAGTGCCTTAGAGATGGTAATGTGTTGTCAAGTATGCAGCAATGTATGCAGAGTGAAGTTGCATCATTTTTGGACAACTCGTACAACATTGTAACACTAATTCACCAGATACCCTACTCATCACGCTTAGATTTATTTTTTTTCTTTTCAGAACTCCAGCAGTGTTGCTTTACTTCACAAACATCTACAACTTCTCCTTCCTCATGCAACAGATATCTACTCCCGTTCTGCTACACTTTTGAGAGAAAGCCCATACAATGGGAGTGTGGGAGAAAAACTGCGTGGTATGTGCTTGCTTCAGGTGTATTCTAACCTATTATAGAGCAGTAACGTGAACACAGGATTTCAGTTACTTTTACAACCACTTAAAAACAATCTGTTACCAGGCTTTTGCTACTTCATCTGATGGCAGCATAATGTAGGAAGAGAGACCCTGAATCTCGTAATTTATCCCTTGGCTTACTGGGTGCAGCAGTTATGCTATAATACTTTTCTCTGCTATAGATATAGCAGAGCTCAGAAAGCTGATCCTCCTCTACACCTGATTAGCAACGATCGGTGTCCATTGTATATTAGCGGTAATCTGCAAATTAGTGCTGGGGGCTTGGCAGAACCAGGAGGCACAGGGCAGCTAGCCCAGCAGTGATAATCTCCTGCTAATAAAACACTCATTGTATTGAAACTACAGGACACCTCCTCATAAACAATACTTCTCTAGAATCAGTATCTCAGCCTTTATCTTGGCTTCTACACCATGCTGCCGTCAGATTACATAGCAAAAACCTGCTGGCAGATGCCCTTTAATCCGTCATATACTGGAATTTATCATGTATTGTCGTCATTTAGATATAGTTTAGCCATATCCTCCGCTCCTCAGTTACTTTCTACCTCCGTGATTAGTAAAGAAGTTTATATATGTTATAATATATATAATGGCTGGACCATATATGACACACACTTTTTACCATTTACCTTTTGTGTCTCCCTTATTTCCGCAAAGATTGTAAACTGTTACTGTGTTACTCTGTATTGCCTCATATTATTTATACATGTACCTCTGAATTGTGAAGTGCTGCAGAATATGTTGGCACTATAGAATTAAAAATTATTATTAGTTATTCATAAGTATATTAAACTCTCAAATCTGTACAGAGCTGTTGACACACATTTTGCCTTGGATTTCACCCTTTAAAAAACAGAAGGTGAAACCATCTGCAAGTCTTCCAGTATGTGCGCTCACAATGACTTTTTACATATCGTCTTTGGTCCTGTGTGAAACCTCATTCAGATGCATTGTACCTTCATGGCATTTACTCTTATTGCTTCTAAACCGTAATTGCAATACATATGTTTTTGCTCTATTCATAACTTTCACGTTAAACTTTGTAATCTTTCGTCCTTTTAGATGTCGTCTATGTGTCTGCAGCTGGCAGCATGCTGTGCCAGCTGATTAATGCATTGCTGTTACTGCCTGTTTGGGTCGCTAGACCTTTGCTCAGTTACCTACTGGACCTGCTGCCTCCGCTGGATTGCCTAAATAGATTGCTTCCAGCAGCTGTTCTTCTGGAGGATCAAGAGTTACAATGGCCTCTTCATGGCAAGTTATCATTATTTTCTTTTTGATATACAAATATTTTACTAAAATGGTCGTGTTAGACTTGGAAGTATGTGGTGTGGAAACACTGGGGTCAGTGGGTGCTATTGTCTGCTGCCCAGCCGCCTTTAGAAAGGCCGAATAAACCAGGGCTCATCCCATAGAACGCCCAAACACTTTACTCATTGGCAGAACACTACTCCGACAACACAGGGTTAGGGAAGCACACAAGGGATAGACTTTATTAGATCCCCAACAGTCAAAGTCATATAACACAAACTCAGCAAGAACATACAAAGCATCAGGCAACAGAGTGTCACCCTTCCGCTGGCTCACCAGGGTTTAGAATATTTGTGCCTTCGGGTTTTCCAGGGCCAACTACCCCAATCCAGCAGCACCCCGCTTTTGGCGGGCAGCCACCGAGAAAGGAATAGTGGCAAGCTTATGAAGCTTGCCAAATATAGCAAAGTCTCTATCCATGTGACCGAATTGTCCCAACCTGGGTTTCTTAAGTAGTCTCTGATCTTCCAGGCGAATCCTAGAATTCCAGGCTGAACTCCTGCAAAAATCTCCTGGCATCTGGAATCAAAATTCCTTGTCCAAAGTCATGAAGATACAATGTGATCCTCTAGCCGGGACCGAAGTCCCTAGACCGAGGCCACGTAGCACATAAACAACTGGTGACTGTAGCAAGTCCTTTTTATACACAGAGCCTCAATATGAGGGTATGTTGTATTTTTACATGATTGGTGCAGTAAGGCATTGGTTGGCATTTCAATCAGACTGCATAATTCTCCCCTGAGTGATGTAGACAGAGGGGGTGAGGTAATTTACATTCGACTAGGAATCCACACACTGAGACAATGCAGACCTCTGCACAGTCTGATAAAAAACAATGAGATAAAATAGAACAACTGAGTGGTCTTGGGAGCCCTCAGGTAGGGGATAATTAGGGACAGGATAAGATCTTGTTTATAACGCAAACCTTTTATTCAGATAATCTCTGCAATGCCACAATGCGTTTCAACAGTCATTTGCCATCTTCATCAGGTGAAGGTGAGATTATCTGAATAAAAGGTCTGTGTTATAAACAAGATCTAATCTTGTCCCTAATTATCCCCTGCCTCAGCGCTCCTAGAACCGCTTGGTGGTTCTTTATCTCCTTACGTGTCCCCCTCACATGGGTGAGTGGTAGGACCTGCTCCAGGCTGAGATATCTTGACTTGCTGTGACGCGATCAAACCACGCCTACTGAAGATCACATGACCGGGTCTCGTGACTGCAATCCAAGACAGCGGCACCACCCGGGAATCGTCTCATCACTTTCACGCTTTCAACTGGGGTTGTGCAGGCGTGCACACCCCCAATAGATGAGTGACTAATGGTTACACTGTAATTATTCACCACTAGACCATCAGGTACAGCTCATGGGCGCACCTTGTCTTTATCTCTACACATAATAAGAAACAATCGCCCACTTCTCATAAGTCCACAAACAAATGAACAATAGGTCTGGCTAAATTACAAACATTAACCTATGACATGCTTTAAAAAAAAGACTGTCATCACATTTGGCTCAAGCAATTTTATAACCGTATACAGCATTATGCTTTGCGCTATTACGATAGCAGTACACTCCACACTTAATTTACATTAATACTTCTATATGTATTCTTATTGTTACACTCAGGAGGACCAGAACAAGTTGACCCAGCAGGTGTTTTGCTGCCTGCACCAGCTCAGTGTTGGGTCTGGCTTGTAGACTTGGAGAGAACAGTTACATTGCTGATTGGGCGTTGCTTAGGAGGGATGCTGCAAGGATCCCCCACATCACAAGAGGAACAGGACACTGCCTACTGGTTAAAGACGCCTCTGTTTGGAAATGGTATTGAGATGGACGTTCCTCAGTTGGGTAAGTAAAGGCTTAGTGTATAGCCAGAAATTGTATAAAAATGGAGAAGGTGAAGAATCTGCAAAGTAGCTGTGATTGTATGTCTTCTGTATCTTATTAAGTTGTGAAATAACATACAATGGTCATTGATATATTTCCCTTTCATAGACAAATGCATGAGTGCATTGCTGGAAGTGGCCTTATCTGCCAATGAGGAGCCAAAAACATTTGATTACAAGTTAAGACCGGACGTGACAGTTTTGGTTGATTTAGCAGTTGGATCCACCAAGGAGCCTTCTCGTAGCTTGTGGATGAGTATGCAGGATTATGCCATTAGTAAAGGTATGTGAATTTTACGGACAGGTTAATAAGGTGTCCTTTGCACTAGCTGATGGTAAATGACTGCTTTCCAGTTTCATTTTTGCCAATTTGTGCCTGTTAAATATCATGTTTTAGAAAGGTCATCTGCTTCTTATAATCAAAATCTGGAGGTCTGGAATAAATCTTTCTGTGCACATTGATGGCCATTGTATTTGGCATCACAAATTCTGTTTACAAAGGATGATGTTCTGCTGTGCAATTATTTTTAAGCAAGCTTAAAATAATTTGACCCAACGACCGAGCATTACCTAGGTGCGCTCATAATCTGCTACTGCAAATTTACCTTACCACCTAGGGATCCGTTATAGAATAAATAATGAAAGTAAATAAGGTGAAGTAACCTTTTGTTTCTCCATACCAGATTGGGACAGTGCCGCAGTTAGTAATGAGTCCTTGCTGGACACAGTGTCACGGTTTGTTCTTGCTGCACTTCTGAAGCATACCGGGCTTTTGTCACAAGCGTCAGGTGAAAGCAGGTCCGTATTTGTGTTCTGTAAGGTAACTATTCATATATCCTCAAAAGGTGCATACACTCCATCTGCAGTGTACATTGGAGAGCAGATCCTCCTAATGTACATATCTGATGGATGTCCTTGGCATGCTACTGTATAGTTATAAAGTGGCATGTTTCACTTATGGGCTCCCATGTATACTGCCCTCAGATTTATTCAAGGTAAAATGGTGAAGTTGACTTCGGCTGCAGCAAAGAAAAATGACTATTCTGACATATACCATCTGAAAGTATGCATGGCCTCCATTAGGTCAATAAGGGCATAAAGATATGTTTTTCGTGATGTTTTATAGGGAAAGCCACAAGTAAACAAAATATGATGGACAAAGCCTTACTGTTGAGGTTCATTCAGCCATCAGCTTATTTGTCTACGAGTTCTATTAGTTTTTCCCAGACAACTCATGCCCACTATAATCTATGGGGATTTTCATATGTCAATGTATTTTTGCAGACCAAGACATGTCTTATTTATTATTATTATTATATTATTTTTAATCCAGGCCATGAATCAGACATAACCACATGGGGAAAATATTGAGAAATCTCCAATAATATAATTGCTTTTTTTTGTTGTGGGTTTTTGTTTTTGCTTTTTGATAAAAAAACAAACAAACAGATGAAACTGTGATGTTAAGGCTGCTTTCAAACAGCGCTTTTGTGCTGTCCGAGGGGATCAGACTTTTTGCTGCACCCCTCGGACAGCAACGGATCCAAACTGATGTCTGCAATCGGATGCCAAATAGGCATCCGATTCCGATATTTTGCAGCATCAGTTTGGATCCTCTCCCTGCTCCTTCTGTCACCTCGTCCCCCTCCTCTCTCTGCCCCCTCTTTGCACCCCCTCTTTGCACCCCCTCTTTGCACCCCCTCAAAAAATAAAAAAAATTCTTTATTCTCACCTATCCAGGAGGCCCGCGGTGCTTCCAGCTTCTCTTCTTCTGATCCTCAGGACCTGGCGTGATGTCACAGTCACGTGACCGGTTACCGCGGTAACCGGTCATGTGACTGCACTGTGACGTCAGACCAGGTCCTAGAAGCACAGAGCGCAGGAGGCATCGCTGGATCGCGGGACAGTGTTTCGACTATGTTATTATGGCGCGGATCAGGTACGGATTCATCACAATTCAGGATTTCTCCCCGGTCTCCGATTGTTGATCACGCTTGTGCCCAAAAATCGCAGCAGGCTACGATTTTGGGCACAGCAAAAAATCGGCCAGAATCGGATCTGACAAAAATCGGATGCCAATAAGGCCAAATCCGATCTGATCCGTGCCCATAGAATAACATGGGGCCAAAATTGGATCCGTGGCTGTCCGTTTTACAACGGACAGCCACGGATCACAGAAAAATGCTGTGTGAAAGCACACTAACAACTGACACGCTGGCTGAACTCAGATCAGTCTGATGAAACACCTCATCAGTCAGTGTTTTTTTCTTTTTTTTTTTAATGCAAGAGAGATCACTTATATCTGGCTGAGCTCTTAGCAGCAAAAAAGAGAAGTAAGAACATGGACAATAACTGCAGAGGCAATTGGCCCCTCTGTGATGTGATAATTTTAACAAACAACACTTGATTCTTGACTGTTTCATTCCTAAATCCGTGTGACTGTATCAATCAGCTTTGCAAGTGAAAATAGCTGTTACCTTTAATAATTACTCGATATTTTTTTTTTTTTTTTGAGTACTTTGAAAATGCTGCTCCATTTGGCCTTCCCCTCTGCTGCAGACTATGGCCTTACCCTCGCCTACATGAACTATGATTAATAGCAGTCATTAGAATTCCTGGTCATGTGCCAATCAGATATGGGAATCTCAAGTTTGCTTAGTTACAAGTGTGAACGTTGTGTTACTATATATCTCTGCATAACTAGGCAGAATACAGTAAATAATATATTAGATCAATATAATGTAAATCAGTAAGATTATATTAGTTTTGAGCATTCATTTAAATGTGTCATGACATATAATATCTTGCTATGAGAAGATATATTTTTTTAATATGAATTCCTTTAATCCATTTCCTTCATTTACTTAGATACCAGCCAGGGAAATCGCTAGCTGAGGTGTTTCGATGTGTGTACAAGGTCAGGAGTCGCTTGCTTGCCTGCAAGAACATGGAACTCATCCAAACTCGCTCCTCATCCAGAGAGAGATGGGTATGTCATTGGGCCTGAACCTACATGGATCATTTTTGTTTATTTTTGGGGGGGGGAGTAAGTAATCATATTACATTGCTGAGTAGGGTGATAAAAGACAAGCTGGTACTACATAAAGATAAAATAGATTTTCTCGGTGAAGGAAATGTAAATAAAACTGCAAGTGCACCCAGGGCATCAAGTATCTACATTTTTTCCCAGCCTAGCACCACCCACATGTTCATAAGTGATGTCTCAACTATGGCACATGGATTCATGTGAATGGAACAGTTTCTGATATTTCTGCAACAATTCTGTCATGTGATATTACATTATGGACCTTTTTCCAGTCATTATAGAGTTTTTCTCACTTGTCTTGAGGATATTGAGCATTAAAGGAGTCATCCAGGATTTTATTTTTATACTGTTGGCC
Source organism: Allobates femoralis (assembly GCA_033576535.1). Taxonomy (NCBI): domain Eukaryota; kingdom Metazoa; phylum Chordata; class Amphibia; order Anura; family Aromobatidae; genus Allobates; species Allobates femoralis. Next base: position 224,252,514 of record JARQOC010000004.1, on the reverse strand, counting down.
TAAAAACGAATAGGTGGGTGGTTTCTTACTACCTGCCTGTTCTACCCAGTTCCGGTTCAATGAGATCAGATTGTTTATTACAGGTCTCACACATGAGAAAGCCTGCAGTCAGCTATTTTGGGGCTGTGTCCTTCTTTCCCCTTCATGTTGCTGCCTGCATATGATGGGTCAATTTCATACGGGGTGAAGTCTACACACCTCCTGAGGCAACCTTTCTGGGAGATCTAAGTCATGATACAGCTCATTAACATATGATGGAAAACAGATTTAAGTGGGCTAAATATACAGCTCTGGCGAAAATTAAGAGACCGCTGCAAAATTTTCAGTTTCTCTGTTTTTCTCTTTACAAGTATATCTTAGAGAAAAATGTATATTGTTCTTTTATTCTATAAACTACTGACAACATATTTCGGAAGTTCAAAGCTAAAAATGTTGTATTTATTTGCAGCAAATGAGAAATCATCAAAATAATAAGACAGTGCTTTCAGACCCTAAATAATGCAAATTCATATTCATTTAGAAACAACAATACTAATGTTTGAACTCAGGAAGAGTTCAGAAATCAGTGTTTAGTGGAATAACCATGATTTTTAATCACAGCTTTTATGCGTCTTGACATGCTTTTCACCAGTCTTTCACACTGCTTTTGGGTGACCTTATCCCACTTCTGGCACAAAAGTTTAAGCAGTTCTTCTTTGTTTGATGGCTTGTGACTATCTATCCTCCTCTTGATTTCATTCCAGAGGTTTTCAATGGGGTTCAGTTCTGGAGATTGGGCTGGCCATTACAGGGTTTTGATGTGGTGCTCCTTCATCCACACACTGATTGACCTAGCTGTGTGGCATGGTGCATTGTCCTGCTGTAAAAAATAGTTGCCTGAGCAGAAGAAAGCAAGTGTTTTAAAGGATAACATTATATGTAGCTTGACTCATACGTCCTTCGCAAAGATTAACCTGCCCAAATCCAGCCTTGCTGAAGCATCCCCAGATCATCACCAATCATCCCACCAAATTTCACAGTGGATGCAAGAGATTGTGGCTTGTACGCCTCTCCAGGTCCCCGTCTAACCATTAGATGACGAGGTGTTGGGCAAAGCTGAAAATTAGGCTCATCAGAGAAGATTACCTTTCTGTAATCCTCTCTGGTCAAATCCTTATGGTCTTTGGCAAACTTTCAGCCTGGCTCTCCTTTGCCATTGATGAAAGTCATTTTTTCTAGCTTTACATGACTTGAGCCCTGCCTCTAGGAGCCTGTTACGAACTGTTCTTGCCGTGCACTTCACCCCAGCCGCCATTTGCCATTCCTTTTGTAGGTCACTCGATATCATCCTGTGGTTGCTGAGTGACATTCGAATAAGATGACGATCATCCCAGTCAGTGATGAACCTCTTTCACCATCCTGTAGCTTTGGTGTCCCCAATGTCTGCTGCTTGACCTTGTTGTAATGGACTGCCGTCTTCGAAATTTTAAGGATAGAGGCAACAAGACGCTCATTGTATCCCTCTGCTAGTAAAGCCAGAATTGAGTCCTTCTTTTCCACACTCAAGACTTTTCTTTTCAACTTCTTTAACATGGTTAAAAGTTATTTTTTCATTTAAATAACTTTTGGGCTATTTCTTAGCACTTGTATTACCATCCAACTTGTCCTATTGCAAGATGATTGTGAAGACCACAGCAGTGTTTTTTTTTTTTATACTTTCTCTCATTAAATAAGACTTGGTTCAGGTGATCACCTAATCAGAAGCACATTAAGTAGAATGATGTGTACTTTGGTTGGAATTCAACTGACACTAGAATATAATGGCTGTCGGACATGTAGAGATGGTGATTTTTACAAAACTGTGCAGTGGTCTTTTAATTTTTGCTACAGCTGTATATCCAATTGCACATATCGAGGTATTAGTCTGTTTCAACTTTTTATGACCTGCCTGTCCTTGTAGATTGCTTAGAAGGGTTGATCTTTTTTACAGATTCCCTTTTATGTTTGCCATGCCTGTATAAAGTGTGCTGTTGAATGTATGTAACTTTATGCATACTTGAATACATCCACTATTAAAACCCACTGTAATTATTTTTTATATATACTGTTGTATTGAAAACCATACTCAACTGTGATTTTTTTTTTTTATATATTTTTTCTTTTAAATCGGGTTCATTTTTAATGAATGAAGAAAAATAAAAATAATTTATCGTATGAAGCAAGAATAGATAGAGAGACAAACCCTAGATCAATACTCCCATATCAACATATTGGAAAAGTCATAACCTCTTTCTTTAGGGTGGCATAAGGCAACTTTTGTTCATTTAAATTAATGCTATTTGGTAAAATGCCCTATTTGTATTTTTTCAATTCAAAGATTCGGTAATGGATAGTCCTGAAAAATATAAAAAATGACTATTCTCCACACACTCAGGTCAAATGTATCCTAAGTTTTTTTTTAAATAAAGTCCATTAGGTCCTGAGATGACAATCTACCAAGTATTGCAGTAACTGAGCAGCTTTCTATTTCCAGGAAAAATGGTGATAACCTCTATAGAGACTGTAATGTCCTTTCCTGTTTGTGAAAATATTTGATAAGAAGAGATCTATACAGTGTTCTTAAAAATACACAGACGTACACTACCGTTCAAAAGTTTGGGGTAATTTAGGAATTTCCTTATTGTTGAAAGAAAAGCTCTTTTTTTTTTTTTTAATGAAGCTAACATTAAATGAATCAGAAAAACACTCTATACATTGTTAATGTGGTAAATGACTATTCTAGCTGCAAACGTCTCGTTTTTAATGCAATATCTACATAGGTGTATACAGGCCCTTTTCCAACAACCAACACTCCAGTGTTTTAATAGTACATTGTGTTTGCTAAATGTGTAAGAAGGCTAATGGATGCTTAGAAAATCCTTGTACAAAGTACTGTATGTTAGCACAAGTGAAAACGGTTTGGCTGATTAGAGAAGCTATCAAACTGACCTTCTTTTGAACTAGTTGAGAATCTGGAGCATTACATTTGTTTATTCTATGAAACTCAAAATGGGCAAAAAAATAGAATTATTCTTACCGTTACTTCGGTTTCTAGGGCCCTTCCACGACAGCATAGGAGGTTGCCTCTCCACGCTCTATTACGGACAGGAAGCACAAGAGAGGTTAAAAGGACCCTCCCACTCGCCAGTGTCTTACAAAGAACCATAGCATGACAAAAGCAAGAAAGAACATTCCATGAAAACAAGGAAAATAAGGGAGGGAATTGGGTGTTGTTGTGGAAGGGCCCTAGAAACCCAATTAACGGTAAGAATAATTCTATTTTCTCCAGGCCCCTTCCGCGACAGCATAGGAGGAATACCAACTACCGTAATACAAACCTAGGGCGGGACCACAGCTTGCAGGACTTTCCTGCCAAAGGCCAAATCCCTGGTAGAACCCAGGTCCAAACGATAGTGCTTCGTGAAAGTATGCAGGGAGGACCACGTAGCAGCTTTGCAGATCTGCTGCGGAGAAGCCCCTGCCTTTTATGTCCAGGAGACCGAGGTAGCCCTGGTGGAATGTGCAGTAAACCCAGAAGGTATCGTCAATTGTTGAGACTGGTAGGATGCAGTAATGGCACGTTTAATCCAGCTGACAATGGTGCACTTAGCCGCTTTTCTGCCCTTATTGGGACCAAAGGGCTGGATGAAAAGGTTGTGATCAATGCGCCAGGGCGCCGTGACCTCCAGGTAACGAAGCACTGTTCTGCGAACATCCAAAGAGTGGAACTCTTCCTCTTTCGGAGTACGAGGAGACTGACAAAAGGAAGGAAGGACCATCAATTGGGAATGATGACAGTCCGAGACCACCTTGGGCAGGAAAGAAGGGTCCAGCTGAAGTATGATGCAATCGTCACGGACCGTTAAATATGGCTCCCTGATGGACAGAGCCTGAAGTTCCCCCACACGGCAGGCGGTCGTGATTGCCACAAGAAAAGCCGTTTTATGAGACAGCAGCCGAAGATTACAGGATGACAATGGTGCGTAGGGGGAACGGGACAAACCCGTCGAAACCACGTTGAAATCCCAGGCGGGAGCAAGAACCCATATACGTGTATGAATCCTAGAAACAGACACCATAAATCTACGAATCCATCTATGATTCGCCAAGTCTGCATCAAAAACGGAGCTGAGAGTGGAAAACTGGACCTTCAATGTGCTAGGTCTAAGTCCCAGGTCCAACCCAGCCTGAAGGAAATCCAAAATTTGCGCGATGTCAGGATGGAGTGGGTCCGGAGGGCGAGAACCACACCAGAAGGAGAATTTCTTCCAGACTTTATAATAAATTGCATTGGTGACGGGTTTACGATTCTGTTGTAAAGTAGCCACCACTTTATCAGACAAGCCCTGGGCCTTCAACACCCGGGCCTCAGAAGCCAAGCAGCTAAGCTGACCCTCTGAGGATCCTGATGAAATAGTGGACCTTGTAACAGCAGACTGAGCTCTGGGCTCAGAACTACAGGACCATCGACCTGAAGAGACACAATCAAATTGTACTAGCTCCTTTTCGGCCACAGAGGAGTCACCAGGATTGTGGGAACCTCGTCCACTTTGATCTTCCGCAAGGTCTTTGCCAGAAGTGGAACAGGAGGGAAGGCATAGACCAGACTGAAGTTCCATGTCCGCGAAAAGGCATCCACTCCCATCGCGTCAACCCGCGGGTTCAGGGAGAAATATGTTGTGACCTTTCGATTGGTACTGGAGGCGAAGAGGTCGATATCCGGGGTACCCCATCTGGCCACCAGTGAGCAGAAAACTGCCTGATCCAGACTGCATTCTCCTGGATGGTTGTCTTTGTGGCTGAGAGAGTCTGCCTGAAGGTTCAAGGACCCCTTCAGGTGGACGGCTGAAAGGGACAGGAGAAACCGTTCTGCCCGGAAAAATATTCGAGAGGACACAGACTTCAGGGCTTTGGATCGTGTCCCGCCTTGATGACGGAGGTGAGCCACCGTGGAGATGTTGTCTGAGTACACCAGAACATGGGAACCCTGCACCAGATGGTAAGCGTCAAGGAGGGCTTCCTCCACAGCCCTCAACTCCCGGAAATTGGAAGACAGAGCTGATTTCCCAATTCCAGACTCCTTAAAACGGGATGCAGGCAACGACAGCCCCCCATCCCCTGTGGCTGGCGTCTGTAGTGAGAGTGATCACTGGGGAGTTATCCCAGGCCACCCCTCTCGGCAAGTTCTCTGGATTCAACCATCAGAGGAGAGACGGGGAGTCGGGACCTGAAAGACTACCGTTTGTTGAGGGACGAAGGCAGGCCGTCCCAGTGTTAAAGGGAACCTGTCACCTGGATCTAAACCCCTACAGTATCACTACCTGTCCCTACTCCTTCCTAGCTGCTCCCTATCTATCCCTCTCTGAGCTAAATCCGCCCTATAAAACAGCAGAAAAATAACTTGTAACTTACAGAAGTCCCTGAGGCTGGGGACTGAAAGGCGGGCCCAGGCTCCATTCTGCCCCTCCTCGATGCAGCGCTGGGCGGCATTATTCTTTCTTCATCGCCGCCTCCTCCATTTGGAATCTCCCGCCTGCTTTACACTGTAAGGTAGCGGTTAGGATCGGCACGACAGAAGGCAGTGACTCAGATATTTGCTCACACTGCACACAGTTCAGTGGCACAGTTCAGGTATTCACAGACCTCCAGGTTCCGGAGTGCAACCTCATACAATCCCAACAGCTGATATAGAGGTGACAGGTTCCCTTTAAAGAACATGGTCTTGAAGAGCTCAAGAGTGGGCTTGAGCCCACACGACCGACGGTATGCAGGATGTCATAGACCCCAGCACCAACATTGTCGTCCGAAGGGGGGGAGAAGACATCCAACGCAGAGCGGAAATCTTGGTCCGGAGCGTCAACCTGTGATTGTCCGGGAGAAAGGAAGCTTGTTCGTCTGAGTCCAACAGGACCCCGAGGAACCTCCTCTTGGAAGATGGGAGGAGATGGGACTTCGGAATATTGAGGATCCAGTCCAAAGACCTGAGGGCCATCGCGGATGGAACAACGAGGAGAAAGTCGTCCAGGTATGGCACCAGACAAATGCCCCTACCCCTCAGGAAGGCCACTACAGGTACCTTTACACGCCGCTACAACAAGGTGGAAACAACCGGGTGCTTCATGTGCACGAGCACGCACCAACGGTTACAAACGGTACTCGATACCGCCTTTACACGCCGCTACAAGGTGCTCTACAGAAGGTTTAATCTACCTCTGGATGCACCGCCGGGTGCCTCAAGTTACCTTCTGTAGAGCACCTTACCTCATTTACACGCCGTAACAGAAGGTAATATGGGAGGACCTGGTGCAGCAGGGACAACACATAGGCGTGCCTGAATTGTGGATTACGAGACGTTTGTACGCTGATAGGATAAAGCAATAGCATCATGATTGGCCAGCCAGCGCAGGAGGCTGACTAATACATGACGCTCGAGCAATTGTGTAGTGTGACTGGTCAGCTCCTTAAATATGCCGCCCTATGCAGTGACAACCAGTCGCAACGCAGGAGCTTCCACCAATGATCACTGAAGGGGGGTGGTTTCCCGGAGGCTGTGTCACACCCCGGGGAGTTATCTAGGTGACGAATAAACCTTACCCTACCGTATTTACACGCCTTTACCATCGGGTTGAAATCAACCTGTTTTAGAGCACTGCAAGTGACGGGTGGCAACAACCACCTTTACACACCGCTACCTCGGGTTGATTTGACGGTGCAAGATACATTTGTCTCATAAACCCGGTTGTTTCCACCTGGCTGTAGCGGCATGTAAAGGTACCTTACCTCCGCCATAATCTTTGAGAAGACCCTGGGAGCCGAGGAGATTCTGAAGGGAAGAACATTGAATTGGAAATGGAGAAGATCCCTGTCGTGCAGAACAGCAAATCTGAGGAACTTCCGGTGTCGAGGATGAATAAGAACATGGAAGTATGCATCCTGCATATCGATGGTTGCCATCTGGTGATGGCGGCCTATCAAAGGAACCGCAGATTTGACAGATTCCATTTTGAAACGTCGGTAATTGACATGCTGGTTGAGGCGTTTCAGGTTGATGATAACCCAGGAATCTCCTGACGGTTTCTTGACCAAAAAGAGGCGGGAGTGGTGACCTACACCACCTCCTGAACCGGAACATGGGAGAACACATTGGCAAGAAGCATGTCCTGTACTTTTGAGTACAGGACCCCCTGAGCTGCCTTTGAAGGCAGTGCAGTGACCTGAAGACCTGGTTGGGGAGGCGACTTGAATTCGATGAGGAGATCCCTGGAGATGACGTTCAGCACCCACTGGGAAGTGGTGATCTGTCTCCACTGCGGAAGGAAGGGCGCCAGGCACCCCCCACCTGGCCCGAGTCACTGTTTGTCGGGTTGATGAGACTGATGGGAGGGGACGAGGATATTTTTTCCTCTCGCTTTCTGATAACTCCAGCGACCGGATTTGCTCTTTCCTTTGGGCTTGGAGGCCTGAGGCACCGAGGGACAAAAGGGTCATTTCCGGATGGGTTTCTGCTCTGGGAGAGCCTTGCGGTCAGTCGCTTTTTCCAAGATCTCTTCCAGAGCTGGTCCGAACACCATATCCCCTTTGAATGGGAGGGAACAGAGCTTCACTTTGAAGTTGTGGAGTGGGGATTCCACTTCCAACCATAAAGCCCTCCTGGCGGAATTTGACAGGACCGAAGTCCTGGCCACCAAACAGACCGAATCTGCAGAAAACATATGCGAGAAAACAAGTCGCCTTCTGTAGCAAGGGAAGAGACTTCAGGAGTTCTTCCCTGGGGGTGCCCTGTGAAATATGAGACTCCAGCTGGTCCATCCACTTAAGGAGGGATCTGGACACACAAGTGGAGGCAATATTCGCCTGCATCGAAGCCAAGGACGCGTCCCAGGATCGTCTCATAAAGCCCTCAATCTTCCGGTCCAACTGATCCTTGAGCTGAGATGTGTCTTCAAAGGGTAGTGCAGTTTTCTTGGCCACACTGGCTACCTGCACATCCACCTTTGGCACATCCCATTGGATCTCACAAGGCTCCAGAGGAAAGCGGCGAGTGAGATCACTTTTGAATCTCCTCTCAGGGAATTCCCATTCCTGTGAGATAAGATTCAGGATAGTAGAATGAATCGGAAACCCTGTCTGCTTAGCCGATCTGAAGCCTGCAAACATCTCATCCTGGATGGAAGAGGGGGTGAGAACTTCTTCTAACCCCATAGTGCTCCAAACAGCCCCAATAAGATCCCCGAGGTCATCGGAGGAAAGCAGAAATCTACGAAGATCCGCCTGTTTAGCGGAAGCGGAGTCCTCGGGACCCTCAGAGTCCAAGGCAGGGTCAGGGTCCTCCGAGCCTGACTGGGCAGCCTGAAGTTTCCTCCTCTTAGGGGAGGGAGGTCCAGCAATGGGAGTCACAGGTGAAAGGGAGGCCAGCGAAGCTTGAATCTCTTGCTTGACCATACCCCTCAAGTCGTCCACCAGGCTAGGGTGTTCGGCTCTAATAACTTTAACTGTTCAAGCCTGGCACAGCTTCTTGTCCCAACCTGCAGGGAGCTTCTTAAGGCAGACAGGACATTTAGCAGACTTCTTTGGGGCAGGCTTGTCCTAAAAAAAACAACACAGGACAGGGAGCCGTCAGCCATGCAGTCTAACCTGCAGTAAAAGGACCCCCCCCCCTTTGTCCCCCAGACTTACTGAGGCAGTGGGACCACTGGGCTCCACAGACATGTGAGAGGACATGGCAGCACTGACAAGTATCACTTACCATGACTCAGCCGGCTTCAGGGCAGCCTTTAACCAGGAAGGCCTGCCCCACCCAGTAGACAATTGTAATCCCCACCTCCTGCGCCGGTTCCTGGGCAGGCCGCCATAGGAGACGTGCCTGCACGCTGCCCCACCAGATCCACAGCAGCAACCCGGAAGAGACGCACTCCCGCTGGGGAGCGCACGCGACCGGAAGTCTCGCCCCTCCGGCGTCACTTCCGGTCAAGGGGCAGCCCGCTGGAAGCAGCCGGTGGGCTGCACAGAGGGAGGCCGCCGACCAGGTATGCCACAGCCCGCATCACCCCACAGGGTTCTGGAGGGCCAGGTGGCGGGCCCACAGCTCCAGCCGTGGGAGCAGCAGAGGAAGAACCGAAGCCCGACCAAAGCTGTCCGGCAGTCAGGTATGCTGTGGCGTGCCAACCCACTACAGCATAGTGTAGAAACCTCTCCATGCCCCATGGGGACAGGAAAGACACTGGCGAGTGGGAGGGTCCTTTTAACCTCTCTTGTGCTTCCTGTCCCTAATAGGGCGTGAAGAGGCAACCTCCTATGCTGTCGTGGAAGGGGCCTGGAGAAAAGAGAACTTTCATGTGAAACTCGACAGTCTATTCTTGCTCTTAGAAATGAAGGCAATTCCATGCGAGAAATTTCCAAGAAACTGAAGTTTTCCTACTACGGTGTGTACTACTCCCTTCAGATAAGAACACAAACAGGCTCTAACCAGAGTGAAAAGAGAAGTGGGAGGCCCTGCTGCACAACTGAGCAACAAGTACATTAGAGTCTCTAGTTTGAGAAATCAACACCTCACAGCTCCTCAACTGGCAGCTTCATTAAATAGTACCCGCAAAACGCCAGTGTCAACGTCTACAGTGGAGAGGCGACTCCGAGATGCTGGCCTTCAGGGCAGAGTGGCAAAGAAAAAGCCATATCTGAGACTGGCTAATAAAAGGACAAGATTAATATGGGCAAAAGAACACCGACATTGGACAGAGGAAGATTGGAAAAAAATTTATGGACAGACGAATCAACGTTTGAGGTGTTTGGATCAACAGAAGAACATTTGTGAGATGCAGAACAACTGAAAAGATGCTGGAAGAGTGCCTGATGCCATCTGTCAAGCATGGTGGAGGTAATGTGATGGTCTGGGGTTGCTTTGGTGCTGGTAAAGTGAGAGATTAGTACAAGGTAAAAGGGATTTTGAATAAAGAAGGCTATCGCTCCATTTTGCAATGCAATGCCATACCCTGTGGACAGCGCTTGATTGGAGTCAATTTCATCCTACAACAGGACAATGACCCAAAGCACACCTCCTAATTATGCATGAACTATTTAGAATACCAGCTGCCTGCTTATTCCCTATCTTGTAATGGAGTGGCCAGCGCAGTCACCAGATCTCAACCCCACTGAGTTGTGGGAGCAACTTGACTGTATGGTATGCAAAAAGTGCCCATCAAGCCAATCCAACTTGTGGGAGGGGGGAGACCGGAAGCACGGGGTAAAATTTCTCAAGTTTACCTCAGCAAATTAACAGCTAGAATGTCAAAGATCTGCAATGCTGGAATTGCTGCAAAGAGAGCATTCTTTGACGAAAGCAAAGTTTGAGGAGAAAAATTATTATTTCAAATAATCATTATTTCTAACCTTGTCAATGTCTGGACAATATTTTCTATTCACTTTGCCACTCATTTGCTAGATAAAAGTATGAGTTTTCATGGAAAGCACAAAATTGTCTGGGTGACCCCAAACGTTTGAACAGTAGTGCAGGTTTATTTTTGACTTCTTAATTCTGGCTAGAAATTCGAAGTCATTTGGGAAACAAAATTCTCCATATTTAACTGTTACTTGATTTTGAGACCTACAAAGTGTGTTTCTTCCACCAAGGCGGTAATGCATCCCAGTTTCGATTTTTCCCAAACAAGAAACAAGTTTGCAATGTATATGCTACTACTTTGCAGTTTTGGGATCTTGGTGGGGTGTATTCGATCACTTTGTGTTCTTTTGTCAGGCATCTGAAAATCAGGAATCTGCCGATTTAGGCTCCCAAGAGAACTCCTTTACTAGGACAATAGATGAAGAAGCTGAGCTAGAGGAACAAGCAGAAAGAGAAAGAGAAGAGGGGCACCCTGAGCAGGAAGAAGAGGAGGAAGACCGTGAACATGAGATTCTCACTGCTGGCAGTCAGTATCTTTTTTTATAACTGTTCTTTATTTTATTTTTCATTTTTGTCATGGCATATGTGTTATATTATAGCATGTGTTATAGTATATACACACGTCCAAATTGTTAGTACCCCTTGTTTAATGAAAGAAAAACTCACAATGGTCATAGAAATAACTTGGCAAAAATAATAATGAATAAAAAAATCTATGAAAATTAACAAATGAAAGTCAAACATTGCTTTTCAACCCTGCTTCCACAGAATTTGTTTTAAAAATTAAACTCCTGAAATACGCCTGGACAGAAATGATGGTCCCTCAACTAAATATTTTGTTGTACAACGTTTTGAGGCAATCACTGCAATCAAATGATTCCTGTAACTGTCAATGAGACTTCTACACCTCTCGACAGGTATTTTGTCCAACTGCTGAAGAGCAAACTGGTCCAGTTGTCTCGTGTTTGAAGGATGCCTTTTCCAGATGGCATGTTTCAGCTGTTTCCAAAGATGTTCAATAGAATTTAGGTCAGGGCTCAAAGAAGGCTACTTCAGAATAGTCCAATGTTTTCCTCTTACCCATTCTTGGGTGTTTTTAGCTGTGTGTTTTGGGCCATTTTCCTATTGCAAGACCCATGACCTGTGACTTAAAACAAGCTTTCTGACACTGGGCAGCACATTTCACTCTAGAACCCTTTGATAGTCTTGAGATTTCATTGTACCCTGCACAGATTCAAGACACCCTGTGCCAGATGCAGCAAAGCATTCCCAGGACATAACACAGCCTCCTCCATGTTTCACAGTAAGGACAGTGTTTTTTTTCTTGATATGCTTCATTTTTCTGTGTGTGAACACAGAGCTGATGTGCCTTGCCAAAAAGTTCCATTTTTGTCTCATCTGTTCATAGGACATTCTCCCAGAACCTTTGTGGCTTGTTAACATGTAGTTTGGCAAATTCCAGTCTGGATTTTTTTATATTTTTTTTTTCCCCCAAGAATGATGTCCTCCTTGGTCGTCTCACATGAAGTCCACTTTGGCTCAAACAACGACGGATGGTGCAATCTGACACTGATGTTCCTTTAGCTTGAAGTTCACCTTTAATCTCTTTAGAAGTTTTTCAGGGCTCTTTGATTCATCATCAATTTTCCTCCTGTGGCCACGTGTAGGGATTTTGGTTACATTCCCATGGATCTTAAATTTCTGAATAATGTGTTCAACTGTAGTCATAGGAACATCAAGCTGCTTGCAGATGGTCTTATAAACTTTACCTGTAACATGCTTGTCTATAATTTTCTTTGTCCTGAGACCACTCTTTCTGACACTTCCTCTGGTCCACGTTGAGTGTGGTACACACAGTGTCACCAAACAGTGCAGTGACTATCTGTAGCCCTATATACAGGCCCGCTGACTGATTACAAGATTGTAGACACCTGTGATGCTAATTAGTGGGCATACCTTAACATGTCCATTTTGTCACATTATTTTCAGGGGTACCATCATTTCTGTCCAGGCCAATTTCATGGGTTTAATTTTTTTTAAAAAAATTCTATGAAAGCAGGGTTAAAAAGGAACGTCTGACTTTCATTTCTTCATTTTCATAGATTTTTTTTACTTACCCTGATTCAAGTTATTTCCGTGACCATTGTAGGTTTTTGCTTTCATTTAGCAAGGTGTACCAACAATTTTGACCACGTGTGTCCATCTATTATATAATCACGAATGGGTTTTTTGCCCCTTTTGAGACCGCTCACGCTGCGAGTCAGCGTGGTCATGTGGATACGAACGAAGCATTGGCCGCGCAGCGCCCATTGCGAGCAGCTCTAAGGCGACTCGCTATGCCCGCGCAGCGGGCATGGCGAGTCGCCTTAGCAGCGCGAAGCATTGGCCGCGAAGCGGCCATTGCGAGTCAGAGACTCGCTCTGCTAGAATCCCGATGCATTGTGCATCGGGCACCCATCTAGTTACATATAAAGACAAGCAATGATTAGCCTTCAAACAATTATTTTTGCAGACAGATGAATGTGTTTATCATAAGTCGACTGCAGTAGCTGCATCATAACATTGTGGGCACTGCCATGCTGTAGCTTACCGCAGTCAGTGGCACGCTATCTCTGCAAACATTGCTGGGTTGCTAGACTTTCCTGTTAAGGTTCAGGTATACAACTGTGGTTGTCGGGCACAGTACAAAGGGTTCGATTCATCAATACAGGTGAGACACACCTGATACATGAAGAGACAAATTCCTCTTCATGAATCTGGAGTGCCGGGCCTGTGGTATGCACCCCTATGTGCACCTAACCATAAATATGCTCAAGTCACTGCTGGAGTAAGACTTAGGGTACCTTTACACGCGGCTACATTTCTAGGGTGGCTACAGGTAACTTACTGGTTGCAGTGAAATCATGGAGAGATTATTCCATTTGTACACAGCAACAAGATAGAACCTTGTCTCCATGATTTCACTGCAACCAGTAAGTTACCTGTAGCCACCCTAGAAATGTAGCCGCGTGTAAATGTACCCTTATGGCGTAGTGCATGCTGCCACTCATCACTCCACCTTCCTGCCCAACCTCAACCCATTTTGTCAGAGTCAACCAAAAATAGTGTGAGAACACCAAAAGTCCCATAATTTTAGCGCAGCCTCCAGTTTCTCCAAAATTATGCAACATCACATAGCATTTTATTGCAAGAATACTGGTGTAAAATCTTTGACAAATTGGTCTCAAAGTGTTTTACAAACAGTTTTGTGTATAGTAATATGACGTTTTCTACTGATGAAAGGTAAGTAATATATGGGAAGCAGGATACAGTCTAACACTTTTCTCGCTATTAAAGGGGTTGTCTCGGCTTTTTTATAAAATCTATGTGTATATCTAGCCTGCAAAATGCTGATAGTTCGTAATTTACACCCTGTCAGCACTTTGCATTGTTACCTCGATATGACAGTTCGGCGTGTGTGGGAACAGCTCATCCCCAAACTAGAGGCGTGTTTGTTTTGGAGCCTGGCAGTAAAGTCATTGCTGGTCGTTTTATACTCAGACTCTTACAAGACTGCCCCCTCCCAGTCTCCAGCATGCCCGTCTGCCACAGACTCTAACAAACACTCTTCATTCCCCGGCAGGTCTACCTCCACCCCCCCCCCCCCGGTCTCGAACAAACCCTCCTCAGTCCTCAAGATGACCACCCACCCCTATGTGAACTCAGCCTGAACTGCATTGCACTGAGAGTTCATCTTTCTCTGCAGCACTATGTCGAATCCACAATTCTGTGAATTAAATGACCGATTTGTGCAGTTCTGCGGCGTGTGTGCGCACTCACCTCTGTCTCCTGTGCCTGCACTGTCGCTGATTTGATCTTCACGGCCGCCTCACCACCTCTGTGCAGGGCTGTGGTTCTTTCTGCGTCACAGAGGGGGTGGAACGGCTGTGAGGCTTGGAGACTGGGAAGGTCTTGTTGGAGACTGGGGAGCGGCCAGCAGGAGACTATGGGAGGGCTTGTTGGAGTCTGGGGTGTAAACGACCAGCTCTGACGTTATAGCCAGGCTCCAAAACAAACACGCCTCTAGTCGGGGGCTGAGCTGCTCCTCCATACCCTGAGCTGTCTTATCTAGGTCACAATGCAAAATGCTGTCAGGGTGTAAATTACACAACTGTTAGCATTTTACAGCCTAGATATATACAGATTTTATAAAAAGCTCAGACGACCCCTTTACGAATTGGTGTGAATTGAATTACAGGACCTGGTCTATTGGCCACTTCAGTAATCTGTGGTTGCTGGATGGGAACCCTGTGAACCATTCTCCACGGCTTTTCTTTGTGTTACCTGGCATAGTATGATGTCTCCTGTGTGCCACACAAACAATGATGTCCTACCAGGCCGACTAATCAAAAGAGCAGTCAGGGATGCTACTAGATCGGGGCCACATAGCGTTCAGAAAATGACCGATGTACCAGGTGCTGCAAATCGATTTATACCAGCGCTACTTGATATGTCATGTACTTTGTCTTCTGTGGATTACATGCACAAATTTTTGTGCCTGTAAGGAACTACATATATAACCAAGGACCTGTATCTTTTTCTTACTTTCTTTCTCTCTAGGGGAGCTAAGTTTTGACAGGAGTTAAGTTAATGAGTACACCCGATCTGTGAATATATTCAACTAAGTACGGTTTCTGTTCACATGCCCCATGTGATAGTGATATCACTCCAGGTCAATGCCATTACTGTTCTCCTGTCCTAAGCTCCCCTCCTGTCTCTCTTGTGTTGCACCTTACAGAAATATTTCAATGTTTCCTATCAGCCCGCGAGGTGGCACGCAGCCGAGAACGGGACAGAATGAGCCTTGGCTCAAATGGAACCACTGGCCCGGGCACTAGAGACGAGGAGCCACAGCAGCAGTTGGTGCAGGGAAGAAGGGACAGTGGGCACTTGGCTGAAGGTCAGGACCTATACACTGCAGCCTGTAATTCCGTCATCCACCGCTGTACATTACTTCTTCTTGGCGTCAGTCCTGTCATTGACCAGTTGGAGTCGCCGACCGAGGATGGACAGCAGCAAGTGTCATCAGTGGCCACCCATGAAGCTACAGCAGCCATGACAAGGTAACAGTTTGGACTATGAACTGACACTAATAAATGGTACTGCTCAACACATACTAAATACCCGTGAATGGACACTACAGTGTGTAGGAGTGTTGTTGTGGTGTAGCAGGTTTAATATTCACCTTTAGCTTATATTTCCAGGAGTGAAAGTTTAACAGCAGAGCGGAGATCTGTCCAGTTGCATCCCAACTACAGACTTATCAAATCTAGAAGTGAGTCTGACCTTTCCCAGCCTGAATCTGATGAGGAGGGATATGTTTTGGTAAGTGTGTGTGTTTTTATTTATTTATTAATTTTGGGGTGGGGTGTTTACACATCTAATGTAGCAAAGCTTTCATATATGATGGTAATGTTGTTTTCTAAAAAGTAACTTGGAAACTATAAGACAGTCCATTTGTGGTTGCACTATGTCTCTTTTGTGAATTGTAGAGCTATTTTGCTATTCTGGCCCTACTTTGCAAACCTAGCTATAGATTGGACTTTTCTGTACTGTACCGTTGCATTTAGTCGCATCCCATATTCTCTTGTTAGAGTGGAAGACAGAACACCGACTCCGACCTTGCTTCCCATAGAAAACGAGGTGAGACCTTTTTAGTGATGTTAAAACATTTATGTCTTTTTAGTTTGTTTTGTCATGCAGAATGTAATATAGAGTTGTGCTTTAAACTGGATAAATCCATATTGCCAGTATGTAAGATATTGTTATTCTCTAGTATCCACGCTATGTCCGATAATTGGACAATAGAATACAAAGCTGTTACAATTCCGCTTTCTTGCTTAACTGATAACTAAACCACACGTCAGATACATAAATGCATATTTCAGTTCATATTAATTTCCAAATCAAGGTGTTACTGAATACATTGGAAAGGATAATATTTTGCTATGGGTGAGACTATATTGTAGTGTAAGGCCATAAATAAGCCACATTTCTATCACTACATAAAAATTTAACAGCGGTAAGCTGGACCTCGTTTCCCTTTCCTCTCTGTGTCTCCTTCATAAAACATGTCGTTTTCCCTGCTGATACCGGGCCCTTAGTCCACTTGAGTCCCCGGAAAAAGAAGATCGCCAAGCAAGTACTTAACGGCATGTTCTTCTTTTATCCTCGTCTATATGGCTTCCTTCAAGCTAGCTATGGCTTTTCATATTTAAGTTTTGATTTAATCATTGTATGAACTCACTGTGCTTTGGCCTGTAAAAAATGAAGCTTCCATTATGTCATCCGCTTCATGAGCACATGCTTTGAAAGCATCTGTGCTGTGCAGGGAGCGAAAACTGAAGTCAAGTAGTATAAGGATGATGAGTATGTACATTCAATGAGATATGACACTAAGGCTCAGAAGAAGCCAAATATTTAATCCCTAATTGGTTTTAAACTCCCTTGGTTACCATTATTTTCTGGTAGAAGGTTTCATTTCTGGAGCCTAGCTTTGTTATAAAATGAATTGGACATTAGACATGCTCAGCGTCATTATACTTAAAAAGCAACAAAACCCATAAAGTGTACATCTTCAGGCCTCCCTGAGTTTTGATCTTCATGTATCTGCAGTGTCCCCATCTGAGCACCCTGCCAATGATTCTTGGGCTCGCCTGAAGCACAATCGGGACTGGATGTGTGGTTTATCTTGTGGCTTTGACACCGATACAGAACATAAAGCTCTTGGTGTGCATACACTAATTGACAATATGCTAAGCTTTGTAAGTGGAGATGTAGGCAGTACTCCGGGGTTTAAGGAGCCAGAAGAAGGAATGTCCAGCTCTCCCCAGGCGTGTGTAATAGCAATGGAACAACAGCAGCTCCGTGCTGAGGTATCACTCTATATTTTCTACATTGTTTTTGTTTTTCTTATCAAAATGTTTTATTTTTCAATACAAAAGTTTCTTGTAATGTATAAGAATACAGAAGACATTTGAAAACGTATTGCATGCATATTGTAATTGCACCTTGCATGCTTTACCAGATAAATATACTGTGTACGTATTGTAATACATATTATAGAGACAGGATTGTAATGAGTATGTAAATATGATAAGGTACTTATGAAATGTACCTCTATATATACAGCCATGCAGCCAACGATAAAAAAAAAGTTAGAATAATTTTTGTTTAGCAATGCTGGCACAGCTTTGTGCAAGTCTGTAATGACACCAAGGAATATGGTTTTCTACTCCTAGTTGCGCTTGGAGGCCCTGCATCAGATCCTTGTTCTGCTCTCTGGAATGGAGGAAAAAGGAAATGCCCAGACATTAGGTAGTCGCCAGTCACTCGCTACCTTTCAGTCGTCCTCTCTGCTTACGTCTGTGAGACTGCAGTTTCTTGCAGGTTGTTTTGGACTAGGTACGGTTGGTCACGCAGGCACTAAAGGAGAAAGTGTCCATCTGCATCATTACCAGGTAAGGAGCCTCTTATCTCTACTCGAACCAGGTGTTTATAAAGATGGAAAATGCAACAACTTGCACATTTGGAAATAAGTGTTTTACAACTTTTGTAAATTACCCGCAAGTACATAATGCATGTCAGATCTTACCACTATAATCTAACCTCTGCAGGATAACAAAAAGCAACTAACACCATGTGGCTGATCTGTGATTCTATTCAGTCAGAGCTGCCAGCCAGTCTGAGCGTTCTTTAAAGTGAAACTGTCAATGGGTTTTCCCTATATGAACTGCAGCTACCACCAGTAAGGCCTTACACACAGCATTTTAGAGGGCCTTACATAAGTCCTCAGGCCGTCCTGTGTTATACAAAAAATACCCTTTATTATACTTCTCTATTGGGCGGTCTGATGTGATAGGTTTGCCATCCTCATTCCCTGCTTCATACGGATTATGCGTCCTACATCACACAAACAGTCTCTTCCATTGTTCTCCTGCACACGCGTACTTCTCTCTACCCTGCTGAGGTCAGAACTGAGTACTGTAGTGTGCAGAGTCGTAGAACCCGTTCCCAGCACCTGCGCATTACAGTACTCTCTACCCTGCTGAGGGCAGAGGAGAAAAGTGCGCAGGAGCGCAATGGAGGAAACTGTGGTTGATGTGGAACATGTCATTCAAACTAAACAGAGAATGAGGATGGTAGTCACAAGAAGCGTGGAGGTGCCATATCAAAACCAGCGACACCCATTAGACTGGGCTGCCCCTCAGGTGAGTATAATAAAATAGATTTTTTTTACGTTATACAGATCGGCCTGGTGACTTGTTGCAGCATTCTAGAATACTGTATATAAGGCCTTACTGGTGGTGGCCGCAGCTTATATGGGGGAAAACTTGGTGACAGGTTCACTTTAAAGCACCACTCCAGCATGTTTTTTTAATTTCTTTCCTTGCTGTAGTGGCACTTTAAATGTAAGTCGCCTGCCCCTGTATTATACTTGCCTGCGTCCATCTTTACCTTTTTGCAGCGGCGCTCCTGTTGGTCTCCAGTGATCTGTGACCTGCTGGCAGCTGCAGTGTTTCATGGAGCGCGCTGGAGGTTACTTTTCAATACATCTCTGGGAGCCTCGTTCTGGCTCTCATGGAGTCGCATTGACACTTGTGATGTAATTTCTGACTTCTGGCCACTCAGAACTTAGACGCCGCAAAACCGAAGAGGTGCTGAAAAATTATAAAACCGGTGGTAGGGGGTTTACATTTAAAATGCCATTCCAGCACTGAGAAAAAACCTGGCCTGGCACTTTAAAAATGGTGAAAGCTATTTTTTTCTTCTTGATTTGTGTAAAGAAAATACATGGCATAGACAATTGTACCACAAATAAAATTTAAGACCTCCTTATAATCCATGAAAAGACTGTTATGACGACACCATAGCAGGGGCTGCGAGGCTCATAGTTTTTTATTTAATAAGCAGCTTATTTGTAATTTGGTCATAATTATCTGTAAATTGGCCTATTACAGATAAGAAAGAAGATTTTCTATGAATCCTTACACTGAACCGCTCATTCAGCTGTCAGGGAAGATCTGAGCAGAATCCATCAGGAATTAGAGGCATACTTATTTTAGTAATTGATGGGGGTCTTTGCACTTGAATTCCCAATAGTTAAACCTTCTGAAGCTAAATCACAGTTTTTTTAAAATAAATAAGCGATTGTAGCTGTTTTACAGCTCTCCTTTTCTTTTACGCTCCATTGGGAGACCCAGACATTGGGTGTATAGCTTCCGCCTCCGGAGGACACACAAAGCATTACACTTAAAATAAAAAGTGTAACCCCTCCCCTACTGCCTATACACCCCCTCTAGGAGAAATCCCATCAGTTCTTAGCTTTGTGTTGAAGGAGGCACACTCTGCACTCATCACTCTCACTTTAGTCTTACGCACTCTCCCTAGAGAGTGTCGGATGGAAGCAAAGTGGATCCATATGGATCCCCAGCATGTCTCCTTCCTCACCCTTGGGCAGAGGCGGTTGAGGTACCTATTGCTGGTACAACGGGCTGGAGCCCTCATGCTGTTTTCCTTCTCCATCCCTTAGGGGCTCTGGAGAAGTGGGATCGTCACGGGCTCCCATGTCATCTGGAGCTCATACTCCATCCACAGCCCCTGTGGGATCTGCTGCCCGGAGTTGTGGACCCCCAGGGATCGGCTCCTGCACCTTTATGAGGTACTCTGTGGGGTTTGTGCTGCGGCTGCAACCCGGTCTTATTCCACCTGGGGGTGGTCGCATGGGCACTCCTGGGGCTCTGGGTACTCCCAGATTCGTCTGGTCCCTGCGGAGCTGCGGGTTTTCCGGTGCTTCGGTGATGCACCGCGCTCACCCGCTCCCGAGCGCCGGGCGACCGCTAAAATTTAGGCCCCGGCTTGGCCGCGGCCTTGTTTTCTGCCCGGAGCTCGGGTTCTGCAGGAGGCGGGTTCGGCCGCCTTTGTGGGCGGTCTTAGAGCTCCGGCCACTCCCATCTCTCGGGATGGCCGCCTCCCAACCTAGCCCGGGGAGAGGATTCGCCCTCCGGATTCTCGCGCTCCGATGGCCACGTCCCCTCGCTTGGCTCCGGCGGACATCTTTTGCCTTTTGCTGAGACTGCTCTCAGCACTTGGATCCTAGACCTGTGGCTTCTAGGAGGGAGCGCTGCATCCGGAGGGCACACAATCTCTCAAACAGGCTGGTAAGTCACCCCAGGTTCTCTGGAGGTGTCTTCCTACCCCTATTACCCCCCTCTAGTGTATTCCCTCTTGGAGGATCCTATCTGGAGGCGACATGTCTTCCACCAGGAGCAAAGCCCCTAAGGTGCAGACATTTTATTCATCTTGCACTGCTTGCAAGATCTTACTGCCTGCTGGATCTGTCTTCCCTCACTGCTCTGCCGGAACTTGTCATGAGTCTGAGGTGGAACATGGGGCTTCCCCCAGCTCTGCTGCTACAGAGCCTTCCCCTAGCCTTGGGGACCCGGCAGTGCCACCTCCTTGGACTGAAGCCTTCACTAAGTCCTTTTCGGACTCCTTTGCCCAGTCTATGACTGCCCTAACCAGAGTCCTGCAGGAGTCCTTGCAGGCCAGTCACTGGGAAAGTGCCCCCGGTTCCTCTGCCTCACGCCGCAGGCGCTACAGCGAGTCGTCTCTGATCTAGCCCCCTTTCCTCGGCCCCCCAAACGGGCACGTAGAGCGCTCTCCCCTGCTTCCTCTCATCACACGGAGTCTCATGCTGAGGGATCTCAGTTTGATGGGGAGGATAGGCAGAATTCTGTGAGACCTTCGGACGAGACCTCAGAGGAAGATCCCTTAGTGGACGATTTAGTGTCCTCCATTAATACGGTACTGGATCTAACTGCTCCCCCTGCCACGGCGGAGACTTCGCTCTCGGAGGAACTGTATCAGTTCCTTCCTCCATCCAGGTCTCGGGGTTCGTTCTTTGATCATTCCAACTTCCGATCAACTGTACAGACGCCTAGGGCTTGCTCTGATAAACGTTTCTCTAGAAAACAGAAGGATACTCGGTATCCTTTTCCTCCTGATGTAGTAAAAGGTTGGTCAGTTTCCCCTAGGGTGGACCCCCCAGTCTCTAGACTGTCTGCCAATACTGTCATGTCAGTTGCAGATGGATCCTCCTTGAAGGATTCCACTGACAGACAGATTAAACTTCTGCAGAAGTCAATCTACGAAGCCACAGGAGCCTCATTTGCTCCGGCTTTCGCAGCAGTATGGGCCCTGCAGGCAGTTTCTGCATGCTTGGCAGATCTCAACGTTGTGGCTCAGGATGTTCCTGAGGTGACTACTCTCACGTCTCAGGCCACCTCGTTCACTGACTACGCTAGATCGGCGATCATGGAATCCGCCAGCCGCACCGCAGTGGCCTCGGCTAACTCGCTCGCAGCCCGCAGAATGTTGTGGCTGCGAGATTGGAAGGCTGATGGCACTTCCAAGAAGTTCCTCCAGGGACTGGCGTTTGCGGGGAACAGACTTTTTGGAGAGCAATTGGACGACATCATAAAGGAATCCTCAGGTGGAAAGTCCACATCCTTGCCCCAATCAAAGGTGCAGAAGTCTGGCCAGCGTCAGATGCATGCCAAATTTCGGTCCTTTCGTCCCTCCTCAAAGTCTGCCTCCTCCTCCTCCTCCCATTCAGACAAGGACCAGAAGTCAAATCGGACGTGGAGGTCTAAGACTCAGCAGAAAAGCCTGCCGGCGCCTCAGCCGCCAAGGCTGCCTCTTCATGACTCGCCGCCTCTCCCAGCAGCATCCTCGGTCGGTGGCAGGCTCTCCCAATTTGGAAACGTCTGGAGCAGTCTTATCCAAGACCAATGGGTAGTAGATGTCATCTCCCACGGCTACAGGATAGAGCTAACCTCGCGTCCTCCGACTCGCTTCTGTCTCTCTTCGCTCCCGCCGACAAGGGCCTCAGCCTTTCGTCAGGCGCTGGACGCCTTGAGACAGGACGGGGTCGTGATCCAGGTTCCCTCCAGGGAACGCCTCCAGGGTTCTGTTCGAACCTCTTCACGGTCCCCAAGAAGGACGGTTTGGTAAGACCGGTTTTGGATCTCAAACTTCTCAACCGGCACGTGCGGGTCAGGTCATTCCGAATGGAGTCTCTGCGGTCTGTGATCGCGTCACTATCTCAGGGGGACTTCCTAGCCTCGGTGGATGTCAAGGATGCCTATCTACACGTCCCCATCCCTCCTGCACAACAACGCTGGCTGAGGTTCGCAGTAGGGGAGGAGCACTTTCAGTTCGTGGCTCTGCCCTTCGGCCTTGCCTCTGCACCGAGGGTTTTCACCAAAGTGATGGCAGCAATGGTGGCTGTCCTGCATTCCCAGGGCCACGCAGTAACTCCATACTTGGACGATCTGTTGGTCAGAGCCCCCTCTGCGGAGCAGTGTCAACTGAGTCTTCAGTTACTCTAGACACTCTGCAGCACTTCGGGTGGTTGATCAACGTGCCAAAGTCTGTTCTCCTTCCTGCTCAGACAATAACTTATCTGGGCATGGAGTTTCACACTGCTCTGGCTCTGATCATTCTGCCTTTCGACAAGCAGGTGTCGATCCAGGAGGAAGTCCAGTTTCTCATGCAGTCAGACTCTGTAACCATCAGGCGTCTGATGCACGTTCTGGGGAAGATGGTGGCGACCATAGAAGCAGTACCCTTTGCGTAATTCCACCTACGTCCGCTGCAATTGCAGATCCTGCGCGGATGGAACAAGAATCCTTCTCTCGACCAGCACATCCCTCTGTCGCCGTCAACAAAGGAATCTCGGGGGCGTGGCCTGGCTGCACATGCTGGAGGTTACCTAATACAGGAGCTCCCGGCCCTGAGGGCATAGAAGCGGCTATTTCAGCGGCCACACAGACCAAACTAACCCCAAACCTCCCGGTACCCTTCCCGAACTGATCCTGCATCGATGGGGAAGACTAAAAGCCGTCAAGATCTTTTCCCGAGTCGAGTATCCAACTACTTTCCTCCGGGCCGCTCTTCTTCCTCAATCTCTGCGTCTAACATGGCGCCGGCTTCCCCTCGTGCGGCGCGAGCCTCCCGCCGGGAACAGCAAGCACAAAACTCTACTGCAGCTTCTCTACCCCCCAGAAACCCCGGTCACCCTGGCACTCATGAAAGAACTCCTAGGAGACCTCCGTACGTCCCCTACAAGAGGACATAACCACTGCACTAGCGGATCTCTGAGGTGAAGTAGCAGATCTTGGCGGGAGAACAGACCATGTGGAGAACAAACTGGCTGAACTCATCCGCTCTCACAATCAACTCATGGATGATCATGATCAGCTCCGCCACACAGCGGATCTGATCCAAGCCAAAAACTGTGACCTGGAAGATAGGAGCCGGCAAAATAATGTCCGACTTCGGGGTATCCCCGAATTGGTCCCTACTGAGGAGCTGCGTGCGCTCTTACAAAACTTCATGCTGGAAGTCCTCCCTGATCTCCAGCCGCGCGATCTAAAAATAGATCGAATTCATAGAGTTCCAAAACCCCCTGGGATCAGAGCTGAACTCCCCCGCGATGTGCTCGGGCGCATTCATTTCTACGAAGCGAAAGAAGACTTTTTAAAAGCCCTACGGACTGCTACATCTCTGCCACCACGATTTGCAGACCTAGAAGTGTTTCCTGATCTATCACCGGGGACTTTGGCGCTCCGCCGAGCATATCGGCCTTACACGTCGCTCCTGCGTGAGAAGAACATACCCTATTGTTGGGGCCGCCTGACCCGTCTGCTTATTCAGAGGAATGAGAAGCTTCATGTGTGCCTCTCTCCAGCTAGGGCTGCCCAGCTCTTGAAAACTTGGAACCTGATTCCCTCTTCCACTGGCCCTTCTGAGCGTTCGTCTGTCAACAGCCCGGAGGACTCGTCTTCCTAGCGACGTAGAATTGATCCAGAATGGAAGATTGCCTGAAATTAACTCCGGTCGAGTGTGGACCATTCTTACTCCTTACCCCCTTCATTTGTGAGGGGATGCCCACGGGACTGCCTTCCTGGACTTACCATCTCGCCTCCCAGGTCGTATATCTTCATTATCTCTTCATTACTCCTCTTTTTCTTCTGGTCAGCTTCCCCGCTGACTTCTATTTTCTCTTCTTTTCTTCCCTCTTCCTTCTACTACCTACTTTCTCCTTTGACCTCGGGAGC
This sequence comes from Allobates femoralis, assembly GCA_033576535.1. NCBI lineage: Eukaryota > Metazoa > Chordata > Amphibia > Anura > Aromobatidae > Allobates > Allobates femoralis. The sequence goes on along the minus strand of JARQOC010000004.1, from coordinate 224,227,938 downwards.
GCTCTCGCCTTTCTGAGTTTTAGCTCAGATACAGACTAATAATGATTGTTTACTGTTTTTTTACCTCTTTTTTTGGTCACATGCTGGTTTTTTTTCTTTTTACTTTTGTTTTTGAGTAACTATGTTGCTCACCCTGGCCTACCCTGGGACAGATTATATGTTTACCCAGCCGTAGCCCTGTTATCACAAACCTGTTATCTTGTATATAACCGTATTCTATCCTCTCTCCCAACACCCTCCCTGTGTGCAGAGATGTTTCCCGAGACTAATACAATTGTTGGTATTCCCATAATGCGACCTATTATTGTCCTAATATGCCTGTGTCTGTTCTGTCTTTAAACACAAACGGCATAAACTCCCCGCATAAGCGTTCACTACTATACTCGCAGCTGAGGAGATTTCGCCCGGATGTTGTTTTTCTTCAGGAGACGCATCTGCTGGAGGGAGACAACGCCCGCGTTTATCTCCGACAATTCCCTCACCGATACTTTTCTAACGCCACGACGAAAAAAGCTGGCGTAGCAATTTTCATCAGCAATTCCCTTGCTTTTGAATTTATCTCAGCACTCCCAGACCCTGAGGGGCGTTATATTTTCCTGAAATGCCGCCTGAACGACGCGTTGTATTCCCTCTTGGTCCTGTATGCCCCTAATTCGAGACAAACGTCTTATTTGAGAACGATACTAGAACGTCTCACTCCAGATATGGCTGGACATAAAATTATTGCAGGTGACTTAAACGCTCCTTTATCTAGGGCGCTGGACTGCTCCTCCTCCTCTGCTTATAGATCAGATTTGGGCGAGCTAGTTTATTCCTATCATTTGCATGATATTTGGCGCTATCTGCACAGCACCGAGAGGGATTATACATTCTTCTCACCCCGGCACAGGTCGTTCAGTCGCATTGACTATATACTAATCAATGACTACCTCCTCCCCCTTTGTACAGAAGCTGGCATTGGTACCGCATCTTGGTCTGATCACGCTCCCATTCACTTGACCCTTGCTGACTCTTCTCCTTGTGCGCCCAGAGCCCCCTGGAGACTGAATGAGCGCCTCTTAGCCTCCGAATCCAACGTAGAGGCCCTTCAAGCACAACTCTCTGAATTTTTCTCGATTAATGCTACTCATGACATGTCTCCAGACATAATCTGGTATGCGCATAAGGCGGTGTTGCGAGGACACCTGATCAAGTTAGCTTCCCTAACTAAACAACGATACTCTGCGGCTCTGGAGTCCCATCTGGTTAAGATTAAAACCCTTGAACGTGCATATGCTGATTCCCCCACCACGGCTCTCCTTTCAGATCTCTCGACCGCCAGACACCAACTACGTGCCTTCATGCTCACGAAAGTAGAACTTCATTTAAAAAAAGTCGAGGCCCGCTTCTATGGCATGGGAGACAGAGCAGGTGCAATCCTTGCACGTCGTATTAGGAAAACAGAAGCACGATGTAGAATCATCCGCAAAACCATTCTTATTGCAGAGCGCTTTCGCGAGTATTATGAAGACTTGTATAACTTAGCTTCATCTCAATCCACCTCACAACCGACGACGGACCACATCTGTCTTTCCTAGACCGGGCAGATATACCCTCACTCTCTCCCGATCAACTGTCCTATTTGAATAGCCCTTTTACTCTATCAGAGGTGATGTCAGCTATACGCTCTGCGAAGAAATTCTCAGCTCCTGGGCCTGATGGCTTTACTTATCGCTACTATGCGGCCTTTGCTCAATCTTTAGCCCCTCATCTTCTATCTTTATTTCAATTCTGGCAGGAGAGGGGGACCATCAAACCGGAGGGTCTGCTCTCTCCCCTCTCATATTCGCCCTTGCGATGGAGCCGCTAGCCGCAGTTATACGCGCTCACCCGGACATCTCGGGCATCACAGTGAGTCCCGTAGACCATAAGATCAGTCTCTACGCCGATGATGTCCTCCTCTCCTGCACTAATCCTACATGCTCCCTTCGCAACTATTCTCTCTATTTTATCTGATTTTTCTCGTGCTTCTTTCTACAAACTTAACCTATCTAAATCTACGATGTTGCCTGTAAACCTCTCAAGTGAGTCCCAATGCGACCTCTCTTCTCTCTTCCAGTTCCAATGGTCTCCCCGAGGCTTCTGCTATCTAGGCATCCAAATTACTCCACTAAAAGATATTGTCAGCCGCAATTGTGATCTCTTACTCTCCACTTTAAAAACCTCCTGTGCAGACTACTCTTCTTATCAACTATCGTGGATAGCACGCATCCAGACAGTAAAAATGATGCTTCTACCAAAAATCCTGTATGTTCTGCGATGCATCCCCGTCACTATCACGAAGCGTTACCTCTCTCCTACAGTCTACTCTAAACCGATTTATTTGGAACTACAAGGTCCCTGGCGTAGCCCTTTCCACTCTTGCTCTCGCTTATAATAAAGGTGGATTTGGGGTCCCAGATGTAGCAAAATACTATACGGCACTCACGCTGGATATAGTGAGAATTTGGTGGTCAGAATCCCCTGTCTCTCGTTGGCTGCAGATTGAGACTCTGCTCCATCTGGGTCCCTTCGGCTCCTCCTCCAAATGAACCTCTTGCGACGTTCTATACCACCTACTCCTCCACGTTCTATTTCGTGTTTATTGACGACCTGGCGGAAACTGTGTAGATCTCATTTTGTATTCTTATACCGCTACGTAACGCTCAAGGCGGTTTCTTCTCTAATGGGTGACATCTCCTTCTCTTCCTGGGGCGAGGGAGACGTTACACCGCTCTCCGCTCTACTGCACCAAAATTGCCTCCTCCCGTATGACTCACTTGCGGCGAAATTCTCTCTCCCATCTGCTGCTATCTTCTCTTACCTTCGACTGAAACACTTCCTTTCTACAATGGACATCCCCACTTGCGACGTAACGGAGATCTCTTTTCCTCTACAATCACTATTCAAGCGCATAGGCGTAAGTAATGGTACCTCTATCATCTATAAGGTTCTGCTTGCTATCCAAGGCGAACATAAATTACCCTATATGACCAGATGGGAATCCAGACTCGCCTTTGCTGCTACCAGAGAACAATGGGTATCGGCATCAGGCCATGCAGCGCTCTACACACGCTGCATAAACCACTTGGAGCAATCCAAGAAAGTTATGTATAATTGGTATTTAACACCATCACGCATTGCCAAATTTAAAGCTCCTCTTCCCTCTCCCTCCCCGAACTGTTGGAAGGGATGCAATGTTCTTGGAACGGAGGTTCATCTGTGGTGGACCTGCCCATTCATTAATAGATTCTGGAGGATGTGGAGTTACTACTGGGCTCTCTTACGGGCCTTCCTTTTGTCCTTACCGCCTCCTTAGCATTATTGGGAATCGACCTAGATACCTTTCCTGCACCCCTCAAACCTATTATTACTAATGTTTTGATCGCAGCGCGACAAACAATTGCCACTCATTGGAGGTCTACAAAGGTACCTGGGAAGTCTGAACTGCTTGAGAGACTAAACTCCCATTATGCACATGAACTTGCATTGGCCCATTTGTTAAGGCGCAAATTGAAAGTTACCACCTGGTGGGACCCATGGACTTCCTCTAGATATAATACGGTCCCCTCTTCCCTCTAACTAGAAGGTTCACCAACATAACAGACCAATACAGTCCACTCTCCTGCACACACAATCTCCTTCCCCATCCCCCACTACCCTCTTTTCCCAGTTTTATCGTTGTGGATTTACATGTTTTAATTTATGTACACAATGTTTACAATATTTTGTACCATTATTTCGGTTTGTCTTTACTTGTCTACAAAACCCTAATAAAAATCTATTGGTTTAAAAAAACAAAACAAAGGAATCTCTACATTGGTGGCTGCTTCCCACGTCTCTGTCACGAGGCAGATGCTTTCTGCCCCCCTCTTGGTTGGTAGTGACCACGGACGCCAGCCTCCTGGGCTGGGGCGCAGTGTTTCTTCACCACAGGGCTCAGGGCACCTGGGCGGAACAGGAATCCTCTCTTCAGATCAATGTCCTGGAGATTAGGGCCATTTACTTGGCTCTTCTGGCCTTTCAGAGATTCCTGGCGGGGAATCAGATTCGGATACAATCCGACAACGCAACCGCGGTCGCTTATATAAACCACCAAGGAGGCACTCGCAGCCCTCAAGCCTTCGCGGAGGTCCAGCGTATCCTACAATGTGTCGAGGACAACGACTCGTCCATCTCGGCAGTTCACATTCCCGGGGTGGACAATTGGGAAGCCGACTATCTAAGTCGGCAAGGTATGGACTCGGGCGATTGAGCTCTCCACCCAGATGTGTTTCTGCACATATGCGACAGATGGGGAACTCCGGACGTGGACCTGATGGCCTCTTGGTTGAACCACAAGGTTCCGGTCTTCATGTCTCGCTCTCGAGACAGCAAGGCTGTGGGGGCGGACGCTCTGGTCCAGGACTGGTCCCAGTTTCGCCTCCCCTACGTGTTTCCTCCATTGCCTCTGTTGCCCAGGGTTCTACGGAAACTCAGGACAGAATGTCGTCAAGCCCTGCTCATCGCCCCAGACTGGCCCAGGAGGGCCTGGTATCCGGACCTATTACAGCTCTCGGCAGGGGATCCGTGGAAGCTCCCGACCCGGCCAGACCTCTTGTCACAAGGTCCGTTCTTCCACCACAATTCCGCGGCCCTCAGCCTGACTTTGTGGCACTTGAAGACTGGTTGCTGACATCTTGCAGCTTTTCTTCTGACGTCGCCGCAACCATGAGACAAGCCAGGAAACCTGCATCGGCAAAGATTTACCGCAGGGTTTGGAAGATCTTCTTCTCCTGGTGCCATCTCCACGGAAGTTCTCCCTGGCCTTTTTCTCTCCCAACCCTTCTTGCCTTCCTTCAATCAGGATTAGCTAAGGGTTTGGCTCTCAGCTCCCTCAAGGGGCAGATCTCGGCACTTTCTGTGCTGTTCAACAAACGTCTGGCTAACCTTCCTCAGGTAAAGACGTTTTGTTCGGGGCGTGGCCTAGCGGGTAATGTGAGCGGACGCAGTGTGGAGATCTCCCGCCGGCCGAAACACTGAACCGCCGTGAATCCCGCCACCTGAAGCCCCATACTGCCGAGTGTGACGGGGGAGACTGCCAGGACCCAATTGCCGGTATTTTAGAGCCCGCACACGGCCGCAATGACGAGACGGAGGCAGCAAGATGTGGGCACTGCTGGAGGTGGAGGCTCCCAAGATGGCGCCGCAGCGCGGGAGGCTGCAGAGAAGGAGACCACCGCCTGCAGACACAGGATGGTGGCTGCAGCAAAACTGGAGCGATTCTCCAGGAAATCTGAAGGAGCTAAGGTGGGTGCTGGAGGAGAGGGTGCGAGTGGCCCGACAGTGGAGGAAGAGGATTCCCAATCAGAGGGAGAAGCTGGCACTACAGATAAGGCAGACCCAGCTATGGGGGAAGCTGAAGGGAGCCCAGGAGAGCCTGTGTTGGAGGGAGAACCTACACTGAGGGATGTGTTTTGCCTAGTGTCCTCCTGCAAAAAGACACTGACCACTGTGGCTGAACAGGTTCACAGACTGCAGGGGGAGATCACCAACATAAATATAACCCTTAAAAAGGCAGATAAGCGAATGGCTGCAGTGGAGGAGAGAGTGGGAACAGCAGAGGATACTATTACAGCCATGCAAAAAGCTGAGAAAAGACACAGCCAGCAGCTAGCAGAGGTGATTGCAAAGAATGACGACCTGGAGAACAGGTCACGAAGGAACAATATCCGTATAGTGGGCATACCGGAAAAAGCAGAGGGGAGAGACCCCACTGGATTTGTAGAAACCTGGCTAAAAGGAAGATTGGGGAACATTTCCTGACTAAAGTATTTGCAGTTGAGAGAGCCCACAGGGTCCCCACACAGCCAAGACCACCAGGGGCGGAACCCCGCACTGTGCTAGCCAGGATCCTAAACTATCGAGACCGGGACATTATCCTGAGGAAAGCAAGAGATGCAGAGGATCTGACAATTAATGGGCAGCAAATTGAAATGTACCCAGACTATTCCCCAACGGTACAGAAGCAAAGGATGCAATTCAAGGGAGTTAAGAGACGCATGCGTGACATGGGGATACAGTACTCAATGTTTTTCCCAGCAAGGCTGAGAGTGATTGCTCTGGACAAAGTTCAGTTTTTTACGACACCAGAAGATGCTGCCCACTGGCTGGATGCCAATGCTAAAAAGCTTAAAGTGACAGACGGCTGAGCTGTGGCAGTGGACGGGACTAAAGTTAAGCAGTGGTATTCCCAAGTGTGCCACGGGAATTGGTCGAACTGTGCTTGTGTAGAGGACCAAATGGGTCTTATACCCAAGAGGCTATACTTTATAGTCCTCAGAGTAAAGGGGGACTTGTTTGACCCATTACGGGCTGTTTATCTTTGTTGAATCCAAGGATGGGGGTGGGGGGGCTGAGGGTGTATTCGGACAACTTCTGAAGTACTATAAGTTTGGGAGTGAGTCCGGATGGTGTTGGGATATGCGGTTTATATCCTACTGTAAATTTGTAGTGTATATCACATGTATGATAAGTTGCATAACGATTTTCTTTAAGGCGGGAGGAGGAAGGAGGATTGCAATCATAAGTTTCAAGGTACCGAGCAGATTGGGCGCTGGGTATTGGAGACCCACTCTCGGTGAGAGACGAGTAGTTAGGGAAAGGGAGGGGAGGAGCCAGGGGGGAAGGGAAAGGGGGGAGGGAGGGCAGAATATTTTAGGGAAAGGGGGGAGGGAAAGACAGCACATGGCCTGGGACATATTGTACACAAACGAGCATACCAGTGAATATGGGTGAATATATTAGAATATTAAGTTGGAATGTAAGAGGCTTCTCTGACGTAACCAGACGGACTACCATTTTACAACATATAAAAGACCAGAAACCGGCAGTGATTTGCTTAATGGAGACACATCTGGTAAAAGATACACAGGGGGTTTTACAAAGGCGATGGATTGCAGACGCGTATCATGCCACATACTCCACATACTCCAGAGGAGTGTCTGTACTGATTCCTATGACTACGAAGTATGAACACGTGGATCACCACACAGACACGGAGGGACAATATGTCATTTTGGTGTGCAGGCTATGGGGGGTACTTACAGCTATTGTGGCTATGTATATACCTCCGCCGTACTCGAGTAAAAAAATCAGAGAAGTGATGGAATGGGTGGGACGACTTGGGAACATTCCGCTCCTTTTAATAGGAGACTTTAATAATGTCCAAGTCGATTTTTGGGACAAACACAAGTCTAATCCAGACAGAACACAGAGCCACATAACACCATTCGGTACGTACGTTAGAGAGCTGGGACTGAGAGACATGTGGAGAGTGAGAAACGAAGAAACCGGTGCTTCTCGTGTTATTCGTCAACTCACAATACTCTATCCCGCATAGATATGGCACTGGGTAACGAACAAATGGAGGCGATAGTAGCAAAGGTGGAATACCTGCCAAGGATAATATCAGACCATAAACCCATTTGTGTGAGTATCCAGCGAGCGGAGTCTAGGATGAGGAGGCAGGGGGGCTGGAGACTTCACCCGGCATGGCTGCGCTCGTTGGATATGAACAAGTTGACCACAGAGATTGCTGAATATTTTGATTTAAACGAGGGGAGTGCGGAGCCACAGATAGTATGGGACACTGGAAAGGCATATCTAAGGGGACTTCTCATTAGAGAAATTAGTCGTTGTAAAACAGAATCAAGACGGAAAGAAAAGGCAGTGGTAGAAACCTTGAGTGTGGCGGAGGCAGAGGTGATTAGAGTTGGTACACTGGAGGCCGGAGACAGGCTGAAGGAGGCACAAGAGAGGGTAAATCAATATTTACTGGAAAAGACACAGAAAAGGAGAGAATTTCAGAAGTCCACCTTTTATGAGGAGGGGGAGAGGGTGGGCCATATGCTATCGGTGGTGGCGGCGGCCCAGAGGAGGACCCCATTCATATACTCCATTCAGAAGATGGATGGTGACCTGACTGTGAATAATGTGGAGATAGGATCAGTCTTCACGGACTTCTATAGGGGTCTATACTCCTCTGGCTCGGACGCCACTGGCGGGAGTGTGGTATCGTACTTGCAAGGGTTAAATTACCTAGATTGTCGACACTGGAAAGAGAGGGGTTGGAGGGACCACTGACAGTTGAGGAGCTGAGTGTAGCGCTGGCTTCTATGACTAACGACAGGGCTCCAGGAGGGGATGGTCTTCCGATTGAAATATACAAAAATATGGAGGAGGTACTGCTGCCCAAACTTAGAGAAGTATTGGAAAGATCAAGAGAGGGGGAGTGCTGCCCGCATCCATGAGAGAGGCGATTATCATAGTGATACCAAAGGAGGATAAGGACCTGAAACATCCAGACTCCTATAGACCAATCTCACTCTTGACATCAGATGTCAAACTCCTGGCAAAGGTGTTGTCTAACCGGTTGTCTGGGGTTGTCAATAAATTGATCCATCCGGACCAATCAGGCTTTATGCCGAGTAGGTCGACGGCAATTAATATAAGGAGACTCTATTTAATATGCAGCTGCCGGTTGACAATGCCGGCCGGAGAGTGATAGCATCCTTGGACGCCCGCAAGGCATTTGATAGTGTGGAGTGGGGGTACTTGTGGGCGGTCATGGAAAAGATGGGCATTGGCCCACAATTTCTCTCGTGGGTGAGGTTGCTGTACTCTCAACCAGTGGCCAGGGTACGAGTAAATGGGATATTGTCACAACGCATAGACTTATGTAGGGGCACGAGGCAAGGGTGTCCACTGTCCCCCCTCCTGTTTGCCTTGGCGGTGGAACCATTGGCGGCTGAGATACGAGATGCACAGGAGGTGGTAGGGTTCAGGTACGGGAACCTGGAGGAAAAAGTGGCTCTGTATGCAGATGACATCCTGCTGTTTTTGGAGGAACCGGGAGAATCCTTGGGTAACGCCATGAGAATATTTGAGAGATTTGGAGATGTATCCGGCCTGCGTATTAATTGGACCAAGTCTACGCTGTTAGCTTTAGACGAAAGGCTGCCTAGTGTTATGGAAGCGGGGGGACTACGTATTGTGGATAAATTTAAATATTTGGGAGTATGGGTCTCAGCCCCAATTACGGAATACCTTACTATTAATCTGTCCCCTGTATTGGACCTTCTCAGGGCAAAGGTGGGAGCTTGGAGTAAACTATGCCTATCTGTGGTGGGCAGGATAAATCTAATTAAAATGATTTTGATGCCAAAATTGCTATACATATTGCACAATGCTCCCATCTGGGTCCCACAGAAGAGATTCAAACAGATTAACTCCATTTTTAGGAGCCTAATCTTGGGGGAAAAAACAGGCACGTTTGAGGCTGGAGATCATGCAAAAACCTAAAGATGAGGGGGGTCTGGCATTGCCGAATCCATACCTTTATTTCTTGGCGGCTCAGGGACAACATGTAAGGGGATGGGCGCAGCGAGCAGAGAGTCCAGTAGTCCAAAGAATACTGGAAAAGGTAATGGAGAAATGTCCGCTGGTGCAATGCTTAGAGGATAGTGCCATGTACTTAGCAGGGAAACTAAATCCCACTCTGCTTTTATATCATAAAGTATGGGAGAAATTGAAACAGGCGAGAGGCATAACACAGCTCACCAAATATTCTCCACTGTGGAACAACCACAACCTACAGGAGATACGAGAGATGGGATGTTTACATGAGTGGCAAAATAAGGGCATTGGATATGTGCATCAGAGAATGGTTGGGAATAGCTTAAAATCATTTACACAATTGAGAGGGGAATTTGGACTGAGAGAATCGGGGACATACCAATACCTACAGATGCACCATGCCTTCCAGACACAACGGAAGGTTGGGGAGATTTCTATACAAAAAGACATAGTGTTGGATTATGTATGTGGCAACGGACCTACGAGAGGAGTGATCTCCACGGTGTATGGAGACTTGTTACATACATATTCGCTTCAATACCCGACACGAGCAAAAGCAAAATGGGAGGCGGAAGTGGGAGTTATAGATGAGGACAAATGGTCCTCCATTCTGGAGTGGGTTCCGAGTTTATCCCTCAATGAACCGGGCAGACTGTCCCAGCTATATCTGATATATAGAGTTTACCGGTCCCCTGCCTTTCTGTTTGGGGTGAATTTGAGACCCACGTCGGAGTGTCCTAGATGTAAAATGGAGGGGGCTGGGATATATCATATGATGTGGACATGCCCGAGACTGTCAACATACTGGTTATTGATCATTAACAGGATAGAGGGGGCATATAAATTGGCTATACCAAGAGAACCATTGGTGTGCCTGCTGGGCTACGTGGACGAGATTCGTGTGGACCCCAATTCAAAAACGGCCATCGCAAGACTATTGTTTATAGCAAGGAAACTAATAGCCAGATACTGGATTAGGGAGGAACCTCCGTCAAGAAGAGAATTTTTGACTCAGGCAAGCTATATTTCCAAGCTAGAAAGTAACATATATCGTAGACATGGGAGGGACAGTGTATACACTAAGATTTGGTCTCCGTGGCTAGAATATGGCACGTAGGAAGAGATGAATATATAAGTGTAAATCGGGGGTGTATGTAGGGAAGAAGGAATGGAGGGTGGAGGACTGTATTGTGACATACTTAAAAAATTGTTGATATGATTTGTTACTGGCGATTGCTGTCTGGGAGGGGTGAGGGGGGAGGGAGGGGAGTGGGAAAGGGGTTTCAGAGATTTAATGACAAAATGTATGTACTGGACATTTTCCTGTATGCCTGTTTATTTGTTCAATAAAAATTTATCTGATTAAAAAAAAAAAAAGACGTTTGTTCAAGGGGCAAGTCACATCGTTCCCCCCTACAGACGTCCCTTGGACCCCATGGACCTTAATCTGGTCCTTGCGGCGTTACAGAAGCCGCCTTTCGAACCTCTAAGAGAGGTGTCCCTCTCCAGACTTTCTCAGAAAGTTGCCTTTCTGGTGGCCATTCCCTCTCTTCGGAGAGTTTCAGAGCTGGCAGCCCTGTCTTGCAAGTCTCCATTCCTGGTGATTCACCAGGATAAAGTGGTGCTCCGGCCTGTGGCAGAGTTCTTACCTAAGGTGCTTTCTCCGTTTCACCTGAATCAAGACATTGTCCTGCCGTCTTTTTGTCCTAATCCTGTTCATCAGTATGAGAAGTCTCTGCATACTTTGGACCTGGTCAGGGCTGTCAGGATTTATGTCTCCCGCACGGCTTCTTTTCGCCGCACGGATGCCTTGTTCGTTCTCACTACAGGTCAGAAGAAAGGAGCGCCGGCCTCCAAGTCCTCCTTGGCCCGGTGGATCAAGGCTCCCATCCAGGAGGCCTACCTTTCCTCTGGTACGCCGTTACCTGCAGGGATTAAGGTGCATTCCACAAGAGCTGTGGGTGCCTCGAGGGCCTTACGTCACCAGGCCACGGCACAACAGGTGTGTCAGGCGGCCACTTGGTCTAGCCTACACACCTTCACGAAACATCAAATTCATGCGTATGCTTCTGCAGACGCTAATGTGGGCAGACTGATCCTTCAGGCAGTGGTCTCTCACCTATGATGGGTACTGCCACGTTTTGGGTCTTCTCCCACCCAGGGATCGCTTTTGGACATCCCAATGTCTGGGTCTCCCAATGGAGCGAAAAAGAAAAAAAGAATTTTGTTTACTTACCGTAAATTCTTTTTCTTCTAGCTCCTAATTGGGAGACCCAGCACCCACCCTGTTGCCTTTTTGGCGTTGTTCTTCTGTTTAAGTGACTGGTGTTATACATGTCGCTTTTATGGCCCTGTTGGCCGATAATTCATAGCCGGACCTTTCGGTCTTGGTGTGGGTTTTATCCTCCTTCCTGCTTGTGCACCGAACTGATGGGATTTCTCCTAGAGGGGGTGTATAGGCAGTAGGGGAGGGGCTACACTTTTTATTTTAAGTGTGTGTGTCCTCCGGAGGCGGAAGCTGATACACCCAATGTCTGGGTCTCCCAATTAGGAGCTAGAAGAAAAACAATTTACGGTAAGTAAACAAAATTCTCTTTTTTGTCTCCTGTAAAAGATGCATGAGTTGCATGAGATACATGGTGTATAGCTGAATATAGCTTCTGCTGATCCATAGACCAGTCACTCACAACATAATATGACTAGGGTTTACGTTTATGTATTTTCTTATAATGTTTGGTATTGTCTTCAGGACGGCATACGGGCTTCAAAAAGGAGCATACAGGTTGAGATCCAAAAGGCTGTGCACAAAATCTATCAGCAGCTTTCTGCCACTCTAGACAGGGCTCTGCAGACAAACAGACACCATGTGGGTAAGTGGTCTGACAGCCGTCTGAATGTAAGGTCTGCTTATTGGGCTCATTATTGTAATTAACTAATTAACTGTTTTAGAAGTGTATTCCAATATGTTTATATATGCATTACTAGAAAGAAGGAGAAATAATTAAAAAAGCTAATTTGTGTAGGTAAAGTCAGGCTAGTAAAGTGTATCACCAGATTTGACAATAAACACTGCATATTTTATTAAATGTATGCCTTGTATCTTGGCTGTGTACTTACTGGAAAATCCATGTGAGTGGCTGTGTAATCCTTTGTGAAAGTTCAAATACTGTCCCGCCCACCTAGCTTGATTGACAGATCCTGGTTTCCTCTTCCCTGTTGCTGAGCCTTCACCAATTTAGGCCCCTTTCACATCAGCGGTTTTCCCTGATGTGTGGCAGATCCAGCAGATTTACAGCATCTGCTTACTAATGACCACACTTGCGGCGCCGATCCAGCAAGCACCATGCATAGTCTATTGGGCTTTCTGTCTTGTGAGGTTACGCCGGTTCCGGCACTTGCTGCCGCGAGAAGAAAAGCTGCAAGCAGCGTTTTTTTTCGCAGCCACAAGTGCCGGATCTGCAGCATCCGGCAGAACCGCACTTGCTGCATCGGACCGCAAGCCCCGTAGACAATGCATGGGGCTTGCCGGATCCGGGCCGCAAGTCGGCTGTTAGGCGGACGAAACAGCAGATGCGGCGCCACCTGCAGGATTGGCCGCAGATCATCACCGAACAACTCTGATGTGAAAGGGGCCTTAGGGCCCTTTCACATCAGCGTTTTTTGAAATTTGCGGCAGATGCGGTGAAAAAAACGCATCTGCCGCAATTACCGCATACCGGCTGCACTTGCGGCGCGGTTGCGGTAAACGCCATGCAAAGTATAGGGGGACTTGCGGCAGGTGCGGCAAGTGCGGTTTTGCACTTGCGGCAGGTGCGGCAGCGAAAAAAAACGCATCTGCCGCAAATTTCAAAAAACGCTGATGTGAAAGGGCCCTTAGACACCTCCTCAGTGTTCCTTCGCGGTTGCTGAGTTTTCATACGCTTACAATCTGCAGCTGTCTCTCTGGGGCTGGGCAAGCGGGGACTTGAGTACACTTGGACACAAGCTTTCTCTATTTAGTGGCACTCAAAAGTCTCAGGTTTATGTCAGGATTATACAGACTTTTTTTTATTAATGTCATCAGGTTTGTGCTATCCCATCTGAGAGCAGTATGATGTAGGGACAAAGACCCTGATTCTAGCGACCTGTCACTTACTGTGTTCCTTGATGTGATTTTGATAGTCATGCTTTTTGTGCTGGAGATCTAGCAGTTCTCTGAATTCCTAGCGCTGTAAAACCTTGCCCACATCCCTAATTGGCAGCTTTCTGCATGTGTAGAGTGTACACAAAGGTTGTCAATCATTGATGGGGGCAGGATTATGCAGAGCTCATGAATATTTAGGACTACCTGGAAGGAGGTTTACTAATCCATTAATGATAGTGTCCTTTGTCTCGGATCTGCCACTCAGGAAAGAAAAGCTCCTTAAGCTGGTTTCATATTGCGATTTTGGAGCATCCATGGCTGTCCGTTGTAAAACGGACAGCAATGGATCCGATTTGGCCCCCATGTTATCCTATGGGGATCGGATCTGGCCTAATTACCTTCCGATTTTGTAGGATCCGATTTGTGTCCAATTTTTTGCTGTGCCCAAAATCGGAGACTGCTCCAATTTTGGGCACAGAAAAAAATCGGACACAAATCGGATCTGACAAAATCGGATGGCAATTAGGCCAAATCCGATCTGATCCTCAGCCTTTAACATGGGGTCAATGGAGCACGGGTCCGAGAAAAGACGGGATCATTTCTCGGACCTGATTTTAGTGTTCTGAGCATGCTCAGTACACTAAAACTGCTCCTGACCATCTAATTTCACTTCCGCAATGTATATAGATATATACATTGCAGAAGCGAAATTAAAGAGGACCTGTCACTCCCCCATGCATGGTGATCTAAATGCAGCACTGAATGCAGCATGTCTGCTGCATTCAGGCAAGGGGTCCCCTATCCCTTTAGCCCCCCTGTACCCCAAGATAATTGATTTTAAAAACTTACAAACTGGAGCCAAGGAGGTGGGGTCTAGTGGCTGGAGCCACTTGTCTTCATAGGGCAATTTTACGCCCCCTGTATGAAGAATGCTTCCTCTGCAGGCTCCCTCCTGTCACTCATGGGCACCCTCATCTCCTTCGCCTGCTGCATGCGAAGCTGGATGCAGGTTTAGAGCGAGGGATCGCTTTTTGTGGTGCTGGCAGCCTGCCCCGCCTCCTGCGGTGATGTCATCGCCTTTCCGCTCCCTGCTCCGTGGATAACATGGAGCAGGGTGGGGTTAAGCAGTGATGTCACCGCAGGAGGTAGGACGGCCGGCCTCCTGCGGTGACATCAGCTCCTTTACCCGCCCTGCTCTATACCCGCACAGCTCTTCTGTGTCCGGACCCGTGATAATCACAGACCCGGACACAGAAAAGGTCACCTCCTGTGGTGTCCGTTACTGTCCGTGGGGTCCTACAAAAAGTAGGATCTCACGGACAGGAAAAAATACGCAATGTGAACCCAGCCTTAATTGTAGCTTTATAAACCCTATTTAACAAGTGAGTTTAGATAAATACCATTTTGAATCCAGTAGACTTTGAGCATTGTGGAAAGTTGAAACAACCGCCAGCTAATGCCAGGTGGGATGCATGTGTCAAAGTTTTGAACTATTTAGTGAATCTATTGCAATTTTTTCCAAAAAGTGCTGAGTGGTTAGAGATTCTTCATGAAGTATTATCACCATTTAATATTGACGATGTTAAGAGTGGAGGTGCAAAGGCCAGGTTGATTCTGGAAAAGGGCTTGCACACCATTGAGTAGAATGATAACATCTGCTGGTTAGCACATTTCCATCGCCACACATCCGTTAAATGTTGGACTAAGCATTCAAGTGTATAGAAGCAATGCCTGGACACCCTGTCCTACCCATAGAAGCAATATGCAAATGGAGTCCATGGAGCCTCGATTAAGAGTCTCAAACACGGGAGTGTTTTCCTTGACTGGTCTCCCGGATATCAGTGACTGCTTTGTGATGTTGGTCTACCCATAGAAGCAGGCATAGCATTGAAGTTTTCCTTGCACAATAATGGGTTGGCAGGGAAATATGCAATTTTAAGAAGATTAACTCCTGGAAGGCTCAAATGAATGGATGTACATATACACTAACAAGTAACAAACTTCCCTATTGTGCAATAGAGAAATGCAAATCTTACAAAGTGATCACAGGCCACCTGAATGGATTTCAGTGGGAGCCACCAAAAGTGAAAATGTGCCAGTAGTAGCTTGATGGCATCTTTCAATCCAAACCTGTTTAAAAGCAAACATTTAGTCAGACAGGTCACTTGCAAACATGTAATATGTCATTCAGGTCTGTTTTATTAAAATCCAGCAGTATGGCCTTCTACAATTCCAGCTCAGGTCATTATACCATTACGTTATGCAGCCTTTCTGACCTGGATATTCAAAGTCAGTCTACCATCCTCAAAAATAGTAAGATCTATTTGGTAAAGCACACAATCCTTACTGTGAAATTTAATGACAGATCAAGTTTAAGCTAAAAGTAGATAGATTAGACTGGGTACATCTGTGCAGAACGTTAGACCTGTAAGAGCTTTTAGGCTCTGGTTATGTGTAATAAACTTTTATTGGTGAGAAGCACTACTATACCACTATAAAACATTTAGGGAACTGAAGCCCAGCAGTCAGGGTACATATTTGGAAAACTGTTGTGGATCTTGTTTTCAGCCAGTGTAGATACTATAGTATATTGATAAGCTGTTCTTTCTTGTTTCAGAAGCCCAACAGCGCCTCCTGTTGGTGACCGTTTTTGCCCTAAGTGTCCGCTATCAACCAGTGGATGTTTCTCTTGCCATTTCCACTGGCCTGCTTAGTGTTCTATCACAACTCTGTGGCACAGAGACTATGCTCGGGCAACCTCTCCAGCTCCTGCCCAAGTCTGGGGTGTCTCAGCTGAGTACTGCACTTAAAGTAGCTAGTACTAGGTTGCTCCAGATTCTGGCAATTACTACTGGGTGAGTACTTTTAAGCTGCTAAAGAATATTTAACATTTGTTTTTAAAATTACTTTAAAAATAGCTATTTTTCACTTCTCATCAATATGCTGTCATTTTTCATCACACATTAGTTAGTTAAATCTATACATTTCTACATTTTCCCCTTTTATTATTGGTAGTCGGGATATGCAGTCGCCAGTCTGACAACCAGTCCAATACATACACTAATATGTAGGCAGGATATCTGTCTCTTATTTTGTGTGAAGAACAGTTTCCCACCCTCTGTATCTTGTATGCCTGTCCATGTAGCTAAAGAAATGAGTGAAGACTAAATAAACTGTTTAAGGCTGCGTTCACACATTGCGTATTTTGCCGCGTTTTTTTACGCGCGCTTTTCAAAATACGCAATGTGCTTTTTGTCTGCCAGCAAAGTGAATGGGAAATTCACTTTGCAGTGCAGACATTGCGTAAAAATACGCAGTGCGTTTTCCGGGAGAAAACGCAGCTCCGTAAAGAATTGATATGTCAATTCTTTACGCAGCTACTTCTGCGTATTCTCCCAGAGGGGAGGAAGAATCCAGCTTCCTCCTCCCCTCTGTGACAGCTGTGGCCGCCCATTAGATTTCACAGTGTTAATACACACTGTGAAATCTAAATTAAACTAAAGCAAGTGTGTGAAAAATAAAAAACAATGAATACTCACCTTCCGACGCCTTCTCCCGGTGTCTGGTCTCCGGTTGTAAGTCATATCTCGTCTGACAGGACCTGTGGTGATGTCAGAGGGGGCGTTCCCGGGGCGGTCCCATCGCTGATTGGCTGCTCGCGGTCATGTGGTATCACATGACCACGAGTGCCTGGGAACGCCCCCCCTCTGACATCACCACAGGTCTTGTCAGACGAGATCTGACTTAGAACCGGGAATCGCACAGCGGCAGAAGGCACCAGACACCGGGAGAAGGCGTCGGAAGGTAAGTATTGATTCTTTTTATTTTTCACACACTTGCTTTAATTTAATTTAGACTTCACAGTGTGTATTAACACTGTGAAGTCTAATGGGGCGGCCACAGCTGTCACAGAGGGGAGGAGGAAGCAGGATTCTTCCTCCTCTCTGTGACATCACTGCGCTTTCTGGGGGAAAGAAAGCGCAGTGTGTGAAAGCCCCTGCGTATTTTGCTGCGCTTTTTTGCGCGGCTGAAAAACGCGGCAAAAAGCGCGCGCAAAAAAACGCAGCAAAATACGCAAATGTGTGAACGTAGCCTAAGAGAAAAACTCTCTACTTCCCATAGCAACCTATCATAGAGCAGCTTTAACACTTTGTGTTATACCCTTGACAAATGAACGTTTTGCTGTGATTGATTGTTATGGGCCGTTAGTTAAGTTTTTCCTATTTTTGCTTCATTAAGGAGAGCAGTGATTCAGTAGGCAAGACAGGCTGCAACAGCATCATGTAGGGTACATTCACACTGCTGTGAACATCACATAGGATACTCATTCTGAATACATGACATGGGATACACCCAGACTGCTGTATATATCAGGGAACATAGCTCTGTCACTGATCTATCATTACTGCCACTAGTTAGGAGCAAGAGTATTCGAATTAGAAAAATTATGCCTTAAAAAAAAAAATCCCTCTGGAGTGGTGCTTTAAACATTTTTGTGTTTAATGTGAATATTTTGACCCTGCTATTCTGGAGAGGTGGAGTAATTTTGTCCTGGTAATGACATGACTGTGTAATCCCCTACATTGAATAAGAAATTTGGTATCAGCTGATGCACAAGAGATTCCAGAAAGATCACCCTAAAGGGTCTTCTCAGAGATGTCTCTCTGTGTTTTGTTCTGTGATAGACCCAGCTTGCCTTCATGTTTATACATAGATGGCTATTTCTTTATAGGACTCATGCTGATAAGCTAAGCCCTAAAGTGGTACAGGCTCTCCTGGATCTGCTCTGCAGCCAGCTGAAGAACCTTCTTTCACAGGCTGGAGTCATGCCTACCTTTGAAAATGAGGAAGAGAAGAAATCTGAGCTCCTGGGAGAGACTGAAAAAAAGGACTTTAGAGGTAACTTTTCAATCTGCTTAATTTCTGTCAATTATATTTTCTCCAGTCATCTTTATTTAGTTATAGTCTACCTTTGTTTACTTGGGCTTGTTTGAAGTCCACCATCTGAACCCCACATGTACATGCCCACCTGCAAATCAGTGCAGAGTGGGTAATCAGGGAAAATATACACTGACCTTTGGTGCAATAAGATCTTTCTGATCCAGGTCTTTTTCCACTCGCCACATCACTATTTTTAAGTTGTATTGTACAAGTAGTTTTTACCCCTATATAAGTAATTAATAAAGCTGGTCATATAACACTGAAGTCCATTCCTTAATAGGGTCTGAAGCAGTATAAGTATTATATGTTTTGAAGCAATGAATAGTGAGTGTAACCCAGTCCTTTTCTTCCAGCTACACTCCGGAAGCAACGCACAGCGGAGCTGCATCTTGGTGACTTTTTGGTCTTCCTACGCAGAGTAGTGTCTTCCAAAGCTATACAGTCTAAGATGGCATCACCCAAGTGGACTGAAGTTTTACTGAATATTGCTTCTCAGAAGTGCAGTTCTGGTATAATTCACATTGTGTGTACTAAAGCCTCATTCCGACATCCGTTTTTCATGTGTGTTCTACTTTTAGAACACGTACTTATTATAGTCTACAGTGCTGCTGCTATGTCTAGGTTTCTCTATGGACTATGTCCCTGCAAAGAAATCACAGTGACAAGTCTGTTTTTGATCTGACTTAAAGATCAAAATTGCCCATGTAAGTCTGCAAAAATCACAGACTGTACATGCAATCCGTTGGTCTGTTTTCATCGTTGTAATGGGTAGAAAATCTGATCCAGCACAAAACGGACATCTAAACGAGGCCATAATTACAGTATTTATAGCATTTGCGATAATGTCCTTGTGCCAACATTAGTATTTCAATGTTTCTAATGAATCTTCTCAGGTGTCCCTCTTGTAGGGAATCTAAGAACAAGGCTTTTAGCCCTACATGTCCTAGAAGCTGTTCTGCCCGCTTGCGAGTCCAGCGTAGATGATGACCAGATGGCACAGGTATAGTTTTTCTGGAATTTTGACAAGAGCAGTTCATGGTTAACTCAGTGCATGCATTGATCATTAAAGGAAAACTGTCAGGTCAAAAATCCATATGTAATTACTGTCATTTTCGCATTCCTTTCTCTAAACTTTCTAGATTGATGAATTTCTTTTATCTATATTTCCCTCCTATCTTTTGTAAACCTCAAATAAAGAGAATCTTCCATCTGTCACTCACAGTGAATGATCCACTTAGTTCTCTGCTGTCCACTCCCCATACATGAATATGCATGTCACATACTCGTATCACATTACTGCACAGGACATCACTGGGGGGAGGGAAGGGCTGTATCCTCCTCTCTGCTCTGTATCTGCAGCCAGGAAAGAAGTGAAGTATAACACAGAAACTGTCAAAGCAGGATGCCTGCTTTCAGAAACAGATGGAGTCTAGATAAAATAAGGCAGACCTGCAATCTCTCTCTCCCTGTGTTCTCAACAGAATAGATCTCCTAAAAGTGAAACCACAGTGGCCAGAGAGCAGAGGGAAGAGGGAGGAGAGAACTGCTGAGAGGGAGTGCATAATTACATGACCGTTTATACAACACAGGACTAATAGTCTCTGCTTATAATGGACAGGACTAATGCAGCAGCTCTCTGCAGGGTCTGACAATGCTGATAACTTGGAAACTACATAGGGTAGAATAATGATTTTACATGTTTTCTTTTTCGCTCCATTGGGAGACCCAGACATTGGGTGTATAGCTTCCTCTTCCGGAGGACACACAAGTACTACACTTAAAACAAAAAGTGTAGCCCCTCCCCTACTGCCTATACACCCCCTCTAGGAGAAATCCCATCAGTTCTTAGCTTTGTGTTGAAGGAGGCACACTCTGCACTCATGCACTCTCACTTTAGTCTTACTCACTCTCTCTGGAGAGTGTCGGATGGAAGCAAAGTGGATCCTTAGGGATCCCCAGCATGTCTCCTTCCTCACCCTCGGGCAGAGGCGGTTGAGGTACCTTTGAGGTACAACGGGCTGGAGCCCTCATGCTGTTTTCCTTCTCCATTCCTTAGGGGCTCTGGAGAAGTGGGATCGTCGCGGGCTTCCATATAATCTGGAGCTCAGACTCCATCCACAGCCCCTGTGGGATCTGCTGGCCGGAGTTGTGGACCCCAGGGATCGGCCCCTGCACCAAATGAGGTACTCTGTATTTGTGCATTGCTGCTGCTACTGCAGCCTGGGCTCCGAACTCATCCACATGCTGATGAGGTACACTGGGGGTCATTACATTGTGGGGCATACCGGCACACTGCTGCTCAGTGAGTCCGGTCCCCGCTGTGCTGCGGGCATACCGTTTCTGACGCTGGCTCCCCGCGCCATCTCCTTCGCCATCCCTTAGGGGCTCAGAAGTGGGAGTCATCACGGGGCATCCATGCTTCGCTGGAGCCCCTGCTCCGTCCACAGCCCCTGGCGGACCTGCTGGCCGGAGCACTGTTACCCCAGGAACCAGGCCCTGCACCTAATCGAGGTACTCTGTATCTTTGTGCATGTGGCTGCAGCTGCAGTCCGGGGCTCCAGATCCGGTAACCCGGTTTTCACTGGACCTCCGCGCTGCTGCAGCTGCTACAGCCCGGGCCTTCGGATCCCTGTGGGTGTCTGAGGGTGTCAGCGCTGTCGGCCGGTGATCGCGCCGGACCTCCGCGCCTACCGTGCCTGCATGTCGGGCACGGTCTTAAATTTAGGCCCCGGCTTCGCCTGCGGCCTAGTTTCGTAATGCCCGCCCCCGGCTGCCATTCAGGCAGAGGGGCGGGTTTTGGGCCGTCCCTGCGGCCATACTGATGCATGGAGGGCCTCTCCCTAGCTGCCTAGGTGACGCCCATTCCTCTCAGTTTCTATGGGGCCCCAGATTCCCGCACTTTGTGTTGGTCCGCCCATTTTTCACCCCCCCTTGCTGGCTCCGGCAGGTCATCTTGGCTTTTTACCGGTATATGCTCAGCAGCTGCAGTCCCCTGAGAGGTTCTGCAGCTTCTGGGGGACCAGGGACAGTGGGCTCTGATGACCCTCCGCTGTCCTGCGGTCAGGCCACACCAGTTACTCTGGCTGTGAGCCCCCTTGCGGGGGCATCCCCTTCTGGGGATTCCCACAGTTATACAGCTATGTGGGCCATTTGGAGTATAACCCCCAACGGCCACTCGCTTGTCGCAGCCTGTACTTCATATAAGGCTTAGCTGCCTGCTGGATGCACTCCTCTGCCTGCGCGCAGTCAGAGTCAAGCCCAGAGCCACAGGCTTACTCCAGCACCTCGACCCAGGTGGATTCCCCTGCTGTCCTCCTGCAGGCCTCTCCAGGACGCCGTCTGGACAGAGGTTCCAGGAACCCTTGTCCAAGCCTTACCTAAGGCCATATTAGGCCAGACCGGGTCCCTTACAGGATCCCACACGGGACCTCTCTCAGGAGTGTAGGCTGGGTCCTTCACAGGATCCCCCTATGCCTGACCCTCCCCGGGGGGGGTTCCATAAGTCCAGGGCTGCGTGCCCACTAGTTGGATTGCCCCGGAAAACAGCCGAGGACTCTTCCTCAGGCCACTGTCCGCGGCCCGCTACGCGGACCCGCGGGGCTCCCTCCCCCTCCTCCTCGCATTACTCTCAGGATGTCGACATTGAGCAGGGGGTCAGGGTCCAGTGTCCGAGCTCATGCTGACTCTGAATGCACGAGGGGGGACGCACTGGTGGATGACCTTGTTCCTTCTTCAACATGGTTGTTCCACCTGCTCCCCCTTCTCCGGTCTCCTATGTCAATCGCCAGGGAGGTACTCGAAGCACCTCAGCTCTGCTCGAGGTTCAACGTATCCTTCAAGGGGTAAAGGACAACGACTCCTCCATCTCGGCAGTCCACATCCCCGGAGGGGACATCTAGGAAGCCGACGACCGAAGTCGCCAGGGCATGGACTCAGGCGAGTGGTTCCTTCATCCAGACGCCTTTCGGACCATCTGCAACGGATGAGGAATGCCGGACGTGGACCTGATGGCCTCAGGTTCCAGTTTTCATGGCCCGGCTTCAGGATCACCAGACCCTGGCTGCGGACGCACTGGTCCAGTACTGGTCTCAGTTCCACTGCCCGTACGGGTTTTCCCGTTGGTGATGTTGCCTAGAGTCCTGCGCAAAATCAGGGCAGAAGGCAGGCGCGCTCTACTGATCGCCCCGGACTGGCCCAGGCGTGCCTGGTACCCAGACCTGTGGCAGCTCATGGCAGGGGAACCGTGGAAGCTTCCAGATCGTCCGGACCTGTTGTCTCATGGTCCGTTCTTTCACCAGAATTCTGTGGCCCTCAGCTTATCTTTGAGACTCTTAATTCCTGGTTGATGACATCCCGGGGTTTTCCACAGCGGTTGCCGCGACTATGAGACAGGCCAGGAAACCTGCGTCAGCAAAGATCTTCCCCAGGACTTTGAGAATTTTCTTTTCCTGGTGCCACTCGAATGGGCACTCTCCTTGGCCTTTCCCTGTATCAATCCTGCTTTCCTTTCTATATTCAGGATTGGGTTTAGGGTTATCTTTTAGTTCCTTTCAGGGACAGATTTCTGCACTATTCGTGCTATTCTACAAACGTCTGGCTAATCTCACTCAAGTTAGGACGTTAGTGCATGGGGCATGTCACATTGTTCCGCCCTACAGATGTCCTTTGGACCCCTGGGACCTTAATCTGGTCCTTGCGGCACTATAGAAGCCGCCTTTCGAACCTCTGAGAGAGGTGTCCCTCTCCGGACTTTCACAGAAAGTTGCCTTTCTTGTGGCCATTACCTCTCTTCAGAGAGTTTCAGAGCTGGCAGCCCTGTCTTGCAAGTCTCCATTCCTGGTGATTCACCAGGATTAAGTGGGGCTCCGGCCTGTGGCAGAGTTCTTGCCCAAGGTGCTTTCTCCGTTTCACCTGAATCAAGACATTGTCCTTCCGTTTTTTTGTCCTAATCTCGTTCACCAGTATGAGAAGTCTCTGCATACTTTGGACCTGGTCAGGGCTGTCAGGATTTATGTCTCCCGCTCGGCTTCTTTTCGCCGCACGGATACCTTGTTCGTTCTCACGACAGGCCAGAGAAGAAAAAAAAAGAAAAAGGAGCGCCGGCCTCCAAGTCCTCCTTGGCCCGGTGGATCAAGGCTCCTATCCAGGAGGCCTACCTTTCCTCTGCTACGCCCTTACCTGCGGGGATTAAAGCGCATTCGACAAGAGCTGTGGGTGCCTCGTGGGCCTTCCGTCATCAGGCCACAGCACAACAGGTGTGTCAGGCGGGCACTTGGTCCAGCCTACACTCCTTCACGAAACATTATCAGATTCATGCGTATGCTTCTGCAGACGCTAATGTGGGCAGACGGATCCTTCAGGCGCGGTCGCTCACCTATGATTGTTACTGCCACGCTTTGGGTCTTCTCCCACCCAGGGATCGCTTTTGGACATCCCAATGTCTGGGTCTCCCAATGGAGCGAAAAAGAGAATTATGTTTACTTACCGTAAATTCTTTTTCTTCCAGCTCCTAATTGGGAGACCCAGCACCCACCCTGTTGCCCTTTGGGCGTTGTTCTTCTATTTAAGTGGCTGGTGTTATACATGTCGCTTTTTTGGCCCTGTTGGCCACTAATTCATAGCCGGACCTTTCGGTCTTAGTGTGGGTTTTATCCTCCTTCCTGCTTGTGCACCGAACTGATGGGATTTCTCCTAGAGGGGGTGTATAGGCAGTAGGGGAGGGGCTACACTTTTTGTTTTAAGTGTAGTACTTTGTGTGTCCTCCGGAGGCGGAAGCTATACACCCAATGTCTGGGTCTCCCAATTAGGAGCTAGAAGAAAAACAATTTACGGTAAGTAAACACAATTCTCTTTTTTAAAAGGTTGCCCATGCTCTATTCAAGTGTAATATTAATATCATACTGGAAAATGACCTGACAGTGTCCCTTTAAACTGTGAGGCCCATTGTGAGGAAAGTCATCATATGCCACGAATGAGTTTCTTAGATTTAACAACCTAATTTACCTAAGAGAATTTTGAAAGATAAATTTGAGATGAATTTTAGATTGAGTCATGGCTGCTTTTGGGGCTCAGACATTAGCATGGTCTACCTTTTGAAGCCATAGTGGAAAAGTTCTTCTGATTTCTACTACCGTATGTATAACTTTATTATGATATTACATGGGCCTACGAAGGAATGTCATTCAATAAATTCTTACCATGTACAAATAAACTTATTTTTTGATCAAATTCAAAGAATAAGGCAATTTGCACATATTTATTGTAAACTTAATTTCTCCTTTCGC
Organism: Allobates femoralis; assembly: GCA_033576535.1. NCBI lineage: Eukaryota > Metazoa > Chordata > Amphibia > Anura > Aromobatidae > Allobates > Allobates femoralis. The sequence goes on along the minus strand of JARQOC010000004.1, from coordinate 224,203,176 downwards.
CTCATTGGGGGACACAGACCGTGGGTGTTATGCTGCTGTCCACTAGAAGGCGACACTAGGCAGAATCTGCAAAAGAGTTAAGTGGCTCCTCCTCTGCAGTATACACCCCTAGAGCAGGAAGTACTTCTCCAGTTTGTGCTTAGTGTCTGAAGGAGGCACACTTTCTTACTCTCCCTCCATTATTTGTACTTTTTGAAGCTGCATTTTTATTTTTTGAAGGGACATGTCGACCACAGATACCTCCCCAGATCCCACAGTTGAATCTCTGGGTCGAGCTATTTTGTCTGCTAAGGGCTATTCCTTCCTCGGCCCTCCACTGTTGGAGGTGCAGGGTTGAAGCGATTTCCAGACTTGCCGGTTCTGAGGCCCGCATTCCTCCCCAGTCCCCACAGATGGAGCATTACTGCGACCCAGAGCCCCATGTCCCCACCGCAAGCAGCAAGACAGATGGAAACAAGAACCGGCAGAGACGATCCCCCTCCTTCCTCAGCTCCCCACGGTTGTGGTGCTGGGTTAAAGTTGAGACCCCCTGCACACCACCATTCCTTCCATTTTACTGATGGGGACTTGGATGAAAAAGAAGACCTTCACATCCTACAGGTAACAGGTCGGTTGCAGGATTTGGGCCAGGAAGCATGGGATCAACAGACGCCCTCCCCATTTCCCTTAGCTGGGAATTTGGGTTGAGACACCAGGTCCAGGTGCCCTCCACGTATTGCCTGGTGTACGGCTATTCCCTCGGCCGCAGGGACCCCCAGGGCTGCTCGTAACCGCGGCTGTGATAGAGCCTGGGGAACTTACTAGGCTGTGCCTTTTACCAGCATATCCTCCCAGTCCACACTGATGGGATCTGGTGCGGACTCACCTCAGCAGCGCCACCCTCCCCACCTCCCCTCTCCGCACAGGATACTTGGGTTGAGGCTATTTCCATGGTGGTTGCAGAGTCCTGCCATCCCATGGTCTCCCGACTGCAGGGTCCCCGTCCTCCAGGCAGTCCCCCTGTTCCTTCCATGCTGCGCCTGCTCCCCTGGCTGGGGAGGACAGTGGTGGCGGCTTACCTCAGAGGCATCAGCGGTGCTGGCAGTGGCAGCGCTCCCACAGCAGGTCAAGCGGTATTGCGGACCTCCGCGCCGGCCTCCTTGCACCCCCGGGGCCGCCATTTACGCGAGGCCCCGGCTTCGGCCTAGTGTGGATGGTTCCGACTCTCTCCCCGCCTCCCACCCGCCTCTGGACTGACGACACCTCTGCTCTATTGTGGGCTCTCCTGCGCACCTTTTTTCCGGTAGCTGACCGCGCTTTTTCTATCCCGCCCCTCGCAGTGGTCACCATGACAGCGCCACTGCACTGATTGTTAACTACTTCAGTGCACAGCACAGTCTTAGGCAGCACATAGGTGTGTGTTCCCTGTATAAGGAGCACTTACACCTTGTGCATCTGTACACTGCTGGGCTCATACAATACAGGAAATGAAAGAGTTTAATATGCTTTTTACATTGCTGCAGAGCGCTGTGCTCATGAAGCACAAGAAGATTAAAGTGCTTACCGGTCATCACATCTCTGGCACTGCCACAGACCGCGGTGATCATAAGACATAGCGCTATCCAACCCGACCCACCGCTCACACTGACAAAGGATCCAGCAACAGTCCTAATAGGAGCGTGTTCTACCGGTTCCTGACATGTTCCCAGAAATAGACTGGGCCACCACAAAGGGGATCCCCCAGTGCCCTGACTAGCAGTACGTACCTGCCACGCAAATCCCACCCCCCCTCAGGACACTGTGTAAAGAGCAATACTATACTACGAGGATCAGTGTAACTTCCTCTACAGTAGTAATCGGCGCACGGGCCACCGCACGTATTGTTTTTTCCTAACACCGTGCCAGATGCAGGTACCTGTTGGTACACTTGTCCAACCTTATGTCTGTGCCCTGGGGGGAGCTGGGTTGAAGTGAGACACCGAAATGCCTATTCCTTGGTCCCCGAACGTTGGCGGAGCCCAGTTACTATTCAAACGGCTCATAATACTCGTCCATCAGACCCCTTCCCACACACAGTTGAGAGAACTAGGTTGTGGTGGAATTACTACGAGTTTAACTCACAGGTTTTTTCCTTGGCCCTCCATTGTTGGAGAGCCCAGCTGAAGTTGATGTAATCTACAATTACCTGACAACTGCAAGGGTCCCAGGACCGTTTGCCACTCCTCTCCAAATCCCACAGCTGGAGGTCTGGTTGGCGGTGATGACAGTCAAGTCTCACAAGACGCAGGCTGAAACACCGTAATTCGCAACTGCACGAGTAATTTAGGTACGGGTCTCTGGAACCTAAGACCCATAGCATACTTCCTCCTCAGCTCCCCACTGTTGGAGGTGCTGGGTCGTACCCGAGATTGCTATATACCATACTCCTTCCTCGACTCCCCCTATTGGGGACTCGGGTTGAAGCTGTGACGGCTCAAGGCCTGACCGGCCTCCATCCCCAAACTACAAAAACGAAACTCTAGGTCGCAGAACGTGGAATCGAGCCCTGTTGCCAATCTCCTCACTATACCTATATTAGATACTTGGGTTGAGATGACACGTGCGAGCACTCTGCACAGCCCGCTTCAAAGCAGGACCTCGCTGACCCCCAACCGCATTAACCCAATGGATGGGCCCTTCTGGACCCTGTATGACCGTGGCCCGAACATTCTTCCACGCAATCTGTCCCTTCTCGACTCAGGAGTTAAAAAGGAGAATACTCACGGTGGGATAGCGCTCGCTGTGTGCAGCGCAGGACACCGGCGACTGAATTATCGTGGGCGCAACCTCCGGTTTCGGCCAGTGCTGATCCTGGCTTCTGGCTCCCTCCGGGCCTCCGCGCCGGGCCTCTGCCGTTCCCGGGCCCCGCGATTTACGCAAGGCCCCGGCTTCAGCTTAGCCATGACATCACTGGCTTGCCCGCCACGCCCGCCCTCCGCCTGACGTCGGAGCCTCCAAAGCGTCAGCACAGGGAGTGGGGTGAGGCCAAAAAGGACTGAAGCGCAAAGAATACAAAGCTTTTTCCCACCCTGAAGTTGGCAATGTCTATACTACAATTCAGCAGTCTCCCATATCTGGATGACTTTTTATCAATGCATGTCTTTCAAGGACTGCGAACACAGTGGTATTTACACCGTGCTCGTTAAGAAGACTCGGTAGGATCGACCTCCACAGGTCTACCGCAATTCCAAGGCACATGCTGCAGCACAGCACACACATTCCAGGAGTCCCTGCTCCGCTGCGTACTCCTGACGGCCACATGCTACAGCATCACGTATGGAGTCTCAGCCATATTGGATGCACAGCATCACATGAACACGGCCGCCTTTAGTTGCACAACCACAGCTCTAGTCAAATTTCCCCAGACAAGGCATGGATTCTTCATCTGGGAATCCGCAGCCTCCGTCAGAGGTCTCCCCAATCCTTCACAACTGCTATAAGAGTCCTAGACTGCATAGTAGCAGCTTGGAATTCAGTTCCATTGGCTCAGCTGAATCACCGGCCTTGGCAATTATCCATGCTCAGGTGTTGCACGAGAACAGGATGGGGTGTGATGTACCCCCATCACAATGCACATGGCAGTAGTCTTGCCCTGTCTCGAAGATGCCCCTTAATCTACGAACATTCGTGCAGTATCTCTAGTACTGAAATCATTCAGTCACTTTCTGGCATTTGAACATGTCAGGATACAGTCAGACCATGCCACAGCTGTGGCATATGTCAACCACCAGGGTGGAACCTGCAGTCTCTAAGCGATGACAAGTTCGCCACATCCTTTACTAGGGGCAATCCTTGGAACACACTACTGCCAGCTGTTCTGATACCAGGTATACACATCTGGGAGGCGGATTTCCTAATCCACCAAGGGATGGACTCAGGGGACTGGCCCCTTCATCTAGAAGTCCTCCGTCGAAACGCCAACGCCAGGAAACCACAGATCTGGACCTGACGGAGTCACGCCTCAATGCCACGGTCCCGGCCTTCCTTGCCTGGTCTCAGGATCCACAGTCAGTGGGACAGACGCACTAGTCCAAGCCAGGACCAGTATCTCTCTCTCTTATATTCTTTCCCCACTAACAGTCTGAAATGTCGCGGGATCATCTTCGCGGTCTCAGACTGACCCACACGCGCTTGGTGCGCAGACTCGTCCGATTTATAGCAGCAATATCAGGACGTCTCACAGACAGTCCAGACCTGCTCGATCATGGCCAGTTCTCCCTCAGAATTCCTCACATCCGAGGTTAATGGCGTAGCCTTTGAGACCTAGATTTTAACCCAAGAGTTTTTTTCCCCAGGATATTGTAACGACCGTAGTCACAGAGAGGACACCAGCTTTATCAGCGATATCCCATCACACATGTGTAATCGTTTTGTTTTTTTTGCTTGGGGCACCTCTAGAGGTCATTCCCCTTGGCCCTACTTCATACCAGGGACTCTCCGTTTCTTCCACTCAGACCAAAACTCAGGTCTGTCCTTAGGGTCTCTTACACAGCAGGTTTTTCAGCTGTTTTTCACCCACTTACAAACACGTCTTGCCACCAGACTTCTATGAACTCCTTCCTTCGAAGGGTCTGCTATTTAAGATCTCCATACAACAAGACTACACCCGTGGGGACCTGAACTTGGTCCTCACGGCACTACAAGAACCACCTTTTCAGCCTCGATGGGATGTTGCCTTTAGCATCCTCATCCAAATAGTATTATGGTTCGGTGGCATTTATTTGTCTCTGCATAAGTATCGGTACTTGCAGCGGTCTCATGTAATCCATCTTTTTCTAGTCTTCCATCTGGAAAAGATTGTCCTATGGCTGGTTCCATCTTCTTCTAAGGTAGATTTACTCCTTCCACCTACATGAAGAAATCTCTCTGCCATTGCCGCGCCCGACTCCAGTCCGTCCGGTTGTGAAGGACCTACGTATGCAGGACCTTGTCAGGGCCCTATGCGTCTAGGTAGCCAGGACAGTGCCCTTCTAAGAGGTCGGATTCTCCTTTATCCTTCCAATGGGCAGAAATAAAGACACGTCAGCCTCTAAGGCTCCCCTAACCAGGTGGATTCCTCTAACCATCCAAGACGCTTATATCTTCGAAAACTCATCCCTTCCGGCAGGTCACGGCACATTCTACTATGGCCGTGGAAGCCTCCTGGACAGTTCGGTAAGAGGTATCGGCGCAGCCCACCTGTCGCTGCATAGGTCTTCACTGACCATGCTCAGTGTCACTAGTTCCATTGTTCTTTCCCACCCAGGGACTGCTTTGGGACGTCCCACGGTCTGTGTCCCCCAATGAGGCGAAGGAGAAAAGGAGATTTTTGTGTACTCACCGTAAAATCCTTTTCCCTTAGCCTCTAATTGGGGGACACAGCACCCACCCTATTGCCCTTGTGGGCTTTTTTTCTACAGTCCTCACATAGCTTCTCAGCTTTTACATGGTTAACATGTTTACACATGTTTGCCTATTATCACTCTGTTAACTGTTGACTGTTTAAACTTGTGTCTGTTTAGCTCCAGGCCTTGTAGTACTGTGAGCCTGTTTAGTTACAGGCCTTGTTATACGATTATTACTTTGTTAACTCTTCACTGTTTTCCACATGCGCCTGCTTAGTTACAGGGCTTGTGGTACTAGTATTACTCTGCTAACTTTTAACTGTTTACACAAGTGCCTGTTTGGTTTCAGGCCTTGTTACACTGTTATTACCTTGTTAGCTATATTTGTTTACACAGGTCGCCTGCGTAGACTTCCTGTGTCACTGTTATTATCTGTTAACTCTCCTACTGCTTTAGCACAAAACTGGTGAGGCACTTCCTGCTCCAGGGGTGTATACTTCACAGGAGGAGCCACTTAACTCTATTGCAGATTTTGCCTAGTGTCGCTTCCTAGTGGACAGCAGCATAACACCCACGGTCTGTGCCCCCCAATTAGAGGCTAAGAGAAAAGGATTTTACGGTGAGTACACAAAAAATCTTTTTTTTTTTTTTTTTTTCTTCAATTAATTCAATAGTACTGTATATATTTTTTGTTGCATTTTTTTTCTTTGTAATAACTTGACCTTCAGAATCCATGTGGCAAACAATACAGGAAAGTTATATATCAAGAATAATTAAAATATTGACTCTTTAATTCTTCACTTTTACATTTACAGGTGGTAGAGCGACTCTTCTCTCTTCTTTCAGACTGTATGTGGGAGACTCCTATCGCTCAAGCTAAGCATTCTCATCAATTGAAGGAGAAAGAGCAAGAATCAAGACTGCAGGTAATTACATTGGGGTTTAACAATAGCAGGGCTGTGTGGAGTCAGAGACGTGGAGTTGGAGTCGGTATAAAATGGACCGACTCAGACTCCTAAAATATATAATGAATTGGGTACACTAGTTCAATGCAGCATGTACTGAATATTATGACTTTTATGTTCTATCTAAATATCTTGATTATTGTATCATAATAATGATTAAAAGCCTGATGTTACCATTGTACTATATTAAATTTATCACTTAAACATGAGCCATGTGTGAGGGAGTCGGAGAAATTGAGGTGTCGGTGGTTTGGCTTAATGACTCCAAAGCCCTGGACAATAGTAAAGTATGAAGCTTCACATAAAGTAAAATATTATATTCATCATTATTCAATTTACAGAAGCAAGGGGACGTTGAAGAGGAGGAAGAAGACCTTCCAATTCAGGAGGTTTCGTTTGATCCTGAGAAAGCCCAGTGTTGTCTTGTGGAAAATGGACAAATTCTCACTCATGGAAGTGGTGGCAAAGGATATGGCCTGGCATCAACTGGGGTAACATCTGGTTGCTATCAGTGGAAGGTAAGATTATATTCTGGATAATTTGACAAATGTTAGGAAATGGCAACATAATACAATTATATGTGGGGACATATAAAGGGAGATGACAACGTAAAGGTAAAGATTGAACCATAAGAGTAAAGATTGAATAGAGGTGTAAAACCCTGAACTTGAAATATACCTGCTCTTATGGTTCCTGTTACTGTCATCTAGGGGGATCATTCTGGAGTCATGTATATTGATTACTTTTATTTGCAATATTGTCTCCAGCAGCAGCTTTCTCTTCCCTGAGACATTTACAAATTTCTGTCCTCATTAGTGTTCTCCTCATTGTGCAATGCTGCATGAATTGTATAACTTTTGTCTTTAGTTTTACATCGTGAAAGAAAATCGTGGCAATGAAGGCACATGTGTTGGCGTTTCCCGGTGGCCTGTGCATGACTTCAATCACCGAACCACCTCGGATATGTGGCTATACCGAGCATACAGTGGCAACCTGTATCACAATGGAGAGCAGACTCTGACCTTACCCAGCTTTACACAGGGAGACTTTATCACCTGTGTCCTCGACATGGAAGCTCGAACCGTGTCCTTTGGGAAAAATGGGGAGGTGAGATGAAGACTTTTGATGCTTTTATATTTGCCATAGCTTTATATCCAAGTTTATTTGATAGATTCTTTGTTGTAGCTGCGTTATGTATTTATATACCACTGTAAATATTTAGAAAACATTTTCTTTTTCCGTTTACAGGAGCCCAAACTGGCATTTGAAGATATTGATGCAGCAGAGTTGTACCCTTGTGTAATGTTTTACAGTAGTAATCCTGGAGAGAAGGTACATTCTTTATCTATCTACTTTACTTATCCCACATTAAACACACATAATAGAATATAACAGGTTAATAGAGGAATGTTTATGTTTTAGGTAAAGATTTGTGATATGCAGATGAGAGGCACTCCTAGAGATCTATTACCAGGGGATCCTATCTGCAGTCCTGTAGCCACTGTATTGGCAGAATCAAGTGTCCAGCTACTCCGAATATTGCATCGTACTGAACGTTGGACCCACTGCATAAACAAAAAAATGGTGGAGCGTTTGCAGAAAATCAAAGGTTGCCTGAGAGAAGCAGGCTCGAAGTTAAAGAAAAGTCGTTCGGTTCAGAGTAGAGAAGAGCATGAAACTCGTGATGAGAAAGAGGAAGAGAAGGGGAAGCATGCAAGACATGGCCTGGCAGAGCTTGGGGAAATCCAGCTGAAAACTCTGTGTGTAGAAGTGTGGCCTGTCCTGGCCGTCATTGGAGGAGTGGACACTGGGCTTAGAGTGGGTGGCAGATGTGTCCATAAGCAGACGGGTCGTCATGCCACCCTGTTGGGTGTGGTAAAAGAGGGTAGCACTTCTGCCAAAGTTCAGTGGGACGAGGCAGAGATCACTATCAGGTATGATTATTTCTTATCTCCTGCTTTAGAGTACTGCACATATAAATTTAATTTTATTTTTCCTTTTGTTTTTAGAAGTCTTATTTTTTTTTTTATTCTGCTGCAATACAGAAGTGTATTCATGACTTAGATCCCTAAGGGCATAAAGTGAATGTATGGTGTCCTAGTGCTGAGACCCTCAGCTATTGGCTATAATGTGGTGGAGGTCTGTCAACAAGTATTAGAAAATCAGGTGTTGCCTAGTCCCTGTTGAAATGAAATCCGTGTCTCTTAATTTCCATATATATTGCTCCCTCCAGAGTTAGAGGAGCTCTTTGTAGTAGCTCTCCACTTTTGCTAGTGTGTAAAGGTCACAAATATTAACTATAAAAGAAGCACTTCCAATATGTTTTATTAGTTAGACCAGTACAACATTCATATTGTAGTGTAAGCATAATAATATATGCACTGCTTGCCATATTCCACAATTTCCAGCGCCCTCCCCGTCCTCCTCTTACTAATGTGACTTCAATTCCCACTTGCCTGCTCATACTGAGATTTACGTTTGAGCGCTGGAAGTTGCTTTTACAATATAAGCCTATGAAGCCTCTATCTGACATTGCCTAGGCATTTATTGTAACTTCCGAACCCCACATCAACCCCAGTGTGATCTCTAGAGGCAAAGCAGAAGTCACAAGAATGAGAAGAGGACTGGGGTAGATGGCTTAACACACATACACTATATCTCATATTCAGATGATTAGCTAATAACATACTGGGACTGCTTCCGTATCTCATAGTTTTTTAAAGGTTTCTTAAAAATGTGTTTTGTAAAGCAAAAGAAGTATATATAATTTAAAAAAAAAAAAAGTTTCCACATAAACATTATAGAGCCCCCTCCCTCGGCCATTAGTCACAGAGGAGAACTTGTATAAAGAAATTACGACCTTCAATCTCCCACCTGATTCCACTAAGAATTTCAGACACTTGATCCATGAGTTAAAAAGGTTGATTGGACTAATCCCACAATTTAAAGGCAACAGTATTTTTTTCAAACTTGCATTTGTCCCCACCGGTTTTTTTTTTTTTTTTTATTTTTTAGTAATGTCTCTGTTTCATGTCCATCTTTTCTTTTCACATATAGTGTATGACATATTAACCCAGAGAGATCTGTGCGATTGTATGTCTGTCATTCATTTAAAGAAATTCTCCGGAAGAATGGGAAATAATTAACTTATAGAATTGTCATAAATATATTCTAAAGACATTTACTTAGCAAACCATAAACTTTTCTCTCGGGAGGTAACCATTATGGAATTAAAATGGCAACCATCCAGTTACACTTACATAAACCTGTCCTTGATTGTTAACGTGAACCTGTCACCAGGTTTTTCAATATAAAGAGATCCAATCCTATGGGCATCGCTGGTCTTGATCTGGCGCTTCCTCTCTTCTAGCGATCACTGCCCTCCTTCAGTACTTCGTGAGGATGACACATCTTACATCCACACAGTTTCCTCCATTGCCCTACTGCACTTCTCGGTGACCTGCTGAGGTCAGAGCAAATTACTGTAATGCGCTTGGGAAAGGTCAAAGAGTGCCCCACTTGGACACACTACAATACTTTGCTCTGCCCTCTGCAGGGCGAGAGAAGTGCAGAATGGAGGACAGTGTGTGGATGACTTAGGTCGCGGCATCCACACGAAGCATAGAAGGATGACAGCGATCACAAGCAGAGAATAGGCACCAGTGATGCCCGTCAGACCAGGCCGCCACTCGGGTGAGTATAATAAAAGCTGTCTATTTATTATACAGATTGGCCTGGGGGCTTCTATACATTCTACAGGGTGGATCATTTATATGGATGCACCTAAATAAAAATTCTTATGAATTCTCAATACATTTGATGTGTCACATGACCCTCTGCCCATTGAAAAAAATAAATTTGGATCCAAAATGGCCAACTTCAAAATGGCCGCCATGGTCACCACCCATCTGGAAAGTTTTCCCCCTCCCATATACTGATGTGCCACAAACACTGTGTAGGGCCCCCTCCTCACTGTGTAGGGCCCCCTCCTCACTGTGTAGGGCCCCCTCCTCACTGTGTATGGGCCCCCTCCTCACTGTGTAGGGCCCCCTCCTCACTGTGTAGGGCCCCCTCCTCACTGTGTAGGGCCCCCTCCTCACTTTATATGAACCCCTATCACTGTATATGGCCCCCCCCCCATGCTTGTACATGCCCACCATAACTGTAAATGCCCCCCTCCATCATGCTGGTACATGCCCCCATCACTGTATGTGGCCCCCATGCTGCTGCACACAGTAAAATAATACATGATTGAACTCGCCCTCTGTTGCTGTCCTGCAGAATTGTCTCCTCCGGTCTTCCTGCTTGTCCTGAGCATCTGATCATCTCATCACTACGCTCTGCTCACGCTGATCACTGCAGCGCTGGTCACATGATTATATACAGGCACAAGCAGGAAGACAGAGATGGTGCTGCAGGACAGCGACGGAAGGTTAGTTCAATTGTTTATTATTTTACTGTTTGCGGCAGCATAGGGGCCATATACTGGGATTGGGGGAGAGAGTACAGTTAGTCTAATGTAATGTGTGCCACTCCCCCGACGTTGATGGACAGGGGGATACAATGCATATTACATTACACTAATGAGCAGGGCACGTGACCTCCTGCTGCCTCTACAGCCTCCTCATGCCTCCTCTAGCCCCCAGTCATCCTGACTCGAGTATAAGCCAAGGGGGCACTTTTCAGCACAACAAATATGCTGAAAAACTCAGCTTATACTCTAGTATATACGGTAAATTTCCTGCCATATTCATGGTGACCTAGAGAATAACGCTAAGTGCTTGGACACACTTCCGTGAAACTCGTCCGAGTGTACTGTGCGAAAAAATCGCGTTGCTCCCGAACCAATGTTAGCTAATGTCCGATAGCACATTTCCGAGTCTCATACACCTTTTCTGCATCCGATTCTCGGATTGTGAGTCAATCGCAACATGTTGCGATTCTATGGGAGTCACGGACGAGACTCGCCAATGCAAGTCTATGGGTCCGACAAAAAGACACGGATTGCACTCGGACTGCACTCGCACCATCCGAGTCTGATGCTAGTTTTAATTGATACATTACCTTTCTGTAGCTCAGACAATTGTACAAAATGTTCCTGTAAATGATTATAGAGTAACTAGCTACTGAGGAAAAAAACTGATTGCACTCGGAAAGCACTCGCAAGCCACACTGGCCAAAAGTCAGTTGACACTCGTCCGACTCTCGGATCCGAAAATCAGCGCGTTTTTTCACTCGGATGTGTGTCCATACCCTGACACTTCATTTGTTCAGCACATGAATAGCAGAAGTTTTAAAAGGTCAAGAAACAACAGAACTTTTTTTTGTTTTCTTTTCATACCCACAAAGAGGTAATAAAAGTTTTGGTGATAGGTTCTATGTACCCCAAAATTGTGCCACTAGACAAATATTACTCATTTTGCAAAAAAAAACAAACTGCCGCTTGGCTATATTTATTAAAAATTATTAAGCTCCTGGAATGGGACAGTGAAAGATTAAATATAAAAAATGCTTTGCTCTAAGGACCTAAAAAGGGTGAGTTTTTAAAGATATATAAGGATTTATTTATTTTGACAGTTGCTTTACTTTAGATTTTTTTCCCGTTTTACTAAGCAATATTGGGTCACTATAGTCTTACTCACTCATGACTACAAAGTCTGTTAAAGGGAACCAACCACCTCAGATCACCCTAATACACAGTTAGTACATGTCCCTGCCCCCTAAGGATACCTTTCCAGCACTGTTTTTGTGTAAAATCTTGCATTAGTATAACTCATATAAAGAGTTTATAAAGTTACTAGCCTGGTGACTTCTGGGCGTATCCCTCCTTCTGTTATACTTCAGGGCTGTGCATTGCATGTCTGTGCTCCCCCTCCCTCCGTGCCTGCTGCCCTGCCCTGATGGGCTGATGGGTGTGATCGTTATATCCTCTGCACAGAGGGAGGGTGAGCGCAGCCATGAAATGAATGCACAGCCCTGAAGTACAACAGAAGGAGGGATACGCCCAGAAGTCACCAGGCTAGTAAGTTTATAAACTCTTTATATCAGTTATACTAATGCAAGATTTTACACAAAAACAGTGCTGGAAAGGTATCCTTACGGTGCAGGGACATGTACTAACTGTGTATTAGGGTGATCTGAGGTGGTTGGTTCCCTTTAACCCCTTAATGACGGCTACATCTGTCCTGGCTTTGAACTGTCACTGCATGTAAACACACTCTTTGGTAAAGGGAATGCAGAAACCATCATCCTGAATATACCACTAACATGAAGTCCAATGTGTCATGGATAAACAATCTTGGAATCACTGGAACATGTTGAAGTGTTTCAGAGTTATCTCGTAAAGTGACACTGGTCAGAATTGCAAAATGAGGCTTGGTCCTTAAGGGGTTAATTTATTTTTGGGTAAAATACAAATCATCAATCATTGATTGTGGCAGTTCTGTTATTGTAACTCTGTTAGGCCCGGCTAGCTGTTCGGCCAAACGATAGTTCACCTGGTCATTTACCCGGCAAATATTCCTCCCAAGTGTCCCATACACGAGTGTTCTCCCTGCCAAGTGTTCTTGTTCTCAGTGGAGTCCCCAACCTTTCTGACCGTGCGAGACCCTCATCACAGTAGTGACACACAGAGCTCCCATAAACAGTATGACGAAAGCTTTTCCACAGAAATCACAAAGATACAGTATACCAAGAGCCAGGGATTCCAACAATGCCCCAATTCGGTATTCTCACGTCAAGCTCTCCCATCACACTATCACAGCCAGCTTGAAACGTCTCCCCTGACTGGTGGTGTCATCCTGTCTCCAACTTACCATGCTTAAATTTTCACTGAACCACCAAACTCAATATATGTGCATCCATATTTGCTCTTTTGTAATAATCACATAATTCACAGTCTGAGGACCCGGTCTTGGCTGTTTGCAGGACCTGGTGCTAATGCATCAAGCTGGCGGACATCTGCAAGCTACACATCATGGGTACACAAGCTACAGGTTGAAGACCTGCATTATACTGTTGGCTTGAACCATTGATACAGGCGGGGACTGCTGACTTTAGCCTAATGTGTTTAGGGCTTTTAGTCTACAAATGACATGTGATATTTATGTAATGACAATACACTGCTCTCCTTGTGTCTTAACGGACTGTATTGTTCCATATTTACCTCCTTTATTGTCTTTGCTTTGTCCATCTTACTGTCTTGTGTTTTACCCTATAGTCTGTCTTGTGCTGATAAGGGGGTTTTGCTGTGTTTTTTTTTTTCATAATGTGTATTTATGAAAACTAATCCTCAAAAGTGAAGGATTTGTGAATAGCAACTGTGAAATTGTATCTGTTGCTCCATGTGTGCAAAAACTGTATTATGAACCTCACATCTGAATGGTTGCTATTGGCAAGTCTCCAGTTTCTATGGTAGTTTTCCTAAATCAGACCCTATATTTACACATGAATGCTTGCTGTCAATGACTTGACAATTTTCAACATTATTTCCTGTACTCTCCTCTTGTCTGTCCCTCACTTGCCTTTTCCTGTGTCGTTCTGATTTTTTTTCTCAACCAAAGCTTCCCAACTTTTTGGTCGCCTAGTGACACTCCTCTCTACAATTTGGAGCCCTGTGACCACCCTCCCTTCGATGTGGCTCGTTTCCGTGGGCTGACTGCCTCTACACTGCTTGACCTTACATACCTGACAGGCATCCATGAAGATCCTGGCAAATCTGGTGCTAAACGTCATGAAAAGAGACACCGTCATGAATCTGAAGAGAAGGGAGATCTCGAGTTGAAGGGCGACGTTGAATCTACAGAACGACCAACAGAGGAGAAAACCATTAGCAACATAGCTTCTAAATCCGAAAACGAATCCATCACACTTCTGAGTGAAACTGCGGCCATTGATCAGCAACACCATTCTGTTGATGGGAAACGTAAAAGTCACGACCACCTCTCCCGAAGCCACGATGTTGCCCAATCTGAAATTAGGGCTGTTCAATTATCCTACATAAATTTAGGAGCCATGAAATCCTTGGGAGCTCTGCTAAGCTGCAGTAAATATGCTGAGCTGCTTCTTATTCCAAAGGTACTGGCCGAAAATGGACACAATTCAGATTGTGCCAGCTCCCCTGTCATACATGAGGATGTAGAGATGAGAGCTGCCTTGCAATTTTTGATGCGTCACATGGTGAAAAGAGCTGTTATGAGATCGCCCATAAAGAGAGCATTGGGCCTGGCCGATTTGGAGCGAGCACAAGCCATGATTTACAAGCTAGTGGTGCATGGACTACTGGAAGAACAATATGGCAGCAGAATAAGACCAGGTATGCCATACAGATTTATATGGAGATTGTGTTCTGTGACATTGTTTCCCTACCAATATTTTTGGTTTCTTTGTTTATTTCATGGCTTTAGTTCATGGTGGTGTATTTATTTTTACTTGACACAGCATAGATTTTTCTTTTTCGCTCCATTGGGAGACCCAGACATTGGGTGTATAGCTTCCGACCTCCGGAGGACACACAAAGTATTACACTGAAAAGTGTAACTCCTCCCCTACTGCCTATACACCCCCTCCAGGAGGAATTCCAACAGTTCTTAGCTTTGTGTGGAAGGAGGCACACTCTGCACTCATGCACTCTCTCTTTAGTCTTACTCACTCTCCCTGGAGAGTGTCGGATGGAAGAAAAGCAGATCCATATGGATCCCCAGCATGTCTCCTTCCTCACCCTCGGGCAGAGGCGGTTGAGGTACCCTTGGGGTACAACGGGCTGGAGCCCTCATGCTGATTTTTTCCTTCTCCATCCCTTGGGGGCTCTGGAGAAGTGGGATCGTCTCGGGCTTCCATACAGTCTGCAGCCCTAACTCCATCCACAGCCCCTCATGGATCTGCTGGCCGGAGTTGTTACCCCCAGGGACCGGGCCCTGCACCGATAAGGTACTCTGTGTGGAGGTTATACTGCAGCTGCAGTCTGGCCTCCGGTTCCGTCTAACTGGGGGTATTCACTGTGCGGGCTCCTCAGCTACCTGCTCTCAGCCATGCTGTGGAATATCCGTTGTTTTCCGGCTCTCCGCTGTGTCCCGCTACTAAGCGCCGGGCGACCACAATGATGTAGGCCGCGGCCTACGGTCGGCCCTCCATGGGCTCTGCAGTAGCCGGGATTGCCTGAGGGCTCCATAAGCTGGAGGCCCCCCTACGCTCACTGCACTTGGGCAAGGGGGTAGCCTCGTCCCCGCCACAAGGATGAGGAGGCATCCTTCACTCAGGATGCGCTCTCTCCAGCTTCTGCCTGACAGGCCCTGCATTGGGCTCTGTGGTAGCCGGATTTCCTGAGGGCTCCTTAAGCTGGAAACCCCCCCCTACGCTGCAAGGGGGTAGCCCGGTCTCCGGCACAAGGATGAGGAGGCATCCTTCACTCAGGATGCGCTCCCTCCAGCTTCTGGCTGACAGGCTTCTGGGGCTCCGGGAACAACAGTCGTCCGTTTGCCCCAGAACGCGGGAGTACATGAGTTCTGCTCCTCCCGCGGGCCTCAGCGCGGCAGGACCTAAGCGTTTTGGCGAGGTTCGGGTGTTTTTTCACACTCGCCCGGACCTCCGCGCCAACCCCGCGCCTCTCGCGGCACGGGTTTCTACTTTAGGCCGCGGCTTCGGCCTATTGTGAAGCCGCCGCCTATTGCCCGCCCCTTCCCGCCTTTCCGAATGACGCGATTCGCGTCATGGCAGGGGCGGACTGGACACATCACGGGGGCGGGGCAGTGGCTCCGGGCGCCCCTCGCTCTCTGTGAGAGCCTCTGCGCGCCTTTTGTGAACTGGACCGCCCTCCTCACAGCCAGCGGCGGCCATTTTCAGGAGGGTTTTCAGGGCACTGTTGATAAGTGCTTATTCCTCCATTCCTGGTGAACCTTACTGTCAGTCACTGTAGAGGGTTCCACCGGTCCCCCTTTAGTGTGTCATCCCCTCCTGGGGCATAAACCCCAGAAATATTCTGGGGGGTACCCTCTCTCCACGGCCCCCCAAACGGTCACGGAGAGCTCTCTCTGCCTCTCCTCATTTCGCCGGGACCCATACAGTGGAATCTCGGCTTGTTGGGGATGAGGATCGGGGCTACATTGGTAGGACTCTAGTCGAGCCCTCTAAGGAAGATCCCTTTTGGATTCCTTTCATTAGCTCCGTGTGGGACTTATTGGCCTCCGCCTCGGCGGCTGCGCTCTCGGAGGAACTGTCTCAGTCTCTTCCTCCGTCCAAGTCACACGGCCTGTTCTTTTTGATCACTCTAATTTCGGATCAACTATGCAGGCGCCCAGGGCTTGCCCTGATAAACGTTTCACTAGACAACAGACGGTGTCTCATTATCCTTTCCCTCCAGAGGTGGTAAAGGCTGGCGCCTAAGGTGGACCCAAAGGTCTCTAGACTGTATGCCAATTCTGTCATGTCAGTGGCAGATGGGTCCTTCTCTAAGGACTCCTCTGAACCCCAACTTGAGCTCCTGCAAAGGTCAATTTACGAAGCTACAGGAGCCTCGTTTGCCCCTGCTTTCACGGCAGTGTGGGCTTTGCAGACAGTTTCTGCCTGCTTGGCGGAGTTCGACGTAGTACCACAGGATATTCCTAAGGTGACTCCCTGATCATTTCTGGCCTCCGCATTCGCAGATTTGGCAGGATGGCGGTCATAGGACGCAGCTCGCAGTACGTTGTGGTTGCGGGATTGAAAAGCTGACGCCACTTATAGGAGCCATGGCCTAATGGTACGCACGGCTGCCTACCACCTCAAGGGTGCCTGGTCCGAGCCCCGCTGACAACCCTTTCTCGAGGAATGGGCTTTGAGGGGGTAAAGGCATCTACAGGTGGAGATTCCACCTCCTTGCCTCTAAGGTGCAGAAGTCTGGACAGCGTCCAGTGCATGCCTGATTTCGGTCCTATCGTCCCTCATCTAGCCCTCTCCGCCCGTTCAGTCTAGGTTCTTACGGGCGGGTCGGTCTATGTCAGCCACAGCCTCGGCCTCGGCCTCACAGGCAACCTCCACAGGTCTCGCCGCCATTACCAGCAGCAATCTATTCGGGGGCAGGCTCTTCTGCTTTTGAGTCATCTGGCGCTGCCATTTCCAAGACCGGTGGGTGGTAACTATTTTTCCCCTGGGCTACAGGATAGATCCATCCTAGGGCCCACCGACTCATTTCTGCCTTTACTCGTGCCTGCCAGCTAGGGCTTCGGCCTTTCATCTCTGAACGCCCTGTATCAGGACAGGGTCGTGATTCAGGTCCCCGATGTGGAGCTCCTCCTGGGGTTCTGTTCAAACCGATTCACGGTTTCTAAGAAGGACGGTTTGGTGGGGCCGGTTTTGGATCTCAAGCTGCTCATCTGGCTCGCGACAGTCAAAGATTCAAGATGGAATCATTCGGCACATGATTGCCTCATTATGGCTTGGGATCTTCCTGGACTCAGTGGATGTCCAGGATGCCTATCTACTCGTCCCCTTTGCTCCTGCTCCTCAGCGTCGGCTGAGGTTCGCGGTGGGGGAGGAGCGCTTTCAGTTGGTGGCCCTGCTCATCGGCCTGGCCTCAGCTCCGTGAGTCTTCTCCAAGACGATGGCAGCAACGGTAGCCGTACTGCATTTCTAGTCCGCGCAGTAACCCCATACTTGGACGTTCTGCGGGTCAGAGCTCTCTACGGAGCAGTATCATCTCAGTCTCTCGATAACTCCCGACTCTCGGCAGCATTTCGGGTGGCTGATCGACGGCCCAAAGTCCTCTCTCCTGCCTGCGCAGACGCTCACGTTTCTGGGAATGGACTTTCTCTCCGTTCCGTCTCTGGTCATACTGCCTTTAAGCAAGCAGATGTCGATTCTAGAGGAAATCTGATCCCTTCTTCATTCGGGTTCAGTCTCCATCAGTCGTCTGATGCACATTCTAGGAAAGATGGTTACTGCTATAGCAGCAGTACAGTTTGCGCAATTTCTCCTGCGTCCGCTGCAATTGCAGATCCTCCGCGGTTGGGACAAGACTCCATCATCTGTCGTCAGGCACATCTCGCTGCCTCCGTCAACGTAGGAATCGCTCCTCTGGTGGCTGCTTAACATGTCGCTGTCTCGAGTGAGAGGCCTGCGGCTCCCCTCTTGGTTGGTAGTATCCACGGACGCCGGCCTCCTCGGTTGGGGCGCCGTGTTTCTCCACCACAGGGATCAATGCATCTGGTCGGAGCAGGAATCCATTCTTCTGGTCCACATTCTCCAGATTCAAGCCATTTACTTGGATTCACTGGCTTTTCAGAGGATTCCTGGTGAGGAATCTTATTCGGCTTCAGTCCGCCTTCGCGACCGCGGTCGCTTATATTGATCACCAGGGAGGCTCTCGAAATTCTCCGGCATTGTCTGACAAATTTTTCGTTGGGTCGAGGACGACGACTCGTCCATCTCGAAGGTCAATTTCCCCGGGGTGGACAATTGGAAGGCCGACTACCTATGTCGGCAAGGTATGGACGCGGGCGAATGAGTTCTTCACCCCAGCGTCTTTCTTCAGCCCCGACAGATGAGGCTCCACAGACGTGGATCTGTTGGCTTCTCGGTGGAACCACATGGTTCCGGTCTTCATGTCTCGCTATCGAGACCACAAGGATGCGGAGGCGGACGCTCTGGTCCAGGACTGGTCCCAGTTTCGCCTCCCCTACGTGTTTCCTCCAGTGCCACAAGGTTCTACGGAAACTCAGAACAGAATGTCGACAAGCCCTGGTCGTCGCCCCAGACTGGCCCTGGGGGGCCTGGGGTCAGGACCTGTTACAGTTCTCGGCGGAAGTTCTGTGGAAGCTCCCGGCCAGACCTCTTGTCGCAAGGTCCATTATTCCACCACATTCCTACGGCCCTCAGCCTGATTTTGTGGCTCTTAAAGACTAGTTGCTGACATTTTGTGGCTTCTCTTCGGAAGTCGCCGCAACCATGAGACGGGCCTGAAACCCTGCATTGGCAAGGAGTTATAGAGGAGTCTGGAAGACCCCTTTTTTTCGCGGTGCGGTCTCAATGGAAAGTCTCCTTGGCCTTTCTCCCAACCCTCCGTGACTTCCTTCAATCAGGGTTACGTAGGGGCTTGGCCCTTAGCTCCCTCAAAGGACAGACTTCTGCACTCTCTGTGCTATTCATCAGACGTCTGGCTACCCTTACTCAGGTGACGTCGTTTGTACAGGGAACAATTCACATCGTTCCTCCATGCAGATCTCCTTTGGGATCCCTGGGACCTTAATCTGGTCCTTGCGGCATTACAAAAATCGACTGTCGATTCTCTGAGGAAGGTCTCTCTCCAGACTCTCTCGCTCAGAAAGTTGCCTTTCCTGGGGCCTTTTCCCTTCTGCGGAGGGGGTTAGAGCTGCCGGCAATGTATTCCTAGTGATCACCTGGATTAAGTGGGGCTCCGGCCTGTGGCAGAGTTCTTACCTAAGGTGCTTTCTCCGTTTCACCTGAACCAAGACATTGCCCTTCCGGCCTTTTGTCCTGATTCTGGTGTCCAGTGTGAGAACTTTCTCCGTACTTTGGACCTGGTCAGGGCTGTCAGGATTTATGTCCCCTACACGGCTTCTTTTCGCCGTGCGGATGCCTTGTTCGTTCTTACGACAGGTCAGAACCAAAGGTGATTCACAGCTCCTATCCAGGAAGCTTACCTTTCCTCTGGTACCCCTTTGCATGCGGGTATTAAGGGCATTTCACAAGTGCTGTGGGTGCCTCGTGGACCTTATGTCATCAGGCCACGGCACAACAGGTGTGTCAGGCGGCCACTTGGTTTGCCTTCACACCTTTACAAAACACTATCAGATTCATGCGTATGCTTCGGCTGACGCTAATGTGGGCACACGGATCCTTCAGGCGGCGGTTGCTCACATTTGAAGTTACTGTCTTGCTTGGGTCTCTTCCCACCCAGGGATAGCTTTTGGACATCCCAATGTCTGGGTCTCCCAATGGAGCGAAAAAGAAAAAGATAATTTTGTTTACTTACCGTAAATTCTTTTTCTTCTAGCTCCTAATTGGGAGACCCAGCACCCACCCTGTTGGCCCTTCGGGCGTTGTTCTTGTATGTGAGTGACTGGTGTTGTACATGTCGCTCTATCGGCCCTGTCGGCCGACAATGTTTTCCGGACCTTTTGGTCTTGGTGTGGGGTTTATCCTCCTTCCTGCTTGTGCACCGAACTGTTGGAATTCCTCCTGGAGGGGGTGTATAGGCAGTAGGGGAGGAGTTACACTTTTCAGTGTAATACTTTGTGTGTCCTCCGGAGGTCGGAAGCTATACACCCAATGTCTGGGTCTCCCAATTAGGAGCTAGAAGAAAAAGAATTTACGGTAAGTAAACAAAATTCTCTTTTTTTTTAGTAGTTTGCAGGGTATTGTTAGCTAGATTATGCTACCAACTAGCAACAGATGGTATGTAGAGCATAATGCCATGGCTAACAAAAATAAAAATGTAAATATTAGAATTTAAACTCATTTAACCTTTTAAAGGGCATAAAGGGAAGTGCAGTACATAGGCTAAAATCAGAAAATCACTTCCCATTTTGGTGATGTTTAGCCTTGTCAATTTCACACTGCTGCCTTTTCTGTAATTCTATCTTTTGCACAGCTTATTTTTATCACAATTGAATGACTTCTCATTTGTACATGGTTTGTTTTTACTCTAGACATAGAGCAACAAGCTGAGGATAATGACCAAGTTCAACAAGCTCAAACACCAGTTACCACGAGCCCGTCAGCATCCAGCACCACCTCTTTCATGAGTAGCTCGCTTGAAGACACTACCACAGCTACCACTCCGGTCACTGACACTGAAACAGTGCCAGCATCGGAGTCTCCTGGAGTTATGCCTCTCAGCCTGCTCAGGTACTGTATAAATTCATTGCTTATGAAATGCCTATGTGAATAGACCTTCATTTCAAGTTCAGATGTACTAAGGAGCTTCTCTAAACATTACAATAGAGATTATATGAAGGTGAATCCCTCCACTTGGTCCACCATGTCAATGTCACTTTGCTTCACACTACATGTCTCACAAAACCCGTACCACCTCAGTGACCACTACTAAGACTTAAAACAGATGTAAGTGAATAGCATCGCCCTGCTGCATCAGTGTTTGCACCGACCATGGCTGCTTAAACCCATATATACTTCGGTCAACTGTGACAACGGCATCTAGATGTTTAACAGAGAGTGGGGGTCTCCCTCTTTAACCCCAACAGCACTCTGAGGTAATGATTGTGTGCTCCTGATGGATGCCGTGTCAATTCATGGTCAAATACGGCCTAACGCCATGTTCACACTGGACGTTTTTCAATTCGCTGTGCAGACGTCAGCGGTTTTTGACTGCTGCATTAGTAGTGCAGAAAGCGCATCCAGAAAATGAGCGTCAATTATTTGTTCAATTTTTCTGCTCTTCTTTCTGCACCACTAGCATCCAATTACTTGGCCTCCTTGTGATCCCACGGTGATCTCCGGTGAGGTCTTCCTTCCAGGCACTGGCAGGACCTGTGGGTAGTCTGTACTTCCAGGACCTGTGCACCATGTAAATCAGTGCGATAGACCTGCAAAGAAAGTGGTCCCCTCAGATTAAGAGAGAAACTGTATGTGTAGCCCTCATATACCCAGCCAAGTTTGTGGCCCCTGATGTAGATGTTTCTTTTGGATGGATGTGAAACCACGACCTGAGCCTTCCTTAGGCTACATCCACTGCCAGGAAGTTTTAGATATTTTGTACACCTTAAGCATTTTACATTTGCTTTTTTAGGCAAATGTTTTCAAGCTACCCAACAACAACTGTGCTGCCCACCCGACGTGCACAGACCCCTCCAATCACATCACTGCCCACATCACCGACAGATGAAGTGGGAAGACGGCAGAGCCTGACATCTCCTGACTCTCAGCCGTCACGGCATGCTAACCGTACTGGTAAGTGCACAAATTAACCATTTCATGCAAGCGAATTATGGGACCCCCTTAAAATATGAAACAAGGCTATGCACCAGCAAAGTGCAGGTGAAGTAGCCTTATTTGCGTCTTTGTTGTTGTTGACCTGGCACAATGACATGGGTTATTTGACTGAAAATTTTTTAGCAATAGATGCTCTTAAGATTAAAAAAATGCAACACGTTCACTTTTTTTTTTTAACAGCTTCAGGTCTTTGCTGCCTCGGAGGTGATGTCTGCACTATTTGGAATTTCCAAGATTACTAATTGGCTGCAAATGTCAGGTGACTGAAGAGCATGTCATTAGATATGTATCTGTTGTTGTGCTCCTTCAATCATCTGACCGCTGCTGCCAATTCGTTTTCAGAATTCCCGTGACTTCCAATGATCAGCGCTGGATCAATGGGACTGATGACGGATAACTGTCTCGGTTTTTTAAAAGCATTAAAAGCTAAAATTATTTTTAATCAGTGTTGGACAACTTTAAAATCAAACTTGGTGCTTGTTACTCATTCGTTCAGCTCTTTAGGCCGTAAGGAAATTACCTATTTTGCCACACATGGGCAAAATAAAAGAATAATAAATTATTTTAAAAATTCACATGTGCTGTTTACAATGAAAATAGTTTAATTCCCACAATGCAGTTACAAATCCTCATAGTTGTGACTTTTCAACCCAATAAGAGACCTTTCCAAAACGTGAATTGTGATGCAGTGAGGAAAGAATAGAGCTACAGTCGCTGCATGTATTATATAGGACCAGCAAGGGTCAAGATTGCACGCAATGTGCGACACTTTTCTTATGTACTGGCAGCTCCTCTAGCACCTTTCTTTCCCAATTGTATAACAATCTACTTGTTCGAGAAAGGGTTTGTTGTTGGGCTGAAAAGTCACAACTCGTTGGATTTGTCACTGGATTGTGATAATTAAACTATTTTCATTGTAAACTGCATATTACGAGTGTTTAGTTCTTCACACAACTTAATCAACTTTAGTTTATTGTTTGAAAGAACACAATTATTCATAGATTCCTTCCATTTGTGACTTTTATCTTTATTTTACTTGTAAAATGCACTGAAAACAACCTATGCAATAATAGAATAACGGGCAGTTCACAAAATTATTATTTTGCATTGCTCCTCCATTTGTAGTCTCGGTTGATTTTAATTTATTACTTATTGTCACAGCTCTGTCAGATCCCAGTAGCCGCCTCTCTACATCTCCCCCACCTCCTGCTGTGGTTGTGCCATTACTAGAAATGGGATTCTCCATAAGACAAATCAAGAAAGCAATGGAAGCCACTGGTAATTATCCTGTTTGTCCTTTTGTGGCATTCTTTTTCTAATCTATATATGTGATTTTATGTAAATTGATTTGGATTCCTTAAAGTAGCACTATGTTTTTGTGTCTTAATTTTTATATTTGGTGTTCTCTATTACCAGTCATTAGTATTTGTATGGGGTGTATTAAAATACTTACCCGTCACTGTCTTCTGCCTTTTCCATCGCCGCTCCGCATGACTTGACCGCAGTTGTGACCTGCTGGCTCACATGCCTTATTCTGTTGACAGAATGTCACTTTGTCAATGTAAGTCCAAGGCTCAGAACGAGGTTCTTCTAGGCTTACAGTAAGAAGTATGAGAGGACAGCATCCATTCCTTTTCTGTGTTTTCCACTTTGTATTATAACTTTTTATGTTATGGTGATCAGGAATCGCTGAAGGGTGAGGATGTTCACATTTCTATTCATGCCTCTGCAGTTCCTATTGGTTTATAATTCGGAGGAAACTTTTCCTTTGTCTGTGACCCTTTTTAAACTGGTCATATGTGCTAATAAAGCAGAAATCCTGAGTACGCCAGACAAGGCTGTGCAGTATTGATTTTCCAAGTGCTCATAAAGCAAATCTTATTAACTTGGAGTTCAAAAGGCATAGGATTATATTTCTTAATAGCCTCATTGTGGGACACAGGACCATGGGTGTTATGCTGCAGTTCACTAGGAGGCAGCACTAAGTAGAATCTGAAAAACACAGAGTTACTCCTCCCCTGCAGTAGACACCCCCTGGCTGGCACAAACCGAACAAGTTTTAGCTTAGTGTCATTATGAGGCAGATGCATTCCATAGACCACATCTTTATTTATATTATTTTTACTTTTTATTTTTTTACTTTTTACCACCTCGATGAAGATAGACAGGCGACGGTGCCTTTGCATATCACTCTCTCACAACCAACAACAGACAGGAACAAGGTGTGTTACCTCCACGTACCCCTTTCTGCACCGAGGGACAATACTAGGAAGCTTGACTACAGCAAGATGGTGGAAAACGTGATTAAATTTAATCATGTTTTCCACCATCTTGCTGTAGTTAAGCTTCCTACCACACCCATACACGTAGGTTTTAAATTGCACTCAGAGGCTTATACCCTCATGTGCATTTGTACCACAGACAGGTAAGGTAAGGGAGACAGTGATCCGGTATACATGAGAACACCTTGAAGCAGATTACCGGCTTACATGCAATGGCCAATGCATAAATTAAGATTCTCATATTTCATATTATATCCTGAAGCAGTTTCTGTAGTGTTCATTTTCCTCTTCAAAATTTGCATTAGTTTCCTATATACCACACATATATCCTTTAGTCATTCTGTTTAGTGTGCAGCGGATCATTATTATTACAACATAGTTTGTGGCTCGACCACCAAACCATTTTTTCCCCTCCATTACTCCACGGCCCCGTCAAAGGCTCGTGCCTTTTTCCAGGACGTCGACTCCCTCCTACATGCCGGAGTCTTCATCCCTGTTCCGGAAGACGAGCATTTCAAAGGGTTTTACTCAAACCTTTTTGTAGTTCCCAATAAGGACGGTTCTGTCCGTCCCATCTTGGACTTGAAGCACTGTAACAAGTTTGTTCATCCTCATTTCCACTTGGAGTCCCTCCGCTCTATCATTTCATCCATGGAGGAGGGAGACTTCTTAGCCTCGATAGATATTCGAGATGTGTATCTGCACATCTTGATCTCCCAGGCGCATCAACAATACATGTCATAGCGACTGTAATGATGATCCTTCACTCACGAGGCATGATTATTCTACACTATCTGACTGCAAAGAGAGGGTTCACATCAGATAGACACTCATTCGCCTTGGGTGGTTGGTGACACTGTCCAAATCCTCTCCAGTTCCGGATCAGACGATCACCTTCCTTGGGATGGTTTTCAATACCTCCCGCGGGTTGGTGCTTCTCCCTCAGGACAAGTCTCATATTCTGTCAGGGTGTCCGAGCTCTTCTTCGCCCTTCGTCTCACTCCGCTTTGGGATGAGAGTCCTAATCTGGATAGTTGCGGCGATGGAGGCGGTCCCTTCACCCAACTACACCTCAGGCCTCTGCAGATGGCCCTTTTAACAGCCTGGGACAAGAGTCCATTCAACCTGGACAGGACTTTTCGGTTATCCACCACAATCAAACACTCCCTTTGCTGGTGGCTGCGACCAGCTTCCCTCTCGCAGGGGAGGTCCTTCCTCCCTGCTCACTGGGAATTTCTCACCACTGACGCCAGCCTGATAGGTTGGGGAGCAGTTTATCGCCACCATACAGCACAAGGCAGATGGTCTCCACAGGAATACACTCTGCCCATCAACCTCCTGGAGATTCGGGCTATATTTTTGGCTCTACAATACTTTCACCATCTTCATTCGTGTCCAGCGGACAATGCCACAGCAGCGGCATATGTTAAACACCAGGGAGGGACCCGCTGGCGATGCGCGAAGTGGAACCCATTCTCCGCTGGGCCGAATCAACACGGTCAGTGCTCTCAGCAGTGCACATTCTGGGTGTCAACAACTGGGCAGTGGATTTCCTCAGCTGTCAGGGCATTGCATTGGGGGAGTGGGCCCTACATCCGGAGGTGTTCCAGCAGATATGTCATCACTAGGGAACTCCGGATGTGGATCTCACAGCCTCGCGACTGAACGGCAAGGTGCCCAAGTTCATGGCTCGTCTCACGACCTGCAGTCGGTGGGAGCGGACTCACTAATCCAGTCCTGGACTCCGTTTCACCTTATATTTTCCCCCTCTGCATCTAAAACCCAGTGTGGTGAGAAAAATCAAGTCGGAGGGCATTCCAGTCATCCTTGTGGCGCCAGATTGGCGCAGGCGCGCCTGGTACGCCAACCTAGTTTGGCTCGTAGCCAACACGCCCTGGCGTCTTCCAGACCCGTCCGGAACCTACTAACGCCCAATATGCTTCCAGCACTCAAGGCCCTAATTTTGACGGCTTGGCTGTTGAGACCTGGGTTTTATCCCAGACCGGTTTTTCCTCGGAAGTGAGCAAAATAATGATCAGAGTGAAGAAGCCCGCCTCAGCTAGCATTTACTACACCGCACCTGGAACATTTTCGTCTCTTGGTGCAAGTCTTGGAACCACTCGCCCCTAGTGTTTTCTCTCCCCGTTATTCTAGGCTTCCTTTAATCGGGACTAGACGCTGGTCTTTCTCACGGCTCCCTCAAGGGTCAAATTTTTGCACTGTCGGTGTTTTTCCAGCACCACCTTGCGGTTAAACATTACGTAAGGACCTTTATTTAGGGTGTCTCCCATCTGGTCCGCCCTTTACAAAAGACCGCTAGAGGTGTGGGACCTTAATCTGGTGTTGTAGGTTTTTCAGAAACGCCCCTTTGAGCCCCTCATAGAGGTCTCCCTTCACGTTATGTCCCAGAAGGTTGTTTTTCTCGTAGCGATCACATTTATCCGTCGTGTTTCTGAGCTGGCAGCGCCTTGCTGCAGGGCGCCTTTCCTGGTTTTTCATCAGGATGAGGTTGTGCTCCGGCCGATGCTGTCGTTCTTCCAGAGGTGGTTTCTTCATTTCACCTGATTGAGGAAATTTCTCTACCCTCATTTTGCCCGGCACCTGTGCACCGTGTCAAGAAGGCTCTGCACACTGGATCTGGTTAGAGCCCTTTGGTACTATGTTTCTAGAACGGTGCCTTCCGGAGGTCTGATTCTCTATTCATCCTTCCGGAGGGCCACAGAAAGGGCATGGCAGCATCGAAGGCCACATTGGCCAGATGGATTAGGTCAACTATTCAGGAAGCATATCAATTGCGAAACATGCCCATTCCAGTTGGCTTGAGGGCGCACTCGACTCATGCGGTAAGGGCATCCTGGGCAATTTGACACCAGGCATCTGCCGAGCAAGTGTGTAAAGCCGCCACATGGTCCAGTCTCCACACATTTGCGATGCACTACAATGTCCATACTCGGTCATCGGCTGATGCAAGTTTGGGTAGGCGTATCTTGCAGGCGGCGGTAGCCCACCTAGAAGGTGCATGTCTTGCAGAAACTATTAATGTTATTCTGTACCAACCCAGGGACTGCTTTAGGACGCCCCATGGTCCTGTGTCCCCCCAATGAGACGATTGAGAAAAGGGGATTTTTCTGTGTACTCACCGTAAAATCCATTTCTCTGAGCCTCTACTTGGAGGATGCCGCACCCTCCCTGTTGCCCATTCCAGGCCGTTTGGTGTTCTTTTTGGTTTTTGGAGTTCTCTTATGGTTGCCTTCTTACAGGCCTATGTTTTATCTCTCCTACTGCTTTGGTCAATGAACCGGTTTGGCTTCAGCCAGCCAGGGGGTGTATACTGCAGGGGAGGAGTTACTCCATGTTTTTTAGATTCTACTTAGTGTCTCCTCGTAGTGAACTGCCTCATAACACCCATGGTCCTGTGTCCCCCAATTAGAGGCTCAGGGAAAAGGGTTTTACGGTGAGTACACACAAAAATACCCTTTTTGCTCACAGAAAGGAACTGTGTTTCATGAACTAACATCATACACACATGGTTAAAATTGTTGGTGCCGCTCGTGTAATGAAAGAAAAACCCACAATGGTCACAGAAATAACTTCAATCTGACAGAATATTTTTTATTTATTATTACTTTTATGTAAATGAACAAATGAAAGTCAGACATAAACCCTGCTTCCACAGAATTAAAAAAAAAAAAAAAAAAAAATTAAACTCCTGAAATGGGCCTGGACACAAATGATGGTACACTGAAAATAATGTGACAAAAGGGACATGTTAAATCAAGGTATGTTCACTAATTAGCATCACAGGTGTCTACAATCTTGTAATCAGTCAGTGGGCCTGTATATAGGGCTACAGATACTCACTGTTCTGTTTGGTGACATGGTATGTACCACACTCAACATGGACCAGAGGAAGCAAAGGAAAGAGTTCACAGAGATTAGAAAAAAATTATAGACAAGCATGTTAAAGGTGAAATTACAAGACCATCTCCAAGCAGCTTGATGTACTTCCTGTGACTACAGTTGCACATATTATTCAGAAATTTAAGATCCATAGGACTGTAGCCAACCTCCCTGGACGTGGCTGCAGGAGGAAAATTGATGACAAATCAAAGAGACGGCTACTAATGGTAACAAAAGAGCCCAGAAAAGCTTCTAAAGAGATTAAGGCTGTGTTCACACTAGGCGTTTTTGGGCTGTTTTTGCTCAGCAGTTTTTGTAGCCAAAACCAGGAGTAGAGCAATCAGAGGAAAAGTCTAATAGAAACACGTCACCACTTCTGGATTTAATCACCCACTGCTGGTTTTGGCTACAAAAACTGTTGAGCAAAAACAGCCCAAAAACGCCCAGTGTGAACACAGCCTAAAGGTGAACTTCAAGCTCAAGGAACATCAGCGTCAGATCGCACCATCCCTATGTTATTTGAGCCAAAGTGGACTTCATGTGAGACGACCAAGGAGTATACCATTGTTGAATAACAATCATAAAGAAGCCAGACTTGAATTTGCCAAACTACATGTTGACAAGCTACAAAGCCTCTGGGAGAATGTCCTACAGACAGATGAGACAAAAATTGAACTTTTTGGCAAGGCACATCCGCTCTATGTTCACATATGACTGCTTTGCTACATCTGGCACAGGGAGTTTTAAATCTGTGCAGGGTACAATGAAATGTCAAGACTATCGAGGGATTCTAGAGAGAAATGTGCTGTTCGAAAGCATGGTCACAGTCTTGCAACAGGATAATGACCCAAAACACACAGCTAAAAACACCCAAGAAAGGCTAAGAGGAAAACATTGGACTAATGTTCTTCTAAGAGCCCTGACCTAAATCCTATTGAACATCTTTGGAAAGAGCTGAAAAATGCCATCTGGAAAAGGCAACCTTCAAACACGAGACAACTGGAGCAGTTTGCACTTGAGGAGTGGGACAAAATACCTGTCGAGAGATGCAGAAGTCTCATTGACAGTTACAGGAATCGTTTGATTGCAGCAATTGCCTCAAAAGGTTGTGCAACAAAATATTAATTTAAGGGACAATCATTTCTGTCCAGGTCTATTTTATGAGTTTAATTTTTTTAAATATTCTGTGGAAGCAGGGTTGAAAAGAAATGTCTGACTTTCATTCTTTCATTTTCATAGATTTTTTTTATTCATTATTACGTTTGTCAGATTCAAGTTATTTCTGTGACCGTTGTTGTGGGTTTTTTCTTTAATTTAACGAGGGGTACCAACAATTTTAACCATGTGTGTATAAGTTACCTCCTGGTCCATACAAAACCGTGTGTTTATGATGTTAGTTCATGAAACACAGTTCCTTTCTGTGAGCAAAAAGGAGATTTTTGTGTACTCACCGTAAAATCCTTTTCTCTGAGCCTCTAATTGGGGGACACAGGACCATGGGTGTTATGCTGCAGTTCACTAGGAGGTGACACTAAGTAGAATCTAAAAAACAGAGTAACTCCTCCCCTGCAGTATACATTCCCTGGCTGGCACACGCCAAACCAGTTCAGAAATGTCTAACTTTCATTCTTACATTTTCATAGATTTTTTTTTATTCATTATTACGTTTGTCAGATTCAAGTTATTTCTGTGACCATTGTGGGTTTTTCTTTCATTAAACGAGGGGTACCAACAATTTTAACCACGTGTGTATAAGTTACCCCTGGTCCATACAAATGCTATGTGAGACACAATTTCACAACTGTCGTCATGTGATGCAGGAGAGGCCCTGAGCATTGCTGAAAACCACTGAAGACAGTGGTAGGTAAGTATTTTAATACATTCCGTACACACACTATTGATTTGTAACAGAAGGATTAACTAAATAAAAACTGTTGCCATGTGGCTATAACTTTTGACTTCACTTTTATCAGTGACAGATTTTCTCAACATCTCTGTAGGTATAGGCTGCTGGTACTATGTCTGCATAATTTGCTCTGTTCCTTGATATAATCTCTAATTATTTTAAGATGTTATTGTAATCTTTATTTGAAATTATTACCATAATAATAAAACATTCTCTAATACTTACCGTGCCTTGTGAAAGTATTTGGCCCCTTGAACTTTTCAACCTGTGCCACATCTCAGGATTCAAACATAAAGATATCCATTCTAATTTTTTTTTTTTTTTTTTTGAAGAATCAACAAAAAGTGGGACACCATCGTGAAATGGAATGAAATTTATTGGATATTTTAAACTTTTTTAACAGATAAAATACTTAAAAGTGGGGCGTGCAATATTATTCGGCCCCCTTGAGTTAATACTTTGTAGCGCCACCTTTTGCTTCAATTGCAGCTGCAAGTCGCTTGGGGTATGTCTCTATCAGTTTTGCACATCAAGAGACTGAAATTCTTGCCCATTCTTCCTTGCAAAACCGCTCGAGCTCAGTGAAGTTGGATGGAGAGCGTTTGTGAACAGCAGTTTTCAGCTCTTTCCACAGATTCTCGATTGGATTCAGGTGTGGACTGTGACTTGGTCATTCTAACACCTGGATACGTTTATTTTTGAACCATTCCATTGTAGATTTTGCTTTATGTTTGGGATCATTGTCTTGTTGGAAGATAAATCTCCGTCCCAGTCTCGGGTCTTTTGCAGACTCCAATAAGTTTTCTGCCAGAATTGTCCTATATTTGGCTCTGTCCATCTTCCCATCAATTTTAACCATCTTACCAGTCTCTGCTGAAGAAAAGCAGGTCCAAACCATAATGCTGCCACCACCATGTTTGACAGTGGAGATGGTGTTTTGAGGGTGATGAGCTGTGTTGCTTTTACGCCAAACATATCGTTTTGCATTGTGGCCAAAAAGTTTGATTTTGGTTTCATCTGACCAGAGCACCTTATTCCACATGTTTGGTGTGTCTCCCAGGTGGCTTGTGGCAACCTTCAAAGAAGACTTTTTATGGATATCTTTGAGAAATGGCTTTCTTCTTGCCACTTTCCATAAAGGCCAGATTTATGCAGTGTACGACTGATTGTTGTCCTATGGACAGACACTCCCACCTCAGCTGTAAATCTCTGCAGTTCAACCAGAGTGATCATGGGCCTTTTGGCTGCATCTCTGATCAGTCTTCTCCTTGTTCAAGATAAAAGTTTGGAGGGATGGCCGGGTCTTGGTAGATTTGCAGTGGTCCTTCCATTTCAATATGATCACTTGCACAGTTCTCTTTGAGATGTTTAAAACTTGGGAAATCTTTTTGTATCCAAATCCGGCTTTAAACTTCGCCACAACAGTATCTCGGACCTGCCTGGTGTGTTCCTTGGTCTTCATGATGCTCTCTGCCCTTGAAACAGAACCCTGAGACAATCACAGAGCAGGTGCATTTATACAGAGACTTGATTACACACATGTGGATTCTGTTTATCATTACCAGTCATTTAGGACAACATTGGATCATTCAGAGATCCTCACTGAACTTCTGGAGTGAGTTTGCTGCACTGAAAGTAAAGGGGCCGAACAATATTACACGCCCCACTTTTCAGTTTTTTATTTGTTAAAAAAGTTTAAAATATGCAATCAGTTTCGTTCCACTTCACAATTGTGCCCCACTTGTTGTTAATTCTTCACAAAAAAATTAGAATTTATATCTTTGTTTGAAGCCTGAAATGTGGCAAAAGGTTGAAAAGTTCAAGGGGGCCGAATACTTTCACAAGGCACTGTACAATCTGTATTCCTTAATTTCCTATTTATGTGTGTTTCCAGGAGCTCGAGAGGCTGACCCCCAAAATATTACTGTGTTGGCAATGTGGATGATAGAACATCCTGATGACGAGGAAAGATACTCTGGCAGACCCAGCGAACAGTGCCAGGGTGGTACTATTTCAGGTGTAGGGGGTAAAGCCAATGAGGTCTTCACAGGAGACATTTCCTCGGCAGATACACCAGAATTGGAAGAATGCTTTTGTGAGAGGTAAATTATGTACTTGTATTCGAACACTAGATAAATGCTAAATATTTTTGTTCTTTTCGTTGACTTTAAAGCTGCATCGTTTGCATTGTTTTACTAATTTTGAGGGGGCTAAATACAAGCAGATATTTTATTGCAAAATATAACATTTTCTACATAGATGAGCAGGAATTTATCAAGGGCTGCAGCATGTCAATTCATATAGTTATTGCTGCAGATATAAATCTGCTGCAAATCTTCAAGTTAATAATAAGCAGCATGTGCATTAGACTTCAGGAATCTCATTCAGTTAGCTGGTACTAGGAAAGCTTACAGGTTTTGCGACAAAACCGCACAGAAAAATGGCAGAAAGGTAACTTGTGCACACACCCTTACAGAAAAGAGAAAGATGAGGAAGAAGGTGACAAAAATGGGCAAAACATAAAGAAGACACACTGCACTTGACAGCTTTACAGTGAGATGGTACTGATGAAACTATACAGTTATTTTGTGATCATAAAACATAGATGATTTAACACAAAGTGAATCGGTATACGTTCGAAAATGAGTGCAACGATTTGGATGCTGTCTGAAATAGGAGGAAGAACTAGAATGCAGTTGGGTAGAGGACCGGGGAACAGGGCTTCTATTAAAGATGCGAAGAAGTAAATGAACTGTCGTACACCAGAAAGCTCAATTTATAAACCATGTTAGAAAATGCAAAATGTTGGGTTGGCAAGAGTACTCTGTGTTTTATGGTTGGAAACTGAGTCTTCTATGTGTAAGAACAATCAACTCCACCATGCTTCAAGTTACTTTTTTTTTTTTTTTTCCTACGTGTATTTTAAAATGTTGATCTAAAACACTGTGAAAGTCTAATTGTATCTGGTGTTGTGACTTGTAGTCCTGACAGCATGGAGCAACCGGAAAACGCTGGAGCAAGTAGTGGACAACAGACGAGGGGCCGATCCACTGTAACTAGGAGGCAAAAGTTTGATCTGGCAGCAAGAACACTGCTGGCAAGAGCTGGTATGTTATCCAATGTATTTGACAAAGCCCAATAGTTCTCTTATGATACACTTACAATGATATTTTGGGTTGGGATTATATTTTCTTTCCACTACACAGCTCATTTTACTAAAATATAATTGATTATTAGCTAATTTGCGTCAGTGTCTTCAGTATATTCTCACGACTTGAAGGTATTATCCCATAGCAAATAAAAATACTTCTTACATTTGCTGTAATCGCAAGAGCTACACAGCCTGCATTTTACATTTTCTTCCACTAGTAAGTTCTTGAAAATTGTCAGGACAGGAGACGGATTGGTGTTCCCGGTCCAATATTACGTCTCATTGTCAGCCAGAATAAAATGAAGACCCAAAGAAAATCTGGTGGTTCCCTTATGAATCAATGGTATTCATCCTAATATGCTACAAGTTACCGTACCCTGTCATGGGTACTGTATGATGCCACTGTGACAGATGTCTGCCCTATTGCGCAGAAGGCTCTGATACATTTGTAGCAATAGGTCTTTGCAAGTTTCTAATTTTTCTATGTAAGTAATTATGTTCCCATCTTGAAAACAGTTTAAGAAAGTTGTGTAATTGTGTATTTGCAATGATTAACATTTATTTTCAGACGATTGTTAATAGAATACGTACCGTATATACTCGTGTATAAGCCGAGTTTTTCAGCCCAAAATTTGGGCTGAAAAGTCCCCCCCTCGGCTTATACATGGGTCTATACGGTAGGCTGCTGTGGTGGGGGCTGTGGAGGCTGGAGGAGTCGGGGGGAGGCTGCTGTATGAGTGGCCCCGTCACGTGGGGCCGCTCATTATATATGCACTGCTTCCCCCTGTCAATCAGCGGCAGGGGGAAGCAGTTCATATATGCCCCCCAAAAGCTGGCACTGTCCCCCCTTGTAAGGGCCCCCCCCCCCACCGCTGCTTATACATTACCATCCCGGTGTTCTGATCGGCGCCACTCCTCGGTGCTCCTTCTTCATCCTCCCGTCCTCGCTGGCTGCATCCGGGATCTCCGCCGTCGCAGGCATATGACGTCATCGCGCGACGGCTGGAGATCCCGGATGCAGCCAGCGAGGACGGGAGGATGAAGAAGCACCGAGGAGCGGCGCCGATCAGAACACCGGGATGGTAATGTATAAGCAGCGGGGGGGGGGGGGGCCCTTACAAGGGGGGACAGTGCCAGCTTTTGGGGGCTGCTGGGTACCCCCAGGGGGCTGCTGGGTACCCCCTGGGGGCTGCTTGGTACCCCCTAGGGGCTGCTGGGTACCCCCTGGGGGCTGCTGGGTACCCCCTGGGGGCTGCTGGGTACCCCCTGGGGGCTGTTGGGTACCCCCTGGGGGTGCTGTTAACCCCTGGGGGTGCTGTATAACCACCTGAGGGGCTGCTGTATATACCACTGGGGCTGCTGTATATACCACTGGGGCTGCTGTATATACCACTGGGGCTGCTGTATATACTGGTGGGGTCTGTATATACCATTGGGGAGGCTGCTGTATACCACTGGGGTTGCTGTATATACTACTGGGGCCTGTATATGCCACTGGGAAGGCTGCTGTATACTACCATTGGGGGGCCTGTATACCACACTGCTGGGGGCTGTACACCTGTGCTGGGGTCCACCCTCGGCTTATACACGAGTCAATAGGTTTTCCCAGGTTTTGGGGGCAAAAGTAGGGGGGTCGGCTTATACACGGGTCGGCTTATACACGAGTATATACGGTATGTATCTTTGTAGTCTAGTATGTAATTGTGGACCATTATATAATCCTGCCTTGTTTTATACCCCTTTATTTTGTTAGTCACTGTCATTTCAACAAATTTTGCATACATCAATTGTACAAGCAGATGGTGGAAAGTTATCGAAGTATTTTTTTTTAGAGAAATTAGCTTTTTTTTCTCTCCACTTCTAAGCCAATTCTTCCCTCCCTTCTTAAACTCACCATTATATGGTTTGTCCACTATTCAGATAACCTCTTCTCATTCCCTATGTTTGCCCCCATTAAAATAAAATTGCTTATAGTCCCTTCCACTGCTGGCACCATTCCAGAAGTACCAGCACACACACTCCTGGGGCTCACGTGTGGTTCTAACGTCATGTTAGCCCAACGCTTTGTATTATATATTATCAGATTAATTTGCTTCTTTCTCCGTCAGAATTGATCAGTTATTATCAAAATCCTAAATTCTGAAGTTAAATCTGTATTCAGTGAAGACTTTCCCATTACTGGGGTAGGAGATGGCAGTTGTTACTGATGATTTTCTATGATGG
The DNA here is from genome assembly GCA_033576535.1 of Allobates femoralis. Classification (NCBI taxonomy): domain Eukaryota; kingdom Metazoa; phylum Chordata; class Amphibia; order Anura; family Aromobatidae; genus Allobates; species Allobates femoralis. The sequence continues at coordinate 224,167,462 of JARQOC010000004.1, read as the reverse complement.
GAGGAGCTAGAGGCAGAGCTCCACCTCCTCCTATCTCCATAGAATCTCATTAGTAATACTTTTATTTTGAATGGGGGAAAAAAGGGGTTGATTTGGACTTTTGTTTTTTGTTGTTTTTTTTCTACATGTTTGTAAAAGCTTTATTATTTTATTCTTACTTTTCCACAGCCCAATAGGGAGGCACACTGCTGCAGCATCTGATCGCTTGTGACAGATACCGATGAGCTGCAGCACATCGGGATCTGCCACATTTGCGCACTGTGAGTGGTTGGCAGTGCTTGCCAACCACTCACAGGAAGTGCTCCGTGACAGCTTCTGGAATCAAGCCAGGACCCCGGGCTGTCATGTGAGCATGGGAGATTTCGCGATATCGTGGGATCTCTGGTGCAGGCAGGGAACAGTGTGTTCCTGGCCGCGGCTGCTTTGGATCCCGCTGTCAGTAATTGACAGCGGGATGCAAAAGGTTAACAGCACCGATAGGATCCGATCAGTACTGTAAGCCTGACATCTCAGCTGATCACATTTAACCCCGGTAACCAGCCCATGATGTTGTACAACGTCATGGGTCGGGAAGGGGTTAAGATACATCTCTCATAAACCCATCTAAGCTTCCAAGGCATAATTTTTCTTGTATGCGCACAAAGCCCAAATATTATTTAATATATTTTTGTATTTAACTGAATGTTGTCTGTGGTCTATAAGCAGCCGCACAGGGAATAGGTTGACGGTAGCATTACTGATGGGATGTTTTATGTCTAGCCCAACCAATGTTTTTTTTGTTTTTTGTTTTTTTTTTATCCCTGTGCAATTGACATTTGTAGATTTGTATAAGGGGATAGTAGTCCATGTTAAACTAATTATGTTGTTTGCTTGGTGAAGTGACCTTTCTTCTCTGATTCACAGCTGGATTGTACCGAACTGTTCAGGCTCACCGCAACCAGGGTCGACGAGATGGCGTATCTTTGCAGCAGGAACCTGGAGCTCTGTATGACCTCAATCTGGATGAGGAACTGGAAATTGATCTTGATGAGGAGGCAATGGAGGCAATGTTTGGACAAGACCTTGCAAGCGATAATGATATTCTGGGAATGTGGATCCCAGAGGTACTGGACTGGCCAACATGGGTGTGTGACAGCAGCTGGAGCTGCTCTCATCTCTGCTCTAATCCCGCTACCCTTGCTTTCTACCCCAGCATGAGATCAAGAGCATTGATGCATGCAGCTTCCAGCCACAGCATCTAAGATTTTAGCTTGAAGTATCCTTCCTGATAGCGCCTTCTATTAAAGAAGCTGCTTGTTGTTATAGTGAATGATCAAAGCATTGAGGGGACATTTGGCTTTCGGGTGAAAGTTCAGGATGAATCTAAAATGCACTTATAACCTTTTCAGGTGCACTTAAAGTGAACCTGTCACCAAAATTTTGTGTTATGCTGCAACAACCCCTGTATATGCATAAAGACTTTATAGTAACCTTTATGCTATCTAAACCCTATATTATAATTATCTGTTACCGGTCAGATGGGCTTGATTGTAACTCGGCCCCTTGTTGCCGTGTGCCCCACCTCTCTGTGCCATTCACCATTGGCCTTCTTCTGATTGTCACCTCCTCTATCATCCATCACTGGGGGAGATATTGCAGGGCTCCGGAAATCTCACGCATGTGCACTACATTCTGCAGCGTTCAGACTAGAATTAGGACCTGACTGCAACCTTTCATACATGCATAAATTCTAACCTGTTCACTACTGAAGTCACTAGAATATATGGGTTCTTTCTAGATATACAATGAAGCCAGCAAAATGTATGGGTCCCTGTTAAACATCTAACAGGATCCCAAACATTCTGCTGGCTTTAATGTATTTGAAGTGCTAGCAAAAAAAAAAAAAATGGTTCCCACCACTTGGATTGCTGTACTGAGGTGTCTCTGGCCTTCCTTCTTGCATGTTAGTTGTAGCCCTCACTCACACTCCTCTGGAACTAGCATATGCTCTGCAAGAACAAAGAGTTGGGAATATTAAAATTCACATTCCTTCTTTACCCAAAAGCCTGTCACTGGGGAGCAGTTAGGTCACCTCCATTCACAATGCCTACTCCTCAGGTTCCCCTTCTTTCCTGCCCGCTGCCTGTGCCTTGTGGCTAGATTCTTGATAACTTTCAAAAGGTAGCATTGTGATCCTTAATAGGATTATGCCCCTATAGTAAAAGAAAAAAAAATTAAGTCATGATATATTATATTTATTATTGGCAATAAAAAGGTTAACTAGCCCATCTCTACATTTTAAATTGGCACATAGATAAGTGATTTTCTTCAGCTGTCCTTTTATTCTGCCACCCTCTGCATGCTCATGTGTTGGTGTTCTTGCTTATATGGAAAGTTGCTTACTAACACTATGGAGTGATGTGCGTGTTTTGCTCAGCTTTAGCTTGCTTGTCGATAAAGCGACTGTTCACAGGAATGTTCATAACTTGAGAAAAGTTGTGTTTTCTTTTCCAGCATGTCTGTGAAACCGATGAGAGGGAAGAGGTGGTAATCTGTGAGCTGTGTGAGGCTAGCGTGCTAAGCTTCAATCAACACATGAAGAGGTATCACCCTGGCTGCGGGCATAGTGCCAACCGGCAGGGATACCGTAGTAATGGCTCTTATGTAGATGGCTGGTTCGGAGGAGAATGTGGCAGTGGGAATCCTTACTATCTGTTATGTGGCACCTGCCGTGAAAAGTATTTAAGTGTAAAGAGCAAGCGTAAAGCTACTGCATCAGATAAGTAAGACTTTTATGGTTACTATTATAATAAAAACTGAAATTCAAATTGATATAAGGTCATTGTTTCTTTTAGTTGTGTCTTTAAATGGGTTTTCTGTTTTTTGTGTGTGTTTTTTTTTTTTTTTCTTTAAATCAGCCAACTTTTATTCATGATGAAATGGAAAGATGTATATTACATATTGAAATAAAAAATATGATTCAGTTTGTCCCTACATTGACTTCTATGCAATGTTACTTTAAGAATGCTTTCACTGTCTCTCACATGTATGGAGTAACCGTACACAATCACACAGATACAGCATTAATATTTCAGACGTCTTTAGTTTGTGACCAGGATGTAGTGAGCACACACTTCACGTATCGCATTCACTGTCCATCCAGAATCATGTACAAATCCGTCCCCAGACTTTGGCTGCCCCGTTTGATAGCCGTATAGTGTAGGAGCAGAGACCTTAATTCCAGCAAAGTCTCACTTAGTTTACTGGTTGCTGCAGTTTTGATTAAAAACTGTTTTATCTGCTACTGATCTAGCAGTTTTCTGAATGCTGAGCTCTGTAAAACCCTGCCCACATCACTGATTGACAGCTGTCAGTCAGTGGTGGGGTCGGGGTTATTCAGATCTCATGGATATAAGGACTATGTGGCAGCAGGTTTACTGGTCCTCCTGGTGTTCTCTTGCTGATAAGAGTGATTTTATCAAAACTACAGTAAACAGCTCAGTAACTAACACATCGCTGGAATCAGGATCTCTGTGTATAAGTTGTGTTGCCTGGTGACCGTTTCTCTTTACATGTAGTGGAGATCAGGCCAGTGGCCCCTGTTAGGAGTGACTAGAGCATCATTTTTAAAACATGTACTCACTTTGAGGCTTGATATAAAAAAAAAAAGCCAGAGAACACCTGATTTGGGGAAATTCATTAGACCCTGGAATATTAAGAATTATTTTTGTATTTTGTTAATGCAGTTTCTGCAACCACAAACCCTCTTTCCATATAAAATAGGGAGCCCAACCTGACTGTTGTTAATAAGATGCTGTAAGAAGCTAATGAACCTTTGTGTTGCTCTAGGTACAAAGGACATGCTCCGGACTTAATTGGCAAACAAGACAGTGTCTATGAAGGTAAAATCTGTCTACTCTCTAGAATATATACCGGTAGTATTAATATGGCGTTGATCTAAGCACTTTTGACTCTATGGTACATTACACAGAAGACTGGGACATGCTTGATGTTGATGAAGATGATAAGCTGACTGGAGAGGAAGAATTTGAGCTTCTAGCTGGACCTCTCGGCCTTAATGATCGCAGGATTGTACCAGAGCCAGTGCAATTTCCAGACAGTGATCCTCTGGGGGCCTCTGTAGCCATGGTAACCGCCACCAACAGCATGGAGGAAACACTAATGCAAATCGGTAATTTGGGCAGGGACAGAAAATAACTTCATTTTTGTGATAGCCACTCACAATTGTGATGGCTTATCTCTAAGAGGGCTTTTGGGTAGTGCAATGAGACTTTATCTTTGTAGATATGTGTACTGTGATGTTTTTTACATAGGGTGTTGCTGTTTAGATAGTATACGTACACTGTATATAGTGTATGAAAACAAAAATAATGTGTGCACACTGAATCAGTCATTAAAATTAACAAAAAATATTTCTTGAACAAATACAATATACATTGTAATACTATTTCATTAAGTAGACCGAAGAAAATACATGTATACAAGTCAGCCAGTGGATGTGACTGCACCATAACAAATAAAATGGAGGTAAATACAAGCTACAAAGAACACTGCATGGGCCAGCACAAAAAACAATTGGAGGGAGGCAGCGCCGAAATGTGTGTCACAGATCTGGCATTGCACCACAACAATATAAATATTTATATCTATGTGCATTATACCATCATGCTTACGCTTCACTGATAGATTTCGGCTTGCTATGTCTACATAACTCCCATAATTGCTCACATTGGAGATACTTTGGGTTAAAGGTCTCTTGATCTGTTATTAATTTTTCCACAACTGAATGTGATTTAAATAATGTTCCTGTGCTGACATAATCTTATAAATGTGTCCCTGCTATGTACTGAGTACTGGCTGAATCTGACCGTACAGGGACATGATCTGATCATACCACATCTGGGCCGGGGAAGAGGCAAAATGACAGCATAGCATCACAAGGTATTCATTCTCTGAGATAAAACATTTTTTAAAACAGGCTGCAAAATGTTTTACTTTGCAAAAATAATCTTCTGTAAACCCGTGCTGTAATGTCTGTATACTCTCTTACTTCCTCTCCTGCCCAAAAGATGTGGTATGATCAGACCATGTCCCTGTACGGTCAGACACAGCCATTACACAGTACATAGCAGGGATATATCGATAAGATTATCTCAGCACAGGAGATATGGTATGATCAGACCATGTCCCTGTACGGTCAGACACAGCCATTACACAGTACATAGCAGGAAAACATATATAAGATTATCTCAGCACAGGAGATGTGGTATGATCAGACCATGTCCCTGTACGGTCAGACACAGCCATTACACAGTACATAGCAGGGACATATATGTATAAGATTATCTCAGCACAGGAGATGTGGTATGATCAGACCATGTCCCTGTATGGTCAGACGCAGCCATTACACAGTACATAGCAGGAAAACATATATAAGATTATCTCAGTACAGGAATATTTTTTATTTAATTTATCCGCAGACCATCACGATCATTACACAGTACATAGCGGGGACACACACATAAGATTATATCAGCACAGGAGATGTAGTCTGATTAGACCACGTCCCTGTACGGTCAGACACATCCATTATACATTACATAGTAGGGACACACATAAGATTCTCAGTACAGGAATATTTTTTCATTTATCTGCAAGTGTGGAATGTATTATTCCCATATCTATTGATTAAAATCAACTTTAAAATAAACTTTGTTATAAAAACTTTTTTTAATATACCGTACTTGCCATTCAGTGTTTATTGCTTGTATTTATTTGTTGTGATGAACTGCCATCTACTGGCTGACTCATATATTTTTATCATCTGGCCGATTTGTTAAAATAGTATAATGCAGGAGTCTCAAACCTGGCTGGGTTGGTGGGCCGCACACAGAAAAAAATTGATATCGGGGGGGCCGCATTGCTTGTAGGACTAATTGCCATTTTTAGTAATACCAGAATTTTTTGCTCAGATGTAGTAATATCCAAATCCTGATCTTCTTTTAGTAATGTCCCCACCGTGGTTCCCTTCTTGTAATAATGTCCCCATCCTGGTCCCTTTTTGTGGTAATATCCCCATACTAGTCCCCATGTAATATCCCATATCGTGGTCCCAATATTGTAGTAATGTCCCCTCATCCCTCTGTGATTCCCCATTTGTAGTAATGTCCCCATCCTGGTCCTCATATTGTAGTAATGTCCCCATCCTGGTCCTCATCTTGTAGTAATGTTCCCATCGTGATCCCCTCCTTGTAGTAATGTTCTCTCCCTGGACTTCATCTTGTAGTAATGTCCCCATCCTGGTCCCATTGTAGTAATGCCCCATCCTGGTCCCCATATTGTATTAATGTCCCCATCCTGGTCCCCTTGTAGTAATGCTCCTTCCTGGTCCCCATATTGTATTAATGTTCCTCATCCTGGTCCTCTTCTTGTAGTAATGTCCCCATCCTGGTCCCCTTCTTGTAATAATGCCCTCAACCTGGTCTCATATTGTAGTAATGCCCTATCCTGATCCCCTTTTGTAGAAATGTCCCCTTTCTCCTTCGCCTCATTGGGGGACACAGACCGTGGGTGTTATGCTGCTGTCCACTAGGAGGCGACACTAGGCAGAATCTGCAAAAGAGTTAAGAGACTCCTCCTCTGCAGCATTACACCCCTGAAGTAGGAAGTGATTCTCCAGTTTTTGCTTAGTGTCAGATAGGAGGCACACACAATTTTATTGCTCCTAAACTTTTTCACTTTTTGAATTTTTTCCTTCAAGAAGAAGAAAAGTGGGTCTCTAACGAGACTCCCGGCATGGTCCCTCCTCGGCCCCCCACTGTTGGGGGCGCCTGGTTGAGGTCGACTTTTCCCCCCACATGCCGCTCCCTCCTCGGCCCACCACTGTTGGGGGTGCCTGGTTGAGGTTGAGATGATGGTCTTCCTTCCCCAGCTCCCCACTGTTGGGGACCCTGGGTTGAGGTCGAGGCTACACAGAAGCCCTTGGATGATGGACTGCAGCATCCCTCCCTAACCACCCCTCATGGGGCTGATAGGTTGAGACACCGCAGGTAGGGCACTAACGTGCTGCACGGTCGCAATGCACTGCCAAGTGCTCCTAAAGGGCTCAGGGGACAAGGCTAACAGGTCAGCTGCATTGCGCAGCACATGCAGGAGACCTCAGCCTGGCTGACTACTCCCCAAGAGCCCCAGTCCTGCCGCCATGAGACTGTCCCCTGGGGGTCCCCTAAAGGCTGCAGCAAACGTCCGTCTAACTCCAGGAGATCAGCTTTTGCTGCTCTCTCCTGAGAGGGAAGGGAGCCCATACTGCATGTGGGAGCACTGGTTTTTCTGGACTCCTTGCAGGGTCCCCACAGTCCCTGGATGCCGGGAGACCCAGTTTTCTGGGATCTCCTGATGGGAGCTGCCACCCTACACCTGACTCCAGGAGACCCAGTCCCCTGGGTTCTCCTGCTGGGGGCTGCGCTGGGCAAGCGCGCATGTGGCCACAGCTCCTGGGGTCCGGCCGGGTCCAGATCTGTTCCGGTCCCGGACCGGACCTCCGCGCCGGCCTGCCGTCATTTGCGGCTTCGCTGTTTACTTGAGGCCGCGGCTTCGGCCTAGCGCGAAGCCGCCGCCTTATCACCGCCCCCGGCCCGCCCCGGATGACGAGAATGACGCGGACAGCGTCATAACAGAGGGCGGGCCGGAGATGCACAGCAAAGCAGGGGGCGGGACGGAGGATAACTGGCGCGAAGCCTATGGCACGCCTTAGGATTCTGGTCCCGCCCTGCTGTTAGCAGCGGCGGCCATTATCCACAGGGCAGTGGGGGCACAGTGGAAGCAGGGTTGAAAGCACAGTGTGCACAACCCTTAATGCCAAACTAAGGCTGGATTGGGCACAGCTCCTCATTGGTACCAGGTACTGTGGCCAAGACAGGGCTTCATCCCTGCTGCAGGGCTGAAAGTGAACTTGGGCCAGCGAATATGTGCGGTGCAGGACCGATAAGGAGCTCTAGGAAGAGCTTCCTGCCTGCCTCAGCCCTTAGGACACTGCTGCCAAAGGTCAGGGAGTTCAAGGCAGCCCACCTGCGGCAGCCCTCAGGACGGGCAGCTGGAGCCAGGGGTCAAGGAACCCAGCAGGGCTCCCTGCCTGCGGCAAAACATCTCTAAGGCCGCTTCCAGGGGTTCCGGAAAACGCTTACAGAGCCTCTCTCTGTGCCAGTTCCCAATAGCGACGGCAGGACAACCAGCAATGATGTCCTGCTGCATTTAGTCCTCACGCCCAGTGGCGTATCTTCAGGCCTCGGGGCCCCGATGCGAAAGCTCCAACGAGGCCCCCAATTATTGCAATTCTTTAGTTCCCCTGCACCTATTGTAGTTACGCCCCTGCTCACGCCACACATGCAAGGAACGATGTCATAATATAAGGGATAGTGTAAATACGTCAGGTGATCAGTTACTGCTCTGTCCTACAGTATTAAAGTTACCTGACAGTACACCTATCACTACACCTACTGGCCAGACATTACGCATGCTTCTGCTTTCTATATTGATGCACAGACAGCACGTAGGTCGTTTTCATGACATTCTCCAAAAATCATTGATTTCGTCCCGATAACCGGTTTAATAACTGTAAGGTAATCAAGATACGGATTCAATTCCGTCAGGCACTATTGTTTCCTGCCCGCCGATCATACTCTGTGGCCCGGACGGCTCGAGTCGTTACATCAGGTCTATCTGATACATAAGTCCTGGACGCTGCCAATTGCTCTGCAATAACAGCGTCTACTGCCATCGCCAGTAGACGTGGCATCGGGTTACGTGGATGGGAGGCGGAAGTGGTCGTAAGGAGGCCATCACAGGTCTCCTATGCCTCACTAGGCACCTGTTTGGAGAATTTTTGTACACCTCAGGCGCTAAGGAGGCATAGATCGTTTTCCACCCCCAGAACACATCAGGACGGTTTTTTATCCGCCGTTGGCATAACTGATTCCGGTCCTTCGGAATCGTTAGGGTTGGTCGGAGCTTAGGCTAAGTCTGACAAGAGATCGGTCGCCACGCAGGGTCCTTTTTTAGTGGCGGACTTCCTTCAGGTTTAACTGACAGATCCTTCCTCGGGCCCCCACTGTTGGAGAGCCCAGTTGAAGCTGATATAACCTGCAATTACCCGACAACAGTAAGGCGTCCCAGGACTGCCCACCAATTCTCTCCAGACCCCACAGCTGGAGCTCCGGTTGGCGGTGACGACAGCCAAGTCTCAAAAGACACAGGCTGAACCGTCGTGTCCTGCAGCGGCACAAGGAACTGAGCTAAGGGTCTCGGGAACCTACGACCCATAGCATACTCCTTCCTCGCCTCCCCACTGTTGGGGACTCGGGTTGAAGTTGGGACCGCACAGGGTCTACCCGGCCTCCATCCCCGGACTATTAAAACGAAACTCTATGTTGCAGAACGTGGAACACGAGCCCAGCGGCCAATCTCCTCACTGTACCTATATTAGGTACTTGGGTGGAGATAACACGCGTAATGCCCTCTGCTCAGTCCGCTTCGAAGCAGGATCTCGCAGACTCGCAAATGCATTAACCCAATGCATGGGCCCCTCCGGTCTCCCGTGTGGCTGTGGCCTGAACCTTCTTCCACGCAACAAGATAAAAAAAGGAGGGGGAACAAGAGGCGCAATAGTGCCCTATCAATGTGGCACTAAGTATGTGAGCGGTGAAAAGAGGGATTCACTCACCTGGGGCAGTTGTGTAACCCACAACTGGCTTGAAGGCGTTTTTTATGATCGTTACCAGATAGCCGCTGCAGGACTTCCACCGTCCACACAAGTGCGGAAATACATCAGATGATTTTTTTCACTTCTTCCACGCAGTCAGTCCCTTCTCGTCTCAGGAGTTAAAAGTGACTACCGTGAGACCTAAAGCTCATAAATGCAGCCTGAAGTTGGAAATGTCTATACTGCATCTCAGGAGTCTCCCATATCGGGACGACTTATTCATCAATGCATGATTTTCGGAGTCTGTGAACACTGTCGATTTCACTGGACACGTTAAGAAGACTCGGTTGGCGGATCACCCTCCATGAGTCTACCACAATGCCAGAGCACATGTTCCAACACAGCACTCCCTCAGGGTGTGCTATCTGTCTTCCTGATGGCCACATGCTGCAGCATCACATATGGAGTATCAGCCATATTTGTTTTTCCCAGACAGGGCACGGTTTCTTCGTCTGGGAATTCGCTTCAGCGGTCTCCTCAATCTTTCACAATGGCTATAAGAGTCCTAGACAGGATAGTGGCAGCATGGGAGGCAGTTCCATAGCCTCAGCTGCACCTACGGCCTCTCCAACTATCCATGCTTAGACATGGCCCAGAAACAGGATGTGGTGCGATGTGCTCCCATCACAATGCACGTGCCAATAGTCCCGCCCACACACGAGGATGCCCCTCAATCTACAAAGATTCGGGCAGTATTTCTAGTACTGGAATCATTCAGTGATCTTCTGGCAGTCGGTCTTGCTATGATATAGTCAGACAATGCCACAGCCGTGGCATATGTCAACCACCAGGGTGGAACCCACAGTCTCCAAGTGATGACAGACGTTCGCCACATCCTTCACCGGGTGGAATCCTTGAACGCTGTACTATCAGCTGTTCTCATACCAGGCTAACCCGCCAAGGGACGGACCCAGGGAAGCGGCCCCTTCATCCAGATGTCTTCTGTCAAGACTGTCAGCGTCAGGAAACTACAGATGTGGCCTGACGGCCTCACGTGTCCAATGCTAAGGTTCCATCCTTTCTGGCCAGGTCCTAGAACCTACAGTCAATAGGACAGACATACCAGTCCTAGATGGGACCTGTCTCCATCTCCCCTATATTCTTTCACACTAACAGGATAGTGCGGAAGGTCAAACAAGACGGTTGCCAGATCTCCCTGTATTTTCAGACTGGCCCAGATGCGCTTGGACGAAAATTTCGTCCAACTCATACCAGCAGTACCAGGACAACTAAAAAGACAGTTTCAGACCTGCTCTCCCTCGGAATTCCTCAACTCTGAAAATAGTGGCGTAGCCCTTGAGACCTGGAATTTACCCATGGGTTTTTTCCCTGGATGTTGTAGCGACCATGGTCGCAGCGAGTAAACCAGCCTTATCGACGATATACCATGAGTGTAATCGTTTTGTTTTTCTTTATCTCCGAGCACCTCTAGGGGTCATTCCCCTTACCCTATTTCATGCAAAGATCTTTTGTTTCTTCCACTCAGACCTAGACTCGGGTCTGTCCTTGGGGTCTCTCACACAGCAGGGTTTCAGCCCGTTTCACCTTCCAAAAACGTGTTGCCACCAGGTCTCTAGGAAAATCCTTCCTTCAAAGGGTCTCCCATTTAAGGTCTCCATACCACAGGTCTACACCTGCGGGACCTGATCTTCGTCCTCATGGCTCTACAAGACCCACCTTTTGAGAGGCTATAGGTTTACCCTTAGCACTCTCATCCAAACAGTAATGTGTTTTGGTGGCAAAATTATTTTTCTCTGCAGAGGTATCGGTACTTTCAGCGCTCTCATGTAAACCATCTTTTCTGGTCTTCTACCTGAACAAGACTGTTCTACGGCTGGTTCCATCCTTCTTAGGCGGTATACTCCTTCCACCTCACTAAAGACGTCTCTCTGTCATCGCTGTGACCGACTCCAGTCTGTCTGGTCGTAAAGGACCTACATATGCAGGATCTTATCAGGTCCCTACGCATCTAAGTACCCACAACCAGTGCCTCTCCACAGGTCGGATTCTCTTTCTCCCTTCTTCCAGAAGGCAGAAATAATGACATATCAGCCTCTAAGGCTCCTCTAACCAGGTGGATTCGTCTGACCATCCAAGACGCTTATACCGTCAAAATCTCATCCCTTCCGGCAGCGGCAGGTACATTCTACTACGGCCGTGAGGGCTTCCTGGTCCGTTTGGCACCAGGTGTCAGTCCGACAAGTGTGTAGACAGCCAAAAGGGGTCAGCCTACACACATACTCAAGCCACTATAGGGCTTGACGTGCCCTCCAGGCGGCAGCAGGTCTGCCTGTCGGGGCATAGTTCTTCACTGACCATGCTCGGTGTCACTAGTTCCATTGTTCTTTCCCACCCAGGGACTGCTTTGGGACGTCCCACGGTCTGTGTCCCCCAATGAGGCGAAGGAGAAAAGGAGATTTTTGTGTACTCACCGTAAAATCCTTTTCTCTTAGCCTCTAATTGGGGACACAGCACCCACCCTATTGCCCTGGTGGGCCTTTTTTTCTACAGTTATCACATAGCTTCTCAGCTGTTACATGGTTAACATGTTTACACACGTTTGCCTATTATCACTCTGTTGACTGTTTAAACTTGTGCCTGTTTAGCTCCAGGCCTTGTAGTACTGTGAGCCTGTTTAGTTACAGCCCTGTTGTACGATTATTGCTTGTTAACTCTTCACTGTTTTCCACATGCGCCTGCTTAGTTGCAGGCCTTGTGGTACTAGTATTACTCTAACTATTAACTGTTTACACACGTGCCTGTTTGCTTCAGGCCTTGTTACACTGTTATTACCTTGTTGACTATATTTGTTTACACAGGTTGCCTGTGTAGACTTCCTGTGTCACTGTTATTATCTGTTAACTCTCCTACTGCTTTAGCCCCAATCTGGAGAATCACTTCCTACTTCAGGGGTGTAATGCTGCAGAGGAGGAGTCTCTTAACTCTTTTGCAGATTCTGCCTAGTGTCGCCTCCTAGTGGACAGCAGCATAACACCCACGGTCTGTGTCCCCCAATTAGAGGCTAAGAGAAAAGGATTTTACGGTGAGTACACAAAAATCTCCTTTTCCTGGCCCTCCTCTTGTAGTAATGTTCCTCATCTTGGTCCCCTTCTTGTAGTACTATCCCCATCCTTATCCCCATCTAGTAGTAATGCCCGTATCCTGGTCCCCATATTGTAGTAATGTCCCCATCCTGGTCCCCATATTGTAGTAATGTCCCCATCCTGGTCCTCATCTTGTAGTAATGTTCCCATCGTGATCCCCTCCTTGTAGTAATGTTCTCTCCCTGGACTTCATCTTGTGGTAATGTCCCCATCCTGGTCCCATTGTAGTAATGCCCCATCCTGGTCCGCACATTGTATTAATGTCCCCATCCTGGTCCCCATGTAGTAATGCTCCTTCCTGGTCCCCATATTGTATTAATGTCCCCATCCTGGTCCCCTTGTAGTAATGCTCCTTCCTGGTCCCCATATTGTATTAATGTCCCCATCCTGGTCCCCTTGTAGTAAAGCTCCTTACTGGTCCCCATATTGTATTAATGTTCCTCATCCTGGTCCTCTTCTTGTAGTAATGTCCCCATCCTGGTCCCCTTCTTGTAATAATGCCCTCAACCTGGTCTCATATTGTAGTAATGCCCTATCCTGATCCCCTTTTGTAGAAATGTCCCCTTTCCTGGCCCTCCTCTTGTAGTAATGTTCCTCATCTTGGTCCCTTCTTGTAGTAATATCCCCACTCTTATCCCATCTAGTAGTAATGCCAGTATCCTGGTCCTCATATTGTAGTAATGTCCCAATACTGATCCTTTTTGTAGTAATGTCCCCATCCTGATCTCCTGTTGTAGTAACAATGTACCCCATCCTGGCACCACCTCATTTCCATCACATAGTAATGCCCACATCCTGGCCCCCCATAGTGTTGTAATATGCCCATGCTGGGCCCTTTTGAACAATCGCATTCCCCACAATCATCTCTAAACGACCCTCTCTCACAACTCTACTACGTCAACTCCACAACACCATACCTGCCTCACCACAATTCTCTACATACTCGACCACATCCTAGCACGCACACACTTCTCTACAACACTCTCGCAACTACAACTTCCTCCACTCACATGGTCTACACACACTTCTCTCACACAAACACTCTCTCACACACAAACTCACTCTCCAACAACACTCTTCACAACACTACTCACACATCTCTCTCACACAACGCACCTCTCACATTTCACGCATCCTCACACAGATAACCACCTCTCACATCACAACACCACTCTCTCCACACAAACGCTCTCTCACACACATAACGACTTTCACACACACAGCACCTCTCACACACAAGCACTCTCTCCACACACAACGCACTCTCTCCAACACAACGAAACTCTCTACACACAAACGCATCTCTCACACACAAACGCACTCTCTCACAAAACGCACTCTCTCACAACAAACGACACTCTCTCACACACAAACGCACTCTCTCACACACAAACGCACTCTCTCCACACAAACGCACTCTCTCACACACAAACGCACTCTCTCACACACAAACGCACTCTCTCCACACACAAACGCACTCTCTCACACACAAACGCACTCTACTCCACACTTAACAAACGCACTCTCCACACACAAACGCACTCTCTCCACACACAAACGCACTCTCTCACACGACAACCACCCATCTCTCACACACAAACGCACTCTCTCCACACACACAAACCAACCTCTCTCACACACAAACGCACTCTCTCACACACAAACGCACTCTCTCACACACAAACGCACTCTCTCACACACAACACGCACTCTTCACACACAAACGCACTCTCTCACACAAAACGCACTCTCTCACACACACAAACGCACTCTCTCCCAACACAACACCAACGCACTCTCTCACACACAAACGCACTCTCTCACACACAAACGCACTCCTCTCACACACAAACGCACTCTTCACCACAACTCACAAAACGCACTCTCTCACACACAAACGCACTCTCTCACACACAAACGCAACCCCTCTCCCACACAACCACTCTCCACACAAACGCACTCTCTCACACAAACGCACTCTCCACACAAACGCACTCTCTCACACAACACACAACGCACTCTCTCACACACAAGCAACGCATCTCTCTCGCACACACACATCCACCTCTTCCACACAAACGCACTCTCTCCACACAAACGCACTCTCTCCACAAGCACTCCACCAAACGCACTCTCACGCACACCTCACTCTCACACACAGCACTCTCTCACACACAAACGCATCTTCCACACAAACCATCTCTCACACACAAACGCATCTCTCTCACAAACGCACTCTCTCACACAAACGCACTCTCTCACACACAAACCACTTCTCAACAACACTCCTACACACAAACCACTCTCTCACAACACATCTCTCAACACAACCATTTCACACCATCTCTAACACACTCCTACACACAAACGCACTCTCTCACACACAAACGCACCTCTACACTACACAACACTTCACCAAACCACTCTCCACAACAAACGCACTCTCTCACACAAACGCACTCTTCACACAACGCACTCTCTCCACACAACGCACTCTCTCACACACAAACCACTCTCTCACACAAACACTCTATCACACAAACCACTCTCTCACACAAACGCACTTCTCCACACAAACACCTCACTCTCCACACTCCAAACGCACTCTCTCACACACAACGCCTCTCTCACACAAACGCACTCTCTCACACACAACGCACTCTCCACACAAACGCACCTCTCGCACACAACGCACCCGACCAACTCTCTCCACAAACGCACTCTCTCCAACGCATCTCTCCACACACATCTCTCTCACACACACCACTCTCTCCACACACACGCACTTCTCTCTCACACAACCATTCTCCACACAACGCATCTCTCTCACACAAACGCACTCTCTCACACACAACCACTCTCTCTCACACACACTCCACACAACACTTCTCACACACAAACTCACACTCTCTCACACAACGCACTCTCTCATCACACAAACGCACTCTCATCCACACAACACTCTCTCCACACACAATCTCACTCTACTCACAACCACTCTCTACACACAAACCACTCTCTCACACAACACTCTCTCACACAAACCACTTCTCACACACAACCACTCTCTCACACACTACACATCTCTCCACACAAACGCACTCTCTCACACACTCACTCTCTCACACACAAACATCCCACAACGCACTCTCTCCACACATACCATCTCACACAACGCACTCCTAAACAAACTCTACTCTCCACACACCGCACTCTCTCCACACAACGCACTCTCTCACACACACACCATCTCCACACACACTACACGCACTCTCTCACACACACACCATCCACACACCACTCTCTCACACACAACCACTCTCTCACCACACACCACTTCTCTCACAATCTCCACAACCACTCCTACACATTCAAACACACTCTCACATCACAACACTCTCACACACAACAACCGTCACTTCTCACACAACAAACCTCTCACACACGACTCTCTCACACATTCACTCACACAACCACTCTCTCCACAACCACTTCTCACCACACCACTCCCTCTCACACAACACTCTCACACACAACACCTCCATCTCACACACTCACAACACACTCTCTCACATTCACACTCCACACACAACACTCCATCTCCACACCATCTCTCTCAACACTACGCTCTCATCTCAACACTTACATTCTCACACACTCACTCTCACACTCACATCTCACAACCCAACACTACCGCTCCACATTCTCACACACCCTCTCCACTCACACACTCTCGCACGTACACACTTCCTCACACACACACACACACACATTCTCTCGCACACACACATTCTCTCACACAACACACACATTCTCACACACTCACATTCCTACCACACTCACATTCACAACACCTCACATTCTCACACACCTCTCACATTCCTCACACACGCTCTCTCACCATTCTCTCACACACCCTCTCACATCTACACACACCTCTCACATTCTCACACACGCTCTCACATTCTCCACCACACTTCCACATTCTCACACACGACCTCAATTCTCACACACACTCTCACACGTACACACTATTCTCTCACACACACACACACATTCTCTCCACACACACACATTCTCTCACACACACACACACCATTCACACACACTCACATTCTCACACACTCACATTCACACACACTTCTCACATTCCATCTCACACACGCTCTCACATTCTCACACACGCTCTCACATTCTCACACACGCTCTCACATTCTCACACACGCTCTCACATTCTCACACACACGCTCTCACATTCTCACACACACGCTCTCACATACTCTCACACACCTCTCTCACATTCTACACACGCTCTCACATTCACAACACCTCTCACATTCTCACACACGCTCTCACATTCTCACAACACGCTCTCACATTCTCACACACACCTCTCACATTCTCACACACCTCACTTTCACCCTCTCACACTCACACATCTCTCACACCACACATTCTTCTCACACACACTCAACATTCTCTCACACACACATCTCCACTACACACACATTCTCTCCACACACACACATTCTCTCACACAACACACATTCCTCTCACACACACATTCTCTCACACACACACATCTCACTCACACACACATCTACATTCTCTCACACACTCCACATTCTCACTCCTCTCACACACACACCTCTCACATTCTCACACACTCTCACTCCACACATCTACTCTCACACACTCACACATTCTCACAACACCACATTCTCTCACACACACTTCTCTACACACGACACACATTCTCTCACCACACCATCCACCCATTCTCACACACACACATTCCTCACATTCACACACACATCCACTCTCTCACACATCATCACACACCTCTCACATCTCACACACGCTCTCACATCCACACACGCTCTACATTCTCTCACACCCACATTCCACACACTCTCACATTCTCACACACCACTCACACACACAGCTCTCACATTCTCACACACACATCTCAACACACACACACATTTCTCACACACCTACACATTCTCACTCCTCACACACATTCTCCTCTCCACCACACACATTTCTCTCCTCACACACACACATTCTCCTCTCTCACACACACATTCTCACACACACACACTTCTCTCACACACACACATCTTCACACACACATCCATTCTCTCACACACACACATTCTCCCATCTCTCACACACACATTCACTCTCTCACACACACACATTCTCTCCTCACACACACATTCTCCACACACACATTCTCTCAACTCTCTCACACACACACATTCTCCACACACATTCTCTCACACACATCCTCACCACACACACTCACACACAATTCTCTCACACACACAATTCTCTCTCTCACACACACACACCTACACACACATCTCTTCTCTACACACACACACATTCTCTCTCTCACACACACACACACACACACATTCTCTCTCACACACACATCACACACACACAACATATTCTCTCACACACACACATTCTCTCTCCACACACATTCTCTCTCTCACACACACATTCTCTCTCTCACACACACATCTCTCTCTCTCACACACACACACACACACATTCTCTCTCTCACACACACACACACACACACATTCTCTCTCTCACACACACATTCTCTCTCTCACACACACATTTCTCTCTCACACACACATTCTCTCTCTCACACACACATTCTCACACACACATTCTCTCTCTCACACACACATTCTCACACACACACACACACACAATATTCTCTCACACACACATTCTCTCTCTCCACACACACACACACACACATTCTCTCTCTCACACACACACATTCTCTCTCTCTCACACACAGACACACACGCACATTTTCTCACACACAGTCTCTCACACACACACACAGACACACACACACATTTTCTCACACACACACACAGTCTCTCACATACACGTTCTCACACTCACTCACAAACACGCACATGTTCTCACACTCAGGGCTGACACACTCTCCTAGTTACATGCGAGTCTCTCGGACGAGACTTAGAAGAGGCAGGAGCAGTGACCCTGATCGGCCTCTCCCTCTCTGGATGGGACTGTCAGCTGATTGTGGTTTTGTGCATCTCCACACTTCCCGTCCAGAGAGGGAGAGGCCGTTCAGGGTCACTGCTCCAGGTTCTTCCGAGTCTCGTCCGAGAGACTCACATGTAACTAGGAGAGTGTGTCCGAGCCCTTACTCACATTCCCACACTCACAAACACACTCACACACACATTCTCTCACATACACACTCTCACACAATTTTCTAACCTTTAACATGCCAGCGGTACAGTGCAGGAGGGAGCTGCACTCCCCACTGTTATATTTTCCGCAGGTGACGTCATACACCGACGGCAGCTGTGGCCTTTCATTGGCCAGTGGATTGTATTGATGTTACTGAGCAGCAGAGCCTTGTCAGAGCCGTGACTGGAAGATCTAACAGTGGGGAGCGCTGCTCCCTCCTTCACTGTACCGCTGGCATGTTTATCCATGGTTCTGCGGGCCGCACAGGGAAGCGTGGCCCATGGGCCGCGTGTTTGAGACCCCTGGTATAATGTATACTGTGTTGTATTTGTTCAATAAATATTTTTGGTAACCTCGATTCTGTGTGCACACATTCTTTTTGTTTTCATGATTTGGTGCAGTACCCTTATATCTATTTGGTATATCATTTGATGGTATATTTTATTATCACTAACTATTTTTGTGTGTATTTATATAATGTGTTTTTGCATCATTATATTTGGATTTCTCCTCAGGCTGCCATGGTGCTCTTGAAAAGAGCTCATCAGGCCGAATGACCCTTGGAGAGCAAGCTGCAGCACTGGTGAATCCTCATGACCGTGTGATGGCCCTACGCAGGGTGATAGCTGCTGCCCAAGTCCTGCTGGCTCGGACCATGGTGATGCGTGCACTTTCACTATTGTCTGTTAGGTTTGTACTTTTCATATCTTCACATAATTGGTTTGTTTTATATCCATTTGCTGTTTGCTTTTTATATTCAGCGTAATGTATCTTTGTGCTCTTCTTGCAGTGGATCTAGTTGTAGCCTTGCAGCTGGCTTGGAGTCTCTGGGTCTTACAGATATTCGCACTCTTGTCCGCCTCATGTGCTTGGCCGCAGCAGGTAGAGCTGGCCTCTCCACCAGCCCTTCGAATACACTGTCTAATTCTGCTGACCGCTCACGTGGTTTACATAGCAAAACCAGCAAACCCATCTCCTGTCTAGCATACCTGAGCACAGCTGTAGGCTGCCTGGCATCCAGTACACCTAGTGCTGCCCGTCTTCTTGTCCAGCTTTGCACTCAGGTTAGATACTCAACAGCTTTCTTCATTATTTTTTTTTGTAATGATTGCACCAAATTGTAATTCTTTCTTGTAAATGGTCTCAACTCAATTCCTATTAGATTTCTGTGCCTTCTGAAATATGTAGTGTGAAGGTATGTATAGATATGTCTGCTTGGTGTTTTCACAGAATTTAATATCCGCAGCAACTGGTGTGAATCTAACTACTGTGGATGACCCTGTGCAGAGGAAATTTCTACCAAGTTTTCTACGGGGTATTGCTGAAGAAAACAAACTTGTCACCTCTCCCAACTTTGTAGTGACACAAGCACTTGTAGCTCTACTGGCAGATAAGGGAGCTAAACTGCGACCAAACTATGACAAAACAGAGATGGAGAAAAGAGGTAGGAGGCCCTGGACCCATCTAAGATGTATTTTTGTGCACATTACTTGAAGAGTTGTGCATTCTTCCCTTATTTTCATGTTGCAGGTCCTCTGGAACTGGCAAATGCTTTGGCTGCATGCTGCTTGTCTTCCCGGCTATCCTCACAGCATCGGCAGTGGGCTGCTCAACAATTAGTCCGCACCTTGGCTGCCCATGATCGTGATAACCAGACTGCCCCTCAAACTCTTGCTGATATGGCTGGAGACTTGAGAAAGTGTTCCTTTACCAAACTGGAGGCACATCAGAACAGAGTAAGTTTTAGGGCTGCTGTTTTTTTTTACGCATTAATTTTTCTTCCCCAAAAAGGAAATCAACTTAATAGCACTTTGGCTACAAAAGGGTTACATGTACAATCCATTACTTTGAAAAAACAATAAACGTAGCTAGTTAATATTATAAAAATGTTTTTTTTTTCCAGGTTATTACTTCAGTCTGGTGCAATAAGAAGGGTCTGTTGGCCACAAGTAGCACTGATGGCACTGTCAGAGTGTGGAATGTGTCTAGAAATCAGTGCTTTCTGCAACAAACCTGTGTGTTCCAGAAACCGTAAGTACTTCCTGACATAACCTATTATACAGATAATTTGTTTATTTCTTTTGGTAATGGTTACCTGTTGATGGACCCATTCTACCTGACTCACACATTCTAAGTCAGTACAATCTGTTGGAATAGGTTTCGAAACATATTAGAAATGATCTGTACCCTTTTGCCTTGTCTGCAGAAAAATCATTGCTCATGTTTCCACACATTGGTATACATATCTGTGTATTGCAAATGTACTGAATATGTAAACACTATATCTGTTTGCTAGAAGTGTGTAATAAGTATACTTAAAGGGACACTGTTAGGTCATTTTTCAGCATGATACTAATATTACCCTTGAATAGGGTCTGGGCAGACCTTTTAAAAACATGTAAAATCATTATTGTACAGTTTGTAGTTTCCATGTTATCACCATTGTCAGATCCTGCAGGGAGCTCCTGGATTAGTCCTCTCCATTATAAGCAAACAGTTTATACAGCACAGGACTATTCCTATCATGTAATTATGCACTCCTTCTTAGCAGCTCTCTCCTCCCTCTGCTCTCAGTGCTGTGTGGTTTCACTCTCTGGAGCTACTGTTCTGCTCAGGACAATGGAGGGAGATGGCTACAGGTCTGCCTTACCTGATCTAGACTCCATTTGTTACTGTAAAAAAGAATCCCTGCTTGGCTCTGAGAGATCCTGTGTTTATCTGACCTCTTGGTTTTGCTGCAATGAGAGTAGAGAGGAGAATACATAACCCCACCCACCACCCCCAGTGATCTCCTGTGCAGTGATGTGGTGTGAGTATGTGACATGCATATTCATCTAATGGGGAGTGGACAGCAGAGAACTAAGTGGATCATTCACTGTGAGTGACAGATGGAATGAATCTCTTTATTTGAAGTTTACAGACGATAGGAGGGAAATATAAATAAAAGAAATACATGAATAGAGTGAGCTTAGAGCGAGGAATTAGAGGAATTAGAAAACAATAGCCGTTACATATGCATTTTTGACCTGATAGTTCTTCTTTAAGACCTACTTTGGAAACTGGGTATATGAAGTGGATAAAAGACTTCACTGCTGTATGATTAAAGATGGACTAAAGGTATATGAATCATGCAGGTGTTTGTGTTTTTTTTGTTTTGTTTTTTATTATTTACTTATTTATTTGACATATTTCAAAATATTACTCATTCGCCTCATTGGGGGACACAGGACCATGGGTGTTATGCTGCTGTCCACTAGTAGGCGACACAAGGCAGAATCTGCAAAAGAGTTAAGTGGCTCCTGCTCTGCAGTATACACCCCTGGAGCAGGAATTGCCTCACCAGTTTTTGCTTAGTGTCGTTAGGAGGAACACCTAAATTTTATTTTTCTTAAAATTTTTTATTTTTTCATTTTTTCTTTCAAGATGAAGAAAAGTGGGTCTCTGGAGAGACTCCCGCCATGTTCCTTTCTCGGCCCCCTACTTTTGGGGGCGCCTGATTGGGGGCGCCTGATTGAAGTTGAGAGGTCGACCCACATGCTGCTCCTTCCTCAGCATCCCACAGTTGGGGTGCTGGGTTGAAATCGAGAGGATGGTGCTCCTTCCCCATTTCCCCACTGTTGGGGACTTTGGGTTGAGGTCAAGGCTGGATAGGAGCCCCCGGACGGTGGACGGCAGCATCCCTCCCTAATCGCCCCTCCGGGGCTTTTAGGTTGAGACGCCACAGGTAGGGCGCACAGGACAGCTGCACTGCCTGGGTGCTGCAGCACAATCCAGAAACCTCAGCTGAGGGCTTCTGAGGGGCACACACTGCTGCACATTCAAGGGCTGCAGCATACCATGCCAGGAGCCCCAACCCTGCTGCTTGCTCCTAACTGGGCCGGGGAGGCCATCATGCAGGCATTACAGCCACCTGTGACCCGGGAGCACAGACGCCCTGTGTCCCTGCAGCCCAGCCCCTGCCCCGTAAGCTGGCACCTCCATATACAAGCTGGATCCCAGAAGATCCAGTCCTGGATTCTCCTGCGGGGGCCGCCACCGCAATAGCACCTTAGTGCCCTAGGGGTCCGGGTCCGTTACGGTCCCGCCCCGGACCTCCGCCCCGCCCGGGCACCATTTCCGGCAGTGAGAGGTTACTAGAGGCCGCGGCTTTGGCCTAGCGCAAAGCTGCCTCCTTTTCCCCGCCCCCTGATGACGAGAATGACGCAGACCGAAACTGCAGCTCACAAAGGGGGGCGGGACGGCTGTGAATGGCGTGAAAAGCTCCTGCACGCCTGGAGATGGTTGTACCGCCCCTGCTGCAAGCAGCGGCGGTCATTACCAGCAGGGCGCGCCTTACAAGACAAATGGGTGCCCCTCCTCAGTGGCAGCGGTGGCCCTTTCCACAAATAGACCATCAGCCAGACTAAGGCTGGATTCAACACAACTTCCCATTAGTCACCATAATAACAGGACTCGTTCCCTGCTGCAGTGTTAAAACCACACATTGCCCAGCTAGTGCTTGTGGGTCAGGACAGTAAGGAGCTCAGCAGGCTTTACCCTCCTGCTTCAGCCCTCAGCACACTGGTGCAAAGTGTCGGGGGGTTAGCAATGCTTCCACCCTGCTACAGCCCTCAAGTCGGGCAGCGGGAGCCAGGTGTCAAGGAACCCGGCAGGGCTCCCTGCCTGGTGCAGCCGTCAACCAAAGGTATAAGGCAGCTCCCAAGGGGTCTGCTAGAGATAATCGGCAGAGCCTCGCTATGTGCCAGTCGCCAATAGCAACTGTAGGACAACCAGCAATAATATCCTGCTATAAATTGTCCTCCTCACGCCGGACACCAGGCAAGGAGCAATATCATACTATGCCAGATTTGGTCGAATCTCGGAGGCTACGCAAGGTCGGGCCTGGTTAGTACTTGGATGGGAGACTGTCTGGTAATACTAGGTGCTGTACAAGGGGCAGGGCAAATACGTCAGCTTGTCTGTCACTGCCTTATCCTACAGTAGTATTAACGTCCCGTACCGTGGTGGTACATGCTGGGTCACTCTGTCCAGCGCACGTACCACACACTACAGCACATATTGGTTTTTCCCAACACCGTGTCATAGGCAGGTAACTGTTGGTACACCTGATACTACACCTAATGACCAGACATTAGGCATGCATGCATCTGCAGGATGCATATAGCCATGCAAAGACAGCACATAGGTATTTTGCAGATCATCCTAAAATAGGACATCAAAATACAAAAAGGGGGGAGACAAGAGGCGCAATAGTGCCCTATCACTAGGGACATAGGGACACTGTCTGTGTGGTTTATCTATAGGTGTGCACTCACCTGGTCCAGTTGTGTACCCCACAACTGGTTTATGAGCATTTGGTTTTTTAGCTGCTGCAGGACCTCCACCAGCCACTCGCATGTGGAAAAACGTCCAGATCTTGGGAAGATGGTGTACCATGGTCCGCGCTGCTGCCTCAATGGAATCACAAGGAATGTAAGGTTCCAAGAAGTCACAAGGAATGCAAGGTTCCAAAGGTAACAATTTCCTTTATTCCACCAACGCGTTTCGGCGCCTCTCCTGGCACCTTCATCAGGGTATTATATATATACCTTGATTCCATTGAGGCAGCAGCGCGGACCGTGGTTCACCATCTTCCCAAGATCTGCATAAAATAGGACATCCTCCTAATCATCGCTCTCGCCCCAAAAGCCGGTTGGATTACCGTGGAGTGATGAAAGCGTTAATTTCTTCAGGCATTTACACTCCTCCACGCCGAGCCTACGCTGCTGACCCAGACGACTCAAGTCGCTACTGCAGCTGGCGACATTATACATCAGCCTTGAACGCTGCCTATTGCTCACCAATAGCAGCGTCCAAGGCCATTGACATTAGCCGTTCTCTCTAGTTACGTGCATAGGAAATGGACAGGCTCGCCAAGGAGGCCCTCACTGGTCTCCCATGCCTGAGGAGACACATGTTTGAAAAACGTAACAGTGTAACCTCCGGTACGAAGGGACGCAAAAGCACGTACCTATCCAGAACACATCAAAACAGTTTTTAGCCACCGGCAACAGACCAGATTACGATCCGTCGGAATTCGTTATGGTTGGTCATCACTTAGACCAAATCTGACGCATGGTCGATCACCGACGCAGTAATTTGTCACAGGCTTCCCTAAAGGTTAACTCATCCTTGCAGAGCCAGTCTTGCCAATCCGAACCCAAGATCGTCGCTCTCATAGGACCAAGGGTTCGTCCATGCACTACAGTCTATCCGAATTTCAGGAAACCATGTACCGTATCATGCGTGGAACGTGTTTTTATAGATTATATTCCAACCTCTCTGGGGTCGCCAGACAGTAAAGTGCAGTACCAGCTGTAGAGGACCTAACATAGCTGAACAGGCAGGGCTAGATAAGACTTTCCCGCAGGGACGTCTCCAAGTCATAAGACTTCTATATAACAAGGAGTATACCTTACATCCATAGATGTACAGGACACTTTTCGGCCTACTCAACATGCATCTACGAAGAAATTTCCAATCTAACAGGTACACTAGCAACTCTTAGCAATTCCGGTCAATTTAACTGCTGTTCCCTATGGGTGCACGACAGTCAGGGCAGAAGTCATGCCTATATTCTAACCAGGGAGTGTCCCATCCTTCCGGACCTGCATGTTCCACTTATCAAGGCACCAATTCTCACAGCCTAAAAAACTGTAGAGCTATAGCAATATGGAAGGGCTGGGCAACCTCCACAATGTTAGCCCAGTTCCAACAGTTCAGGATAACGCAGCAAGAGTCAAACAATCCACATGAATTTGTTCACATGGCGTCCTTAACCAAGCGGTATCCGGCCACTCTCAGACTCTAGCAAGGAAGGACTTTCACTGTGCACGTTAGGAAGACTCGGATCAACCTCCACAAGTCTACCATCTTTGTCTGGAAATCCGCAGTCTTCTTCAGCAGTCTCCTCAATCCTTAACAATTGCCATGACAGTCCTAGACAGGATAGTGGCAGCATAGGACGCACTGCCATTAGCTCAGACACCTCTGGTTTTGTCAATTATACATGCTCAGGCATGGCACGATGGCAAGATGTGGTGCGATGGACCCCCATCACAATGCATGACAGTAGTCTTGCACACACCCAAACACGTCCCTCAATCGACGAAGATTCTGCTAGTATGTCTAGTGCTGAAATCAGTTAGTCACCTTCTGGCAGTTGGGCATGTCAGAATGCAGTCAGACAATGCCACAGAGGTGGCATAGGTCAACCACCAAGGTGGAACCTGCAGTCGCCAAGCGATGCAAGCGTTCGCTACATCCGTCACTAGGTGGAATCACTGAACACTGTACGGTTAACTGTTCTCATACCAGGTGTAGACATTTGGGAAGCGGAGTTCTTGGCACGCCAATAGATGGACTCAGGGAAACTGTCCCTTCATCCAGAGGGCCTCAGTCAAGGCAGCCAGCACCAGGAAACCACAAGTATGGCCTTGACGGAGTCACGCCTCAATGCCAAGGTCCAACTGTCCTGGCCAGGTCCCAGAGCCCACAGTCAAGAGGACAGATGCACTAGTCCAAGACTGGACCCATCTCAGTCTCCTCTATATTCGTTCCCCACTACCAGGGTAGTGCGGATTATCAAGCAAGAATGTCGCCGGATCATCTCTGTAGCCTCACACTGGCACAGATGCGTTTAGTACACAGAGTTCGTGCAACTCATAGTAGCAGTGCAAGGACGACTAACAGACAGGCCAGACCGGCTCTCTCTGGGCCAGTTATCCCTCAGAGTTTCTCAATTCTGTAATGAATAGTGTAGCACTTGAAACCTGGAACTTAACCCAAGGGGTTCTTCCCAGAATATTGTAGCAACCATAGTCATAGCGCGAAAACCAGACTTATCTACGAGATACCATCACACAGGGGTAATCGTTTTGTTTTCTGCCTTGTGTAGCCTCAAAGGGTCGTTTCCCTTGGCCCTATTTCATACCAAGATCTCTCTATTTCTTACACACAGACTTAGAATCAGGTCTGTCCTTAGGGTCTCTCGCACAGCAAGTTTCAGACCGTTTCACATTTTTCCAATAGAAAAAAAAAAAACAACTCTGGCCACCAGACTTCTAGGAAATCTTTCTTGCACAGGGTCTGCCAAGTTTCCAGACGACAGGACTACACCCGGAGAACCTGAAATTCGTCCTCACGGACCTGCAATAACCACCTGTCGAAACTCTATAGAATATTACTCGTACCATGCTCATCCAACCAGTGGTATGTTTCGGGGGCAATTACCTTTCTTTGCAAAGGTATCGGTACTTACAGCGCTCTCAAGTAAACCATCTTTTCTAGTCTCCCACCATGACAAGATTGCCCTAGGGCTAATTCCATCCTTATTCTAAAGGCAGTACATTCCTTCCACCTATAGTAAGAGATCTCGCTATCATGGCTGCACCCGCCTCCAGTCCAGCAGGTCATGAAGGCCCTACAGATACAAGATCTGGTTAAGGCCCCCTACGCATCTAGGTAGCCAGGACAGTATCCGTTGTAAAGATCAGATTATCTTTATTCCTTCTTCCAGAGGATAAAAATAAAAACACGTCCGCCTCTAAGGCTACTCTAATCAAATGGATTTGTCTAACCATCAAAGACGCTTCTACCATCGAAAACTCACCCATTCCATCCATTATAGCAGTGGCACAGCACATTCTAATACGGCCGTAGGGGCCTCCTCGGCCGTTCGGCAACAGGTGTCAGCGCAGCGGATGTGTAAGGCAGCCAAACGGTCAGCCCACACACAGACTCAAGCCACTACAGTATGTACACTCAGTCCTCGGCAAACGCAGGTCTGGGTAGAAGTGCCCTCCAGGCGCCAGCAGTACGCCTGTCGGTGCATAGGTCTTCACTGACCATGCTAAGTGTTACTAGTTCCATGGCCGTTTCCCACCCAGGGACTGCTTTAGGATGTCCCATGGTCCTGTGTCCCCCAATGAGGCGAAGGAGAAAAGGAGATTTTTGTGTACTCACCGTAAAATCCTTTCCTCTTAGCTTCTAATTGGGGGACACAGCACCCACCCTATTGCCCGTGGGGGCCTTTACTACAGTTCTCACATAGCTTATCAGCTGTTACATGGTTAACAGGTTTACGCATGTTTGCATATTATCACCCTGTTGACTGTTGTCTGTTCAAACTTGTGCCTGTTTGGTTACAGGCCTTGTAGTAATGTGGGCATGTTTCTTGACCGGCCTTGTTATACACTGTTGCTCTGTTAACTCTTCACTGGTTAGGGTGCTTTCACATAACGATTTTCGGATTTCCGATGCTGTCCGATCAAAATCGGACAGCATCGGATCCGAATTTGGCCCCCATGCAGCTCTATGGGCATCGGACCGAATCGGATGTGCACTAAATGCCATCCGATTTGGTCCGATCCGATTCTGTCCGATTTTATTATCGGTGCAAAAATCGGAGCTTGCTCCGATTTTTGCACCGAAAATAAAATCTGACAGAATCGGATCGGACCAAATCGGATGGCATTTAGTGCACATCCGATTAGGTCCGATCCCTATAACATGGGGCCCTATGGAGAAGGGTCCGAGGAAACATCTGATGTCTCCTCGGACCCTGTTTTACTGTACTGAGCATGCTCAGTACAGTAAAACTGCTCCTAACTAGGAGCACAAGTGTTAAAAAAAAAAAAAAAAAAGTTATTCTCACCTCCCCCCGAGCCCCCGCCGTCTTCCGCCATCTTCTTGAAGGCTCCCGGTGGCTTCCGCAGGCTGCCTGTGTCAGCAGAGGGCTTCCTCTGCCTTATAGGACCTGCGGTGATGTCACAGTCATGTGACCGGGTTACCATGGTGAACCCGCGGTCACGTGACTGTGACATCACCGCAGGTCCTGAACAGCAGAGGAAGCGCTCTGCTGACAGCGGCAGCCTGCGGGAGCCACCGGGAGCCTTCAAGAAGATGGCGGAAGACGGCAGGGGCTCGGGGGGAGGTGAGCATAAGGTTTTTTTTTTCTTTTTTCACTCCGATTTTATGCCGGAATCGGGTGCCTATTTGGCACCCGATTCCAGGCATCAGAAGGGAGCCGATGCTGTCCGAATTATATCGGACAGCATCGGCTCCCTCAAAATCGGTATGTGAAAGTAGCCTTACACAGGTTCCTGTTTAGTTGCAGGCCTTGTACCATTATTACTCGTTAACTCTTAACTGCTTACACACGTGCCTGTTTGGTTACAGGCCTTGTTACACTGTTATTACTTTGTTAGCTATATCTGTGTACACAGGTTACCTGCGTGGTTACAGGCCCTGTTTTACTGTTGTTATCTCTCCTATTGCTTTAGCACAAAACTGGTGAGGCAATGCCTGCTCCAGGGGTGTATACTGCAGAGGATGAGCCACTTAACTCTTTTACAGATTCTGCCTAGTGTTGCCTCCTGTGTCCCCCAATTAGAGGCTAAGAGAAAAGGATTTTACGGTGAGTACACAAAAATCTCATTTTTCCTCAATTCCTCTTCATGAAATCAACCAATGAACGTAGTTGGTTTCCTGAAGAAGAAGTAGGAAGAAGTGAGGAAAACACTTTGAAATGCGTCAAATAAAAAAATGACTGCATTCATATACCTTTAATCCGTCTTTAATCATACAGCAGCACAATCTTTTATCTAATTTATATACCCAGTTTCCTGTGTTCCTGAATGAGGCTTGACATGTAGGTTTCTGCAGCAGCTGTTTATACAATTACAACTGGTTGTGATTCACACAACCCTACTAGGTGAGAGAACCAGTAATTGTGTTTGCTTGTCACCAGGATAAGACCCTATTTTGCACTTCATTTTATCCACAGTTTCTCTATGACCTACTTTAAAGTGTACCTGTTGTTTATTTGCTTTGTTTTTCTCGTTTTTTTATTCTTTCACATAATGGGGTTATAAAGGACAATATTCTTTATTGTAGGCCTAAGAACTAAAAGGCAGGTAGTTGCTAACTAACCTCCCTGTTCTCTACCCAGTATAGAATTGTGCCAGCACAGTGCAGCCACTGACTGCTCCTTCCAGCGATTCTACAGCTTTTGCTGGCATCCTGTGTACAGAGCAGCAACTTCTCTGTCACTCTGCTCTGATGACTGGGTTTGACTGTCGGTGTAATATTGATTGACCGCAGGCACCCTGCGGCATAACTGTGGGAAGCCAGCTACCCTCTGCGCCATATACACAGCAGACTAGGAGAAGACGAGCTACTCTGACATGAAGTAGCTGAATCCCTGACAAGTTCAGCCGGTGACTGCTCTGAGCAAGTGCCAAAGAACAGGCAGGTAGCTCCTAGCTAGTTAGCAACTAACTGCCTGTTTTGTTGTTTTTTGGCTCATTGTAAACAAAAAAAAAGAAAGAAAAAAGAAAATTGTTCTGGATAACCCCTAAACTAAATAAGGCCCCTTTCACATCAGCATTTTTTCTCATTCGCAGCAGATTTACTGCATCTGCCGCGTAACAGCCAACTTGCGGCAGTCCTTTCATTCTATGGACTTGCGTCAAGTCAAAAAAACGCAGCTAACCGCACCTGACGCAAGTCCCATAGAGAATGAATGGGGGCTTGCCACAGGCTTGCTGCAAGTCGGCTGTTGCGTGGCAGATGCAGTAAATCTGCCAGGTTTGCCACAAATCAGTAAAAACGCTGATGTGAAAGGGGTCTAAGAAAGTCATAGCCAAACATTAGGAGCACAACCTTCAAAAAAACATAACAAATATAGTAAAAGTATGATAATGCATTTAATACATGTTAGTAGAGTGGGTTCCCATACAATATATATCACCACCAGAAAATCTTTCACAATTAGGTTAAGTGCAGCAGTCAGAGTGTTAAAGCAAAGTACCATATCCTTTATGAATCAGACTGTGTAACCAGTATTAGGGAAGATTGATGTACCAAAAAATTAGTACGAGTGGGTATAACAATCAACATCCAATAAAGGCACTGATGGATATCCTTATGCCAATATAAACATTTTCAATACACATGTAGAAAATATACCAGATATTGTCAGGATGGACATATGTAGTGCAATATAGGCACCAATAAGAGAATATACCCAATACAAAATCAAATAACCCAAAAAGGATGTATATATAGATTTTGAAGCATATATAGTAACATATGATGCTGGTATGGTATATAGCATATAGTGGCAGATATATTCCAAAAGACCTTATAGTGAGCAGTTGGTACTAATCCCTATGTGGAGCACAGTATATATAAGAGATCAGTGACGTAGCCGGAAGCTCATGGGCCCTGATGCCAAAGTTCCAACGGGGCCCCAAATTATTGCAAATCTTTACTAGAAAGTGTTTTCTAAACGCCAAAAAAACTTTTGGGGCTCCCTAGACTCCAGGGCCCAGGTGCGATTGCAACCCCTGCACCTATTGTAGTTACTCCCCTGAAGAGATAGAAGTAGAGGAGAGAAATAGTTTCTAGTAAAGTCTAACTCATGGTATTTTGCTAAAGCAAGACCTTGAAAGGAACCAAGTAACCAATAGGTGGTATCCTATTTATTCCTGTCCCAATAGTACACCATTATATCTAATAAGAGCATGTATGTAGACATGCTGTATATCCTCACCATATACTCACTGGCAGAATAAGAGAGACCAGCACTGACCCCACGCATTACACTGCTCAAGACAGCTGTAAAATGTAATAACACCCACTTGGACTTAACAAAAGTTAGAGATTATCCAGGAATATTTTTTTTCCTATGGGCCTAAGAACTATCAGGCAGGTATTTGCTAGCTATCTGCCTGTTATACTCAGTGTGGTCACTGACTGCTCCTGCCGGCAATTCTGCTGCTTCACATCGACAGAGCAGCTCTTCCTCTTACAGGCTAATCTGTCGATGGGAGTGATTTGCTGATGTTATAGTGATTGACAGCCAGATCCCTGCAGTTAGTAAGCAGCAAGACAGCTTTCTATTAACCCAGCGTCGGCAGTCTTGCCTGATCAGCAGAAGAGAAGCATCTTGTCTGACGTCATTTCATCCATAAAAATTGCAGGATTAAAGCAGAGCAGTCATTGATAGCTTTGTGTTGGCAGACACCGGGCAGAACAGGCAGGTAGTTAACATAGTAAAACAAAAGAAAAATGGTACGTGATAACCCCCTTTTCTCCTTGGGGGACACAGACCGTGGGTGTTATGCTGCTGTCCACTAGGAGGCGACACTAGGCAGAATCTGAAAAAGATTAACAGTGACTCCTCCTCTGCAGCATTACACCCCTGGAAGAGGAAGTGCTTCTCCAGTTTTTGCTTAGTGTCTTGTAGGAGGCACACACAAATTTTATTGCTCCTAAAATTTTTCACTTTTTGATGTTTTACTTCAAGAAGAAGAAAAGTGGGTCTCTAACGAGACTCCCGGCATGGTCCCTCCTCGGCCACCCACTGTTGGGGCGCCTGGTTGAGGTAGACTTTTTCCCCTAACATGCCGCTCCTTCCTCGGCCCCCCAATGTTGGGGGCGCTGGGTTGAAGTTGAGACAACGGTCCTCCCTCCCCATTTCACCACTGTTGGGGTCACTGGGTTGAGGTCGAGGTGACAGACAAGGCCTCTGACGGTGGAGCAGCATCCCTCCCTAAATACCCCTTTGGGGTTCATTTAGGTTGAGACACCACAGGTAGAGCCAGCAGGTGCAGCACTCAGAGCACCCCAGGAGTCCTCAGCCCTGCTGAGCCACTCCATGGACTTCAGCGGCAGCGTTTTCGCCGCAGTACACCCAGGACTCACAGCCTCGCTGTGTACTCCTGAGGGTGCCAAGGGACCAGCAGCGGGGCAGCCAGCATCCCTCCCTAATCACCCCTGTGGGACCATTAGGTTGAGGCACCACAGGTCACAGGCTGCAGGTCGACTGCAGTGTAATCCAGAAGCCTCAGCCACGCTGAGTGCTTCTGATGGGCTGCACATCCCAGGGCTGCATATCCCAGGAGCCCCAGCCCTGCTGTGTGCTCCTGGTGGGGCCGGAGGACATCATGTCCGGCAGTACAGGCACCTATTACACGGAGCACAGACTCCCTATGTCCCTGCAGGCCAGCACCATGCCCCTGGAAGCCGGCACCTGCATATATGGCCATATCCCAGGAGACCCTGACTTAGGGTTCTCCGGCGGGAGCCGCCACCACAATGGCGCCATAATGCCCGGGGGTCCAGCAGCTGCCTCTGAATGCCGGCAGCTGTATGTCAAGCCGAGCTCCAGGAGACCCAGTACCTGGGTTCTCCTGTGAGGGACAGCGCCGCACTATACCTGGGGACCGCGGGGATCCGGGTCAGTTCCGGTCCCTCCGCGGGTCTCCGCGCCGGCCGAGCACCATCTGCGGCATGGGTACATTACTAGAGGCCGCGGCTTCGGCCTAGAGAACGAGGCCGCAGCCTCTTTCCCCGCCCCCGGCCCGCCCCCGGATGACGCGATCAGCATCATGGAGGGGGCGGAACGGAGCGTGCAGGCCACTGGGGAGCAGAGTTTAATTTCCCTGCACGCTCCGCCCCCTCCTGGTTTCTTCTACAGACCTCTCCTGCAGCCATGCTGGGGACATCTGCTGTATCATGGCAAAGCCATGTAATAAAGCTATGTTGGGGCATCAAGTAATCCCTGCATCTAGTAATGAATGCACTGATCCCTGCACTTCACATACAAGTGCAGGGTACTCTGTACAGCCCCTCACGATGCTCGGAACCCCACTATTATGGCCCGTATGCACTGGGAGTCCCACAGGACCTGTTCCCGGCTGCAGCATGCAGGCACACAGGGGAATGGGGCTGTACAGTAGCCTGCCCGGGGGGTACCGGTCTGCGGTGTCCGCAGTGCCCTCATCAATGTCATGGGACCTGACATGCTTCATCCCCGACTCCCACTGTAGGGTGGCACGGTTGAGGTCGAGACTCCATGTCATATGCCGCCCCCCTTCACCAGATTTCCCTGGGAATACTGGGTTGAGGAGTCCTCCCCGAATCCTCCAGCCATGCTGTCCAGCAGTACTGGCGGCGCAGGATCTCGCACTGCACACACTCTGCAATGAAGCCAAGCAGGGCTCCCTCCCTGCTGCGGCTCGGCATGCTTTTTCCCCTGCAGCACAAAGCATTGTAGCCTGGAGGATAGTGATCTGGACCTTGCACTGCGGGTTGCCAAGTTCAAATCCTCTACACCTGTGTGTCTATATATTATATATATATATAGATACATATATATGTATTTCTGGATGTATGTAAAGTGCTATGGAATTAATAGCGCTATATAAATAGATAAATATTATTATAAGTATTATCAGAGGCTCGGCATACTTCCTCCCGACTGTGGCTCCACACAGGACATAGGACGTGACGTGGACAATAATATCACAGTAAAGGCGTTACAGGCAGCAGCCCAGTCCTGCCCTCAGAAGGCCATTTTGACCACGACTCAGACCTCGATACGTCCTTAGTCCTAGAGCCGCCAGGCTGACGCTCTATTGGAAGTTCTAAGATATTCTGTAGCCTCAGTCTCTCACAGGCCTCCCATATCCCAGGGACGTCTGTCCAGAAGACAACTGGTCACATTGTTTTCAGATGCCATGGTAGACCAAAGCATTTCCCTCCCTCAGTGCACAGCCAGGCGGTCCTTCAAGCGCCGTCAGCAAACTGCATTCCAACCGGAATTCATTCGGCCAGTTCACATCTAGACTGACACGGACACAATTCGCTTCAGTCAGGGCAGCGACAGCCATCACAGCATTAGCAGGTCAACCAATATTGAAGGCCTCGTCCGCCGCCCTACTCTGACGACCCAAACAACTCGAGTCGCACCTCAGCTGACTACCTAATGTGCGCAGCCCTGCATGCTGCCAGTTGCTCAGCAATAGCAGCTCACAATGCCATTCCCTTAGACGTGCCCTCTGGATACAGGAAGGGAAGAATGGACGTGGTCTCCAAGAAGCCCCTCACAGTTTTTTCCATTCCTCAGAGGACACCTGTTCAAAGAACAGTTGCACAAGTTAACTTCAGATGCTACGAGACGCAAGGGCACTCCCTCCCTCAGTGCAAACCAGGACGACCGTTCCTTTCAGAATTTATTAAGGTCGGTCAAGACTTAGACCGACACTGACGAATACTCGGTCGCCACGCAGGTACCTGTCCCAGGATACCCAGAAGGGTAGCTCATCCTGACAGAGTCAGTCTCACCAATCCGAGACCAAATCGTCTCCACTGCCTAAAGACTCAAGTACTTTTCCACGCTGTAAAGCCTCTCCTCATTTCAGGAGTCGCTGTAACTGTATCACGCAAAGAGCGTTTTCCAACCTATCTGTGGTCCAATCAGGAAGGTACAGTGCGATCCGTACTGGACCTAAAACAACTAAACTAACATGTCCGGATAATTTATCCCACATGGTATCTCCACTCCAAGTTGCTTCCAAAGAACAATAAATATTCCTTGCGCCCATAGATATACAGGACACCTACCCGTATATTCTTATGCAGATACTGACAGAAAGTTCCATCAGATTTGTATTCAAACAGGAATGCTATTAATTAGTGGCACTCCCGTTTCGACTTAACTACAGCTCCTTCAGTGCTCACAAAGGTCAGGGCAGACGTCATGACTACCCCTCACTCCAGGGGTGTCATCATCCTTCCGTCCTTGGACGTTCTGCCTATCCAAAACTCTGGTCCTCGCGGACTGCGAACATAGTGTCTCAATGCTGTAGACACTATAACAACCTCCACAATTATACTCCGGTTCCAACAGTTTAATATTTCACAGCTGCATCATAGACCGACTTCACACTCTCTATTCTCAATTCAAGGAACAAGAACCTCAATCACTCGACAGGAGTTTTTTTTCACCTGTCCTCTGAAAGTAGGCGGTCTCCCCCCACCCCCCCCGGTGGCTCTGACCACTCTTTTTATCATACGGGGAAGGTTTTTTCGTTCCACCCACGCTGAACAGTTTAACCACTATCACGAGCCTGACGCGATGGGGTGCAGCGTCCCCCATCACAGTACACAAGGCGAGTGATCCCGCCCGGAGTCAAAAATGCCCATGAATATACGGAAGATTCCGGAAATAGTCCTAGCACTGAAGTCCTTTAGCCAATGCCACGGTTGTGACATATGTCAGTCGCTAGGGCAGAACCCAGAAGTCTCCAGGCAACGGATGAAGTTCATCATGTACTTCACCGGGCGGAATCCACAAACTCGGCACTATAAGCCGGTCACATGCTGGCTGTAGATGACCGGGAAGTGGTTTTCTTCGCCCGCAAGGGGACTACCTCAAGGGAGTGTTTCCCACACCCTCACGTTGTCCCATGAATCTACCGATGCTAGGAAACCCCGGATGAGGAACTCGTGATTCCAGCCTTCAGGACCAGGTCTTATGACCCACAGTCATTGGGACCACACACACACCAGTCCAGGGATGGATCCGTTTCCGTCTCTCACTCATAGCAGCCGTATCATGGCGCTTGCCGGACTGTCCAACCAGACAGTCCAGACTCACTCTCTCAAGACAGGTTATACCGTCAGAATTCATCAACTCTGTATTGACGGCATGTCTGTTGAGACCTGGGTCTTAACCAAGCTGGGTTTTATTGGGATATTGTGGCGAACATATGAGAGCGAGGAAACCAGCCTCCTCAAACATTTACCTCGCACATTTGTTTTTGGTTGATTGGTGCACCTCTAGAGGCCATTCACTTTGGCCCCTATCCCTGCCAAGAATTCTCAGTTTCCTCAATTCGGGCCTGGACTCAGGCCTGTCTTTGGGTTCTTTCAAGGGGCAGTTTTCAGCCCTTTCCACCTTCTTCCACAAGCGTTTTTGCTCCCAGACCTCAAGGAAATCCTTCCTTCGAGGGGTCTGCCATTTGATTTCCCCATTCAACAGGCCGCTACACCTGTGGGACCTAAACCTTCTCCTCACGGCTGTACAAGAACCATCCTTTAAGCCTCTATGGATCACTCCCTGAGCATTCTCATACTAACAGTGGTGGTTTTTTGGTGGCAATTACTTTTTCCTGCAGAGTATCGGAACTTACAGCACTCTCAGGTAAATCTCCTTGTCTGGGCTTCCACCAAGACAATGTTGCCCTTCGCCGGTCCCATCCTTTCTTCCACTGGCGAGGTTATTCTTTCGCCTAAATGAAGACCTCTCTCTGCAAGCTCTGTGCCTGGTTCCAGGCCATTGGGTCGTGAAGGCTTTACATTGTAGGACCTCGTCAGGGCCCTACGCATCTATGTATCCAGGACAGCACCTTTTTAGGAAGTTGGATTCTCTCTTCCTTCTTCCAGAGGTCCGATATAAAGACATGTCAGTCTCTAAGGCTAAGTGCCTGAGGAAAAGTCTTTGTGACTTGAAACGTTGCATGTTTTTTGTGCCTGTCCAAATAAAGAAAGTTCTTTTCACATTGAGAACTTGGAGTGCTGCAAGTCTTTCTCCAGACCTGGATAAGGCTACTATAGCTAGATGGATTCCACCAACCATCCAGGACGCTTATACCTTCAAAAAGCCGCCCCTTCCTGCTGGTGTCGGGGCACATTCTACTACGGCCGTGGGGGCCTCCTAGGCCGTCCGGCCCCAGGCGTCAGCACATTGGTGTCATAGGCAACCAGGTGGCTCAGCCTACACACATCTACAAGTTACTGCAGTGCTCACAATCAGGCCTTGGCAGACGCAGGTCTGGGTAGATGTGTCTTCCAGGAGGCAGCAGCCCTCCTGTAGGTACATAGTTTTTCGCTGACCATGTTCGGCATTACTAGTTCCATCGTTTTTCCCACCCAGGGACTGCTTTGGGACGTCCCACGGTCTGTGTCCCCCAATGAGGCGAAGGAGAAAAGGAGATTTTTGTGTACTCACCGTAAAATACTTTTCTCTTAGCCTCTAATTGGGGGACACAGCACCCACCCTATTGCCCTTGTGGGCCTTTTTCTACAGTTCTCATATAGCTTCTCAGCTGTTACATGGTTAACATGTTTACTCATGTTTGCCTATTATCACTCTGTTAACTGTCTAAACTTGTGCCTGTTTAGTTCCAGGCCTTGTAGTTCTGTGAGCCTGTTTAGTTACAGGCCTTGTTATATGATTATTACTTCGTTATCTCTTCACTGTTTTCCACATGCACCTGCTTAGTTACAGGCCTTGTGGTACTAGTGTTACTCTGCTAACCCTTAACTGTTTACACACGTGCCTGTTTGGATTCAGGCCTTGTTACACTGTTATTACTTTGTTAACTATATTTGTTTACACAGGTTGCCTGCGTAGACTTCCTGTGTCACTGTTATTATCTGTTAACTCTCCTACTGCTTTAGCACAAAACTGGAGAAGCACTTCCTCTTCCAGGGGTGTAATGCTGCAGAGGAGGAGTCACTGTTAATCTTTTTCAGATTCTGCCTAGTGTCGCCTCCTAGTGGACAGCAGCATAACACCCACGGTCTGTGTCCCCCAATTAGAGGCTAAGAGAAAAGGATTTTACGGTGAGTACACAAAAATCTCCTTTTTACCCATTAGGTGACAACTGATTTCACTAAAATATACACTAAACTAAAGCTCAAAGTGCAAAAAAATGCCCGATCCATAAGGGGTTAAGGAACAGAAAAAAATCTACAATGTGATACTGCATTCATGATTAATTAACCCTTTGTGCAACAGCCTTTTATTCACAGCTTTGGTTATTCCCTAATAATTTTTTAAAATTTAATTTCCCCCATCAGTGAGGGAACCCCAGAAGAAGCTGACCCTGCGCTGTCTCCTGTATGCTGGAGTGTTAGTGGACGATATCTGGCCGCAGCTCTGGAAAAAACAATCAACATCTGGCAACTCAATGGTATCTGCCTTTAAATACTATGGTAGCCTATAAGTAGTATATTAAGACTTGTGTATTATTGCATACTTTCATGTAACATTTATGCAGCTAATCCTCTAGCGACATATTGCCGTTCTCTTGATAATTCTCGTGTTTGCTTGTTCCATGATCTACAAATGTTTTCAGGTAAAGTATCTTTTTTTTTTTTTTTTTTTTATTGTGCATAAAATAGGGGGAAAAGGCCTTGTGGATGCTCAACCCCATTGGATCTCCTCAATCGCGTGGCCTGAGCATTGTCCAGGAGGGGCATGGCCAGGAGACCTGCCAGAATCTTTGTTGGTTGGTCGAATGGACGGGTCCTTGGGTCTCATTGAGGTGACGGATGCGAACAATATGCTGCGTTTGGAATTGGAGCATTGTTATAGAAAAGGTTTGTGTCCTGTTCGGTATTCTTAATGTATTGTAAACTATAGATGTAACAGTTTCATTGGTGGATCTCATTAATTGTGACCGACTCTATCAGCTGTTAAAAGGAGTTGTCCAGGCTGATCTAAAAAGCCTGTAGCTACTTCAGGACTGTAGACTGTCAAATCATGACAGTGTGCAATATCCCATGACTGCTGTGATAATGCTTAGGGAAAAAAGGTGTGCTGTAGTCCGCGCTGCCAGGATCACTCACTCCAATAAATACGAGTAGAAAATCTTCCTCAAAACCTCCTTTATTCTCCTACGCGTTTCAGTGCCCTCCTGGCACCTTCATCTACTCATATTTATTGGAGTGAGTGATCCTGGAACACCTTTTTTCCCTAAGCATTGTTACAACCTACACGTGAGTGTGGCCGGTGGGAGTCCAGCAGCAGCCATCAGGACATTACCAATAAGCCTTCAAACCAGTTGTGGGTCTCACAACTGGACCAGGTGAGCAGATTTAATTACTCACCATTACACCCATCAGTGTCTAGTGATAAGGGCACTATTGCGCCTCTTGTCGTCCCCCCCCTTTTCTCTTATGACTGCTGTGATATCTGATGACGGCTATGTGACTGTATGTATGGGATTTGCATAACTAGATTCATTTTGTTTCTCTTTTTTTTTTTTTTTCTTTTTTTTCAATCAGATATTTTTTATTAAACAAAAGATGACAACATCAAGTTACATTCAATAAACCAGTTCTTTACATTTTTACATAGTACAAAGAAATAACCCCCCCCCCACCCCCTGTAGACAGCAAGCACATCATTCCATAACTGTTAGTGTCCAAATAGTTTGAAAAAGAACAACACCATCCACAATTGTATAGCTGAAATTGAGGCCCCGCATTTGGACCATAGAATCGATTGTGTAAGTAGTAACATCTCTCTTTACTACGTTTTAATTCACTCTGTCATGATGCCCAAAAATCTATCAAACACCTTCACTGCTTTCCTCTTATGGTATATACTTTCTTCTAACCTCACTGTATAATCCACCTGCTGAAGGTATTCTTTTCTGGAGGGAGGCTCAGCCCTGATCAAGCACCAGGCAATCAACTTCCTGGCCATATACAGTAGCCGTGCAACCACCAACTTCTGTAAATATCTAGTCTAAGTTCCTCAACATACCCCAACACACACACCAACGGAGTCCTGAGCACAATGCGTTCATACCTTCCTTTAATCAGACAAAGCACTACAATCCAAAAGGATTGCAATCTCGGGCATTCCCATAACATGTGGAAAGTACCAGCTCCTTCATTCATACATATTGGGCACTCTGAGGAGGGTCTCACTCCCACTCTATACAGGAACTCGGGGGATCTGTAAGCCCTGTGAATGGTATACAGTTGTGACAGCCGTCCCGGCTCGCTCAAAGACAATTTCGGAATATATTCCAGTATACAGTAGATTCCCAGACTTCATCATCCATCACATCTAATTCTTCCTCCCACTTATCCTTTGCCCTAACTGGGTGTTTAAGTAAAAGTGTGTAAAGGTCTTTATATACAGTAGAAATAACTCCTCTCGTGCTCCCTTCCATACAAACATATTCTAATACAATGAATCTTTGTATCGTCAGACCACATACCCTTTTCTGCTGTCTATATGCATGTAAAATCCTGATGTAATGGAACCTATCTTTTCCTGACAACTGAAATTCCTCCTGTAGGGACACAAACATCTTCAGCTCTTGATTTGCCATCAACTGTGAGACATAACAAAACCCACTTTGAGCCCATACCCTTTGCTTCCCTAATTTACTAAATTCACTCAACTTTAGCGTTCAACCAAATTGGAGTATATTGTCAGCCCTGTGACCTCCTAATCCTTATGTTTGCCCATATCTTATGCAATAGGTATAATGTAAAGAACTTTCTGCCTAAACCTCCAAATGTGCCGTCCTCCAGTCCCTGTACTAACAGAATTTCATTCTGTTTCTCTGTCCAACTCGCTTTACACAGGAGAATTGAGAACAGTCGGCATGTTTGCTGAATTATACCGGATTTTTCGGGTTATAAAATGCACTTTTTTCCCCTTAATTTGGGGGAATGTGGAGGGTGCATTTTATTATATCGAAACCTACATGGGAGGTGGGGGGGGTCACTTTGGAGCGTGTCCGGGGTCTGGCTGCAGAGGCAGCGGGAGTTCATGTGCCCCGCTCGTTAGCCTCATGTAATATGCACTGCATCCCACTGTCCACCACCTCTGTGCTGAAGTCGCACCGAGATGTGGAAAGGAGAGCGGCGCATATTACCTGCGCCTACACTCCCTCCCCCCCCACCCCATTCCGGATGTGCTCCCTCGTCACTTTATATGTACCCCTGCTGGTGCACACTTGGTAAAATAACAGCTGGGGTGCAAGTGATGAAATCTATGTGCTGTGCCAATTATGTGATCAGATACGGATTACGGACACTCACAGGAAGAGATAGAGATGCTGGGACTGACGGAGCCAGAGATGGAAGATGAGTTAAGAGTGGTATTTTACTATATGCGTGCCAGCAGGGGGGGGGCATATAAAGTGAGGAGGGGGGGGCGTATACGGGATGGGAGGCATATGTGTGCCAGAACATGGGGACATGTGTGTGCCAGCACAGGGGTGGGGCATATGTTGTTGCCAGCACAAGGGGGCCACATCCAGGTTGGGGGTCTGTGTACCAGGATGGGGGTTATACATGCTCCAGGATGACTGACATATATATTATTTGTAAGACAGACACTGGCATTATAAGATGGGCCTTTTTTAACATAAAAAATTATTTTTCTCTCTTTTACTTCACCAAATTTGGGGGTGCATCTTATAATCAGGTGCGTCTTATAAAGCGAAAAATACAGTAACTATTTTCAGTACTCCTTTAACTTAAGTTTGACATCGCTGGAAAATCCCAATTCAGATAGGCAGAATTTTAATATCACGGTCATTTCCACGACAGTCTCTTATAAAAATATACATATTGATCCAAGACAAATGTAAATTAATGGGTGGAAGGAATGTAGGCCAGACCTATTTTTACGAAACTCTGTATATGTAATTATATTCTTTCTGGATTGTTTTATTTTTTCCCATTGGTTTCAACAAAACTATAAATGGTTATCAGTGTATAGTTGCTGAAACTTTACTGACAAAAACAAGTACTGTGATCAATTCTTTCCCACAGTTCCATAGACAATGAATAGAGATTGAGCAGTCATCTATTCAAGACAAGGCTATGCGAGCACAATTGTCAGGATCTGAGGAGATAATAGCTGTCAGCCCAGTGGTGATCAATACATTATCTATCCAATGAAAAGGGAATAACATTAAAGGGGAACTCCAGGGAGCAAAAACATTTTAGTACAGTCCATGCCCTCCTACTGCAGTTCTAGGATGTCTAGATCACTTATAATTCAATAAAATCATACCTGCTCTTTTGCGCTTCCCCCTCCCTTGTGGGTCATAGAATTTCAGTCTGACAGTCTCATGCTGCTGGTGAGAACAGGAGATTTTCAGGGCCGAGGATGCTGGGAGCTGCAGGATCATCCTACATTCCAGCCTCCTCACATTTCTGTATGGGGAGGGGGGCGTGTCTGCTGGCCTCATGCTCACACTACAATACTGTCTCTGATATACTATCCTATGTAATGTGACAGGGGTGTTCTGGCTTCAAATAGCAATCATGTCACCAAGCAGATAGAAATACATGCTGTAATCCTCTACTGTACGATGATATGAAGGTGCATAATGTGTACTGACATAGATGAGGCTGGGAGAACAGGCAAAGCACTGCATTAATCAGCTCTGCCATGGTCTCCCCTCCCCTACAGCTACTTGGTAGATTCCCACTAAGGATCTGCACTGTCTCCTCAGTGTCACGGCAAGGCATCCAGAGTCTGCTGTATCTGTTACTTATACTATAACAGGTATGCACACAAGTGATAGTACACACCTGTATTATCAAGTAATATCTATTAAAGGTAAAAAAAAAAAATAATACTATTTTAATGTTCCCAAGTATAGATTGTCTTACATTATGATATCAATCTAAATCTGGGAATATATATACAGTATTATGGTTTAATTCTGTTTATCAATCCATGTAAAGGTACTTTCTGTTCGTGTTATGGTCTTGTACCCAGGCAGTTTTAGTCTGTGACACCTCAGGTCCATGTGTAAAGAATTGCAATATGCACTACAAATATGCTTGTTCACAAGCTTCAGCTTGTGGCAATTTATCCATGCAGTTCTGCAAGAAAATTCTGTCACATTACATAGCATGGTATATCGGGCTGGATTGTAGTGTGACCATGGGCCGGCGGCCATGCTCCTGCCACACCCCCTCTTCATACAGAAGTGTGAGGGGGCTGGAATTTAGGATGAGCCTGCAGCTCCCTGCATCCATGCCCTCAACACACCACCTCCCCATGCAGAAGTGTGCGGGGGCTGGAATGTAAGATGATCCTGCAGCTCCCAGCATCCATGCCCCTGACACACCTCCAGCTTTCACCAGCAGCATAAGGCTGCCGACTGAAAATCTATGTCCCACGAGGGAGGGGGATAAGCAAAAGAGCAGGTATGATTTTATGGATTTAGAGCAATCTATAGATCCTAGAACTGCAGTGTATGGCTCTGTTTCATCATGTAGGAGGGCAGGGACTGCACTAAAAAGTTTTCTCTCACTGGAGCTCCCCTTTAAATATGCCTAAATGCAGACCAGAGAACAGCTGCAAAACCAGATGGCATATTCAAAGTAAATTCTGCCTTATTTTTCAACATCATTTTAAGGTTGAGATCAAAGTAAGATTTGAATAAAACCCCTAATGTCATTGTTTTTGTACCAAGTTATTCAACCCGTTTCCGTTCTTTCCTCCCTTTCTTCTGAGAGCCATATACCGT
Source organism: Allobates femoralis (assembly GCA_033576535.1). NCBI lineage: Eukaryota > Metazoa > Chordata > Amphibia > Anura > Aromobatidae > Allobates > Allobates femoralis. The sequence continues at coordinate 224,123,213 of JARQOC010000004.1, read as the reverse complement.
ATATGGTTTTCTGTTATGGAAAAACAATTTCTTTTTTATTGCAAAACAATTTATAGTTTTGTTTGACACCATTCATTGTACCATACAATTTACTGTAAGATGAAGAAAAAAATTCCAAGTGTGGTGAAATGGCAAACTAAACACTCCACCCCAATTCCACAAATGTCTTTTGGGTTTTGTTTTTACAAAATTGATTGTGTAATAAGTGACATGACCGCATACGGTAATTCTCCAGGTCAGAACATTTACGGCAATACCAAAGCCAGAAGCCAATAATGGTTTATCACCATTTCCTGAGACCCGGATCATTTCTATTTTTTCTGTTAGAGATGTGTGAGGGTTTGTGTTTCTGCATTGCAAGCTGACCTTTTATTGATACCAATTTGGGGTCCATACACCTTTTTCATTGCTTTTTATAACATAGTTGTATAAAGACTGAGTGACTTTAAAAATAAATATATTTGTATGTCCTTACTTTGTTTTATTACCTTGTTTTTGTTAATCCCTTTATGAATTTGAAGCTGGGATTGTCTGATTACTTGTTCTATATACTGCAATGAAATTAAATTGCAGTAGATGGACATAAGTACATTCTAATATAAAGGTAAGCAATAGGCTGGGCTTTACACCCAGAAAAAAACAATGGTCAAACGTCCATAATGCAAATATAGAAACTTTATTTGAGGTGTAAGAGAGTGAGGAGGGACACAGTGCAACAAGAAAAACAGGGCACATACAGAATCACATCATTCACATGAATGCACAGTGTATAAAATGCATATATTGCACACTGGAAGATTGTATATTCTTCACCTCCAAAGTTGACAAATGCATATTTATCTCTGACATGTACAACTGTCCCAGATACCTATTACCCGGTTGCTAGACTAGATGGGTACAACTTTGAGCAATTTTGCCAAATATATGAGTTTAGCAACTCCCCCTTTCTAGGGAAAGACCCAGTATGGTATAAGTAGTCAATGGTAAACAATTCTAGTGGTAAACAAACCTCACCAAATGGCATAAGAGGGAGATCGCCAATGTGCAATAGAGGAATCCTGCAGTGACACCCGCCCCTACGATCTTTTCGGGCTCAACCTTCGTCCCCTGTACTGTGTCCCTCCTCCCTCTCCCTTTATTACATCTGAAATAAAGATTCTATATTTGCATTATGGACGTTTGACCGTTGTTTTTTTCTGTGTGTAATGTTTTTAAGGTTTGTCCGTAGTCTTTACCTCTTTGTGCACGGGACCCTTAATTGTGTCTGTATAACTTGGTACAAAGTATGCTGCGGATATTAATAAGCTGGGCATTACACGAGACCGGTGGCCAAGCACCACAGGAAATGGCCGCTTAATACAGGAGCTCCCGGACCCTGGGCCCTTTATCCAGCACTCCAGCGTCTATTTTCACCTCCGGAGCCCTGAACTCGACCCGCCGGGTGTGTGAACATCTCAGGCACACATGGGTAAGATCAAACCGCCCCAATCCTCCCTGCCTAAGCGGGTATCCGACTACTTCCCGTCGGAGCGACATGGCGCGGATCAGGCCTCCAAGATGGCGCCCCCAGAGCCCTCCGTGCTTCCCGCCGAGAGCAGCATACCCCGGGAGAGGGGAATGCGGACCTCTCCTCCGAGTCCCCGGTCACTTATGCGGTCATGAAAGGCCTGATGACCGACTTGCTATCAGACCTCCGCTCGTCTCCAAGATGACATCAAAGAAATGGTGGCGGATCTGAGAGGGGAGGTGCATGAGCTGGGCACAAGAACTGATCATCTAGAAACTAAGATGGCGGAGCTTGTGCGATCCCATAATGATCTGATAGACGACCACGAACACCTCCAAACCACTCTGACATCGGTGCAAGCGAAGAATTGTGACCTTGAAGACCGCAATCGCCAGAACAATATTCGTCTCCGGGGCGTCGCGGAATCGGTGCCAGACTCGGAGCTTAGATCGCTGCTGCGCGACTTTCTCCTTGAAGCTCTCCCAGACCTAGATGCCCGAGACCTCCGGATTGATCGAATACACCGACTCCCCAAACCATCTGGAGTACGCCAGGAGCTACCACGAGACTTCATTGCCAGGATCCATTTCTTTGAAGTTAAGGAGGACTTTCTTCAAGCCCTGAGGAAATCGCCGACGCTTTCGGAACGGTTTGCCGACCTGGAGGTTTTCCCCGATCTATCATCTGGGACTCTTGCGTTCCGCCGAGCCTTTTGTCCCTACACAGCGATTCTCCGTGAAAAAGAGGTACCTTACCGCTGGGGTCGGCCTAACCGCCTTATAGTGCGACGTGATGGATCCGCACACATCTGCCTGCTTCCTTCACAAGCGGAGCTGCTCCTTAAAGATTGGGACTTTCTGCCACCGAACTTTTCCGCACCGTCCCTGCGTGATCCTGGCGACCGCCTTCCCAAGCATCGCTCCCGCAGACGGAGGCTGAAGTCCGGAGTGGTCTACTGCTTGAAGATTCTAAAGCTGGACTGCAAGTATTTTTTCTGCCTGCTTGGCCTGGGGTCCGTTTTCCTGGTCCCCATACGACTTCCCTTGGGTCTTTAGCTCCCTCTGCTCTTCTACTTTCCTAACCGTTTCTCTTGTCTCATCTCTACCTGACTTCTACACTTCTTCCTTCTCTAAATTCTCTCTTTCTCTCCTTCTTGATCTACTGACCCTGGGAATTCGCCCCCTTTGAGCGACGTTTTTCTTTTTCGCTCTTACGTTCTTATTTTTTCTCTTTTCTATTGTACTTTCTTGGTCCCACTTACGACGCCTTTTTTAGTCGTTGCACCCTAGCTTTAAGACCGTCAACCTGCGACGTGAACTCTCCCTGACTGCGTTGTATTTGGGACGCTCAATCGCAGTTGCGATTTTTTTCTTACTTTGGACTTATGTGGCTTTTTTCTTTTTTCTTTTTTCCCCTTTTTTGCCGGCTACTGCCGCTGGACTTTTACTGATTTTCATGTCCTCTATTTCTTTTCTAACATGTTTTTTCCCTCCTCTCTGTTATTGGTCTGGACGCTCGGTCTCGTCATACGTACTGGCCGCATTGGGACCCAGTTTGACGGGCTGATCGCTGGACCGATCCCTTGTACGATGTTTTATGCCTTAATATTTGACCCCTTCCCTTTCCCCCTCCTATTGCAGAATTTCTCACTACTGGTGTGTTACCTGATTACTGCTCTTTTTATCATGATTCATCATGCCTTTATCAATTTTGGCACTTAATGTAAACGGGTTAAACTCGCCCCAGAAGCGATCTCTGTTGCACAACCATCTCAGAAAATCCCAGGCAGATGTGGTATTCTTACAGGAGACACATCTACAAGTGGGAGACAATCACCGCCTGTCCTTCTTGAGGTACCCACACCAGTTCTTTTCCAACAACTCTGACGAGAGCTGGGGTGGCGATATTGATTGGGCCTACACTGACTTTTGACTTGGTTAGCACCACATCGGATCCGGAGGGTAGGTTCCTTCTTTTGGTGGCGACATTGAACGGAGTTCTCTTTTCATTACTTGCTGTGTACTCCCCTAATGCGGGTCAACGTACTTTTCTCAATTCTCTTCTGGACTCACATGTCCCTTCAATGACTGGACACTTGCTGATAGCGGGTGACCTTAATGCCCCTCTACACAAAATCCTTGACTGCTCCTCCCCGACGGCCTTTCGGACGGACCTGGCACCTGTTATTGCCGCCCATAACCTACATGACATTTGGCGCTATCTACACTGTGACGAACGTGACTACTCCTTTTTCTCCCCCAGACATAGATCATTTAGCCGTATTGACTACATACTGGTGAACGACTCCCTCCTTCCGCTATGCTCTCGAGCAGACATTGGCACTATCACCTGGTCTGACCACGCCCCCCTCTCCCTGACCATCACTGACTCCACTCCACGCCTCCCCAGAGCTCCCTGGAAATTGAACGACTACCTCTTGACCTCCCAGACGACTTTAGATACTCTTATGGTTCATCTGCAGGAATATTTTCGAGTGAATGACACATCTGACATTTCCCCGGAGGGACTTTGGTTTGCCCACAAGGCGGTCATGCGTGGTCATTGCCTGAAAATAGCCTCACTTGCCAAACGTAGACGTGAGGAGAGTCTGGCCGCTCTTTTGGGTGAAGTGAAGTCCCTAGAGGAAGCACTGCGTTCCTCCTTTGAGCGCGCTACTGCTGAAGCTTTGACGCAGGCTCGAACCAAACTTCGGGCTCTTCTTCTCTCTGGAGTGGAGCACCAGCTGAAAAAGCTCAAGGCAAACTTCTATGGACTGGGGGATAGGGCTGGAGCACTTCTGGCTCGTCGGGTCAAACGTAAAGAGCTGAGGTCTCGTATCTCTTTGCTCACTTCATCTAAGGGAGAACACATCCGCAACCCCATTAAAATAGCAGAACATTTTAGAGACTTTTATCACACGTTATATAATCTATCTAACTCGTCCTCTACCCCACAACCTTCTCCCGAGGCCATTACTTCTTTCCTTGCTAAGCTTCGTCTTCCATCGCTCTCAGCGGAACAACTCAGATTCCTGAATAGGCCTTTCTCCTTGGAGGAAGTCCTGGGAGTCATCCATTCCTCTAAGAAAAGTTCAGCCCCTGGCCCGGATGGCTTCTCTTACTCCTACTACTCTTCTTTCTCCTCTACTCTTGCTCCACACCTCCTCTCTCTCTTTCGGTTCTGGCAGTGTGAGGGACGCATTAGGCCTGAAGGTCTGACGGCAGCCATTTCGACTATACCCAAGCCAGGCAAGGCCCCTTCGGACCCGGGCAGCTATAGGCCAATAGCACTAATTAACTGTGACGTTAAAATTTATTCTAAGCTGCTGGCGGACCGCCTCAAGACTGTAATCCCCTCCCTGATCGCCCTAGACCAGGTGGGCTTTATTCCCGGTCGACAGGCGAGAGATGCGACTAGGAGAGTGGTGGATTTCTTGGAGATTCTCGAGCAGAGGGGGACCCCCGGTGTACTGCTGTCCCTTGACGCGGAAAAGGCATTTGACCGAGTGCACTGGGGATACCTGGCAGCGGTCTTGGACAAATTTGCTTTTCAGGGAGATATACGGTCGGGGATTCTGGCCCTTTATTCCTCCCCTTGTGCATACGTAAGAGCCGGAGGCTTTTCTTCTTCGACTTTTGGCATCTCCAATGGGACTAGACAAGGCTGCCCCCTCTCTCCTCTGGTATTCGCTCTTGCGATGGAACCGCTGGCAGCTTCCGTTCGGGCCCACTCAGAGATTTCGGGTGTTACAGTAGGCCAAGTCGAACACAAGATCTCTTTGTATGCTGATGATGTGCTCCTCACCTGCACGAACCCGGAAATTTCTATCCCGTCTGTGGTTTCCCTATTGTCTAGTTTCTCTGCGGTCTCCTTCTATAAACTTAACCTTTCCAAATCCTCCCTCTTTCCGGTTAATTCTCTCCCCTCAGTCTCAAACTAGTCTAACCTCACGATTTTCTTTCAAGATAACTCCCCTGGGGTTTACCTACTTGGGTATTCGGATTGCATCGACACCCGTCATGATTAGACTCAATTGTGAGGCTCTAGTATCATCTCTAAAAGCGCTTTCCTCGGAGTACTCGAAGGCCCAGCTCTCTTGGATTGCCAGAATTAACTTGGTAAAAATGATGTTCCTCCCCAAGATCATTTACATCCTTCGGTGTATTCCACTCTTGTTTCCCCGGAGATTCCTGAACCTATTTCAATCTATTCTAGGAAGGTTTGTATGGAATGACAGACCCCACCGGGTTTCTCTCAGTACTCTCACCCTTCCCATCTCCTTGGGAGGCCTGGGTATGCCCGATATCATTTGTTACTACCAAGCCATCTCACTAGATCTAGCCAAGGTATGGTGGGCTGAGGCCCCCGGGACGTCCGCTCACTGGCTTCAAATCGAAGCCCTCCACTCTCCGCGGAACTCGGTCAGACTCCTTCTGGAGATGGCGATTTTGTGTCCGTCTCCCCCTCAAGTTCCACTCTGCTCCATGAAGGCACTTCTTTCGGTGTGGTGCAAACTGGCGAGAGTCCACCTCCCCTTTCTAGCCAGCTACCTCTCTCTCCAAGCTATTGAGGCTTCTATGGTGGACATCTCCTTGACCCGATGGAGAGAGGCAGGGATACTATTGGTTAGAGACCTTCTACAGGAGGGCCGTTTGACCTCCTTCTCTTCACTTACGCGCAAATTTTCCCTTCCTTCCTCGGCCTTATTCTCCTATCTGCGGATTCATCACTTTTTAGTCTCCTCCTCCCTCCCGTCTTGGGACCCTGGCTTGATCGACCTTAACCTCCAGTCCTTTTTCAAACAGCAAGGCCCATCTACCCGGGGAGTCTCAATCGTATATAGAGCCTTGATCGCAGCCCGTGCTGCGGTTAAGCTCCCCTATATGGTTAAGTGGGAATCGGCTTTAAATTTCACGGCCCCACTGGAAAGGTGGCATAAGGCCTCATCTCATACCTCTAAATTTACCAGATGTGTCAATCATTTGGAACAGGCAAAGAAACTGCAGATGAACTGGTACCTGACACCTGTGAGAATTGCTAAGTTTAATGACCGCGCTCCCCCTTCTTCATCTCTCTGTTGGAGGTCCTGTGGACTGACGGGTAATGAGGCTCACATCTGGTGGAATTGTCCGATGGTGCGACCCTTTTGGGCAGAGGTGAACGCACTTTTAACGGAACTGACTGGACTGACATTCCCCTTGACTGCTCCTATGGCCCTCCTGGGACTGGACTTGGAGGATATCCCTCCTATACTGCAACCGGTGGTGATTTATGTCTTGATCGCTGCCCGCCACTCTATAGAGGCTGCCTGGAAATTGCCCTCTCCCCCCTCCATGGAAGAGGTTGTGTCCAGATTGAATCGGTACTTTACGTACGAGCTAGTTTTGTCACATGACATGCCTCGTAGAACGAAAGTGCTGAATTGGTGGGATCCGTGGGTGTCTTCACAGTATAATAAGGTATCTGTGCTGCACTGATTATATCTTATGTCTACAAATTGATGATCCACAAACTTGCTAGAATGCATTATTAATGGTAACATTGCTATTTACTAAGTATCCTTTTCTGCGCCCTTGTTCCCCTCCCCTCCCCCACCCCTCCCCCACACCCCCTTCCTTTTTATTTTTTTTTCCTTTTTTTCCCTTTCAACTGTCTTAATTAACTTCTGTTTACTTCTTGTTATTTGAGCTACCCTCTGAATGTGAGGGTCCAGCTCTATATGCTTGTTTGTTCTTTCTTTAAATAAAAACCTATTGTTTTAAAAAAATTACACGAGACCAAAGATAGCCGTTATGTATCTTCAGGCCTCCAGCTGCTTTGACATCACGTCACAGGGTAGCCAATGAGAACTGGTATGTGTCCGCTCTAAGGATTGTTCTATACAAATCTGCTCTGTGATTGACAGCAGTGTTTAAATGGTTAAACTGTGGTGATCATTGAGAGCTGTGGTGGTTGTGGTCACGGGTCATTCCATGTCAAGTGAACCAATGATTATTACCTCTATATTTTTAATTCTTTTGAGATTTTGTTATTTGATAATAGCATGTCAGACAATGCAAAATGTGATGAGAAAAATTTTTTAAAAAATTTATTTTTTTTTTAAATGATTTTCAAAGTTCGGAAAAAGTGTGAATTTCGCTGTTGCCTGCCTTTACGTTTCTCCTCATAACTCAGACTAGGAATAAGATAGAGAGACAAAATAAACACCAATCTACTCAGAACTATACAGGCTTTCATCAGATATGTCACAAGAGGATCTTTGTTAATATTTTACCCATGTGATCGCAAGCGCAAAACTTTAAAACGTATTTCTGAAAAATCGGCGCGCTTTAAATATTTCAAAAACTGCCCATATGTCTGCTTTGCTCTTAGCCACATCTGTACCAAATTTCAAGTTGGGATCGCAATGGGATCATATTTTAACATATTTTACTATTAATAGCGTCAATGGGTCATTCCATATCAAGTGATCTAAATATGAATATTTTTTTTTACCTGACATCTTTAGATTTTTTTTTTTTTTCCTTTATGAAGTACTACTTTAGTTAATTACAAATTAAAAGTTTGGAATTTTTTTCTTCATCAGTTAATTTTTTACAGATTTTTAAAGTTTAAAAAAAGGGTGAATTTTCGCCTGGTATGACTACATTTTTTTATCTCGGGCTAGAAATAAGATAGAGAAACAAAATAAACACCATTCTACTCAGAACTGTCCAGGCTTTCACCAGATATGTCACAAGAGTATATTTGTTAATTTTAATTTTTTACCCATGCGAATGCAAACACAACATTTTGAAACGCATTTCCGAAAAAAAGTTTTAATAAAAATTTTCCAAAACTGCCCATGTGTCTTTTATGCTCTTAGCCACATCTGTACCAAATTTCAAGTTGGGATCGTGATGGGATCATATTTTAAAATATTTAACTATGGTTAATCTCATTTTTATTAAATTTTGAAAAAACATATGAAAGGCATACATTCAATCTTTTAACAAAATCTTGAGACATATAAAATATACAAAAAGAGAATTCACAAAGTTATAAGTAACTTTAAGATAAGCTGCAAATTTACTTTTGCGCTTATCTCTGGTGCAATATATACTACAATCTAAATATAATTCCAAACACTCAAGTATACAACCTTTCTCAGGGTTTTGAGATGTTCTGATGTCAAGGGGACAAGCAGCCCCAGCAGAATGATTTTTATCACTTGGCCCCTACTAACAGGTTGACCACGTAAGTGGGTCATTACCCGTTGAGGCCTAGTTGGAATAGTCTATCGACTGGTGTACCGGAAAGGAAGGCCGAAATATTAATGATCTACTCACAGCTCAGAGTTTCCGATACCTGTCTAATGTTCACTAGAATTCTGAAGGTATAGGTGTAGAAAGGAAATACCTAGACTGAATGTATCAGATGGGAAGAAAAGAGAGATAGAAAAGAAGAGAGAGAGAAGAGAAACAAAAACCATTAGAAAAAGTTATACTGGGAAAGAAAAGCCACGTAAGAAAAAAAGAAAAAAAAGGGGGGGGGACGGGTGAGGTATGGGAAGGAGAAAGGGTACTCATCCCACTGGCTCCCCATAAGCCAGAGGTCGAGCCATATTATCTGTGCTGGAAAAGATACTCCTAAATTCTGCAGAGTCGTGAAAAAGAATCCATTCAACCCAAATCCCTAAGAATTTGTTCCGAGATCCCGACGCATCAGCTGCGAGCTCCTCCATTCGATATATGTTCATCAATTCTTTGAACCAATCAAGTAGAGATGGAGCCCGGCTTGATTTCCAGAACCTCGGGATCACAGCACGAGCAGCCAAGATGCAAAAGCGGAGAATATCCCTCTTCTGTAGCCCAATAGGACCTGGAAAAATGGATAACATTGCCGATTCTGGGCAGCATTCGGCTTGTTTACCTGTTATCCAGGTGTATGCATTGAAAACCTCAGACCAGAACCGCCGGATTTCCCCACAACTCCACCAAATGTGTATCATTGTACCCTTCTCTTCCCCACAGCGCCAGCAGGTATCAGGGGTTCCAGGGAACATGTTCCGGAGTGTCGTCGGGCACAAGTACCATCTTATAGCTTCTTTCTTGTGCAGAACAAGCGCTAGCTAGTGAGTGAGTAAATATAAAGCATTTCTGCCAATTAGCTTCTGAAATGCTACACCCCAATTCCCTCTCCCAAGCACGTTGGAAGTAAAGGGTGCCCTGCTCTCTCATGGACCCTAAGGCCTGGTATAGAACTGATATTTTGCGCCTCGGTGGAGCCTCCAGTTGGAATAACCTCTCCAATACTTTGGGCGTCAATCTTACCCTGCAAGAGTGGTCAGCTGAATATAAGTATGCTCTGTATTGGAGAAATTCGAATCACTTAAGAGGTCTCGTAGGTTCTTTGAGTTGTAGCTCTGCCATCAGGGGCAAACCACCACTGGACAGAGTCTGTCCTACTCGGGTGTCATCCACAATCCGCCGACATAAAAATCTCTGCCTGTCAAATCTGGGTGGGAAAGATGGGTTGGAAAAAAGGGGAGTCAAAGGGCTAAGTCTGTCGTTTAAGCGGAGGGTTTTCGTCACTAGGTGCCATACCTTCAAGGTGTTTCTGGTCATGTCTGTCAAAGGTACTAGGTCTGTGGAGTCTTTAGGGGAAATCCAAAGCAGGTGTTTCAGCGGAATCCCCAAACCCTCTTGCTCCACCCCTACCCATTTCTTGGAGGACGCATGATAATGCCAATCTAGAGCTCTAACAAGAGAGGAAGCCACAAAGTACGCTCGTATGTTGGGTAGTCCAACCCCTCCTCTGGTCTTGGGCAAGGATAGGATATTCATTCGCAATCTGGACCTCTTGCCCCCCCAGACAAATCTAAGGATCATAGATTGCATTTTGGAGAGGAAGCCTCTATCCAATAGAACAGGAACTGTCTGAAAAGTATATGAGTCGGGGCAAGACATCCATCTTGACTACGTTTATTCTCCCGAACCAGGATAGCTTTAATTGTCTATAGGAGGTAAATGCCGATTCCGCGTTAGTCAAAAGGGGTTGATAATTTGAATTGAATATTTGTTTAAGATCTTTTGGTATAAGGACTCCCAAGTACTTAATGGCTTCTACTTTCCATTTAAATGGGAACTGTTTAGATAGATGAGAAACCAATTCTCCAGGCAAAGAAATATTGAGTGCCTCGGTTTTGGAGCAATTCACTTTAAAGTTGCTCAATTGTCCGAACCGTTCAAACTCCATTAAGACCGAAGGGATGGAGACCAGGGGCTGGGAGATGTAAAGTAGCAGGTCATCTGCAAATAAGGCTAATTTGTGATGACTCTGTCCCAGCTTGACCCCATGGACGCATTCATTGGACCTAAGTGCAAAATATTTAACTATTATAGTGTCAATTCAAAAATCACCAAGAACACAATCAGTCATTTTTTCACAATTGCCCGTCAATAGTTTGAATTTGATATAAAGAAACATAGTCTTGTAACATCTCAAATGAAAGCTGTTACCGTTCTGAGTAAAATGATGCCTCTCCCACTTCATTATCTTATTTCTAGCCTGAGATAAAAAAATGTAAAGTCATACCAGGCCAAAATTCACCCTTTTTTTAAACTTTAAAAATCTGTAAAAAATTAACTGATGAAGAAAAAAATTCTAAACTTTTAATTTGTAATTAACTAAAGTAGTACTTCATAAAGGAAAAAAAAAAAAAATCTAAAGACGTCAGGTAAAAAAAAATATTCATATTTAGATCACTTGATATGGAATGACCCATTGACGCTATTACTAGTAAAATATGTTAAAATATGATCCCATTGCGATCCCAACTTGAAATTTGGTACAGATGTGGCTAAGAGCAAAGCAGACACATAGGCAGTTTTTGAAATATTTAAAGCGCGCCGATTTTTCGGAAATGCGTTTTAAAGTTTTGCGCTTGCGATCACATGGGTAAAATATTAACAAAGATCCTCTTGTGACATATCTGATGAAAGCCTGGACAGTTCTGAGTAGATTGGTGTTTTTTTTGTTTATCTATCTTATTTCTAGCCCGAGATATGATAGAAAATGTAAAGCCATACCCGGCCAAAATTCGCACTTTTTTAAAACTTTAAAAATCTGTAAAAAATTAACTGATAAAGAAAAAAATTCAAAACTTTTTTTTTGTAATTAGATAAAGTTGTTCTTCATATAGAAAAAAAATTTAAAAAATCTGAGGACGTCAGGGAAAAAAAATATTCATTTTTGGATCACTTGACATGGAATGACCCTCACATGAAGCTGTCTGCTGTGTATAACAAGCATCAGCCATGTGGTGCGGGCTTAGCTCCTAAACCCACTCCATACATGGGAACTCAATATTTGATGTACCATTCTGTACAATTCCTATGTATTATTCAGTAAAGAACAATTTACAAAGCTTCTCAACTGTTCAATAAGCTTTAAGCTGAGAAATATTGTAAAATGTCACACCTAGTAGAGATCACATTTAATTTTGGCTATGTGTTTGATTAATCCAGGAGCATTTTCGCTCATGGCTTTAGTGGTTTTCCATTTTCTTTCCTGAGTTACAAGTGCTTTTCTTTTTGCTGTTTGCAGTGGCCGTTACTTGCATCGCTTGGTTTAGTGAAGATCATCCATTTGCAGTTGGATATGCTGATGGGAAATTGCTCATTGGAAACAAAGAACCAGCTGATAAAGGAGACGCCATTCTCATTGATGCACATAAGGTAACTAATCCTCATGCAGTTCTGTATCACTGAGGCATCTAATCCAGACTCTAAAACAGTGTGCATCTTCTAGGAAATGTTTGTTAACGTGAAATGGGATCCAACTGGCCAGATGCTGCTTACCTGTGCTAAAGAAGATACTGTGAAATTGTGGGGGAACGTAGATGGTAGCTGGAAAACGCTGTATTTTCTGACACATCCATCTTATGTCAACACAGTAGCCTGGTGTGGACTAGTAGGAAAGGCTGACAGCCCACAGCTCATGCTTGCAACGTAAGTGTCCTGATAGACGGCAGTAGCATCTGCCTATTGTACATTGTACTTCAGTTTGTTTTTGAGCATTTACGGTGCTTTCTGATTTTTTGTGATTCTGACTGTGAAATGTGAGTCTACACTGGAAAGCTGTGTTATTTCTATGAATCACTTAAGGCATTTACCCTGCTTAGTAAATTAAAGGGAAACTGTCAGGTCATTTTACCTTCCCCCTAGCCTACACTACCTGTCCCAGCACCTTGCTAGCTGATCCCTAACCATCCTTAACTGGGCTTTGCGAACGATCCCTGCTCATTGCTGTGAATGGGCGAAGTCGTCACACAACATCTTATCGCGGTGTCACACAGAATAATGCAGCAGGTTGCTGGAGTTGCGATTGTCAGGTTTTCCACCATGTTGGTAAACCTGTCATCTCCGACTCAATGATTTATCGTTACAACTTGCCAGAGTCACACGCAACGAGGTCGCTGGTACGCCTACAAACCCGTGACATATCAGCGATGTCGTGCCGTGTAACTGGGCCTTTAGTCGGACGTGTCACGGATGAGTAACTTGGAATGGCTCTTCCCTGTCAGGACGGGAGTGTGGAGCTGCTTAGAAACACAAGCAGCTGACACTCCCGTCCAGAGAGGGGAGAGCCATTCCAAGTTACTCATCCGTGACACGTCTGACTGAAGGCCCCGTTACATGGCACAACATCGTTAATGATATCGCTTATACGTCACAGGATTGGAGTCGTTCAGCGACATCGTTAGGACGTTGTTTCATGTAACGCAGAGATTCAACTACGGTAAGTCGTTGGATCGCTGATCGCAGGTTTGAGAACATCTTCTCAAACCACACGATCAACGATTAGTCAACCTGGTATATTGTTGTGTGTGTGACACCTGCGATAACGATGTTGTTTACGACTTCGCCCATTCACAGCAATAAGCAGGTATCGTTCGCTGGGTTGTGCAAACGATACCTCCTCACATAGTCGTCCACAATATCTATGCATGTGACATCTCACCAACGATGTCAAAACGATTTCTGAAATGACCGCGCGCCCACGAGATCATTGCCGACATCGTTCCAACGTTGTGCCATGTAACGGTACCTTTAGTTGTATATCACACGGACAGTGTGATTCCAGCCTTAGGGATCAGCTAGCAAGGTGCAGGGACAGGTAATGGTAGGTTAGGCGGGTAGAACGACTTGACAGGTTCCCTTTAACTGAACTTTTTTTTTTCAACTATATAGAAATCCCATGACCACTAGTAAGTGCCTGTGCTTCCTCAGTTCAGCTTTCCACCAAGCCGATTTCATTCCAAAAACCTGAGGCACCAGAGTCTTATTTGTTCAGTAAAGGCTTTCCATAAAATAAGACAGAGATCGAGCTGAAGGCCGTTAGAGAGGACCTGTCACCCACCTGCTGCATGGCAATCTAAATGCAGCACTGAATGCAGCATATCTGCTGCATTCAGGGAAGGGGTACCCCATGTGTCTGTGTGCTGTGTACCCTGAGATAAAGCCTTAGGAAAACTCACTTTTAGAAGCCATGAGTGCAGTCCCTATGGCTGGACTTTGCTCTATTCACGGATTTTGGGGTCATTCCCTCCCCCTGCCTCTCTGTGCTGCCTCCTGCTTTGCTAGCTCTGCCCTCCTCCTCTTCTGCTCTCTGTCACTCATCCTGCCTCACACACCTTGTTCACAGTGCATGCAAAACATTTGTCCTGACGTCAGTGCCAGATTCCTGCCCTTCTGTCTGAACAAAGCATAAACAGCAGAGCAGGAGGCGGCATGGAGAGGCAGAGGGGGAAGGGAATGGCCCCTGTGAATAGAGCGAACTCCAGCCACAGGGACTACCCTCATAGCTTCTAACAGTGACATAGTAACATAGTTTTTAAGGTTGAAGGAAGACTTTAAGTCCATCTAGTTCAAGCCATAGCCTAACATGTTGATCCAGAGGAAGGCAAAAAAAAAAACATGTGGCAACACTAAGCTTCACATTGGGGGAAAAATTCTTTCCTGACTCCAGATATGGCAATCATACTAATTCCCTGGATCAACTCCCTATCAAAGCATCTAGTATATTTAACTGGTAATATTATGGTTTTCAAAAAAGGCATCCAGGCCCTTCTTAAATGTTAGTAGTGAGCCACTCATTACACCATCATGTGACAGAGAGTTCCATAGTCTCACTTTTCTTACAGTAAAGAATCCACGTCTGTGATTATGATTAAACCTTCTTTCCTCCAGACGTAGAGGATGCCCCCTTGTCCCGTCTCAGGCCTAAGAGTAAAGAGATCATTAGAAAGTTCTCTGTACTGTCCCTCATATATTTATACATTATTATAAGATCACCCCTAAGCCTTCGTTTTCCAAGCTAAATAACCGCAAGTTTAATAACCTGTCTTGGTATTGCAGATCCCTCATTCCTCTAATAACTTTGGTCGCTCTTCTCTGGACTCGCTCTAGTTCAGCTATGTCTTTCTTATACACCGGAGACCAGAATTGTACACAGTATTCTAAGTGTGGTCGCATTAGTGACTTGTATAGAGGTAAAATTATGTTCTCCTCATGAGCATCTATGCCTCTTTTAATGCATCCCATTATTTTATTTGCCTTTGCAGCAGCTGCCTGACACTGGCCACTAAATGTGAGTTTGTCATCTACCCATACACCCAGGTCTTTTTCAGTGACAGTTTTGCCCAGTGTTTTACAATTAAGCACATAATTATACCTTTTGTTTCCTCTGCCCAAGTGAGTTTTCCCAAGGCTATATCTCGTGGTACACAGCACACAGACACATGGGGTACCCCTTCCCTGAATGCAGAAGCCATGCTGCATTTAGATTGCCATGCAGCAGGGGGTGATAGGTCCTCTTCAATAATTTAAGAAAGTAATTGCCATGTCTCCAAACACCAGGTTCAAGTGAACGTTTGTATGTGATTGGTCAAAAATGACAGTGTATTGGATCTTCAGGTCCAAATGATCATACTTGCCGGTATTGGATAATGATGGCATATTCTACTGATATGCCAAAATTTACCTTATGGACTTTTTTTTTTTTAACTTGGCAAGAAATTCTTGTCTGTCTTCTGGATGCTCTTCTAAACTAATTTATAACCACATCAGAGTTTATCTGTTTGTTCAGGTCAAAGAGAGTCAAACTAAACACAGCTGTCAGACAAGCTAATAATTCACTGTGAACTCATTCTACAGCCAGCCTTGTTCTGTGACACATTAAAGCTGTAGAAGCCAAACGATTTAATTTTTATTATACCCTATTGAAAGAATCCTATTTAGCAACTTATACATGCATTTTAGAATACCATTCAAAGGTGTCCATATCCTTTAAAGAGGTTTTCCACTACTGATACAGCCCCTTCTCATGCTCTATATTTATTTTTCCCCATTAAAATAAAGATTTCTACTCGCCTCCTGTACAGGCACTGTTCCAGCAGTGTCAGAGCTGGCATTTCCAGGGCTCTTGTGAGGGTGTGATGTAACGTGAGCCCCCTTGCCTAATCATCACCGGCTTCACTGGCTACGGTTTCAGCCATATGAGTAATAGGAAGTGAGAGCTACGGCTGGCCAGTGGTGATTGTGCATGGGACTCACATGATGACATCATCTCACAAGAGCCCTAGGAATGCAAGCGCTGGCACCGCTTAAATAGCTGCAGCACGGGAGGCGAATATAAGCTTTTTTTTTATTTTATGAGGCCAAACTTGGGGTAATGAGAAAGGGGGTTCTAGAAATGGATAATTCCTTTAAGCAAGTTTTTGTGTTGTGCACTACATGGGGACTGAGAATAACAGCAGACATAACTACAGAATAGAGCATAGACAAGCAATTGGCTGTATGCTGTACAAAGAAACAGTGGCTGATTTACTGCTTTTTTTTTTGCGCTCCATTGGGAGACACAGACATTGGGGTGTATAGCTTCCGACCTCCGGAGGACACACAAGGCATTACACCTAAAAGTGTAACTCCTCCCCTACTGCCTATACACCCCCTCCAGGGAGAATCCCATCAGTTCTTTGCTTTGTGTTGAAGGAGGCACACTCTACACTCATGCTCTCTCACTACTTAGTGTCGGATGGAAGCAAAGAGGATCTTTTGATCCCCAGCATGTCTCCTTCCTCTTCCCCTGGGCGGAGGCAGTTGAGGTACCCCTGGGGTACAACGGGCTGGAGCCCTCATGCTGCGTATCCTTCCCCATCCCTTAGGGGCTCTGGGGAAGTGGGATCCACCTGGCCCCCCTGTCTGGGCTCATCCACACAGTCCACGGCTCCCTGGGTGTCTGCTGGCCTGCGTGAGGGATCCACTGGGTCCGGACCCTCCACCACAAATGAGGTACTCTGTGTGGGTCTGGGATGCCTTCTGCAGCTGCATTAGGCCGGCTGGGAGTGGGGCACTGTCTCCCCCAGCTTCCTGGGATCCTGGCCAGTCACTCCCGCGATTTTCGCGGGTGCACCGCGCTGGCCCCCTGCTGGCAGGCGGCCGCAGTGTTAAATTTAGGCCCCGGCTTCGGCCTAGTCTCTCTGGAGCCGAGCCAGGGCTTCATGGGGCGGAGCTGTGCCTCTTCCTCACAGACTGTGAGAGGCTTGTGCCCGCCCCTCTGGAGGCCGGCCGCGGCAGGCCGAGCCCTGATCCCCTATGGGAAAAGCTGTTTGCTGCTTAGGGGGTGGTGCTGCAGTGGGGAAAGGACCTGCCCTCCAGTCACTCCCTCTCCCTCAGCTTCTTCGGCCATCTTGAAGGCTTCTCTCCCTGCATTTTGCTGCTGGCTGCAGGGTCTGAGCGTCTCTGGAGGGCACACAAGGTCTGGTAGGTCACCCCAGTCTCTGGTGGTGCTCCATTCTCCACCCTGTCCGCAGCTGCACCCCAATTCCCTTCCTCTGAGATCTATCATTGGATGCACTGAGGGGACACCATGTCTAGCTCCAGGAACAAAGCTCCTAGAGTGCAGACACGTTATCATGCTTGCACAGCATGTCAGGCCCAGCTGCCTGCTGGATCTTCTTTCCCTCATTGCTCGGCTTGTGCCCCGCAGGAGGTTGATATCTCACCGGCTAATGTGATCCAGGTTTCTGCCTTGGTGCACGAGCCCTTCCCCCAGTTCTGGGTCTTTGGCTTCTCTGCCTGGCCCGGTGGACCCAGCAGTACCTCCGCCTTGGACGGCTGTTTTTGCTCAGTCCATTTCTGACTCTGTGTCTCAGTCTATGGCAGCTATGACCAGAGTCTTGCAGGAGTCTCTATCAGGTGGATGGGAGGGTTCCCCTGGGGCCTCTGCCACACGTCGTAGGCGTCGGAGCGGTTCTTCCTCTACTAGAGGTTTGGACTCTGGCGACAATTCTGGGCTCTCGGAACCGTTCCCGCGACCCCCTAAGTGGCCTCGCCGGGCAGTTTCCCCGGCACCCTCGCAGGCGGGCTCACGTGCTGCGACCTCTCTATTGGAGGGGGAGGAGGACTTAGGCTCCGTCTGGGCTCCTGATGAGGACCCGGACGTGGGTTCTCTGGTGGACGACTTGGTATCTTCCATCAATACGGTGCTGGACTTGACGGCTCCTGCACCGCCGGTGGATTCCTCTGTTTCAGAGGAACTTTATCAGTTTCTCCCCCGGCCAGGTCCAGGGGATCTTTCCTGGATCATTCCAATTTTCGCTCGACGGTTCAGACCCCTCGGGCTTGCCCTGACAAGCGCTTCGCTAAGAAGCTGAAGGATTCCCGTTACCCTTTCCCACCAGATGTGGTCAAGGGTTGGTCTGTTTCTCCGAGAGTCGACCCTCCGGTCTCTCGGTTGTCTGCCAACACCGTTATGTCGGTGGCGGACGGGTCCTCTCTCAAGGACCCTACGGACAGGCAGATCGAGCTTCTGCAAAAGTCCATTTTTGAGGCTACTGGGGCCTCCTTTGCCCCTGCATTTGCTGCTGTGTGGGCTCTTCAGGCGGTTTCAACTTGTCTCTCGGAGATCCCTAGGGTTGCTTCGGGGATTCCTGAGGTAGCGGTCCTGACGTCTCAGGCTGAGGCGTTTACGGACTATGCTAGATCCGCAATCATGGAATCGGCTAGCCGTTCGGCGGTAGCTTCGGCTAACTCGCTGGCAGCACGACGGATGTTGTGGCTGCGCGACTGGAAGGCGGACGCTACATCTAAGAAGTTCCTCCAGGGCCTTCCGTTTTCGGGAGATAGACTATTCGGAGAACGTCTTGACGATCTCATCAAGGAGTCGACGGGTGGCAAATCCACCTCTTTGCCGCAATCTAAGACGCAGAAGACCGGTCCGCGTCAGCTGCATGCTAGGTTTCGCTCCTTTCGTCCCTCCTCCAAGTCAGCCTAGTCATCTTCATCCTCTTCCCGTCCGGACAAGAACCAGAGATCCCATAGGTCCTGGAAGCCTAAGTCCCAGCAGAAGAAGCCTGCCGGCGCCTCAGCCACCAAATCTGCCTCCTCCTGACTCTTCGCCTCTTCCGGGAGTGTCCAAGATCGGTGGCAGGCTCTCCCGCTTTGGAAACATCTGGCAGGATCGCATCCAGGACCGGTGGGTGGTGGACGTGGTCTCCCATGGCTACAGGATCGAACTGGAGTCGAGGCCTCCGACTCGGTTTTGCCTCTCTTCGCCTCCTCCGGCGAGGGCTGCGGCTTTTCAGCGGGCGCTGGACGCTCTGCTTCAGAGCGGGGTTGTGGTCCCGGTTCCGTCCAAGGAACGGTTTCGGGGGTTTTATTCCAACCTTTTCACGGTTCCGAAGAAGGACGGTTCAGTCCGACCGGTGTTGGACCTCAAGCTCCTCAACAGACACGTGAGGGTCAGGCCTTTCAGGATGGAGTCCTTGTGCTCGGTGATAGCGTCCCTGTCTCAGGGGGACTTCCTGGCCTCGGTGGATGTGAAGGATGCTTATCTCCACATCCCCATTGCCTCTGCTCACCAGAGATGGCTGCGGTTCGCTGTGGGAGAAGACCACTTCCAGTTTGTGGCTTTGCCCTTCGGCCTCTCATCGGCTCCGAGGATCTTCACCAAGGTGATGTCGGCCATGGTGGCGGTGCTGCATGTACAGGGGCACGCGGTCACCCCGTACCTGGACGACCTGTTGATCAGAGCCTCGTCTGCGGAACAGTGTCAGTTGAGTCTCTCTGCCACCTTGGATACTCTTCGGACGTTCGGTTGGGTAGTCAATTCCCCGAAGTCGGTCCTTGTTCCTACGCAGACGATTTTGTATCTGGGCATGGAGTTCCACACCATTCCGGCTCTGGTGATTCTCCCTCTCGACAAGCAGTCCTCGATTGTGGAGGAGGTCCGGTTCCTTTTGCAGGCGGACTTGGTTCCCATCAGGCACCTGATGCATGTTCTAGGGAAGTTGGTGGCGACCATCGAGGCGGTCCCTTTTGCGCAGTTTCATCTGCGTCCGCTTCAGCTACAGATTCTGCGCGGATGGGACAAGAGGCCGTCCTCTCTGGATCGGTCCATTGCCCTTTCGTCCACGACGAAGGAGTCTCTCCGATGGTGGCTGTTACCCAGGTCAATGTCCCGAGGCAGGTCGTTTCTTCCCATCTCTTGGTTGGTGGTCACGACAGATGCCAGCCTTCTGGGCTGGGGTGCGGTGTTCCTGCATCACAGGGCTCAGGGCACCTGGACAACTCAGGAATCTGCTTTGCAGATCAACGTCTTGGAGATTCGTGCCATATACCTGGCTCTCCTGGCCTTCCAGAGGTTTCTGTCAGGAAATCCAATTCGGATTCAATCCGACAACGCGACGGCTGTCGCTTACATAAACCGCCAGGGAGGCACTCGCAGCCGTCAGGCGCTCGCGGAGGTCCAACCCATCCTCCGGTGGGTAGAAGACAACGATGCGTCCATCTCGGCTGTCCACATCCCCGGAGTGGACAATTGGGAGGCCGACTACTTAAGCCGGCAAGGAATGGACGAGGGAGAATGGGCCCTTCACACAGAGGTGTTCCTGCACATCTGCAACGAGTGGGGAACTCCCGACGTGGACCTGATGGCGTCCAGGCTGAATCATCAGGTCCCAGCCTTCATGTCTCGCGCTCGAGACGACCTGGCAGTGGGGACGGATGCTCTGGTCCAGGATTGGTCCCGATTTCGTCTGCCCTATGTGTTTCCCCCGTTGGCCTTGTTACCCAGGGTTCTGCGGAAGCTCGGGGCGGAATGCAAGCGAGCCCTTCTCATCGCCCCGGACTGGCCCAGGAGGGCTTGGTACCCGGACCTGTTACGGCTCTCGGTGGGGGTTCCATGGAGGCTCCCGGATCGGCCGGACCTTTTGTCTCAGGGTCCGTTCTTCCGCCACAATTCCTCGGCCCTGAGCCTGACTTTGTGGCGCTTGAAATCTGGTTGTTGACGTCACGTGGTTTTTCCACTCCCGTCGTTGCTACCATGAGACAGGCCAGAAAGCCGGTTTCTGCGGGAATCTATCGCAGAGTATGGAAGATTTTCTTCTACTGGTGCCGTGTTCACGGTTCTTCTCCCTGGCCTTTCTCTCTGTCAACCCTTCTGGCTTTCCTCCAGTCGGGTTTGGATAAGGGTTTGGCTCTCAGTTCCATCAAGGGACAGATCTCGGCTCTGTCGGTTCTCTTTGATAAGCGTCTGGCTACGCTTCCCCAGGTTAAGACGTTTGTCCAGGGGGCGAGTCACATCATTCCTCCCTACAGACGTCCTTTGGACCCATGGGATCTTAACTTGGTCCTTGCAGCGTTGCAGAAGCCGCCGTTTGAACCTCTTAAGGAGGTCTCCCTTTCTAGGCTTTCTCAGAAAGTTGCCTTTTTGGTGGCCATTACTTCTCTGCGGAGAGTTTCGGAGTTGGCTGCCTTGTCCTGTCGGTCTCCTTTTCTGGTGTTTCACCAGGATAAGGTGGTGCTTCGGCCTGTGGCGGAATTTTTGCCTAAGGTGTGTCTCCTTTCCACCTGAATCAGGACATTGTCCTGCCATCCTTTTGCCCGCATCCAGTTCATCAGTATGAGAAGTCCCTCCATACTTTGGACCTGGTCAGGGCTCTCAGGATCTACGTTTCCCGAACGGCGTCGTTTCGCCATTCGGATGCCCTGTTCGTGCTGACTATGGGTCAGAAGAGGGGTGAGGCAGCCTCCAAGTCTTCTCTGGCAAGGTGGATCAAGTCTCCTATTCGGGAGGCTTATGTCTCTGCTGGTTTGCCTTTACCTGCTGGTATTAAGGCTCATTCTACAAGGGCTGTGGGGGCCTCGTGGGCCTTGTGTCATCAGGCCTCAGCTCTTCAGGTGTGTCAGGCGGCCACGTGGTCTAGTCTGCACACGTTTTCCAAACATTATCAAGTCCATGCTTTGGCATCGGCTGATGCCAATGTGGGCAGGCGGATCCTTCAGGCAGCTGTTGCTCATTTATGATGGGCCTGCTTTTGGGTTTTTTTCCCGCCCTGGGATAGCTCTTGGACATCCCAATGTCTGGGTCTCCCAATGGAGCGCAAAAGAAAAAGAGAATTTTGTTTACTTACCGTAAATTCTTTTTCTTATAGCTCCTATTGGGAGACCCAGCTCCCACCCTGTGCCTTTTGGGGCTTTGTTTCTATGCTAGTGCCTGGTGTCTTTTCACCTCACGTGTTGGCCCTGTTGGCCGTTTATTATTTCCCAGTCCTGTTGGTCTGGGCGCGGGTGGTCTTTCCTCCTTCCTGCTTGTGCACCGAACTGATGGGATTCTCCCTGGAGGGGGTGTATAGGCAGTAGGGGAGGAGTTACACTTTTAGGTGTAATGCCTTGTGTGTCCTCCGGAGGTCGGAAGCTATAGGAGCTATAAGAAAAAGAATTTACGGTAAGTAAACAAAATTCTCTTTTTTTAGATGATCATAGCTGTAACCATTCTGCTTTATATTCAGTTACTGAAAAGCTAATAAAGTGCTTCTTCTTGCAGAGGATGCCAAAATGGCCTGGTGTGTGTATGGACCGTTCCACAGACCATTCTGGATACATTTCAGTCCAGGTCACCAACAGCAGAAGAATGGAGGGAGCAATCACCCAGCAAGGTCAGTGATTAGAAGAATTAGCTTGTCCCTCCCATGTGCAGGACAATCTCGTAACAAATCCCAGGAAGCAGACAAGCCATGTGCATAGAAATCTGATCCTTAATTTCAGTTTTTTAACTTTAAAGTAGCCTATAAAAATAATGAAAACGAATGTAAAAGGGGCCTGAAGTCAATGGTAATGAAGCAGTGCAACATTTCAGTATATCGCTGCTTGGATCTGTTGCTTTCTTTAATAAGGTCAGCATTCCCATTAATCATTGCTTATTTCACTACTGCAGTGTTATACTTCTTAGGAAGCAATTTTATATTGTATTTCATGTCCTTACTGCTTTATAAGGATTTGCCATTGATCATGTTTGGTATGTCGTACCAGTTATAAAGTCTTCATACTAGAAGCTGCAATTGATAAATGTGTTGGTAATATTTCATAAATTTCCAGCATTGTTTCGAGTCTTGATAACTCTTTGTTCTATTCTATATTAGGAGTTTTGCAGAAAGCCTGCTGACATCCGCTGTGCTTACAAGTTAAAAGGTCACATTACTCCTGTGCGAACTGTAGCTTTCAGCCATGATGGCCTGGCCTTGGTTTCTGGTGGACTTGGTGGCCTGTTGAATATTTGGTCTTTAAGGGTAAGACTAAATAAGCTTTATATAAAAAAAAGTATTTTATAATGTGTTATATGCTATTCACACATGTCACAATGCCTTCACGCGTTACAGTAATGTCCAAGATTCTCCCTATATATAGAACTTGTCTGTTTTATTGTTTAGGATGGTTCCATTCTGCAATCTGTTGTAACTGGATCTGGAGCGGTTACCACCACTGCTTGGATTTCTGATATGGGAGTTGCTGCCTGCTCCAATCGTTCAAAGGTAAGCATCACAGATTCCTTTTAGAATACAATAAGAATATCAGCAGGTTTTTAATATGTAATAAGAGGGGAGCATGGTATAAGGGCTTAGACACTGATTTCAAATAACTCACCAGCCCAAACTTGCCTTTTAGATATCAAATCAGAAAGAATTAATATACAAATAAAAGTAATAGTTTCTTTTTTTGTTGAAGGGGAAAATATTCAAGAAAGTGGGAATGTTGTGGTTAAAAATAAACTAAACAAAATTTAAATCTAAATAAATAAAACGGTATTGTAAAAAACATTGCTATTGAATACAATCTAAATAAAATCAGTGAAAATCCTATTAACTCTCCTCTGGGGTAGCGTACTTCCCTGCTTCTGCTACTGAGCGGCTCCTAGCTATACAGAGAGCTGTTCCTGCAGTAGTTTTTACAGTTGTTGAAATATACTTGTTGATCCTCAACCATTACTTTTGAAAACATATTATAGCATCTTTGGAAAAGCTTGCTTTTCATATGCAAGTCAGTCTCTGCCTTTGATTACACAGGATGTCCTGGTGATAAATTGCACACCGGAGTGGATGTCCTCCAACCATATTTTGGCCACATGCAGAACTGCATTGAAGAATCAAGGGATAGCCGGACTAAACATGGCACCGTGTATGCAAACCTTCTTGGAGCGTCTTCCAATCAATGCTCCAGGAACAGTATGCATATGAGAAGGTATTGTAGCTGTCCTTTCAAATCTTCTTCTCTTTACAATACACATCTTTTAGTTTTAAAAGTATCTCTCCTAAACCTTAAATAGATGTCTTATCTGAACTGCATATACTCATTGTTGTATCTACTTAGCTTAGTATGGACAAATGATATAATTATGTAAACTGTGATAACTGCACTGATAACAAATCTTATATTTCCAGTGTTTATGTATTTATCTTTTGTTTTATCTTTTGTTTGGAAACTAATTGTGTAGCCCCATGTTGTGTGTGGGGACCAGTTGGTGCATAGCCCCTATATGCAGTGCCTGGCATCCCTGGCTGTAGGACTGAACCTGGACCAGCTTCTGTGCAATCCGCCTATCCCTCCACACCACCGCCTAGCTCCACCAGAGCCGGCCTCATGGAATCCTGCAGAATGGGCATGGCTTGAATGTTTTTCTACTACCATTAAAGCTGCTGAATCATTGGCTAGAGGAGCACAGTTTCCAGAATCCTTTGCTGTTCCTGATCTAGAACCAGTTCCAGAGGAAGAACTAAGACTTTTAATGGTACGAAAGATACTGTGTGAATCAGTAGATACTGCTTGGCTTTCCTATTAAAATATTAATTTTTCACAAGAACATATTTATACACTAGGCCATTTTTTTCCATAATTTCAGCTTCCAAATAGAAAAGGGTTCTTTAAAGTTAGAGCAGTCAGGTGCAGGAGTACCCTGCCGCAAGACCTAGTAATGACAGATACTATAAAAGCATTCAAACATTGTTCAAGGAAGGTTTATTCAACCTATATAACTATGTAGTTACATTCTACTAAGGACTAAATCAGTTATTCCTTCACAAGTATCATATTAAAAGCACAAAAGAACACAGCACATTCTTAGAGTATGTATATTTGTACACCTGTCCCAGTTATCTGAATGGCGTCAGCTGAAATCCATGCATATGCTGCAAATAAAACCCCTTTTAGCTACATGTGAACATACATTAAAAAGAAGTTTAGCGGAATTGTATTTTCTTCTGTATGAAGTTTTTGTACACTTGATATCCATTCATTGGCTGAATATGTGAAAATAATGCCTTCTTTAATAGTGTGGGTAAATATGTATGAAATACATAATGTGTAATTTGTTTATATACATAATTACAGTTGTGGCCAAAAGTATTGACACCCCTGCAATTCTGTGGGATAATAATTCTGTCAGTTTCTTCCTGAAAATGATTGCAACCACAAATTCTTTGGTATTATTATCTTCATTTAATTTGTCTTCAATGAATAAACACACAAAGAATTGTCCTAAAGCAAACATAAAAAAGGGGGTGGACAAAAGTATTGGCAGTGTTAGAAAAATCACGTGATGCTTCTCTAATTTGTGTAATTAACAGCACCTGTAACTTACCTGTGGCACCTAACAGGTGTATGCAGTAACTAAATCACACTTGCAGCCAGTTGACATGGATTAAAGTTGACTCAACCTCTGTCCTGTGTCCTTGTGTGTACCACATTGAGCATGGAGAAAAGAAAGAAGACCAAAGAACTGTCTGAGGACTTGAGAAACCAATTGTGAGGAAGCATGAGCAATCTCAAGGCTACAAGTCTATCTCCAAAGACCTGAATGTTCCTGTGTCTACCGTGTGCAGTGTCATCAAGAAGTTTAAAGCCCATGGCACTGTGGCTAACCTCCCTTGATGTGGTTGGAAAAGAAAATTGACAAGAGATTTAAACACAAGATTGTGCGGATGGTGGATAAAGAACCTCGACTAACATACAAACAAGTTCAAGCTGCCCTGCAGTCCGAGGGTACAACAGTGTCAACCCGTACTATCCGTCGGCGTCTGAATGAAAAGGGACTGTATGGTAGGATACCCAGGAAGACACCACCTCTTACTCCGAGACATAAAAAAGCCAGGCTGGAGTTTGCCAAACTTACCTGAGAAAGCCTAAAAAACGTTTTGAAAGAATGTTCTCTGATCAGATGAGACAAAAGTAGAGGTTTTTGGGCAAAGGCATCAACATAGAGTTTACAGGAGAAAAAAAAGAGGCATTCAAAGAAAAGAACACGGTCCCTACAGTCAAACATGGCGGAGGTTCCTCGTGTTTGGGATTGCTTGCTGCTCTGGCACTGACGCTGACGTATGCATGGCATTAGAAGTCTGAAGACTACCAACAAATTTTGCAACATAATGTAGGGCCCAGTGTTAGAAAGCTGGGTCTCCCTCAGAGGTCATGGGTCTTCCAACAGGACAATGACCCAAAACACTTCAAAAAGCACTAGAAAATGGTTTGAGACAAAGCACTGGAGACTTCTAAGGTGGCCAGCAATGAGTCCAGACATGAATCCTATAGAACACCTGTGGAGAGATCTAAAAATGGCAGTTTGGAGAAGGCACCCTTCAAATATCAGGGACCCGGAGCAGTTTGCCAAAGAAGAATGGTCTAAAATTCCAGCAGAGCATTGTAAGAAACTCATTGATGGTTACCGGAAGCGGTTGATCGCAGTTATTTTGGCTAAAGGTTGTGCAACCAAGTATTAGGCTGAGGGTGCCAATACTTTTGTCTGGCCCATTTTTGGAGTTGTGTGTGAAATGATCAATGTTTTGCTTTTTGCTTCATTCTCTTTGTGTTTTTTCATTTAAGACAAATTAAATGAAGATAATACCAAAGAGTTTGCGATTGCAATCATTTTCAGGAAGAAACTGAGTATTATCTGACAGAATTGCAGGGGTGTCAATACTTTTGGCCACAACTGTACTTACATATACATATTGCAACAATTATAATTATATTTAATAATATTGAGTGTCTCTCTTTTGCTATCTCTCTCTCTCTCTTTCTGTATCTTTTTCCTTTACACTCCAAAATTACTTGCTACGTTGTTGTGGTATACCATATAAAAATCACAAATATAAAGACGTTTGTTGGAGTACCGAGAAAAGGTTTACGTCACATGAATACTTTTTCAAGGCACTGTATATGTGATCTAAATCAAAGCAATATATGATGTGACCGCCCTTTGCCTTCAAAATAGCATCAGTTCTTCGACATACACTTGCACACAGTTTTTGAAGGATCTTTGCAGAGAGGATGTTGCATACATCTTGTAGAGCCACAAATCTTCTCTGAATGTAGGCTTGCACAAATCTTTTCTCCTTCGCCTCATTGGGGGACACAGGACCGTGGGTGTTATGCTGCTGTCCACTAGGAGGCGACACTAAGCAGAATCTGCAAAAGAGTTAAGTGGCTCCTCCTCTACAATATACACTCCTGGAGCAGGAAGTGCTTCTCCAGTTTTTTGCTTAGTGTCGAAGGAGGCACACGTCCATTTTTACTCTCTATTTTTTCTCATCTTTTTTTCTTCCAATGAAGAAAAGTGGGTCCGGCGTGGCCCCCGGCATGCTCCTTCCTCGGCCACCCACTGTTGGGGCGCTGGGTTGAGGTTGAGAATCGTTACATATGCCGTACTCTTTTCTCGGCCTCCCACTGTTTGGTTGCTGGGTTAAAGTTGAGACAGCCCAGCATAACACTCCCTCGGGGTCCTGAGTTGAAGCGAGAGCTGGACTACTGCCAGATGACGTCCCCCTAATCACCCTCTGGGTGCTTAGGCTGAGGCACCACAGGTACCAGCAGCACATGCTGCATTCTGGGCTGGGATCCTGAATGGCTGCCTGCAAGAGCGCAGGCTTAAAAGGAGCATGAGAAATCACCCTATGGGCCATTAGGCTGTGGCACCACAGGTACCAGCAGCGCAGCTGCACTTATCCTGCTGGGACCAGTACCGAATGTACCAGGATCCCGGTGGGATCTGGGTCCATCCAGCCCCTGCTCAGCCCTGCACTGCTCCTGCATAGTTGGGACTCAGGTGTCTACCAGTCCTCCTCCCCCCCCTGCACTGCTCCCACAGCACATGGCAGAGGAAGAGGTGCCCAGCTTCCCCTGCGCAGCCCCTGCAAGTGCAGGCAGCAAGGTACCTGTGTAACAGTGATCCGTTATGGCCCCCCTCGCAACCATCCCTGCGGTTTCCAGAAGATTTCCGGACCTCCGCGCCAACCCCCCACTGTTTGTGGGTCTGCAAATCACGCTAGGCCCCGGCTTCGGGCCTAGCGTGGTAGGCGCCGCCTATGCCCGCCCACCACCTGCCCTCCGGATAGCGTCAAATGACGCTGGGCACCACAAAGAGGGGCGGGAAGTCCCTCTGGGCGCTTGTTCTGCACGCCCATTCAGGTTCCCGCCCCCTCTTTCCCCTGCTGACGGCGCCAAATGCCTGTGCGCCATTATAAAGTCCTGTGGGCGCAAACACACTGTGGGGCAGAGTGCCCATATACAGTGTAGCAGGCTGTGAGGGCATATACATGACAGGCTGTGGGGACATATACAGGAGAGCCAGCAGGGATATATATTCCCTGCTGCAGCTTCTCCTCCCCTATACATCAGATGTAGGCTGTGGGGGCATATACAGGAGAACCAGCAGGGATATATTCCTTTCTGGAGCTTCTCCTCTCCCTGTACACCATGTGTTACAGGCTATGCCATGTGTCACAATCTACGTAGGCAGGAAAGCCGGCAGGGATTTTCCCTGCTACACTCTCTCCTCCCTCCGGATTTCATAGACAGACAGTGGGCAGACCGAATATTTCTGTCCTGAAATACTCTGTGCTGCTGTGAAGCCAGTTTTATTGTAAATTTTTTAACTTCATAAACTGCTGCACACGACACTGCCCTCACTAACCTCACAAGGAGTGTACAGCCCCTAAAAGATCTCTCCTGACATACTCTGTGCTGCTGTAAACCTTATTTTTAACAGCTATACATAATGTCAGTGAAGAAAACAGGCGTCAGACTATTCTCAGTACGCACAGGGGAGACGTAATCCTCTGAATGCACTATGGACGTAATGTGTTTATTGTGTCGTCACAGTGACACGGCTTCGCCTATGGTCATACCACATCGGAGGTGTCTCTCTTATGACACTCACCCAGCGAGCAGAGTTCCTCGCCTAGTGCGGATGACACACTAATAAGGCACGGTCTGGTTTTTCCTTACACCGTGTCAGCCCTGATGCCAGTACTTGTCAGAGCATATAATGCTACATCTGAATAGACAGTCATTCCGTCTGCAGCTATGTCGCAGTTTATGGGAAACTGGCATGCACCAGATGATGGCTCTGACGTCTGATGGTTTTCGCAATTCAAACCCAGACTCGGACCTTTATGCATCTCTGGTAGGACAACATATTTAGGAAAACACGATACTTCGAACATTAAACTGTGTCTCACAGGACGCAAGACCGTACCCTTGGGACCCTCAGTGCACCATTTACCATAAGGGAGTTTTGTTAGTTGGGACTCCATGGCATGTTTCGTGCGGTACCCTATCTGAAACATGGTTCCCCCTAGGGACACAGTTCTGCTTAACAGAACACAGCACCAGACGTGGTCTCACTCGCCGTCAGCAATCCAGATTCCAACCTTTTGGGAATTAATTTAGCGGATCATCGTCTAGATCGACACTAATTCGATCAACGCACATGTAGCGATCGCAGACGACCATCCAAACTCACATCAAGGGCCCCTTAATTCAGGGAGTCATATGTCGGTGCTACACGTAGAGCATGTTTAAACATTCTATTCCAATTTCCTTGTAGTCCCTAACCAAGTACGTGCGGTACGTCCTGTGCTGGACTGAAACAGCTAGACAAACATGCCTGGGACAGATTTTTGCGCACAGAGTCTTTCAGCTCCATAATAATTTTCCAGGGAACACGGAGAATACCTTGTATCCTTAGATATACAGGACAAATACCTGCATGTTTCACTTGCAGCCACTTATCATATTTACATTTTGCAAAGACCATCGTAATTGTGGCGCCTCCGTCCATGCTTGTTACAGTTCCTAAAAAGGTCACAAAGGTTATGGCAGTCGCCTGGTTTTCCTGCGTTCCAGGGACGTGGTCAATCTTCCATACCTGGACGATTTACTCATCAACGCACGACCTTCAGGAATTAAGAACGCAGTGTTTCTATTACGGGGAACACTTTATTAAGACTTGGTTGGCTGGTCATCCTCCACAAGTCTACATCAGTTTTCACTGCAGTCTCTAGTATTTTCGGAAGGCGGTTCAATACTTCCATAGTCAGACTTCACCGAGACTAGGCATGGGCACTTCAACTAGAAGTCCGCACTCTCCTTCAACTCAGGCCTTCCGGAGCTGACATGACGGTCAGAGGCAGGACGGTTGAAGCACTGGTAGCCATTACTCTGATGCACCTGCTCCTCAGGCCTCCCCAGTTATCCATGCTCACGTCATGAGATAAGATTATACGATCACGTATCAGGAGGTGTCATCTTCCAGTACCAGCCATGCAGTATCTCCTGCGGTGACTCAGCCACTCACTAGTACGCAGGGGAAGTATTTTCTTCTACCAAGTTGAAAGGTACTATTCACCGACGTGAGTCAGACAGAATGAGGTGCGCTGTACCTCCATCTCAAGACTCGGAACGATTGGTCCTGATCGGAGTCAGCGATACCTATCGTCCTTTCAGAGATTTGGGCGAGATTCCCAACACTGAAGATTTTATCCCTTCTTCTGGCCGCCCGCCAATTTCAGAAGGCAGTCTGACGCTGCCACGGCTGTGGCATATGTCGATTCACTAGAGCGAATCCCGCAGTTCCCAGGCAATAAAGGAAGTTTACCACATTCTTCACTAGGCGGGCGGAATTCACGAACTCAGTACTATCGGCTGTTACTCTACCGCTTGTAGATGATTAGGAAAAACAGTTCCTCCGTCGCCGAGAAATTACCTCAGATTAGGGTTCCTACATCCAGATGTTTTCAAACAAAGCTGACATCACTGGAGAATTCCGGAAGTATCCGGAATGGTGTCACACTTCATTGCCAAGGTTCCTAGCTTCATAGCCAGGTCCCACGACCCACAGTCATGGATGGCGGACTGACTGGTCCTGGACTGGACCCAATTCCAACTCCACTAAATTTATTCCAGGTTTCCACTATCCCAAGTTAGTGAAGATATTCAAACTGGACTGTCAGCAACTCATCCTTGTGGACACACACTGGCCCAAGCGCGCTTGGTATGCCGATCTCGTCCACTTCATAGCAGACGTGCCAGGATGCCTACTGGATCGTCCAGACCTGCCCCCACAAGGCCGTCTTACCATCATAATTCATCGACTCTAAATTCGACGATGTGACCCTGGAGACCCGGGTGTTCACATAATGGTATCGCGACCTCAATCAGAGCACGGACACCGGTTTCAGAAGAGATGTCCTATCAATATGTAAAAATCTTTTTCCTTTCTTCTCGTGGTTTTTTCACATTAGCACTGTTCCTTCCCAAGGGTTCCCAATTCCATCCAATCGGATCTACACTCACGACTATCCTTACGTCCTCTCAAAGGACAAGTTTCAACCCTTTTCATTCTCTCTCAACAACGTCTTGCTACCAGGCCTCAAGTAACATCCTTTCTTCAAGGAGTTTTGCCGACCTGTTCCGTCCAATCAAAGTGTTCTAGAACCGTGGGTCCTGACCCTCGTTCTCACGGCTGTACGCTAACCACATTTTAAGCCATGAACGAAAATTCCCTTCGTCTTCTCACACAGGGAGTTGTTTTTTGGATGGCAATTACCTCTCTCCGCAGAGTCTTAAATTTGCAGCGATTTCATGTAAACCACCTTTTTTTTTTCTGGTGTTCCACCCAGACAAGGTTGTCCTACGTCCGGTTGGTTTTTTTCTCAAGTTGGTGGTGTCCTTTTTGTCCGCCAACCTGAATATATATTTCTGACGGCGCTAAGTCCCGCCAGTTCATCGGGCAAAAAAAAAAAAAAGCTCTATGTTTCTAGACCTCCGTCAGAGCCCTACACATATACTCGCCCAGAACAGTTTCCTTTAGAAACCTCCTTTCCTTCTCCCAGAAGGATAACGCAGCAGGCAGGCCAGGCTCTACAGATACTTTGTGCAGATGGCTTAAATCCACCTTCCAGGGTGCTTATTGCATTATTACAAAAAAAAAAAAAAAAAAAACATAAATAATATCATTAATTCTTATTCTTATTATTTATTTATACAGAACCATTCTTCCATGGTGCTGTGTCCTTTCCGGCTGCGGGCACAGCACATTCTACTATGACCACGGAGGCCTCCTGGGTTTCTGAGCTATTAGGCACCAGGAGTTAGCACAACAAGTGTGTAAGGTAGCCACGCGGTCCGCATGCACATGCTTACCAAGCGCTTTAGTGTTCTCAGTCCTCGGCAAATGCAGTCTGGGACACCGTACCCTCCAGGCGGCAGTAGCCCACCTGTAGGTGCATTGTTGTTTTTATCAGTAGTGATTTTCCATTGCTGTTCCCACCCAGGGACTGCTTTAGGACGTCCCACGGTCCTGTGTCCCCCAATGAGGCGAAGGAGAAAAGGAGAATTTTGTGTACTCACCGTAAATTCCTTTTCTCTTCGCCTTTAATTGGGGGACACAGCACCCACCCTGTTGCCCGTTTCAGGCCGTTACTAGGTTCTTATCTTACTCCTGAGAGGTTATATAGTTGCCTGTTTATTTTACAGGCCTGCTTATACTGTTATTACGTAGTTGCCTGTTGGGTTACACGTTTTACCTTACTGTTATTATGTGGCTGCCTGTTTACGTAACAGGCCTTATTTTACTGTGATTCTTGTCATTCTTCTGTTAATTCTCCTACTGCTTTAGCACAAAATTGGAGAAGCACTTCCTGCTCCAGGGGTGTATACTGCAGAGGAGGAGCCACTTAACTCTTTTGCAGATTCTGCTTAGTGTCGCCTCCTAGTGGACAGCAGCATAACACCCATGGTCCGGTGTCCCCCAATTAGAGGCTAAGAGAAAAGGAATTTACGGTGAGTACACAAAATTCTCCTTTTTGTCTCTTCATGTAATCAAAGACAGCCTGCAAATTGAGATCAAGACTCTTTTGTCACCCTATCATCACTTTTAGGACTCTTTGTCCGTCTTTCCCTGAAGATAATTATTAAAGCATAACTGTTTAATTTTTTATTTAATAGTAATGCAGAGCAAGTAATTATCACCTTTCACATACATTCTATTAACGAAATCAGGAATGAAAGCATTAAAAAAACCTTCCACAAGATGTCCTCAGCAGGCTGTGTGTGAAGCTTATTCTCGGTCACCTCCGTCTTCAGGGGGCGTGGCCTAAGCTGCCTTCACAATACAGATAAGACAACTGTCAAATTACCTTATGCTGGCACCATGCTGATGTCAAACAGCTCCTGTGAGCTCTTATCTGACTGCTCCTTTCACATGGCCTCTGCTTTGTGATAACACTGAGCAAAGCGATATGAATGGAGGTGCGGGCATGAGGTAATTTGACAGTCTTATCACTATTGTGAAGGCATCTTGGGCCATGCCACCTGAAATCGGAAGTGACTGAGAATAAGCTTTACACACATCCTGCTGAGGACATCTTGTGGAAGTTTTTTTATTGGTTTCCCTACTGATTTCATTAATAAAGTATATGGGAAAGTTGATTATATTCACTTGCTCTACATTACTATTAAATGAAAATTTAAGCGATGGTTACGCTTTAACTTCACCCCAAAGCCTATTTTGACTTTCCTGACCAGACAATTTTTTTTCAATTCTGACTAGTGTCCCTAGATGTGGTAAGAACTTTGGAGCACCTCAATATATTCTGAGATTATTTTTTCGAGACACGTTGTTCTTCATGTTCGTAGTCCCTTTTGGTCAATTTGATTTGCAGATCTGTATTTGTTTATGAAAATATTACAAATTTGACAAGCATGATATATAAATACAAATGACATATAGCTGATACCCGCTGATTATTTTGCTGGTTCAGTTAATGAGCTCACTTCCCAGAGCACCACACATGTTCCTGCCTTTTCAGTGGCCACGCCCCCGGTCCACCCCTCCGATGACTCTGAGTACCTGCACCTGCCCCCATATATCAGCAATTCGGGCTCGAACCCGGCCTCTTCCTCCGGTATCGCCCACATTTCTGGCGCTTCCCAGCCATCGTGGGATTTCCAGCACGGTTCTCTCCATGTGCATGACCCTCTCTCCATGTGGGTGATCCCATCCTGCCGGACGGAGCCATCATAAGGGACATCCAGCAACTGGAGACAGAGGACCATCGAGGCTGCAAGATGGCTCTCCTCGTCTGGTAAGCTAACCCTCAGTATTCACAGGGGATTATACTTAATCCTCCTGTGCATACCCTGAGGGGTTCCTGTCTGCTTGCATCTCACTTTAGCTTGCATGATTAGCTCTCCCACTGTATACCTTCACTGTGATAGCCTAGATTCCGACAGCAATACACAACCTGCCAGCGAGATAAGTGACTTAGTATTGTAGCAGTCACGGATATGCAGACTTCCAAGACCTCAAAGAAGCCCCATAAGACCCATACCGTTTACTATGCCTCTTGTGTCACCTGCCACCAGGACCTGCCGCGTGGTCATGTGTCATGTTACCCCACAGAGGGTCTATCAGATGGGGGTAGCTCACGTCACGGATGAGGATTCTGGGCAAAATGGTGGCGGCAATGGAAGCCGTGCCATTTGCTTAATTTCATTTTCGCCTGTTACAGATGGCCCCATTATCATCTTGGGACAGAAGTCCTTTTTCTCTGGACAGGGTTTTTCTCCTGATGCCCTCGGTCAAGCGAGCGCTACATTGGTGGCTCCAGCCGTCGTCCCTTTCCAGGGGTCGGTCGTTCCTACCGGTCGATTGGGCAGTTCTCACCACCAACGCCAGTCTCCTGGGTTGGGGAGTAGTTTTCCTGCATCATACTGCCCACAGTTGCTGGTCTCTGCAGGAATCAGCCCTGCCGATCAATGTGATGGAAATATAGGTCATAGCCCTGTCAGGGCTTTTCACAGGCTCCTTGCGGGCCTCCACATATGCGTCCAGTCAGACAATGCCACAGCCGTGGCCTACATCAATTGTCAGGGTGGCACCCCCAGCAAAGCTGCTGTATGCGGAATAGAGCGCATTCTTCACTGGGCCGAGTCCACCGGGTCTGTCATCTCGGCAGTACACATTCCGGGGTGGAGAACCAGGCGGCAGACTTCCTCAGCTGCCCGGGTCTCGCCGCAGGCGAATGGTTCCTACACTCGGTCGTGTTTCAACAGATCTGCCGCCGATCAGGGACTCCAGATGTGGACCTGATGGGGTCAAGTCTGAATGCCAAGGTCCCCGCTTTTATGGCCCAGTCACACGACCCGACCTCTGTAGGAGCGGACGCGCTGGTGCAACCGTGGCGCCAGTTCCACCTTCCCTACATTTTTCCTCCACTTCCCCTAGTCCTTAAGGTGGTGAAGAAAATCAAATCTGGGGAGTCCGTCATCCACATAGCCCCGGATTGGCCCAGACGGGCCTGGTACGCCGACCTAGTTCAGCTCGTCGTCGCCCGGATCTTCTCACTCAGGGTCCAATTTGCCACCAGGATTCAGGAATCTTGAATTGGACGGCATGGCCGTTGAGACCTGGGTTCTGACCCGGGCCGGTTTTTCACCGGACGTCATCGATACCATGATCAGAGCCCGGAAACCCACCTTGGCCAGTATTTACCATTGCACATGGAAAATCTTTTATTCATGGTGCAAAGACCGAGGGTTCTGTCCATCTAGGTGGTCTTGAGTTTTCTCCAGTCGGGACTGGATTCGGGCATGGCCCTGAGTTCCATAAAGGGCCAGATCTCGGCGCTTTCGGTCCTTTACCAGCGCAGTCTCGCGACGCAGCCTCAAGTCAGGATCTTCATCCAAGGAATGTCTCGGTTGGTCCCTCCTTACCGTAGGCCGCTAGAACCATAGGACCTTAATTTGGTCCTGGACATGCTTCAACTGCCCCTTTTTGAACCTCTGAAAGATGTTTCGCTCTCCCTCCTTTCTTGGAAGGTAGTTTTCCTTGTAGCAATCATTTCCATTAGATGTGTATCAGAATTAGCCGCGTTGTCCTGCCTGAGGACCCTTCCTATCCTTCCATCAGGATAAGCTGGTGCTGCGGCCAGTTCCTTCACTTCTTCCGAAGGTAGTCTCTTCCTTTCACCTCAATGAAGACATCGTTCTTCCTTCTTTCTGCCCGGCACCAGTGCACCGTATTGAGAAAGCTCTGCATACCCTGGACCTAGTGAGAGCGCTTAGATGCTACGTATCTAGGACGGCTCCTTTCCGTAAGACGCACACTCTGTCGGAAGGTCACAGAAAGGGCATGACCATTTCTAATGCCACGCTAGCCAGGTGGATACGTTCTACAATCAGAGAAGCCTATTAGGTCAAAAATACTCCCATTCCTTCCGTGTTACGGGCCCACTCCT
The DNA here is from genome assembly GCA_033576535.1 of Allobates femoralis. Lineage (NCBI taxonomy): Eukaryota > Metazoa > Chordata > Amphibia > Anura > Aromobatidae > Allobates > Allobates femoralis. The sequence goes on along the minus strand of JARQOC010000004.1, from coordinate 224,086,812 downwards.
CTCGAGCGGCAGGGGCATCATGGGCCATTCGAGCATCAGGCATCCACCGAACAGGTGTGCAGGGCGGCGACTTGGTCTACCCTGCATAAATTTGCTAAACATTATAGCCTCCATACCAAGGCCTCGGCGGATGCCAGCCATGTTGGGCGCCGTGATACAGGCAGCGGTAGCTCACCTCTCTTCTTAGGTGACTCATGAGGCATTACATAGCAGTTTTTTTTCTCTTGGGTTGTGTGTTCATTCGCACCCAGGGACTGCTTTGGGACGTCCCATAGTCCTGTATCTCTCGAATGAGAAAAGGGTATTTTTGTGTGTACTCACCGTAAAACCCTTTTCTCTGAGCCATCATTGGGGACACGGCACCCACCCTGTTGCCCGGTTCGGGCCTTACATTGTTTTAATTCTTTGAGCTCCTTAAGTTTGTATATTAATCTTGGTTGAACAGTGTTGTTATTCTCCTACTGCTTGGTAACTGAACTAGTTGTTTTTGCTGTTGTTTTTCTGCACCCCAGTACCTAAATTTTCACGCATAGATGAGACCATACTTTCAACATGGAAACAATTGGTAAAAACCTCTACTGGCCAGACTTTTCAAAATAGCAGATGGGTGTGGTTGGGTCCTGTTGATGCCATGAAGTTGATGGCTTTGATAGACATTTTCCAAGTTCAAGGAGAAATAAGCATGCGTCTTTTCACCTGTGCACAAAGTTTCCTTGGACCAATGCAATTTTCTGGTCATCATAATGGGAGACCCAGACTATGGGGTTTAGGGCACTGCCCTCCGGAGGTCACACTAGGTACTACAAGTTTGTAGACACCGCCCCCTCCGCTTATAAACCCGTACCGCAGGGAACATCCTCAGTTTTAAACTTAGTGTGCTCGGAGGATCACGCTTTGCTTGCACTTCACTGCATTCTCACTACTTACGTGATGGCGTCTGAAGACAAGGTAATAAGGTCCCAGTCGGGACCGGTGACAGCCTCCCCGCTCACCCTTAGTGGCACACGCTGGTGGAGGTACCGGAGGGCCTAGGGCCTGGACACCTGGTGTTCTCCCGGTACGCTGTTACACTCCTCTCCATCCCTCTCTGGGGGGCTCTGGTGAGTGGGAGATGGGAGCCTTGCACAGCTCCGCTCCGTCCGAGGCCTCCCTAAATGGTGCTTACAGACCGGACTGGAGCCAGCCCAGTCCGAGGCCTCCCTAAATGGTGCTTACACTCCGGACTGGGCTGAGCGGCCCAGTCTGAGGCCTCCCTAAATGGTGCTTACACTCCAGACTGGTGCTGCACCCCCGTCCGAGGCCTCCCTAAATGGTGCTTACAGACCGGACCGGCACTGAGGCACTCGGTGTCTCCTGTGTGCCTGGGGGTAGTGTCTGGCACTTTATGTGCTTCATGACACTCAGACCGCGCGTTGCCCTCGGGTCCGCGGTTCTGCGGGTGTACCCTGTGCTGGGGTCACCCTGGCTGACCGCCCTGTGTGTCACAGGGGCTGAGGCCGTAGGCTGCGGATGTGTGACATGTTATTGCAGTCTGTGTACATTGTTTTTTACACTGTTTCCCGCCCTGCGGGCTCCAGCTCCCTCATGAGAAGGATGCTTGGAGGATGGGATGCAGCCCGTGCGGTGACGTCACCGCGGGGCGTGTGTGTGTGTTTCCCGCGTGTCTTCGGCGCCGCCCACAGTTTCTCTGTCGGCGGCCATCTTTACCCTCACTTCCCGGCTGGGAACTGTATGCAGCGTGCGTCTGCACTCCAAGAGGGGAGACCGGAAGACAGCGCGGAGGTCACACACACACACCGCTCCCTCATACCGCTTTGCAGCGGTCGGTAAGCCACCGGGATCCCCGGTTTTATTGTCTGCAATTGGGCTTATCTACCCCTACTGTGGCCATGTCCTCAGCTGGGAAGCGTGCTGCTAAGGCGGCCGAGACCACCGTTACATGTGCTACGTGCAATGGAACACTGGTGGAGGGGTCCTGCAATAACTGTGGACGCCCAGAGGCCCGGGCTGCAACTACTGGGTCAGCAACCCCGGTGCTATACCCCGAGGTTCAGGTGATCTCAGGGCCTTGGGAGACTCAGAACAGGATCAATGAATCTCTGTTGTCTCAGCTGTCCTCCATGTCGCAATCCCTGGAGGCACTTAATAGGAGACTGGATAGCCCAGCTACTCCTTCCAGTTACCCCCGGGTGTCTCCCTCTTCTGCTGTGAGACCCCTTAAGCGGGCTCGTCGTGAGGCTTCACCCGAGCTCCAGACTCTCTCTGAGGAGGAGCGTTCCTCTGATGGTGAGGAAGATGATGGGGGTTCGACTTTCGGGTCTGTATCTGTGTCTGAACCACCAGATGGGGTGGAGGATCTGGTGTCCTCTATCAACGAGACCTTACGTCTCGTGACACCCCCTGAGGAGGTGACGGTGCACCCGAAGGAGGTCTATCAATGGCTGCGGCCGGAGGCTAGACCAAGTGGCTCCTTTATGGACCATACTAATTTTGGAAGGGTGATTAGAGCCCCCAGGTTACATCCTGGGCGGCGTTATGTCCGCAAACCCAAGGACAATCGCTTCCCCTTTCCCCAGGAGGTGCTTCAGGAGTGGTCGCAGTCCCCGAAGGTGGATGCTTCCATGACCAGGATTGCTGCACGCTCCCTTTTCTCTGCCTCTGATAGCTCCTCACTGAAGGATGCTACTGATAGACAGGTCGAGCAACTCGCCAAGTCTTCCTATGAGGCGGTGGGGTCGTCATTTGCCCCTAACTTTGCCACGGTCTGGACCTTACAAGCGATTACTACCTGCTTGGATGGTATCACTGACCTGGCAAGGTCCAGTCCAGAGGTCCTGGCACTTACCGAAAGGGCAAGGGCCTATGCGGACTACGCCAGAACGGCGACTCTGGAAACTGCTACTCGCTCAGCTGTGGCTTCGGCCAATGCTATAGCGATCCGCAGGTTGTTGTGGCTGCGTCTTTGGGACTCAGATGCCACATCTAAGAAGATTCTGCAGAATCTTCCTTTCGCTGGTGACAGGCTTTTTGGCACAGAGCTGGATAAGCTAATTAAGGATTCTGCTGAGTCTAAAATACCGCAGAATAAACCTAAGCCACGGTATACCGTTAAAAGGAACCCAAAACAGTGGTCCTTTCGGTCCAGCTCACAGTCATCAGCACCGTCCGCTCGCACGGACCGAGGGGGCAAGCCCGCTTCTCAGTGGCGCTCTAAGAGTCGTCCAAAGAAGCCGGCGGGGGCAGCAGCTGCCACCCCCAAACCCGCCTCTACATGACTCGCTCTCTCTTCCTGCCTCCCCACAGGTGGGGGGCCGCTTGTCTCGCTTTCAGAACGAGTGGCTACTTCACGTTTCAGATCAGTGGGTTCGAGACGTGGTCTCGCGAGGTTACAGGATAGAGCTGACGTCAAAACCGATATCCCGATTCCATCGGTCGGTCCCCTCCCCAGAAAAAGCTCAGGCCTTTTCTTTGGTGTTGGAGGGACTCCGCAGAGACGGAGTGGTGGTCCCGGTGCCTTCCGGGGAGAGGTTCAGGGGTTTTTACTCCAACCTCTTTATAGTCCCAAAGAAGGACGGATCCTTCCGCCCGGTTCTGGACCTGAAGTTGTTCAACCGCCACGTGCTGGTTCGGAAGTTCCGTATGGAATCACTGCGCTCAGTGATCGCGGCTGTGTCACAGGGGGACTTCTTGGCGTCCATAGATATCAGAGACGCTTACCTTCACGTGCCCATTGCACCGGCTCACCAGCGATGGTTGAGATTTGCAGTGGGGGAGGAACACTTCCAATTTGTGGCGCTGCCGTTCGGCTTGGCCTCGGCACCGCGGGTGTTCACAAAAGTGATGGCCTCCATGATGGCTCTCCTGCACGTGCAGGGCCATGCCATCATTCCCTATTTGGACGACCTGCTGGTCAGGGCGCCATCGGAACACCTCTGTCAAGCGAGCCTGGATGTGACCATGCGGTCTCTGGAACAATTCGGTTGGCTCCTCAATGTTCAGAAGTCAACCCTGGTTCCGACCCAGTCCTTGACTTATTTGGGCATGGACTTCAACACGTCCTCAGCCCTGGTGTCTCTGCCACAATCCAAACAGGTGGCGATCCGATCGGGAGTACAAGCGGTGCTCCTGTCACCACAATCATCCCTTCGTGGGTTGATGAAGCTGGTGGGTCGCATGGTGGCAGCGATAGAGGCGGTGCCGTTTGCACAATTTCGCCTCCGTCCTCTCCAGCTGGAGATCCTACGCAGGTGGGACAAGAGGACGATCTCGCTGAATCGGCTGGTGACACTGTCACAACCGACCCGAGATTCCCTGCAGTGGTGGCTTCAACCACATCACTTGTCGCGGGGCCGGTCCTTCATAAAACCGTCTTGGTTAGTGGTGACCACCGACGCCAGTCTGAAGGGCTGGGGTGCGGTGTTCTTACACCACAGGGCCCAAGGCCTCTGGACTCTGTCGGAGTCGGCATTACAGATCAACGTGCTGGAGATCAAGGCGATCTATCTAGCACTCCTGGCTTTTCAGAGATTCCTCGCAGGACAACCCATCCGGGTTCAGTCCGACAATGCGACGGCCGTCGCTTATGTAAATCATCAAGGAGGAACCAGGAGTGCAGAGGCTCTGGCCGAAGTCCACCGCATCCTATCCTGGGCGGAGGACAACAACTGCCTGATCTCCGCAGTTCACATCCCAGGGGTCGAAAACTGGGAGGCCGACTATCTGAGCAGGCAGGGGATGGACGCCGGAGAGTGGGCCCTTCATCCAGACGTCTTTCGGGACATCTGCAGCAGATGGGGCACTCCGGACGTGGATCTGATGGCCTCACGGCTGAATCATCAGGTTCCGCAATACATGGCGAGGTCATGGGACCCCCAGTCGTTGGGAGCGGACGCCCTGATCTTGACTTGGTCCAGATTCAATCTACCATATGTGTTCCCTCCTCTGGCTCTGATTCCCAGGGTGCTGTGGAAAATCAGGTCGGAATGCAGGGTAGCCATTCTAGTGGCTCCAGACTGGCCCAGGAGGTCCTGGTATCCGGACCTGTGGCAACTGTCAGGCGGACACAGGTGGGCTCTTCCAGAACGCGCAGATCTTCTCGCGCAAGGCCCATTCTTCCACCTCAATTCCAAGGCCCTCAGATTGACTGCATGGCTCTTGAGGCCTGGCTGCTGACATCCAGGGGGTTCTCCCCTACAGTGGTTGCCACTATGAATCGGGCTAGAAAACCAGTTTCCAGGAAAATGTACCACAGGACGTGGAAAATCTTTTTTACCTGGTGTGCCTCTGGGGGCCGGTCCCCGTGGCCCTTGTCCATCCCGACACTGTTGGCATTCCTACAGTCGGGTTTGGAGTTGGGATTATCCCTTGGCTCCTTAAAGGGTCAGGTCTCAGCACTTTCTGTGCTGTTTGACAGACGATTGGCGCTTCTCCCGAAGGTCCGTCAATTTCTGCAGGGGGTGTCGCGGATGGTTCCACCCTACAAAAGACCTCTGGATCCGTGGGACCTTAACATGGTCCTGGCGGCATTGCAAAAACCGCCATTTGAGCCTCTGAGGGAGGTTTCCCTTTCTCGTCTGTCCCAGAAGGTGGCTTTTCTGGTGGCGATTACATCTCTGAGGAGGGTCTCAGAATTGGCTGCACTTTCGTGCAAGTCTCCCTTTCTGGTGGTTCACCAAGACAAGGTGGTGTTGCGTCCACGGCCGGAATTCTTGCCAAAGGTGGTTTCAACGTTTCACCTGAACCAGGAGATTGTTCTCCCGTCATTTTGCCCCGCTCCCGTTCATCAGGTTGAGCGCGACCTCCATACTCTGGATCTCGTGAGAGCTATACGCATTTATGTGTCCAGAACCGCCTCCTTTAGGAGTTCGGATTCTTTGTTTGTTCTTACGACAGGTCGCTGTAAGGGGTCCGCGGCTTCAAAGTCAACCTTAGCCAGGTGGATTAAGGCTTCCATTCAAGAGGCTTACCGGTCTTCTGGTTTGCCTCTCCCGGTGGGATTGAAGGCTCACTCTACCAGAGCCGTAGGTGCCTCATGGGCCTTGCGACATAGAGCATCTGCTCTACAGGTGTGTCAGGCGGCCACTTGGTCCAGCCTACACACTTTCTCTAAGCACTATATGGTGCATGCCCATGCCTCTGCGGATGCAAATTTGGGCAGGCGGGTTCTACAGGCGGCGGTTGCCCACCTTTAAAAGGGAACCATGTTATCCGTCTTGTTGAGGAACTCTTCCCGCCCTGGGGTATTGCTTTAGGACATCCCCATTGTCTGGGTCTCCCATTATGATGACCAGAAAAAAGAGAATTTTGTTTACGTACCGTAAATTCTTTTTTCTTTAATCATCAATGGGAGACCCAGTACCCACCCAGTTGTTCCTTTGCATGTTTTGCATTGGCCCTGTTCTCTGTTGAGACAGTGTTTGCCGGGTTGTTGAACCGTTTGTGCACGGCATTCTTCCCGATGTTTCGGGTGTGGTTTATTTTCCTCCTCGCAGCTTGTAGACCAAACTGAGGATGTTCCCTGCGGTAGGGGTTTATAAGCGGAGGGGGCGGTGTCTACAAACTTGTAGTACCTAGTGTGACCTCCGGAGGGCAGTGCCCTAAACCCCATTGTCTGGGTCTCCCATTGATGATTAAAGAAAAAAGAATTTACGGTACGTAAACAAAATTCTCTTTTTTTCAAAGTGGCCCATTTATTAGTGCTTCTTCAAAAGCGATTTAACAGCACATCTTTAAATCCCTGTTTCCTTTTAAGTCTTTGCTGTGAGAGCCCTTGCTGATGCAGAATAACTATCTCCTCACTGTTAGTTTGTTCATAGTATTTTTAACCTGTTTGTATGTAACCCTTTCTCATGTACAGCACCAATAGTGCTCTATAAATAAATAAATTATAATAATCGTGTGTCTTGTTGCTTTGGCCATGATACTTCCATACCTGTCACATAAAACTGTCTTTCACCACCTAACTGTTTATAACAAAGTTTTGGCTGTTCCTTACGCATTTTTAAGGCTCATACATACCAGTTTCTGTTGATGTATGTATTTCAACTTGCATATAAAAATAGTGATCATCATCACCTGTATATTTTGGTTACTCATACACAGGAGTATAATCCCATAAAATGCCTTACTTCGTGCAAGTGAACAAAGACTTAATGCTTGTTTGAAGGCAAAGGACAATCATAAGAAATGTATGATTTATACAATGTGTGCTTATTAACGTAACAAATTTCAAGATAACTGTTGCTGTACCATCAGACACTGTGTTTGTCAAAAAGTGTTATTACAGAAAGTCTCCAATTTTCATGTTATCCACAAAGATTGGATGCCATTAATTCATTTTAACTAATTTGTTCACAAGTGTTTTTCTGTCCACAGGATAATAGCAAGTGGATCAATGGGACAGATGAACAAATTATGTCATGGGCCATCTCAAGGCCAGAGGTGAGTTAACCAGTATTAAAGGTAATCTGTCAGTAGGATGAATCTTCAAAGCTGTGTCTTTAAGGCGATCACAGGAAGCTGAACAAAATGTTACATGAATATCTGCAATCCACATTTTTCTTATATGTAAATGAGCTGTTTCAGGCTATGGCTGGACACTAATTTACATTAGCGTCTGCCTCCAGAGCTTATTTTAAATGAAAGTGGGAGTTACCAGTGTGAGACATGTAATGACCGACAGTCTGCCCTCCTCCGCCTGAGGAAGGAGACGTGATTTTTTACCAAAACACATAGAGAAATAAAAATGCCGTTTGAATGTATGTTATTCCATTTAATGTCAGCGCGGTGTCAGCACCTTTTATTTCTCTCTTTTTTTTGATAACTTATTTTATTATCTGGCCGCATGCAGAGGGTGAGGCATAACTTAGTTTCCTGGGGAACCATCGAGAGAAAATATTTTTTTAGTTGCTCGGTTTTGTTTGCAGAATGAAACATAATTGATTTAAAAAGCATATCCAGCATGGGTTTCAAAAAGGTATCACTACTAAGCACAAACCTAATAGAGGAATTGAAGTTTAGATAAAGGTAGAAATGTCCGTTAGAGTTATTCCTATATATTTCACCATAGGATTGGCATCTTGGAGGAAAGTGTGATGTATATCTGTGGGGAGCTGGGCGGCATGGACAGCTAGCAGAAGCGGGCAGAAATGTGATGATTCCATCAGCAGCAACCTCTTTCTCTCAGGCCCAGCAGGTATTTTGGGGGAATGATGAACCAGTGTGTTATAGCTTTTCATCCTGCAAACGTCATATATTTAAAAGTTATGTCTACATTTGTTCCTAGGTCATCTGTGGTCAAAATTGTACTTTTGTCATTCAAGCCAATGGCACTGTGCTAGCCTGTGGAGAGGGTAGTTATGGTCGTCTTGGTCAAGGCAATTCAGATGATCTTCATGTTCTGACTGTCATCTCCGCCCTTCAAGGTAAAATATACAATGGGAAAGTTTAGAGCACAGACATAATAAAAATAAATAATTTAGTAAAATAATAAGCAGTGTTGTCATGCAATTTCCATGTTATGGATATTAAATAATAAGCCAAATGCCTTATGAATACCTATTCTGCTGCAATTAAAGAAGGGCTGCTATTAAACAGTCCTTTTTCATTGGAGTTTATCCCTAAATCCCAGCCATGACAAACCAATAAATTAGTGAAACATGTATGACATTGTACATTTGAGTTGGCCTGAGAACGTGTCTGTTTTTAAAAGGATTTGTAGTGACCCAGTTGGTGACGTCCTGCGGTTCAGATGGTCACTCTATGGCGCTAACTGAGAGCGGAGAAGTGTTTAGCTGGGGAGATGGAGATTATGGCAAATTGGGACATGGAAATAGTGACCGACAAAGGCGACCTAGGCAGATCGAAGCTTTACAAGGAGAGGAGGTTGTGCAGGTGAGAGTCCTATTATAGCAATGTGACAACAAAACCGTTCATGGGATTGGATGTATTATGTTTTTGTTTGTTCTCCCCTTTTTCCAAGTTATATACCGTATATACTCGCGTATAAGTCGAGTTTTTCAGCCCAAAAATTGGGCTGAAAAGTACCCCCCTTGGCTTATACGCGAGTCATATACATATGCAGCCTGCCGGCAACTCGCATCAGTGTACAGGCCCCCCCCATTAGTATCCAGGCCCCAACCCCTTGCTCCGGAAACCTGTAACGTACAATCATTATACTTATCACTGTCCTGTTGCCGCCGTCCCCGCCGCTGCCATCGCGATCCTCCGTCTTCATGCAGCGTCTTCCGGCATCCTGTGGTCGGCGCAGACAATGACGTCATTGCCTGCGCCGACAGGAAGCCGGAAGACGCTGCATGAAGACGGAGGATCGCGATGGCAGCGGCGGGGACGGCGGCGACAGGACAGTGATAAGTATAATGATTTTACGTTACAGGTTTCCGGAGCAAGGGGGGGCCTGTATACTGATGGGGGTGGCGGGCGCTGCTGTATACACTGGCTGTGTATACTACCACTGGGGCTGCTGTATACTACCACTGGGGCTGCTGTATACTACCACTGGGGCTGCTGTATACTACCACTGGGGCTGCTGTATACTACCACTGGGGCTGCTGTATACTACCACTGGGGCTGCTGTATACTACCACTGGGGCTGCTGTATACTACCACTGGGGCTGCTGTATACTACCACTGGGGCTGCTGTATACTACCACTGGGGCTGCTGTATACTACCACTGGGGCTGCTGTATACTACCACTGGGGCTGCTGTATATACCACTGGGGCTGCTGTATACTACCACTGGGGCTGCTGTTACTACCACTGGGGCTGCTGTGTACTACCCTGGGGCTGCTGTGTACTACCTCTGGGGCTGCTGTGTATACCTCTGGGGCTGCTGTATACTACCTCTGGGGCTGCTGTATACTACCCTGGGGCTGCTGTATACTACCACTGGGGCTGCTGTATACTACCACTGGGGCTGCTGTATACTACCACTGGGGCTGCTGTATACTACCACTGGGGCTGCTGTATACTACCACTGGGGCTGCTGTATACTACCACTGGGGCTGCTGTATACTACCACTGGGGCTGCTGTATACTACCACTGGGGCTGCTGTATACTACCACTGGGGCTGCTGTATACTACCACTGGGGCTGCTGTATACTACCACTGGGCTGCTGTATATACCACTGGGGCTGCTGTATACTACCACTGGGGCTGCTGCTGTAACACTGCTGGGGCCTGTATATACCACTGGGGAGGCTGCTGTATACCACACTGCTGGGGGCTGTATACTACCACTGGGGAGGCCTGTATACCACTGAGGGGGCCGGTATACCACACTGCTGGGGGCTGTATACCTGTGCTGGGGTCCACCCTCGGCTTATACACGAGTCAATAGGTTTTCCCAGATTTTGGGGGCAAAAGTAGGGGGGTCGGCTTATGCAGGGGTCGGCTTATACACGAGTATATACGGTAACTTATTATTTTTCTATCTCTTTATCCATGTTAGGGTTTATTTTTTTGGGGGTACGAATTATAGTTTTTAATCACCCCAATCATTTTGCCATTCAGTGTACAGAAAAACGGGAAAAAAAATTTCAAGTGCAGTGAAATTGTGCAAAAAGAATGCAATTCTTTTTTGGGATTTGTTTTTACAGTGTTCATTGGGCTGTAACAACTACCTGTAATCATGACTCTAGAGGTGGAGCATTGCCTTTTTCTTTTTTGTAGTATTGAGGCAACCAAAACAAAACACGAGTTTGTTATATTAGTGGTGCATGTGTGGTCTACTGGAGGGCCAGCTCTAGTACACATTTGATATTTTCTTGTGGGTTTAATATAATTACACTGTGGGCCAGATTTGGCCCCTGAGCCTGAGTTTGACATTTCTGCCTAGGGGCAGGCAACTCCAGTCCTCGGGAGCCACCAACAGTGTATGTTTTCAAGATTTAAGTAGTATTGCACAGGTGTTGTGCAGGTAATTACATTATCACCTGTGCAATACTAAGGAGATCCTGAAAACATGCACTGTTGGTGGGTCTAAGGGTATGTGCCCACAGGAAGGTTTTGCTGCGTTTGAGATCAGGTTTTGCCTTGGTTTTGTGTAAATCTATGCTAATCTAATCCTGAGTTTTTGGTTTCCAGCAAAACCTATGTTATTAGGGAAAAGCTTTCACACACATTGGTTTTTGTTCTCTGGAGACAGTGTAAACACCAGGATTTGCTGCATTTTAGTTTTCCAGCAAAACCTATGATTCTAGGATTAGCTGTCCCACCACATTGGCTTTTGTTTGGTGAAGAAAGTGGAAACACCTCAGGTTTTGCTGTGTTTTAGAAAGAATGAGCAGGTCAATTCTTTGCTGCACTTTTGCTAAAGTGGAAACACCTGTGGTATTTCCATTTTCCATAGATTTACATAAATCAAGGCAAAACCTGATCTCAAATGCAGCAAAAACTTCCTGTGGGCATATACCCTAACACTGGGGATCCAAACCTACAATTCATTCGCTTCTGTTGTGCAATGCAATTCCACAGTATTGCAGCATGGAATGAAAGACATTCTCCTGCGAAGTCCATCTACAGGCTTGTCTTCATAGGAGGACCAAGACTGCTGCAATAGGGGCTTTCAGCAGGCCCCTAGTGGCTATAACAAACTATCGTGTTCCTACAATCATGTTGCACAAGCCGCTGACTGTGACACTTTTTTTTTTTTTTTTTGTATGGCCCAGGCTCTGCTATTGAGCCCACTCTATTCATAGGGAACCTGACACAAAATATAACATCTTCTATCAGGAAAGAGTTAAAAGGAAAGAGGATACCTTGCAAATTGCTAGGAGTCATCCCACGGGCCCCAAAATTTTGAAGTTGGCCTGTATGAGTTGAACAATGGTCCAGCAGGTTCTCCACGGCTCCATTCAATATCTGTTAAATGAAGTGATGAGTACAGCGTTCTTAACATTGTGAACAGCGCTTTAGAATGAGATCATTTCTACAAAATAAATTGTTATAATCTATTCTGAACCGAATTACAGATGTCTTGTGGCTTCAAACATTCAGCAGTGGTGACAGCAGATGGCAAACTTTTCACATTTGGAAATGGCGATTATGGTCGTCTGGGTTTAGGAAACACATCCAACAAGAAACTGCCTGAGCGTGTGACAGCCCTTGAAGGATTTCATATTGGACAGGTAATGTGACTAAGGTGATTCATTTACCTCATTGCCTATAAAGGAACCCTGCCAGCAATGCTGCTGCTAAGGTTTCTATACAGCTGATGAATACTTTAGTAATGTTTCCACTGTTGAAATTGTTGTTTTTATTGATGTAGAAATGTGAGCTACACTACTATGCTCTGCTTTTAATGGGATCCAACTACTAGGATTTAACCACCTGTAAATCAGTGCAGCAGGTGATTGATGTGTGCAGGATGACATCACTATTTATGTTTTTGTTGTTTTTTTTCATTCCTTCCTTGTGTGTTTGTTTTCCTGCTGTAAACCAAATTTTCTGATTTCCCCCTGGATGAGAAGGAGGGAGGAGGAGGTCCGGCTTACAGCAGAAAGACAAGCCCAGAGTGGAGGAATGAAAAAGGGGCTGCCATACTTGTTGAACAAGCCATTTTTAAATGCTTTATTTTTCAAGTAAAATAAAAATAGCAGATACTTACCTGCCGAACCAGCACTGCTCCAATGATGTTAGTGCCAGGTCACCCATGGCTCATATGGCATTATGCCCCATGAGCACTGCAGCCAGTCAGCAGCTGTGAATGGGCTGCCTCACTCACACTTCATTTGGATGAACCTCGTACCCTGGCACTGACTTCGCTGACACAGCATTGGTATGAGAAGTGACCATTCTTTTCATTTTACTTGGGGGAATATAGTAATTAAAAATGGGTCTTCCGAATAATGGGCAACCCCTTTAATTGTCACCTGGGCTGAGCTGTAGCAGTGATGAATCCTGTTCCTCATTTTAGCACACCCACTTTTCCATGTATAATGTCTGCATCCGCGTAACATATGTCATCTCCTGATCAGGTGGCCTGTGGGCTGAACCATACTTTAGCCGTTTCAGCTGATGGATTGCTGGTCTGGGCTTTTGGAGATGGAGATTATGGAAAACTTGGTTTGGGAAATTCAACTGCAAAATCTTCGCCACAGGTGACCTTTTTTTCCTTCTAAAATTAAAGTGAATACTTTTCTGTGCAACATGGTAATATAGTTTTTTAAGGTTGAAGGAAGACTTTAAGTCCATCTAGTTCAACCCATAGCCTAACATTTTGATCCAGAGGAAGGCAAAAAAAAACATGTGGCAACACTAAGCTTCACATTGGGGAAAAAAATTCCTTCCTGACTCCACATACGGCAATCAGACTAGTTCCCTGGATCAACGCCCTATCAAGAATCTAGTATATATAACGTGTAATATTATAGTTTTCAAGAAAGGCATCCAGGCCCTTCTTAAATGTTAGTAGTGAGTCACTCATTACAACATCATGTGGCAGAGAGTTCCATAGTCTCACTGCTCTTACAGTAAAGAATCCACGTCTGTGATTATGTTTATGTAAGGCTACCCTCACATTTGCGTTTGTGTCTGCATGCTGATGGCATGCAGACACAAACGTAGTGTAAAGCAGTGTCCTTTTGATGTGTCCGCAGCGGAGAATGTCCGCCTGCGGACACATCGCTGTGGAGCCCGGCCAGCCAATCGGCGTTGTCCGGGGGCGGGCCGGAGGCGGAGACCAGTGCCGGAGATCTCCTCCTCCCCGCCACCGGTAAGCTCCAAGACATGTCAGCGGGGAGAAACAGCTGATGTGACAGCTGTTTGAATCTCCCGCGCCGACACCGAGAGGAGATGTCGGCGCGGGAAGATTCAAACAGCTGTCACATCAGCTATTTCTCCCCGCCGACACCGCTATGATATTACCGGCGGCGGGGAGGAGGAGATCATGAGAGGCTCAGCTGATCTCCCGGTGGCCGTCGGTGATCTCCTGTGACATCACCGGCGGCCACCGGGAGATATTTCAATGGGTCCGCAGCATTCTCCTGCGCTGTCAAGCGCAGAACACTGCGGACCCATTGACGCCAATGCATTTTTTGTGCGCTTAGGGAAGCTTGCTGATTTTCCAAGGTCCCCGAGCGCACAAAAAATGCAACATGCTGCGCCCTCGGAACGCATCTGCAAACCGACGGCAACTATGCGTTCCTATGTTAAACATAGGAACGCAGTGCGCATGCGTTTGACTGCGTATGGGAACGCAGCATACGCTGCATTCACATACGCATATGTGAAGGCACCCTAAGATTTGTTGTCTTTGGTATGATGCAGAAGATGATGTTCAAATATTTGCTTCTGTTTAGAAAGTGGACATTCTTGTGGGATTGGCATCAAGAAAGTGGCGTGTGGCACACAGTTCTCAGTCGCGCTGACTAAAGATGGACATGTTTACACTTTTGGTCAGGGTGAGTGTAGTAGATAATTATCCCCCACTATTTACACCATTTGTCATTTCATCTTAATATTTACAACATTTTGCATAATTCTCTAACTTTTACTTACATATGATTGAGCTCTGTATTGTGGTTGTTCTCCAGACCGACTCATTGGACTGCCAGAAGGTCGAGCTCGAAATCACAATCGTCCCCAGTTGGTTCCAGGTCTCTTGGGCATCTTTATTGAAGACATAGCAGTGGGGGCAGAGCACACGTTGGCGCTCTCATCTGCTGGTGAAGTGTATGCCTGGGGTAGTAATTCGGAGGGTCAGGTCAGTGATGGGATAGCTTGTTAATAACTAGTAGCATTAAGCTGTAGAAGCAATAATCTTTTGTCTAAGTGTTCATCCTCCTCTTGCTTCTCTTTCTAGCATCAGTTTTGTGTTCTTTATTTTACTAGTTTTTGGAAATCTACCTGACTCTTGTCAGGTCATTTTTCAGTATGATACTTATAGTACCTTTTAAAACACGTAAAATCATTACTGTGTCCTTTATAGTTTTCTTACCTTTTAAAACCCGTTAAAACAATAATGTGTCCTTTGTAGTTTTCTTGCTGTAAGCATCTTGACACCCTGCAGGCAGCTATTTTCAACAGTAAAAGTAATTAACCAGACTAGTAAATAGTCTGTATATGTAAATGTTATTTAAACAACCACACCTATCCAAGCTGGTATTCTATCCCTTCCCTCTGTGCTGGTTACACTGAAAATCTCATTCTTCTGCAGGCTCCTTCGAAGGAGAAGGGAGAGATGGGAGAGGGAGGAGGTGTTTTCTACTACAATGTGTGTGCTGTCTGTAAGAGATTTCTATGTGTTTATATAAACCTTGGTTTTCCTACATACATGTATTGTGTGTATCTGCTGAGAAAATGCACAAATGTTCTTATAAACACATAGAAATATATCCAGTACACACTATACATATGCCTCAGATATATCCAATGAAGATGTCAGAGGTGCAGCTGCAGACAGCACACACCTACACCCCCCCTCCTTTCTCCTCTGGACTGTGCCTGTGCATGGAGAGCTGACCACACAACAGTATAAAGACATAGATAAGGGCAGTGCAGTGACGTTACTCACCACTTGATTATTCATGCCTGGCGACTGTGCAGCAGAGAATTAAGTGATCACTCACTGTGATTGACAGATGGAATTAATATATTTTTTTTTTTTTTTGGAAAGGGGGGGAAGTATAAACAAAAAAATATATGAATAGAAGGAGCTTCACAATTCAATTAGAAATTGATATCAGTTACATATAGAATTTTTTACCTAACAGATTCCCTTTAATAGTTCATTGAGGCGATGGTGCTTTATGGAAAAGACTGAAATACACTAAGCTGAAGGCAACCTCATACAGTTACAGAAAATGGTTAAAAGCACTAAGTAAAATTCTCAGCTTTACTTGTTGTTAGTTTGATTCATATAATTGAGGCTTGTAAAAAAATATATGGCCCAAAAATGCAATTAGTTTTTCTGACTTTATACTATTCTCACCTTTTAGCTTGGCCTTGGTCACACTAACCATGTCCGTGAGCCCACTTTGGTCACAGCATTACAAAGCAAGAACGTTCGTCAAATTTCAGCAGGACGATGTCACAGTGCTGCATGGACGGCTTCTCCTGTACCACCACGTGCCCCAGGTTGCTATGCCAAAGATCTCTTGTTTGCATTCATTTCTGTATCTTATCTAATTATTTCTTCTACAAGACTGTACATGAAAACTGTTCTGATTTTATGCTTCATTGGTTTTACCTTTAACCAGCTTATTCTGCATCTCCAGGCGTGTCAGTGCCATTGCAATTGGGACTCCCTGATGTTGTTCCACCACAATACAGTTCTCTGAAGGACATCTGTACCCACACAGTCAGAGCAAGACTACGGCTACTTTATCATTTCTCTGATCTTATGTATTCATCTTGGAGATTACTAAACCTTAGCCCCAACAACCAGGTACATGGATTTTTGCATTGCTTTGCTCTAATGATGAGCAAAACCACTCATATGAAGTGTCAGTCTCAGACTATTATAATATAAAATCAATGATTAATTAAAAAAACATTTTATTATATGCCAAGAAATGTTGTGCGGAAGCTGCACCTGTGCAATGTACAGCGGATCCATTTCAGATGACCACTAAGCTCATATTGTAA
Source organism: Allobates femoralis (assembly GCA_033576535.1). Taxonomy (NCBI): domain Eukaryota; kingdom Metazoa; phylum Chordata; class Amphibia; order Anura; family Aromobatidae; genus Allobates; species Allobates femoralis. Next base: position 224,070,205 of record JARQOC010000004.1, on the reverse strand, counting down.
ACACTGAGATCAAAGAAATCTCTGAGCCTGATCATTTCAGCCCTCTAATGCCACATCCCACAGTAAGGCTACGTTCCCACATAGCATCTCCACTATGAGATGTAGCAGCATTTACCTAATTTACCGCTGGGGAGCCACACATTTCATCCTTGGCATTGCAAGAAGTGAAATTCGCACCTATATCAGCAGCATAAAATCATTGACAGCTCCTGTCATTTGAGATGTGGCAATATTCCACATCATGTGCCTGACATTTATTAACATGTAATGCACTAAGAGAAGAGTAGATCCGGCACATCCAGGTTTAAAAACCTTTTCTTTCTCCTTTATTTAGACATAGTTAAAAACAACAAATACCAGCCATTCTGTCGCGTATCGGACACAATGTGTATGTCCTTAGTCATAGAACATGGCACAATGAAAAAAACAGATGTTTAAATACAAAACACAACCAGTCGCATAATGAATTTGACATGCGAGATAAGAAAAGTAATTAAACCAAATCAAAACACATGAATTTTGGGAAGACTCACCAGGAGTCATGCCCCCTAAAGTTTTGTACATACAATTTTTATTTGGTACAAATAAGTGTTTTTATGTATAGGGAGAAAAAATTGAAAAAAAAAATTTCAAATTAAAAAAAAAAAATAAATAATAAAAAAAAAAAAAAAAAAACAGAAAAAACTCTGCTACCACAAAAGACAAAAAAAAACATTGCCTAAATAGATTTTTTTTCAAATGCAAAGAATGAGATAATTTAAAGTTTAAAAATAAAGAAATTAGAAAGAAAAATATGAAGAAAAAAAACACAACATATGTCCATTCATACAAAATGTAAAGGATATTACTTACAACTTAAATGTCCAGGGTTTTAATCACCCCTGTTTTTCATACATTGAATTTTTATGAACTTCTACTGTATTTTTCATTCCCCACATTAAGTAATTGACACACAAGTACATCACAATATTTTTAATGTAATGAAGGTCATTGTGGTGGTTTATTCCTGCTGGATCTTTGGTTTGTAGCGCAATAATTCAGTAAGCTTCTCTTAAGGAAAGACTTTTATTTTTTCCAGCTTCCCCCCCCCCTTCCCCTTCATTGCCCCTGGAATAAGGAGCAGCAGCAAACATCTGGATGACTTTAGCTGGCCAGGAGTGGTCTAGGAGGACAGAATAGTTCTTGTAACTAGAACTGCTGCAAGGCACATGATACAGAGTGGATCAACATTAAAAGGAATACTAATCTCCTACATGACAGTCTACTACAAACCTATATATTGAGTCTCTTGAGAAGATGGACAGATTAAAAGGACTGTCCTGCTTGTTACTTTGAAAGGAGCTAACTGCCCTTTATAAATCTGACCAACCCAAGTGAACAATCAAGAGAGGGACCAAAGAGGGACTGTTATCAAATAACCAATTTGGGAGCCGAATAAGGCTTACACACACTTATGAATGGGATTGGATTGAGTGTGGACCATATGGAGGACCTTTACTCTATAAATCACTGACAAACCCATAGAAATATTGCTATTCTCCCTGGGGAACATAATGAAAAGAAAAACGCCAGTCTGGAAGCCTCTACATGCTCCCTCTGAATTCCCTTCACTTTGCATTTCTGTGGGTGTGGACACTAGACCAATAACTTATGGGCCACAAACGACTAGTGTGACCCACATATATGTATTTTTTCTGATGCCCCTGATGAGCCTCTCAGCTAATGGGAGAGGCGAAACGCGTCGGGCGGGGTAATATCGTACCATAACATTGAAGAATTTATCTGGTTTGCACAATCATTGGACTTTGGACTGTGGTCAGGTTGGACCTTTGACTAAGGAACAATATAAGGGCATTACTGGACCTAATATACTGTTACACACAGACACCATACAGGTTTGCTGGATTGATCTGTTCTGAAGACGGATTGTGTTCAGACGGTTCTTTACCTCAAACCACAACAAACATAATCAAATGTATATGGTTTCCATCCAAACGAGATGCCCAAGGCCATTGAAAGTGCGAACGTTGTTTGTCTATTTGTGCTGGGGGGTGGCTCTTTCTTTTTGTGAGCATCTCATCACTGTTATCACTAATCCACACAGGATTTTTAACTTTACAAATAAAATGAATCTAGAATAAAAAGTTGATCCCTTTATTCATTTTTCATTTCCCCCACTGGTGAATTAATTCTCTCTTTAGCAAAGCAAGAAAGGGATGAAATATTGTTGCCATGAGCAACAACAAAATGTCTTGATGCCCCTGAATATGCTGCATTACCCTTAGCAATGTTTGCCACGTGCTCTGCAATATGCCTCCTTATTGTGTGTTGTTTATCCTATGTACCTCACTTTACAGATGGAACATTCAATACAATAGATGACATGGCCACTATTGCAATTCTTATTCATACATAATCTGGTTAGAGAAAGTTGTCTATACCAAATAGAATATGGTAAGCAACTTTAAGAAAATATAGTGGATAGACACCCCAAGATTACCATCCAACCTACTACTTGGAAACAGAATAGCTATAGCACGATCTTCTCCATGATGACATGATACTGAAAGACTTGGTGGAATGGATTTCTCTGGGCTATTGGGATTTCTGTAAGGGTGTTAATGGGTGTTATGTTCTCATGGTGACTATAATCGATTTACATCTTAAACTCAGGTTTTTTGTTTTTCCTTTTTTACTTAATTCTGTATGTGTTTATACATACACACTATACATTAAAAAATGTTTTGTTTGTTTTTTAAAAAGGGTTTATAATTTCTTTAATAAAAATGATCTGATTTAAAAAATATATATATTTTTTTGTTTTATATCTTTACAGAATAGTACATCACACTACAATGCTGGAACATGGGGTATAGTACAGGGCCAGCTTAGGCCTCTACTGGCACCCAGGGTTTATACACTTCCCATGGTCCGATCTATTGGGAAAACAATGGTTCAGGGAAAGAACTATGGACCTCAAATTACCGTAAAGAGGATCTCCACCAGGTTTGTTTTGTCGCTACTCGTTTTTTTCTTGCAATCACCTTGATCCTTATGCTATAACCTTTTATTTTTTTTCCTTCTCTCAGGGGTAGAAAGTGTAAACCCATATTTGTGCAAATAGCCCGCCAGGTAGTGAAGTTGAATGCAACTGACTTGCGTCTGCCATCTCGGGCCTGGAAAGTGAAGTTGGTGGGAGAGGGCGCAGATGATGCAGGAGGAGTGTTTGATGATACGATCACAGAGATGTGCCAGGTGAGGTGTTCATGCTGAACTAGAGTCTGGAGTGTCAGCACTTTTCTTCACAGCTATGAGAGAAAAAACCGTGTTAGTGAGCAGTACCAAACCTGTGTGTGGGTTAATGAAGACATACGTTTCCGTCCAAATATGGCTCGTCAGAGAAAGTTTCAGGTGGTGGTGCTCGTCTGTCTAAGCCCAGTCCCGGGCAATGAAGTCTGCACAATGAAGAAAGCCCCGCATCACACTTCCAAAAAGTAAAACACTTCCTTTATTGCTTCAAACATAAAAACTGGTGCACTACATCAGGTAAGCAAGGGGGAAGAGGACAAAAACAGGTGGTGCACGGACTACAGCTGTTTCGCGCTTATGCACTTTAACAGGTTTACTTTACGGAAGTGTTCCACGGCTTTCTTTATTGTATAAGATACTGAACCGTCAAACGTTATACAAATCATTTCATATATCCATATTTCCTATTGTGCTCTGCTAGGAGCTGGAAACTGGAGTGGTTGATCTTCTTATTCCTTCACCTAATGCAACAGCTGAAGTCGGTTATAACAGAGACAGGTAATACATTTACCTTTTATTTCTTTACCAACTACTCACAATATGTGTTTTAGATTTGTATTTTAATTTCTACTTTTTACTCATTAATACTTTACTTTGAACAGACTTCTTGGTTATTTTTAGCATATTGACTTTACTTCTTGTCTCGCTTCATGGTTTACTTTGTGGCCTAGTTTGTAAACTGGTCTAGTTTTCATGTGATGACTAGATTTGGATTACTCTTGTGCTTATCTGCTTTATTAGCGTATTTGTTTGTTTTTCTAAGTTCAATAGAGATTTTTTTTTTATCCTTCTAAAGGTTATTGTTTAACCCGTCTGCTGGATTGGATGAGCACCTTATGCAGTTCAAGTTCCTCGGCATCCTAATGGGTGTAGCTATCCGCACAAAAAAGCCACTTGATTTGCACCTGGCCCCCCTGGTCTGGAAACAGCTGTGCTGTATCCCACTAACTCTAGAGGACCTTGAGGAGGTCGATCTGCTGTATGTGCAGACTCTAAATAGCATTCTTCACATTGAAGACAGCGGCATCACTGAGGAGACCTTCCATGAGGTACCCAATTGTTTCTAATGGTGGGTTTACACGCTCGGATATCTGAAACGATATCTTTAGAAAAGTCACGTGAGCGCTATTGTTTCGCGATCGTTCGTGCGATGTCATGCGCATGGGTCTCGTTAACTTTCTCTAATTTGGCATTGCGCTAGCGTCAATCCGCAGATCTTAGTGAACGATCTCATAAAGTGGCAGGAATAGGAGAAATCTGAAGGAGATCGTTCATCATAGTGTCACACTGTCCAATGCTGCAGTTTGCTGCAGCATTAATTGGACGATGAACGATAGATTGGAGCTCAGGACCTCAAATTTGTGATGAACGATATAACGATTTTTCCTTCAGATATCCGATGTTTACACGCAACGATGCAAAAATTATATCGTTTGAACAATGTCAAAAGTGTGACGTTTAAACGTATATCGTTTCAGATATCTGAGCGTGTAAACCGACCCTAATGAAAAGTTTATATATGAATACACCATTGCCATAGACTGGTAATTGTATAAGCAATCACTAACCCTAATGGTACCTTCACACGCCGCAATCTCGCCTGGGAATCCTAAAGGTGATATGTCGCCCCGGAGCAATCGCCGTGAAATAGCCTTACATTTGCTGCGTCTGATTGGGGAATTTTGCGGCGATAAATCGCCCCTCGCCTGATTCCTGAGCACTGCTCTGAAGTCAGCCTCAATCATGAAAGCGATATTTCCTTGTTGTGGCGTGTGATAGGGCGATAGTGATGGAATCAGCGTCGCCTATAATTTCCCGTAGGCGTGCCACAGTGTGCTGTAGTCGGCACCCCGTCTGCGATGATTGGTGGTGGCTACTGTGTTCCCATTGGCTGTCAGTTCACAGGGTGCCATATTTGAAGAGCTGTCCGTTCAACAACGCACACATCTTCAATGGCGTCATGTATTAGCCAGTCTTCCAGAGCAGGCTGACCAATGGTAACGCTGTTGCGTTGTCCAATGAGCGTGTATGGGGCGCTGTGTAAACCACTGTGGCACACCTATCTCCTCGCAGCACTGACCATGTATGCCCACATTGCCTTTGGGATTGCGGCATGTGAGGCGGCGAGGGAATTCGACCGGATCGGTTCCGCTGTGGGTGAGGCGATTTCCGGGGCAACACATCACCTGTATTTCAGGGCGAGATTGTGGCATGTAATACCACCATCGGCGTTCTGAGGCGAGCATGAAAAACGTGCACGCGCACATTAGATCTCCTCATATCGCCAGCCAATATTGCGGCATGTGAAGGTACCATTAAAGGGACACTGTCACCAGGTGTTTTTGCCATCTCATCTGACTGCAGTATAATGTAGAGACAGACACCCTGATTCCAGCGATATATCACTTACTGGGCTGCTCAGTGTAGCTTTCATTAAATCACTGTTTAATCATTTGGAGAATAACATTATAGGACTAATCAAGTAGTCAAACATATTCATTTACTGCTAAATCTAAAGCAGAGAAAACAGTAATTTTATCACAATTACAGCAAGCAGCTCAGTAAGTGACACATCGCTGGAATCAGGGTCTCTAGCTCTACATTATGCTGCTGTCAGATGGGATGGCAAAAACCTGGTGACAGTTTCCCTTTAACCACTGACCAAATTCTGATCAGGACAGCTCTGTTATGATATACCCATATTCACAGCATTAGATCTTTTTCTTACATGGGTGTAAGAGATGGGAAAATGTGCAGTGCAAACTCTTTAAGGGGTTTTCCCATGCAGAAAGATCATTTTAATCAATAGATCTTGGAATAATAATAATCTCCACAATTGGATGTGTTTAATAAAATGTTCCTGTTCTGAGATAAGCACAAGTGTGTCACTAATATGTACAGTGTAATGGGCGTGTTTGACTGACTGTACAGGGACATGGTCTGATCATACCACATCTCCTGGGTCGGGGGGAGGGGAAAGACGCAAAAAGTATAAAGACATTACGGCATGGGATCACATGGGAGGTAAAACATTTTTTAAAAACAAAAAGTAAAGAGATCCAACGTCCAAGTTCCATAAAAGAAGTATCTGTGCTAAAATATTATAAAATCATCACAGCAAAAATATCAAAACCATCAGGGATAAAAAAAAAAAAGCAGAATACATGTATCCTGATAAGTTGGCAAATATGTTTCAGACCGTAGTCCTTGTTCACTGAGCAGGACGCTGGATTTCCTTACTTTTTGGATTTAACCACTGGACTGCACTCCTGTTGGCCTTGCAGACATGACTCCTAATGTTTGAGCCGACACTTTCTCGTAATTAAATTTTTTAAAAACGGGCAGGGAAATGTTTTACTTCACAAAAAAAAATCAGCTATGATCCAATGATATAATGTCTGAATACTCTCTTACTTCTTCCCCAGCTCAGGAGATGTGGTATGATCAGACTATGTCCCTGTACAGTCAGACACATCCATTACACATTACATAGCAGGGACACATATATAAGATTATCTCAGCACAGGAGATGTGGTATGATCAGACCATGTCCCTGTACGGTCAGACACATCCATTACACAGTACATAGCAGGGGCACATATATAAGATTATGTCAGCACAGGAGCTGTGGTATGACCAGACCATGTCCCTGTATGGTCAGACACGGCCATTACACAGTACATAGCAAGGACACATATATGATTATCTCCGCACAGGAATTTTTTTTAATCACATCCAATTGTGGAGCTTATTACAGGATCTGTTGATTAAAATTAACCAAATGAATGAAGCCAGAACTTTAATTACTGAGTAAATATTTAACTTTTTCTAAATTATTAATATTTGAGAAATGTCTTAGGTTTTGTTCTTTAAAATCATGAAGTTCCCCAGGAGGTGATAGGTTACCTTTTAAGTATGTAAAAGCCATTTGCTATGCTAAAATAAATTAAACGTTGGACGCAGTGTTTATTATTTTTCTTCAAAGTCAGTTCAGGTAACAAAAAAATGGTAGAATTTGGGGCAAACAAGGACTGGTACATGTACTGCTGTACAGGAGTTGGTGTTGTATACTTTGGGAATATTCTTCTCTTCATAAATTGTCTTTATATTATCATTATCTTACCTCATTGTAGATGATACCCCTTGATTCCTTTGTGGGTCAAAGTGCTGATGGAAAAATGGTGCCCATTATCCCTGGAGGGAACAGCATACCCCTGACCTTTTCTAATCGCAAGGAATATGTAGAGAGAGCAATTGATTACAGGCTACATGAAATGGACCGGCAGGTAAGTCACTAAAAATGGCACATGTGAGCGAGAGATTAGTTTCACATGGAATGACTCCCTTAGAAACTATCTGCTGGACTCCCCCACAATTATCAGATCAAAATTCCAACACATTGTATTTCAATATATATTCCTCTATGTAACCTCCTAGAGAAATAAGCTGAGCTCATTTATCCCTAAACATTTTTGGATGGCGTTAAGTGTGGTTACTGCCTTGACCATTCTTCTACATGAATGATTTTGTCTCACATATGGACATAGTGCACCATCTTTAATATTACAGATGTGTCCTATAGTAACTGACAAGTAATGGTGCCAACCTATCTATCTTTGATTTTGGACTATGCCGTAGAAATGTATATCTCATGATTAACAAATACGCCTTTGTTTCAATGCTAGGTAGCTGCAGTGCGAGAGGGAATGTCATGGATTGTGCCAGTTCCCCTTCTGTCGTTGCTCACTGCCAGGCAGCTAGAACAGATGGTGTGTGGGATGCCAGAGATTTCTGTGGACGTTCTGAAGAAAGTGGTGCGATACCGGGAAGTGGATGAACAGCACCAGCTCGTGCAGTGGTTCTGGCAAACCCTAGATGAATTTTCTAATGAGGAGCGAGTCTTGTTTATGAGGTTTGTTTCTGGCAGGTCCCGACTTCCAGCTAACACTGCGGACATTTCACAGCGCTTCCAGATCATGAAGGTTGATAGGGTAAGTATACCATTATATTATCTCTTAATGCAGAGAACTACTTTGTTTGCCCTAAACATTAGGCACCTGATATCCTTCTTCTCCTGTTACACACATTCTCTGTTCTTTCCTCTACAGCCTCACGACAGTCTGCCTACCTCACAGACATGCTTCTTTCAACTCCGACTCCCTCCATACTCGAGTCAACCAGTGATGGCCGAACGTCTGCGCTATGCAATCAACAACTGCCGATCTATTGACATGGACAATTATATGTTATCCCGTAATGTGGATAATACAGAAGGATCAGACACGGACTACTAAATTCCACCTTCATTCTCAGCTCTCCAGAAGTGAAGTTCCACCAGGCATTTTACACCTGCAGTTTTTTTTTTCTTTAATAACAGAGAAGACTTGTTTTAATTTAATTTTTCTCTGTGTCATTGTAAACTAAGGCAAAGTGAAATGGCCCGTCCCTCACTTGCTGAATATAAGATGCATGGAGAGCAGATTTTCTGTTGAGGGACAGGGTAATTGGTCAAGGGACTTGGCAAGGTTGTCCAAATACCCCTGGCCAGTGCTGTACTTGAATATTGTACATTGGTGCATTTATTGTTCACCCCCAAGAACAGTTTTACATGATTATTCCTATTTATTTTGTTTTAAGTTGGAAGTTGCCTGTGCAGGATTAGTTATGAAGGAAAAAAAAAATAATAAACCCAAGAGAAGGATTGTGCGGTTGTATTTTATGTGTTTTCCTTGTGAATACTGTGAGAATTTTATACAATAGTTGTTATAGATTGGGGAAAAAGCATCCAGAGCATTAACAGGATGCATACCCTGGAAAATATTTTGAATTTATTGGAGAAGATTAGTCTTTTTACAATAAGTACCTCACTGTGGTTTTGTGGCGCTGGGTGCATGGTAAGGGTACGATTCCCTAGTACAGGGGTGCACAGCCTGTGTTAGGTTAATGTACGGATGTTCTGTGAACATATATCGGCATTCATTAAGCATCGGAGTCTGACACTTCATTAGGAGACATGCTGAGCATTTTCTGTTTGCATCCAAAGTTTGTGTTCAGATAAGTTCTGAAGGGCTATGTGCAAACACATAGGGATGGTCTACTACTTTGATGCACTTTTCTATAGGAGCTAATCTACATTACCTGGCAGCAGTCGCTAAACACCACACTGATGACATCTGCCCCACCACCAGGAGTTATAGCAGCTGTTCATGGAGGTGTCATGTGTCGGTCTACCCCAATACTGAAGCCCTATACAATGGATTGGTATAAAATTACTGGACCTTTAAGGTATATTGACACAGAACTGTCATTGTGATTTAAGAAGAAAAACAGTTTGACAAATCTACCTTTCAATCCTTGCAGGTTATATTATTAATATTGGGAACAGCTACCTGTCCTATTAACCCCTTCCTGACCCGGTAATTTTCCGTTTTTTGCTCCCCTGCTTCCAAGAGCCATAACTTTATTTTTTCCGTCAGTATAGACATATGACGGGTTGTTTTTTGCGGGACGAGTTGTACTTTCAGATGCAATCATTTATGTTGCCATATAGTGTACAGGGAAATGGGGAAAAAATTCCAAGTGCAGTGAAATTGCAAAAAAAGTGCAATTAGACGTTTGTTTTTTGGATCTTTTAGTCACTATGTTCACTATATGGTAAAACTAACATGACAGTGTGATGCCTCAGGTAGGTATGAGTTCATAGATACCAAACATGTATCAGTAAACCGTGAATGGCAGCGGTATCCAAAGGGTTAACAGCACTATTCGGATCCTGGATACGATCGATGCTGGAAGCCTGACATCTCAGCTGATGAGATCAGCTCAGATGTCGGGTGTTTGATGTGAGCGCCGCACATGTTGTGTTATGTCAAGGGTCAGGAAGGGGTTAAAGCATTCACAATGATAAATATATAGTAGGTGGTCGTCACACGCTACAATATCGTGAGCGATATTGTAAGCGATCACATGCACGCGCGATCGCTAACAATATCGCTGGCGAGCTGTCACACAGGCAGACTCACCAGCGATGTGGGGCAGCGAAATCGCTGGTAACTATGGTACACATCGGGTTACTAGGCGCCGCGCGGCACTTAGTAACCCGACGTTTACCATAGATACCATCTCCCAGCGTAGGCTCTGCCGCTGGGAGATCGTTCATCGTGGTGTCACACACCACGATGAAGCAGATTGAACAAGCGATGATCGCTTGATATGAGCTCCGGCTCCCATATCTGCGATGTAACAATCAAGCGATTTTACATTGTAAAATCGCTTGATCGCACGCAGCGATGCACAAACGATATTGCTTAAGCGATCAAAAAGCAGATCACTTAAACGATATCGTTCGCAATATTGAACCGTGTGACGCCCACCGTAGGCAAGTGTTTGATTCTGAAAAAATGAGATCTGGAATCTGCTCCACTTATCAGTTTTATAGGCTCTGTTTTATTTCCTTAAAAATGAAAAATATAATCGGAATAACCGCTTCTTGCACAAGTAGCTATATAATATTGAGCTGTACCGTAAAGTTTTCATACAGTGTTGGATTTAAAATAAAAAAACAGAGAGGAGAGAGCGCATAAATTCTAAGTGCAGCAGCTAGATTCAGATGTATATTAAACAAGTGCTATTTGCACTCATCTGAAAAAGGCACATGAGAGTTGAAACGTGTTATGCTGTGTTAATAAAATTTGGTTTTGGATTTTATCATCATATCCCACCTACTGTGTACCGGAAGCACATACTATCTGGAGAATAACTACAAATACAATGTTGGGTAGTACACAATTTAAAAAAAAAAAAAACAGTTGCAAAAATGTACAGTACAGTGGGTACAGAAAGTATTCAGACCCTTTAAATTTTTCACTGTTTCATTGCAGCCATTTGGTAAATTCAAAAAAGTTCATGTTTTTTCTCATTAATGTACACTATGCACCCCATCTTGACTGAAAAAAAACAGAAATGTAGAAAGTTTTGCAAATTTATTAAAAAAGAAAAACTGAAATATCACATGGTCATAAGTATTCAAATCCTTTGCTCAGACACTCATTTTTTTTTTTTAAACCAGATAAATTTGTATTCAAAACATACAACATATACCATCGTCATTAACAAGTTTTACAATTGTATAATTCCCAACCCCCCCCCCCAAACTCAAAAAATCAAGATATCAGATTGAGTTCAACCATGGCGACATAAAGTTTCGAAAACCTTTTCTTGCTTACGTTATGAAATTCTCCTTTCCAGGTTAATATTTATGTGCTGTCCGAGACAGAAATTCATTTTCTCGATGGCCTTCCGCATCTTCCAATGCTGAGCAATTAATTTAAGAGCAACATACATTAATCTGGCAATTGCAAGTTTCCAGTTATTATTTAATAGCTATTTCCTCCACGTACCCAGAACAATATCAGTGGATCTTTGGCAATTTTACATTCATACACCCTTTCAATTTTATTCAAAACCGTTGTCCAAAAAGCAAACAAACCCGGACACGTCCACAGCATGTGTAGTATATTTGCCCCCTCCGCACCACATCTTAGACACTGAGTTTCGCACGCAAACCCGCTCTATGCAGCCTCGCAGGGGTCCTGTAAGTTCTATGGATCACGTACAACTGTTGAGAGCTTTCCAGGCTCACTCAGGACAGTCGGGGCACATACTCCAGGATTGACTCCCACCTATCGTCTGTTACTCCCTCAACCTCATCCTCCCATTTCCGTCTGGCCACAGGCGGATGTTGGAACACTAAGGTCTGCATTAAATCAGAATAAATAGTAGAGATGACACCTCTTGAATCACCCTGCCTTCCAATATAATCTAACAGAATATCCATTTGTATACGCATTGCCTTTGTCTTGCATTGAGCTTTATAAGCATGTTGAATTTGTACGACTCTTGGATCCCAAACTCCCCCTGCAGTGTTTCAAAGGATTTCAGACCCGTTTGCTCCACTATATGTGTGAGGCATTCCACTCCCCTACTAATCCAGTTATCCAACGCTCCCATTTTCCAAAATTCCAACAATTCTGCATTTCACCAGATCGGGGAAAATCTTGTAAAGGCGTTGACCTCTCTAATGACCTTAACTCTAGACCATAACTTGTTAATCAATCCTATAGTAGGATACTTTTGCCCCAAACCTCGAAAACCCCCAGCCTCTAGTCCCTGAAACAAACATCTCCAGCCTGTCACCTCTTGCAAGATGCAGCGTGCTGAACTGGCTCCTCCTCCTTCAGCCCATCCCCTCAGATGCTGGCACTGTGCTGCAATATAATACATCCAGGGGTTCGGAAGTGCAAGCCCGCCCTCATCTTTCAGTCTCTGCAACGTGCCCGCCTTAATCCTCACCTGCTTCCTTCCCCAAACCAATTCATTTAACAGGGTCGCCACACCACAAAACTTTTTCCCTAGTCAACCAGACCGGTGCGTTGTGAAGCACATAGGATAGTTGAGGCATCAAAATCATCTTAATGAGATTAGTTTCTCCCTACCACAGAGAGATGTAGCTTGCACCACGCACTGGCCTTTGCCCTACACCTTCTTATAATGGGATCTACATTAAGCTCCACATATCTCGTCAAAGGAAGTGCCACCTCAATACCAAGGTATTTAAATTGGTCGACTACCTGGAGCTGTCTCCCTCCCAAACCAATCTGAGCGAGGTTCACCCCTCTATCCACCGCCATCAAACAGGACTTTCCCCAATTAATAGTCAGGCCTGACATTTCACCAAATTCTCCTATTATATTCATCGACCCCTCCAAGGACTCCTCTGGGTCTTCTAAGAATAATAAGATGTAGACACTCATATTTAAGTCACATGCTGTCCATTTCCTTGTGATCCTTCTTGAGATGGTTCTACTCCTTTATTGGAGTCCAGCTGTGTTTAATTAAACTGATAGGACTCACATTGCATGTCAGACCAAATGAGAATCATGACTCAAAGGAACTGCCCAAGGAGCACAGAGACAAAAATGTGGCAAGGCACAGATCTGGCCAAGGTTACAAAAGAATGTCTGCAGTACTCAAGGTTCCTAAGAGCACAGTGGTCTCTATAATCCTTAAATGGAAGAAGTTTGGGACCACCAGAAGTCTTCCTAGATCTGGCTGACCACCAAACTGAACAATCGTGGGAGAAGAACCTTGTTGAGAGGTAAAAAAGAACCCGAGATCACTGTGGCTGAGATCCAGAGATGCAGTAGGGAGATGGGAGAAAGTTCCACAAAGTCAACACACTGCAACCCACCCCCCCCCCCCAGTCGGGCCTTTACGACAGAGTGACTTCTACACAGTGCAAGACATATGAAAGCTGCATAGAGTTTGCAAAAAAAAAACATGGAGGACTCCCAGACTATGAGAAATAAGATTCTCTTATCTGATGAAGATGAAGCTAGAACTTTTCTGGTGATAATTCTAAGCAGTATGTGTGGAGAAAAACACATACTGCTCATCACCTGCCCAATACAGTCCCAATAGTGAAACATTGTGATGACAGCATCATGCTATGGGGGTGTTTTTCAGTTGCAGGGACAGGAGAACTGGTTGCAATTAAAGAAAACCTGAATGTGGCCCAGTACAGAGATATCCTGGATAAAAACTTCTTTAGAGCGCCCTTGACCTCAAACTTGGCTGAAGGTTCACCTTCCAACAAGATAATGACCCTAAGCACACAGCTAAAAGTAACAACAGGACTGGCCTCAGAACATCTCTGTGACCATTCTTGACAAAGGGTCTGAATACTTGTGACCATGTGATATTTCAATATTTGTTTTCTTTTTTAACAAATTTGCAAAAATGTCAACGAAACGTTGTTTTTTTTTAAGTCAAGATGGGCTGCAGAGTGTACATTAATGAGTAAAATAATTAACTTTGTTTAATTTGAGCCATTTGGTAAATTCAAAAGAGTGAAAAATTTTAAAGGGCCTAAATACTTTCCGTACTCTGTAAATCTCAGTGAGTACACCCCTTACATTTTTGTAAATATTTTATATCTTTTCATGGGACTACACTGAAGATATGAATTTTGATACAATGTAAAGTAGTCAGTGTACAGCTTGTATAACAGTGTAAATTTGGTGAGCCCAACACACAGCCATTAATGTCTAAACCACTTGCAGAAAAAGTGAGTAAACCACTAAGTGAAAATGGACAAATTGCACCCAAAGAATATTTTGTGTGTCACCATTACTTTTAAACACTGCTTTAACTCTCTTGAGAATCCTCTTCCACTCATGCATAACAACATCACGGGGGAGGGGGGATGTTGCCTTGCACTCCTCCACCGACCATTTGAGGATGATCCACAGATGTTCAATAGGGTTAGATCTGGAGACATGCTTGGCCAGTCAGGCAACTTTATCCCCGTTTCTTTAGCAAGGCAGTGGTTGTCTCTGGAGGTGTGTTTGGGGTCATTATGTTGGAATATGAAGGGAAGGGATCATGTTCTGCTTCAGTATGTCACAGCATATGTTGGCATTCATGGTTCCCTCAATGAACTGTATCTCCCCTTGGCCAGCAGCACTCATGTAGTCCCAAACCATGACACTCCTACCATCATGCATAACTGTCATCAAGACACCCTTGTCCTTGTAGTCCTTGGTTGCGGCAACACATGCTTTACACCACCTGAACCAAATAAGTTTATCTTGGTCTCATCAGACCACAGGACATGGTTCCAGTAACGCATGTCCTTAATCTGCTTGTCTTCAGCAAACTGTTGTGGGCTTTCTTGTGTGCCATCTTTTGAAGAGGCTTCCTTCTGGGTTGACAGCGATGCAAACCAATTTGATGCTTTGTGCAGCATATGGTCTGAGGACTGACAGGCTGACCCACTACCACCACCACCACTACTTTAAAGGGACTGTCGGTACAGAATGACTGTTTAAACTGTACTCAACTTCTTTGGTTGATCATGGCAAGTCCTGTTCTGTGTTAGCACTTGTCTTATTAAACTGCTGTATGTTCTTGGCCACCATGCTGCAGCTCAGTTTTAGGGCATTTGCAATCTTCTTATAACCTACTCCATCTTTATGTAGAACAACAATTCTTTTTTTTTCAGATCCTCAGCGTATTCTTTGCCATGTTGAACAACCAGAATAAGAGTGTGTGAGTTATACCACCAAATTTAACACACTTGCTCCCCATTCACACCTGAGACCTTGTAATGTTGAGACAAATGACACCGGGGTGGGAAAATGAATAATTGGGCACAATTTGGCCATTTTCACTTAGGGGTGTACTCACACTTGCTGCCAGTGGTTTAGACATTGTCTGTGTTGAGTTATGTAGGGGGCTTGCAAAATTTACAATGTTATACAAACTGTACACTTGACTACTGTACATTGTATCAAAGGGTCATATCTCCAGTGTTCCCCCATGAAAAGGTAAAGTTTACAAAAATGTGAGGGGTGTACTCACTATTGTGATATACTATACATAAAGTTTATTACCCACACTGCAGCAGCATTTTTATAGTACAATGCAGGTTAGACCCTAAGGAAAAAAAGTGCCACAAAACACGGTAGTAATTATATGTATTGAACATTCATTGCCTGCCCAAGAATTGGATCTAATTATTAAAAGTACACTTAAATACAAGCAATATCACCAATAAAAATGAATCCTAACTGAGAAGACCTTGGATAGAAGGGAAAGCATGTCCAATTGTCAAAGATTGCTTATGTCAGTATAATTATTCTTGGTGTTCGCTGCAGAGAAACTATCTCGTCGGGCATCCTGTCACCGATCATATCTGCACTCCTGTCTGCCTGCAGGATGATCCCTGGGCACCCCTGCCGCAACAGAGAGAGACCCTTCTTTGTTATGTTTCTGCAAAAGTTGACATAGAGGGTATGAAGTCTTTTGGAAAGAAGGGGAACGACTACCAATGTCTTGTCAGTCACTCCAGAGCAGTTTTCCAGTTTTAAACTTTGAAGATCAGGACAGTGTCTTAAGACTTGGATGAGATTTTCATCACCGATGTGGGCACAACCGGAGAGTGTCAGACTTCGCAGGTTTGGGCATCTAAGAAAGACCATGAAGACAATTTTAGAACCTTCAAGTAACATTGGATCAGAACTTCTTATGTGCATGTACTGGCTTAACATCTTGTTCACATCAAGATCTTTCATCAATGTCTGTAGCAGATTATCCATTTTAAAACTCGCTAATACTGCAAACTTTAATCTCTCCCCTCGCCCCCAGTATACACTTGTAGATAGCTAGCATGGTATCGTTTTTCTAAGGTTATTCACAAAATCAGATGTTTTATAGTTTACTGGTCCAACCGCTGTGGCTCCCAAAAATCGCAGAGCCTCCTTTTGAATGACAGTAGACACGGGCATGCTGAACCTTTACTCCATTCTTTGTTTATTGAACTGCTGGGAACAGCACAGCGGTGTACTTAGCCATTTCTGGCAGTCCCATAGACAATGAATGGAGCCAAGGTTGAGCATGCACACCTGCATTATTCAAGATGGGGCTCTTCACAGCCTGGTTTTTTGCTATCTCTAGGAGTCCCACTAGTCAGCAATCTGTAAGATACATGGCTAGGAGTTACCTTTTATATTCTGCATTAAAATGTCTATTAGATCTGTATCAGAAAACAAAGTCCTAAATTCTGATTTTTACAGCCATAAAATAAAAATGTGTCAGCACTTAATTGTACAAATTAAAACATGATGATGATGGACAAAGATTCCTCTAATCAGTTTGTCACCCCCATAAGGCACCTAATTCTCTCCCAAATTTGCATTAAAGGAAATGTCTAATACATCAATGTAAAGAAAAATGTACATGTTTCCCCTTCCCCTGAAGTGATTACAGAGCCATTTTATGGGAACTATTGTCAGACTCTATGTGACATGGCCTCATTTACTTGTGGGTATTTTGGACCTGTATTCTCTACCAATAGGAATAGCTCTAAACTGGAAATACTATTATTCTATATAGCCCTTGTGCTCATTACTATGTTTTCAATACAGAGTACTGTATTACAAATGAGAAAATGTAGATCATAAAGATGTGGATGAAACATCATTCAACAGCTACAAAACACTGAAATACAGAGCTAAATTCAGAATTCCTACACAAGCATGAATGTTAGGTGGGTGTCCACCACTTAGCACCTCTACCAATCTGATATTGGTCACCCAAGTCCCCCATCATTCAGCTGTTTGAAGCTCTGGTTGGCAGCCTGACAACATTTCTGCCCCAGCCAGTCTCCTTACATTGTTTAGTGGCCATTCTCAGGTACTGCAGCCTAATTTCATTCAATTTATTAAGAGCTACAGTACTTGAATTGCTTCTGCAGCTTAGGGCATCATGCTGTCCCAGCTCCCTTCACTGTTTGGAGCTCCCTTGCTGGGCTGATAGAAACCACTGATTGTTGGGGTGCTAGTTATTTGACCCTGAACATTCCAATATTGACCTATTATCAGGATAGGCCATCCATATGAACATCTATCCTTCCCCACTAAAAACACCACTCCAGCCATCTGTATTTTTTTTTCTTGTTCTCATCGCTGGAGTGGCACTTTATATGTAATCCCCTTGCCCCTTTGGCATCTTCACCTCTTTCCAATGTTGCTCCAGTCCTGCGGCACCATCTTGTGTCTAGAACTTCTGACAACCGGAAATCAGAAGTTACATCACAAGCTCTCAAAACAAGTCTGAGATGCCGAATGAGGCTCTCACATAGAGTTGTATGGATTTGTGATCTCTGCTGCACTCCAATGAAACACAGGAGATGCCAGCAGGTCACATATCCCAGCAGACCAACCTGAGCACCGCTGGGGAAGGTAAGGATCAGATGGATTCAGGGGGGCTTAGATTTAAAAGTTTTGACATTTTTCACATTAAACTTTATATTCTATGTATGCATAAAATAATTGTGACTGTAGCATTTATAAATAAGGCTATTTGCACAGTTTTTCATGTATTTTTTGTAGTGGAATTGTTTTACAAATCTCAAACCTTTTGAGTTTGTACTCTGATAACTCAGCAAAAAGACTGCCCAAAACTTTATGGTCTTCAAGCTGCAGGTTCTTACTCCTAGGTACGAGAACTCCTACTTTTAAACATCAACTTTCATTTGACATAAGTTGATCTTTAAGTCAAGATATCTTATTTGTCAGGTAAAGGCGTCTCAAAAATTCCACTATGACCCGAAATATTACCTTTTACAAACCTTTTGGAGAAAGTCACTGACTGTGTTCAGATGAGGGCTGCACATGGATTTTTGGAGAGCAGTTTTCGCCCAGTATTCAATGTTGCAGATTTTCACCCTGCTTGAATGCCAGCAAATTGACAGTGATTTCAAAGCAGGACCCAAGATGTAGTTCTTTTTTGTGAGCTCTGAAGGAGAGCTGAAATTTAGTAAGGGCCACAGGGAAGGTTCCTGGAAAACGTCCTGCAGCTTGTGGCATGTTTGTGACAGGTATTTTCTGCTGTCTTTATCCAGGAACGAGCATAAATGCAGAAGACACTCACGGTTTAACTCTGTGATATTCATTGTGATAGCTCCAGGCATCATAGAGGAATCCCAAATTCTTCAGTCCAAAAGTCTTTCAGCCCAGATAATGGCGGCTTAGAGGAGGCCACTGTAGAAAGGTTATATTTCATTAAACCTACATCCTTGTAGTATCGTTTATATGGCACTTGTCAGTTATACTGTAGTTTACAGATTAAACAAAATGGTGAGGTTATCGTAACTCCTAGTATATTTGGTGTAATGTTTCCTGAGAGCTGGGTAGGGGAAATAAAACGTCTGCGTCATTAACCTGCTCCACATCACACGTGACAACATGTGCCTCATGAAAGGTATACTGACCGAAATAATGATACAATTCATGTCATAGTTTATAATCTGAGTTTTATGAACCTTGGGTTATAAACAAATATTTATTAAATGAAAGCTTGCTCTGTGGTACATGGAGGGCTCTTCCCACACAATTTATTATATAATTTCAAAGTAAGGCTATGTTCAGACTCTGCGTTTTTGATCTGTGTTTTTTTTTTGGATTAGTTTTTGCAGTGAAAATGCAGTGACCGCATCACTTAAATGGAATCCGAGCAAAGTCAATGGGTTTTCAAGTTTTGCTCTTCAATCTGCGCTTTTATGACCTGGTGCTTTTTTTTTTTTACCTTGGAAAGTGATCTGCAAAAAGAATGAGCATGTCAATTATGGCTGCGTTTTTCTGATCCGCTTTTCCTATTGAAACAATTGTCTATGGGCAAAAAAAAATCTGCACCAGCCAAAAACCGATCCAATGTGAATAATCTGTATCTGATGCGTGTTTTTTTTTTTTAAAACGTTTATTCAGATTTCCAGCTAAAAAAAGAGAGAGAAACGTGCAGTGTGAACATAGCCTAAATCTTGATGGTGCGTTTACACTGCACCAACTGCAGCTATTAGGCAATGGTCATAAATATACCTGTTTAGACAGGCCAACTGGATCATTCTGTGCATATAGTCTATAGACTCATTGCAATCCGGACAATGTACTACCAAGAAATATTATTTTTAAGTGTTAGGCTACTTTCACATGAGAGTTTTTAAGCAATTGCGGCAGATTAGGCAAACTTGAGCTTTGGGCTGAAGGCACACTGTCATGCATCAAACACGGAGCGTGTTTGATGCACGACAGTGATGCTAGTGTAATGCGTGTTTGTGTGTGTGTGTGTGGCGAGTGTGCCTGCATGTATTGATGTGAGTGTGCTGCGCGTGTAATGTGTGTGTTTGTGATGCTGATCACGTTCCTGAAGGACCGCGGGCAGCACTTGTCGGAGAATTCAAACTTGCCAGTTGTCAAAAGCCGGTGAGTTTGAATTTCCCACCATGCGCATACAGTAATAATCATCCTGCCCCACTGTAGTGCAAGATGATTATTATAATGTGCTTTAACACTCATGTCAGCATGTGTCCTAAGACTGTCCAAGCTCCTGGACACATGCTGAGGTCATAAATGGCCAAATGTGTGTTTTATGTGTTTTACTGCAAAGCCGGTAATTGTCGGCTTTACAGTTTCATTTCTAAACTCCTGCGGCTCCTGTCAGTGAACAGCATTAATGTACGCTGTCCAGGGTCCTGAACAGCTAAGTAATCAGCACAGTAGTTTGCCTGTGCTGATTACTTAGCTGTTCAGGCCCCTGGACAGCGTACATTAACGCTGTTCACTGACAGGAGCCGCAGGCAGGGGTACATGGAGCCGCAGTGAGGAGCGGGTAGGAGGGGTGCTGTCAGAGTGAGGAGCGGGGAGGGGTTGGCCCTGACAGTGCGGCCCTGGCCGCAGGAGTTTAAAAATGAAACTGTAAAGCCGGCAATTACCGGCTTTGCAGAGTTATAGGCATGAAACACATGTGGCCATTTTTGGCCTCAGCATGTGTCCCGGAGCTTGGACAGTCTCAGGACACATGCTGACATGAGTATTAAAGCACATGATGATAATCATCTTGCACCGCTGTACAGCGGGGCGGGATGGTTATTACTGTATGCGCATGGTGGGAAATTCGGCTTTTGACAGCGAGCGAGGTTGAAGTGATTTGCGCAGCAAACTAGTGCAAATATCGCACCGTGTGCTGTATGGGGGCGAGATTTTCTCGGCCCCATAGACTTGCATTGCGCTCACACGCATCAGAATCGTGTGCAGTCGCAGCATGCTGCGACTGCATTCGCTTCTGACTCACAATGCGAGTTAGGTGCGGGGAACTCGCACCAGTGTACCCTGCTTGATAGGGCAACACTGGTCCAAGTGCAATGAGTGTTTCCCTCGCATTGTACTTGCGCAAGTCCCCTGCACAGTGTGCCTTCAGCCTTGTACTCAGGATTGCATAATCTGCCGGAAGCCAGCACACTTGCAGCAGGATTGCGGCAAGTCTGCATTCTGCCTAATGCATTCCCTATTGGATTTGCGGACATGTTCAGTACTTGTGGCTTTACTGCGATCCAGCACTTGTGACAACAGACAAGAACTGCTACTAGCTGTGGTTTTAAACTAGGATCGCAGCAAAACCGAAAGTGCCGCACATGTCCACAAGTTCTATAAGGAATGCATTAGGCAGAATGCAGTCTTGTCGCTATACTGCCCCAAGTGTGCCAGCTTCTGGCAGATCAGGCAAAGCGGAGTTCAAGAGTTCAAGTTTGCCAGATCTGCCAAAGTTGTTAAAAACCACTGATGTGAAAGCACCCTTAAAAATAAAATTTGTCTGGTGAGTGGCAGCCAGTTAACACTGGTCAATTTTCGGTAAACTAATGCCCCTTAGGGTACCTTTACATGCCACCCTGGCACCATCGCTGTCAAATTGCCTCCCAGTTGCGGCGTGTAATTTGGGAATTTGGCAGCGATAAAAAACCTGTCGCCTGGTTCTGATTTCAGAGCACTGCTCCAAAATCAGAGGCAATCATGAAGGCAAGATTCCCTGTTTTTGGCGTGTGAACGGGCGATAGTGATGGAATTTGCATCGCCTATTGATTTCCCGTAGGCGTGCCACAGCATGCTGTAGTCCCCGCCCCATCTGCTATGATTGGGGGTGGCTACTGTGCTCCCATTGGCTGACAGTTGACAGGGCGCCATATTTGAAGAGCTGTCCGTTCAGCAACACACACATCTTCAATTGCATCATCTATTAGCCAGCCTTCCAGCGCAGGCTGGCCAATCATAACGCTATTGCGTTGTCCAATGAGCATGTTTGGGGCGCGGTGTAAACCAGTCTGGCACGCCTATGTTCTCGCCGCGCTGAACATGTACTACGCCCACATTGCTTTGGGGATTGCGGCGAGGGGAGTCGACCGGATGTTCCCTGCTGTTGGTGTGGCGATTTCCGGGGCGACACATTGCCTTAGGTTGAGGGCGAAATTGCGGCGTGTGAAAGCGCCATCGGCGATCTGAGGCGACCATGAAAAATGCGCACGCCTCCTATCATGGCGTGTAAAGGTACCCTTAGAATGCTCATACATGATAATCGCTCAGAGTAAACACACCACTAGTAAATCGAACACTGTACGAAATGAACAATAGAAGCAAAACATTTCATGACTGGTTTTAGTTTAAACAGGAAACATTTCTACAAAATAACTACACCTAGAAAATGATAAAACTTGTAGCATGCCCAAACTTTTTACCAATAAAAGCCCTATCTGATCTGAAAGGTTAATACATATGTCAGGAGCAGGTAGGGGCTGTGTAGTACCATTATTATGCTATTACACCTTACTTACACAAATGGACTTGTTAAAAATTAGACAGAAAGGAAACATCCATATTTGCTATGGAATTCCTTTAAAGGGATCCTCTAAAAATACTATTAATCTTCAGATTTGTGGTTAATTTGCAGGGTAATAGTATTCTGAACCTTCCCTGCACCTGGACATTAAACCCTGCTGCCGAGAGGAAATGAACTTTACTCCTCCCGCCAACATTCTGGTTTGTCATGGAGGTGGCACCGTCACAGGTTCAGTCACTCATGGGTGCGGATGATGCTGATCTGTTTTCTTTTCAGAATTTGTGCACAAAATGAACTCTACCATTAAAATTGGCAAGCATTTGTTTTATTACTCCATTGAAGCCATAAGGCCATGTTCACATGTTCAGAATTTGGTCCGTATTTACCTCCGTATTTGTAAGCCAAAATCAGGAGTGTGGAACAATCAGAGGAAAAGTATAATAGAATATGTCACCACTTCTGTAATTTTTTTACACTCCTGATTTTGTCTTACAAATACTGAGGTAAAATAATCCACCACATACTAATTGTGTGCACGTGGCCTTAGGCTGGCTTCACATTGCGGGTCACATCCGATCCGAGGTTGTCCGTGTAAATCTGACAGCCCCGGACCAGATTTTGGCCCCATAATATACTATGGGGCCGGATAGAAGCCGGATGGCAGCTCTCTGCCATCTGGTTTGTATCTGTTCGGGACAATCCGGGAGAATTCAGAATTCTCTCAGACACAAAAACGCTGCTTGCAGCATTTTTGTGTCCGAGAGAAGAATATCGCCTCTAATTGGCTACTCCCGGATTGCCCCGGATTCACCTGGAGGATCCGGGAACCGGACACCTGCGGCTGCACGCTGCTGTTGTTTCAGGACCCGCAGCTAGCTCCCTGCGAGCCACGGTCCTGATTCATCAGAGGGCATATTAGCCCTCCAGTTCTGTGTGCTGATCCGATCCGGGGCTGACAGGTTCAACCTGACAGCCTCGGATCAGATCTGACCCGCAATGTGAAGCCGGCCATAGACAACTTGCTTGCTTATCCTATTGCATTGTGTATTGGGCCATAAAGAGAATCTGTCACCATGTTTTTGCTATGTAATCTGAGAGCATCATAATGTAGGAGCAATGAGCCAGATTCCAGTGAGGAGTCATTTACTAGGATATGTTTTGCTGTTTCAATACAATGTGTTATCAGCAGGAGATTGTCACTACAGGACTAGATGTCTCATACCTCCTAGTCCAATCATGCCCCAACTCCTTATTGGCAGCTTTTTGTGCGCATTATGTAGACACAGATGCTCTTTAGTAGTATGTAGTGATGTGTCGTTTGAACAATCTGAGGCAAACTGCCAGCTCCCTTATAAACAATGGGAGCTCGGACACCGCTGAGACACGTTTGCAATCTCTAAATGGCCATAAAAGAAAGCCTCCCCACTAGTCCCCAGAAATGCTCTATTATTGACTGGTTGTAGGTGGGCAGAGTTTGATTTTACCATACGTTAATGATGGATCCTTTGTGTGATTAGAGCCAAGTGGTCCAGTTCACCATAAAAAGTCAGATTACCCATCACATGTAGTGTGGGCAGGGTTATACAAGGCTCAACATTAGAGATAAGCAGATCGATTCTCAGGGTGTCATGTCACACAGATGATGTCAGTCCTGGGAAAACAAATGCAGCAGCAGAGACTCCAAAAAAGTACATTTCCTGGGTGTCCTGTGTAGCTGCTGGGTACCACTGACCTGAACCAGAATCCAGAAAATCAATGTGCTCAACTCAACATATCATCTCTGCTAGATCTGCAGCAGAGAGAACTGTAGTTCTATCATAAGTGCTGCACTCTCAGTGAACTAAATGATACATGGTTGGAATTAGGGTCTCTGGCCATAGTTCAAGCTGCTGTCCGATTTCCTTTCAAAAAGTTAATCATGTTGATAAATGGGTAAAATAGCAGAGCTTGAAAAAAACTTGCAACTTTACTACTGAGGGCTCTTTCAGACACATAAGGGAAATTTTCTCTTATGACCAAGATGCTTAAAATTTCAACAATCATTTTGGTCAGTTTAGTCAGTATGTCAAATTTTACCAGCAGAGTTTGGCAAGTTTGTTTAATCAGCCTTTCTCAGATGGGAAAAGGAAAAAAATGATTTCTCAAGCTTCTATTCTAAATCAGGCTGTAAAAAATGGCATATGGGTGAAGTCTAATTATTTAATTGACCCATGGTCTTGTACCTGCATTTTGAATCTGAGAATCAGATCAATATTGGACAAGTCTTTGTGCTTTAGTGTTGACCACACTGTACATATAAGATACAAATTGGAAATCTGAACTAAAACCTAAGATAAAAGCAAAATAAGCATATTTACTACTGTAAAAATAAGTAACAAGTAGTAGTATATATACAGTGGGTATGGAAAGTATTCAGACCCCTTTAAATTTTTTACTGTTTCACTGGAGCCATTTTTTGGTAACTTCAAAAAAATTTATTTTTTTGTCCTCATTAATGTACACTCTGCACCCCATTTTGACTGAAATGACTGTTCTATGTCGCAAACATATGAGATAGGACTTGTGGGACGTGAGGGACCGTGACGAGGGTCCACGAGCTTACGTTATTTTGGCCAACTAAATCCTCACATTTTTCATCTTTAGAGTTTAGTTTTTTGTTTTTTTTTCATCTGCAGTTCAGGTTTCGCCCTCTGGGAGCATAAGTCACTGGTGAGGCATTTAATCAGTACGGACCGGCCCACCTGCTCTGGGTGTTACTAACAGGCCAAGTTCTGATACTATGCTTCACATGCACAGGAGTGACTGAGCCCTTAGGCAGCCTTGTGTCTGAATGCCACCGGTCGCTTCCTTGACAGTATGGCTGGTCGCTGGTGCCACAACCGCCCCCTAACTGTGGGTTGCAAGTGATCGTGCACAGGTATAATGACACTTGGTTTGCCTTCCAGGGGAGATGACAATCTGCTGCTGAATGAAATGGGTATTTACCTGGCAGTTTTATGGTGAGTTTTTCTGTGCTGATTTTAATGTCCTCTTTCGGTGAAGCCAGTCAAGAATGGTCACATTTGTTCTGAAGCCACTCCTTTGTTATTTTAGCTGTGTGCTTAGGGTCATTGTCTTGTTGGAAGGTGAACCTTTGGCCAAGTCTGAGGTCTAGAGCACTATGGAAGAAGTTTTTGACTCACCGTTGCCGGGTTCTCAGGTCTCAGGCGATGATTCCCACGTCACGGTTCCGCGCCTGAGGCTGTGGGGCCCCGTGGTCAAATGAAAAGGGATTAAAGGATGGGGATGTTTCTTGATTGTCGTGACGCCATCTGTGGGTATCCGGTGATGGCACCGGCGCTGCGTGGGCCTCTGGGGGATGTGCGGCAGCTAGATGGGATGCTCCCCACAGGATGAGCAGGAGTCCCTGGGGCCAGGAGCTGCACTGGATGGAACATGGCAGCTCGGGTAGCTTGGTGAGCAGGCTAGATAACCGTTCTGGAAGAAATGCACTGACACAATGCTTCTCTGTAACGGGTCTTTACTGTAGATTCGTTGCAGTACACGGTATACAGTCTATAGGTAACGGACCGGGTGGTCCCAGTGGTAAACAGCCTCCGTCCAGAGCTCCACGGTGTTCCTCCTTTTCCTAACTGTTGTATTCTGGTTGCCTTGCTGGCTTAGTGTACCGGATCGGGGTACTGGGAGGACTTCTACCCAATCACGTTAACCGAGACGAGTCCTGAGTCCCAATAGTGGGTACCTCGCTGGTAAGACCGCCGATTTGGGCTGTAGTGAGGCGTTCCTAAAAAGCCACTCCGTCACTCCGGTTTGCAGAACAGTGATGGACGTCTGTCTCGGAACCGGTGTCCGGTGAGATTGGGCGTGGGTGTATTTTAACCTGCTGTGTATTTGCTTGGTTGCCCATTTTCCAGTCTGGGTCACCGCTTGATGGTGCCCTGCCGGGTTAAGTTACGGTTCCAGGGCTGCACGGCACTGTGCAGGTCCCTGCTCCTTCTCTCCTTCTCTCTCCACTCTACTCCTACGTTTCTAACTTCCCCCACACTACACCTTTCACTCCTCCCACCAGGACGTGATTGGCCCTCTACCTCTAAGTGGTGCATGTGGTGTGTGGAGCTCTGGGTTTAACCATTTCATCACTGAGACGGAAGATATTACATCTTCAGTCAGGAATGCAATACCTTCCTGTGACGCACTCGCGGGGTGCCACACTCCCCTTGGGAAATTACACTTGTCCCCAAGTGTCACAGAACCCAACCAGTACAGAGAATTTTTATATATTTTCAACATAATAAAAAAATGTTTATTTTCTTTTAACAACAATTATGCTTGCTTAATTTTCTTCCCGTCCGGGAGGCACATTTTCTTACAACGTTTCAAACATTTTTATTTAACGAAACCGGTTGACTATTGCTTCACTGGCTCACAATTAAACGGAAAAGTGTCTTTCAAAATTCAAAACAAAGTTATGCAAAAAGTTGTTTTTGTGCGATAGGCTCACACTTGCGGACCCGGAGGGCAAACCACCCCCGAGGCCCGGCATGCCGCTCATTGGAGATTGTCTCCCCCCGATACAGATCTCCGTCGGGTGACCCTTTGGAAGGTGGGACTCAACGTCCCGACGGGATATGAATATCTCCTCATACCCCCCCTCCTCCCGGGCAAAACCCAACCCGTTGTCCAGATTAAAAGTGGTAACAGTACCTCGCTTACGCAGGTCGTTTGGTAATGGCGGCGGGCCTCAGCTCGGACCCGTAGGTTTTCCTGCTCCTGTATCCACCACTCGGCTCTGCGTCGCTGGCGTTCAGCGTCATCTGAATGACGGGTCGTTGGGAGATAATCTCTCTGGATCGCGGTGTGGTTTGGAATGTGGGATTGGTGGCAGCTCTGTAGAGGGATGCGGACATCGTTGTCGGGGCTAGATGCTGCGGCAGCACCACACCATTCGACCTGAGCGGCCTGTAATTGCTCAACGGGAACTTCCGCCTCGCCCTCCTCCTCGGAGCTGGTATATTCTTAGTCCTCTGTCTCGCTGGGACTCAAGTCGTCTCCTTCCTCTGCGGCTTGTATGAAGACGTCCGGCTCCTCAGTAGGTTGGGGCTGTTCGTGTAGGTCGGGGTCATCCGTCTGGTCGGGTGTTGTAACCGCTGGGCTCTCCTCGATCTCGTCCTGCGGGGCTTCTGGGCTGCCCGCTTCCTCTGCTTCGGCCTCCACCACACCCGTTAGTAGCGGTGCGTCGCCTCCGGTAACCAGGTAGGCCTCAGTTGGTTGGGGGCCGGTCTCCGGTTCTGGAGTGGGAGAGGTGATCAGTCTCTGTTGCACAGCCCGGTGTAGTCGGCTGGTTAGGCTTGCGCTCCAGCTCCTGATGGTCCATTCTGTGGCCTCCATCAACCGCACCCGCAGGTCTTGGAGCGCGGTCTCCCAAAACTCGGGGTCCCGTTGATGGTGAGGACAGGACCCGGGCCGGGGTTGCCGATGGCGGATCAAGCTTCCTCCTCCACCTCTCTCATTAGCTCGCGGAGCCTCAGGGTAGTCATTTTGCTTTTTGCAGGAACCGCACCCGTAGCAACTGGTACTCGATCCTGCAGCGGAGCTTGCTGCAAAGACCTTGCCACACCTTCTTTCCTTTCGTTTTGTAGTCCATGGGTGGGCTGAAGTCTTTGGCCCGCCCCCTTGGTTGTTTCCAGCAATCGGGGTGGACAAGGATTTTGGCGCCTCTGCCATGGCCCTCCCACGACGAGGGGCAGAGGCACACCCCTGGGCCAGCACATAGTCTTTCACATGGCGGGAGTTGCCATTTTGGCCCAGTAGAAAGGGCTGGAAAAGTCCTTTTTGGGCGAATAAAGTTCTGTAAGGCACACAATACCCGTTGGAAACGGGCCTGTTCGTATCCTGTTCGTGATCGCCAGAATTTGACTCAGCGTTGCCGGGTTCTCAGGTCTCAGGCAATGATTCCCTCGTCACGGTTCCGCGCCTGAGGCTGTGGGGCCCGGTGGTCAAATGAAAAGGAATTAAAGGATGGGGATGTTTCTTGATTGTCGTGACGCCACCTGTGGGTATCCGGTGATGGCACCGGCGCTGCGTGGGACTCCGGGGGATGTGCGGCAGCTAGATGGGATGCTCCCCACAGGATGAGCAGGAGTCCCCGGGGCCAGGAGCTGCACTGGATGGAGTATGGCAGCTCGGGTAGCTTGGTGAGCAGGGTAGATAATAGTTCTGGAAGAAATGCACTGACACAATGCTTCTCTGTAACGGGTCTTTACTGTAGATTCGTTGCAGTACATGGTATACAGTCTGTAGGTAACGGACCGGGTGGTCCCAGTGGTGAACAGACTCCGTCCAGAGCTCCACGGTGTTCCTTCTTTTCCTAACTGTTCTATTCTGGTTGCCTTGCTGCCTTAGTGTACCGAATCGGGGTACTGGGAGGACTTCTACCCAGTCACATTAACAGAGACGAGTCCTGAGTCCCAATAGTGGGTACTTCACCGGTAAGACCACTGATTTGGGCTGTAGTGAGGCACTCCTAAAAAGGCACTCCATCACTCCGGTTTGCAGAACAGTGATGGACATCTGTTTGCCTCGGAACCGGTGTCCGGTGAGATTGGACGTGGGTGTATTTTAACCCACATGTGTATTTGCTTGGTTGCCAGTTTTCCGGTCTGGGTCACCGCTTGATGGTGCCCTGCCGGGTTAAGTTACGGTTCCAGGGCTGCACGGCACTGTGCAGGTCCCTGCTCCTTCTCTCCTTCTTTTCTCTCCACTCTACTCCTACGTTTCTAACTTTTCCCACACTACACCTTTCACTCCTCCCACCAGGACCTGATTGGCCCTCTACCTCTAAGTGGTGCATGTGGTGTGTAGAGCTCTGGGTTTAACCATTTCATCACTGAGACGGAAGATATTACATCTTCAGTCAGGGATGCAATACCTTCCTGTGACGCACTCGTTGCGGGGCGCCACATTTTCATCCAGGATATCTCTGTACTTGGCCGCATTCATGCTTCCTTCAATTTAAACCAGTTGTCCTGTCCCTGCAGCTGAAAAACACCACCATAACATGATGCTGCTACCACCATGTTTCACTATTGGGATTGTATTGGGCAGGTGATGAGCAGTGCCTGTTTTTTTTTTCCACACATACTGCTTAGAATTATTATCAAAAAGTCCTTTCTTCATCTCATCGGACCAGAGATTCTTTTTTCTCATAGTCTGGGAGTCCTTCATGCGTTTTTTTTTTTTTGCAAACTCTATGTGGGCTTTCATATGTCTTGCACTGAGGAGAGGCTTCTGTCGGGCAACTCTGCCATAAAGGCCTGACTGGTGGAGGGCTGCACTGATAGTTGACTTTGTTGAACTTTCTCCCATCTCCCTACTGCATTTCTGGAGCTCAGCCACAGTCATCTCGGGGTTCTTCTTTACCTCTCTCACCAAGGCTCTTCTCCAATATTTGCTCAGTTTGGGAGCACCAGAAGTCTTCCTAGACCTGCCCGTTCAGCCAAACTTGTTCCATTTAAAGATTATGGAGGCCCCTGTGCTCTTAGGAACCTTGAGTACTGCAGACATTCATTTGTAACTTTGGCCAGATCTGTGCCTCCCACAATTCTGTCTCTGAGCTCCTTGGGCAGTTGCTTCAACTTCATGATTCTCATTTGGTCTGACATGCACTGTGAGGTCTTATATAGACAGGTGTGTACCTTCCTAAATCAAGTTATATCAGTTTAATTAAACAGCTGGACTCCAATGAAGGAGTAGAACCATCTAAAGGAGGATCACAAGGAAATGGACAGCATGTGAATTAAATATGAGTGTCTGAGCAAAGGTCTGAATACTTATGACCATGTGATATTTCAGTTTTTCTTTTTCAATAAATGTGCACATATATCTCCATTTCTGTTCTTTTTTCAGTCAAGATGGGGTGCAGAGTGTGCATTAATGAGTAAACAAAATGAACTATTTTTTAATTTACCAATTGGCTGCATATGATAATTGGGCCTTGATGCGTTATCATGACAGTGTGGGGTCAGCTGATGACCCCAGATGCTGTCATGAATCATATTTTGAAAGATACATGAAGACTCATGCTGACAAGAAATATCATGAGCAACATAGCCTCCTATATACATTATGAGCCCACATAGCCTCCTATATACAGTATGAGCCCTCACAGTCTCCCATGTACATTTCTGAGTTCCCATATAGCGTCCATACAAACACAAGCACATTCCTATGGTGACCTTGCTACATCAAGGTGTATGGAAGTGTTAATTTCAATTGTCTGTTCCTAAACGTGGAAAAACAAATGGAAATCCCTAATGGGCCTGTCACACGCGTCAATGTCGTCAGTGAGATGATCGCTGACGACATTGACGGCTGATCGCTGGTGAGCTGTCACACAGACAGACTCACCAGCGATCAATTGACCAGAAACATCGTGGAAACGATTTAAATATCGTTTCCACGATGTCTTGCTCCCGCTGCCAGCCTGCTGGAAGCGGGAGCAGGCTGGTCTCCAAGGTAAACTGCGGGTATCTAGGCAGCGCGCGCTGCCTAGATACCCGACGTGTACCTTAGTTACCAGCCTCCTCCGCTCACCGGCTGGTATCTAAGGTACACAGCGGGTAACTAGGGACCCTAGTTACCCGCTGTGTACCTTAGATACCAGCCGGTGAGCCAGGGGCGGACCTTGCTGCCCGGGGGCCCTGGAGCAGCGGCAGAGAGAGGAGGGGCGGGCTCAGCAGGGGGAAGCAGGAAGCTTCCCTGGTTAACCCCCTCTCCTCTGCCACACTGGCACAGGGACATGGGGGGCGGCTGGGGACCCCCCTGCAGGGCTAACCTGCGTCCAGCGGGGCCCCTGTGAGCCGGAGCAGCAGCAGAGAGAGGAGGGGCGGGCTCAGCCGGGGGAAGCAGGAAGCTTCCCTGGTTAACCCCCTCTCCTCTGCCACACTGGCACAGGGACAGCGGAGCGGAGGAGGCTGGTAACTAAGGTACACGTCGGGTATCTAGGCAGCGCGCACTGCCTAGATACCCGCAGTTTACCTTAGTTACCAGCTCCCAGCGCTTGTGAGAGGCGCTGGGAGCTGGGTGATCGCTACTCCCGGTGTCACACGCAGCGATGCTGCGTGTCCACCGGGCGACAATCGCCAGGTTTTAGAGCAGGTTCTAAAACCTGGTGATCATCAACCAGCGATTTATCGCTGGTTGATTCAGTATGTCACACGCGTAACACAGATGTGAACAAGCGCCAATAGATTTAGTAAATGTGCCCCAAACATATGATGGTGTCACACACTGCAATATACATATTACAAAAAATACATACATTTCCAGATACAGAGATGCATACATATGGTATACATACAAGAAGAAATGTATATATATGGTACGCAGATATGTGCGCACACATGCAAAAATGCACTCAAATGCAGACATGTCAACGTAGACCTACACTCAAAGACCTTACCACACATGGTATGCAGACATGCATGCATACAATATGCAGACATGGACACATGGTACGCAGACATGCACACGCAGGCTTGCACATACACACATCACACATACATACAGGTGTACACACACACACACACACACATATACATACTTGAAGACTTTCACAAAAATACATATAAAACAGACAAATATACACAGACACATTAGAGATATTTTTATCATGGGGAAGCCAGCAGCAAGCTTCACTCACCTGCCCAAGCATATTTTTTTTTACTTCTGTTTAATAGAGTCCTGGAGTCAAAAGTCATTGTGATTAATATTGACTAAGAAAGGACACGCACAGTGCATATTCTGACATGTATTGGTGCGAATCCTCACCAAATATGCAGCTGCGTGTTTTTCCAGCAAAGTGTATGGAATTTGTGGAGTTCTGTCCGCATGGTGCATTTTTTTTTTCACCCATAGACCCTCATGTTAGCTCAAAATAAGCAGCAGATACGCATCAGTGTTCGCACTATGCATATATGTTGCTTATTTTGTGCCTAATTTGCATTGGAATCCACATGAAGTGATAATGTTGAAGGGGGAAGAGCAGGATTTTACATCTTTGTTCTTTTTTTTGGACAAAGTATCAAAACTTTATTGAAATAGACACAAAGCACCTTCAAATCTGCATCAAAAATGCATTGCCTCATGCGGACAGCCGTGTGCTTGGTGCATATTTGTCTGCAGGTGCAGATTTCATGCAGCAGAACATACGCACCACTTTTCTCCTGTGTGAACAGACCCTAAAGGTTGTAAAGCTGTAACTCAATGATCTATATTTCTGCATTTTCATTAGGAAAATGTATAACATTATCATAAATAAGCATTATTATAGCCTACACTGGCTTTCAGTAAAGATAAAATTTATTAAATCTTCTATTGAAGACAGAATCCAGATATATATATAAAAAAAAATTGAAATACCAACTTAATATCATTCAGTTACATTGACTATACATTGATTTTGTTTAAGCCAACTAAAACTCATCAATAACATATAATAAATGTAACTGAACCGGTTACTAGCTATGTCAGTGGGTACATAGTGTATAATTGTTAAATGTGATATACAATTTTGTTAAATAAAAAGTAAAAAAAAATGGCCTATAGAATACTATTTAATAAAAAAATATAGCTATAAATACCTTTTGTGGGCTCCAAGGTTATTCCAGTCTTGAACTAATTGTGTCCGGTCACTGCAATCCAGATTGGTTATTGCAATTAAGAAATTATTTGAAAGTTTACACTAAATATTTTATAATCTTCTGCACTGAAATGTGTATGTAAAGGGAAAGACAATTCTGGATCTTCTCTGTTGTGTTCTCCGATCTGCTAAGGACATATATGGCAGAGAGCAAGGACTACAGCTGTCACAAGGTTATATATAGAACTAGATACTGGCCCTTTAAATCAGCTCTGATAAATGGAATTGTAGTTTTGACACATTTAGTTTTGATACAGTTTCTGAAGAGTGTCGGGGAAAGATCATAGGAGTGGAACTATATGGGTAAAATTGTACTAGTCTTTGTTTTATTTTCTTTCAATCTACTTCTAGTTTGATACTGCATTAAAACTTTAGTTTGCTTAAATGGAAACTACCTTGACATTTAATTATTTGAAAGCTGGGTATTTCCATTTGATGGTGTTGTGGAGACACGGGGGTCAGTGGATGCTCTCATCCGCTGGCCCCGCTGCCTTTAGCAAGACAACGTGGACCAGGGCTCATCCCCAAACTGAGCGTCCAAGCTCCTTAACCGTGGGCGGAACACTACTCCGACAACACAGGGTGAGGGAACCACAATATTAAGGTTTTATTGGATCCCCAAACAGTTAACAGCATTTAACACAGAACCAACAAAACACAAAATGTAACAGGCAACAGAGTCTCACCCTTCTACTAGCTCAACAGGGATTAGAATATAGCACAGCAAAGTCTGTAGCCAGGTGACTGGATCGTCCCAACCTGGGTTGCTTCCTTATGCAGTCTTTGTCATCACAGCCGAATCTGATAATTTGATGCTGAAGTCCTTGTGGTTTTATAATCCAGGTTCTGATCCCCTTGGTCGGTATCGAAATGCCTAGGCCTGGGGCTATGGCCGGCCAATCTGATCCAAAGATTCTAGATTAGCTGCCTGTATCCAATCTGCTGGTCATAAAGAACTGTTCTCCTTATATACCCTCAGCCCTCATTGCAAGATATTGGGGACTTCATGATTTGTGGAATAAGTGTCTTTTCAGTGGCTGGATCTCAAGCTGTTTATAAGACTACCTCCAGTTTTGTATTGCTGGCAAGGAAGAGCCACATACTGATTGACATAGCAATACAATGGAATGTTAGTAGGATTAAGTTCTCTGAACGTCATGACCTTCTCTGACAAGGGTTAAGATAATTACATTACACACAGGAAACCTCACCAAGCATCTACAAGACTCTGGGAACAATTAGTTGCTTATCACAAGGTAGGGATTAATATACAATACAAAGAGGCAAGATAATTATATTACCCATTTTAAATACTAGCAAGCTCCTAGAAATCTTGTGTAACCCATGAGTGGCATATTACAAGTATCCAAACCAAAATACATTAAAGGGGTCCATTTCATCACAGGTGTGTCCCTGTCGTCTGCAGTATCCAATAAGTGCTGACAGTAAAAATACCACCATGTAAGGACACTCTTTTAATGATAACCCTAGTTGGTAATTTCAATGGATGCACTGCTCATAAAAAATAAAGGGAGCATTAAATAGCACATCCTAGATCTCAATGGATTAAATATTACTGTTGCAGATCTTTATTCATTATATAGTGGAATGTGTTGAGAACATAAAAATGATCAATGTAAATCAAAACTAATATTTCATGGAGGTCTGGATTTGGAATGATACTCAAAATCAAAGTGGAAAATCAAATTACAGGCTGATCCAACATCAGTGGAAAAGAACCCTAACAACACAAATTTCCATATAGTGAAAATGGATTACAACTTTGTTTCTACCTCAATCAACCCTCCTTCTGAGGCTTCCACTACATATAAGCAATGTTGTTTTATCAAAGGCTGTTTAGGAGAAACGCCCTAAATATTAGGATAAAGGTATACAAGCAATTGGAATTATATCTATAGTTAATACACCATCCCAAGGCTACCAATATACTTCACTTATATGTGGGTTGCCTCTGATCAATTAACATTTACATAGAGAAAAAGTACCGTATATACTCGTGTATAAGCCGAGTTTTTCAGCCCAAAAATTGGGCTGAAAAGTCACCCCCTCGGCTTATACACGGGTCAATACGGTAATCCTATGGTGGGAGGGGGCGCAGGGGTGGGGGGGGCGCTGCGCAGTATTTCTTACCTTGTCCCCGTTCTGCAGTGCCTTCCGGTGTCCTCCGTGCTCCGTTCCCGGTCTGCTGTGCCTTGTGGTTCCTCTTGCTTCGGTTCCATCATCGGTGCTGGGGGCCGCCATCTTCCTTCTTCCCTCCGCCCCCGGCCAGTGATGTCAGAGCAGGCCGCGCTGTGATTGGCTAGCACCCGTGATCACATGTCACGGGTGCTAGCCAATCACAGCGCGGCCTGCTCTGACATCACTGGCCAGGGGCGGAGGGAAGAAGGAAGATGGCGGCCCCCAGCACCGATGATGGAACCGAAGCAGGAGGAACCACAAGACACAGCAGACCGGGAACGGAGCACGGAGGACACCGGAAGGCACTGAGAACGGGAGGACAAGGTAGGAAGCTGTGTGTATGTGTATATATGTGTATGTGTGTGTGTGTGTGTGTGTGTATATATGTGTGTATGTATGGGTATGTGTATGTAAGTAGGCTGGCTGCCAATATAAGCCATACCACTGGGGCTGCTGTATATACCTCTGGGGCTGCTGTATACTACCACTGGGGCTGTATATACTTCTGGGGCTGCTGGATACTACCACTGGGGCTGTATATACCTGTGGGGCTGCTGTATACTACCACTGGGGCTGTATATACCTCTGGGGCTGCTGGATACTACCACTGGGGCTGTAATATACCTGTGGGGCTACTGTATACTACCACTGGGGCTGTATATACCTCTGGGGCTGCTGGATACTACCACTGGGGCTGTATATACCTCTGGGGCTGCTGGATACTACCACTGGGGCTGTATATACCACTGGGGAGGCTGCTGTATACCACACTGCTGGGGGCTGTATACCTGTGCTGGGGTCCACCCTCGGCTTATACATGAGTCAATAGGTTTTCCCAGATTTTGGGGGCAAAAGTAGGGGGGTCGGCTTATACACGGGTCGGCTTATACACGAGTATATACGGTAACCTGCTTTTGATGTGCCATCCTGGATGAGCTGCACTATCTGAGCAACTTCTGTAGGTTGTAGACCCTGCCTCATGCTACATCTAGGGGAGAGAGCAAGGACAAAATGCAAAAGTGACCAAAGCAACAGCCAAAAGGGATGAGAACAGAGAAATGGTCTGTGGTCACCACCTGCAGAACCATTCCTTTATATGGGGTGTCTTGCTAATTGCTGATCATTTGTTCCTGTTGTCTGTTTGCACAACAGCAGGAGAAATTGATTCACAATCGTTGTTGCTTCATAACTGGACAGGTTGATTTTACTGAAGTATGAATGACTTGGAGGTACATTATGTTGTTTAAGTGTTACCTTTATTTTTTTGAGCATTGTACATTTCTAGGCAGACTGACAGAGGAGCAGAATAATAAAGTTCTAAGAAACAGATATTGCAGATTGGTATTTTATAGAGAAACCAACAATTTACTAAATTAAACATGTCAGGAAATGTGACCGATCATTTTTAAGGCTCTTATTTTATAGATCTCGAGCCATGGCGCCTTAATGTATGCACTGGTTCTATACGAAGATCGATCAAATATGCATTGGGATCTGACATATTACAGTTGTGTTTAAAATAACAAGTTTCAAAAACATGAGTAAGTCCCCAAATTTGTATAATGGTTTTTGTTTCCATGCATTGGGAACATTGCACACACACTGTTTTCTAAAGCAAAACATGATGACAAATGTATAAATTTTAACTACTTTACAGAAAATAACATAAAATTAACATTGGGCTGCTCTGTTTTTTTTTCTCTTTAGGATTTAGCATTCCAGTGCCACACTAACCTAATATTTAGTTGTATAACCTCAGTTTTTTAAAACTGCTTCACATCTATGTTACATAGAGTCAACCAACTTTTGGCACCTGCCAACCTATCAGCATTTTCATGTGCGCTGAAAAAAAAAAAATCAAACTTTTAAACGCATGTCTATTTTGGCAGCGTTAATATGTGTTTGTTCATTGCAAGTCTATGGATGCGTTAACGTAACATTAGATTGCGTTTGTGCTGCTGTACATTGGATCTGTTGTAACGCACAGCACAAATGTAATGTGAACCTAGCCTAAGGCCGGTTTTCACACTACGGCTGGGATCCAATCCGTGGCAATCCGCTTGAGGCAGACAGCCGCGGACCGGATCAGCACACAGAACTGGAGGCTAATTTGCCCTCCGGTCCGGTGTGCAGCCGCATGCGTGTGCCGCCGCAGATGGTCTGGACGTGGCTTGCGGGCTTGTGGTAAATCGGCCACCGAACCTGGCAGCTCTACAGCGCCTCCTGTTAAACCCAGGTCAGTCAGAACTGCCTGAGGATAAAGAAAGGCCGCAGCTGCCCTGTCCTGTGCTGGTTTATTAAGGCACTTCTCAGTGAGTGTGGTATATGCCTTCTAGTCCGCAGCCAGAAGCACATATACGGTAATATCCTCCACCCCGTCACTGCCAGAGGCCCTGGATAAACCCCAAGCACAAATGCTGCCACCAGCTCCTCGTTTTAATATAAGTCCGGTCCGTGGTCGGGCTTATATTGGGTCAGGAACCAACCCAGATAGCGTTAAATGAACACACGGACAAGGGAATGCTTGACAAGATAAAAAGAGTAACAAGATTAAATTTATATATTTAATCACCCTAATGGTACACTAGATATATTTACAGTTATTATTATTAAGATGTTACAAATACTACAGTCAGTTATGCAAACACAAGGATAAATGGAATACACAGAATTACACACACGTGATCAGCTACCTTAATGCTGATGGCACCACAAGGGCGGCATGATGCCAATCTGTTCCTGGGGTATTCTCTGGCTTTGGTGGAATAATGCCTCTTCAGAAGAAATACAATATGGAGATGGGGCAGCTGATTTTTATACATTATGGTCTGACCCCTGTCTCCACCCATCTCGCACCTCTGGGCTGTCTCACAATTCTCACCCCTTTGAGTGGAGATATAGGTATCCCAAACTTATTATCTGCCATAGCCTCGTCTGTGGGCATCACCGACAGAAGACAATGCTTTCATATTTTCAGTTATGATTTCATCTTCGTCTGGATATGAAACATGGCTATTCTGAGAGCACCTATTAGCCAAAATCACGTTTAGATGCCTTATGGTCATCACACGCATATGTAAAAATGTTGTGCGGGGACCGTCTGAATGTCACGATCACATATCTATGCTTGCATGTTTATAGACAGCATGGCTCATGAGATATTAATGTTATATTCACGACTCCGTCCAGTCTGAGTTGAAGAAAGGATTTCCTTCCCACTGGCATTACAGGGAAATTGGATTTGTCACTTCTCTGCACTTCTCCCCTCCCACCTCATCCTTAACCTCACCTCAGTCCTCATCCCTGCCCTAACCCATGTCTTCAACATATCACTTAATACCAGTGTCTTCCCCTCATCCTTCAAACACGCCCTAATCACACCCATCCTCAAAGAGCCCTCCCTCGACCCTGCATCAGTCTCCAACTATCGCCCCATATCTCTCCTCCCCTTCACCTCAAAATTACTTGAGCAACATGTCTATTCCGAACTGTCCTCCCACCTCTCCTCCTGCTCCCTCTTCGACCGCCTTCAATCCGTTTCCGACCCCACCACTCCACTGAAACAGCCCTAACCAAAGTCACCAATGACCTACTGACAGCCAAGAGCAAGCAACACTACTCCATCCTCCTCCTTCTCGACCTTTCTGCTGCCTTCGACACAGTTGACCACTCCCTCCTACTCCAAATTCTAGAATCTCTTGGCATCACTGACCTAGCCCTCTCCTGGATCTCCTCTTACCTAACAGACCGGATTTTCAGCGTCACCCACTCCCACACCTCCTCCACGCCCTACCTCCTATATGTTGGAGTTCCCCAAGGCTCGGTCGTGGGACCACTACTCTTCTCCATTTACACCCTCGGCCTAGGCCAACTCATTGAGTCTCACGGCCTTCAATACCACCTCTACCTGTCTGGCCCCGACATCACCTCCCTATTATCCAAAATTCTGCAATGCCTGTCTGCCATTTCATCCTTCTCTGCTCACTTCCTAAAACTAAACATGGACAAAACTGATTTCATAGTCTTCCCCCCCTACTCACTCTTCCCCCCTACCCGACTTATCCATCACTGTTTAACGACTGCTCACTCTCACCCATCCCCCACGCCAAGTGCATCGGGGTAACCCTTGACTCTCCCTCTTCTTCAAGCCCCACATCTAAGCCCTCGCCACCGCCTGCCGACTCCAGCTCAAGAACATTACCCAAATCCGCTCCTTCCTTGACCTTGACACTGCCAAAATACTTGTCCACGCCCTCATCATCTCCCGCCTCGACTACTGCAACCTCCTGCTCACTGACATCCCCTGCTACCTCCCTCGCACCTCTCCGCACCATCCTCAATTCTGCTGCCCGACTCATTCACCTGTCGCCTTGCTACTCCCCCGTGTCCCCCCTCTGCCAAGCCCTTCACTTGCTCCCCACTTCCCAGAGATCTCAGTTCAAAACCCTAACCTTGACATAAAAAGCCATCCACAACCTGTCCCCTGCATACATCTCCGACTTGGTCTCCCGATATCTCCCCTCACGCAATCTGCACTCTTCTCAAGAGCTCCTCCTCTTCTCCCCGCGCATCTCCACCTCCCACAACTGCATACAAGATTTCTCTTGTGCAACCGCCATACTTTGGAACCCTCTCCCCACCACATCAGACACTCCCTACCCTGGGAATCTTCAAGAAAAACCTGAAGACCCACCTCTTCCTTCAGGCCTACAACCCACACTGAGACCTAATCTGCTGCACCATCTCACCTTCACCTCTCCACCTACTACTGTCTCCCACCCATCCCCTATAGACTGTGAGCCTGTGAGAACACGATCCTCTACCTTACTGTACCTGTATGATTTAATTGTCGTTATTTTACATTCTTGTTCTCGTCTGCCCCTACACATGTAAAACGCCATGGAACCAATGGCGCTATATAAATATATAATAATAATAATATGGTAATTTGCACGCTCTCTGCGCAGTCTGGAAAGGAAGGGGCCTTGATCAGGAGGTCGTCCAGATGGGGTAAGAAAACTACGCCACAAATTGAAAATGTGCCATATGGACCGCGAAGCACAGGAACTACTGGTGGGAATGGGAAATGGGAATGTGGAGGTAAGCATCTCGAATATCTATGAAGGCTAAAAATTCCTCCTCCTCCACAGACGCGATGATCGAACGAAGAGATTCCATTCTGACATATTTGTTTAAATATGTTAGGTCCAGAATGGGACGGACCGACCCGTCCTTTCTGGGGAGTACAAAGAGGTTTGAGAAGAAACATCTGAAGGGTTCGTTTTCTGGAACACGAATGATGACGCAGACTCGACGCAATGAATGGATAGCTTGGAAAAAAGCGCAAGCCCTTGCTCCAGACCTTGGAGGGTTGGAGATGAAAAATCGAGTTGGGAGTCGGCAGACAAATTCTATTTTGTACCCGGAAGACACCAGTTCCCTGACCCACATGTTGTCGACAATGGCAAGCTAGGTATGGCAGAATAAAAGTAATCGGCTACCTACAGTGGTGGTTTCTTCTGGAGATTAGTGATGGGCGAATCCTAAATTACTCGGAATCGCTTGACTCTAGCGAGTCCGAGCCCAGGACTCGCTACTCGTTGCGAGTCTAGCGAGTCCAATGTTAATGAATGGGGAAGCGAGTAATAGCGAGTAGTGTGAGATTTACAAATCGCAGATGTGTCTCGGAAGCTTCAGCCTGAAGCAATCCTAGTTTTGTCATTTATTTGCATTGGACTCGTTTACTTTGTAAGTAATCGCTGGCTGGGAAACTCGCACAGATAAGAGAAGAGTCCTGTCTGCTCTGTGCAGCTCCAGGGTCCTAGAGCCCGCCTGCTGCCTGATGTAGTAGTGCTGAGATTGTTCTCAGTCTGCTCATTCCCTGGGCATAGACATCTATATCTATACACAGGGGATGTAGCAGAGAGGACATCGCGTTTTGGACTGCGTCGGACGGAAGAGGATTTTTTTAATTAAAGATGGAGTCCCTAATGGCTTTTTTTTTTATTTCTAATAAAAAAAATTCTCTGTGTTGTGTTTTTTTTAAAACAATTTAATAGAAATTCATGGCGGTCATGTCTAATATTGGCGTGACCGCCATAAATTTCGGGCTTAGGGCCAGCTGATAATACAAAGCTGGCCCTAACCTCTATTACCCAGCGTGCCACCGCCACCAGGGCCGCTGGAAGAGCGGGGTTCAGCGCCAGAGGATGGCGCTTCAATGATCGCGACATCTTCTGGGGTGGCTGCGGGCTGCAATTTGCAGCGGGGGGTGCCCAGAAAGCTTGGGCATCCCTGTGCTGCGGATTCCAGCCCCCAGCTGCTTAGCTGTACCTGGCTAGACATAGAAATTGCGCGGAGCCCCACGCATTTTTTTCACTCTGACTCCGAGACGACTCCGACTCCGAGACGACTCCGACTCCGAGACGACGACGACTCCGAGACGACTCCGACTCCGAGACGACTCCGAGACGACTCCGAGACGACTCCGACTCCGAGACGACTCCGACTCAGAGACGACTCCGAGACGACTCCGAGACGACTCCGAGACGACTCCGACTCCGAGACGACTCCGAGACGACTCCGACTCGACTCCGAGACGACTCCGAGACGACTCCGACTCCGACTCCGAGACGACTCCGACTCGACCCCGAGACGACTCCGACTCCGAGACGACTCCGACTCCGACTCGACTCCGAGACGACTCCGACTCCGAGACGACTCCGATTCCGAGACGACTCCAACTCCGACTCGACTCCGAGACGACTCCGACTCCGAGACGACTCCGACTCCGAGACGACTCCGACTCCGAGACGACTCCGACTCCGAGACGACTCCGACTCCGACTCCGAGACGACTCCGACTCGACCCCGAGACGACTCCGACTCCGAGACGACTCCGACTCCGACTCGACTCCGAGACGACTCCGACTCCGAGACGACTCCGATTCCGAGACGACTCCAACTCCGACTCGACTCCGAGACGACTCCGACTCCGAGACGACTCCGACTCCGAGACGACTCCGACTCCGAGACGACTCCGACTCCGACTCGACTCCGACTCCGAGACGACTCCGACTCCGAGACGACTCTGACTCCGACTCCGAGACGACTCCGACTCCGAGACGACTCTGACTCCGACTCCGAGACGACTCCGACTCCGAGACGACTCCGACTCCGAGACGACTCCGACTCCGAGACGACTCCGACTCCGAGGCGACTCCGACTCCGAGGCGACTCCGACTCTGAGGCGACTCCGACTCTGAGGAGACTCCGACTGAGGAGACTCCGACTCCGAGACTCTGACTCTGAGCCTCTGACTCTGAAATTCATTAAATAATAAAAAAAAAAAAATGCGTGGGGCTCCGCGCAATTTCTATGTCTAGCCAGGTACAGCTAAGCAGCTGGGGGCTGGAATCCGCAGCGCAGGGATGCCCAAGCTTTCTGGGCACCCCCCGCTGCAAATTGCAGCCCGTAGCCGCCCCAGAAGATGGCGCGTTCATTGAAGCGCCATCCTCTGGCGCTGAACCCAGCTCTTCCAGCGGCCCTGGTGGCGGTGGCACGCTGGGTAATAAAGGGGTTAATACCAGCTTTGTTATACAAGCTGGAATTAAGCCCGAGATTCTTAATGTCAGGCCACGTTTGACCCAGCCACTAAGAATCTCCAATAAAGGGTTAAAAAAACACAACACAGAGAAAATTTTTTATTTGAAATAAAAAAAAAAGCCATTAGGGACTCCATCTTTAATTAAAAAAATCCTCTTCCGTCCGACGCAGTCCAAAACGCGATGTCCTCTCTGCTACATCCCCTGTGCATAAATATAGATGTCTATGCACAGGGATGAGCAGACTGAGAACAATCTCAGCACTGCTACATCAGGCAGCAGGCGGGCTCTAGGACCCTGGAGCTGCACAGAGAAGAAAGCTGGACTCGGCTCGCAAAGAAACAGCAGTCACTTTGCGAGTTTCCCTGCTATCACTGGCACAGTAGCCGAGTCTAATGCAAACAATGGCAATCCTAGTTTTGTCAGCGTTTCTGACAAAACTAGGATTGATATTGATTTGCATTGGACTCGTGCGAGTAATCACTGGGAAACTCGCAGAGTACCAAGTCCTGCGAGTCCCTTACTACTCGCCGAGTAACGAGTCCTAGCGAGTAGATTCGCCCATCCCTACTGGAGATATGGGCGAGTCATGATGTGGAGAACCTATGGGATCCGGATCCCTTGGGCCTAGACTACTTTGGCTAGGTCTGCCAAGACAGTTTATTTTGACTTGTAAGTGGCCTGGGAACCTCTGTCCCTGTGCAGGGATCGATTCGCGTTCGATGGCGCATGGGAGGACGACCAAACTAAGGAGTTGCAAAAAGAACGAAACCTTGTTTGTTGTCATCTAATGATAGGGTGTCTAGATTTGTGTTGGGAGAGAGAGGTACTCTTCCCACCAGTAGCGTCAGAGATGAGGTTGTCTAGTCTCTCACCGAAAAGGTGACCGATTTGATATGGAAGACTAGTCAGACTTTTTTGACGCAGAATCCACCCTCAATTCTCTGAGTCAAAGTGCTCTACAAATGGAGATCGCGATTGAGGCCACGAGCGCGGCGCAAGTGACCTTGTCCAGGGAAACATTAATTAGGTATTTCCCAGCCATAAATATTTGGCTGACCAAGTCTGGCATCTCCGGTGCGAGGTCACTGTCCTGCAGAGTATCAACCCATTATTGCCTTGGAAACCCATACTGACGGTGAAAGGGACAAACCTGCAGCCTCAAATATTGAGCGTGCAAGTTACTCAATCTGTCTGTGGGTTGGGTCGTTTATTGAGGACCCGTCTGGCAAGAACGGGAGACTGGGGGATCAACTGATAGTGAGTCCCGCCCAGTCTTTACAGAAAACAGAGGGGAACGGGTATCGACACTCAATGGGCTTCCGACCCACAAACAGTTTGGTCATTTTCTATGCTTTGTCAAAATATCCTGAAACTCGGAGTGGTCTGCAAAGGATTTATGCAGACGTTTGACTCTCTTAAAGGTGATCGTATGATCCAGAGCAGTACTGGAGGTGTTGTCTACTTTTAGCGTCTGGTTGACTGCCGTAATAAGGCTGTCGACCATAGCCTGCGTATCAGGGGAGTCCGGGTCAAAAGATGTATCCAGGTCGGACTTGAGTTCGGGGCATTGTAGCCATCAGGTAAGGGTGAGCCAGGTCCATAATCCTGTGTAAGGGAAGTCTGTGAGACTTGGGACAAAGTGGGTGAAGCGCTTCTGTGCAGTCTTTTTCTTGTTGCACCTGAGGTCATAGGATGTGACCTGTCCTTGTCCGATGGGCCCTCTAGTACAGGGGGATCCTCCAGGTGACATACTCTGGTGGGCTATGCTGCCTGCGGGACGGCTCTGCAAGGCCTGGATGAGAGTATTAGATAACCTGTCCATGGACTGAGACAGGAATAGGGCCCAGTCAGGTGGGC
Source organism: Allobates femoralis (assembly GCA_033576535.1). NCBI lineage: Eukaryota > Metazoa > Chordata > Amphibia > Anura > Aromobatidae > Allobates > Allobates femoralis. Next base: position 224,025,311 of record JARQOC010000004.1, on the reverse strand, counting down.
TAGGTCCTCTGGATAGTGTTGCGGATGGCTCCTGGGTGCCTGCAGGGTCACAAGCCTGGCAGTGTGGAGTGGCATGTCTGTGCGGTAGGCTAGATTGGGTCTTTGGGATTTTCTTTGTGGACTTTGAGTTTTGCATATTAAATTGGCAGGTGTATGGAGCACACAAAAAATAGAAAAATGTATGGTCTGGGTGGTATGCTGTGGGCTAGGACTATTAAGGATGCAGTAGCTGCAGCAGAAACAACTGAGTGTCTAACCAAGGACCAATGGTTCAAAGCCCATCATTACAGTCCGATGGTCTGGAGTCCCCCAATGCAGCCTGATGGCCCAGTGGAGCCCGACTGATCACAGCAGGATGCACAAGCTGAATAATCGTCCAGTAAGGATGAGCCCCACGTGGGTGCAAGAGGGGAAGTGTACAACTGCAAGAGGCACACTGCAAGTGTCACCGTGAGTGAGAGGTGCTGAAATCAGTGGGCATACCCCAGAGAATCTACCTCCAAGGGCGTTTCTGCAGCAAGCTCACCTCATCCGGGGAACATGAGAGGATTTGCGTCATCTGGGGGGCAGACTTGGGGGCATGAGAGGGGAATTTCTGTCATCCAGGGGTGGACCGCCAGTGGAAGGCCCGGGCTGGGGCGTAAATTTATCTTCATGGCTGGGAGGAGCAGCGCCGAGCCGAGAGACCAGAGTCAGGGACAGCCAGGGGAGCCCTCTGCAGCAACTGCCCCAATTTGGAAAGGTCTCACCTGATGTGGCGCTGGGGCCTCTACTGCCTGTAGTACTGCAGGCAGCATGAGTCTCCATGTGGGGACTGCAGCGGAAGTGAAATCCGTGAAGGTACCCTTCACCCAGGCTCCCTTTGGTGAGGGAGGATGGGGAGGAAGAGGATTCTCCTGCCTATCGTGTATCAGTTCTGTCCCACAGAAGTGATACAGTGGTGGGTTCTGGACAGAACAGGTGCCATGGTGCAGGGGGAAAAAAAAACTGAGTATACACCAGGTGCAGGGGGGTATATGCAGAAGCGACACTTTATGTGCCCTTCTGTTGGGGGTTGTGGGAGATTGGCGCCCTTAGGGAAACTGTCGCCCATACCAGGAAAAGGTTTTAGGAAAAAAATCAGGCATAACTTATGAAATAAAACATTGGTGTAGAAGGAGGTACGTGTGTTAAGGATAACATTTCTAAAATCTGCTAAAAAAAAATTATGAAACCCTGATACATATCGTACCAACTACCTATATACCTATATTCTGCTATATGTTATGAAAAGGTAATGTATATGTATATATTTATGTTATATTAGGTATCTATATATTGATATATATTTTTGAAACCTTGAGATTATATATATTTTGTGGGATATCTGTAATTATATGTTACTTTATATCCTGAGTGAACCAGTTATAACCGCTTACATAGTTGACAAAAGATGCACTATGGCAGAACACTCTGGAATGTAAGGGTACCTTTACACGTCACAACATTGCATACAATTTCACTTGCAACTTACTGGTTGCAGTGAAATCATGGCCACATTGTTACATTTGTACACGGCAACAAAATGGAACAATGTGTCCATGATTTCACTGCAATCAGTAAGTTGCAAGTGAAATTGCATGCAATGTTGCCACGTGTAAAGGTACCCTAAGGAGAAGAAGGAAGACAACCATATATGGACATAATTAATTATGATCTTATCTATGCCTGTACTCTGGACATTGCTAGGATTGCTTGAATCCTATAGAAACTACGCCTTGCACCACACCTCCTTTGTGTTGTATAGACCTAATGTGGAAAAATAAAGACACTGATGCACTCTCTGATCAAGAAAAGTTCTATATATCCCACTCTGATATTATTACTTTGTGCATGCACTTGATTAAGTTGATTTGACAAGGGATAAGGAAATAATCGAGGTCCATGGTTTCTCACCCTAACACAGGGAGATGACACTCCACATTCCCATCTGTTGGTGCTTGTGGAAGAGTGGCGCTTTAAAGGGCCCATTACACGCTACGATATCGTGAACGATATCGTTGAAACGTCACGGCTTTTAGGGCAGTGAAACGACATTGTTACGATGTTGTTGTGTGTGACACGTAGATACAACAACGATAAATCGTCTGATCGTTGATTATGAACAGGACCATAAATCATTTGTTGGTTGTCCTGTTCAACCTGCATCGGCATGCGTGACACCTTGATAACGATGTCGTTTACAACTTCGCCCTGTGAGACAGTGAGGGGGATCATATGCGAGGGGCGCTATGTGTCCCCCAAAATGTGCACTGTCACGTATTGAACCCGGTATGGAATATAGGATAGAGGGACGTTCCACTCCAGGCCGGGTCTTGTAGGTTTTCCCCGGAGGGAGACACGGGGTTAAATGCTAGGTTAGGAGACAGGGCAGGGTTCTCTGTGGAGAGCTTCAGCCTGAGCTGAGGCAGAAGAGGCTGCAGAGCGGTCAGGTCAGGGCAGGGCTGTGAGAGGCTGTGTGCTGTTACAACACGGCCTAACTCGGGAGCCCAGTGCAATCTAGCTGGAGAAAACTCCTAACCTGAAGGGACTGCGTTACTGAACAGTGGATGTATGCATTGTACCCGGCTGCGTCCCGGAACCTGGCGGCTTGTGCCACTTCTGTGCCTCATGAATAAATCCAGGTACTGTATGAACTGATACCGGGCTCACTGCCGTTTGTCTTGCAATCCCGGCGCTACCTCACATATGGTGGAGAATGAAGGCAGCCTGAACTCCGGTATACTCCACGGACTGCATGTCCATACTCCAGCCGGCCGAGTTACAGTTCTGGTCTGCCGCCAAGATGGAGGAACTCCTAAAGCAGTTGGTGCTTACCCAGCAGAGACAACAGGAGCAGTTTCAACATCAACAGAAAACTAATGAACTGCTCCTACAGCAAATTATGGCACTGCGAGACCCGCCACCAGCGCCTTCCCCGGAACGGCGTGAGGCCCGGGACCAGGTCCGATCAGCCTTGAGAAAGCTGACTCAGGAGGACAACGTGGAAGCGTTCCTCACCGTCTTTGAGCGCACCACGGAGCGGGAAGGTCTTCCAGCCGGCCAGTGGGCTGAAGTAGTGGCACCATTCCTGATGGGCGACACACAGAAGGCATACTCTGACCTCAGTTGGGAGGATGCGCAGGACTACGGGAAACTAAAAGGTGAGATCCTTGCTCGACTGGGGGTCAATACCTATGTTAGAGCCCAACGGGTGTTTTCCTGGTCCTTTGTGGAATCCAAACCTGCTCGATCTCAGGCGTATTACTTATTGCAGCTGGTAAAACGGTGGCTCCAGCCTGAGCTCTTGTCTCCGGGCCAGATGGTGGAGAGGGTGGTGATCGACATGCTGGTATGAACTCTGTCAGTCGCTATACAGCATTGGGTGGGGCAAGGGTACCCGGGTACCCTGGACCGATCGTTAGTCTGATTGAGAGGTATACAGCCACCCAGGAGTTCATATGGGACTCTGCCCCCCTGCGTCTGTCCCGTCGGCCTCCAGAGCCAGGAAAAAGGGGCACTTCTCTCTGCGGGGGACCATCCTACACAAGCTCCCGCTGAGGGGTCACACCGGTGTGAGCCCGGACAGAGACCAGGCTTCCCTAGAGGGGGCTTCCAGAGTGGCGGTGCCACTGCTAGGTGGTGCGGACGAAGCAAAGGGCCAGGTCATGTGGCGGCCTATTGTCTTTTGACTATTTAACCCATGGACTGCGGGTTTTCACGCCGGGTGTTTATGTATGCCAGCACCGTGCTCGCCGCAGAGGCGATTGTTCCCACAATGGAACCCCAGCTGTGCCCGATGCTCGTTATGGACACAGAGCGGAGGCTCTCTTGGACTCCAGCAGTTTAGTGACTCTGGTTCATAGGTCATTACTCCCCGGGTTGAAGCCACTGAGAGAAGATCAGAGGCAGATGTATACATGGGGACCTCCGTGAGTATCCGACCGCGGGGGTGATGTTTTCCACTCCGTGTGGAGAGGTAACCCATGTGGTCGGGGTGATGAAGACTCTACCTTATGGATTGTGCTGGGAGATATTTACCCTTGTTTTGGTCCCTATGGGGTAGGAGGAGTAGCCCCGCAAACACCATTGGGACCGGGTGCTGAACCCAATGTTCCCGAGTCAGGGGACCTGCCGTACGGGTCGCCAACCTAGGGATAGAGTGTCACCCTGATAGGTCGAGGGGACCCAAGCAATTCCAGAGCTGGAAGTACCCACGGGGCGTTTGGGACAGCTCAGCTGCAGGATCCACCCTGACCCGGCATGGGAAAGGGTAATAGAAATGGGGTGGCTCAGCAACCGGGGGCCGAAAATGCGTTCCCCAGCATGGTGATCAACCGAGAGTTGCTCTATAGAGTAGAAAAAATCCGGGAGGAGGTCGTGGAGCAACTGGTAATACCGCAGACACACCGCCGGGCAGTCCTAGAGATGGCCCACTCCCACCTGCTGGGGGGGGCACCTTGGGACTAAAAAAAAACGCAAAAGCGCATCTTGCGGCGATTCTTTTGGCCGGGAGTGTATGTGGATGTCCAGAGGTTCTGAGACTCCTGCCTGGAATGTCAGCTGACCACTCCCATCGCAACCTTCCGGAGTCCATTGGTACCTCTACCGGTTATAGAGGAACCTTTTGAACGGATTGCCATGGATTTGGTAGGGCCCGTAGTTAAATCGGCTAGGGGCCACCAGCACATACTCATGGTCGTCGACTACGCCACCAGATACCCGGAGGCGATTCCGCTACGCCACACAAAGGCTAAGCTTATTGCCCGGGAGCTGTTTTCTATGTTCTGTCACCTGAGGATGCTTACCGATCAGGGGACTCCTTTTATGTCCAAAGTGACCGCAGAACTGTGTAAACTGCTGAATATAAAACAGCTGCGCACCTCGGTGTACCATCCCCAGACCGACGGGTTAGTTGAGCGGTTTAACAAAACCCTAAAAGCCATGCTTAAAAAGGTAGTTGCCAAGGATGGGAAGGATTGGGATATGTTGCTGCCTTATTCGATGTTTGCCATCCGGGAGGTACCGCGGTCCTCTACGGGTTTTCTCCATTTGAGTTATTGTACGGCAGACATCCTAGAGGCTTGTTGGATGTCGCCAAAGAGACGTGGGAACAGGAACCCACTCCCTATAAGAGTGTTATTGAGCATGTGGCTAATATGCAGGACCGGATCACCCCAGTCATGCCTATCGTAAAAGAGCACCTAATGGATGCCAGGGAGCTCAAAGTTGCATGTATAATAGGAGGACCACAGTCAGGTCCTTTGAGGTGGGGGATCGAGTGATGGTTTTAGTGCCCACTGCGGAGAGCAAACTCTTGGCCAATTGGCATGGGCCGTATGAAATCCGGGAAAAGGTAGGAGAAGTGAATTACAAGGTGTACCAACCCGGGAAGAGAACCCGTACAGCTATACCATGTTAATTTGCTCAAAGCCTGGAAAGACCGGGAGTGCCTGATCATGGAGGCTCCTCCGGCTGGGTTGACCGTGGACCTCCCGCTGTAGTTGACACCCTCACTAAGGCACAGCGACGGGAGGCTCGAGAGTTGGTGCAGCAGAATCCACATGTATTCTCCGACCTGCCCGGTCGTACTTCCGTCATTCAACATGACATTGTCACCGAGCCCCGGGTAAAGGTGCAAATGAAATCGTACCGGGTACCCAAGGCCCGAAGACAAGCCATCGCGGCTGAAGTGAGACAAATGCTCAAGCTGGGAGTAATTGAGGAATCACGGAGTGAATGGGCTAGTCCCATTGTGCTGATTCTGAAACCGGACGGATCGCTGCGGTTCTGCAATGACTTCCGGAAGTTGAATGAGGTGTCAAAATTCTACCTTTATCCCATGCCCTGGGTGGACGAGCTAATTGAAAGACTGGGGCAGGCCCAGTATTTCACGACGCTCGATCTAACCAAGGGTTACTGGCAGGTGCTGCTAACCGAGTCGGCCAAGGAAAAGACCACCTTTGTTACCCCGGAGGGCCTCTATCACTATGTTGTATTGCCTTTTGGGTTGCATGGAGCCCCGGCTACATTCCAGCGGCTAATGGACATAGTGTTAAGACCCCATCAGAAATATGTGTCCGCTTATCTGGATGACATCATCTTCAGTAAGGATTGGCACACGCATTTGTCCCAGGTGCAGGCAGTGGTGGATTCGCTCAGGGCCACGGGCCTGACGGCGAATCCCAAAAAATGTGCTATGGGTCTCGAGGAGGCCCGGTACCTGGAGTATGTGATTTGGCGAGGGGTTATCAAACCCCAAATAAATAAAATCGAGGCCATTCAAAACTGGCCCCGACCGGTAACTACCAAACAGGTGAGGGCGTTTCTCGGCTTCGTTGGGTACTACAGACGCTCCATACCCAACTTTGCTGGACAAACCGCGGCCCTGTCCGATCTCTTAAAGGGGAAGAAGTCTGTTATGGTGCGCTGGAATCCCCAAGCGGAGGCGGCGTTTCAGGATATGAAGGTGGCATTGTGTGGACAGCCAGTCCTCATCAGTCCCAACTTCAAGAGCATCTGCATCGTGCAAACAGATGCCTCTGTTTCCGCAATAAAGTGATAAAGAAGTTTTTTTTTGGCATCGCAGAAATATGCAGGTTATATTTTCTGCCGACAGTCATGTGAAAGTTTGTTTTGCGTGGGATGAGTTGGAGTTTTTACTTGTACTATTTTGAGCCACATTTTTTTGTTTTATCACATTCTATTTCTATTACTTTTTATGAGGCAAAATGAAGAAGAGAAAGCAATTCAGGATTATAATATACTAGCTGTAGTACCCGGCTACGCCGGGGTTAATAAATAACTGATGTTAGCTATAACAAAATAGAATTTGAATATGTCATATTAATGACCTGTAGGAAAATAGAAGCTGAGCTGTGATTGATTGCTATAGGCAGCCTAATAAATCTCCAGCCAACAGTAAACCCTCCCCTGCAGGGGCATATATGTTACCTCACACATACACATAATAGACAGCTCATGTGACTGACATCTGCCTTAATTCCCTATATGGCACATGTGTTGCACATTGGCTGTTTTTAATCAGATGTTTATGTTTGGAAAATAAAGATAGCACACATGTGAGGCGAGTTGTGTGATGTGATTTGTGCACATCTGTGTCTGTCTGTGTGGTGTGTGTATCCCTGGGGTGTGTATGCGTGTGTCCCGGTCTGTGTGGTGTGTGTCTCTGTTGTGTGTGTCTCTTTGTGGGTGTGTGTGTGTCCCTGTGGGTGAGTGCATGTGTCCCATATAGGGTGTGTATGTGGTGTGTCCCTGTGGGGGGGGGTCTGTATCTGTGTTGTGAGTGTCTCTTTGTGGTGTGTGTCCCTGAGGGGTGAGTGCATGTGTCCCTATAGGGTGTGTATGTGTGTGTGTCCCTGTGGGGGGGGGGGGTATGTGTGGTGTGTGTCTCTGTTGTGTGTGTCTCTTTGTGGTGTGTGTGTGTGTGTGTGTGTCCCTGTGGGGTGAGTGCATGTGTCCCTATAGGGTGTGTACGTGTGTGTGTCCCTGTGGGGGGTCTGTGTGGTGTGTGTGTGTGTATCTGTGTTGTGTGTGTCTTTGTGGTGTGTGTCCCTGTGGGGTGAGTGCATGTGTCCCTATAGGGTGTGTATGTGTATGTGTCCCTGTGGAGTGGGGGGTGTCTCTGTGTTGTGTGTGTCTCTGCGTGGTGTGTGTCTCTTTGTGGTGTGTGTGTGTCCCTGAGGGGTGAGTGCATGTGTCCCTATAGGGTGTGTATGTGTGTGTGCCCCTGTGGGGGGTCTGTGTGGTGTGTGTGTGTGTCTTTGTGGTGTGTGTGTCCCTGTGGGGTGAGTGCATGTGTCCCTATAGGGTGGCTATGTGTGTGTGCCCCTGTGGAAGGGGGTCTGTGTGGTGTGTGTGTCTGTGTCATGTGTGTGTGTCCCTGTGGGGTGAGTGCATGTGTCGCTATAGAGTGTGTGTGTGTCTCTTTGTGGTGTGTGTGTGTGTTTGTTCGGGTGCGTGGTGAGTATTCAATGTTGGGGCTGCACCTTAGCGACTATACACTTGCGGTTACTCTTTGTGTGCGTGTGTTGTGTATACATGTCCCCGTGCGTGGTGAATATCTCATGTTGGGGCCCCACCTTAGTGACTATATGCTGGTATGTGCTGTTAGTCTTTGGCGCTATCATTAAGCCCCTCTCATTCACAACTGTCAACTGGTAACTGTCACTTTTTCCCCATTATGTAGATAGGGGCAAAATTGTTTGGTGAATTGGAATGCGCGGGGTTAAAATGTCGCCTCACAACCTAGCCTGTGACGCTCCCTGGGTCCAGACGTAGGACTGTGCAAAATTTTGTCTCTATAGCTGACATCTGTCGATTTTCCTCCATCTCTTTTCCATTCACTTTTTCCCCATTATGTAGATAGGGGCAAAATTTGTTGGTGAACTGGAACGCGCAGGGTTAAAATTTCACCTCACAACATAGACTATGACGCTCCCGGAGTCAAGACGTGTGACTGTGCAAAATTTTGTAGCTGTAGCTGGCAGCTGTCGATTTTCCTCCCACACGTTTCCTTTCCCTTTTTTTCCTATATGTAGATAGGGACAAATTGTTTGGTGAACATGGAACGCGCGGTTAAAATTTCGCCTCACAACATAGCCTATGACGCTCTCAGGGTCCAGACGTGTGACTGTGCTAAATTTTGTCTCTATAGCGACAGCTGTTGATTTTCCTCCAATATTTTCATTCACTTTTTCCCCATTATGTGATAGGGCAAAATTGTTTGGTGAACTGGAACGCGCAGGTTAAAATTTCGCCTCACACATAGCCTTGACGCTCCGGTCGAGACGTGTGACGTTGCAAAATTTTGTGCTATAGTTGACGGTGTAGATGCCAATCCGGATATACACACATTCAGCTTTATATACTCCATGTTTGGGAAAAATTATAACTGCTAATGATGAGCAAATGGTGTATCATTCGCACTCGCTGTACTCGCTTACGTAATGAGTACTTTTTAATACTTGCATATTCGTCCGAATAGCGAGCCCAATGTTAGGCTCCGCCCACACACATACAGCCATAAAAAGGGGATTTTTGTGCGTACTCACCATAAAATCAATTTCTCTGAGCTTCTAATTGGCGGACACAGGACCATGGGTGTTATGCTGCAGTCATAAGGAGGTTGACACTAAGTGACTATAAAAAAAAACCAACAGATCAGCTCCTCCCTGCAGTATACACCCCCTGGCTGGCACAAGCCGAACCAGTTCAGTGACCAAGCAGTAGGAGAAGCAAATATAAGTACATCATAAAGTAACCATAGGAGAAACTCAAGAACCACAAAGGAACTAAACAGGCAACAGGGAGGGTACTGTGTCCCCCAATTAGAGGCTCAGAGAAAAACGGTGAGTACACATAAAAATCCCCTTTTCTCCTTCGCCTCATTGGGGGGGTAGGGGGACAGGCCCATGGGACGTCCTAAAGCAGTCCCTGGGTGGGTAAAAGAAACTCAGAAATATAATACCTACTGAAAAAATATACCACTTAATAGTGAGCCACCGCCTCCTGCAAAATAGGCCTACCAAGACTCGCATCTGACGATGACTATGTACGTTGTAGTGCTTTGCAAAGGTATGCAGGCTGGACCAGGTTGCTGCCTTGCACACCTACTCATTGGATGCCTGATGATGAACAGCTCAGGATGTTCCAAACGCACGGGTAGAGTGCGCCTTTAATCTATCTGAAATGGGTATGTTCCGTAATCTATAGGCTTCTTGGATGGTAGACTCAATCCTCCTGGCTAGTGTGGGACACCACCATGCCTTTCCTGTGACTTGCGGAAGAATGAACAGGGAATCATACTTCTGGAAAGGCTCTGTCCTGGATATATAGATCCTAAGAGCTCTGACCAGGTCCAGGGTGTGCAGAGCTCTTTCAATATGGTGCAATGGTGTTGGATAAAAAGAGGGAAGAGAGATCTCTTCATTCAGGTGGAAAGAAGAGACAACTTTCAGGAGGATGAGGGCACTGGACGAAGCACAACCTTATTCTGATGAAAAACCAGGAATGGAGCTCTACAGGAGAATGTGGCTAGCTCTGAGACACGCCGAATTGAGGTTATTGCCAGGAAGGGGAGATAAATTTTTTTCAGAGGCTCGAAGGGAGGTCTCCAAAGAGCATCTAGAACCAGGTTTAGGTCCCATGCTTCGAGTGGTCTCTGATAAGAGGAAATCAGGCGAGAGACCCCCTGAATGAAAGTCCTGACTTGTGGTCTCGTAGCAAGTGGTCGCTGAAAAAGCACCAAAGTGCAGATATTGACCTGAGAAGCTGTGGAAAGACCAGAATCCAATCTGGACTTAAGGAATTCTAGAATATCAGGAAGAGAAAAGACAAGAGGGGAAATCTTTGCACCATGAGAAAAAGGATTTCCATGTGCTATAGTAGATGTGCGCCGAGGCAGGCTTCCTGGCTCTGATCATTGTGCTGATCACCACCGGAGAAAGACCTGCCTGGGTTAAAACCCATGTCTCAACAGCCACGCCATCAAACTCAGGGTTGACGAGTTCTGGTGGCATATTGGACCCTGGGTTAGCAGGTCCAGACGGTCTAGTAGCCGCCAAGATGTGTTGCCGACGAGCCGCACCAGATCGGCATACCATGCGCGTCTGGGCCAATCTGGTGCCACCAGAATGACAAGGACGCCTTCTGTCTTGATTTTCCTCACTACCCCCAGTATTAAGGGCAGAGTGAAGAAATATGTAAGGGACAAACGTAATCACGTAGTTCCCAAGGTACGGACTAACGCGTCCGCACCAACAGATGGTGGATCGTGCGACCGAGCCAGGAATGTGGGCACCTTGGCGTTCAGATGGAAATCCATGAGGTCCATGTCCGGAGTCCCCCAGTGACAGCAAATCTGCTGGAATATCTCCGGATGTAGAGCCCATTCTCCAAATGAAAAGTCCCTGACGGCTGAGGAAGTCTGCCGCCCAGTTGTCCACGCCTGGGATGTGCACCGCTGAGAGAACCGACTGGGTGGACTCAGCCCAGCGAAGGATTGGCTCCACTTTGCACATTGCCTGTTTGCTGCGGGTGCCTCCCTGATGATGACATATGCCACAGGTGGCAAAATGCCTGCAGGGCCAAGAATATGGTCGAATCTCCAGCAAATTGATGGAAGGATGGACTCGTGGCAGGACCAATGTCCCTGAGCAGTGTGGTTGTGGAAGACCGCCCCCAGGCAACCAGGCTGGCATCGGTGGCAAGTACTGCCCAAAGAGTCGGGAGGAATGATCTCCTCCGCGAAAGGGACTCTGGCCGCAGCCACCAACATAGTTTCTGCCTGACCTGGTGAGATAGCGGAAGATCCGGTCGAGGGTGAACGGGCTCCTGTCCTGGGCTGATAGACGAGCCAACTGCAGAGGTCTGGGTGCAGCTGGGGCCGGGGCACCTGCAACCCAGGCTCCGGATAGGAGTGGGAAGGGCCGTGGATGGGCGTCAGGCACCTGATGGTTGCTGGGCACCTGCAACCCAGTCTCCCTATGGGAGAGTGGGGAGGGCCATGGCTGATTGGGTTGCAGGAGTTGAGCAGTCTCCAATGGTTGAGTTGGGCGGGCCATGGATGTTGCCGTGGAGCTCTGGGTGCCTGCAACCCAGGCTCTCAGGGGGGAGTAGGGAGGGCTGTGGATGAGCGCTGGGCACCTGCAACCCAGGCTGACAGATCTGGGAGGCTGGGGAGAGCCACGGATCTCCTGCTGTGTATGCAGGATTAAGTCCAGGGGCCCAGAGGGGGATACAGGGAGGTAACACTCCGCGTGTCCATCTGATAACAGTGGGAAATTGGCTCCCGAAGGGGGACAGTCATCCATCTGCTGTAGTAAAAAGAATAAAAAAAAATTAAAAAAAATAATGGATGGATAGATCTCTCATTGCAGAAGGGGGTATGTGGAGGTAACACTCCATGTTCCTGTCTGTTGATGGTTGGGGAGATCGGCGCCTTAGGGAACCGTCGCCCAGTCAATCTTCATCCAGAGGGTTTAAAAGATATATGATAAAACATTCATAGTGAAAATAAAGAATTTAAAGAAAAAAAGGATGTGGGTCTGTTGACCGCATGTGCCTCCTTCTGACACTAAGCTGAACTGGTTTGGCTTGTGCCAGCCAGGGGGTGTATACTGCAGATGGAGGAGCTAATGTTTTTTTTTTTTATAGTCACTTAGTGTTAGCCTCCTAATGACTGCAGCATAACACCCATGGTCCTGTGTCCCCCAATGAGGCGAAGGAGAAACAAGTCTTTCTGGGACAGAGTGGGAGGGTGGGCTTGTTTTACATTTCTACTGCATAAAACATCTTGCTCTGCTTACCCCAGAGAGAGCCTAACATTCAATCTGCTCTCACTGAGGTGCCACTCCACTTTGTGTACTGAAGGGAAGCAGCAACATGTGTCAGATCGATAACGACCGACACATCACTCATGAGCCGAGTAACAAGTATTGCGAATACCGTACTATTCATGCGAATAGTAACGATTACACTTGCTCATCACTAATGACCGCTTTATTCTTTGGGTCGGTACGAATACTACAATACAAAATTGCATTGCTGTATTTTGAGCAGGGCTGTGGAGTCGGTAAGCCAAACCGGCGACTCAGACTCCTCAATTTCCCTTACACCGACTCAGAATACCACATATATGACATGGGGGGTCCCTCTACCTACAGCTCCAGGGGACGGCAATGGGGGTGGCCTTTGCCCCCTCATATGCCAACCTGTTCCTGGGGCTGTGGGAGAGGGACCTCTTTATGTCAGATCAGTCACTGTCGATGGACCCCACCAATGGTTATAATATGGACCCTTTTATCACGTATAATGAGCTAAAGCACTATATGCACTTTGTTATGCACCTGTTATCACTTTATGTATCTAAAGACTGTAATTGTGTACGGAAATTTTGAATAACACTGTATTAATTGAATTATTGAAAGCCCCTTGTATGGGAGCTATATATATGTGAGCACTATATTTGTTTGTCACTGCTTGAGAAAGGCTGTGTGCCGAAACGTTGCAGTCCTAGGACTAATAAACCCACATGAATTTACAGAAGGAAGTACTGCCTCTCATTTTTTCATCTATACAAGCACCAGTGAAGTGGTAGGAGGGCCTTGCACCCGATCGTGTGCGATTGTGCTGTTTCGTTTTTTTTTATATAAGTGATATATATATATATATACATATACATATATATATGTAAAACTGTAAGTGTCAAAAAAACAGTTTTCAACAAAAAATTATTAAATAACATTTGTGCAGTCTATGAATTTGTTCTAAGAAATAGAATTGCCTCCATCAGATCCTCCTTCGTAGATGACCTCAAATCTGACCTAATAATTCTAAGGCTAGAGAACAACCTCTCTACACAAAGTCAAAACCACATGGGCAACATCTCCAACAATTTCCGGGTATATAGGAATTGCCTCATGCACAGTCAGTTTTGATGAACAGTTGAATTTTTCTATTTCTTTGAGAGCAAGTGAAACATTTTGCTGAAATATGGTCAATTTGCTAGCTATAGGAGATGGAGTGAAATATTTTTCCTTGAGGCAACGCTTTGCCTGCTCCATGTCATCCAAATACTTGTCAAAGTCAAACTCCTCATTTGATGAGGATGAAGATATGGCAGCTGTAGCACTGTCCGGACCCAAGTCCTCTTGCGCTCGGCAGTCCTCCTGTAGGCCACTCAGCGCTTTGATCATCAAGCAGTATACGATGACTTGGGTCCACATAAACAGCTGCCAGAAAAATGTTATTTTCCAATAGCTGTGTCTCTCCGTTCCATTGAAGCAGAAATTCCATCTGCGATTAAACCTTTGGGACAGGCAAAATAGCAAGTTCTTCTACTCCCTTAGGAAAATGCCAGGAGTTAAATCCTCAGCTTGGAATTTTTTAGTCACGGTAAATCGGTGACTAAGCAATTCCTTCAATTCAGCCACCTGTGCCCATTGACCTTCACTTAGGGTTACCTGAGGGTTTAGTTCAAGCAATCACTCAATCATTAAATAAGTGCTGCCCCACCGAGTGGCTTGATCGACGATTGCTGCTTTTCCAGCACGTCTCTTCAAGATGGAATCAATTTTAGGAGTTCTGGCGGCAATAAACAATTTGCTCACTTTTCCAATCAGATTTCCAGCATGTCCCTCTTGCAGACATTCCCTTATTGCCAGCTGCAGTGTGTGCACAACACAGCGCATGTGATGAATATGAAAGTGTTTTTAAGCAGCTTCAACAAGATCATCCATTTCTAAAGTATAATTTTGCTGTTCTTCTGTTGTAATATGCTTGCTCCTCAGTTACATGAACAGCATTGTGGCCTTCCATCTCAAACATACTGAAACCTAAATTTTCTTCTAGCTGTTGTTCATTACTCTCATTCATCAGTTTAATTGTACTTGTACTATGTTTGAAGCATTGTCCGTTACAATAGCAAGAACCAGTTCTTTTTTTGAGTTTGTAATCTTGCATAACTTTTTCCACTAAGGCCTGGAGAAACTGGCTGGTGTGATCAGCTTTAGTATCTTTTACGGCCAGTGTCTTGGTAACAACGTCTTTGTTGTCACAAACATATCGAACATTGATGGCAAAATAGTTCACTTGGACGTGTGCAGGCATCCATTTTAAGAAACATGAAGCATCTTTTGAGAGTCTTTTTAAGATCTTCTTTTTGTTTAAGGGCTTCTTCAATCACTAATTTTCTAATACTTTCTCTTTCCAGAGAAACACCAAGTTTGTGGGCCATTTCACCATTAAGAGAAAAGCTGGTTGTTCAAATAATGAGAATGGTACACCATCCTTCACAAGCTGTATGAGCTGTCTTTTAAACATATCTGCTGTCATTGTTACAGTAACTGTCACTTACAAAATATCTTGTTAATGATGTTTGAGATGCTCTTTCCTCCTCCTTTGCGTGGCAGGAAGTGCTGGGCGCAGGTTTCTTGGTGCTGCTGTTATCTTTCTCAGCCACAGCTTTGAAAACTTCTGGGTGGAAGCGTTGTAAATGTCTTTTTAGATTGGAAGCTCTTGTAGGAGCATTTTTATCACTGCCTGAGTATGCACTGATTTTGGCATCACAGCATTTGTTTTCATCTGGGTCACTTGTCATACACGGACACAAAATATTTTTCATCTTGAGTCACTGTGAAATGCTCAAATACAGCTGACTTCATAGGAAGCTTCTTAGACATTTTGTAATCATATAAATTCCCTCTCAAAATAATTTTGTCCTATAAAATAAAATAATGTATATTATAATTCCAGCAAGAACAGGGAACCATGTACAGTGGGGAAAATAAGAGTTTGATACACTGACAATTTTGCAAGTTTCCCACCTACAAAGAATGGAGAGGTCTGCAATTGTACACTTCACCTGTGAGAGACAGACTAAAAAAAAATCCAGAAAATCACATTGTATGATTTAAATAATATGCATTTTATTGCATGAAATGCGTATTTGATACAATAGAAAAACAGAACTTTATATTTGGTACAGAAACCTTTGTTTGCAGTTACAGAAGTCAGACATTTCCTGTAGATTCTGTGTCTCAGGTGAAGTGTACCTATGATAAAAATTACAGACCTCTCCATTCTTTGTAGGTGGGAATCGACAGTGTATCAAATACTTATTTTCCCCATTGTATAATTTTAGATAGAAATAAAACAAACTTTGCATAAATCAATAGTACAGATGACAAATATAAAGTTTGCAAAAAATGTTATTAGATAGCTTTACTTTGAATTTCCAATCTCAGGCTTTGTTTCAGATGATATTGCTTAACAGTCTATGAAGAGGGGAGGAGGGAGGGAGCAAGTTTGTTGTGTATCATACTCCAGGAACAAAGAAACTGATAACAGCTAATAACTTGATGTTTTGGCTTATATACCTATACAAGTCCGCATATAAGTCCTCATCAATCCTGTTGCTGTATTTTCCCTGTATATTGTATGTATATTGTATGGAAGCTACCCTCCCAAAAGTATATGAGCTCAAAGTAAAAACAAACGAGCATCAAGCATACAGAGAACATACTGTATACTGGACTATGGATTCATGCAGTTTGTTGAAAGTTTAAATATGCTTTAAGAAGTAATTACCTTAATCTTGTTATCCTGTTCACTCTAGCAATTCTTCTGAGATGAGTGCAGGCCTTCCTTCGAGTGTTTACTTTTTACCCTTGCCTGTAGAGGAGGAGCTTCACTGGTGCTCAGTGCAGCACTGACTTATCTCAGCTAAATCTAGATACACCATTGGCATAGCCAGGATCGAAACTGGGGGGGGGGGGAAGGGGTAAGCCGAACCTCATACTGCTGTAGAACCTCATACTGCACACCCCTATACTTGAAAATAAAGCCTGCACCTTAAGATGTGAATGCAGTCTATTTATTCATACTATCAATTGATGTTCATGTGTTACTGAAGACGAGCAATGCCTGTCCTGGGTGTCCTTTTGGGCAGCTATGAGGTGTACTACCTGACTGGTGCTAAAAAAAAAAAAAAAAAAAGGAGTCTGTGTGCTGCCCAGCTTTCATTCTTTCTGGGACAGATAAGATATGGATAGACATATAGACAGACAGGCAGATGGAGGGATGGAGAGGTAAATTGAAGGATGGATAGATGGAGAGATAGATACAAGGATGGATGGATAATTATATGTGTAGCAAATATGTATCGCAGGGTCTGGACACCAGACCAGTAAGGGGTTAAATCTCCTGCCATCCAGGAGAGGTCAGGACCGGATACACAAACACACACCACCAGTCCCACTGACTCTGGTCTCCTCAGGGAGCCATGATGGGAACAGCAGAGGGGGACAGAAATCACACACAGAGGAAGCTTCAAAGGGAAGATCAGATAAGGTCATAGATAACAGAGCAAACCATCTCAGATAGCAGCTTCAAACAGACCCACAGAATTGGAGGGAAATCAGAGACAAAGAACATTTTTTAAAACATAATCTATGCAGGGCTAAATGAGTGATTGTCCAATCATAGGCCAAGAATTAGAATTCTAAACTAGAAGGCCGGTCTAGGGTCTGACCCCCCCGGCTGGGTCTATATCTGGGCTCGCACAGCCGCTGCTGGTGTCACAGTGATGGGTCAGTGGAAGCTGCTGTGAACATCATTCCATCTATTCCTGCCCTCCCCATCGGGCAAACAGAAGAAAAGTGTAGTTTTCTGTAAGTTTCTCCTTTTTATTTCATTGTTTGCATATGTGTATGTCATTTTATTATTTCTATTTTTATATCTTTTTATGTAAGCACTGTACCTTTTATATTAAAGCTTAAAACTTTAATAAGCTGAAACCTTGTTTGTTCTAAAGGGATTAATAGCCCTAAGAAGTGTGTGATCCTGTTGATTGGCTGACAGTATTATTCCAGGGACTTACCCCCTGTATGTTGGTAAGTGGTGGCAGCGTGTGTGAAGCGGGGTGCGCGGTGTGAGTCGGGGTGTGATTGATGCTCCCTTTCAGCATAGGACAGATGTCGAGTGCTGGATCGAGTGAGGGGAGATTGATTAACCCTTGCAGGTGCAACCCCAAGTCACGTGCTGAGAAGTGTGTACATGACAAATTGGTGGCAGCGGTGGGATAGAATTTATTTCTATTAGAGCATTAGTGCATGGTTTAAGAAATTATTCCCTGTACTAAAGAATTGGTGTCCTTGCGAGGAGCGACCAGTTCTACAAGGTTCAGCTCAGTGCTTACTTAGACATACTTGCATTGCAAACAGTTTCCCTCCCCCGTTTTTCTTTTCTATTTTTTATTTGGCAAAGGCTGTTCATTGACATGGCAGCCCAATACAAGAAGAAGAACATGCAGACTCTGATCGACCTCTGCGAGCAAAGAGGGATAGAGACTGCCGACAAGTCCAAGGATATGCTGGCTCACGCATTGGCGGAGCACGACTTGGCGCAGACTGATGAAGCACCTGAACACAGACAGAGTCCACCTCTGACAGGCCAAGCAATGCCAGTTCTTGCACCGGAGATGCCCTCTGGAAGTGCCAGCAATGCCGGTTCTGAGGAGTCTATGGACTTGACTTTACAAATGGCCTTACAACAGCTGGGAACAGGCGATCCTAATCAGCGCCGGCAGCTTATTGTTCAGTTCCAGCAGGCTGAGAGAGAGTCTGCTGAACGCCGGGCCGAGAGAGAGGCTGCTCAGGCCGAGAGAGAGGCTGCTGCTGCCGAACGCCGGGCTGAGAAAGAGGCCGTAGAACGCCAGGCCGAGAGAGAGGCTGCTGCTGCAGAGCGCCAGGCCGAGAGATCGTTCAAGCTTCAGATGGCCCAAGTAGAGAGGGGTATCAATCCTCAGACAACCCCCTCCCAGGACATAAATCTAAGGAGACCGCGTTTGGAAAACTTCCCTGTGATGGAGAAGGACACGGACTTGGATACTTTCCTTCGGGGGTTTGAGAAAACCTGCAGACAATACAATCTACCCCGTGCGCAGTGGGCATTGTATCTAGCCCAGGACTGAGAGGCAAAGCTGCGGAGGCGTTTGCTGACCTCCCACCAGACCTAGATGGTGACTATGATGCAATCAAAGAGGCTCTGATCAGGAAATACAACCTGACCCCAGAGGTGTACCGCAGAAAGTTCCGTAACCTCCAGCGTGGACCACACGACAGCTATAGTGATGTGGTCCACGGGCTCAGAACCAACTTTGAACGGTGGATCCAAGGACTGGACGTGACCACCTTCGAGGAGATAAAGGATCTGATGGTGAAAGACCAGTTCCTGCATCTTTGTCCTTCTGAGGTGCGACAGTTCGTGATGGATCGGGAGCCACCAGATGCGAACAAAGCAGCGCAGATCGCGGACACCTACGAGGCCAACCGGAGACCGGAGGTGCGGAAGTCGATCATCACCAACGGGAAAGGGGGTAAGCCGATGACCACCATCCCTGCCCCTGCCAGCCGACCTTCCGGAGGTCCTGTCCCCGCTGCCAGCACTTGGCTGACAGCCGACGCACGCAAGTGCTTTATCTGTGGACAACCGGGACATGTGAGTGCCACGTGTCCGGAGAGGCAGAAGAGGAGCCCCTCATCTGAGGCCCCAGGGCCTAGTGCTGCTATTTTGTTTGTGGGTGGTACGGGTGGGAGTTCCAGGGAGAACTTGCAGTCGGTCACGGTGGGTAACACCATCACTGTGGGGCTCAGGGACTCTGGCGCGGAACGAACTCTCATCCGCCCCGAATACGTGTATCCCCATGAACTTATCCCTGGAAAGACACTGACTGTCACCGGTATTGGGGGTGAGCGCCGATATTTGCCCATGGCCCGTGTTTATCTGGACTGGGGTGTGGGAAGAGGGTGGAGGGAGGTTGGGGTAACCAAGAATCTCCCCGCCAATGTGTTATTGGGAATAGATCTGGGGCGGATGGTTGCACATTATGTCCCCGATAACCCTCCTAGGTCTGACATGTCAGGTAATGTCCAGGTGAATAATGTGCAGGATAATGTCAATAGTGATAATGTGAAGGGTGATGTCAATGTGAATAATGTTGATGATGATGTTGATGATTATGTTGATGTGCCAAGAGCTGTCAATGTTGATGATGTGCAGGGAAATGTCAATGTGTTGCCTGTTCATAAAGTGAATCCTGATGTTAGGGAACTCAGTGATATCACACTGCAGGTTGCTATTACTGAGGATCCCATGAAGGTAGCAGGAATCAGCACTAAGGTAGATGGAGGCAGGCATGGCAACCCCAAGAGCAGTGGTTGTGTGCCACCTGCCAAGGTCACGACGGACTGTGACATGGCGGGTGCTAGCTGCTCCATGACAAGTGCTGATCCGGAGGCCTCACAGCGTGATGGACCTCGTGGTGGAGAACTCAGTGATGTCACGCCACGAGCTGGCATCGCCGAGGGTGTCCTCCACGGTGCAACATTGGTTGCGAAGGTAGATGGTGGCAGGCATGAGGACCCTGGGGAACATGGCCTCATGCAGCGTGCCAGTGTCACGATGGACTGTGACACGGACGTGGGTAGCTGCCCCATGATAAGTGCTGGTCCCGAGGCATCACATCGTGATGGGCCTCAGGGTGGAGGAGGACTTAGCCATGCCACGCCACGAGCTGGCATCGCTGAGGGTCCCCTCCAGGTAGATCTCGTGGCTAAGGGAGACGGAGGCGGGCATGGTAACCACAAGAGCAGTGGTTACATGCCACCTGCCAGTGTTACAACAGACTGTGACATGGCGGGTGCGAGCTGCTCCATCCTTAGCAGGGATCTCGAGGGATCACGAGAAGAGGGAAAGGTGCTTTCTCCAACTGGGCACGAGGATGGGAACACAGAGCCCATAATCTGTCCGGCTGGCAGGAAAGCTGGGTTCACTACCTGCCAGGGTGATGGAGGAGCAGCCTCCATATCCTGTCAGAGTAGCGAAAGACCACCCCCCACAGTCGGCCTAGACATTGGGGAGATCGGGCCCATGGTCTATCCGACTGATGGGAAGACGGGTCTCCCTGCCGTTCAGGACCATGGGAAAGAGGTACCCCTGGCTTGTCCGGATGGGAGACTGGTACGCTTGGTCTGCCAGGAAGATGGAAGAGCAAACCCCCTCTCCTGTCAGAAAGGTGTAATGGCAGTCCCAACAGCCTGTCAAGTTAAGGGACTGTCACAGTCCACAGCTTGTCAGGGTGATGGGAAAGCTGGGTGGCTGGCCAGCCAGGCAACTGAGAGAGTGGCGTTCTTTCCCGGGGAGATGGCCTTCCGAGGTGCTCTCACCCGCAGACTGAGTATTGGGAATGCAGAGACCGCACTGCATTCTGGGTCCTCAACCTGTAGAGAAATAACCAGACCACCGGCCGACCCAGAGCAGGTCCAAGATGGTTCCTGTGAGGTCGGGGCTTCCACGCCCCTTCTGGCTATCTCTAGCCAGGGGATTCAGACGGTCATAGAAGAAAATGACAGTCCTGAGGTGCTGGAAGACCCCGCAGAGACCTCTGTCTCTGAACCTGAATGTCATGAATGTATGAATCTTGCTCATGATTTCACCATTCAACACAAGAAAGGGGTTGACAACGCAGATGGCTTATCACGCCAAGGTGGACTGAACCAGGTACGTGCTAGGGAGCCGACCTGTGAGTCAGCCCCCATGCACGTTCATAAGGAGGGAGGTGTAGCAAATATGTATCGCAGGGTCTGGACACCAGACCAGTAAGGGGTTAAATCTCCTGCCATCCAGGAGAGGTCAGGACCGGATACACAAACACACACCCCACCCAGTCCCACTGACTCTGGTCTCCCCAGGGAGCCATGATGGGAACAGCAGAGGGGGACAGAAATCACACACAGAGGAAGCTTCAAAGGGAAGATCAGATAAGGTCATAGATAACAGAGCAAACCATCTCAGATAGCAGCTGACAAAGAACATTTTTTAAAACATAATCTATGCAGGGCTAAATGAGTGATTGTCCAATCATAGGCCAAGAATTAGAATTCAGGATAGATGATAGATAGCCATATGGATGCATAGATGGAGGGATAGATCAAAGGATGGATAGATAGAGGGATAGATGAACGGATCGATGGAGGGATAGATGGATACATGGAGGAATAGATTGATGGAGGGGTAGAGCGGGATAGATGGATACATGGAGGAATAGATTGATGGAGGGGTAGAGCAGGATAGACAGATGACAGCTACTGACAGCAAATAGTACATTGCAGATATCACAGTGTACAGCGAGCACATAATAATCACCTACAATATTAGCATTAGTTACCTTCCTGTGACAGAGGTAAGCAGTAGCACTTTCACTTTCTCACTTTCTCCACCTCGGGGGCCCAGGAATCGGATTCTGTGCAGGGCAGGCACCCCACCCCCTCCTCTCTCTGGTGAAGACGGCAGAAGAAAGGACAGAGGGGAGATTGCCCACCGCAGTCTGGAGCCGATGCAGGACGGGAGCACTGCAGCATACAAGTGAGTTTTGATAGGTGCGTGCCCTTGCTTCTGGGGGGGGCAGCTGCCACCTGCCCCTGGCTGGCTACGGCCATGATTCACACACAGCGTTTTTGCAGATCCATTTTTTGCAGTGAAATGCAGTGACTCTGGGCATCCCAGCAAAGTCAATGGGTTTAAAGATATGACATTCAGGCACATAGTTTTGTGAGGATCCGTTTTGGGCTCAAAAACAGATTCGCACAAAGAATGAGCATGTCAGTTTTGTGAGGCATTTTTCTAATCTGCTTTTGCTATTGAAAACATTTATGAGCTCAAAAACTTTTCAGGTGATGCGTTTTTTTTAAATACCGTATACACTCGCGTATAAGCCGAGTTTTTCAGCCCAAAATTTGGGCTGAAAAGTCCCCCCTCGGCTTATACGCGAGTATATGAAAAAAAAAAATAAAATACCGCAGTAGCCCCGGAGTTATACAGGCCCCCCATCAAGTTCCAGGGCCCCCCCCCCCTTGCGCGCCAGCCTGTAAAGTAAATTCATACTTACCAGTGTCCAGTCGCGCCGTCCGCGCCCCCATCATCTCCTTGCAGCGCACAATATACATATCATCCCCTTGCAGCCCCCACCGTCGTCGTCCTGTTGCATCCCCCACCACCGTCGTCCTGTTGCATCCCCCACCACCGTCTAATTCTGTTAGAATTTTCATTTCCAGTAACCAACTCCTAGCTTTATCCCAAAAACAAACTATCTGGGAAAACTGCATGGTTTTCCCTAAAAGATCTGCATACCACTCTAAATACATAGTTCTTGCAATAATCTTGGCATTACTATGACTAGCTCTGTCAAGTATGTATCTCAGTCACCATAAAATAAGGCAGTTGTAAAAAACAGAAGACAGAAAGGTAATAAGACCAGAGAAAGGAGCGTTGTATGAAGTTTTTTTTATCGACTGCTGAACAAAACAGCATGGTTCTTCAATTAAACAATATACCATCTATAATTGAAAAGCTCAATAAAAGGAATGTGATGGTAGTTTTGAAATAGAATGAAATGGACGCCATTTTAAGTATAAATCATTCAAATGAATGTGTATAGACATCTACAGGGTAACAGAAGAATGGAGAACTCTTGCGTTAACGATCGGATCTACATTTCAGGCACCTCTGGAGTCATTATTTAAAGGGAACCTGTCAGGTGGTTTATGCCCCCCAGCTATCACTGGCTGTAGCTGCAGCTTTATAATACCAGTCTAATCATCCCTGTCTGAGCTCATAGTGTAATGTGAAAAGTGAAAGAAAAGCATTTATACACTTACATTTCAGTCCCCACCTTGGAGGAGGGGGACTGTCTGGCAGGATAATAGTTAACTCACTTAACTTGGATGGCTAAAGGACCTGTGTGATGTAACGATCATGTGACCATAGTGGGCAGAGCTAAGCCGGCAAACATATGTTCTATGAGAACTTAGCTCCGCCTATTGTAGTCACATGGTTGTGACATCACATCAGTTCTCCCAACATGTTCTAGCACAAGGATGAAATGTTAACTATTAACCTGCCAAACAGTCCCCGTCCTCCAAGCTGGGGACTGACTGCCTCATTACATAAGGAAATGTAAGTGTATAAATGCTTTTTTTTCACCTTTCACATTACACTATGAGCTCAGACAGGGATGATTAGAATAGTATAATAAAGCTACAGCTACAGACAGTGATAGCTGGGGAGGCATAATCTAGCTGACAGGTTTCCTTTAAGCCCCTAGTAAGGATACAGGCCATCCGAATCTGCAGGAGAATCAGAATTCTGAAAAAATAGGCAGTACTGCGTTATCTCACTTCACAGAATTCTACATAAACTAGCAAGTCTTAGGCCCGCAGCCTAAATAGATGAAAATTTGCTGAGCATTGAGGGACACTGGAAACAGATACATAATCCCAGCATTGTTACAGATTTCACTCTGTCGAAAAACAACTAACATATTTGTCACTAATTTCTGAGTTTGTACATCTGCAAACTTCTTTCCTACATATTATCTGATGCACAGAGCAGTCAGGCTGTTTAGGCTGCTTTCACATTGCAAATTTTTTCCTGTCCGTGGGGATCCTTTTTTTTGCAGGACCCCACGGACAGGAAAGGACAGGATCGTATGTGGCATTCTGGTGCCATTTGTGTGTCTGGGTTTGTGATTTTCACGGACCTCGACACAGAAAGGGCACATACATTGCGGAAGTGAAATAAAGTAAAAGAAGGGTTAAAAATAAAAAAAAATTCATGCTCACCTCTCTGGCGTGTCCCATGATGCCTCCATGTATCTCCCGACAGCAGGACCTGGCTGGGCGGAGCAAGCCGATCAGCTAATTGGTAACATGACTGGCATTAGCTGAGTGGTTTAAACCCCGTGCCCACCAAAACCGATCAGCAGGCGGGTCACATGACCGCATCAGCTGAGCGGTTCAAATCTCCCACCCGCCGATTAGTTTTGGAGGGTGCAGGGTTTAAACCGCTCAGCTGATGCCGGTCATGTGACCGATCAGCTGATCGGCTTGCTCCGCCCAGCCAGGTCCTTGTCGGGAGCTACATGGAGGCATCGCGGGACACGTTGGAGGGGTGAGCATGAATATTTTTTATTTTTAACCCTTCTTTTACTTAATTTCACCTCTGCAATGTATGTATATACATTGCAGAAGTGAAATTAGACGGTACAGAGTGGTTTTAATGTACTGAGCATGCCCAGTACACTAAAATCGGGTCTGAGAAACGGTCCTGTGTTTTCTCGGACCTGTGCTCCATAGGCCCCCATGTTAAAGGGCCGCGGATCGGGTCGGATCTGATTTGGTCCGCTGTGCCCAAAATCGGAACAGTCTCCGATTTTGGGTACAGCAAAAAAATTGGACAGAATCGGACCCGACACAAATCGGATGCCATTGAGGGCAAATCCGATGTAATCCGATACCCATAGGGACACATGGGGGCTAAATCGGATCTGTGGCTGTCCGTTTTACAACGGACAGTCACGGATCCTCAAGAAATGCAATGTGAAAGCACCATTAGTCTGGATAGACCCCTTCCAGCAGATAGGGTGAGGGTGCATATAAAAGAGGTCTGGACTATCCAGTCAGACTGCTCGGACAGCAAATGTTTGATTTTGAGGCAGTATAAGCATGAAGGTGACAAAGCTCACAAACTAGTGAGCTATCAAACCTTGATTGTAAAGTTGCCAGCTATTTTTTAATTAAAAGTTATTTTACAAGTTTAATTATGTAAATTTTATCCCAAAAGTGACTTCTGGGAGGGGGGTCCTCGCTAAAGGAAGGCAGTGTAGATTTAGATCTTTACTACCACAAACATCTGCAAGTTATATCATTACACTGAACACTTTATACGTTTTTACCCTAATTCAAATGTCTGTGCCCATAGTGATTGCAATCATTGTTTTGTAGGATGTCTACATTGTATCAAGAGAACCACAGGCCTCTTTGGCAGCATTAGGGACAATCAAGTTCTGTCAGTTCAGCTTATTCCATCAACGACAGCTGGACAAAGAGCTGTGAAAGTGCATGAATTAAAATAAACTTTTTTCTCAATCAAGTATTAGTGGAGGGATGGACATGTGTGTAGATTGAGGGAATAAAAGAGGTATTCAAAGTTTTTCTGGTGTGGCTGGGACAGGACGCTCCACATAGAACAAAATGTATGCTTTTGCTTTCATCACAGTCTCTTCTTCTGTAAAGGTCACAGTACTGTCGTTAAAATGAAACCAACGTCCTTCATGGGTTGCATATGCTGTGTAGTGACCAGAGCCAACGCTGTCCAAAGTAAAGTCCAAGAAAAGGAGAATATAATATTAAACAAATGGAAAATTAGACTAATTACATATAATACAACTGTTAAAAAATTATTGTAAATTGCAAAAAAAAATGTTTTAAAATGAGTAAGTTCACAACAATAGGGAAGCAAAGTATTCATATAAGAGGGCTGTACAGTTTGGGGAATTGTAAACAAAGGAACTCCGGGGAGGTAAAACATTTTGTACAGTCCCTGCACTCCTATAGTATAATGTCTATATATGTCATGCCTCAGTGAGCAGCTCTTCCCCTCCCTCTCAGCAAGCTTCAGGATGTCCGACACTTCCTCATTTAATCACTTGGGTGTGATGTCAGAGCAGGTCCTGTACTAAGTTGGGAGTCTGGAGATCTTTCTGTAGAGAGCAGAAGGGGAGACTTGTGTCGATAGGGCCTGCTGTGACATCACGCCCATGTGATTGAAGGAGAAACTGTTCTCAGAGCACAGGTGTTCACTGTGGAGGGAAGGGGGAGAGCTGCTCACTCAGCATGACGTGTAGTCCTCTATGGGAGTGGTGAATAACTAATTTACAGTAATTCTAAACATTATACAAATGTAACAGGAAGCTTAGCATTATAGTCTGTGTGCAGGGACTGTACAAAAATGTTTTTTTCTCCCTGGAGAACCCCTTTAAGATTTAGCAAAGAAATTCAAGAGGATCAATAAATAAGTTGTGAGAAATACATCGACATTGTGAACACATGCAATAAATCATTCTAAATTGACTTTCTAAACCCTAAAAGGTACCGTTACAGAGATATCTGTGCAGACATTGCTTGCAACACACTGGTTGCAGTGAAATCATGGACACGTTGTTCCATTTTGTACACAGCAACAAAGAGGAACAATGTGTCCATGATTTCACTGCAACCAGTGAGTTGTAAGCAATGTCTGCACAGATATCTGTGTGTAATGGTACCTTTAGAGGTGAGGATTTTGATAGATAGTACTTTTCCATTTTACTGTTAAAGAGGACCTGTCACCCCCCTGGTGCTATGCTAACTGAGTGCAGCGTGTCTGCTGCATTCAGGGAAGGGTCTCCCATGTCTCTAGCCCCCCTGTAAGCTGTTAAAAAGACTTTATAGAGTGTACAGATAAGGAGTCTGGAGGGACTTACTCAGTAATGAGTCATCGCTGTTGTTGGTGTCCTCCCTGCCTCCAGCCCTCTCTGTGCTACCTCTTGTTCAGCCTCCTTTATGTATGTGTGGCGCCCCTATAGCTAGGCGCCACAGGGAGGTACTGCACCCCAAACAGAAGGTGTATTGCCTCTGTAGTCATGGGTTTGGGATTTCCTGGTAGAGTCTGCCCTAAGCACCCATACACTAGAACACCTTAGCATAGGGACCGTATATTCAGTGGGTCCAGGGGACGGAGCTTACAGTAGAGCGGGAGACTAGAGTGACAGTTGAGCTAACTTTACAGAGACAGTGCTGGGAAGGCAGCGAGTGAAGACGTGTTTGACAGGGCTGCTGACGGGAGGGCACCTCTCTTCAAGAGGATGACCCGGGAACCGAAAGGGACGAACCAGGCCTGGTTGGATCCAGCTGTGGAAGTCCGGGGTCGACAGCGGCATACCGGGGCCGAGGCAACCAGTAATCCATCCCGGATTGCAAACCGATACGCTGTGGGACCGACAAAAGGGAGCCATAGCACTTCAGACTGTACCTCGACCTCAGTCCGATACCAGGTCCAGGACACACTAGGTAACGGGCCGAATTCCGGTGGCAGGAGAATAGACTGGGTAACTCCTGTCCGTACCGGTAAGGAACAACTCGTACCTACCAGTAACAGACAGCAGGACTGGCGTGGAAGCTCTGCAGAGTGGATACGAGGGGGAGGAAGCAACACAGACCCCGAAAGCCATTAGGAGTGATCAGCAGCAGACTCTACAGGATAATCTCAGAAACCTGTTGCTACGCCCCCGTTCAACCAGACTCTGCTTGAGAACCGACTGTGTACTGTAACATCTATCCGGTACCAGGAAAGACCTCGAGTTGAATCGGTGTCTGTACCCACCACCACCACCACCACCACCACCACGAACCAACCAGCCGTGACTATTTGTCCTGGTATCAGAGTACCCCCTACCCTGTCGACTGACTCATGTGTGCCCTCCTCCACACCTCCAGCCTTCTGTGTACCACCTCCAGCCCGCTTTTGTTCAGCCTCCTGTGTGTCATCGCTGAGGGCTGGAGGAGGCACACAGAAGGCTGGAGGCGGGGAGGACACTAGCAACAGAGATGACTCATTACTGAGTAAGTCCCTCTGGATTCCTTATCTGTACACGTTATAAAGTCTTTTTAACAACTTACAGGGGAAGCTAGAAAAATGGGGGGCCCCTTCCCTGAATTCAGAAGACACGCTGCATTCAGTGCTGCATTCAGTTAGCATAGCACCAGGAGGGTGACAGATCCTCCAACTGAAAAGTGCAGTCATTGAGATATTAAAGTGAATCTGACACCCACCCTAGTTCTTTACAAACTGAAAGCTCCACCTTCAGCAGCGTCTATGTCGCATTCTGTGAAGGAGTCTAAAATCTCTTCTTCTCCCCCTGTACACCGAAAGAAGCACTTTATAATGTTTCCCGTCATGTATGCAAATCATTACTTAACCGGTCCGATGGGTGTCTCTTTGTCCCCTCCTCTTCGGCTCATCTTTGTTCACGCACATGTACAGAGCTCAGCCGAAGTGCAGGGAGACCAGCTGTCGTCATTGCGCCAGCATGAAGTGTCACATACAGCAGGATAAAACAGGGCGGGATCTGGCGCCTGCACTTCACGCAGGCGCAATGACGACAGCCAGTCTACCCACACTCCGGCTGAGCTCTGTGCACCCACGTGAACAAAGATGAATCTGAGCAGGCGCCGAAAAGCAGCGAACAATGAGTGTAGAGAAGGTGGCCGACACAGAGGAGGAGGGGAGGACCGGCCTGGCAACAATGTTAGGACACAGTGACAAGACCCATTGGACTGGCTAAGTAATGATTTACACACATGGCGGGAAACATTATAAAGTGTTTCTTTCAGTGTACGGGAAGGGAGGAGGGGGGGGGAAGAGATTATAGACAACTTCACAAAATCCAGCATAGGCGCTGTTGGAGGTCGTGCTTTCAGTTTGTAAAGCACTGGGGGGGTAGGAGGGGATGACAAGTTCACTTTAAACACTTCTATTTTGGGAGACTGACCCAGCTGCTGCTATCTTGTAAGGGATTTCTCTGAACCAGGCCAGAATTAGGAGCCAAAAGTGTGCTCCAGACCAGCTTCAAGGCAGTGCTAACAAGCTCCACAGAAAATAGCTTGTAGGCACTCTGCAAGATCAGCTACCAGTGCTGGGTCAGTCTCCTAGGCCATGAACTAAAAATAAAAGAAAAAAAGTGTTAACTGCTCAGACATAGCTGCAAAAAAATGCAAATTGAAAAAATGTGAGCAGCACCAATGCTGGTTTCTTTCTAGGTGCAAAGCGATTTAACTGCCCCCAAAAGGCAATATTGTGTACACAGTCTTTGTAGAAGTAAATCGCAGCACTCAAGATGATCTTTTGTGCGCTTTACTACCAGATTCAGGAAAGTATGGCTAAAAGTATGGCCATACTTGCCTGAAGCTGGTAATAAAGAGCACAAAAGATCATCTTGCAGTGCAGCGATTTTTCCTACAAAGACTTCAGTAAATTGCAAAATATTCTTGTTATTGCAAGTTCTATCAAACAATGCCCATGGAAAAACGCTTGATTTTGCAAGTTAATTTAGAGACACTCCAATAAATAACACTGGGGAACACAATTTTTTAGGAGTTAGGTCAGACAACTGTTCTTAATTAATTTTTGGATGCTGAATCCAGAAATGATCTCAGTTTTTCTCTATCACGTCAAGTTTTTGAACTATAGGATTTTTGTCTTCTCAAAAATATGTAAACTACTGTACCTAAAAAGTGTTTTTTTCTTTTAAATAGTACAAATATGAACAAAAAATGAAATATATAAGAAATAGGCATGACAAATATGTTTTTTAACACCATCATGTTTTTTACAAAGGATATATATATATATTGTAATCAGATAACAAGTCTTATTACAGATATCAGTGCAATTGTGCATCTCTGGCAGGTAAGTTGTGGAGGAAAAACTTGACGTGCTAGAAAAAAACTGACTACATTTTTAGAATTCGCATGCCAATTTTAGTATAAATCAGCTCAAAAACCTAACTCAACAGAAATTTTTTTTCAAATTGTTCCCCAGTGTAATGTGACAGGTGGGCTGAAAATAAACCAGCAGTCTGAATATGTTCAGGTTTTCAGTTTAACAGTATTAAGAGCGACACATCTATTGCAAAATTAGACAAACTATGCAAGCTTGTGTAGATCCAAGCAATGTCATTTCAATTAAAAGAAAGACAGGAGATGCATCCAGTTAGTCCACGACTAGTTCTGAGTAGCAGGGTGTGGAAAAGCAGATAGCAGAACAGATAGCCTCAATATCTAAATGTACTGTCACACGTAACAATATCGTTGCCGATATCATTCAAAAGTCGCGTGTTTTGTGACGCTTGAACGATGTCGAAAACGACATCGTTGCGTGTGACACTACAAATGATGAACGATCAGTCGGCTGATCGTTCATCGTTTGATTTGAGGTCCTGTCCTCAAATCAATCGTTGGTCCCCCGGTGGACACACAGCATCGCTGCGTGTGACACCGGGAGACGACCGATAAGCCAGCTCCCAGCGCCTCTCACAAGCGCTGGGAGCTGGTATCCAAGGTAAACTGCGGGTATCTAGGCAGCGCGCGCTGCCTAGATACCAGATGTATACCTTAGTTACCAGCCTCTTCCGCTCCCTAGGGACCCTAGTTACCCGCTGTGTACCTTAGATATCAGCCGGTGAGCGGAGGAGGCTGGTAACTAAAGTATACATCTGGTATCTAGGCAGCACGCGCTGCCTAGATACCCGCAGTTTACCTTGGAGACCAGCCTGCTCCCGCATACCGCAGGCTGGCAGCAGGAGCAAGACATCGTGGAAACGATATTTAAATCGTTTCCACAATGTCTCTGGCCAATTGATCGCTGGTGAGTCTGTCTGTGTGACAGCTCACCAGCGATCTGAACGATATTGTTAGCAATCGCGCGTGCATGTGATCGCTATCAATATCGTTCATGGTATCGCTGCGTGTGACGGCACCTTAAGATGTGCCAAATTCATTAAAAAAGATGTGAAACCTCTATGTTCTTCTGCTTGAATTATTTGTGAAATTATTTTTTTCAGTATAAAGCAGAAAAGATTGAGAATAAGAGAAACTAATATAAACTGCATGCCTGTGCTGTTATACATTTCATTCCTCAGCCACAAATTCAAAGTAACACATGTTATGCATCTGCACTGACAGCTGTCACTGAAGACACACGGATAAAGAAAAGATTTACGATCACTGCACTCACCCTGAACCGTGATGAACAACAACAGCTGCTAGATCATAAAGGCAGCTTTCTGGGCCCATATTTTCTGGCTGAGAAAAAAAAAAAAAAATTATTATATAATTATATATATATATATATATATATATATATATATATATATATATATATATATATATATATATATATATATATATATATATATATATCGTACACATAGGGCACATTTAGCTGTATTACTAGTTATTTTTATAAATGTGCATTAAAGCTATAAGGAAGGCAGTGGACAATGATTAAACATGAGATGTATTACCTCAAGTAAAAAGCACTTCATGTCCAATTCCCGCAGTGGAAACTCTACGTATGTGTCCACCTTGTTCCTAAGGTAAGCCGTCCAATGGAATCTCTTCAAATGTAAGCAAAGCACCTGCAGAAATGTGACAATGTGAAGAGTGTGGTCACAAGTTGGGTTGTATTGGAGGCTCCCCTCAGCCTTCCAAACCCCAAAAGTAAGACAAACAATCACTGCTGTATAATCACGGCCTCAGTAAGTTATATCTGAAAGAAACGGAGCCCTTTAAAATTTATAATAAAGGTCTGTGGTCTCACACCTGCTGCTGCACCAAATGTCAGCAGTTTATTGGGGCGGGGGGAAGGGTTTGGGGAAGGGACAGCTGATATGAAGCATAAGGTTGTTAACATACACATACATATCCAAACATAACTCAATCTGCTAATATATAAACCAGCACAAAAACTGATGTAGTTTTCTAACTGAATTTAAAAAGGTCCACAACTCTGCCACACCTTCCCCCCAAACCACAACTCTGCCACACCTTCCCCCCGAACCACAACTCTGCCACACCTTCCCCCCGAACCACAACTCTGCCACACCTCCCCCCCGAACCACTTGTAATATAAACACAGATGCTTCCCAGAATTGCGCCATTCCAGCGATGTTGGGGCCAGGTTTCCCAAGCCTCACAGGACTTCATGACATTATATGGTGAATCAGTGGACGCCAACAGACTGCAGTTCTCACATGTCATTGAGACGTCTGAAGAAAGCGTGAGCAAAGCAGACGCTGACTTGTATGCCACATGAGCACTGTAGTCAAGTGAGTCCTGAGAGACCCGGCTCCGACACAACTGGAACTTTACCACTGCTCAACATGAGGATGTGTTTTACTTTACTAAGGGGAATATAGTATTTAAGAAGGAGGTGTCCGAGTATTGGACAACCCCCTTTAATAAATATTTCTACTGCAATTACCTTATAATATACATGACAAGCACAAATTTTCCATTATACACAAAGGATTTACATGGCTTTGCAGCATGAACATTCATTTTTTTTTTTTTTTTAGTGTGAAACACACCTATAGGGGAATATAAAACATACATTCAAGAAGCAAATACTTTGCTAGTATGCTAGAGCAGGGGTCCCTAACCACCGAGCCGCAGACCGGGGCGCCGCAGAGCACTACACACAGTGGGCTCTGTGGTGGCTCAGAACGGTGGACGCTGCTGCTCGCCTCCCTGAGTGACATGTCCCCGCACCTGCAGCATTACGGCGCCTCTGCTCTATTCCTCAGCTGTGGGCGTAGATCTAGGAGTGGAGCAGTTGGCCAATTACAGTGTAGCAGCCAGGCCCTGATTAGCTACTAGTTGCTGTGCTGTGCTTGGCCGATGGCTCCGCTAGTACATCTACGCCCACACAACAGCTGAGGAAGAGCAGAGGTGCCGTAATGATACAAGGGGGGTGGGGGCAGACCAGTGAGCAAAGGGTGTGTGTGTGAGCTGCATGGAGATGATAATGGGGGACACAGTATTGGGGGCTGCAACAGGACGACGACGGTGGGGGATGCAACAGGACAACGGTGGGGGATGCAACAGGACGACGACGGTGGGGGATGCAACAGGACGACGACGGTGGGGGATGCAACAGGACGACGACGGTGGGGGATGCAACAGGACGACGGTGGTGGGGATGCAACAGGACGACGGTGGTGGGGGATGCAACAGGACGACGACGGTGGGGGCTGCAAGGGGATGATATGTATATTGTGCGCTGCAAGGAGATGATGGGGGCTGCAAGGGGATGGTGGGGATACCATATTGGGGCTGGAAAAATAAAGCATCCCCTGAAAATAAGCCGTAACGCATCTTTCGGGCAAACAGGGTACTAAACTCCAATCCTTCTCCATAGCGTCCCCACCCCCCGTTGGGCCTTGGAAAAATGGTCTTTCATGAAGCCGGTCCCCGATGCAAAAAAGGTTGGGGATCACTATGCTGCAGGGACAGCCTTAAAAATCAAAGTAAGCAAATTTGCTACCGAAGGGGCATGGCCTGGCTGAGCATGTAGGCAGATGTGTGCTACAGCAGCTCCAGTAACCCTGCATGATAATCCTTCTTGCCCAGGGGTTAACACGTGTGGAAACTTACTGGCCAGTGGTTTGGACGCTCAGGAACATGGTGAGACACAGAGGGAGTCGGCTGGAGATAACCCGGAGAGATGGCAGGATGTGGCAGGCAGTGGGAGAAATCCAAGATGGCGCCGCAAAAGGCCATGATGCAGCTACAGCCAGGGAGCAGCAGAGGCAGATGGAGATGGCTGAGCAGCTGGCTCATTTCACCTGGACCCCCATACAGCAGGAGCTGCGTTCGACTTTCCTTGCTCCCGACTCATTTGTTGGCCAGGTACTGAGGGACGGTGGAGGTGCAGGGATGCAGGAGACACAGGGGAGAGACATGGAATTGCGGGCTGCACAGATCCATGATGCTGGTAAATGATGGCACCAGCAGCTAGTATAACACAGATGGTGAAACAACACAAACTGCACAGGGGAAGGATGAGGAACCTATCCTAAAGGATGTGCTCAAAGCCATAGCACAGTGTAACACAGACCTCACAGTCCATATGGTCTCTCTTAAAATACAACATTTTCCTTATAAGACAAGATATGCAGAAGATAAGAGAGACTTAGGGTACCTTTACACGCGGCTACATTTCTAGGATGGCTACAGGTAACTTACTGGTTGTAGTGAAATCATGGAGACAAGGTTCTATCTTGTTGCTGTGTACAAATGGAATAATCTCTCCATGACTTCACTGCAACCAGTAAGTTACCTGTAGCCACCCTAGAAATGTAGCCGCGTGTAAAGGTACCCTTACAGTGGCAGAGGGTGTGATTTGGAGGATACAGTAACTCCCCTGACTAAAAACTTAAAAGTGGCCACAACATCCATTAGCTTTCTTATGAACAAAACGGACAAACTGGAAAACCGGTTAAGATGTAACAATGTCTGTGCTGGTTGGGGTTCCTGATAGAGCGGAAGGAAGAGATGCGCTAGATTTTTTTTTGAAAAATGGCTATTAAAGACTCTTTGTAAAGAGAATTAATTTCTCCAAGTTGGTTGCTATCGAAAGACCCCATTTCTACCAAGCCCCTTTCTCCTGGTGCACCTCCAAGAGCCGTATTAATCACGATACTCCACTTCAGAGATAGAGATAAAATACTGCAAATGGCCGATGCTACACCAGACAGGCGCATTGACGAATCTATTTATCAGGACTTTTTTGCAGAAGTTCAGAACGGGAGGGCCCAATTTTTGAATGTAAAAAGGAGACTCAGGCTATTTCAAGCGCCATATGCTATGCCATACCCGTCAAAACCGAGGGTTTCAGCGTTGAGAGAGACACTTTTTTTGAAAACCCTAAAGAGACTATGAGACGGTTTGACCTAAAAGAACAACAACTACGTGCTGGTTGATAATATTTGAAGAAAGGTGAATGCTGGGTTTCATTGAAGGGTATACTAATTGACCAATTCCATGATAAGCGTTAAGTACATTTCTTGAATGATGCAGAATGGGATGGGCGTTTCCTCTGCCCCTTTTGTCTCATAATATATTTATATAAAATATATATATATTTATGGCGATTGTGTGTGCCACTCTGGCTTTGCATTTCAGCTCTTGGTTGTTTCAATGCCTTAGGGTGCTGTCACATCAGCGTTTTACGCTGATCGCGGCAGTTGCGGTGAAAAAAACGCAACTGCCGCGATTACCGCATAAAGGCACTTGCGGCAGGTGCGGCCGCGAAAAAAACGCGGTATGCCGCGGCCGCACCTGCCGCAAGTGCTGATACCGCACTTGCCGCAAGCCCATAGACATTGTATGTGGCTTGCCGCAAGTGTGGTAATCGCGGAAGTTGTGTTTTTTTCACTGCAATTGCCGCAATCAGCGTTAACGCTGATGTGAAAGCAGCCTTAGATGGTGGGAAGGGAAGGGTTTTAGATGGGGTAGTTAGAGTATGTTGATTGCCTGTTCTGTGTTTCTCATGGCAAGCTATTAATAATAGTATGGCTGGAAAGAAATACTGGGCACAATATAGAATACATCCTAAGGGATATGACCTGCAATTTGGTAATGACGGATCAGGTTAATTTGATATCCTGGAATTATTAGAGGTATGGGGGACCCTACTAAGAGACAGCTGATATTTCGATTTCTCAAAGGTGTGAGGCAGGATCAGGAGGATCCTGTGCACACTGGCCGGTTTTCCTGTGATGATACTGTGTGAACCAACTTTGAACACAAGGTTTAATGTGACTAATGAGTGGCTCATAAGATTGAGGAAGCCCTGAGGAAAGGGATGTAATGAGTGATTGCTGACAGCCCAGGTGGGTGTGTCAGTTGGGTGTGTCCGGAGGAATAGCAGCCCAGCTGGGTGACTCAGTGTGGGTGTGGCCGACACGATAAGAGTCAGCCAGCTGAGTGATTGAGAGATTCATTCTCAGCCAGACATCAGCCTGAGAGCATGTGGGCTGATTACCAGCCAGAGAGCCGAGCAAAGCCAGTCTGTGTGAGGGACTGGGAGTGCGAGTCCATACCGCCATGTTGAGATGGTGAAGGGAGCATGCTAGCTCCATACCGTTAGCCAGGACCAGGGTCGTGACAGCACCTGGGGTGGGGAAGCCGTGGCTGACCTGTTGGACGCTGGACTGGACGTGGGGTGAAACATGTCCAGGAAGGAGCCTGTGGGAGGCTTGGCCAACTCGTTACCCAGGTAGCGAGACCCGGATCCGTGCCCGGTAAGACAGCGGTGCCCGTGTAACGGAGTGAGCTGTGTGTGATTAATGCCAGGCGGGCATAACCGCTATTGGATCTGGCTAGGTAGTCGTTAAAGGACCCGTTGATGTATGTAGGGGCTTAGGCAATTGCCCTGAATGTAAGATGATGACCTATTTAAGAACATTGTATAATAATGTGGGGAGAAAGTGACCAAGCCAGTACGGATGATGTTGAGGGCGTTCCGTCCCTGTGGGACGAGAGGGAGGCTTGCCCTGCTGCTTGCAGAGGGTACCCGTCCCTCAACCACGGCCTCTAATGGTGTGGGTGTGCCTGTGGTGCCAGACAGGGGTAATAGGGCTCCTAGTAGGTAACGGATGAGGTTCCCGTGTACTATGGTTTGCCAATCCCTGTAATGGGCCATGGAGGAGCCACAGTCCATGGATGATGGGCTGTGAGTGTGTGGAAGGATGCATGTGATCCATGGACGTTTGAATGATGGATCACATACGGTATGTAAGGACCCGGTCAGGCAGGAATCCTTACTAGGGGGGTTAATGGTATATCATCATGCTGGGTGACTAAAGCCGGGCGGCTGGTACCGCCATTGGGACCCACAGGGCCCGTTGAGGCGTATGTAACGAAGGTCAGAAGCAGGGGTTAAAAAGGGCTCCTAGAGTGGGGACACCATGGTTGAACCAGGTGGGCGCTGACCTGGACGTGGGGTGAAACACGTCCAGGAAGGAGCCCCTTGGGGATACATGACATACCCGGAACTCAGGTTGCTCAATCCCTGTTATGAACCCGGAGGGGTCATCGTTGTAATGTAACGTATGTATTGATGTATAGTGTAAGTAGGCCGGAGGCCGTAGCCACCACGGGAGCTGTTAGTAGAGCTCCAATGGGGACAGAGAGATGGTTACAGGTCCCGGGTTACAATAAGATGTCATGTGCAATAAGTGTTATGTAATGTTATATGTAAATGTATGGTGTATTTATGTATGGTGTTTATAATCAATGTGATATGTGTCAAACATGCTACCCGGGTTATGTTATTAATATGTGAAAAATAAACGGGTAGACATTGGTTAACTTATAAACACGTGTTTGTTGTCGTTATGCAAGCGGGTTCCCCGGTTGCTATATCACAAAGGATACAACTACTCAGTTCTATAAGAAATGCACTGCACCAAAGACAAAGTTCAAGCTATTTTCAGATTATGGAAGGGCCCCACTTAACACTCTACGTACAGCACATATTCTAGCGGTGTTAGAATCTTAATACCGCACAATTTACCCTTTGTCTGTGCGAGTTGCATTATAGATCCAGAGGGGAAATTCATATGTTTGGTGTGCAGCAGCATATCGGGGCTAAAAATCTGCATGATATCGGTATATATCCCCCCCCCTTTTCCATGAAAATAATTGTACCCAATAATACCTAAGTTGTGGAATATGCTAATATTCCTCTATTGGTAATCAGGGATTTTAATGTATATCTTAATGTCAAATTAAATAAATACAGGGGGAGTGAAGGGAGTAAGTGGGAGGGACGAGCGACATCGGCCCTGGTGCGTGTATTAAGAGAATTGCAATTCGTAGATATTTGGCGCAGCAGGTTCCTAGAGGTCAAGCAATATGTTTTTCAGCTTCGTACTCTTCCTTGTTCAGAATAGTCTTGGCCTTGGGAAATGTGGAGATTATGACCCAGTTTAAAAAAAAAAAAAAAAAATAGAGTATTGCACTAGGCAATTATCTGATCATACACCATTACTGGTAATACTTGAGGTGGGTGCAATATGTGCATCGAGGGGTGGAATATGCAGATTTAACCCATACTGTCTTGCATTATTTGTAAGCGATGTGGCTCTGGTGCACTAACTGCAGTTATTCTTTTCAGACAATATGGGTTTTGCGACTCAATCAGTGGTCTGGGAGGCTATGAAGGCATACTTGAGGGGAATCTTAAGGAAGTGTCTAAAATCAAATCCAAAAATAGGTCACTTACTCATAGCTTTCAACATTGTGTTGATGTGCTAGAAAAACTGTTCGTTGAGAGTCCCTGTGAGAATAATAGAAGTCAATGGGTGTAGGCACAAAAACATTTAAATGAACATTTGCTGAGACAAGCAGAGACTAAAACATTTGTCCTAAAACAAAGCTACTTCGGTTAAAGGGGAAAGGGCAGGATATCAACTGGTGGTGGTAGCTGTAATCATGGGTGCACCATGCCTGTTTCTCTGTTAGAGACTCAAATGAGGCAACGGTCACTGACTTAGATAATATCATGGGGAAATTTTCCAACTTTTATAGACAATTATACTCTTCTAAACTAACCAAATCCACACGAGCGTTAGACAGGAATGTTACGGACTTGCAGTTACCTCAACTGACGGATGAGCAGAGAGAGAAGCAGGATTCACCATTATCATTAGTAGAATTAGAAGAGGCCCTGGCAAGTTTCCAAATTAAGAAAGCACTGGACACCCACTGACGGGATTCCAACGAAAATATACAAGGGTTCGGTTTTACTCCCTAGATTGCTAGATGTCTTTAGGGAAGCAGTGAGGGTGGGATCACTGCCATATTCTATGAGAGAGGCAGTTATAGTGCTTACCCCGAAGTCGGGTAAGGACCCAATGTAACCGGAGTGCTATAGACCGATTTCCCTGCTCTCTGTTGACATGAAAATCTTACCAAACGTTTTAGCCACAAGACTCATTACTCTCATTACGCATTTAGTGGGAGAGGCCAGACAAGATTTATGCCTGAAAAAAAGTCAACGACCATCAACTTACGACGTCTGTTTA
Source organism: Allobates femoralis (assembly GCA_033576535.1). Taxonomy (NCBI): domain Eukaryota; kingdom Metazoa; phylum Chordata; class Amphibia; order Anura; family Aromobatidae; genus Allobates; species Allobates femoralis. The sequence goes on along the minus strand of JARQOC010000004.1, from coordinate 223,986,244 downwards.
TTAATTTGAAAATGTAGCCAGAAAATTTAGGGGGAAGAGCAGTGCTCTCACCTGACACTGCAAAAGATTTTGATAGCGTTGAGTCAGCGGTAATGAAGGAAATGGGGTTTGGCCTGGCATTCATGGCTTGGGCCGAATCTTATATTCAGATCCAGTGGTGAGGGTCCGGGTATAAGGGGCTCTCTCTGACAGTATCCATTTAGCTAGGGGAACCAGGCAGGGGTGCCCATTTTCCCCTATTGTTCGCACTAGCTATAGAGAGCCTAGCTGTTGAACTACGATCTATCAAGGATATGCAGGGATTTGTCTATAAAAGTAGAAGAAAAAGTAGCATTATACACTGATGACCTTCTTTTGTTTTTGGGGGGACATGGTGCACTCGCTTACAACACCCATAGCACACATTAGTGAATTTGAAGACTATTCAGGGCTTAGAATTAATTGGGCAAATCCATTCTAATGCTGGTAGATTAGCTTACCCAGACCACCGAGGTACATAGTACTTGCTTGAAAATAGGAAGACAATTTAAGTACCTAGGAATAGTAATGTCTCATAATGTTAAAGAGTTTATAAACCTTAATTTGGTTAATCTTTATGCTAAATTTCAATCCAAAATTAATACTTCGTTTAAATTGCCCCTCTCAGTAATTGGTCGCACTAAGTTGATTAAAATGATCTTAAGGTACTGTCACACGCGGCAATATTGCTTGCAATTTCACTGGCAATTTACTGGTTGCAGTGAAATCATGGACACATTGTTCTATTTTGTTGCCGTGTACAAATAGAACAATGTGTCCATGATTTCACTGCAACCAGCAAATTGCCAGTGAAATTGCAAGCAATATTGCCACGTGTGACGATACCTTTAATGTGCAATTGCTATACACTACCGTTCAAAAGTTTGGGGGTCACCCAGACAAATTTAGTTTTTTTCCATGAAACCTCAAACTTTTAGTTATCAAATGAGTTGCAAAATGAATAGAAAATATAGTCTAAACATTAACAAGGTTAGAAATATTGATTTTTATTTGAAATAATAATTTTCTCCTTCAAATTTTGCTTTTGTCAAAGAATGCTCCCTTTGCAGCAATTACAGCATTGCAGACCTTTGACAGGTACTATTTAATAAAGCTGCCAGATGAGGAGCAGTGACGAGTTGATTTCTCAAAATAGAGACTCCAATGTACTTGTCTTGTTTCTCAGTGGTGCAGCGGGGCCTCCCACTTCTCTTTCTACTCTGGTTAAAGCCTGTTTGTGCTCTCCTCTGAAGGGAGTAGTACACACCGTTGTAGGAAATCTTCAGTTTCTTGGCAATTTCTCACATGGAATAGCCATCATTTCTCAGAACAAGAATAGACTGTAGAGTGAAAGTTCTCTTTTTCTGGCCATTTGAGAGTATCATAGAAAAAAAATGTAATGCTCCAGATTTTCAACTACTGTAGCTCAAAAGGAAGGTCAATTTTACAGCTTCTCTAATCAGCCAAACCGTTTTCAGCTGTGCTAACAAGTGTGCAAGGGTTTTTTAAACATCCATTAGCCTTCTTAGGGCCTTTCACATCAGCGTTTTTCTTCAATCGCGGCAGATGCGGTGAAAAAAACGCATCTGCCGCGATTACCGATACCGGCTGCACTTGCGGCACGGTTGCGGCAAGCCCCATAGAAAGTATAGGCGGGATTGCGGCAGGTGCGGTTTTGCACTTGCGGCAGGTGCGGCCGCGAAAAAAAACGCGGCTGACGCGTTTTTTTGCGGCCGCACCTGCCGCAAGTGCCAAAACCGCACTTGCCGCAAGTCCGCCTATACCTTGTATGGCGTTTACCGCAACCGCGCCGCAAGTGCAGCGGTATGCGGTAATCGCGGCAGATGCGGTTTTTTCACCGCATCTGCCGCGATTTGAAAAATGCTGATGTGAAAGGTCCCTTACACAGTTAGAAAACACAATGTTCCATTTAAAACATGGAGTGGTGGTTGTTGGAAATGGGCCTCTATACACCTACGTACTGTAGATATTGCATTAAAAACCAGACGTTTGCAGTTAGAATAGTCACTTACCACATTAACAATGTATGGAGTGTGTTTCTGATTCATTTAATGTCAGCTTCATTGAAAAAAGAAAAAAAAAAAGTGCTTTTCTTTCAAATATAAGGAAATTACTAAATGACTCAAAACTTTTGAACGGTAGTGTACATTATTCAAAATTCTCCAGTGTATAACCCCCTTGAAATTTTTTTTAGAAATTCCAAGCCATGTTCCAAGAATTAATCGGAAAATGGGAGTAGCTAGGATTGGACTAAATATTCTCCAAAGAAATAAAAATCAGGGTGGACTGGCTGCTCCTAATCCTTGGGTGTACTTCCTGGCGTCACAGGTCCAACAACTAAAATTAATGGATAGAAGGGTGGAGATGGCATTGCGTGAACATACGAGGAACCTATAGATTTTTAGAGACAGGGTGTGGAGAGCGGGCTGGGCAAAACTGTATACCTACTCTACTACTAATGAGCAAGATATGGTTCAAAGTTAAGACTTTGCTCGGTCTTGTGGGCCATACTCCTTTTACTCCAATAAGGCACAACCCTGTTTTATCGGAGATATTTCGTTTAAGGCCACTTCACGCGCTAGGAGATAGGTGAACGAGATCGTTAGCTATGTCACGCGCCCGCGATCCTTCTGACATCATTAGTGCGTTGTCACACGCAAGGATATCGTTAAAATTGGCAACGCTCCAACTATTTTGAGAAGAACGTTTGAACGATTTTACAAAGTGACAGGAACAGGAGAAATATGAACGACTTCGTTCAAAAAGGTTTCACACTTAATGATGTTGCTGCATCCCAGAACGTTAATTGGATAACGAATTATAGATTTGAGGTCCAGATCACAAATTTTGGATGAACGTTCCAACGATTTTTCCTTCCTACATCGTTCATTCACACGCAACGACACAAACGATATCGTTAGAATGTTCACAAATCCATGACGTTTCAACAATATCCTAGCGTGTGAAGTGGTCTTTAGAGGGATTAGCCCTTGGAAAAAGCAGGAATTCAATATGTAGCTCAGCTATTACAAGGTGAGATCTTTAAGAGCTTTCAAAATTGAAGGACGAATTTCCTATATCACAGACTAGTTTTTATTTCTATCTGCAGTTGTTCCACGCATGGACAAGTCAGCCTACACACAGGAGAACTAGAATGGTGAATCACCTATTTAACATGCTTTTAACCCCCTTCCCCCACTGTGGTTTATTACCAGAATATACAGCACCTTAATGCAAGAATTCCAATAGAATAAGACTTTAGTGGTCAAAGACAAAAGGGAGGGCGACTTTGGAGCTATTGATACTGAAAAATGGAACGATATAGTAATGGCAATCCCACAATTGTCCACCTGTGAATGCCAACGATTATCTCAATTATATGTTACACAGAGGTTCTAGGACTCCAAAATTTTTGCATAGGGTGGGGGCCAGAGAGAAGGTGATACCTGTCCAAAATGTGGGCCAATGTCAGCAGATATAATGCATATGTTTTGGGGGTGTAGATTTATCACATTTTGGGTCCAATGTTTGAGTTATATTAATAATGTGTTCGATAGAGACCTGCAATTCCAGCCCCTGACGTGCGTATTGGGCCACATTAAAGAGGCAGTGAATTAAGTGAATAAAGGGGTGGGGCGATAAGGAGAGTCTTATATCAATTAAGAAAAAATGATTGCAACGCACTGGTTGAGCGATTCTCCACCAAGATTACAGGAATTCTTGGACAGGATGCGTTGGTTGATTATGGATAAAGGAGTATATAAAAAAAGGAGGGCCCTGTATAAGTTTAATAAATCATGGGGTGAATGGAGGATGTATCATGGTGAATACTCGATCGATATATTACATGCTCTAACTAGATAAAAATATCCCTGTAGCTGTAAAGATACGGATGTTTGGTAAAGTGCTAGAGGATGTATGGTGAATGGCTGATCTGGGGGCAATACCCAAACATCTTAAAAGATAACTGCATATACTTCGACTTGGATGAATGTATTGCATTCTTTTACAGGTTTGACATGGAATACTAATGTGTTTTGAAAAATACATAAATGGAAGTGCTAGATGATCTTGTACTATGAATGGAACATGTGAACAGTGTGTTATTATTCTTCAATACTCAAATTTGATGGAGAGAGTTTGGGCGGGTGGGATAACGGGATGAGGGGGGGTTGTTTCTTCTGTTGTATTATGAATGGAAAACTGTTTAATTAAAAGTATCTGAATTAAATAAGATTTGGAACTGAAATATTGTTTAACTTCGAGCAAGATTTGCACAAATCCATGCTTATACTGCAGAAACCATATTCACATACTGTACTTGGACTGATTTTTTTTCAAATACAGAAATGTACACAAATTGGCTGCAAGAAAATATACCCTTGGGAGAGACAGCCACCGTGGATGTGCAACCATTTGTAGTACAAATACCAGGGACATCAGTAAAATGGCAGATTATAAAAGGGAATTTGGGTGTGTGCTTACCGTAAAATCCTTTTCTCTGAGCCATCATTGGGGACACAGGACCTTAGGACCATGGGTGTTATGCTGCTATCTCTAGAGGCTGACACTAAGTGAATACAAAACAGATTAGCTCCTCCTCTGTAATATACACCCCTGGCTGGGCCAGGCCACACCATTTCAGTGACCAAGCAGGAGAATAAAACAGTTCAACCAAAGCGAATATGCAAACTCAAGGAACTCTAGGATGAATCCAACGAAACACCCGAACTGGGCAACAGGTTGGGTACTGTGTCCGCAATGATGGCTCAGAGAAAAGGATTTTACGGTGAGTACACACAAAAATTCCCTTTTATCATTCGCCTCATTTAGGGACACAAGACCATAGGACATCCCAAAGCAGTCCCTGGGTGGAAAAGGAACACACAACCAAAAGAAAAAGATACAATATCTATGGAGTCACCTAAGTGGTGAGGTGAGCTACCGCTGTCTGAAGTACGCATTTTCCAAGGCTTGCGTCTGCAGAGGTCTAGGTATGGACATTATGTGTAGCAAAAGTATGCAGACTGGACCAGGTCGCCGCTCTGCACACCTGCTCGGCGGATGCCGAGTGTCGAATGGCCCAAGATGCACATACTGCGCGAGTAGAGTGGGCTTGTAACCAGCTAGGAATCTGTATGTTCATGAGCCGATAGGCTTCTTGGAAGTCAGAACGTATCCACCTAGCCAGTGTGGCCTTAGAAGCGGCCATGCCTTTTCTATGGCATTCCGGAAGTACAAACAGCATGTCCGTCTTATGGAAAGGAGCTTTTCTAGATACATAGTATCTAAGAACTCTCACAAGCTCCAGGGGATGCAAAGCCTTTTTTACACGGTGCACTGGATGCCGGGCAAAAAGAAGGAAAAATGTCTTCATTAAGGTGGAAGGAAGAGACCACCTTGAAAAGGGAGGAATTGGCCGCAGTACTACCTTACCCTGATGAGAGGAAAGGAAGGGCCCTCGACAAAGGAGTGCGGTAAATTCCGAGACACGTCTAATGGACATGATTGCCACCAGGAAAACCACCTTCCAGGACAGGAGAAAGAGTGAGACTTCTTTCAGAGGTTCCAAAGGGAGGCCTTTGAAGAGAGTCCAGGACCAAATTAAGGTCCCATGGTTCTAGCAGTCTTCCGTAATGAGGGACTAACCGAGGCACCGCTTGGATGAAAGTCTCGACTTGAGGTCGCGTACCTGTGCTGGTAATGCATCAAAAGCGCTGAGATCTTGCCTTTTAGGGAGCTCGGGGCCAAGCCAGAGTCCAGTCCCGGCTGGATAAAAACTCAGGACAACCAGATTACATAGAACTTAAGGGGAGTGTCCCCGCTCCTTGCACGATGAAAAAAGGGTTTCCACATCCGATAAAAAACAGCCCGAGACAGAACCCCGGTCTTAATGCCACGCCGACAAATTCAGGACCCCCGAATTCTGGTGGCAAATTGGACCTAGAGTCCGAAGGTTCGGGTTGATCTGGTAAGCACCAGGGAATATCGGCGACAAGACGGACTAGGTCGGTGTACTAGGTGCATCTGGGCCAATCGGGGCAATGAGGATGACTGGAACCCCTTCTGATTTGATCTTCCCCACTACTTTCGGAATTAAGGGCAGTGGAGGGAAAATGTACAGAAGAAGAAACTGGTGCAATGGTTGAACCGGTACTTCCGCTCTGACGGAGATCGGGTTGTGTGATTGGGCCGTGAACGCGGGGACCTTGGGATTCAGACGAAATGCCATCAGGTCCATATCTGGGGTCCTTAAACGGCAGCAGATCTTGTTGAACCACTCCCGGGTGCAGGGAGCATTGTCCTGCAATGAGACCCTGGTGACTGAGGAAGTCCACACCTGGATATGGCTGACAGGTACGACTCGGTACAGTGGAAAATATGCTCTACCCTGCATAGAGCAGCCCTGCTGGGGGCCGCCCTGACAATTGGGGGTAGGCCACGGCTGGCCCGCCAGGAGCCTGTGGAAAGCCCTGAGAGATAGGGCTATGGCCCGTATCTCCAGCAGGTTGATCGGTAGGGTTGACTGCTGTGGGGACCAAGTATGATGATTAAAAACTGCTCCCCAACCTATTAGACTGGCGTCGGTGGTGAGAACCGTCCAGTCAACCAGGAGGAACGGCCGACCCATGGAGAGGGACGATGGCTGGATCCACCAGCATAGTACCCGCTTGACTGAGGTGTCAGGAGAAAGACCCTGTCCAGTGAGATGGGACTCCTGTTCCCAAGCCGATAGTAAGGCCATCTGCAGCAGCCAAAGGTGAAATTGAGAAAAGGGTACCGCGCTTCTGTTGCCGCCACCATCTTGCTCAAAACATTCATCCGAAAACGGATGGGGAGAGAAGCGGGGAAGGGTGTGTACTCCCTAACACAGGGCTAGTGATTGTCTTGAGGGAGTTTCCAACCTGTGGGAGGTATTGAACACCATTCCCATGAAGTTGATTGACTGGGCAGGAATCGGGGAAGATTTTGTCAGAATGACCAGCCAACCCAGTAATGGGAGAGTGTCCATGGTTATCTGGACACTTTCCTCGCAGTCTGAGAAAGAGATGGCCTTGATCAGGAGATTGTCTAGATAGGGCAGGACGACCATGCTTCTGGCATGAAGGAATGTCATGGTAGCCACCATGACGTTGGTGAATACCCTTGGAGCAGTAGCGAGGCTGACAGGTAAGGCATTAAATTGAAAATGCTTAGCGCTGGAATTGTTGGTGTGCGTGGGATATCGGGATATGTAGGTATTCATCCTGGAGATCTATGGAAGCCAGGAATTTTCCTTTCTCCATAGACGCGATGATGGAACCAATTGATATGGACGTACCTGTTCACCTGTTTGAGGTCTAGGATGGGGCGGCCGAACCGACCTTTGGGGACGACAAAGAGGTTTGAATAAAAAACCCCTAAAGCTTTGGGAGGTCAGGAAGGGAACGATTACCCCAGTGAGTTGTAGTGAGGAGAGGACGTGGAAAAAGGCACGAGTCCTTTTCGCTGACTTTGGAGTGTTGCAGAGGTAAAAAACTGTTTATCTAACCTTTCACCAAAGAGTCAACCGCTTTGATAGGGAAGACTGGTTAAAGACTTTTTCGATGTTGAATCCGCCCGTCATTGTTTGAGCCAAGGGGCTCTGTGAATGGCGATCGTGTTGCAAGCCGCGAGGGCTGCACAACTAGCCGAGTCTCGAGAGACATGAATCAGGAACTCACCAGCCTAGTTATTTGGGTGATCAGGTCTGACAGCTCCAGGGAGAGGTCGGTATCCTGCAAAGACTTCTTCAAGTTTCAGCCTAGATCATAATCGTGTGGACACCCAAAAACGAGAGAATGGTGGCGAAAGGGATGAGCCCGCTGCCTCCAATGCTGGGCGAGCGAATTGCTCAGCTTGTCTGTCAGTCGAATCCTTAATGGAGGACCCGTCAGGTAAGGACAGCAACGTCTTCGCCGCAAGGTGTGGAACAGGGGTAAGCGACCGGCGGGAGTCCGCCCAATCTTTAGTGAAAGTGGGTGCGAAGGGATAGCTAGCCTCAATGGGCTTGTGATCTCTGAACCACTTGTTCGGTCGCTCTGTTTTGCCAGAATGTCCTAGAACTCAGGATGATCCGTAATGAATTTGTGTGGGTGTTTTACTCTTTTGAAGGAGACATTATGGTCCGGCACTGTAGTAGTAGGGTTGTCTACCCTAAGTGTTTGGTTGACTGCTAATATCAGATTGTCAACTATCGCCTGAGCATCTGCAGAGTCTAAGTTCATCCAGGTCGGGGTTGGAATCGAGGTCCTGGCATTCGTCGGGCATAGGCGACCTGGCTGCCGAATCCCATGTGGGAGAAGCATGTGGGAGAGCCTTGTGAGGAAATCCGGGAGTGATATTTCTGTGAGGCCTTTTACTTATAGTGCTTGAGGTTATGGGGAGTGACCTACTCCCGTCTGATGGGCCCTCTCGCAGGGGATCATGTGTACGTGCGCTGCTCTGGCAGGGCGGGCTATCCGAGTTACGGTGCTGCATAGCATAGACCTCGAGTTAGGGTGCTGCATAACCTGAACCAGGGAATCAGATAGTCTTTCCATGGACTGGGAAAGGAATAATGCCCAGTCGGACGGGCTCGGCCCACTAGTTGTTCTGGTTCCGGCGGAGGGTTCCTGGACCTCTGCGAGGGCGCAGACCTGGCAGTGTGGGATAGCATGACCACACAGCAGGTGTCGGTGACACGTGATACAAGAGGCATATGAGACTGTATGTGACTTAGGGGCTTTCTTTGAGGACTTAGAGGACTGCATATTAATACCCAGTCTGTTGCACTGAACAGAGGGAGGTAAAATATGGAAGAACTAATGAGCCTAGGTAATGCGGCAGCGAAGGCTCTGCTGAAAATGAGAAGAAAAAAAAAAGACTTTAGCTCTTACCAAGGTGTAGTGTGCCCCTTTTACATACTGACCTGATGGTCCTATGTCCCTGGTGCAGAGCTGGTAAGAGTGCCCTCTGGTGGTGACTAGTAGAGCCTACCCCAGTGTGCTGGGGGATGTGCCCTGTAACAAGGCACGCTGCGGAGTTTTGCAATGTGCGAGAAGCACCAAAGGTGTGGGCCGGGTTTGTGTCTACGGTGATGTAATCCCAGGGCGTGCGCAGTAATACAGCTTCATTAAGGAGGCAAACCAGGTGGCGTGATCGCGAATTCGCATCATCCGGGGGTGGAGTCATGCACAGGCTGAAGCCGGGGCATAAATTTGCAGCCGCGGAAACACAGGGAGAAGGCAAGAACGGAGAGGGCGGCCGGTGGGTGAGGAGACAAGGAGCCTGATGGGACAGATCAGGATAATGGTCATGGCAGCCCTCCTCCACGATCGGTACCGATCCCGGGCTGGGTATCGGTGTCGGATCATTGGGAAGGTCTCACCTGTAGGCTGATGAAGTTCCCCCAGCGCTGTCTGCAGAGGCGCTGGAGCAGATCTGATGTGCAGGTCAGGTAGGTGCTGCCCAGGCTCCTTGATGAGAGGCTGGGGGTTGTGCTGCTGTCCCCGGAGGTTGCAGTATTGGATGCCTACTACTCAGGCTCCTTGGTGAGAGGCTGGGGAGGTATGCTGCTTTCTCTGGAGGTTGCAGTATTAGATGCCTACTACCCAGGCTCCTTGGTGAGAGGCTGGGGAGGTATGCTGCTGTCTCTGGAGGTTGCAGTATTAGATGCCTACTACCCAGGCTCCTTGGTGAGAGGCGTGCTACTGTCTCTGGAGGTTGCAGTATTGGATGCCTACTACCCAGGCTCCTTGCTGGGAGGCTGGGAAGAGCAGATTGTAGTCCCAGGTGAATGCAGAGACAGAGGGGCTATGCCAGGTGCAGAGGGGGATACGGGGAGGCTACACTCTGCATGCCCTTTTGTTGAGGTTTGTGGGATATCGGCGCCCTTAGGGGAACTGTCGCCCTTAAAAATCTCGAATAAGATATGGTGCAGTACCATTTGATCCAAAGTCGCAGAAGCGGATATGTGGAGGCGACACTCCATGTTCCCTGTCTGTTGGTGGTTGTGGGACAGCGGTGCCCTTAAGGGAGCCGTCTCCCCGTCTAAAATCTTCATCTGTTTATAAAAATTCAGTAAAAAGTAAAAAAAAATCAAAAATGAAAGTAAAAATAAATGCAAGTCTGTAGACCATATCTGCCTCCTACAGAAACTAAGCTGAAACTGGTTTGGCCTGGCCCAGCCAGGGGGTGTATACTGCAGAGGAGGAGCTAATCTTTTTTTGTATTCACTTAGTGTCAGCCTCCTAGAGATGATAGCATAACACCTATGGTCCTGCGTCCCCTAATAAGGCGAATGAGGAATGGCATTTTGCAATTGAAACACTTTTCCTCTCAATATGAAAATCTGTGTAACCTGTGACTACCTCCTTCTTCATTTCAAATCACATGGCTGATCTACATGACATTTGCCTTTTGTATAATAGCATAGTTCCTAGACTGGACCACCCTTGTGTAACATTTTTATGTCAGGGAAGATAAGAATTGGGGTCGTTGGAATTCAAACACTGATTTTTTTTCCCATACTATTACTCATGTTAGCTAGCACATAGGCTACCATTAGTCGGCAAGCAGTCTATATGCCAACTGTTTGGAGGACTGGATTTGTGGATTCTTGGGGAATGGAATATAAATAAATTATTTCTACATTTCACTACTGGACTCACTTCTGGTTAGGACTCAAAACCCTGCATGTGTGATTCCAGCCCCGTAGGGATGGTCTAAGGTCAAACTCAGACCAGGGCTGTGGAGTCGGTAACCAAACCACAGATTCCGAAATTTCCCTTACTCCGACACTGCCTCCACCTTCTTCATACATGGCTCATGATTAATTGATAACTTTACTATAGTAAAAGGATAACATCAGGCTTTAATCATTATTATGATACAAATAGAACATAATTCATGATAACAATGTTCAGCACATTCAGCATTGAACTTTTGTACGCAATTTATTATATATTTTAGGAGTCTGAATCGGTCCGATTTAAGGCCCCGTTACATGGCACAACATCGTTAACGATATCGCTTAACCGTCATGCATTTGGCGTCGTTCAAGCGACATTGTTACGACCTCGTTGCGTGTGACTCTGCAAAGTTGTAACGATAAATCGTTGGATTGTTGATCGCAGGTTTGAGAACATGTTCTCAAACCACACGATCAATGATCAGGCAACCTGTTATATCATTGTGTTTGACACCGAGATAACGATGTTCACGACTTCGTCCATTCCCAACAATGAGCAGGTATGGTTCGTTGGGTTGTGCGAACGATACCTGCTCACAACATCATTGGTGTGTCACCCCCCAAAATATCTAGACGTGTGACATCTCACCAACGATGTCGGAAACGACGGCGCGCCCACGAGATAATTGCTGACATCGTTCCAATGTCGTGCCGTGTAACGGGGCCGTTATACTGACTCAGACACCGACTCCACAGCGCTGATCCAGTCTGCAAGGATCAGACGTTGCATAGCAGAATTCTAGCACAGCAATTAGTAAAATGTCAAAATATGCCTGTTCCTCCTCTGACCTTTGGTAGTTTCTGGATCCAAAATTTTTTGGTGGATTTCTGTTTCTTTTTACATTTCAGACACATGTAGAGCTCAGTCTCATCCAACTCTTCAAGGTCGGTGAAGCTGCGTAGGCAGTCTTAGATGAAAGATATAAGAGTATAAGATAGTTACCTGCATGTAGAAGTCACAAAAATGCAAAGTCAACATTCCTAATCATTTTTTCCAAGACAATGACAAATTAACTTTGCAAGTAGTCCTGACTGAAGGTTTCCTACAGCTTTATTTCCATATCTCCTTTGAAGATGTATGTGAATCAATGGTCGCACTGTACAGCCTGAACCTGCAGTCATATGTCCTTCTCCTTCGCTTTGTCCCCTACTTTATCATCACACAACTGATTTATCAGTTATCAGAAACTAGGAGTAAATGGAATAAAGTTTGGCTTCAGGATCAGGCAATAAAAGGGTCTGCATAGGGGCGGGAAACACAAAACTGTAGGAAACTTAACCAAGAAACTGCAAAGCTGCTCCAATTACACTGTATTCAGATAACTGCAAAACTATTTTAAGCTAATAAACTTTTTTCTAATCATTAACAAGGTTGTCGGAGACTCATTCTTTGATGGACTATACATAGAAATGTAGTTTTAGAAGTGCTGGGTCCATAGCAAAGGCCATCAATGTTTGACTAATAAATGCCAGTCCGGGACACCCACGTTCAGCAGAATGACACGTGAAAAAATAACCAGAAATAAATAACATTAACACCAAACTTATGATCCATTCCTTTTACATTAGAACAAAACAGTAAGATGAAGGACAATATTCAAATCAATTACTTTTGATAAACAATTTTAATCGATTTGATTCCAGAATAGCTTTGAGGCCTCACTCACATGGGCATATGAATTGTAAATCATACGAGTGCAATGAGAAAATCTGGTGGTAAGTATGGCTTTTTTTGTCTTTTATAGTAATGTCTTCTCAATGGAAGCCTTAGATAAAAGACAGAAACCCATCTAAGGGCCCTTTCACATCAGCGGTTTTTGAAATTTGCGGCAGATGCGGTGAAAAAACCGCATCTGCCGCAATTACCGCATACCGGCTGCACTTGCGGCGCGGTTGCGGTAAACGCCATGCAACGTATAGGCGTACTTGCGGCAGGTGCGGTTTTGCACTTGCGGCAGGTGCGGCTGCGAAAAAAAACGCGGCTGACCGCGTTTTTTTTCGCGGACAGACAGAGGGGACAGACAGAGGGGACAGACAGAGGGGACAGACAGAGGGGACAGACAGAGGGGACAGACAGAGGGGACAGACAGAGGGGACAGACAGAGGGGACAGACAGAGGGGACAGACAGAGGGGACAGACAGAGGGGACAGACAGAGGGGACAGACAGAGGGGGGGCAGAGAGAGGAGGGGCAGAGAGAGGAGGGGAGAAAGGTGACAGGAGGAGCTGGGATAGGAGAGAGGATCCAAACGGATGCTGCTAAATATCGGAATTGGATGCCTATTTGGCATCCGATTGCAGTCATCAGTTTGGATCCGTTGCTGTCCGAGGGGTGCTGCAAAATGTCTGATCCCCTCGGACAGCACAAAAACGCTGTGTGAAAGCAGCCTAAGGCCCCTTTCACATCAGCGTTTTTTTTAAATCGATTACCGCATAACCGCGACACTTGCGGCACAGTTGCGGCAAGCCCCATAGAATATCTATGCGGGCTTGCAGCAGGTGCGGCAAGTGCAGTATCGGCACTTGCGGCCGCAAAAAAAACGCGGATGACCGCGTTTTTTTTTCGCGACCGCACTTGCCGCACCTGCTGCACACTTACCGCAAGACCCATAGACATTGCATGGGGTTTGCCGCAACTGTGCCGCAAGTGTCGCGGTTATGCGGTAATCGCGGCAGATGCAGTTTTTTCACCGCATCTGCCGCAATTTAAAAAAAAACGCTGATGTGAAACGGGCCTAAGGCTGCTTTCACATCAGTGGTAATCGCTGATCGCGGCAGTTGTGGTGAAAAAAGAGAATTTTGTTTAAGTACCGTAAATTCTTTTTTCTTTAATCATCAATGGGAGACCCAGACAATGGGGTTTAGGGCACTGCCCTCCGGAGGTCACACTAGGTACTACAAGTTTGTAGACACCGCCCCCTCCGCTTATAAACCCCTACCGCAGGGAACATCCTCAGTTTGGTCCATAAGCTGCGAGGAGACAAATAAACCACACCCGAAACGTCGGGAAGAAACCGTACACAAACGGTTCAACAACCCGGATAACACTGTCCCAACAGGGAACAGACCACTGCAAAAACATGCAACGGAACAACTGGGTGGGTGCTGGGTCTCCCATTGATGATTAAAGAAAAAAGAATTTACGGTACGTAAACAAAATTCTCTTTTTTCTGGTCATCATAATGGGAGACCCAGACAATGGGGATGTCCTAAAGCAATACCCCAGGGCGGGAAAAGTTCCTCAAAAAGACGGATAACACATGGTCCCCCTCAAAGGTGGGCAACCGCCGCCTGGAGGACCCGCCTGCCCAAACTTGCATCCGCAGAGGCATGGGCATGCACCATATAGTGCTTAGAGAAAGTGTGCAGGCTGGACCAAGTGGCCGCCTGACACACCTGTAGAGCAGAAGCTCGATGTCGCAAGGCCCAGGAGGCACCGACAGCTCTGGTAGAGTGAGCCTTCAATCCCACCGGGAGAGGCAAACCAGAAGACTGGTAAGCCTCTTGAATGGGAGCCTTGATCCATCTGGCCAAGGTTGACTTCGATGCCGCGGACCCCTTACAGCGACCTGTCGTAAGGACAAATAATGAATCCGAACTCCGGAAGGAGGCAGTCCTGGACACACAAATGCGTACGGCCCTCACGAGATCCAGAGTATGGAGATCGCGCTCGACCTGAACGGGAGCAGGGCAAAATGATGGGAGAACAATCTCCTGGTTCAGGTGAAAAGTGGAAACCACCTTTGGCAAGAATTCTGGCCGCGGGCGTAACACCACCTTGTCTTGGTGAACCACCAGAAAGGGCGACTTGCACGAGAGTGCAGCCAATTCGGAGACCCGTCTCAGAGACGTAATTGCCACCAGAAAGACTACCTTCTGGGACAGACGAGACAGAGAAATGTCTCTCAGCGGCTCAAACGGCGGTTTCTGCAGTGCCGCCAGGACCATGTTAAGGTCCCAAGGGTCCAGTGGTCGCCTGTAGGGCGGAACCACCCGAGACACCCCCTGCAGAAACTGACGGACCCTGGGAAGGATCGCCAAGCGCCTGTCAAACAGCACTGAAAGAGCTGACACTTGACCCTTCAAAGAGCCTAGGGATAACCCCAATTCCAACCCCGACTGAAGGAAAGCCAACAATGTCGGGATGGACAAGGGCCACGGGGACCGGCCACCCGAGGCGCACCAGGTGAAGAAAATCTTCCACGTTCTGTGGTACATCTTCCTGGAAACAGGCTTCCTAGCCCGAGTCATAGTGGCAACTACCGCAGGAGAGAAGCCTCTGGATGTCAGCAGCCAGGCCTCAAGAGCCATGCAGTCAATTTGAGGGCCCCGGAATTGAGGTGGAAGAATGGGCCTTGCGCGAGCAGATCTGCGCGTTCTGGAAGAGCCCACCGATGTCCGCCTGACAGGCGCCACAGGTCCGGATACCAGGACCTCCTGGGCCAATCCGGGGCCACGAGAATGGCTACCCTGCACTCCAGTCTGATCT
This sequence comes from Allobates femoralis, assembly GCA_033576535.1. Lineage (NCBI taxonomy): Eukaryota > Metazoa > Chordata > Amphibia > Anura > Aromobatidae > Allobates > Allobates femoralis. The sequence continues at coordinate 223,970,967 of JARQOC010000004.1, read as the reverse complement.
TCCACAGAACCCTGGGAATCAGAGCTAGAGGCGGGAACACATATGGAAGATGGAAGTTGGACCAATCCAGTATCAGGGCGTCTGCCCCCAGAGACTGAGGATCCCATGATCTCGCCATGTATTGCGGCACCTGATGATTCAGCCGTGAGGCCATCAGATCCACGTCCGGGGTGCTCCATCTGCTGCAGATGTCCCGAAAGACGTCGGGATGAAGAGACCACTCTCCGGCGTCCATCCCCTGCCGACTCAGGTAATCGGCCTCCCAGTTCTCGACCCCTGGGATGTGAACTGCGGAGATCAGGCAGTCGTTGTCCTCCACCCAGGATAGAATGCGGTGGACTTCGGTGAGGGCCTGAGCACTTCTGGTCCCTCCCTGATGGTTTATATAGGCGACGGCCGTCGCGTTGTCGGACTGAACCCGAATGGGCTGTCCTGACAGGAACTTCTGAAACGCCAGGAGCGCCAGATAGATCGCCTTGATCTCCAGCACGTTGATCTGCAACTCCGACTCTGACTGAGTCCAGAGGCCTTGAGCCCTGTGGTGCAAGAACACCGCACCCCAGCCCGTCAGACTGGCGTCGGTGGTCACCACTAACCATGACGGTTTGAGGAAGGACCGGCCCCGTGACAAATGACGTGGCTGGAGCCACCACTGCAGGGAATCCCTGGTCGGTTGGGAAAGTGCCACCAGCCGATTCAGAGAGATCGTCCTCTTGTCCCATCTGCGAAGAATCTCCAGCAGGAGAGGACGGAGGCGAAACTGTGCAAAAGGCACTGCCTCTATTGCAGCTACCATGCGCCCCACCAGCTTCATCAACACCCGTAGGGATGATTGTGGTGACAGGAGGACTGCTTGCACTCCTGATTGGATCGCCATCTGTTTGACTCGTGGCAGAGACACTAGGGCTGAGTCCGTGTGGAAGTCCATGCCCAGATATGTCAGTGACTGGGTCGGAACCAGAGTCGACTTCTTGATATTGAGAAGCCACCCGAACTGTTCCAAAGACTTCATGGTTACCTCCAGACTTTGCCGGCAAAGGTGTTCCGATGGCGCCCTGACCAGCAGGTCGTCCAGATAGGGTATTACGGCGTGCCCCTGCACGTGCAGGAGAGCCATCATGGAGGCCATCACTTTTGTGAACACCCGCGGTGCCGAGGTCAACCCGAACGGCAGCGCCACAAATTGGAAGTGTTCTTCCCCCACTGCGAATCTCAACCAGCGCTGATGAGCCGGTGCAATGGGCACGTGAAGGTAAGCGTCTCTGATATCTATGGACGCTACGAAGTCCCCCTGTGACACAGCCGCGATCACGGAGTGCAGTGATTCCATACGGAACTTCCGAACCAACACGTGACGGTTGAACAACTTTAGGTCCAGAACCGGGCGGAAGGAGCCGTCCTTCTTCGGGACAATGAAGAGGTTGGAGTAAAAACCCAGAAACCTCTCTCCGGAAGGCACCGGTACCACCACTCCGTCCCTGCGGAGACCCTCCAACACCAGGTGAAAAGCCTGAGCCTTTTCTGGGGATGGGACCGACCGATGGAATCGGGGTATCGGCTTTGACGTCAGCTCTATCCTGTAACCTCGCGAGACCACGTCTCGAACCCACTGATCTTGAACGTGAAGTAGCCACCTGTCCTGAAAACGAGACAGGAGGCCCCCCACCTGTGGGGAGGCAGGAAGGGAGGGTGAGTCATGTAGAGGCGGGTTTGGGGGTGGCAGCCGCTGCCCCCGCCGGCTTCTTTGGCCGACTCTTAGAGCGCCACTGAGAAGCGGACGGTGCTGATGACTGTGAGCTGGAGCGAAAGGACCACTGCTTTGGGTTCCTTTTAACGGTGTACCGTGGCTTAGGTTTATTCTGCGGGATCTTAGACTCAGCAGAATCCTTTATCAGCTTGTCCAGTTCGGTGCCAAAAAGCCTGTCACCAGAGAACGGAAGATTCTGCAGAATCTTCTTAGATGTGGCATCAGAGTCCCAAAGACGCAGCCACAACAACCTGCGAATCGCAATAGCATTGGCCGAAGCTACAGCTGAGCGAGTGGCAGTTTCCAAAGTCGCCGTCCTGGCGTAGTCCGCATAGGCTTTTGCCCTTTCGGTAAGCGCCAGGACCTCTGGACTGGACCTTGCCAGGTCAATAATGCCATCCAAGCAGGTAGTAATCGCTTGTAAGGTCCAGACCGTGGCAAAATTAGGGGCAAATGAAGACCCCACAGCCTCATAGGAAGACTTGGCGAGTTGCTCGACCTGTCTATCAGTCGCATCCTTCAGCGAGGAGCTATCAGAGGCAGAGAAAAAGGAAGCGTGCAGCAATCCTGGTCATGGAAGCGTCCACCTTCGGGGACTGCGACCACTCCTGAAGCACCTCCTGGGGGAAGGGGAAGCGATTGTCCTTGGGTTTGCGGACATAACGCCGGCCAGGATGTAACCTGGGAGCTCTAACCACCCTTCCAAAGTTAGTGTGGTCCATGAAGGAGCCACTTGGTCTAGCCTCCGGCCGCAGCCATTGATAGACCTCCTTCGGGTGTACAGTCACCTCCTCAGGGGGTGTCACGAGACGTAAGGTCTCGTTGATAGAGGACACCAAATCCTCCACCCCGTCTGTAGGTTCAGACACAGACACAGACCCGAGAGTCGAACCCCCATCATCTTCCTCACCATCAGAGGAACCCTCCTCCTCAGAGAGAGTCTGGAGCTCGGGTGAATCCTCACGACGAGCCCGCTTAAGGGGTCTCACAGTAGAAGAGGGAGACACCCGGGGGTAACTGGAAGGAGTAGCTGGGCTTTCCAGTCTCCTATTAAGTGCCTCCAGGGACTGCGACATGGAGGACAGCTGGGACAACAGAGATTCATTGATCTTATTCTGAGTTTCCCATGGCCCTGGGATTACCTGAACCTCAGGGTACAGCACCGGAGCTGCTGTTTCAGCAGCGTCAGTCCGGGCCTCTGGGCGTCCGCAGTTATTGCAGGACCCCTCCACCAGTGTCCCATTGCATGTAGCACAGGTAATGGTGGCATCTGCCGCTCTAGCAGCACGCTTCCTAACTGAGGACATCGCCACAGCAGGGGAAAATAAGCCAATTTTTTCAGACAAAACCGGGAATCCCGGTGGCTTACCGACCGCAGCGAAGCGGTAGGAGGAAGCGGTGTGTGTGTGTGACCTCCGCGAGAGTTTCCGGTCTCCCCTGGAGTGCAGGCGCACGCTGCAGACAGATCCCAGCCGGGAATGAGGGGTAAAGATGGCCGCCGACAGTGAAATCGTGGGCGGCGCCGAAAACACGCGGGAAGCACACACACACGCCCATCGATGACGTCACCGCACGGGCTGCTTCCCATCCTCCAAGCAGCCTCAGTATGAAGGCGCCAGAGCCCGCAGCGCGGGAAGTAGTGTGAAATACAACACCCAGACTGCATGCACAAACAAACATCCGCAGCCTACAGCCTCAGCCCTGCGACACACAGGGCGGTCAGCCAGGGTGACCCCAGCACAGGGTACACCTCCAGATCCGCGGACCCGAGAGTAACGCGCGGTCTGAGTGTCAGGACACATAAAGTGACAGACACTACCCCCAGGCACACAGGAGACACAGAGTGCCTCAGTGCCGGTCCGGTCTGTAAGCACCATTTAGGGAGGCCTCGGACTGGGCTGGCTCCAGTCCGGTCTGTAAGCACCATTTAGGGAGGCCTCGGACGGAGCGGAGCTGTGCAAGGCTCCCATCTCCCACTCTCCAGAGCCCCCAGAGAGGGATGGAAAGGAGCGCGACAGCGTACCGGGAGAACACAAAGTGTCCAGGCTCTAGGCCCTCCGGTACTCCACCTGCGTGTTCCACAAGGGTGAGCGGGGAGGCTTTCGCAGGTCCTGACCGGAACCATTTTACCTTGTCTTCAGACGCCATCACGTAAGCTGTGAGAATGCAGTGAAGTGCAAGCAAAGCGTGATCCTCCGAGCACACTAAGTTTAAAACTGAGGATGTTCCCTGCGGTAGGGGTTTATAAGCGTAGGGGGCGGTGTCTACAAACTTGTAGTACCTAGTGTGACCTCCGGAGGGCAGTGCCCTAAACCCCATTGTCTGGGTCTCCCATTATGATGACCAGAAAAAAATGCAACTGCCGTATAACGGCCGCAATTGCGGTTCACTTTGGGCAAGCCCCATGCAAGGTCTATGGGGCTTGCGGTAAGTGTGCGGCAGGTGCGGCAAGTGCGGTATCTGCACTTGCGGCCGCGAGAAAACCGCGGCTGACCGAGTTTTTTTCGCGGCCGCATCTGCAGAAACCGCAACTGTACCGCACACGACAGACATTGCATGGGGCTTGCTGCTGGTGAACCACAAGTGCGGCCGTTATGCGGTATATCGCGGCAGTTGCAGTTTTTTCACCGCAACTGCCACGATCAGCGATTACCGCTGATGTGAAAGCAGCCAAAGCCTTCACAGTAGGGTCATGGTGTGTCAGTCTACTAATTTAGTTTGTTTGTCATATTGGTAAATTGACTCATGTTACGTACAAAAATCCTTAATTTCCTGAATCTCACTAGTCAGTTTTGCAGTAAAAATAGGTTTAGAGCTATAAGGGTCGTTTTATTTTCATCAGAGGGAAGACACAACACTGTACACACAGCTGATATATAATATACATATTGTTAGATATCGACCCACAATATTTTAATGGCTGGTATATTGGCACAGTCGGAGATCTGCTGCGATTTAAAGCCAAATTGTTTCTCTGGGGCTTGTATTGCCAGGGATCTTATTTACTGTTATGGGCTGGTTTTACAGGTTAGTCAAAGAGCTGAGCGGGACTGGCTAACCACATACCTGCCATAAGTGTATCTCACGCATATAAATAAGATTGCCTTTTTGTCACATAACCTCTGATGTCAGTCAGGTCCTGCAGACTTGCTGTTTGAACACATGGTGTGGAAAAACCATGTGCAAGTGTAGAGCCGGCTAGAGCTTAAAAGTCCAGGAAGTGACCGAGGCTACTGGGGATCTGGACTCACGACAGGTGCCAATACGGAGCAAGTCCAAGGACCTGGTGGGTAATCCCAGTAAGTGAATTCCTGGATGGCGACACTGGCTGGAGATAGTCTGAAGCCTGCCAAGTTGGTAACCCCAGAGAAACAGGGATTTATTATTTGTACTGTTCAGTGAATGAACTGTGCGGACATATCCGCAGTTGAAACACACTAATAGGTTATTTATGTTTCTGTAAAGCATGTGGGCGTACCTACTGAAGATAAAAGGACTGTATGTCGGCTATGTGATGTATACTTTATATGAAGTGGTTTGTGTGTGATAATAAACCAAATGGTCTACTTAAATAGAAATCAATGCTGTGTGCGTCAATCTAGCTGCCAAGCGAGTGTACCCTAATACATTCAGTGAGCCCTGCCTCACAATATACACATACACACACTCCAATGGAGAACCTGATATCACAATTCTGCATGTTAAAATAAAGGTACAGCCATAATGGCGCTGTTATACTGATTCAAAAGATGCTCACAGTGAAAAAACTCTGCATCCTATTTGTTGTTTAATCAGTATTTTAAGTTTGGGTTTCTAAAGCTTTCTGTGCATAGGGGCAGGACTGTGGGAAAAGTTTTCAGCTCTTCCCCCACGCTGCATCTGGTGTTTGTGTCTTCCGCCTGATTTAAAGTTCACACCAGCGCAATCCTAGCCGCGAGCCATGCTTGCGTCGATTGAGCTCCCGCCAGTCTTCAGGAAAATGGAGTCGGTGATAGGGCATTTGCAAATTCAGATCTTGGCTCAATGACGAACTAAGATTTCAATCTATACGTGCCACCACCAGTGCAAACTTTAAGACAGAAGGAAGATACTTAGACCAGAGGAATGTTTCTCTTTTACAAGTTTATCGCACTTATGTATGCATTTAGCAACACTAAAATGAATTCAATCCCATGATCAAGTAATGTCAATGCTTGCAGGGGTTTCTTAGCTATCGTTTCTGTAATTGTGGTTATCAGTTCTGTGCTGAGCTATGTAAACTGAATACACTTTATACGTACATTCTGGTTACATCTCCAGTGCCAAACAGATGACTGCTCCGTAAATGTGAAATAAGCTACCACGTTTATCACAGGAAAGCTGAAACTTTTAGAATTTACAATGAATGATTGAGAAAGTATGGCAAACTATACCTCTGAGAGTGCATGTTGGTCCATTCTCTTGATTCTTACGTTTGTTACGGAATTGACTGGGAATGTCTAATGAGAGATCTGTTAAGAAAAAAAAAAAAAAAAAAAAAAGAGTAGCGATCAGACTGATGCACAGTCTGGATTCCACGCTGCTGCAGGCCGCACCTCAACTCCAATTCTGAGGGATCAATTCAAGAGTGACAACCAATATATTTCTAAACGTTCCTGTCTTTCAACACCCCCTCCCCTCCATCCTCCCCCCAAAAAACTGTGCTAAGGTTTCTGCAAGTAAAACAGAATAGGTAAACCTTGTAATAACCATAACCTCACATTCATTAATAACCATTTGGTATAATTTGTCTGGAATCCCTGGGCAGCATAAATCAGGTGACACAGGCCTATATAGCAATATAGTACTATATTACTTACTGGATCGCATGCCATTATTCTGATAAATCACTAATATGCTCCTGCGGTGCTCATGAGCCTACCTATTCATAAGCTGCACCATTCTTAAGGGTGATTGACAGCTTTCTCCACACAAAAACTATAGTAAGAAAACTCTCAAGCCAGTGACTAGTAGTAAGGTAGAGTAACAGCTCAAAATTCCTGAAAACTCAATAAGGCAGGGGTGGGGAGCCTTTTAATAGGACCCCAGGCAGATTCCAGGGGTCTGCGGTGCTATATACAGCAGTCCCAGCATCTCTTACGCAATGTACACTACTGTTCAAAAGTTTAGGGTCACCCAGACAATTTTGTGTTTTCCATGAAACGGATTTTTGTGTACTCACTGTAAAATCCTTTTCTCCAAGCTCATCATTGGGGGACACAGGACCATGCGTGTATGCTTTCCTGCCACCAGGAGGCGACTAAGTAGAGATAAAGTTTAAGTCCTCCTCCCCTGCAGTATACACCCCTCAGTAGGAGTAGTTAACATGTTCTCTTACTGCTTTAGTACTGAGCTGATTAACACAATAAAGGTACAAGAGGCTTAGGCCAAGGCTATGTGTAGGCCATTGAAGGCTGTTAGGGTGAGTGCTGAGTCCCCCAATGATGAACTTGGAGAAAAGAATGTTATGATGACTACACAATAAACCCAGTTTCTCCTTCGCATCATTGGGGGACACAGGACCATGGGACGTCCAAAAGCAGTCCCTGGGTGGGAATTAGCTGAGTAGCAGTCGAGCATCATGCGCCAGCCGCTTACAGATGCGTGACTGCCGCTTGCAAAATATTTCTCCCTAGGCTTGTGTCTGCAGAGGCCTGGGTGTGAATGTTGTAATGTTTGGAGAAGGTGTGTAGGCTGGATCAAATTGCGGCTTTGCAAACTTGAGCTGCCAAGGCCTGGTGTCGAATGGCCCATGGGCGCCCACTGATCGAGTAGAACGAGCCTTGATCCCTGCTGGGATTGACTTGTTTCTAACGCGGTATGACTCTTGGATTGCTGAACAGATCCACCTTGCCAATGTGGATTTAGAGGCAGCCATTCCTTTCCTAGGTCTTTCGGTGATGACAAACAGTCTCCGTTTTACGGAAAGGTGCTATTTGGGAGATGTAGTGTCTGAGGGATCTTACCAGGTCCAGGATGTGAAGCCCTTTTTCGAAGTGGTGTACTGGTGCTGCGCAAAAAGAGGGTAGAACGATGCCCTCATTGAGGTCAAATTGGGAAACAACCTTGAGCAAGAAGGACGGTGGCGGACGGAGTACCACCTTATCCTTGTAAAAAGATAGGGGGGGGCGGGGGAGGGGACGACAGGATAGGGCGGCCAGTTCTGATATGCGCCTGATGTGATGGCGACTAGGAAGGAGACTTTCCATGACTGGTGGGTTAGAGATACTTCTTGCAGTGGATCGAACAAGGGCTCTTGTAGGGTGCCCAGAACCAGGTTTAGGTCCCAGACTGCTATGGGTGTCTTGTAGGGGAGACCCTAGGATGAATGTTTTGACCTGTGGTTTGGTAGCAATTCTGCGTTGGAATGATACGGTTAGGGCAGAGATTTGGCCCTTGATGGAGCCGAGTGCCAGGCCCGAGTTAAGGCCGCTTTGAAGGAACTCCAGGATCGTAGGGATGGAAAATAGGAGTGGGTTACGGTTGCAGTCATTGCACCACCGGAAGAAGGTCTTCCAGGTGCGATGATGGATGCGCGAGGATGTCGGTTTGCGGGCATTAACCATGGTGGTTATGACCTCTGGTGAAAAACCTGCCTGGGTCAGGACCCAGGATTCAATAGCCACGCCGTTAAAGATGGGGTCCCCGAGTTCAGGTGGCAAATGGGGTCCAGGGTCAAGAGGTCCGGTCGGTTTGGGAGTTGCCAGGGTACGTCGACGAGAAGTTGTATGAGCTCTGCGTACCACGCTCTTCGTGGCCAGTCTGGGGAAAGGAGTATTACTTGGACTCCTTCTGCTCTGATCTTTCTGATTACTCGTGGGATCAGCGGCAGTGGGGGAAAGACGTATGGGAGTTGGAACTGGCGCCAAGGGAGGACCAACGAGTCCACTCCTAGCACTAGAGGGTCCTGGACCTGGCTACGAAGGCTGGGACTTTTGCATTTAGCCTTGATGCCATTAGGTTTACGTTGGGGGTTCCCCAGCAAAGACAGATCTGTAGGAAAACATCTGGATGGAGGGACCATTATCCTGAGGCCAGTCCCTGCAGCTTAGGAAGTTTGCCGCCCAGTTGACCAACCCCGGGATGTGAACTGCTGATATGACTGACGAGTTGTTTCGGGTCCAGCGGAGTATATGTTCCACATTGCACATTGAGACTTGATGCGTGTGCCACCCTGGTGATTGATGTATGCCACCACTGTTGCGTTCTCTGATTGAATGCGGGTGGGACGACCGGCTAGAAGGTGATGAAAGTGTTGGAGCACTAAGCGGATCGCCCATAGCTCCAGAATGCTGATTGGGAGATGTGACTCCTGGGGCTTCCAGTGGCTTTGGGCTGTGTGTTGGCAATAGGTGGCCCCACAGCCGAGTAGGCTGGTGTCGGTAGTGACGACTAGCCATTGGACTGGGATAAATGATTTTCCCTTTGTGACTGATGATGGCTGTGTCCACCAGTAGAGTGCCTTTTTAACTTGCGGAGATAGGCAGTGCCTGCGGTCAAGACTGAAGGGATTTTTGTCCCAAGCTGAAAGGAGGACAAGCTGCAAGGGTCGGAAGTGTAGCTAAGCGAAGGGAACTGCTTTCATTGCCACTAACATTTTTCCTAGGATCCCCATGCCGAAGCGGATTGATTGAGGTGGTTGACCGCAAAGAGTGTGAACTCCTTTGCGAGTTGCTGTGGCCTTGTCTTGAGGGAGTGTGACTAGCCCTTGTGCAGTCTCGAAGATCATCCCTAGAAAGTCTATCCTTTTGGCCAGCATTGGGGATGATTTACCCGAGTTTATGAGCCACCCTAGGCGAGAGAGCTTGTCCGATGTTGTTCGGACACTGTCCAGGCAAGCCTGAAAGGATGGCCCCTTGATCAGCAGGTTGTCTAGGTAAGGGAGGACGACCACTGCCCGCGAATAGAGGATAGTCATGACGGCCGCCATGACTTTCGTGAAGACTCTGGGTGCGGTTGCGAGGCCGAAGGGCAGCAAGATGAATTGAAAGTGGTAGTTTTGAATGGCGAACCGCAGATACTTTTGATGCGGGGGTGGGTGGGGGGGGGGGGAAGATGGGAATGTGGAGATATGAGTCTTGGATGTCGATGGTTGATAAGAACTCCCCTTTTTCCATTGACGTGATTACTGAGCACAGGGATTCCATTCTGAATTGTCGGACCTTTACGAATTTGTTGAGTTTGAGGTCTAGCTATGGGGCCTTAGAGGGCTTGTTTCGGGCGGCTTTTCCAGGTGGAATTGGTTTTGAATGAGAACGAGGTATTTCTGACCCCGCGGGTAGACTACCCTGTGCCTGTGATAGCCATTGATGTAGGCCATTCAGATGTCCTGTGAGAGGTGCGAAACCGTGATTGCTGCTGTGTGTGGCGAAAGTGCCGCTTGAGCTTTTGCTGGGGAAGAAACTTACTTTTTCCTCCCGTGGTTTCGGACATAAGCTGGTCTAGCTTTTACCCAAACAGGCGACAGCCTTGGTAGGATTATGAGAGATATTTTAGATGCGGAGTCCGCGTTCCATCTTCAGAGCCATAGTGTTCGGTGAATGGAGATGGCGTTCGACGCTGCCAACACGGAGCAATTGGCCGTGTCTAGGGACGCTAGCAAAAAGTACTCCCTGGCCAAAGAGGTGGTTGAATAGGTCATTGCCTCTTGAGGGAGGTTGAGGTTTTGTAGGATTGCGCGCAGGGTATCTGTCCAAGATACCATGGCTTTTGCGACCCATGTCATCGCGAACGAGGGCGAGAGGGCTGCTCCTGAGGCTTCAAAGACCGAGCGCGCTAGGTTATCTATTTGGCGGTCGTTGGGGACTTTGATAGATGAGCTGTCTGAGAGTGTTAGAAGAGTTCTGCTGGCTAGACGTGATACTGGGGGATCGACGGCTGGCGATTCAGTCCACTCTTTAGGTTAGTCCGGTGCAAAGGGATACTTAGCTTCGACAGGTCTGTGACCTGCTAAGCGCTTGTCTGGGGGCTCCCAATGTCGTCTGATTATGTCCCTAAAATCGGGGTGAATGGAGAAGACTCAAAGGGAGCGTTTTTCCTTTTTAAAGGACACTGTGTGCTCCGGGGCGGTGATAGGGTCGTCACTGACTTTTAGTGTTTTTGTTAATGGCCTCAATGAGGCTGTCAACCAATGCCTGGTTGTTCGTCGTCTCCAGGTACTGGGACCAATCTGGCTCTGAGAGCTCCCCTTCGGATAGCAACTCGGGCTGGTTTTCGGGTCACGGGGAGCAAGATGTGTCACCTATTGGTGACGTGGTGGGGAGAGTGTCCCTGAGACAGACTTGTATGGGTCAGTCTCCTGGTTGCCCAGGGGACCCTAAACTGGGGACGTTCCCTGCTTGTTGGCCGATCCCCCGAGAGAAGCCTTGCGGGGTAAGTGAGAGCAATCTCGGTTGGTGGCACGGCTGTGCGGGGAACAACTGCATTATTCTGGCTAAGGAGTCTACTGATTGCGTCAATGCCAGGGCTCACGCAAAAGTGTCAGATGTACTGGGTGCTGCGTCAGTGGTTGGCTCCATCGGGCATCAGGGCTTGTAGTTCAGCCAAAGTTGCGAAGTGTGTCCCCGTGGGAGCACAGTCTGGCAGTTGGTACATGATGTATTGACCCCTGTGTGGGTTTTGTTATTTCTTTTGGATGGTTTGGGATCTGCCATCGTGTACCAGATTACAAGTGAAAGTGGTGCTTCAGTGTAATTAAGCGAATTGGTTTGAAAGGGCACAAGCAGGCACTGGTCAGGGTGGGATGCTGCAGGGAAAGAGTTTCCTACTGGAGTTTACCCGGATCCTGTGTCCCCTTGTTACTTGTGCTGCAGAGGTGCTGGGCAGAGGAGCTTCCACTTCAGAGGCACAGGAGAAAAGGGCTCTGTGATGCCAGCCCACTGAATTAATTAGTGTGTGTGTGCTTTGTGAGGCCCCCACCTTGGTGGGCAGTGGCGGGCAGGTAATGCATGGTGACATGGATTCTGAACAGGGCTGCTGCCGAGCCCCACGTGTAGCCTTTGTCTCTTGTATTTCGCGCCGCTGCTGGCTGTGCGCCGATTGGTCGGCGCGCGCACGTCATAAGGGGGGCGTGTTGTAATCCGCCCCTTGTTCTATGTTGTGGGTAGTGGGCAGAGCGTGTGTGGGCGACACGGCTGTGATTGGGCGCGCGTTATCATGGGGCGTGTTTTCAGCTGTAACACAGCTGTTGGAGTCTCGTTGTGATTGGCAGCTTCAGCTGACAATCATCAAGTGGGCGGTGCTGGGGATGAAGGCCCAGACTGGGGCCTGGATTACTGCGGGCTCCGGAGTGACGGTAGGGCCTGCACTGCTTGCAGGCTGCACCACAGCTATGGGTCATGGCCGTCCCCGGGTCCCATGCTGCGTACGAACTTACTGGCGGTGCTCGTCCTGGCATGGAGCCACCGCAGCCTGGTTTTAGGAGCTCTCCAGTCCTCCGCCTGCTGCATGTCTCCTCCTGGGCTCAAGCTTACGGAGACGGGGATTAGTAGCTGGCAGACGGGCGCACTACCACTGCGCTGCAGTCTGGTGCCCTGCACCGCGCTCTTACTTGAGCAGCGTGGGTTGGTCTCTGTGGTGCTCTCAATCACCTGCTCCTTGAGTGGAAGAGGAGAGAGTCAGAGTGCACTCCTTGCATCCCCTCTGTTATGCAGGGAGATGCAGTGTAATGTGTGCAGCTGGTGGCTGTATGTCTGTGGATCCCTTGGGCTTGAGTCCCCAAGGATGCAACAGACTGCTCTCCAGGGTGAAGGGAGACCAATCAATCAAAGGGCTGGTTCTGTGGTCGAGCGGGGAGAACAGAGCCATCGCCCCAAAAGGGAGATGCGTGTCTTGCGCGATCCCCTTGTTACAAGGAGAATGACGCCCTAAAGGGAGCCTTATGTAACCTGTAAAAAGGTTAAAAGAAAAGGGGAAAAAAATAGAAAATAAAAAATGAAGGATAAAAATAAAAAGGGTAGAAGTGGTCTGAAAACAGATCACATGGGCTTCCTTGCGACACTAAGCTAAAACATTAACTACTCCTACTGAGGGGTGTATACCGCAGGGTGGACGACAAACTTTATCTCTACTTAGTGTCGCCTCCTAGTGACAGGAAAGCATACACCCATGGTTCTATGTCCCCCAACGATGCGACGAAGAAAACACATACTTTTATTTATCAAATGAGTTGCAAAATGAATAGAAAATATAGTCCACACATTGACAAGGTTAGAAATAATGATTTTTATTTGAAACTAGCTGTAGTACCCGGCTACGCCCGGGTTAATAAATAACTGATGTTAGCTATAACAAAATAGAATTTGAATATGTCATATTAATGACCTGTAAGAAAATAGAAGCTGAGCTGTGATTGATTGCTATAGGCAGCCTAATAAATCTCCAGCCAATAGTAAACATATACTGCCTGGCCAGGGGGGAGGGTTACCTAACACATACACATAATAGACAGCTCATGTGACTGACATCTGCCTTAATTCCCTATATGGCACATGTGTTGCACATTGGCTGTTTTTAATCATATGTTTATGTTTGGAAATTAAAGACAGCACACCTATGAGGCGAGTTGTGTGAGGTGATTTGTGCATATCTGTGTCTGTCTGTGTGGTGTGTTTGTCCCTGGGGTGTGTGTGTGTGTGTGTCCCTGTGGGGTGAGTGCATGTGTCCCTATTGGGTGTGTATGTGTGTGTGTCCCTGTGAGGGGGGGTCTGTGTGGTGTGTGTCTCTATTGTGTGTGTCTCTTTGTGGTGAGTGGTGTGTGTCTGTGGGGTGAGTGCATGTGTCCCTATGGGTGTGTATGTGTGTGTGTCCCTGTGAGGGGGGTCTGTGTGGTGTGTGTCTCTGTTGTGTGTGTCTCTTTGTGGTGAGTGTGTGTGTCCCTGTGGGGTGAGTGCATGTGTCCCTATAGGGTGTGTATGTGTGTGTGTCCTGTGGGGGGTCTGTGTATCTGTGTTCTGTGTGTCACTTTGTGGGTGTTGTGTCCTGTGGGGTGGGTGCATGTGTCGCTATGGGTGTGTGTGTGTCCCTTGGGGGTGTGCGTTGGTGTGTTGTGTTGTGTGTGTCTCTTTGTGGTGTGTGTGTCCCTACAGGGTGTGTATGTGTGTGTCCTGTGGGGGGGGGGGGGGGGTCTGCGTGGGGTGTGTGTCTGTGTTTGTGTGTCTCTTTGTGGTGGTGTGTCCTGTGTGGTGAGTGCATGTGTCCCTATAGGGTGGCTATGTGGTGTGTCCTTGTGACGGAGGGGGGGGGGGGGGGGTCTGTGTGGTGTGTGTGTCTGTGTTGTGTGTGTCTCTTTGTGGTGTGTGTGTCCTGTGGGGTGAGTGCATGTGTCGCTATTAGGTGTGTGTGTGTGTGTGTGTCCCCTTGGGTGGGTGTGTGTGTGTGTGTGTGTGTCTGTGTGTGTTCGGGTGCGTGGTGAGTATCCAATGTTGGGGCTGCACCTTAGCGACTATACACTTGCTGTTACTCTTTGTGTGCGTGTGGTGTGTATACATGTCCCCGTGCGTGGTGAATGTTCATGTTGGGGCCCACCTTAGTGATATATGCTGGTATATGTGTTAGTCTTTGGCGCCATCATAAAGCCCCTCTCATTCACAATGGTAACTGTCACTTTTTCCGCATTATGTAGATAGGGGCAAAATTGTTTGGTGAATTGGAATGTGCGGGGTTAAAATTTCACCTCACAACATAGCCTATGACGCTCTCGGGGTCCAGATGTGTGACTGTGCAAACTTTTGTGGCTGTAGTTGCGACGGTGTAGATGCCAATCCCGGATACACACACACACACACACAACACACAACACACACACACACACACACACACACACACACACAACCTTTATATATTAGATCATAATTTTCTCCCTCAGACTTTGCTTTAGTCAAAGAATGCTCCCTTTGCAGCAATTACAGCACTGCAGACCTTTGACATTCTACCTGTTAATTTGCTGAGGTAATCTTGAGAAATTTTACCCCATGCTTCCGGTCTCCCCCTCCCACAAGTTGGATTGGATTGATGGGCACTTTTTGCATGCCATACGGTCAAGCTGCTCCCTCGACAGCTCAATGGGGTTGAGATCTTGTGACTGCACTGGCCACTCCATTACAGAGAGAATACCAGCTGCCTGCTTCTTCCTTAAATAGTTCATGCATAATTTGGAGGTGTGCTTTGGGTCATTGTCCTGTTGTAGGATGAAATTGGCTCCAATCAAGCGCTGTCCACAGGGTATGGCATGGCGTTGCAAAATGAAGTGATAGCCTTCCTTATTCAAAATCCCTTTCACTTTGTACAAATCTCCCACTTTACCAGCACCAAAGCAACCCAGACCATCATATTACCTCCAACATGCTTGACAGATGGCATCAGGCACTCTTCCAGCATCTTCTATCAAACATTGATTCATCGGACCATAAAACTTAGTTCCAATCTTCCTCTGTCCAATGTCTGTGTTGTTTTGCCCATATTAATCTTTTCCATTTATTAGCCAGTCTCAGATATGGCTTTTTCTTTGCCACTCTGCCCTGAAGGTCAGCATCCCGGAGTTGCCTCTTCACTGTAGACGTTGACACTGGCATTTTGCGGGTACTATTTAATGAAGCTGCCAGATGAGGAGCTGTGAGGTGTCAATTTCTCAAACTAGAGACTCTAATGTACTTGTCTTGTTGCTCAGTTGTGTGCGGGACCTCCCACTTCTCTTTCTACCCTGGTTAGAGCCTGTTTGTGTTCTCCTCCGAAGGGAGTAGTACACACCGTTGTAGGAAATCTTCAGTTACTTGGCAATCTCTTGCATGGATAGCCTTCATTTCTAAGAACAAGAATAGACTGTCGAGTTTCACATTAAAGTTCTCTTTTTCTGGCCATTCTGAGAGTTTCATAGAACAAACAAATGTAATGCTCCAGATTTTCAACTAGATCAAAGGAAGGTCAATTTTATAGCTTTTCTAATCAGCCAAACAGTTTTCAGCTGTACTAACATACTTGTGCAAGGGTTTTCTAGGGTTTCCTACACATCCATTAGCCTTCTTACACAGTTAGCAAAGACAATGTACCATTAAAACACAAGAGTGGTGGTTGTTGGAAATGGGCCTCTATACACCTATGTAGATATTGCATTAAAAACAGATGTTTGCAGCTAGAATAGTCATTTACCCATTAACAATGTACAGTAAGGGCCAGAAATATTTGGACAGTGACACAATTTTCGCGAGTTGGGCTCTGCATGCCACCACATTGGATTTGAAATGAAACCTCTACAACAGAATTCAAGTGCAGATTGTAAGTTTAATTTGAAGGGTTGAACAAAAATATCTGATAGAAAATGTAGGAATTGTACACATTTCTTTACAAACACTCCACATTTTAGGAGGTCAAAAGTAATTGGACAAATAAACATAACCCAAACAAAATATTTTTATTTTCAATATTTTTGTTGCGAATCCTTTGGAGGCAATCACTGCCTTAGGTCTGGAACCCATGGACATCACCAAACGCTGGGTTTCCTCCTTCTTAATGCTTTGCCAGGCCTTTACAGCCGCAGCCTTCAGGTCTTGCTTGTTTGTGGGTCTTTCCGTCTTAAGTCTGGATTTGAGCAAGTGAAATGCATGCTCAATTGGGTTAAGATCTGGTGTTAACTTGGCCATTGCAGAATGTTCCACTTTTTTGCACTCATGAACTCCTGGGTAGCTTTGGCTGTATGCTTGGGGTCATTGTCCATCTGTACTATGAAGCGCCGTCCAATCAACTTTGCAGCATTTGGCTGAATCTGGGCTGAAAGTATATCCCGGTACACTTCAGAATTCATCCGGCTACTCTTGTCTGCTGTTATGTCATCAATAAACACAAGTGACCAGTGCCATTGAAAGCCATGCATGCCCATGCCATCATGTTGCCTCCACCATGTTTTACAGAGGATGTGGTGTGCCTTGGATCATGTGCCGTTCCCTTTCTTCTCCAAACTTTTTTCTTCCATCATTCTGGTACAGGTTGATCTTTGTCTCATCTGTCCATAGAATACTTTTCCAGAACTGAGCTGGCTTCTTGAGGTGTTTTTCAGCAAATTTAACTCTGGCCTGTCTATTTTTGGAATTGATGAATGGTTTGCATCTAGATGTGAACCCTTTGTATTTACTGTCATGGAGTCTTCTCTTTACTGTTGACTTAGAGACAGATACACCTACTTCACTGAGAGTGTTCTGGACTCCAGTTGAGGTTGTGAACGGGTTCTTCTTCACCAAATAAAGTATGCGGCGATCATCCACCACTGTTGTCATCCGTGGACGCCAGGCCTTTTAGAGTTCCCAAGCTCACCAGTCAATTCCTTTTTTCTCAGAATGTACCCAACTGTTGATTTTGCTACTCCAATCATGTCTGCTATCTCTCTGATGGATTTTTTCTTTTTTTTCAGCCTCAGGATGTTCTGCTTCACCTCAATTGAGAGTTCCTTTGACCGCATGTTGTCTGGTCACAGCAACAGCTTCCAAATGCAAAACCACACACCTGAAATCCACCCCTGACCTTTTAACTACTTCATTGATTACAGGTTAACGAGGGAGACGCCTTCAGAGTTAATTGCAGCCCTTAGAGTCCATTGTCCAATTACTTTTGGTCCCTTGAAAAAGAGGAGGCTATGCATTACAGAGCTATAATTCCTAAACCCTTTCTCCGATTTGGATGTGGAAACTCTCATATTGCAGCTGGGAGTGTGCACTTTCAGCCCATATTATATATATATAATTGTATTTCTGAACATGTTTTTGTAAACAGCTAAAATAACAAAACTTGTGTCACTGTCCAAATATTTCTGGCCCTAACTGTATAGAGTGTATTTCTGATTCATTTAACCTTAGCTTCATTGAAAAAAACTAAAACGTGCTTTTCTTTCACAAATTAGGACATTTCTAAATGACCCTAAACCTTTGAACGGTAGTGTATATAATTTACACAACTTATTATCACAATTAGTTGCCTGCTCTTCTGACCAATGCAAACCTGGAAAAGCAGCTGTGAGAAGCAACAAGATCAATACCACCATATCACTGCTGCACCAAAGAGAATCACCTCCAGCCATCACATTAGAGGCGAGTTATTTGTTTGACCAAATATTGCAGGGTTAATTTTCAAGGTGGTAATATTGTGTGGTCCTCAAATGATGGTAGAAATTTCCAAAAGGCCCCAGGCAGAAAAATCCTGCCCAGAACCCTCATGCTGAACCAAATGGAGTGTGAGGGAGGACGCAGCAATGTGCGTACTGCCTGGCGCAGGGTAGACGCCTTGTCGTGGGGAAGAAAGACCAAACCCCGGTAAGTGTCTAGGATCATGCCGAGAAGGGGATGGACTGGGACGGGACCGTGGATGACTTTTCTAGGTTCAGTAGCCACCCTAGGCAAGACAGAGTGTCGACTGTAATCTGGACGCTGCTTGCACAGTCCTGAAAGGAAGGAGCTTTTTATCAGCAGGTCGTATAGGTAGGGCAAGACCGCTATGCCCCTGGCATGAAGTATACTCATGGCGGCCGCCATGACCTTGATAAAGACTCTTGGTGCAGTAGCGAGGCCGAAAGGTAGGGCTACGAACTGGAAATGAGAATCCTGTACCGCGTAGCAGAGGAATTGTTGGTGAGCTGGGGCGATGGGTATATGCAAGTATGCGTCCTTTATATCTATGGAGGCGAGGAATTCCCCTTCCTCCATGGACGCAATGATGGAACGTCGGGACTCCATCCTAAACGTCCAGACAAGAACATGCCTGTTTAGGTGCTTGAGGTCCAGGATGGGGCGCACCGTGCAGCTTTTCTTGGGGAACACGAAGAGGTTGGAGTAAAACCCCTTGAACCCTCAGGCTCCGGTACGGGGACAATTATTCCCGCCTGTTGTAGTGATTGGATAGCGGTGAAGAAGGCCAGCGGCGCTTTGGGGACCTTGGGGGATTTGAGGGAAAGAATCAGCATGGAGGACGGGATAGAAACTCTATGTGACAAAAATAGGGCCCAATCTGGTGGACTGGGGGCCCTGGGCTCTCGACTGCTGGCAGCGGTGGAGGGCTCTTGGTGCGGCTGCAGGGTTACAGGACTGGCAATAAGGGGTAGCATGTTTTCGTGGAAGCTCAGCATGGCAGGTGGAGCAGGAAGAATAATAGGCTGTATGAGCCTTTGAATTCTTTGTACCCTTTGGGTCATGCATGGCTGCAGGGGAACAGAGAAGCAAGTGAGCAGCCTGTAAGGATAAAGAGGATGCGTCTCACCCGGGTCCGCAGCCGATGGTCTTATGCCCCAGTTCAGGCTCCTGCTGTCCCCAGGTGCTGCTTCCTGCAGAGCACTGTGTGGTGCAGCCCGATAATAATGTCCTCTGTGAAGAGTGGTCAATGCATCATTCCAGGGGGCGGGGCCAGCCAGGAGACCCGGAAAAACAGCACGAAATTGGCGGGGACACCGGCGGTTACGTCGGAGGCCCGCAGATTGTGCGGCCTGCCGCGGCAGTGGGGGGGAAACAGGCCGGTGAATAAAGTGCCCTTTTGAAGTGGTAACAGCCATAAGCCCTGAGCCCTCCGCCGTAAAACAGGATGTCTTGACATTGATGAGCCCCGCAAGGGGCAATATCACAGGGGGATCTCACCTGCGGAGATGTTTTAACCCAGGATGCTGTATGGCAGGCTGGGGAGTCCAGTGGGCTGTCCTTTGCTGCTGTAGATATCAAATGGGTCTGCACCGTTTTGGAAGGGGTTACGGGGAGGAGACACTCTGCGTGCCCTGTCCGTTGAAGAGTGAGGGAAATCGGTGCCCAAGGGAATTGTCACCCGTAGGAAGTTGCAGCCCGAAGAAATTTCAACGTTGCAGGAGGGGGTAAGGGGAGGTGACACTCCACGTTCCCGCCTGTTGATGGTTTTGGGAAATCGTCCCTGAGGGGATACATCGCCCGTCTAGTAGAAGAATTCTGGAGAGATGTGCCTCCTACAGACACTAAGCTAAAACTGGTGTAGCCTGTGCCCAGCCAGTGGGTGTATGCTGTAGAGGAGGAGCCTATTGTTTTTTGCATTTACTTAGTATCGCCTCCTAGGGATAAGCAGCATAAAACCCATGGTCCATGGTGCTGTGTCCCCAATGAGGTGTTAAGAGAAATTAGGATTTTTGTATACGCACCATAAAATATTTTCTGAGGCTTCATTGGGGTACACAGGACCATAGGTGTATGCTGCTGCCACTAGGAGGTGTCACTAGGCTAAATAAGAGTTAGCTCCTCCCCACCAGTATATACCCCCGACCGGATGTAAAACTGGTCAGTAAGGCTGCGTTCACACACAGCGGATTATTTGCATTTACGCAGCGCTATTAAGTACAGCACGTAAATGCCGTGAACGCAGCTTTGTTCACATGTTCCGTCTTTTGCGGATGCTCTTTGTGCTGCAAAATGCATCTGTAAAAAGAATGGAACATGGAAATTATTTGTACTTTTTAATTACCTAGCCACGCTCCCACAGTGATTGGTCCTCTTCTCGGCGCGTAGGACCTTGCAAGGACCTTAAAACAGCCATGTGACTGGGTGACATCACCGGTCACATGGTGCTGCCAGATCCTAGAGCCTGCCGCTCACTGCGGGCCAGCGGGGGCTTAAACACTGGCTGTCACCGATGGAGCGTAGCGAGTAAGTATAAAGCGCAAGCCCATTCACACACAACGCTGCGTTCTGGGAGAATGCACTCTTGCTGCAGTTTTGCAACAAAAGCACATCCTCACAAATACGCTGTGTGTGAACGCAGCCTTAGTGTAAAACCAGTAAGAAGCAACCTGAAACAAATAAATATAGACTGGCCTAACAAACATAAGGCGCGTGTGCTGTGTCCCCCCAATGAAGGCTCAGAGAAAGATTTTCTGGTAAGTAACAAAAATCCCCTTCTCTAACGCTTCATTGGGGGTCAGCAGAAACCATGGGATGTCCTATAGCAGTCCAAAAGTGGGAAAACCAAGACTATAAAATAAGGAAGAACAGAGGCTAGAGCTTCAGGATAGAAACGGCTGCTGTGAATAAAAAAACAAAAAAAAAAAACCCACACCATCTTTGCTTAGGCTAGAGGCAACTAAGAGAAAGGTAAAAGGAGTACTGTGAATGGGCCAAGGGATAGGAAAGATCCTGGAGTGTGACTACGCAGTGTCTGGAATACAGATTGCGGTTGCAGAAAACCACAGATAAGGAAAATGTAAACATCTTTCATTGGGATTTGAACTCAAGAAGGCTACTTCACGAGTTGGAAGCTTGACCACTCAAGGCCTATATTCACCGAAGGTAACCAAGAAACCATCTCACAGTCGAACATTGGTCAGCGAAGGTAAATCCAAGGAAAGAGACCTAGCCTGGAGCTACAGAATAGAATAGAATAGAAGAAATGGGCCTTCCCTACTTTGTAAAGGTCAAGTCACTCTTCGGAGAAAAAGGATTTCTCACAGAGAACAAGGTGAACCCAGAAGAAAACTGATCTGGAGCCTTCCCTAAGAAATTAATGCAAAGAAAGACGTCCGTGAGGAAAAGGGCAACTCTGTAGTATGAGAAACTTTGAGGATTGAATAACGTAGAAAGGTCCCTGAGCATAGTAGGACCTGGATAAGAAGCTGAGAGTTGGAGGAGTCTCTGGGGATCTGAAGGCTGATGACAAAGGTGCACCACCGAAAACGATATGGATGAAACGTTTGGGCGATTTCTCTCTGGGCAAGGTGGACATGTAATCCTAACCCTGCCTCAGAGATGTGAATCACAAGGCCTGCCTGTAAAAAATGTTTAGTCTATAAGACTATGACCATGGCTCCTACCCATGGCGCAGCTTGCTTTCCAACGACGGGAGGAAGACAGTTTTGCCAGAGACGAAAAGGGAAATAAAGGGTCCGAGTTCCCAAGAGGAATGTAGACGAAAATGTAGGTGAAGATGTTGAACGCCGATTCATGTATACTTGACAACTTTCAGGACTAGAGGTGCAGGGACACGTGGTCTCAAGAGGATAGATTGAAAGTGTCTGTATGTGAGGGTCATGGAACCAAATAAAGTGGGTTGAGGAAAAGAAAACTTAGGAAAACTGGTTGCCTTGGATGACATTGTTAATAACCTGAACCTTGTAATAAACCGTAGTGTGTTTAAGGCGAGTGGAAAATGATGGCAAAAGATGTTAACTGAGTGGTTCAGAAGAAAGAATGAACTAAAGTCTGTGGAACGGAAGCGGCTATGGCTCCCGGGAGGATAGCTGGATAGCAAAGACTCCATTCTCCTTTAGGTAAGGACAAGCAAGGAGCAAATGCCAGAGGTTTTGTTTGACAGACTCATGTTAGAGAGATCTTCAAAAGGAAGGTGCTCGGAAGGGTTTACCAAGTGCCGAGGCAACCTTTTGACATAAGTCTCAACAAGACATTTCTGCAATGATGAGTGCCTGTTGATACTGAACAGAGAGAACGGCTGAGCTACATATATATCTGGGCATCTATTGTGGTGCCCCACGATGTAGATGCCACAAAAGGGGTACTACACCCATAAAAGCGGTGTAGTCACCCCACTGCAAGTGGAACTATGGCCAGTAGGTGGAACCCTAGAACTCACACCCCACACTAGCTAGTAGGTGAGAGGGACCCTGGGAGAGGATGGATAGTGACCTCCAGAGGGAACTAGTGAGTAGAGTGAGTAGTGAGGAGAAGGTGAGAAGCAGGCAGTCGGCCTGAAGGGTGCAAGGAGGGTCTCCTCAGCTGAGGGACCCACGGAACAGAAAGAAGTACAGATCCCAGAAAAGATAGAAAGAAGAGAGTAACTCACTTGGGAGTTCACTCAATGCAGGGAGCGAGAAGTAACCAGAGAGTTTGCCCCAGGAAAGAACCGGGTACCGGAGCCCGCCCTGTGAGTTCCTATAAGGCTCACAGAAATCCGATGACCGGGGAGGTCTACAGAGACAGCCCGACTCTTAAAGAACCCAGAGAGAGGGTAGCCAGGGACAGCAGGACACTGCAGGATCCAGAGAAGGTTCACCTGACTGGTATAAGGGAGAGGAGAACGAAGCACAGCAGGAGGTCGGACTAGTCTTTAAGAAGTCAGACTTCACCGCCACTGGGAGGCAAGGGACAGGAACGGCACACAGTGAGGGATCCATCTACCAGCCAGAAATTCCACTTGCAGCACTCGTAGCATTTGTCGTTGTAACATCTACTGCACTGAAAGACTGTAACGATGACTAAACGTTTTCCAGTAAAGTACCCAGTGAAGTAAGTTGTTGCCTCTGCTGCATCCTTTCTTGCACAACTGATTCTTTCCACAGAATCGCTGCCCCGGCGATCCAGTCCTGCCTGCGTAGGACTACATCATTGCCGCAATACCATCGACCACCGGAGGACTGTAGCGGCGCTGGTGAGCATCACCAGATACTGCAGGTGGCGTCACGACGAACTTATATACTCTATTCATTTAATTTTCCCCTTATTCATTTGACCACCAGGGCCACAGCCTCAGGCAGCCACCAGTGACATCCCAGACCGAGCCTGAGAAGAGCTGAGTACCCTGCTCTGGGTGCGTCACTATTCTATGAGGTTCCTCGTGTCTATGAGGTCATCTCGTGGAGGGGGACCCAGCAAACATATGTTGCCGGGTAACGGACAAGTCCGCAGGCACGGCCAGTAGAACAGTGGACCACACAGATAGGACTGTAAATAGTAGGAGGGGTCCTAAGAAGGGATTCATCATGACGGCATAAGTTGTTCTTTGAAAAACCTTGTAATATCAGAGGAAGGGGAAAAGATTAAAACACACAACAATACAAACCTATTGGGAAGGAGGTGAGAGCAGCCACATAGCATGTCCGCCTCCTGTGGACACTTAGCGTAAACTGACCAATTTTCCCTGCGGTCAGGAGTATATACTGCTGGGGAGGAGCTAACTTTTTTATTTACCCTAGTATCGCCTCCTAGTGGCATTAGCATACACCCAAGGTTTAAGGTGTACCCCAGTGAAGCAATAGAGAAAGTTAATCATTTCGCAATCTTATCACTATATATGAGTGCTGCACAATTTTAATATGGATTAAATAATATTTCAAGTTTTTATTCAAGGAGCTGGAACAAGACCTTCCTTTCATTAGCTAAGCAGCATTACCTTTAACCAATAAACAATATATGAAAGCAGTTGAGTTGTGCCTTGCATCCAACTGCTGCGAAAGCAGACATACCTAGTAGGGGCGCCAGGTGTCTCACATTAATAACCAATCTTATAAACAGGTCAATGTTTGTTCCAGACAACCCCTTTAATGCTGACCTGCAGTAAACATACCTAGAAATGGGTCAAATTTCCTAGATTCTGTTCCACAAATTAGGCAGTTGACTTCATTCTGCAGAATACCCCCAAATACAGACGTTACTACTGTATTTGCTCCATTGCTGCAAAATACAATATAAAAATAAACGTCATGGTAAAAACACACCTAAAATAAGCAGCATTAAGAAGAATATCCCTACAGTGGTATAGACAAGGCTAGTGTTGGAGATGTAAAGATGACAGAAATCTTACTTCTATAATAAGCAAGGAAGGGTGAGCGACTAGCTGACACACTACAATTGTTGAAGTACATAATACTCAGGCGAGTGTCTGCTCTGGGTAATATAAAACAAAGGGAAAATGGAAACTGAAGTTTATGAGCGCTAAGGCACAAAGCAAGGGAACGTATTAGCAGATTTTCAAATCTTTTATTATTAGCTCCTTGTATGGGTCACAATGCGTTTTAATAGCACGCAGGCTATCTTCATGAGGTGACCACCTGATGAAGATAGCCTGCATGCTATTGAAACGTGTTGTGGCCCATACAAGGAGCTAATAATAAAAGGTTTGAAAATCTGCTAATACGTTCCCTTTGCTTTGTGCCTTAGCGCTCAAACTCCAGTTTACATTTTCCCTTTGTTTTATGTTGTGGTCCCTTTGTGGAATTGCTGGTGGAGCTGCTTTGGGCTGGGGCGTTGTTTAATTCCTCCTCCTTAAGGACCTGTGAAGCCTGCTACTCCATGAGGTCCCCCATAAACTCCCATTCATGTTATCTTGGGAGTCCCTTCTATCCTTTTCGGCTACACATGAGGACTGGTCCCTTGCCTTGTCCCACCCGAAAAAATGTTCTTCTTGTCTGGGACACATGGAGCAGGCGAGAAAGATTCTATTACAATGGTATTTGACCCCTGCACGCATGGCCCGGCTCCATCTCTCCTCATCTGCCTCCTGCTGGAGGGGTTGTGGTATGTCGGGTTCCTTGGAACATGTGTGGTGGGAATGCCCTCTCATCAAGCCCTTCTGGGTTCAGGTAGAAAAGCTCCTATGTGAGATTACTCGTCTGCCCCTGATACT
The DNA here is from genome assembly GCA_033576535.1 of Allobates femoralis. NCBI lineage: Eukaryota > Metazoa > Chordata > Amphibia > Anura > Aromobatidae > Allobates > Allobates femoralis. Next base: position 223,945,865 of record JARQOC010000004.1, on the reverse strand, counting down.
GTCAGGCCCGCTCGCGCTCCTGGGTATATCTCTATCAGAAGTTCCCTCCCCGTTGCAGCCTATTGTGTTTAATATTCTGGTTGCTGCTAGACTATGCCTGGCGGCGCATTGGAAGTCACCAGGGGTGCCATCTAGAGAAGAGTTGATTTCTAGACTCAATCTCCACTACTGCTACGAATCTCTCTCTGCGCCCTCTCTTTCTAAAAAGAACAAGGTTCTCGCGTGGTGGGACCCCTGGACTTCCTCTGCCCTCGCCTCGGATATTCATACCCATCTTTTACAGTGAACCATTGCACTTGTTATAATTTTGTGAAATCGTGGTCTTGTTTTGAACTTATTTGAACTCATTTACATACTGTATCATCATTGTCTGTACCTGAATTGGTCCCTCTCCCCCCCCCTTTTTCCTTCCTTTCTTTTGTATGTTCCCTCGAAGGTCTGTTCAGACCCTCATTTGTTTGGTTTTGTACATTATGATTAATGTTCAATAAAAAGTTAATTAGTAAAAAAAAAAAAAAAAAAAAAAGGACCTGTGAAGCACCATAACAACAATAACAGCTGAAGGACCCGTGATGATGTCACATCTAACTTGGATCACGTGACCTCCTGGAATCACATGGACTGAGGCAGGACTACAGGACAGGCATCTCGTGTAGTATCTGAGTGGGGGCTCCTCTGCTTTCAGGCATACACCGGTGTTGTGCACCGACTACACAACCCCCCAGGTGAGTAGCCAATTGGTGTGCAATTCATTAACCCCTTAGACCACCAGGTTTCACACATTGAGCTCCTGTACCCTTGTTTTACATGCTCTGGGTAATAGTACCAGACCAAAACTAGATCCAGAGAACAAGCAGAATGGTCACAATTTACACTACCTTTATTAATGTCTAGCAGAGGCTGAGATAATTTCTACAAATGCAAGGAAGGTACTTACATACAGCACTTGCTGCTTGAGGATCGGGTGGAGGTTTCCTGTGGCATGAGAGACTGACTGCAGCCATCAGAGTCCCCCTGAAGTTCTAGATGCAAATGGTCCAACAAATACCGCATGAACTCATGAGCATCTTGCTGCTGATAGCCCCTAAGTAAAGAGTTACAGATGAGGAGAAATAATTCATTTTTTATGAATGAAGTCAGGATACAGAATGTGTTTAGTTTAACATATACATCTCCTGCTATTACTCAGGTCCAATTGATTGTAGAAAGGATACAATAGCATCAGAGTGTCCAAAATTATACAGTAAAATAGCAACAAAATAAGCAAAAAAATAATTGGCTTTAACCGGCAAAAATACAACAATATAAGGCTGATCTGCAGCAACCTTCACATCCAGTTCGAATAGGTAGAAATATCTCTTGTGTTGTTCAGTCTGAATGTGAGGCTGCAGCCAATTGGCTGCAATGGTCATGTGATACACCCCGCCAGACGCTGACGTCAGGAGACCAATGAGGCACACAGTGCAGAGTGGATAGCAGCACCACCAGTCCTGTAGAAGAGGAGTTGTTGTTTTTTTAACGTCTAACATCACACTGGGTCTTTAAAGTTAACTTTAAACTAGTATGCAACCCCCTTTAGTGTACATATTTCACATGCAGTTCCTAAGTACAAATCTACAGGAATCTATTGAAAGAAAAGGGGTTCGTACTAAACATCATATTTGCCTTGTGATAAGCTTAAAATGAAAAAAAAAAAAAAAAAAACACCTTCAAATCAACTTATACCATAAATACAGTGAATGAAAATCAATATCAGATACTCCTGCAAAAATGAAAACTTACACCCAATTACATTTGACACCTGCTCATGCAGGTACATGATGGGGCTGCTACACTACATCTGGAGTCACATGCTTAGCATTACCAATGGGACGTACTGTGTTTATATAGTTGGTGCTGCTGCTACATAAAGGAATCCACTGATGCATGGACACTGGCATATAGAAGCCATTTTCAAGCTGCAACAGAATGATTAAAGACAAAAGTCTATGTGCAACATTCAGTCAACAAAGTTCAAAAAGCGTTAAAGGGGTTGTCCACTAATTAGATATTGATGACCTATCCTTAAAAAATCATTGGTATTAGATGGAAGTCATATGGTCATCCCCACAGATGAACAGTGCCTGTAGCAGCTGGATAAAACAGTGCTCAGGGCAGCACAGATCCATACACAGTATAGTGACCATTCTCATGAATGACAACTCCGCTCATATTTATTACAATCTGAGCAGCAGTACCGGGCAATGGACACTACAGAGTATAAAGCCTTGTTGTCCTGACTCCATTTACACCTGGCCATAGCTACAAACAACTGATTGGAAGGGGTGCTAAGCGGCAGGCCCACACCAGGATGATCAATTCCTAATAAATAGACAAGCCACTTAATATGTTGTGTTACTAACATGTGAACACAAAAATTCCCTCCATCAGAAATTAATAAAGTTGGTGAACTCCAAGTTAACAGAATTTTAAGGAGGTTACCAGGGTCAATCTGGGACGATGAAAGGTTTTCCTGATAGAGGAAGATCTACACTGTGTTCTAAGCAGGGGGAGGGAGGAGGAGCCACTTATGTTAATCTGGCTTGAAATAGTTTTAGAATTAGTTTAGAAGTGATCTCATAGTTGCTTATTACGAATTGGCTGTTTGTTTTTCTCTTATTTTGTTCCCCCCTTTTCTTTTCCTGAATGTGTTAGGTTAAACCTTTGAGTAAGACAAGGAGTCTACCATATGCAACATGTGGGGAAATGCTTTATCTTTCTTCAGTCTGTAGGATGTTGATTACCATAGATGATGAGTGAAAAAATAATAATAATTACCTGAAGCTGGGCATGATTTTCCATACAACGTAGAATAGAGATTCTGGACTAAATGCAGTTTGGTTACCCTGCCACAATGAACACAGAGTCTTTCTGAACTCCTCAACCAATGACCTGGAAAACATAACACTTATTTCATCATTTCACTTTACATCAAATGACTCATTATATAAAGCCGTCACAAGTTTATATGATCTATATAGATTTCAGCCAGCAATTCTTACAACAGGGGTGTTTCTAACAAATAAAAGCAGCCTGATGGAAAGACCAATTTTTACAATATGCAACTCAGCACCATGGACTGTGATGCCTTATGAAGCTCTGGCATCACAATGTTTTGGCTGCAAAGAGCCAACCAGAGAAAAGATCGAAAAGGCCTGGTTTCAACGATCGTAGTATTCCATATTACAGGTAACTAATATTATAAATTCAGATAGGACTCACACATTAACTTCCCCTTGACTCCTTGTGTGGTAAGTCCGACGTCCCGCTGTTTTCCCATTCCGAAGTTCTACTGCCGGCAGCTCTTTGAAATAGCAGCTAAACTGTTGAATGTTGCTATAGAAGAAATGAATTTATGTTCAGATAAAATGCATAGGCAAATAAATAAACTAGGGGAAAACTGTGATCCAATTGTATATTATTCCATAATACTGAACCTTGGATGTCGTTTTCCAAACCAAAATGCACATCAGATAGCAGGGAGCCAGGGACCTCTCCTATGTGCCTGCTTCAAGGAGCCTTCACTACCTTTTATCTAGTGTCATCTTTCTGGGAGATTTATTTTGGGACCCAGACGTATTTGTGGAGTCAATAATTGCCTTATATATATTTACATTATTACCTAAGGGCTGTATTCTTTCTTCTTGATACAAATAATTATATTTTTGTTGTTGCACGTGTGGTTTTCCGCTGCCATCTTGTGACAGCTATTAAAATTGCAGGGTGTGCATTGTCCAGATTTTTTTCCATCCCATTCCTAGGTTTTATTTGTATATTTAAAAATTGTTTGTGCATTTCATTTTAGATGTATTAATAATTATGTAGTTTTTATCACGTTTTTTCCTGATTTACACTTCACACTTGCTGCCCTTTTGTGTATGAGTGCATTGCCAAGTGTCTTTTGTATATTATACTTAGAATACAGCTTTGGCAACCCATTCAGTCCATGTATTACATGATTTTTTATATAATACTACAACTTGGTAAAACATACCACCACTTGCAGCTCCCAGCATAACAGTTTATATTGCAGATTTAGCTGGTTGCTGGGCTGCTTTCAACTTAAAATAGGTTGGAGTGATACAGCACAAAGTTTTGGAAGGCGAGATGTACAGACCCTATAAGATTTGCCTCCGCCGTTCTAAATAGGAGATTTAAGAAGTTTGCAAATCATTTACAGCAGCTCTACAGCTTCTCTTTACCTGAGTGACTGGAGTATTGCATTCATAAAACAGGTATTTCCCAAATTTCGTAAACCAGTGGCACAAATTGCAGAGGTGCTTCCCTTATGAATAAAAGAAAACGATTAAGTAGATATTGAGTGTGGGAACATTTACGTATACACAATACAGACCATTGTATGAATGACACATGTGAATGTTATCACAGGAAACGTATGTTGCAGCAATCATGCTGCTTATAGAGGACTTATTTGCTCCCTGAAATATCAATTTTTGTAAATATTTGACTACAAAATAAAATGAGTTCAATTGTGTTGTTTGCTTCCTCCGTTATCCTCCTAAGTTATGAATAAATTGACAACCAGGGTTACCAGTTGGGGTTTGTGTCTCTATAGTGTGATATTGCTCAAATCAGCACAAATAGGATTAGGCCATATTCATACATACACGTACTGTAGTCACAGTATAAACAGCGATGCATGGACCAGCCAAAACGCTACCTGTTGTGTCCCACGAATGGAGACAACCTGTAATGTCTTCCTTGCATTGTATATATTTCCTCCAATCAGGAAATTCCTGTTTGCTAGGTATGAAGTTTGCCTCTGTCCTCTTCCCTTAGTTTCTTCCTCTGTATAGGACGCCCCGCCCTTCTTCCCCTGTTAGAATGCAGAAGCCATCGTTGATCACACATGTCTGTAACCCCTGCACAGATTATTACCTTTTACCTGCTGTTACGCTGGATTTAATACAAGATTCTGGAAGGAATTTACAGTGTTTATCCTCTCTTATTACAAGTCATCGTACTGGCCGAGTTGAAATCTGTTTTCCCCTGATGGGTAAGTGTTCTGGGCATACTATTATCTAAGGGACTGATAACTGCAGCACCAACTTACAGCCATCATAAGGGGACAGAATAGTAAAAGGAAAACCTGTTACCAGGGTGTATACTGCATGCAATCCAGATATCATCAGCCCTTGATGGATGATTCTAAGTCACAGCAGTAACTGTACAGCAGTCTACTCTACATCATCCTTCAGACCTGCTCAGTGAAGATACCATGTCATTAAGAACGTATATAGGTTATAAACCCTGCCTGACAAGTGATCATCTATGGGGATTGTTGTGAAGTTGCAGTACTCAGGCTTGCAGTACAGCCACTGCAGCAGCTTGCATAGATCTTAGGCTACTTTCACATAACGATTTTTCTAAATCCGATGCTGTCCGATGAAAATCGGTCAGCATCGGATCCAAACTGAATCCTGCAATCAGATGCCAAATAGGCATCCGAATCCTACTTTTTGCAGGATCAGTTTGGGCTGTGTCACGTAGGTCCCCCTCCTGTCCCCCTCCTGTCCCCCCTCCTGTCCCCCCTCCTGTCCCCCCTCCTGTCCCCTCTCCCGTCCCTCTCCCGTCCCCTCCCCCCTCTCATGGCCCCCCTCATGTCCCCTCTGCTGTCATTGTAACATAACAAATGTTTATTCTCACCTTCCAGCGCTCCCTCGGCGTCTCCAGCTGCAGCCGATCGGGTGTACAGGACCTGTGATGACGTCAAAAGCGTCAGCGGTTACCGCGGTAACCGGTCATGTGACCCGATCAGCTGATCAGGTTCTGACATCATCACAGGTCCTGTTACCGAACGGCTGCAGCTGGAGACGCCGAGGGAGCGGCTGGCAGGTGAGAATAAACATTTTTTATTTTAAACACTTGTTTTAAATTATATTTAACTTCTGCAATGTATGTATATACATTGCAGAAGTTAAATTAGGCGGCACACAATAGGTTTAGTGTATTGAGCATGTACTGAGCATGCTCAGTACACTAAACTCGGGTCCGAGGAGACATCAGATGTTTCCTCGGACCCTTCTCCATAGGGCCCCATGTTATAGGGATCGGGTCGGATCGGATGTGCACTAAATGCCATCCGATTTGGTCCGATCCGAGTCTGTCAGATTTTATTTTCGGTGCAAAAATCGGTGCAGGCTCCGATTTTTGCACCGATAAAAACATCGGACAGAATCGGATCGGACCAAATCGGATGGCATTTAGTGCACATCCGATTCGGTCCGATGCCCATAGGGCTGCATGGGGCCAAATTCGGATCCGATGCTGTCCGATTTTTATCGGACAGCATCGGATTTGCAAATATCGTAGTGTGAAACCAGCCTTAGCCCTGGCTGCTCCCAAACAGAGAAAACTGATACATTGTATTCGTCTCCCTGACAACCAGCAGAACAGCCTCCACCCTTACAATCCTGTGCACAATGGACAGGACAAGCTGCAATTCATTACCCATCCTGAAGCAGCCAGAAAAAATGGAATCTCGGTCTGCTCACAGTGAAAAACCTAAACGGTTAAGCAAGCCGACATGGAAGTTCAAAGAGAACCTAGAAGCAGAAAGAAGTGAACTGCTTGTCCACACAACATCATCTTGGCAAAAAGTTGCAAAATTAGTGACTGTTTTATCTATGTCGGGTTCTCATGAGCTACCACCAGAGGGAGCCCTAGAAAAACTGTACTCAGTATACCAGATTTACAAAGGCACTTGTAAGGATTACACCCTTTCCCTGCTGAAGGTAAACACGTCCGAGTCTCTAAAAGAACTCCAGGACTTCCAACAGCTCGATGCTGAACGAGAGTGCACCGTACGTGACATCATAAACCAGATTGAAGGAAAACTGGAGCAAACGTCAGAAGTGGCATCTCACAAGTCCAGGTCTGTTAAGAGCTCAAGGCACTCGCTCAAATCGGGCTCATCAAAGTACTCAACCCTCAGCGAGCAGCTTATAAAAGCGTGCATTGAAGCAGAAACCATGAAGGTACAAGCCATCTTTGCTCAAAGAAAAGCAGAGATAGAAACGAGTGCAGTCGTCGAATCAGCACGTAAGAAAACAGAGACTGCACGCAAGAGGGCAGACATCGAAGCAGAGGAAGGGGAGAAGAAAGCAGAGGCTGCACGCAAGAGGGCAGACATCGAAGCAGAGGAAGCGGAGATGGAAGCAGAGACTGCACGTAAAAAGGCAGAAGTCGAAGTCCTGCAGAAGGAATGTGAACACGCGGCAGCCATGGCAAGGCTAAAGGTTTTCGAACAAGCTCTAGCTGGGAGCCAAGGAGGCAGCATCAGCGCCTACGAACTTGAGACGGAAGAACCCCTCAAGCGCACAAAAGACTATGTGCTGAGCCAAGCCAGCGAACCGCCGATCGACACCAACATTTCCGTCGGTGACAACACTTCTTCAGATCTTTAAGACGCCGATCTGCCTGCAGCTTCCAGCTTCACCGGTCAGTCCAACGCTCCTCAGACATTCAAATCTGAACCACTTTCACACTTTAGTGCACAGCCCGACCCTGCACCTCTGCAACCCCCATGTGGCAGTGTCCACATGCAACCCAACATGCCGGTTAGTCACTACAGTCCAGACAACTGTATAGTTCCGGCCCCGCATACAACAGGGACCCTTCACACCACACCAGTTGCTGGTCTAAACGCCTATGCCACTCCGTTCCTTCCCATGTTCCATTTTCGAAACAAGAAGCTATGAACTATCCAACCAGCATCACTCAGTCAGCAAATGTGCCCCCAAGGTCAGAAAGAGCAGACCTGTCCGACTTTGCGAGGTACATGATACACCGAGAACTGATCAACACCGGTCTCACAAGGTTCGACGACCAGCCCGAAAACTACAGAGGGTGGAAGTGTGCCTTCAAAACCGCAATCAGTGATCTTGGTATTACTGCTGCTGAAGAGCTGGATCTGCTAATCAAGTGGCTAGGCCCACGGTCTACGGAGAGAATCAAGAAACTCAGGTCTGCTTACATCGGCGACCCAATAACTGGTCTTGCAACCGCATGGGAAAGACTAGAGAAAGGTTTCGGCAGTCCTGAAGCAATTGAAGACGCATTGCTTAAACAACTAAACGACTTTCCCAAAATATCTGGTAAGGATGTTTCAAAATACCAGGATCTCAGCGACCTCCTGTCCGAGCTCCAGCTGGCCAAGACTGACACACAACTACTTGGCCTCAGCTACCTGGACACCGCTCGTGGGGTGAAACCCATCGTCTCCAAGTTGCCTTACAACATCCAAGAAAAGTGGACAATGCGAGGGTCAAAATACAAGAGACAATACCAAGTTTCCTTCCCTCCATTCTCTTTCTTCTGTGATTTCATCAAGGAGATCGCAGAGTGCAAAAATGACCCCAGCTTCTGTTATGAAGAAACCAGCGGCTCTGCGTCATCTCCTAAGTACGAGAGTTCACGCTCTCACGACAAAAACCGCAGCGGCCCAGTGTCTACAAAAAAGACTTGAGGTTCTGCCTACCCGGCATCATCACCAGACAGAAACCGCAGCGGTCCGGTGTCAAAAGAGTCCAAAGTTGTGCCTAGATCCACATCATTACCAGACGAGGGCAATGAAGGTGGGAAAGCAGAAAATGTGAACAGTCAGTGTCCTATTCACAAATTGCCGCATCCCCTGAAGAAGTGCATCGGCTTTAGGAAGAAACCCCTCCAAGAACGGAAGGAACTCTTGAAGAAGTTTGGAGTATGCTTCAGGTGCTGTGCCTCTACTGAACACGTTGCTAAGGACTGTGTCACCGCCATTAAGTGTATAGAGTGCAACAGTGATGACCACGTACAAGCGCTTCACCCGCCACAATCTGACTCAATGTCTACGTCTTCTCCCAACACAGGCCATGACGGGGAGAGTACAGACAAGGCAACAAGCCATCTCACAGTATCTTCCTCGTGTACCGAAGTCTGTGGAGAAGGTCTCTGGGACAAGTCCTGTGCGAAAATATGCCTGGTAAAGGTGTACCCCAAAGACCACCCGGAAAGGGCTGTGAAGCTGTACAGCATCCTGGACGATCAGAGCAACAGGTCACTAGTCAGGTCTGAACTCTTTGACCTGTTCGGTTTAAAGGGAAACACCTACCCCTACACACTGGGCACTTGCAGCGGCACCTCAGAAGTTTTCAGAAGAAGAGCCAGCGGTTTCGTGGTAACATCTCTTGAAAATACCACAGAGATACCTCTACCGACACTTGTCGAATGCAACCACATACCGGCTAACCGGGAAGAGATTCCGACACCAGAGGCGGCTCTCCACCACCCTTACCTGAGGACTATCGCTAGCAAGATTCCAGCTCTCAATCCCGGTGCAAAAATCCTGATCTTGCTTGGAAGAGACATCCTCCGGCTACACAAGGTACGCCAACAAATCAATGGGCCGCATGACGCGCCGTTCGCTCAGCGCTACGACCTTGGCTGGGTGATCATAGGAAATGTCTGCGTAGGCAGAATGAAGAGGCCCAACGTAATCTCCTCCTACAAGACACACATCCTTACAAACGGTCGTGGCACCCGCTTTCAACCATGTCCACATCACTACTGGGTGAAAGAAAAAGTGAGCAACACCAGGTGGCAACAACAACCGCCTGACTGCGCGGACACACACAATCTCTGTGATGATGTCATCGGGTCAACAGTTTTCAAGTCTACGAATGAAGACAACAAGTTGGCACCAACGAGAGAAGACAAGGAATTTATAAGGATTATGGATGAAGAATTCTCTCAAGATGACTCTAACAGTTGGGTAGCCCCGTTGCCCTTCCGCTCTCCAAGGCCAAGATTACCAAACAACTTTCAACAAGGAAGCGCAAGGTTCTCCTCTTTGAAGCGCACTTTAAAAGGTAGACCAGAGATGGAGAGACACGTCATCGATTTCATGCAAAATATCCTCGACAGACGTCATGCCGAACCGGCACCACCGCTGAAGGAAGGAGAAGAATGTTGGTACCTTTCATCCTTCGGGGTCTACCATCCTCGTAAACCCAACCAGATCAGAGTGGTGTTTGACTCCAGCGCTCAGCATGAAGGCGTCTCCCTTAACAACCTTCTTCTTTCTGGACCCAACATGAATAACAGTCTCATAAGAGTGTTGATTCACTTCAGGCAAGAACCCGTAGCGATAATGGCCGACATCCAGCAGATGTTCCACTGCTTTGTCGTGAAAGAGGACAGTCGGAACTATCTCAGGTTCCTATGGCACAAAGACAACAATGTCCAAAATGAAGTTATAGACTATCAGATGAGGGTACATGTCTTCGGGAACAGCCCTTCACCTGTTGTTGCGATCTATGGACTGAGACGGGCCGCACGTGTAGGTGAGGAAGAGTATGGACATGAGGCACGCCAATTCGTGAAAAAGAACTTCTACGTGGACGACGGGCTCAAGTCCTTATCCACGAGTGAAGAAGCTTTTAACTTGCTTTCCAGATCTCAGGAGATGCTTTCTTCATCAAATCTCAGACTCCATAAGATTATATCTAACAGTCCTGAGGTAATAGAAGTGTTTCCACCAGAAGACTGCGCCACGAGCTTGAAAGACCTCGACTTGGGTTCCGACACTCCTCTCATGCAACGCAGCCTCGGCCTGCTATGGGACATCAAACGGGACGCTTTCACCTTTCAAGTATCACCCTGTGACAAACCATTCACAAAACGAGGCGTCCTATCCATGATAAACAGTATCAACGATCCTCTTGGATTTTATATACCTCAGAAATTAGTTCTTTATTCTAATTCAAACATGTGTCTTGTACCCAGTAGTTTTAGAGAAAACCTGGAGATCCCACAAGTAATTTTGCTCCAAAAACACTTTATTGAGAAACACACAGGTAACAATTAAAAAACCAAAAGGTCATGACAACAGGATCACAGAGAAAGGAACGATTAAATAAGACAAGTGGAGGAAGAAACCTAGAGCCAAAACCTCAGCTAAAGATCAAACCGGTTACAAACAGCACAATGGATAAGGTAATGCCACATAACAGAGCAGTTGAAGGAGAAGGAAAGGCGAAAATCATCTGCGGCAGAGGGTGGTGTAGATTACACCTTTTAGCCCTAACCTGACCAGCAGTGCAGCCCATACACAAAAAAAAAAAAATAACCCAGCAACAAGCTCAAAAGTTCAGAGATCAAGGCACTTACCCATTATGGAGACCGGATTAAGGATCTAGCAGGAATATGGCTCAGAACCCCCGACATGTTTCGTGCCATGCAAGGCACTGCATCAGGAGGTGTCAACTCATTTCTGAGGTATATATAGTCTGTAGAGTTCCTAATATGTTAAAAAGATGGGCTTTCTGTGTTTCCCCTGTTTTGTTCTAATTGATCCTCTTGGATTTGTCGCACCCGTCACTGTTCAAGGCAAGATCATGCTCAGACAGCTTACTGCCAAAAATACGGATTGGGATGCTCCACTATCATCCCAGAAACAACAGCGATGGGAGGCTTGGAAAGAGTCTCTGAAAACACTAGAACAACTCCGAATTCCACATTGTTATTCTGCAAAGTCCTCTTCAGTTGCCGTTAGAAGAGAAGTCCACATCTTTTCTGATGCGTCTACAGAAGCCATAGCTGCGGTAGCTTATCTGAAGACTTTGAGAAAGCGCAATGAAGTGGACTGCGGTTTCATCTTGGATAAGGCCAAACTCACCCCCAAACCTGCACACTCAGTACCTAGACTTGAACTCTGTGCAGCAGTATTGGCAGTAGAAATTGCTGAAGTAGTGAGAGATGAAATGGACCTCACAATCGATTCCATCACATTCTACACCGATAGTAAAGTGGTACTGGGGTACATATATAATCAAACAAAGCAGTTCTATGTCTATGTGAGTAACAGAGTAGAACGCATCAGAAGCTTTGCTCATACTGAACAATGGCATCACATTCCCACCGATTTAAAATCAGCCGACCGAGAAACGAGACTCACAGCTGCATACAAAATCGGCGACAACACGTGGTTGACACCTCCATGAATCTTGTACGAAGATGCTTGTGTTAACTACGTCAGCAACATGTACGAACTTGTGGAACCAGAATCCGACAAGGAAATTAGACCAACTGTCTCCACTCGCTATACTTCAGTGACATCAAAACAGAAGTTGAGACCTCATCGCTTCGAACGCTTCTCAAGCTGGTCATCTGCAGTATGAGCCGTTGCTCGCCTTATCCACATAGCTCACTGTTTCACTAACAACAAGCCCTTGCCACCTCCTGCCGACTCCAACTCAAGAACATCTCACGCATCCGCCCGTTTCTTAACCACGACACCGCCAAAACTCTCGTCCACGCCCTCATCATCTCCCGCCTTGACTACTGCAACCTACTGCTCACCGGTCTCCCTGCCTCCTCCCTTGCACCTCTCCACTCTATCCTGAACTCAGCTGCCCGTCTAATCCACCTGTCTCCTCGCTACTCCCCTAGCTCCCCTCTCCGCACGGCACTTCACTGGCTCCCCACCCCCCAAAGATCTAAATTTAAAATCCTAACCCTGACTTACAAAGCCATCCACAACCTGTCCCCCCCTTACATCTCCGACATGGTCTCCCAATACCAACCTGCACGCAACCTACGCTCCTCACAAGAACTCCTCCTCTCCTCCCCCCTCATCTCATCCTCCCACAACCGCATACAAGACTTCTCCCGCGCCTCCCCTAGACTCTGGAATCCCCTCCCCAGCACGTCAGACACTCGCCTACCCTCAAGAGCTTCAAAAAGAACCTGAAAACTCATCTATTCCAACAAGCCTACAACCCATGATGAGACCCAGCGCCGCTCCACCAACCGCTTGGCGCTCCCCCCCCCCCTATCGTGTCCTCCCCCACCCCCGTAGACTGTGAGCCCTCGTGGACAGGAACCTCTCCCGTCGTGTATCAGCAAGCATTGTCTGCTCATATGTACTGTACCTGTCCGTGTTACCCCCACTACTTATGTAAAGCGCCATGGAACCAATGGCGCTATATAAATAAATAATAATAATAATAATAACAAGTCCTCAACGTGTCACGGCTGGCACATGTGCGAGAAGCATCCTTCCGTCGTCGACAAGGAAAAAGCTGAACAAGTCATCATCAGGTGTGGACAGCTAGAAGTATATCGCCACAAGATCGACAGCATCGCAAGGGACGTCATCCTGCTGAAAGACAAAGAGGCTCATCGCAACAACTGGCCAATGGGACTCATCACCAAGGTGGTACCCAGCGACGATGGGAAGACTCGGAAGGTAGAAGTCAAGGTGACGAAGGAAGGTTCAACCCGATTCTTCTTTCGTCCAGTCACCGAACTTGTGCTACTTTTGCCAAAGGAGGACGTCACATGAAAGTTGCTGGATTCTGTCATGGCGGGGAGCCAACTTCCTCTTACCCTGCCGTACCAGGACACAGAACTTTGATGTCCAATCTACCATGAATCCTTCCTTGGGACTAAATTCTACTGTTGGACCGTTGGGTTGGTGGAAGAGTTGGCGCATCGCGGCTTCCCCAATCCGAAGATGGGTTGTTGAACTTGAACTCATAGTTTATCTACCATTCGTTTTTCATTTTTTACACAAAGAGTATGCGTCTCCGGTCAAGCATGGACTTGAATTACTGCATTACCATCGCATTTGTGTTTTCTCTCCTCTTTTGCAGGTTTCATGAAGTCAAGTGACAGGTCACTCCATACGTCGTGCAAAGACTTGTGAAATCTGATGATTTCAGACGGGGAGTGTTGTGTCCCACGAATGGAGACAACCTGTAATGTCTTCCTTGCATTGTATATATTTCCTCCAATCAGGAAATTCCTGTTGTTTGCTAGGTATGAAGTTTGCCTCTGTCCTCTTCCCTTAGTTTCTTCCTCTGTATAGGACGCCCCGCCCTTCTTCCAGTTAGATTGCAGAAGCCATCGTTGATCACACATGTCTGTAACCCCTGCACAGATTATTTCCTTATACCTGCTGTTACGCTGGATTTAATACAAGATTCTGGAAGGAATTTACAGTGTTTCTCCTCTCTTATTACAAGTCATCGTACTGGCCGAGTTGAAATCTGTTTTCCCCTGATGGGTAAGTGTTCTGGGCATACTATTATCTAAGGGACTGATAACTGCAGCACCAACATTACAGCCATCAGAAGGGGACAGAATACTACCACCTCACAGGCATTGTGGTCCGTACAGACACTGTGAAACTCAATGTGCGAAGCAAGCCTTTGAGAAGTGGAAAGGTAACATCCAGTTGTCAATTTAATTATACATTCCTAGAAGGAATAACAGAGGAACACTACAGACTTATAAGAAGCGATTATATTGAATTGTTATATCACATAGGGGAAAAAAAAAAGTAATTGCTAAAACAGACACATCAGGAGCGGTGATATAACTTAGGCCCTCTCACCAGTTTGAGCAAGTTAAATTGGCCACATGGCAGAATAGTGGCTGCAGAGATAAGTTTAAGTGTAAATGTAATTTCTTTGAAGAAAAAAACAAAACAAACAATAACTGCACTGGTTGTTAATGATGGGTCACATAGCAGCTAAGATAATGCTTTTTTGTGTCATATGACATTTTCTCATCTTTCTTTGTGCGCTTTTAAAAACTCATTTTAGGGCTATGTGGGCCTGGCCAGCAGAGAAAGGGCAAGAGAGATCCTGAGCTGTGTGGGGAGCCAGCAGAGGAGCCAGATGACAGATCAGAGATGTTTGTGCCAAGGAAAGGGGAGAGGAGTTTGCACTAATCCCGACATTGCTTAGCACTGTGCTGTAGCCTGACATAATCTGATATACTGTCACCTGATCAACTGCAGTCAAGAGCTCACACAATGATCTCATCAGCTGAGATGTCGGGTTTCCAGCACCGATCTGATCGGTGCTTTTAACCCCTTCAACCCAGCTGTCATTCACCACACATGGATTTTTTTCCCCATTTTCCTGCCTGTTCACTATATGGTAAAATAAAGTATTGCATCTGAAAGTACAACGCGTTCCGCAAAAAACAAGCCGTCATGTGTCTATATTGATGGAAAAATAAAGTTATGGCTCTTGGAAGCAGGAGCAAAAAAACAAAAAAGAAAAATCGCCAGATGGTGAAGGGGTTAAAAAAATAATAATTTGATCGGTCCCAAGTTCAATCCCTGTACAAATATAACCAAGAACACAAGTAACACAAATTTTTTTCACAATTTTAAAACATATGTTTTTTTCATAATTGCGAAGCAAAATTTTGCATTTGATATCTCCAAAACAAAATATAAAGAAACATAGTCTTGTGACAGATCAAATGAAATCCTCTTACACCTTTTTATCTTAATTCTAGCCCAAGAATAAAAAATGTAAGGCCATACCAGGCCAAAATTCGAGCTTTATCAAAACTTTAGACGTCTGTAAAAAAAAAAATCAACTGATGAAGAAAAATATTCAAAGCTTTTAAATTTGTAATTAACTAAAGTTGTACTTCATATAGAAAAAAAAAAAAAATCTAAAGACGTCAGGTAAAAAAAAATATTCTTATTTGGATCACTTGATATGGATGACCTCAATGTCAGCGAGATAGTCCAAGTACTTACATTAATTTTGAGTGTTTTCTTGTTTGACGGGTTATCAGATAACTTTCTCTTTCTGTGCCTTTCTACTGTGAAGGCAGAACTGGCAAAAAAATACAATTACTGACAGGTCCACAGAAAAACCTACTGGCTATCCTGTTGTGATTATTACCACCATAATTCATAGGATTCAAGACATGAGCCCGAACAGATCACTGCTATCCTTGAGGCTTTAAATAGAATCTGTCAGCAGGATATCACCCCTCATACTTTTTTCCCCTCATACCTTTACATGGCCAGTCCGTTCCTCAATTATTGAGAAATCAGGATTTAAATCCATATGCAAATAAGGCTAAAGAGCTATTGTAGATAGGAAACCTCTGGCTCTCCAGCTCTATTTCCCACTGTCTCCTTCTGCTTGAATGGCAGTCTCTGTTCTGTGTAACATCAGTCAAGCAAGGAGTCAGCATTGAGCAGTGAATAGAGCTGGAGTGACAGAGACTTCAGATCTACCATAGCTATTTGTATATCAATTCAAATGGTGATTTCTCAAGAACAGAGGAACAGACTGTCTATTAGGCTGGGTTCACATTGGCGTTCCCCTCCGCAGTGTTCTGCGGAGGGGAATCGCCATGTGTGCGCAGTGGCCGCCAGCTCCTATCTTTATAATGGGAGCGCACGGTGCTGCTCTTGACTGCGCATGACCGTGCGCACCCATTCACTCCCATATGTGATTTGTACGCAGGCGGATGCCTGCGCACAGATCACACAGTCTCGTCCGCACCAGGGACGCGACATGTTGCATTCCTGGTGCGGACGAGAGTGTGTGATCTGTGCGCAGGCATCCGCCTGCGCACAGATCACATATGGGAGTGAATGGGTGCGCACGGTCATGGGCTGTCAAGCGCAGCACCGTGCGCTCCCATTACAAAGATAGGAGCTGGCGGCCGCTGCGGTCACATTGCGGATCCCCTCCGCAGAACGCTGCGGAGGGGTCCGCAAATGTGAACCCAGCCCAATAGTATTGTTGGGCTTATCTTTGAAAGAGCTTCATGCACATGAACAGTTTGGGGGATGAAATCCTACGGACAGATTTAAATTAAGCAGGATAATGTCACATATATGGTGCACTGAACGCTTTTGTCCTGCTCAGGCTGCTTTCACATCAGCGATTTTCGACCTTCTCGGCAGGTACAGCAGGTTTGCCACATCTGTCGCATAACGGATCACATACGGCAAGCCTGCGTGATGAAGCTCCAAACCCTGCCCACACCCGTTAACATGATGAAATTGGGGTTCCTGAAACCACTTTTTATCCCCAGATGTCCCCCTGCATACCTCAGAAAACGACTTTTAATCTGTGCTGCACTGCATGCTAATTTCTGTTATGGGTCATATGGGGGTCTGCACATTGTGTCATCTCCGCCCCACTCCATGGAAGTCTGACTTTGGGCAATGGTGTGGCTGATGCGAGACCGTAGTCTTGCACCTGCACAGTGAAATCACAGGCTCTTCCATAGGGCACAGTGAGGTGCACCACTTCACAGGCGCAAGACTTGGGAATTGTGTGGCTATGTTATTGGAATTGTGTGGCTATGTTATTCAATTGCATACACTCAGGAGGGGCATGTTTTCCATGGAGTGGGGTGGCACTGATTGCAAAGTGCTCCACCCCATATGACCCTTAACAGAAGTTAGCATATGGCGCTGGTCAGATTAAAAGTCGTTTTCTGAGGTATGCAGGAGGACATCTGGGGATATAAAGGGGTTTCAGGAACCCCAATTTCATCATGTTCAGGTGGTGGGCAGGGTTTACAACCCCTAAAACTGGTGACAGGTTCCCTTTAAAGGAGACATACTACTGATTGAGGGTGAATAATACTGATTTACTGTATACATTCTAAAGTTATACATATTTTTAACTACACATCACTTCATTAATCTAACCTCTCTCAGTTCTGCCATCTAACATTTTTCCTCGAACACTTCATACACTCACCAGCACGTCATTTTTTTAAATCTCTCATTATTTTCAAGATATTGAATTACTATTAGTGAATGAAGATACTGTTCTTACGGAAAAGATGAAAACTTATACAGGGCTTGTCTCGCCCTCAGGACTGCTCTCTATCCAGTACAGCCATATGCTACGCAATAAGGAAAGCTACATGATCAGTCTTTGTCTTGAGATAGACTTTATATGATAATCTATAAATGGAACTAAAAACAAGAAAATTAGCTTTTATTTTTGTACTTACTTTTCCAAGTTTTGCAAGTATTCCCGAACTTTTTGCACCAAACATAACTTTGTGTCATTAACCACAAAGTCATCACAACGGTAACTACAAGCAGGAAAATAGACATGGATTAAAAAGAAACATATACTGTGTATTATTTTTATTCCTATTACAATACAAAATCTTGAAAGCAGTCACAAAAAGCTAAAGCTTTCTGTAGGTCACTTTGGGACAGAGTCATTATTATTAATTAAGTTTTAATGTCTGTACAATTCTTGTATATAGCTGCCTATCCTGTTTCTCACATTGATCAAACAGCACTCTACATTTGGCTATGCTTGCTCTCTCTGCTCTCCACCCAGCATATGACTGCTGAAAATAGCCATGCTCTATACTCTGCTTTTTCCGACATTTTGACAATGAATGGAGCGATGATTGAGCATATATACTCCATCACAATCAAGTCGGGTCTCAGCAGAGCCCAGATTCCAAAGTCTCATTCTTGGGATCGCTGAAGGGGTCCCTATGGTCAAGCCCCCTTAGATCAGTAACATATGTAAAAGGGATAACGTACTATCTTCAGAACAACTCATCAACTTGAGGTAATCGCTAGCATACACTGTGTGCAGAATTATTAGGCAAGTTGTATTTTAGATGACTTTTTATTATTGATCAACAACAATGTTTCCAATCAACCCAAAAGACTCAAATATCAAAGCTTAATACTTTTGGAAGTTGGAGTGGTTTTTTTTTAGATTTGGCTATCTTAGGAGGATATCTGTTTGTGCAGGTAACCATTACTGTGCAGAATTATTAGGCAACTTATTAAAAACCAAATATATTCCCATCTCACTTGTTTATTTTCACCGGGTAAACCAATATTACTGCACTAAATTTATAAATAAACATTTCTGACATGCAAAAACAACACCCAAAAACAATTAGTGACCAATATAGTCACCTTTCTATATGATGACACTCAGCCTTCCATCCATAGATTCTGTCAGTTGCTTGATCTGTTTACGATCTACAGTGTGTGCAGCAGCCACCACAGCCTCCCAGACACTGTTCAGAGAGGTGTACTGTTTCCCCTCCCTGTAGAGCTCACATTTTAGGAGGGATCACAGGTTCTCTATGGGATTCAGATCAGGTGAACAAGGGGACATGTCATTATTTTTTCTTCTTTTATACCTTTACTGGCCAGCCGCGCTGTGGAGTAGTTGGATGCATGTGATGGAGCACTGTCCTGCATGAAAATCATGTTTTTCTTGAACGATACAGACTTCTTCCTGTACCACTGCTTGAAGAAGTTGACTTCCAGAAACTGGCAGTAGGTCCAGGAGTTGAGATTCACTCCATCCTCAACCTGAAAAGGTCCCACAAGTTCATCTTTGATGATACCTGCCCATACCAGTACCCCACCTCCACCTTACTGAGTCGGAGTGGAGCTCTCTGCCCTTTACTGATCCAGCCTCTGGCCCATCAGAGTCACTCTCATTTCATCAGTCCATAAAACCTTAGAAAAATCAGTTTTAAGATATTTCTTGGCTCAGTCTTGACGTTTTCCCTTATGTTTCTTGTTCAAAAGTGGTCATTTTTCAGCCTTCCTTACCTTGGCCATGTCCCTCAGTAAAGCACAACTTGTGCTTTTTGATACTCCAGTAACGTTGCAGCTCTGAAATATGGCAAAACTGGTGGCAAATAGCATCTTGGCAGCTTCACACTTCCTCAATTCATGGGCAGTTATTTTGCCCAACACGCTTCTTGCGACCCAGTTGGCTATTTGCCATGAAACGCTTGATTGTTCGGTGAACACGCTCAAAATGTTTGGCAATTTTAAGACTGCTGTATCCCTCTGCAAGACATCTCACAATTTTGGACTTTTCAGAGCCCGTCAAATCTCTCTTCTGACTCTTTTTGCCTAAGGAAAGGCATTTGCCTAATAATTAAGCACACCTTATATAGGGTGTTGATTACAGAGATGCACATCACCTGATTACTTAATTGGTAGTTGGCTCTCAAGCCTATACAGCTTGGAGTAGGACAACTTGTATAAAAAAGTATCATGTGATCAAAAAACTCATTTGCCTAATAATTCTGCACACAGTGCATGTAATAGACACTCTCTTTAAGAATACTATTAAACAGACTGAGCCTCACCAATAAGTGCTGTAGCTGCTGCAGTCCATACACACCGTGTGCTGGGTTTTCTCTTTCTCTAACTTTTCTTGCTGCTTGTAATTGGGCAGTGGCGTCTGGGCTTCCTCGTAATGTTTCTTTGCATGACCATTCACGTATCTGTTCATCACATGGATACAATCACATAGGAAGAACAATTTTTTCTCATCAGAGACATTTCTCATAGTTTTATTGTAGAGGTTTATCTAATTTCTTATAAAGTGCAATCAAGCATATCTACACTAATAGGCATAGTATTGACATCAATAACATTTACAGACCAGAACGTTCTAAAACCCATTAGGAGGTGAGCACATAATGACTGTATGCATGGGTCTCCTGGTGTACTTATGACTGTTGATAATCACATAGAAATACTCATATCTAATTATTGGACCAAGTAAATATTTCAGTGATCACCAGGTGATTGAGCAAAACGCAAACAATATCATTATTATCGTTAGCACATCAGCTGTGTAACCCGGGAATGTGTTGCTGATAACATCCTTCTGTATGGGGACAACATTGGTAAAAGTGATCATTGTGTCCCCATTATTATTCATTGGTCTGAAAAAAAACACACCAATAACTGAGCACTGGTGGACTTGTTATATTGATGAGTAGGTGCTTCATAAGGCGCACTGCTGGGCCTAGTACAGGTAAATGTGCTCTGATCATATTGGTATCATAAATCCAGTTTAACCGTGCACTGACTGGAAAAAGAGACCTACTAAACTTTCTAGAAATCTCTAGAGTCAGGGGAATTTTTCTTTTAGAGAGGTTTGTCCAGGACCATTTTATTTTATTACTTTGGGCCTAAGAACTAAGGCATCATTCACACATAGGTATTTTTGCATCAGTGTTTGCATCCCATTGCCAGGAGTGGAACTTACAGAAAAACTGATTGAAAAATTCACACTTGTTCTATGATTTGGAGATACTTCTCGATTTAGCATAAAAATACTGATAAAAATATGAATGTGTGAATGTGCCCTTAGCAGCAGTTACGGTAGTTACTAACTACCTCCCTCTTCTGCCCTGCACCGATCTCTACCGGCAAAAAGCAATCAAACCAGTTCTGCCGTTGATTCGGCAGCTTTCGACAACATCATGTCAAAGGAGCAGCAGCTTCTCTTTTGCTCTGCAGACAGGGTGTTACTGCCGACATCATGCTGATTGACAGACGGCTCAATGAGCATGATGTCGGCAGTCACACCATATCAACAGAGCAGCCCAGAAGAAGAGGAGCTTCTCTGTTAATGTGGAGCTCTAGAATCGCTGTCAGGAGAGAGAGAGTCTGTGACCGCTGAGCCAGAAAAAAACAAGCAGTTAGTTAGCAACTACTTAAAGTGTATCCGCCATTTAAATTTCTATTTAATAATAATAATGTAGAGCAAGTGATAATAAACTTTCAAATATACTTCATAAGTGAAATCTGGAAGAAAACCTTCCAAAACCCCATCCAGAAGATGTCCCCACTAGCTGTGTGAGTTGCAATCTGCTGATAAAACGGAGCAGAGCTGATGTGAATGTAGGAGACAGATAAAATCTCACAGGAGCTGTGTGCCGACAGCCTGAGCTCAGCATGGTCCCTGCTTGAGGTAACCTGAGATTCTGATCTACAGTATTGTGAATGCTGTGTAGGCCCCACACCCACCACCCTTACATGGCTGTATTTACTGTGTGGAGCTGAAGACGGATCTCGCCGACAACCAGCATAAGTCAGGTTTAGAAACTGCCTAGTGGGGACACTGGCTTTACATTATTATAAAAATGTAAACAGCGGTTGAACGGCTGTAACTACAGAGCCAAAGCCTAGTAGGTATATGCAATAAATGTTTGGTGGGGGCTCCACCTACCAGAATAAGAATACTCCTTTTACTGAATTAAGATGACATGCAGCTCAGTTTATTCAGATGTTTGGGGGTTTAGGATAAAGCATCGCATGTAGGGGAACCCAGGTCTCCCTCCTTTGGGCTCCCCATAAAATGTATTTATTATATATTCCCCTTATTGCTAATCCAGAATTTTTAATATCACTGTACCTGATAAATGATGGATTATTATAATATTACAGCACTTACCGTCCACAGTGGACACTGGAACACGTCAGACACACCCATGGGCTTTTATTAGAGCGGCAAACTACAACAGATGCAAAACATACAAAGACAAAAATGAGAACTTCTCCTGCAAATAACAGGGAACTTCAGAGTAGGTTGACATAGATCTCTCAAATGGTAATTTTGGATACTGAAAAATCAATATCTAAAAAAACACTTTGGTTTTGTAAGAACTTGCATGTTTTAATATTTTAATTACAACACTGGAATGGTACTATATGTGAAAGTCCTCTGCCCCGTCAGATACTCACCTTCCAATGTCTGCGTTGCTCCTGTGACCGGCCAGCTTCTTCAGTGTTTCATGGAGCGCATCAGAGGTCACAACTCAATACATGTCTATAAGAGCCTCATCTTTCCTGGTTTTGACCCTCATTCAGAAGCATTGGGAGCTGGTGACGTAACTTTTGACTTCCGGCAAGTCAGAAGTTAAAAGCATAAGATGGCACCACGCGACCAGAGCAACGTTGGTAAAATGTGAAAACGTGGGAGGGTGAATATATGACAGGGAACAAGGGGCTTACATTAAGGCTATGTGCCACTGTTTCTGCAGCACAAACGCATCATGGCTTTATAATTAAAGTCAATCTGATTTTTTTTTTAAAAATCTGTCCTTTAGGTGCTGCGTTTTTGCTGCAGAAAACACATGCGTTCAAAAATGTCCGTCAATTATGTGCGTTTTTGGGCTGCATCTGCCAATTGACAGCCATCCTAGCCATTTGCAAAAAGGCAACACTAAAAAAAAAAAAAAACGCAGCACAAGTGCAGCAAAAAAGTGTTGGTGCTTTTTTGAAGCAGCTGAGATTGTACCGCTGAAAAAGTTTAAAAGCAGTAGAAGATAAAAAGCAGCCCCAATGTCCAAGTGCCTAAATCTTTGTTGTTTAAAAATAAAAAACGTAAGCTGCGACTTCTGCACAGTAAACAAGCTAAAGGTTTGACGTCTTTATGCCGCGTAAAACGAAAAACCTCGACTAGATATGAAACATTCACTATAGATGAATTCTCCGACTCGAATGGAAAGATTGTTGCAAACCAATTTACAGAGCATTTTACGTAGCTTTTTGGTCAGAATCTGATAATGGTAGGTAAACCATTGGTCACAATTAGATTAGATGACAATCATGAACAAGGATTGCTTCCATTGTGAGCTGGTGTTTTCATGCGTCCATTGTTTTTTTTTTTATTGGCAGGAAATGTGCTGCCGATAACGATGATGTCCTAGGTAACTGTGCACATTGAATTCAGCCTGCCTACACAGGGTCCTATACCGCCAATTTACCAGAGTAGTCAGCTAGTTTGGCCCTAACAGACAGGGAATAGAGCAGAGGTCCGACAGCCGTGAACCATGCTGTAGTAACAATAGAAGAATGTGACGATCTGTGGCATTTCACAGCACAGTGCTATTTTCTTTGCTTAGACCCTGTGTTCCCTCAGATTGGCCCTTTGCAGTACTGGGACTTGTAGGAACTTCTATATATAAGGAAGGAAGAGGTACACAGTGCTATCTAAGCACTATGTAATTATTGGTATTATTTTTTTTTTTAAATTGTGTGTTTGATGCATCAACGAGCACAACCCATACACGTCTATCCCTAAAATTATGGCTGGGTGCTAGATCTGGAACCAAACCTATTCTATCTGCAAGGAGTTTGTATGTTCTCCTCGTGTGTGTGTGGATTTCTCTGATTTCCTCCCACACTCCAGAGACATACTGACTGGGAATTTAGATTCCATTGTCCCCCATTGGTGCTCTCAGACAGTTTCGGAATTAATGGCGCTATATAAAAAGTCAATAAAAATATATAACTTCTATATGCGGAGGAGGAATGCTGCTTCTCATTGGATCTGGCCTTACTGAAATGACAGCTCCCCTGGCTCCACTGTGATGGTGGAAGTCCAGAAAGTAATAAAACAAATCAAATATTTGTGAGCTTTCCTGTTAGGGTATGGACACATGTGAGTGAAAAAGGAGAATTTGTGTACTCACCGTAAATTCCTTTTCTCTTAGCCTCTAATTGGGGGACACAGGACCGTGGGTGTTATGCTGCTGTCCACTAGGAGGCGACACTAAGTAGAATCTGCAAAAGAGTTAACGTGGCTCCTCCTCTGCAGCATACACCCCTGGGGCAGACACTGCCTCACCAGTTTTGTGCTAAAGCAGTAGGAGCAAGTAACAGATTAACGATATAATAAGGCCTGTAAAAAACCAGGCACCTATAGAACAAGTAACAGAATAGTAAAACAACCGGGCCTGCAAAAACAGGCACGTACGTAATATCTCAGAAGTAACCTGAGAGACCAGAAACTTGAAAAGCCATTAAGAAGGCCCGAACAGGCAACAGGGTGGGTGCTGTGTCCCCCAATTAGAGGCTAAGAGAAAAGGAATTTACGGTGAGTACACAAAATTCTCCTTTTCTCCTTCGCCTCATTGGGGGACACAGGACCGTGGGACGTCCCAAAGCAGTCCCTGGGCGGGAAAAGAATACATTAGACTCTTATACAAGCTGCACCCTACCGGTGAGCTGTTGCCACCAGGGAGACGCATCAACTAGATCTGCATCTAATAAGGAAATAAAATGAACACTGTGATGTTACACAACAGCGTAAGCGTACGAACATCGTGTTGAACCCCAACAGAGTAAAAGCTGAACCAGGTGACAGCCTCGGCCACCTACAGCGGAGAAGCCTGGGCCCAAAGGAGGTTAAATGCCTCCGGTTGTACGAGTGCATGCACGACATTATACCCGATGTAAACGGTAATATTTGCAACTGCTAAACTTCCTGAATAGGAAGTCTGTTCGTGTAACCAGTTTGGCTGAGGATGTCGGCATGTGCAGTCAGCGGCCCGCAGAGAGGATGAGAACAATCTGTCAGAGTTTCTTCGAAGGACAGAAGGAACTTCTGGAAGCTGCCGTACTAGCCTCATAGACACGTAGAGTTCAGGCGAAACTAACGTGTGCTGAGCCATGTAGATACGGTGCATCAGTGCTGAACGACTGAAAGGAGCCGGAACGGTGTGGTCTTTGTTTATATGGAATGACCCCGCCATCTTATGAAGAAAGATGATACAGGTCGCATCCCAACCTATCTTGGCGACCACTGAAAAAAGGGGGCGCTTCGAGGAGAGCGCTAGGGTCAGAGACTCAACGGATAGAGGTAAAGGTAGAGGTAAAGTTAACACCACCCTTGGTAACAAAGGTGAAAGAAAAATGTCTGTGAAGGTCTGAAGGAAGAATCCTGCAGCACATAGTAGACCGGAATGAAGTCCCATGGTACCAGCAGTTGTTGTAAGGAAGGAGGGGACAATGTGTGAAAATGTCCCGGATGGAAGGTGCCAACCTGAGCCCACAGCCACGCAATGGAGACGTAACCGAGAGGGTAGCATGGGAATGTGCCCCTGAGGCACTCGAGGGAGAGAATCGATGTGAACGGAAACAGGTGTTTACCCTCTGAGTCAAGGTTGTAGCGCCTGTTCGCGAAAGGAGAACTAGGTATCAGAGCTACAACCAGGCGTCAGGGCCACACTAAGAAGATTAGAGGTTCCGAATGTTTTGAGAAAGGACCTTGGAAAGAGGGCCTGTACGATCTGGAAGATGCCAGGAAAAACCAGTGGCGAGTGAAAATAGGCCAGCATACTAAGTGCGCCTGGACCAAACCGGGGTCCTCTAAAGGACTGGAACGCCATTGGACCTGAACCTTGCCAAGGTTATCTGGATGATTGCAAGGCCGTGAGATTAAATCCTCGCCTCAGACTAAGAAAGAGAGGCAGATGGGTATCCGCTCTCATAAGTTGTGAATTGTGAGCTATAGCCCCGAAGACAGGTACTTGCTGTGTATTAGTAACGAAGAAGAGGAGAACCGGAGTGATCTGGCTCCCCGTATACTGGGACCTAATGTGGACATTACATGAGTGGTGCGGGTCACGCCTGCAAGGCCCCAATGATGAGATACAAATCCCTAGGAGAATGATAGGCAGGGACGACTCGAGGGTCGTCCGCTGCCCCGAGCCGCGTGATAACAGGCCGCCACTATCCCTCATATAGGTGTGTGACAGTACGGCTTGTGAGAGGAAGGACAGGTGCGGTCACCAGTGAAGGTCAGACTGAATAACCTGACTTGAAAAAAGAAACCTGTCCTGGGACTCGAGGAGAATCGTGTGGGGAGTCCAGAGGAATGGTTGGGCAATAGGTAACCAACCCGTATGCCCTAACTTCTCGGAGAGAGAAGTGATGGACTGAAGAGGGTCGGCGTCTGTGACGATGGTATCCAGACTGGAACTGGAGAAATTTTCTCAGTATGGAATAACTAGGTAAGATGAGTTAGGGAGTTCACTGTAGTGTGAGCACCGCTGCGCAGTCCCAAAAGAACGCGTCTTGATGAGTGTATCCTTGTAGAGCTACCAGGTTAAATGAGCTGGGAGGTCCATTGTAGTGTGCAAACGCATCTGCGCAGCCTCCAAGTGAAAGAGCCTTGATAAGGAGACCCTCTAGGTAAGGGAGGACAACTTGTCCTCGTGATTGAGAAATGGATACAATCGCCGGTATCACACGGAGCCACCGAAAGGCTAGGTAGAGAGAACAAACTAAGGAGCACCCGGGAATATGTAGACAAATGTGTTGACGTTTATGAAGGCCAGGAACCTTTGTACTTCCATGGATGAAAGAAGGTCAGGGAGGACGCATAACGTTTCCCTGTTTGGGGACTACAAGAGGACTTGATGACGATCAGTGAAGATATACATCCGCTTCAGCTGTGACCTCAATGCCATGAGGAAACGGATGGAAACCTGAGGATTACTAAGGAAAGGCGTTGTTGCAACTCTGCATCCAGCTGTGGGAGCTGAGGAAGATGAAAATCCGAAGTTGCCTGTAAAACGGTCCCATATTGGAGACGGTACTGTGCACGTGCTGCAACCCAATGTCCTGAAGAGACGGATGGGGAGACTAAGGAGTACCAAATAGTGGTGCCATCCATTGCAAACCAGACACCCAGCTGTATGAGCTGGAGAGGATGAATATTCAGATCCGCGTGAGAAGGAGTCTCATATTGAAGACGGCAATATAAAAGTGCTACAACCCAAGTGCCCTGAGGAAGGCTAATGGGGAGACTGAGGGCTACTAAATCATAGCGCCATGTACTGCAAACCCAGCTCCTACAATGGGAACTGGGTAGGATGATTGGCCGGATCCGCATACCGAGCTGTTCTGTACCGAGCTGTTCTGTATTGTAGAGGAACCAGGGGGGACGATTGTCCGGATCTGCGAGCCGAGCAGTCCTGTATTGGAGATCGGAACACTCAGGAACCGTCGCCATAAATGATGTTTCTCAAATCAGGAGGGGGAACGTGGAGGTAACACCCCGCGTTGCCGCCTGTTGGTTTTGGGAGATCGGTACACACAGGTACCGTCGCCCTCCATCTTTCAGTACTCGTTCCTCGTGTGGCTAGATTGCTTGTCTAGTCTCAATGGCGCTTGAAGCCACTACGGCTGCTGCATCGGTTGTCATCTGCATTGTATGCTTAACTGACGATCTGATGCATCCTCGCGAAGACTCTATCCTGGAGAGGAGGGAAAGTATCAGATGAATGTCTGAATCAGCTTTTAAAACAGTTCTTAGTTGAGCATCGGAACGCTGAGAAACCGTCGTCATAATGATGTCCCTCGGAGCAGGAGGGGGTACGTGGAGGTAACACTCCGCGTTCCCGCCTGTTGTTGGTTTTGGGAAATCGGTACGCATAGGTACCGTCGCCCTTCATCTTCCGTGGGTGGTGAAGGTGAACTGCAGTCGGCACTGGGAGGAATTTGGTGCGAATGGGACATGTATATCTGAAGGACCGTCTGTATTGCGCGATGACTTGTTAAACTTTAGTGCGCCCGTCTTCTTTCTGTGAATGAGTCTGTGAGACATGGGACTGAACAAGGAGGACCAGGTACAAATAGTGTTGTTTTCTCGTAACGGCCTGAGTAGGGTAACAACCCCGCCAAATGTGGGACACATCCAGCAGGGTGAGCGTGGAAAAAACAAAAAATCAGGGCCCTAGTCTATGTAGAGTTGACGGGCAATGTCTAATCCAGTCGCCTTTTCCAGCGTCCCTTGTCTTAATATGCAAATAGAGTCTGTGGAGTCTCGGTCAGGAGTCTCAAACACAGGACAAGCCAGATATCCCACCAGGGAAGGACCCAGTCAAAGGGTAGCTCCTGCGGGAGAACACCAGAACCACCATGTTCAGTGGCCCTTTAGTTAATATCTAGCCTTTTTTAGAAGCGTAGGGGTATGACAAGGGAATACCAAGGCCAGGTATCCATCCACAGACAGCTGTCTTAACATTGCATTCCGCTGCAGGAACGATAGTAGAGACACCTGAGGAAGTGTGCTGTCTGTTCCGTGGTTCCCCACGTCGCGATTCGGACCTGGTGTGAGTCGCGCATTGGGCGACCCTGTAGGACCAGAGGTCTTGTCCCTGTACTGTGATGTAGAATGGACCCAAACTGCCCAGCAGGGGGGAGAAATGGCAATCTTGTACTGGTAGGAGTACGATTCTGGCAGTGAGGCTAGAACCTGCAGTGAGGCTAGAATCTGCCGGGGGCAGAAAAGATCTTAATAATGATGATATCCTGCATTGCCTCTACCTTGTGAGTACAGGGGAAGGAAGGGGATCAGTCTAAATGAGAAGGCTTGATATCCCTATACATGACGTTTCCCTGAGACATGAGGCCCTTGGAGGAGGTGTCCGAGCACCCAGCTAGAATCGCCAGACTGGCACTGTCCTTGGGGCCATTAGGGGCTACTGATATTGAGCCACAGCTGCCCCCTAAGCTATATCTGCCGCTATGACAGGCTACTATAGACATGGCAAGCAGGGCTGTGCAAGCGGAAAAGCACTTACCCTGCTCGCCAGAAGATGTGCTCCACCGGGGTCCGGGTAAGCAGCGGCGCCATCTCGCCACAAGCTGCTGCCCTTACAGGGTCCGGGTAAACAGCGGCGCCAGTTCGCCACAAGATGTGCTCCACCGGGGGCCGGGAAAGCGGCGGCGGCAGCTCTCCACAAGCTGTTGCCCTTCCAGGGTCCGGAATGCAGCGGCGCCCATGAAGTATTCAAAGCGGAAGTGGCGACCGCTGACCTGGAGGGAAGGGGCGGACCAGACGATAGAGGCTCGCTGGGAACTCTCGCGATGCGCGAGAAGCGCGAAGAGAAGGCCGTTCCGTCCCCCTATGACGCGGCCTGGGCGGGCTCCGCCTCTGTTTCGCGTCATGTAAGGGGCGGAGGGAGGCGGGGACCATCGCGGCTAGGCCGAAGCCGGGGCCTGGATTAGAACGCGGCCCCGGAAAAGAAGGGGGTCCGGCGCGGAGGTCCCGCTGGACCCGGACAAAATTAATGCTAGATGTTGCGGGGAGGGTAGAACTTATAGTGTCCGGATCCTGTCGGTCTGGAGACCGGAGGCACGCGGCCGCTGAATGGCAACGCAGTGTCCTGGTCCTTGGAGGTGGAAGGGAGGAAAATCAGACTACCTGTCGTTGGCTCCTCTACCCGGAGTCCCCGTAAGGGGAGAATGGGGAGGGCAAGAGTCCGTCTTGCGTCTCTTCGGCCTGCATGCTTGCATAATGGGGTCCTGGAGACACAGACTAGACCTCCGTCCCTCCACCCAGGGCTCAGCTGCGAGGCCTGGGGAGAGTAGGGTTTTGTCTGAACCTCGGCCCGGGTTCTAAGACGAAGCTGGGAAAAATGTAGGTGTCTTAAACTCAGAGCCCATGTGGGGAGCTGAGAAGACGCTTCTTTTTCTTTGGAGTTGTAAGAAAAAAAAGGAGAAAGAAAAAGAAAAAACTCTAAAAAAATCTATCTAAAAAAGGAAAACAATAAAAGAGGTCTGCCTCCTGAGCGACACTAAGCAAAACTGGTGAGGCAGTGTCTGCCCCAGGGGTGTATGCTGCAGAGGAGGAGCCACGTTAACTCTTTTGCAGATTCTACTTAGTGTCGCCTCCTAGTGGACAGCAGCATAACACCCACGGTCCTGTGTCCCCCAATGAGGCGAAGGAGAAAAACGCTCCGATTCACGGATCCGAGAATCGGATGACTTGTCAGAGTTTTGGTCCGTTTTGCATCCAACAGTGATGCTACTGTCCAACATTTCCTGAGATCACATACGAGAGCTGTCCAACAGTAATCCGAGTGTGGCCCGAGTGCAATCCGACAGTTGCACGTGATTTTTGAATGAAATCAGCTTGGCAATTGTTTCAGCTGTGAAAAGTCTATTCAGAGTTGTATGGTCCTACTGTGGTCCGACAGTGATCCAACTGTGATCCATGATTTTTGTAGGACCCATAGACTTGCATTGGCAAGTATCGGCCGTGAATCGCATACTGTCGCAGCATGCTGCAACTGCTTCAACGTCCATGAATTGGATGAGAAAAAAAAACATCCGACACTCGGAAATGTGTTCTCATACATTGAATAACATTGGTCCAACTGCAATGTGATTTTTAACTCGCACTGCAGTCGTCCGAGTTTCACGGATGTGTGTCCGTACCCTTAATATGACAAACTAAGGCTGGCTTCACATTGCGGGTCTCATCCGATCCGAGGCTGTACGTGTAAACCGGACAGCCCCGGACCAGATTTTGGCCCCATAATATACTATGGGGCCGGATAGAAGCCGGATGGCAGCTCTCTGCCATCTGGTTTGTATCTGTCCGGGACAATCCGGGAGAATTCAGAATTCTCTCATGGACACAAAAACGTTGCTTGCAGCATTTTTGTGTCCGAGAGAAGAATATCTCCTCTAATTGGCTACTCCCGGATTGCCCTGGATTCACCTGGAGGATCCGGGAATCGGACACCCGCGGCTGCACGCCGCTGTTATTTCAGGACTGCGGCTAGCTCCCTGCCAGCTGTGATCCTGATTCAGCAGCTGCAGCTGTGTGCGGCAGAACACTGGACCGGAGGGCATATTAGCCCCTTGGTTCAGTGTGCTGATTCGATCCGAGGCTGTCAGGTTCCCCTGACAGCCTCAGATCGGATCTGACCCACAATGTGAAGCCAGCTAAGGCTGGGGTCACACACACAGATATCTGGGCAGATATTGTTCACAGATCTCTGGTTGCAGTGAAATCATGGACACATGGTTCCATTTTGTGGCTGTGTACAAATGGAGCAATCTGTCCATGATTTCACTGCAACCAGAGATCTGTGAACAATATCTGCCCAGATATCTGTGTGTGTGACCCCAGCCTTAGGCTGGTTTCACACTACGATTTTGTGCAATCCGACGCTGTCCGATATAAATCAGGCAGCATTGGATCCAAACTGACCCCTGCAATCGGATGCCAAATAGGCATCCGATTCCGACATTTTGCAGGATCAGTTTGGCCAGCTCCTCCTGTCTGTCCCCTGTTCTCCCCTGTGTTTTCCTGCTCTCCCCTGGTACTCCCACTTCTCCCCTGTGTTTCCCTCTCTTCTCTGGACTAAAAAATAAAAAAAATAGAATTATTCTCACCTGTCCACGAGTCCCCGGCGTCTCCAGCTATATCTTCTGATCCTTACAGGACCTTGCGTGATGTCACTGTCACATGACCGGTAACCGTTCATGTGACTGACATCACGGCAGGTCCTACAGGCAGGAGGTGCTGGAGAAGCCGGGGGACTCGTGGACAGGTGAGCATACATATTCTTTATTTTTAACCCCTGCTTTACTTAATTTTACTTCCACAATGTACGTATATACATTGCGGAAGTTAAATTAGGCGGCACACAATAGTTTTAGTGTACTGAGCATGCTCAGTACACTAAAATCGGGTCAGAGGAGACATCAGATGTTTCCTCGGACCCTGCTCCATAGGGCCCCATGTTAAAAACCACGGATCGGAGCTAATTGCCATATGATCTGTCAGATCTGATGCAATCTGATTTTTGATTCGGATGCAAAAATTGGAGCAGTCTCCGATTTTTGCACCGGAAAGAAATCGGATCGGACGCAATTCGGATGCCATTTAGTGCACATCCGAATCGGTCTGATCCCCATTGGATTACATGGGGGCAATTTCGGATCCGATGCTGTCCGATTTATATCGGATAATGTCGGATTTCACAAAATTGTAATGTGAAAGCAGCCTAAGGCTGGCTTCACATTGCGGGTCAGATCCGATCCCTGGCCGTCAGGGTGAACCTGACAGCCCCGGATCGGATCGGCACACAGAACCGGAGGGCCAATATGCCCTCCGGTCCGGTGTGCTGCCGCCACTAATAAATCAGGACCACGGCTCGCAAGGATCTAGCCATGGTCCTGAAAGAACAGTGGCGTGCAATCCGGCCCCATATTCTCCCATGTTAGGGAGCGCCAGATTGCCCCGGATCCAGGAGAATCCGGGCGAATCCGGGAGTAGCCAATTAGAGGAGATATTCTGAATTCTCCCAGACAGATAGAAACTGGATGGCAGAGAGCTGCCATCCGGCCCCATATGATACTATGGGGCCAAAATCCGGTCCCGGGCTGTCCGGATCACATACTCAGTGTGAAGCCAGCCTAAGAAACCTGATACTATATTGGGGGGTAGGGGTACCACAACACACGCACACACAAGGCAGCCCTAGACGGCGCGCGCGCGCGCACGCACACACACAGGGCAGCCCTACACGGCGCGCGCGCGCACACACGCGCACACACACAGGGCAGCCCTACACGGCACACACACACAGGGCAGTCTACACGGCACACACACACAGGGCAGTCTACACGGCACACACACACAGGGCAGTCTACACGGCACACACACACAGGGCAGTCTACACGGCACACACACACAGGGCAGTCTACACGGCACACACACACACACAGGGCAGTCTACACGGCACACACACACACACAGGGCAGTCTACACGGCACACACACACACAGGGCAGTCTACACGGCACACACACACACAGGGCAGTCTACACGGCACACACACACACTGGGCAGTCTACACGGCACACACACACACAGGGCAGTCTACACGGCACACACACACACAGGGCAGTCTACACGGCACACACACACACACAGGGCAGTCTACACGGACACACACACAGGGCAGTCTACACGGCACACACACAGGGCAGTCTACACGGCACACACACAGGGCAGTCTACACGGCACACACACACACAGGGCAGTCTACACGGCACACACACACACAGGGCAGTCTACATGGCACACAAACACACAGGGCAGTCTACATGGCACACACACACACACACCACACAGGGCAGTCTACATGGCACACACACACAGGGCAGTCTACATGGCACACACACACAGGGCAGTCTACATGGCACACACACACAGGGCAGTCTACATGGCACACACACACACACAGGGCAGTCTACATGGCACACACACACACACAGGGCAGTCTACATGGAACACACACACAGGGCAGTCTACATGGAACACACACACAGGGCAGTCTACATGGAACACACACACAGGGCAGTCTACATGGCGCACACACACAGGGCAGTCTACATGGCGCACACACACAGGGCAGTCTACATGGCGCACACACACAGGGCAGTCTACATGGCGCACACACACAGGGCAGTCTACATGGCACACACACACAGGGCAGTCTACATGGCACACACACACAGGGCAGTCTACATGGCACACACACACAGGGCAGTCTACATGGCACACACACACAGGGCAGTCTACATGGCACACACACACAGGGCAGTCTACATGGCACACCACACACAGGGCAGTCTACATGGCACACACACACAGGGCAGTCTACATGGCACACACACACAGGGCAGTCTACATGGCACACACACACAGGGCAGTCTACATGGCACACACACACAGGGCAGTCTACATGGCACACCACATCACGACACACACGGGCAGTCTACATGGCACACACACACAGGGCAGTCTACATGGCACACACACACAGGGCAGTCTACATGGCACACACACAACACAGGGCAGTCTACATGGCACACACACACAGGGCAGTCTACATGGCACAACACACTCACAACAGGGCAGTCTACATGGCACACACACACAGGGCAGTCTACATGGCACACAACAACACACAAGGGCAGTCTACATGGCACACACACACAGGGCAGTCTACATGGCACACACACACAGGGCAGTCTACATGGCACACACACACAGGGCAGTCTACATGGCACACACACACAGGGCAGTCTACATGGCACACACACACAGGGCAGTCTACATGGCACACACACACAGGGCAGTCTACATGGCACACACACACAGGGCAGTCTACATGGCACACACACAGGGCAGTGTCTCCCAAGGAAATCAGGATTCCGGAGCGGCCTCCACTGCAGCGCAGGACTAGAACAATACAAGTGTTCACGTGTAATCAGAAGGAACAAAGGGAGAGCGGCACAGGACCCCACACACTGGCACCATGGCCACAGTGCCCCTTGTGCCCACAGTCTTCACCCCTATGTATGGCCCCATCCAGTGTGCACATTACAGCCAGGGACAATGCAGCCGCACACGTGACCCATGTCGGGTATCGCCACTATCGTGACAGCTCCCCCGGCACTGCCGGTCTGGTGATGAGGGCTCTGTTCTCCACACAATAACAAGCCCCACACTAGGCCGAGCTCGGAGCCCGGGACTTTCCTGAACGCCACAGCCAGGCGGCGCTGCTTCTCCAGCGGGTGGAGCTCGGGGAGGACACAACTCACCGCTGCAGCACCACGAGGAGGGGCAGCCGCTGGGGAAGGCGGCGGAGTCCGGTACTATGCACACACTGGCGGTGAGGTGCGGGCACTCCATGGCGGTGCGGAGGGACACAACAGGTTAAGAAACGGCACTGAAAACCGGGACTTTTTCCACCATAGAAACATAAGGGCGTGGCCTCCTGACGCACGCTCGTATCACTGCCCCACTTGCGTCCAGTCTGTGGTTTCTATGGTAACTGTGCGGTACCTGGTTCCTGTTGTGCCTCAGTCAGGATGAGGTGGAGGCGGCAGGTTTCCTCCTCTGCCCCAGCACTGACTCACATGTATTATACACTCACATGTACTATACACACATGTACTATACACTACACACACATGTATTACACACTGCACTCACATGTACTATACACTACACACACATGTATTACACACTGCACTCACATGTATTATACACTACACACACATGTATTACACACTGCACTCACATGTATTACACACTGCACTCACATGTATTATACACTACACACACATGTATTACACACTGCACTCACATGTACTATACACTACACACACATGTATTACACACTGCACTCACATGTATTACACACTGCACTCACATGTATTATACACTGCACTCACATGTACTATACACTGCACTCACATGTATTACACACTGCACTCACATGTACTATACACTGCACTCACATGTACTATACACTGCACTCACATGTATTATACAATGCACTCACATGTATTATACACTGCACTCACATGTACTATACACTGCACTCACATGTATTATACAATGCACTCACATGTATTATACACTGCACTCACATGTACTATACACTGCACTCACGTGTACTACACACTGCACTCACATGTACTATACACACATGTACTATACACTGCACTCACATGTATTATACAATGCACTCACATGTATTATACACTGCACTCACATGTACTATACACTGCACTCACATGTACTACACACTGCACTCACATATACTACACACTGCACACACATGTATTACACACTGCACTCACATGTACTATACACTGCACTCACATGTATTACACACTGCACTCACATGTATTATACAATGCACTGACATGTACTATACACTGCACTCACATGTACTATACACACATGTACTATACACTGCACACACATGTATTATACACTGCACACACATGTACTATACACTGCACTCACATGTACTATACACACATGTATTATACACTGCACTCACATGTACTATACACACATGTACTATACACTGCACTCACATGTATTGCACACTGCACTCACATGTACTATACACTGCACTCACATGTATTATACACTCACATGTACTATAGACTGCACTCACATGTACTATACACTGCACTCACATGTACTATACACTGCACTCACATGTATTATACACTCACATGTACTATACACACATGTACTATACACAGCACACACATGTATTACACACTGCACTCATATGTACTATACACTGCACTCACATATATTACACACTGCACTCACATGTATTATACAATGCACTGACATGTACTATACACTGCACTCACATGTACTATACACACATGTACTATACACTGCACACACACATGTATTATACACTGCACTCACATGTATTATACCCTGCACTCACATGTACTATACACTGCACTCACATGTACTATACACACATGTATTATACACTGCACTCACATGTACTATACACTGCACTCACATGTATTGCACACTGCACTCACATGTACTATACACTGCACTCCACATGTACTATACACTGCACACACATGTACTATGCACTGCACTCACATGTACTATACACTGCACTCACATGTACTATACACACATGTATTATACACTGCACTCACATGTACTATACACTGCACTCACATGTATTGCACACTGCACTCCATGTATTTTACACTGCGCTCACATGTACTATACACTGCACTCACATGTATTGCACACTGCACTCACATGTATTATACACTGCACTCACATGTACTATACACTGCACACACATGTACTATACACTGCACTCACATGTACTATACACTGCACTCACATGTACTATACACACATGTATTATACACTGCACTCACATGTATTGCACACTGCACTCACATGTATTATACACTGCACTCACATGTACTATACACTGCACTCACATGTACTATACACTGCACTCATATGTACTATACACTGCACTCACATGTACTATACACTGCACTCACATGTACTATACACTGCACTCACATGTACTATACACACACATGTATTATACACTGCACTCACATGTATTGCACACTGCACTCACATGTATTATACACTGCACTCACATGTACTATACACTGCACTCACATGTACTATACACTGCACTCACATGTACTATACACTGCACTCACATGTACTATACACACATGTATTATACACTGCACTCACATGTACTATACACTGCACTCACATGTATTGCACACTGCACTCACATGTATTATACACTGCACTCACATGTACTATACACTGCACTCACATGTATTGCACACTGCACTCACATGTATTGCACACTGCACTCACATGTACTATACACTGCACTCACATGTATTATACACTCACATGTACTATACACTGCACTCACATGTACTATACACTGCACTCACATGTACTATACACTGCACTCACATGTATTGCACACTGCACTCACATGTATTATACACTGCACTCACATGTACTATACACTGCACTCACATGTATTGCACACTGCACTCACATGTATTGCACACTGCACTCACATGTACTATACACTGCACTCACATGTATTATACACTCACATGTACTATACACTGCACTCACATGTACTATACACTGCACTCACATGTACTATACACTGCACTCACATGTATTATACACTCACATGTACTATACACACATGTACTATGCACTGCACTCACATGTATTATACACTCACATGTACTATACACTGCACTCACATGTATTATACACTCACATGTACTATGCACTGCACTCACATGTATTATACACTCACATGTACTATGCACTGCACTCACATGTATTATACACTCACATGTACTATGCACTGCACACACATGTACTATACACTGCACTCACATGTTATTATACACTCAAATGTACTATACACTGCACTCACATGTACTATACACTCACATGTACTATACACTGCACTCACATGTACTATACACTCACATGTACTATACACTGCACTCACATGTATTATACACTCACATGTACTATGCACTGCACTCACATGTACTATACACTGCACTCACATGTATTATACACTCACATGTACTATACACTGGACTCACATGTATTATACACTGCACTCACTTGTACTATACATTCACATGTACTATACACTGCACTCACATGTACTATACACTGCACACACATGTATTATACACTCATGTACTATACACTGCACTCACATCTACTATACACTACACTCACATGTACTATACACTCACATGTACTATGCACTGCACTCTCATGTACTATACACCGCACTGTCATGTACTATACACTGCACTCACATTTATTATACACTGCACTCACATGTATTATACACTCACATGTACTATACACTGGACTCACATCTACTATACACTACACTCACATGTACTATACACTCACATGTACTATACACTCACATGTACTATGCACTGCACTCTCATGTACTATACACCGCACTGTCATGTACTATACACTGCACTCACATGTATTATACACTCACATGTACTATACACTGGACTCACATGTATTATACCCTGCACTCACATGTATTATACATTGCACTCACATGTTCTATACACTCACAATTACTATACACTGCACTCACATGTACTATGCACCGCACTCTCATGTACTATACACTGCACTCACATGTACTATACACTGCACTCACATGTACTATACACTGCACTCACATGTACTATACACTGCACTCACATGTACTATACACTGCACTCACATGTACTATACACTGCACTGACACTTTGTGTGTTCATAAAGTGTGATTCATTATGTTAAACCAGAAGGTATAATCTATACCCATCTGTTGAATTTTTCTCTAAAGGCTCCGTCACACGGGGCAACATCTCCGCCAATTACACAGGCGACGTGGTGGCGTGGCCTATAGGCGTCGACATCGCCCCTCCGTCGCCTCATGTAAAGGGGCGATGTCGGCGCCGCCGGGTAGTCGCCTGGTTTCAGAGCACTGCTCTGAAACCAGGCGACTGATCTGGGGCGATGTGTACATATCGCCCCATGTAACCGGCCGCCGGCGTCCTGTCAGGCGATGGGAGCCATAGGCTCCCATTGTCCTGCATCGCCGCTGGGGTTTTCAGACACCCCGGCGGCGATGCCACTTGACAGCTCACCGGCGCGGCGCTGGAGATGTCGCCCCATGTAAATGGGGGACAGCGACGCTGGCTGGGCGCCAAAAACGTGCGCGCACCCGCCAGTCGCCGCCGACATCTCCAGCCCCGTCGCCAGGTGTGACAGGTCCTTAAGCCTTTATTTTCCCACTGCTTACTTATGCCCTAACAGTAATTGGTCCACTAATCCTTTCCCTTTTTCACTACCCCCAAGCTCCAACACTCCCAGTACAAATATTTATCTCCCCATCTCTCTTAGGCGGCCGTCACACGCTTCAATTTAATGCACGATATCGCTTAAGCGATCTGCTTTTTGATCGCTTAAGCGATATCGTTTGTGCATCGCTGCGTGTAATCAAGCGATTTTACAATGTAAAATCGCTTAATCGTTAGATCGCAGATATGAGAGCCGGAGCTCATATCAAGCGATAAACGCTTGATCAATCTGCATCATCGTGGTGTGTGACACCACGATGAACGATCTCCCAGCGGCAGAGCCTATGCTGGGAGATGGTATCTATGGTAAACGTCGGGTTACAAAGCGCCGCGCGGCGCCTAGTAACCTGATGTGTACCATAGTTACCAGCGATCTCGCTGCTCCACATCGCTGGTGAGTCTGTCTGTGTGACAGCTCACCAGCGATGTGAGCGATATTCTTAGCGATCGCGCATGCACGTGATCGCTAGCAATATCGCTAGCGATATTGATGCGTGTGACGGCCGCCTTAGGGCCACGTCACACACACAGATATATGTGCAGATATTGTTGGCAGATCTCTGGTTGCAATGAAATCATGGACACATAGTTACATTTGTACACAGCAACAACATGTAACAATGTGTCCATGATTTCACTGCAACCAGAGATCTGCCAACAATATCTGCACAATTATCTGTGTGTGTGACGTGACCCTTAGGCTGCTTTCACATTACGATTTTGTTAAATTCGATGCTGTCCGATAAAAATCGGACAGCATCGGATCCGATTTAGCCCCCATGTTCTCCAATGGGGATCGAATTGGTTCGGATGTGCATGTAATGGCATCCGATTTGCATCTGATCCGATTCTGTCCTATTTTTTTCAGGAGCCAAAATCGGAGACTGCTCCGATTTTGGTATCCGATTCAAAAATTGGATCGCATCGGATCCGATGCGATCCGATTAAATTAGTATGGGAGTCTATGGGGGATCGGATCGGATAGAAAATCGGATTCAATATCGGATCCAATTTTCTGTATTGTGCATGCTCAATACCCTAGACCACTCCCAAAACCTCCCACAGCCCTCCTCCAGCCATTTAAATCGGATCCGATAAAAAATCGGATCGGATGGCATCCGGTGGCATCCGATTTTGAGCATCCAATGCTGTCCGATTTTCATCGGACATCATCGGATTTAACAATATCGTAATGTGAAAGCAGCCTTATCTCCTGACCTGATCTCCTCTGCTGACCTGCTCCTCAATCTCACACCCCTCCTGCAGAAACACAAAACAAGCCGGCCGCTTTCATTCTCCCACCTCCTTGATCTCTATTTGCTGCTGTTATCTGCTGGTGAAATATCTCCCAACCCAGGACCCCCACAGCCAACTTTCCCCACTAGTCCTCCCCAGTGGCGTAACTTGAAGCTCATGGACCCCGATGCGAAAGCTCCAACGGGGCCCCCAATGATTACAAATCTTTAACAGTAATAGTCTTTTTCTATAGGCCAAAAAGACTTTTGGGGCCCCCTAGGCTCCGGGGCCCGGGTGAGATCGCAACCCCTGCACCTGTTATATTTACGCCCCTGGTCCTCCCTCCTATCACCCTACACCTGCAGGAAACAGCCGCAATCATCCCTAACCCCCTCTCCACCGCCTCCTCTCTCTGGAGCACTCTGGAATGCCCGCTCCATTTGTAATAAACTCCACTACATACATGACCTCTTTACCTCTTGCAGACTCTCCTTCCTGGGCCTCACAGAAACATGGCTGACACCCTCCGACACGGCCTCCCCTGCTGGGCTTTGTTACGGTGAACTTCACTTCTCCCACACACCTCGCACTGGCAACAAACACAGCGGAGGAGTGGGTCTTCTCCTCTCTAAGGCTGCTTTCACATAACGATTTTATCAGTTCCGATGCTGTCCGATAAAAATCGGACAGCATCGGACCGATTTTCGGACCCCATGCAACCCTATGGGCATCGGACCGAATCGGATGTGCACTAAATGCCATCCGATTTGGTCCGATCCGAATCTGT
This sequence comes from Allobates femoralis, assembly GCA_033576535.1. Classification (NCBI taxonomy): domain Eukaryota; kingdom Metazoa; phylum Chordata; class Amphibia; order Anura; family Aromobatidae; genus Allobates; species Allobates femoralis. The sequence goes on along the minus strand of JARQOC010000004.1, from coordinate 223,904,362 downwards.
CCGATTTTTTTTTCGGTGCAAAAATCGGAGCTTGCTCCGATTTTTGCACCGAAAATAAAATCTGACAGATTCGGATCGGACCAGATCGGATGGCATTTAGTGCACATCCGATCCGACCCGATCAATTTGACATGGGGCCCTATGGAGCAGGGTCCGAGGAAACATCTTATGTCTCCTCGGACCGATTTTAGTGTACTGAGCATGCTCAGTACACTAAAATCGCTCCAAAAGTGAATGAATGGGTTAATTAAAAAAATAAAAAACTATGCTCACCTGTCCACGAGGCCCCCGACGTCTCCCGGCGTCTCCGGTATCTCCAGGTATCTTGCCGTCTGTGCTGATAAGACCTGCCGTGATGTCACAATCACATGACTGCCAGGAACCAATAGCCGGCAGTCATGTGATTGTGACATCACGAGAGGTCCTGGCAGCACTGAAGACAGAACAGCAAGATACCTGGAGACGCGCGGGACCGTGCAGGAGTCGTGGACAGGTGAGAAAGGAGAGGAGGAGAGGGGAGGACAAGAGGAGAGGAGGAGGAGGACAAAAGGAGAGGGGGAGGACAAGAGGAGAGGAGGGGGACACATGGGGGGGCCGGAGGACACATGGGGGCAGCACATTGAAGGACTGGGATGGACTCATAGGAGGACCGGGGGCCAAGAGGGGAGGACCGGGGGTGCAGAGAGGAGACACAGGGGATAAGAGGGGAGACACAGGGGATAAGAGGGGAGGACCGGGGGCCAAGAGGGGAGGACCGGGGGCCAAGAGGGGAGGACCGGGGGCCAACAGGGGAGGACCGGGGGCCAAGAGGGGAGACACAGGGGATAAAGGAGAGGACCGGGGGAGACATGACAGCTCTCAGGGAGCGATCTGACAGGAGGGCAGGCATTCTATTTTCTGTCGGAATCGGGTGCCTATTTGGCACCCGATTCCAGGCATCAGAGGAATCCGATGCTGTCCAATTTATATCGGACAGCATCGGATTTTACAAAATCGTTATGTGAAAGTAGCCTAATAACTGCATCTTCAACCCAATTCCTCCTCCTCCCTCCCTTATCCTCTTTTGAAGCGCACTCTGTCCTTATCTACTCTCCTTCCAACCTACAAGTGGCTGTCATTTATCGACCACCAGGTTCCACCAGTACCTTCTTTGACCAAATCTCCATCTGGCTCCTATACATTCTATCTGCTGACATTCCCACCATCATAATGGGCGACTTCAACATCCCCATCAACATCCACCAGTCAACAGTCTCCAAAATCCTGTCACTTGCCTCATCCTTTGGCCTCTCTCAATGGTCTTCCACAGCCACCCACACAGATGGACATACACTAGACCTCATCTTTACCCGCCTCTGCTCCCTAACTAAACCCACAACCTCCCCTCTCCTCCTCTCTGACAACCATCTACTTACCTTCTCATCCTTGTCCTCCTCATTTGCCACCCATGTCCCGCAACTTGTACACCCTCGCAGAAACCTCACACACATTGACACTCACACACTCTCCAACACCATTTTACCACTATCATCCATTTCCTCACTGCATGACACAGATAATGCCACAGCTTTCTACAACTCTACACTCCACATCAGCTATTGATGCAGTTGCCCCTCTCATCATGGCAAAACACGACGAATGAACAGACAACCCTGGCACACAGATACCACTAAAAATGTGTGGCGAGTGGCTAGGGTTGCAGAGTGGTGCTGAAAGAAAGCACATTGACAAGCAGACTACACAGCATTCAAATAAGCACTTCTCAAATTCAAGTCAGCACTCACCACCACTAAACAGAATTACTGTATATACTCGTGTATAAGCTGTTTTTCAGCACAAAAAATGTGCTGAAAAGTCCCCCCTCGGCTTATACACGAGTCTGGGCGGAATTACCGTGGTTCAGCTGCACCAGGCCCCCCCCCCTCTTGTACGGGCCACTGCCTCCACTGCTCTGGGTGCTACAATCACAGTCGCAGCGGTCGGGACTGCGACTGGCCCTGGGAGTGCAGGGGACGCACCAACCTCAGCTGCTGGAGCTGCTCGGGCTGCCAGGGGAACGCACTGTGGATTTGAATGTAACTATTCTCCCGCCCGGCTGCTCGCAGATCACATCAGCAGCTGCAGACAGGCCCCCTGCACACTGTGTGTACGGGGTCAGCAGAGGGACACTTCACCTGACACCTGCTCCTTCAGCCTCCCGGAGAGCAGCTTGTGGATGGACTAGACCTCAGAAGATGCCGGTAAGCAGGAGGTCATTAATCATGGTGTGGGGCAGCAGGACGCTCCTCAATTCGCTCCTCAGTCCGGTCAGGGTCTGCTCTGCTGAGGATCAGAGTGAGTGATTGCAGGAGTCTGTGACAGATCAGGTCGGGCTGTCAGTGCTGGATTATCGGCTCCAGCATCACCCGACCTACAGGAAAGAGCAGACTCCTGCAATAAATCACTATGACCCCAGCAGATACCACAGACCCCAGTATACAGAGCCCTGCACTGACTGATCACATCTAAACCTACAGGACATCACATATTATTTTATATGGCTCCATATATATGTGATGTCCTGTAGGCAGTACCAGGTGTGATCAATACAGTGCATTATATATCCAGTGTACAGATGGGGACATATACCAGTATGGGCCCATATATACCAGGTTGGAGGACATATTTACCATACCGTCCCTCTGTGTCCTCTTTGTCCTCCGTCCCTCTGTGCCCTCTTTGTCCTCCGTCCCTCTCTGTCCTCTTTGTCCTCCGTCCCTCTCTGTCCTCTTTGTCCTCCGTCCCTCTCTGTCCTCTTTGTCCTCCGTCCCTCTCTGTCCTCTTTGTCCTCTGTCCCTCTCTGTCCTCTTTCTCCTCCGTCCCGCTCTGTCCTCTTTGTCCTCCGTCCCTCTCTGTCCTCTTTGTCCTCCGTCCCTCTCTGTCCTCTTTCTCCTCCGTCCCGCTCTGTCCTCTTTCTCCTCCGTCCCGCTCTGTCCTCTTTCTCCTCCGTCCCTCTCTGTCCTCTTTCTCCTCCTTCTCCTCCGTCCCGCTCTGTCCTCTTTCTCCTCCGTCCCGCTCTGTCCTCTTTCTCCTCCGTCCCGCTCTGTCCTCTTTCTCCTCCGTCCCGCTCTGTCCTCTTCCTCCTCCGTCCCGCTCTGTCCTCTTTCTTCTCGTCCCTCTCTGTCCTCTTTCTCCTCCGTCCCGCTCTGTCCTCTTTCTCCTCCGTCCCGCTCTGTCCTCTTTCTCCTCCGTCCCGCTCTGTCCTCTTTCTCCTCCGTCCCGCTCTGTCCTTGCCTGCTCCCGCCGGTAACAGCAGGAAGAAGCCGGATGAAGAAGGAGGAGCGCGCGGTGTCAGAGAGCGGCGGCGGCGACAGGACAGGGATAAGTATAATGTTCTATTCCTTTACAGGTGTCTGACAGCAAGGGGGGGGGGGGGGGCACCCGGTATACACCACTGGGGCCCTGTCTACACCACTGGGGCCCTGTATTCACCACTGGGGCCCTGTATGCACCACTGGGGCCCTGTATGCACCACTGGGGCCCTGTATATACCACTGGGGAGGCTGCTGTATACTACTGGAACTGTGATGGGCGCGGCCTGTGCGCCCTCATACGCCAACCTTTTCCTTGGCTATTGGGAACGTAACATCTTTGGCGATGAGGGCGTATCGGGCTGTGCCCAAGCACAAGCTTGGATTAGATACATGGACGACGTCCTTATTGTGTGGCAGGGCTCGGCGGAGCAGTTCCACTCCTTTGTGGGCCGGCTAAATGAGAATAACATGAATATCAGGCTGACCCACGGAGTGAGTAAGAACAAAATAGACTTCTTGGATATTGAGATTTCCCTGGATGAGGCGGGTGGTGTCCGGACAGATGTCTTCCGCAAGGAGACATCGGTGAATGCGTTGCTACACGCAACCTCTGGACATCACCCCTCTACCATACGCGCTATCCCGACTGGCCAGTTCCTACGTATGAGGCGGATCTGCTCAATGGACTCTGGTTTTGAGCAGCAGGCTAGGGGATCTTAAGCAGCGGTTCGGCGTCAGGGGGTATAGCAACAGAGGTATAAAGGCTGGGTACCAGAGGGCAAAGAACACACCTAGGGATGCACTGTTGAGATATAATCCAAAGAAAGACATAGGAGATCCACCCGTGAGGTTCTTTGGGGACGTACAACCATGAATGGAGCTCGATGCAGGCAGTTTTACAACGCCATTGGGCCATCCTCAAGAGTGATGGCATCCTCTCACAATGCATCCCAGAACGCCCCCTGATGACAGCTAGGAGGTCCAAAAATCTGAGGATTGGCTAGTTCATAGCCACTATATACCACCAAGAGTTAACACCTTTGGGAGTTCCGGCCCAACCGTTGGTTCGTTCTCCTGCGGCCACTGTGTCGCATGCCCCAATGTTCAAAGGAGCCGTACTTTTGAGTCCTCAGATGGGAAGAAACAGTATACCATCAGACAACGTATATCTTGCGGCTCTACGCATGTTATTTATTATGCAACGTACGGGTGCCAAAAGATATACATTGGCTTGACTTCTCGAGAATTTCGAAAGAGGATACGGGAACATCTAAGTGATATTGAGGGGGCTCGGGATTCTAAGGATGGTAGCAAATTGCGGACCTTGCCACGCCATTTTTGGCAGGTCCACAATTGCGATTCATCCAGCCTAAAGTTCAGGGAATAGACATGGTGAGGGCAGGGAATAGAGGGGGTAACCTCAAAAAAAAACCTCAAAAGCAAAATGGATAGTGACTCTGGATACCCTCAGTCCCAGGGGGATTAATGAGTCCTTGTCCTTTAGATCCTACCTGTGAGGCTGGTCACCATATCGTAGTTTTCTGCATTTGTGTTTCAGTGTGCATGTGGCGCCCCGCAACGAGTGCGTCACAGGAGGGTATTGCAGCCACAAATGCCGCCGCAATATCCTCTGACTCAGCAATGAAATAGTTAACTTGGAGATCCAACCCAACATGCACACCTAGAACAGGGGACCAATCATAGGTCCTGGTGGGTGGAGTGTTAGGGTAGTGTAATAGAAAACAACAATCGAGAGGAGAGATCTAGAACCTAGAACCCTCGAGATAGGACAAGAGTCTGAGGACTTGAACTTGGAGAGGAGTGGGGGCTCCGCACCCAGTGCGGGCCCCTGGGCCGTCACCGGTCGGGTGTCAGCACCTGAGGCCTTAACCACCGGGATTGGGCATATCTACACGGGTTCCCAAAAGACTCCCGTGCCCACAATTCACAGCCGGTTCACTGGTACCGAAGCTGGCAGCAGTTCACCTCTGCCACGCGAACCAGAAGAGTGGAGGATCAGCTTTACAGGAGCACCCCACCACCAGCCAGTTTCCAGTCGTCTAACCAGCGGTGTACCCACTGAGGGATCCAAGGCTCCCAAAGCATCCAGGACGTACATCATGGATAGGGCATTGAAGCAGCCTCCCGTACCCGACCTGGTATTCCTGGGCGACGCTGGTAAAAGGAAACTAAGTAGGTAGAATGGAGGAACACTGCGGATCTCTGAGGACACTATCACTGCTGAGTCCTCACTACCCAGCTCCAACACTCAACCAATATTATCTCCATTTCTTACGCCTCCCCGCTTACAGTTAATGACGATCCTTAAGCGACTCTTTTTGTCGCTTGCTATCCGTTTGTGACTCCCGTGTAACAAGCGATTAACAATGTAAACGCTATCTGACCGCAAAATTGAGAGCGAGCTCAACAACGGGATAACGCGTCATCGCATCTCGTGGGTGGAACCGTAACGATCTCCGCGCAGGCCTATGCCGGGGATGGTTCATGAAACGTCGGTACAGCCCCGCGCCTAGTAACTATTACCATAGTGCCAGCGATCATACGCTGCTACACACACCTGTGATCTGTCTGTTCACTCACAGACGTCTCATATTCTTGATCGCATAGCACGGATCGCTACATATCGCAGCAGATGCGTGGACGGCCACCCGTCAACAAAGAATATGTGAGAATGAACCCTGTTGGCAGATCTCGGTGCGATGAATCATGCAATATACATTTTACCACACCATGTAAAAGTTTTGTCATGATTTCACTTCACCAGAGTCTGCCAACATTCTTAATTTCTTGATGTGTGACGTCCCTTTAGCTTTTCACATTACGTTTTGTTAAATTCGACGTCATAAAACGGGAGCAGATCGATTAGCCCCCATGTTCTCCAATGGGATCGTTGCGATGTCAGTAATGGCCGATTTGCATCTGCGATTCTGTCCTATTTTTTAACTCCTCGTTTGGTCCTTCAAATTGGATCCATCGACCGATGATGATTAATTGTATGGAGCTATGGGATCATCGTAGAATAATCGTATTCAGTTTGTGCCCTTTTCTATTGGACATTAATACCTAGACCACTTCCCATACTCCCAGGCCTCCTCAATTTAAACGTGTAAAAAAATCGGATCAAGGCATGATGGATGTTTTGACTTTCCAATGCTGTCCGATTTTCTCGAGCGTGTCATCGATTTAACATAGTCGTAATGGAACAGCAGCTTGTCTCGACCTGATCTCCTCTGCTGACGCTCTCTCTCCCCCCCCTGCGACCAAAACAGCCGGCCGCTTCATCCCCACCTGCTTGCTCTATTGCTGCGATCTCCCTGGTGAAACCCCACCCATGAACCCGGCGACGGCCACACTTCCCCATTAGTCTCCCTTCCGGCGTCGAAGCTCATGGGACTGATGCGAAGCTCCAAGGGGCCCCAATGGAATTATCATCTTTAACAGTATAGGGCTTTTTCTATAGGCCAAAACGACATTTCCCCCTATGGGGCTGATCGCAACCCTGCACTTTATAGTAACGCCCGTCGGTCCTGTGCCAACATGACTGAGGAAGCGCAATCTTAACCACTCCAACGCCTTTCTGGAATCTGGAATGCCCTTAGTTCATTTGTAATAATCCATACATACATACCTTGTATTCATGCGCCTCGGGCTCACAGTGGTGACACCTGAAGGCTCCCTTGTGTTTTTACGCGTGCTATACTTCCCACACTTTACCTGACTGGATCAACTACAGCGTGAGACGTTCTTTCTCTCTAATACTGCAAACCATTGTTCCTCTCTATAGTTCTTATTTGAGCGGGACCTGTCTATATATTCCTTTCAACCTTTACAATGCTGTAATTATCGACCACCACCACGTACCTTCTTTGACTCATTTGTCTATATTCTATCTGTCATTGCCACCATCATAATGTGATTAATATCAGACGATCTCCATAAAGTTAAAATCTTAGCTTGTCATCTTTGGCCTCTTATGTCTGCAAGATGCATCATACCTCATTTACCCTTGCTTTGAAAACATCCCCTCCTCCTAAACCATCTATTACGTTTATTTGCCCTCTCATTTAGCCACCATGTCGCCACTTGTCATCAGAAATTACAATCTTGACACGTACATACTCTCCTAGCCTTTTACCACTGGATCTCCATTTACTAACACAGATAGCCACAGCTGTCGTAAACTCACACCACTAGGTATGATGCAGTGCTCTCATTATGCAAAACACGGGATGAACAGACATACCCTGGCACACAGTATACCACAAAATGTGCGGGAGGCTAGTTGAACTGTGCTGGGTCCACCATTGACAACAGAGTCACAGCTTTCCCAAACTTTCAAATTAGGGTCGGCATACACGGCACACTAACACAGAATTACTGTCATTACCCTCATATCCTCTTTGTCCCACAACCCCAGGCAGTCATTCAACACATTTAACTCCCTCCTCCGCCTCCCCACTGCCCCCTCCTACTTCTCGTATCTTTGCAGAAGACTTTGCAACATACTTCACCAACAAGATCGAACCAGATCAGACAAGTCTTTGCTACCTAACCACCGCAACCCCCATGTATACCGGATCAATCCTCTCCCCCACTAACCCTCCTCCCATCCATCACTGAAGGAGAACTTGCACACCTCCTCTCCAGATCGCACCTCACCACTTGTGCACTGGACCCTATCCCATCCCACCTCCTCCCCAACCTCACCACAACACTTATTCCAGCCCTAACCCACCTCTTCAACCTATCACTAACTTTTGGTACCTTTCCTTCTGCTTTCAAACATGCAACAATTACACCTGTCTTAAAGAAGCCATCCCTTGACCCCACTTCCACATCCAGCTACCGGCCCATATCTCTGCTCCCATTCGCTTCCAAACTTCTGAAAAGCATGTCCACATGTACTCTCATCCCACCTCTCATCCAACTCTCTCTTTGGTGACCTTCAATCCGGTTTCCGCCCTCACCACTCTACTGAAACTGCCCTAACCAAAATTACTAATGCCTTACAGCCAAAGCTAACAAACAGTTCTCCGTCATCCTCCTTTTAGACCTGTCCTTTGCATTCGACACAGTCGACCACTGCCTCTTATTACAGATCCTCTCTTCCATTGGTATCACTGACCTTACCCTCTCCTGTATCTCCTCCTATCTTTCCAACCGCACATTTAGTGTCTCCCACTCCTACACAACCTCCTCACCCAATCCCCTCTCTGTTGGGGTCCCTCAAGGCTCTGTCCTTGGGCCCCTCCTTTATTCAATCTATACTCTTGGTCTCGGACAACTCATAAAGTCCCATGGCTTCCAGTATCACCTGTACGCTGATGACACTCAGAGCTACCTCTCTGGCCCAGATGTCACCTCTCTGCTGTCCAGAATCCAGGAATGTCTATCAGCCATATCCTCCTCCTTCTCCTCCCGCTTCCTAAAACTCAATGTAGACAAAACCGAACTCATCATCTTTCCTCCATCTCACACACCTTTCTTGCCAGACTTATCTATCACAATAAATGACATCACACTTTGCCCTGTACCTGAAGTCCGCTGCCTCGGAGTAACACTTGACTCTGCCTTGTCCTTCAAACCGCACATCCAAGCCATTGTCTCCTCCTGCTGCCTCCAACTCAATAATATTGCCAGAATCCATCCCTTCCTCAACCCCCAATCTGCTGAACTACTCATGCATGCCCTCATCATCTCCCGCCTCGACTACTGCAACCTCCTACTCTGTAGCCTTCCTGCTAACACTCTTGCACCACTTCAATCTGTCCTTAACTCTGCTGCCCAACTAATCCACCTCTCTCCTTGCTATTCCTCTACTCCTCCCCTCTGCAAATCCCTCCACTGGCTCCTAATTCACCAGCGTATCCAATTCAAACTACTAACATTGACTTACAAAGCCATCCACAATCTGTCTCCCCCCATATATCTCTGAACTAATCTCCCGATATCATCTAACTCGTAATCTTCGATCCTCCCAAGACCTCCTTCTTTCCTCCACACTTGTACGTTCATCTAACCGCCTGCAAGACTTCGCCCAATCATCCCCCGTCCTCTGGAACTCTGCCCCCATCACGTCCGACTGTCCCCTACACTCAGAACCTTCAAGCGGAACCTGAAAACCCATCTTTTGAGAACAGCCTACTACCTGCAATGACCACAGTGCCGCCTCAACACCACTGGTCCCGGCGCTGCACCACCACCGAACCTAGCACTCCAGCACCACCCGAGCAGACCCAACCTTCTGTCTCCCTCCCAATTGCCCTGTAAAATGTAAGCCCGCAAGGGCAGGGTCCTCTCTCCCCTCTGTATCAGTCTGTCACTTTGTTCATTGTATTTTTAACTTGTCTGTATGTAACCCTTTCTCATGTACAGCACCATGGAATGATACCATAATATTTCATCTAATGCGTTTCGTGGGTCTACAGGCCACTTCCTCAGAGAGCCAAAAGATTTACAGACAAGTGTTAATCCAGACATAAATAGGAAATGGACGCTAATGACGTTCAACCAATCGTCATCACGTCCTATACATCACTGAAAATAGGAGTTTCCTTCTTCTTTGCACATTTATGTAGTTTATACATTTATATCTTGAACAAGAAACAGCCATTTCACATTAACTCTTAGCATACAGAAAAAAAGATCTTCCAATTCACCATACATGATTTACAAAACAATATTATTAAGATCATTATCTTAAAAATTTGGCAAAAATAATAATCAAAAATCAATAGTTGCATCACTCTGAAACAAATCCATACATTCAAGGCTGTCTCCCAATATACAATGAATATTATTCCAGTGCTTTAGCGATCATACCTACACCAATATCTGATAATTGATCTCACTCCTCAAGAGATAATCTTACTGTCTAGCGCAGGATCGGCGACAAGGGTATAGAACCAGCAGGAGTGCATACAATGTACGTCCTGCTAGCAACCCACCACAGTCGCCCATACTATCCCGGACCTCAGACCTCCATAAGGATTATTACGCATACATTTACCCCTAATTCTAAAAAGGGGAAGACCATCGTCACATTTTCAGAGTAGAAAAATGGAGGGTTGAAGAAAATCTGTGGTGACTTAGTTAATGAGACATCACCGATGCCTTGATTCCATATTAGACAACGTGTTTATTTATTTATTTAAACAGATCCTGTACCTCATTTAAACCTTGTGGCGATAATGTACTCAATTTGTGGATCCAATAGATCTTTTCTAGAAAAGTTCTGATCATGGTTAGAAACTGATTCTGGGACATGGTCTATTGGGCTTACTGAGAATGAAACGTCTTTGGAATGGACGTTTGCACAGTGACGGAAAACACCGTGAGTTTGCAACCCTTCTCAAACATTGTATCTATGTGAAGACATACGTTTTTGTAATTTTTGTGTGGTTTTACACACTATTGTTCACCACAATTACAATTTAAAAGATATATCACATATGTTGATTGGAAATTTAAATTATACTTTATACGGAAGGTCTCATCCCCGAGAGCCTTCCCAAAGGTTTTCCGATTATCATTAATCATACGGCAGCATAAACTTTTATTTGCACCACATCTACAAGAACCCACCACCCCAGAATTGGTTGAAGGTATATTATTATCCCTCAAATGACTGGGGGCCAAAAGATTTTTAGGATAGAGCCCTTCTAAATGTGACCTTGGTATTCAGGTATTAATTTACTCAACACAGGATCATTCAACAGGATATTCCAGTGTTTTTTCAAAATTTGTCTAAGGCTGGGGTCACACACACAGATATTTGTGCAGATATTGTTCACAGATCTCTGGTTGCAGTGAAATCATGGACACATGGTTCCATTTTGTGGCTGTGTACAAATGGAGCAATCTGTCCATGGTTTCACTGCAACAGAGATCTGTGAACAATATTGCCCAGATATCTGTGTGTGTGACCCTAGCCTAATACTCTCATGCTGCCTTGAAAATCTTGTAATAAAATTGTATGTAAAATCACTACTCTGCGTCTCCTTGGTATGCCTATTTTTTGTCATATTAATAAGTGCATCCTGTGATGTCCCTACCAGTGGCGTAACTAGAGTCCGAATGGCCGGCGATGCGAAATTTGGACCTGGGACCCCCCCCCTTCCCTTGCGCGCCCACGTTGGTCAGATGTACCGGTCCATGTAATGTTCTAAATCCTATAAAGACTCACAAATTGACTCCTCTCCCCTTCATTATGTATTAATGTTCCTCATCCAAGTATACAGTCATGGCCAAAAGTTTTGAGAATGATACAAATATTAATTTTAACAAAGTCTACTGCTTCAGTTTTTCTAATGGCAATTTGCACATACTCCAGAATGTCATAAAGAGTGATCAGCTTAACAGCAATTACTTGCTAAGTCAATATTTGCCTAGAAAATGAACTTTAACCTCCAAAACACATTTCAACAATCATTGCAGTCCTGCCTTAAAAGGAGCAGCTAACATCGTTTTAGTGATTGTTCCATTAACACAGGTGTGGGTGTTGATGAGGACAGGGCTGGCGATCAATCAGTCATGATTAAGTAAGAATGACACCACTGGACACTTTAAAAGGAGGCTGGTGCTTGGTATCATTGTTTCTCTTCAGTTAACCATGGTTATCTCTAAAGAAACACGTGTAGCCATCATTGCACTGCACAAAAATGGCCTAACAGGGAAGAGTATCGCAGCTACAAAGATTGCACCTCAGTCAACAATCTATCGCATCATCAAGAACTTCAAGGAGAGAGCTTCCATTGTTGTCAAAAAGGCTCCAGGGCGCCCAAGAAAGACCAGCAAGCGCCAGGACCGTATCTTAAAACTGTTTCAGCTGCGGGATCGGACTACCAGCAGTGCCTAGCTTGTTCAGGAATGGCAGCAGGCTGGTGTGAGTGCTTCTGCACACACTGTGAGGCGGAGACTCTTTGAGCAAGGCCTGGTTTCAAGGAGGGCAGCAAAGAAGCCACTTCTCTCCAGAAAAAACATCAGGGACCGAGTGATATTCTGCAAAAGGTACAGGGAGTGGACTGCTGAGGACTGGGGTAAAGTAATTTTCTCTGATGAATCCCCTTTTCGATTGTTTGGGACATCTGGAAAACAGCTTATTCGGAGAAGAAGAGGTGAGCGCTACCACCAGTCTTGTCTCATGCCAACTGCAAAGCATCCTGAAACCATTCATGTGTGGGGTTGCTTCTCAGCCAAGGGAATCGGCTCACTCACAGTCTTGCCTAAAAACACAGCCATGAATAAAGAATGGTACCAGAATGTCCTCCAAGAGCAACTTCTCCCAACCGTCCAAGAGCAGTTTGGCACCCAACAATGCCTTTTCCAGCATGATGGAGCACCTTGCCATAAAGCAAAGGTCATAACTAAATGGATCAGGGAACAAAACTAGAGATTTTGGGTCCATGGCCTGGAAACTCCCCAGATCTTAATCCCATTGAGAACTTGTGGTCAATCATCAAGAGACGGGTGGACAAACAAAAACCAACAAATTCTGCCAAAATGCAAGCATTGATTATGCAAGAATGGACTGCTGTCAGTCAGGATTTGGTCCAGAAGTTGATTGAGAGCATGCCAGGGAGAATTGCAGAGGTCCTGAAGAAGAAGGGTCAACACTGCAAATATTGACTTGCTGCATTAACTCATTCTAACTGTCAATATAACCTTTTGGTACTCATAATATGATTGCAATTACTATATTTCTGTATGTGATATAAACATCAGACAAACACAAATAAAAACCAGAGGGCAGCAGATCATGTGAAAATATAATTTTGGTGTCATTCTCAAAACATTTGGCCATGACTGTATATGATCTTCAATTATAGTATCATGCTGCCTCACAGCCGCTCCAGATAATATAGTGCCGCACCCCGGCCGCTCCAGATAATACAATGCCGCCTCACAGCCGCTCCAGATAATATAATGTCGCCTCACAGCCACTCCAGATAATATAATGCCGCCTCACAGCCGCTCCAGATATTACAATGCAGCCTCACAGCCACTCCAGATAATATAATGCCGCCTCACAGCCACTCCAGATAATACAATGCCGCCTCACAGCTGCTCCAGATAATACAATGCCACCTCACATCCGCTCCAGATAATATAATGTCTCCTCACAGCCTCTCCAGAGAATACAATGCCGCCTCACAGCCGCTCCAGATAATATAATGCAGCCTCACAGCCGCTCCAGGTAATATAATGCCGCCTCACAGCCGCTGCAGATAATATAACGCCGCCTCACAGCCACTCCAGATAATATAATGCCGCCTCACTATAATGTTGCCTCATAGCCGCTCCAGATAATTTAATGCCACCTCACAGCCACTCCAGATAATACAATGCCGTCTCACAGTCCTCCAGATAATATAATGCCGCCTCACAGCCGCTCAAGATAATATAAAGCCACCTCACAGGCGCTCCAGATAATATAAAGTCTCCTCACAGCCGCTCCAGGTAATATAATGCCGCCTCACAGCCGCTCCAGATAATATAATGCCGCCTCACAGCCGCTCCAGATAATACAATGCCGCCTCACAGTTTTCCAGATAATATAATGCCGCCTCACAGCCGCTCCAGATAATACAATTCTGCACAGACAGCCTGCTCACCGCACACACAGTCACATACATTGCACACACAGTCACATACATTGCACACACAGTCACATACATTGCACACACAGTCACATACATTGCACACACAGTCACTCTGCACAGCACACTGCACACACAGCCAACACACACACGCACACACACACTGCACCTTCTCTCCTGTGTGCTCCATGCTCCCTGAAGGTCTTCATGCCAGGCCCAGGAAGCAGTGACTAAAGCGGTGCTGTGTGAGGAGGAGGAGAAGAGCAGGCCAGGCCAGAAGACTCTAACCAGCTCCTCCTCGGCAGACAGGTAGGCGTGCTGCTGCATGTCTCCACTCCTACAGTCCCCAGCCTGCTCCCGCGGTCTGACTATGAGAGGAAGAGGGGGGGGTGGGGTGTCAGCAGCGTCAGCTGTGAGTGTCAGTAGTCCTCCGGCAGCCGTGATCAGCCGCCTGGGGACCGGCCGCGGGTAGAGCGCCACACAGCTGGCGCAGCGGTAGCAGGGGTCGGCGTGCTCCGGGCCCCTGTACCTCCGGACCCGGTCTCACTTGCGACCCCTGTGACCGCGGATGGTACGCCACTGGTCCCTACACTTTTTGCAAAGGCTCGATCTAAAAGTTTTAAAGGGTATCTTTTCTCTATGAATCTCTCCCTTATGGTGGCTGCTTGGGAAAGAAAATCTGGATACAAGGAGCAGATTTTTCGTACACGCTTAAATTGATTCTTTGGCATATTATTTATCCATTTTTTATAGTGGCCACTTTCAAACTCCAAATAACTATTCACATCCACTTTTTCAAAAAGATTTTTGTTAAAATTTTACCATCTTTATGAAACAAGGTTAAATCCAAAAAATCAATGGATTCGGTACTACTTGCAGGGGTAAATTTTAAGCCCCAATTATTATCCTGAAAAGATTAAGAAATTTCCTTGATCTCCTCAATCAACTGCATGGAATCCCTCAGGAAGCTAGTTAGTTTAGGGACATGTATGATCATTTGTCTATCAACGTATGTGGCTACATTCACCGTGAGTGACCCAATTCCTAATATTATTGGGCGACTCGGAGGACAAATAGGGTCTTTGTGGATTTTCGGCAGATGGTAAAAAAAGGCCATAGGAGGATTACTTCTTTTGAGGGATGCTGACTCAATTTCATTTAGCATTCCTGAGAGGGTCGCCTGTGCTATTAGTTTACTATATGATATGAATGCAGCTGTATATTTTTCTTTTAGAACTATTTCATAAGTGTTTGTATCTGATAAAATTTTATATGCTTCTTTAATAACAACTATTTTGAATAACAACACACCCACCTTTATACACCGAACGGATTACTATATCTCTGTTCTCCTTTAACCTATTCAGGGCTTCATTCTCTATCTTAGGTGGGGTCACACTTGACATGAGTTTTTTTAGTGACTTAAAAAAACTCATGCGTTTTTACATGTTGTTTTAAACCGCAGGTCTCCAAAAACTCATGAAAAAAACGCAAGTGTGACCTCAGCCTTAGGCTGCTTTCATATCAGCGTTTTACGCTGATCGCCGCAGTTGCGGTGAAAAAAACCGCAACTGCCGTGATTACCGTATAACGGCCGCACTTGCGGTTCACTTGCGGCAAGCCCCATACAGTGTCTATGGGGCTTGCGGCAGGTGCGGCAAGTGCGGTTTTGCACTTGCGGCAGGTGCGGCCGCGAAAAAAAACGCGGCTGACCGCGGTTTTTTTCGCGGCCGCACCTGCCGCAAGTGCAAAACCGCACTTGCCGCACCTGCCGCAAGTACGCCTATACTTTGCATGGCAAAAACCGCAACCGCGCCGCAAGTGCAGCGGTATGCGGTAATCGCGGCAGATGCGGTTTTTTCACCGCATCTGCCGCGAATTTCAAAAAACGCTGATGTGAAAGGGCCCTTACTTAGATTGTAAGTTTGATTTGACCTCACATTACCCAATGTCTCAAAATTTCTAAGGACCATATCAAGAAAGTCCATATAAAAAGGAAGAAAAATCGGCACTCACCAAGGTTACAGATAGCTGTGTCCTTTATTGGAGGGGTTGCGGGTACAGAGTGCAGGGAGGGGGTACCGGGGTGACGACGGCACCGTTTCGGGCTCTCGCCCTTCTACGGGTCACAGATCAGATTTATATGGACTGTGTTTTTTTACTGGCACCCTGAGTGAACACTGTGGCTCCTGTCCGTGCTCGTCTCCTAGTTAGGAGTTCCCCTTAAGGTGGTGCCCTCATTCCTTCTTTGGATTCATCCATATCAAGAAAGGTTTTCAAATGGTGACACTGACTGTGCACTGGATAAAATGATGACACATTTTTCAGTTTAGTATGTACCATCATATTCTGTGAATTCACCACTGAGTTATGCATAGTCTGTATATGGTGTGAGGTAGCGACCCAGGAACTCGCTTAGCAACAGAAAACACCAACACGTGCTTACAATGTAACAAATAACTACCCGTTTATTTAGCAACACACACCATAAACCGGGAAGCACATCAAAACATTGCACATAAGCACTTCACATAATACCATAGAAAAGCACATCACATGATACATTCATTACATATACAATAGACCACAGATTACATTTACCATAAATATCTATCACTGGGCCCTGTGGGTCCCAATGGTGGTTCCAGCCGCCTAACTTTATTTACATAGTACTTATTACTAACACAGACCCCCTCGCAGGATCTGGGTACAGCCCTGTTCACACAGGTCTTATACAGGCTGCTATACTGCGGACAGCCTTCACACACATTCATCCAAGGTCAACGGGACCACATCACGACCTATGGTCGGTCCCAACAGCAGCTATGACCGCCTGACCCTTGAGCTGTACTCGGTCTCACATCACATGGCATAGTACAGGCTCCAGCCTGACCAGTATCTTCCACACCGCATGTGATCCATCATACCACATCCATGGATCACATACGTCCTCAAACAAGCTCACAGCCTATTATACGATATCCATGGACTGCGGCTCCCCTGGGTCCATAACAGGGATAGGCAAACCTGAGTTACCAGGTAAACCATGCGTCACCAAGGCCTCCTCACCCCTGTCCAGGCCACCAGCCGCCACCAAACCTCCATACTCAGGCACGTCTCCAGGTCGATGACTGTGCCCCACACCTGAGTCAAGCGCCCTCCAGGATTGGCCCTGGTTCCCCACTCTAGGAGCCCTCTTAACCCCTGCATCTGGCCACAGGTTCACACGTACCATCAGAGGGACAGGTGCCTCCCACATGCAGCAGGCCAAGCCTCCCTCTCATCCCAATGGGACGGAATTCCTCTGATATAACATCCACACTGGCTGGATCTCTCCCACAGACTAAACTGAAGTGAACTCTCACACATCTCCAGGCAGCTTCTTAACATTACTGCCACACCCACCTTACACACCCACACCTGGGATTGGTCAATTAACACACCTTGTTTCTCGGCCACTCATTCGGCTCATCAACCTCACAGATCTTACAGCCCTCAGCTGTTAACACACTGTGTACTGGACAGGTTCAACACAGCACACACACAGTAAAACAGACTGATCTGAACAGGATCCTATGCTAATAATCCCTGTTATGCACTAGGCCCTGGGTCACATCACCACAGTGGTTCATAGTCTGCAGCGAAAAACAGTGCTTAAGGGTTAATTTTTGTACATATGATTGCAGATCCATATATAGCTCAATTTCCTTGCAGTTATAAAATGGACTGAAGGAAAGTCCTTTACGTAGGAGGGACTCTTCTGCTGGATCAATATTATATGATGATAGATTGATAATATTAGTATTTTTATTTTTAGTGGGGGATGATCCCTTTAATAAGTGTCTTAATGCTCTTTCCTGTTTCTTTTTACCCCCTCTACAACCTATGTGGGATTTTTTCTTTTTCTGGGTTGTCCGGTCAAGAATTTGATGATCGTATTGGGATTCTCTGAAGCTCTTTGTTAGGTCCCCTGGCACTGCTCCCCCGCTCACCTCTCCTGGGGCTGCATCCTCTCCTCCTCTACTGATCGGGCACCCAGCGTCCAGGCGTGCTGTGTCTCAGAGCCATCGCCGGGTCCCCTTCCTGTCTGCTTACCACGGCTCACACATCAGCACAGTCATTAATTTAATCAGCGGTGCACTAGGCGCAGCTGCGCTCCTCCCCTGTGAATCTAATGGGCTGACACGGCATTACCAGACACTGCCCTTGACCAATAGCTATCCATCCTCCAGTATATCAGGCCACCTCCACTGCTGGGAGAGGTGCCTGATTATTGAGTTAGTTAAGCTTCTGCTTTGCTAGCTGTTGGTCAGGTCATCTTTGTGCTCTCCTCCGGTAGAACCATTCCTGCTCTCCTGTACCCAGGGCCCTGTTACCTCGCTCCTTAGCTATACCGTAGTATGGGCTAACCCTACAAGCCGCCCCCCTGGTACTAGCAGCTGTGGAATTTAGACCCCTGGGCTTGCCCCTGACTATCCCTGTATAGGGGTTGGTTAAACTAGAACCTGCTCACCCAGGATAGTTCAGCACCACGGCCCAGTGGGTCCACTCTAGGGTGCCTTCCCCCGGTAGCGTGACACCCTTGGTAAAAAAGGAATCAGGGCTGCAGAATTATTTGTATTATCAATTGTAATTTTGTCATTATTTGAAACATTCCCAGGAATAGGACTAATATTTTTGCTAGATGGAACATCACTATTTAGATCAATAATAGTACCATAGATGGGACCTTGTATTTCATCTGACAATGTGATCATGTCAGGGGTCTCGGATATTATTTTATTCTCCATCCTTTTGTCATTAGTCTCCAAGGTTGGAGGAGATGTCTTTTGTTGATCGCATACGGTTTTTAAGTGAGTCTGTCTATCCAGGACAGAACCCTTAGGACCTTTTTTTGTTAGTTGGTGCAAAAAGGATAAATCCTCTATTCTACCCAATAAATTACTACCGTAAATACTTAATTTCCTCCATTTTTTATATTACTGGTTAGTCCTACTTTCTTAATAGAATGATTTTCATTCAATTCCCTGTTCTTGATTGTATCCAATTTATCTATTTTGTCATTTGATTCATTATTTTTTGAAACTGGTGTATTACTATTGTGTTGAGGTAATTTAACTCAGGGACCCAGGGGGAGGACGGTCTCTTGAATTTGCTATTTACAGGTGCTATTCGGGTTACAATTAAATTTCTTCCTCTGAAAAAACTGTGTATTTGGTGTCGCATTATCCTTGGTATTGGTTTTATTCGGTATTAATGGTACAGGTAACGGTTCTTTACTTTTCCCATTTATTATTTCATAATCCCCTCTATCCCTGTAAAGTTTTTTTGAGTTTTTAATTATTGTATCCTGTTCCAATTGTAATATTTTTGTAGTCAGTGCCGAATTTATTTTATTGTATTCAGGGTGCAAATTAAAGTGTAATGATTCAAGTGAAATAAGCGAAACAGTCTCTACCAGAGATTCGGCTACAGACGACCTTTTCTTGAATAAGGCCTGTAATAGACCCTGCATGCAGGTCTGTAGAATATTGTCCTATTCATTTTTAAAGTTCAAATCCTGAGCAAAGGGGGCTAAGAAATTGATCCTCAAGCCCCTAGGGCATATTTTCTCGTTCATATAAAAAGAAAGTGGGCATCAAGGTAATAATGGAGTTCCTCCTTAAGGGCATCCTCCAGTTGGTAGAATAGTTTCTTCACCTTGGAAGTGTCTTCATTACTAAATGGTGTAGTATCATTGACGTTCATATCTGTACGAGATCCAGACCCAATGGTCTGTACAATCAGCCTCTCTCTAGAAGACGTATGTGGAAAATAATCCATCCTGCCCAACGGCTGCTTTTCTGGTGATGAATTTGATATACTAGAAACAAGAGAGAAAGCACACTTAGGATGTTATCTATGTATATGAGTGGATATATCTAGGTGAATACACTCACCTTGTGTTGCTGTGAGGTCACAACAACTAACAGGTACACAACAGCTTGCAGCACTCCGCCCAAATTGAACCGATGTTTAACAAGGAAAAGGTGGTTCCACGTGTCCTGCCATTCCAAAGAACTTCCAAGGGTGATTGATCAGTCTACGGTGTAGTGATGTCTGTCCTGCTGCATTTGCAATATATTCACATATTTTTTTCTTAATACTTATTGCACTACATACCGTATATACTCGTGTATAAGCCGACCCGTGTATAAGCCGACCCCCCTAATTTTGCCCCCAAAACCTGGGAAAACCTATTGACTCGTGTATAAGCCGAGGGTGGACCCCAGCACAGGTATACAGCCCCCAGCAGTGTGGTATACAGCCCCCCCAGTGGTATACAGGCCTCCCCAGTGGTAGTATACAGTAGCCTCCCCAGTGGTATATACAGGCCCCAGCAGTATATACAGGCCCCAGCAGTATTACAGCAGCCTCCCCAGTGGTATATACAGGCCCCAGCAGTTTATACAGCAGCCCCAGTGGTATACAGGCCCCAGCAGTATATACAGCAGCCCCAGTGGTATATACAGCAGCCCCAGTGGTATACAGCAGCCCCAGCAGTATATATAGCAACCCAGTGGTATACAGGCCCCAGCAGTATATACAGCAGCCCCAGTGGTATATACAGCAGCCCCAGTGGTATACAGCAGCCCCAGCAGTATATACAGCAGCCCCAGTGGTATATACAGGCCCCAGCAGTATTACAGCAGCCTCCCCAGTGGTATATACAGGCCCCAGCAGTATATACAGGCCCCAGCAGTATTACAGCAGCCTCCCCAGTGGTATATACAGGCCCCAGCAGTTTATACAGCAGCCCCAGTGGTATACAGGCCCCAGCAGTATATACAGCAGCTCCAGTGGTATATACAGCAGCCCCAGTGGTATACAGCAGCCCCAGTGGTATACAGCAGCCCCAGCAGTATATACAGCAGCCCCAGTGGTATATACAGCAGCCCCAGTGGTATACAGCAGCCCCAGCAGTATATATAGCAGCCCAGTGGTATACAGGCCCCAGCAGTATATACAGCAGCCCCAGTGGTATATACAGCAGCCCCAGTGGAATACAGCAGCCCCAGCAGTATATACAGCAACCCCAGTGGTATATACAGGCCCCAGCAGTATATACAGCAGCCCCAGTGGTATACAGGCCCCAGCAGTATATACAGCAGCCCCAGTGGTATATACAGCAGCCCCAGTGGTATATACAGCAGCCCCAGCAGTATATACAGCAGCCCCAGTGGTATATACAGCAGCTCCAGTGGTATACAGCAGCCCCAGCAGTATATACAGCAGCCCCAGCGGTACACAGCAGCCCCAGTGGTACACAGCAGCCCCAGTGGTACACAGCAGCCCCAGCGGTATACAGCCCCCCCCATCAGTGGTATACAGGGCCCCCCCCTTGCTACCGCACACCTGTAAAGTAATAGATCATTATGCTTATCCCTGTCGCTGTCGCCGCCGCCGCTCTGCACCGCACTCCTCCGGGTCTTCATGCTTCTTCCTGCTTCCTCCTCCGGCAGGCGCAGGCAATGACGTCATTGTCTGTGTGCCGGAGGAGGAAGCATGAAGACCCGGAGGAGCGCGGTGTCGGAGAGCGGCGGCAGCGTCAGGGATAAGCATAATGATCTATTGCTTTACAGGTGTGCGGCAGCAAGGGGGGCCCTGTATGCCCTGTATACCACTGATGGTGGGGGGAAGGCGCTGTATACCGTATATGACCCGTGTATAAGCCGAGGGGGGACTTTTCAGCCCAATTTTTGGGCTGAAAAACTCAGCTTATACACGAGTATATACAGTAATCCCTGAGGAAGGAGCAGAGGCTGCTCCGAAACGTGTCGGAATAAATCTACACCATTACACCAGACTTTTTGGGTCCTCGTTTTTCCTTCCAGCAGCACAGATCACCAGCACTTCATCCTATTTCCAGTTGTTTGCCACATTGCTCGCGGAGGTGTTGATCCAGCGGCAGCTGTACGGCTGCTAACACTGGTTGTGGGTTTACACAACCGGACCAGATGAGCAAATTTCATCGGGCGATAGCCCCACTCTGCCTAGAGATAAGACCCTATGCGCATTTTGTCTCACATTTTTTAGATCCTCAAAATGTGTGTCATTATCAGCCTGACGAAGGGGCCATAGTGTCCCGAAAGCTTGCTATGTTTACCATCTTTTCAGTTAGCCATTAAAAGGTATCAACCACTGAAGACTCTCAGATTCTAATATTTTTCTATCTACTGGCTAACACGGTATAAACATTTTCAGCCTCTTCATAAAAGCTGAAATATTCCAATATTTCATTATTTATTGATTAGAATAAATAGGAACATCTCAGCCGCATTTTCTGATTTTAAAAATACATGCAGCTATGACTGCTGTACTTTCGTTTTTAAACACATAGAGCACACTGCCCATATATTAAACACATGGAGCACACTGCCCATATATTAAACACATGGAGCACACTGCCCATATATTAAACACATGGAGCACACTGCCCATATATTAAACACATAGAACACTGCCCATATATTAAACACATAGAGCACACTGCCCATATATTAAACACATAGAGCACACTGCCCATATATTAAACACATAGAGCACACTGCCCATATATTAAACACATAGAGCACACTGCCCATATATTAAACACATAGAGCACACTGCCCATATATTAAACACATAGAGCACACTGCCCATATATTAAACACATAGAGCACACTGCCATATATTAAACACATAGAGCACACTGCCCATATATTAAACACATAGAACACACTTGCCCATATATTAAAACACAAGAGCACACGGGGGGGGAAAAAAAAAAAAAAAAAAAAAAAAACATAGAGCACACTGCCATATATTAAACACATGAGCACACTGCCCATATATTAAAACATAGAGCACACTGCCCATATATTAAACACATAGACACACTGCCCATATATTAAACACATAGAGCACACTGCCCATATATTAAACACATGAGCACACTGCCCATATATTAAACACATGAGCACACTGCCCATATATTAAACACATGAGCACACTGCCCATATATTAAACACATAGAACACTGCCCATATATTAAACACATAGAGCACACCCCATATATTAAACACATAGAGCACACTGCCCATATATTAAAACCAGAGCACACTGCCCATATATTAAACACATGGAGCACACTGCCCATATATTAAACACATAGAGCACACTGCCCATATATTAAACACATGGAGCACACTGCCCATATATTAAAACACATAGAGCACACTGCCATATATTAAACACATAGAGCACACTGCCATATATTAAACACATGGAGCACACTGCCATATATTAAACACATAGAGCACACTGCCCATATATTAAAACACACGGAGCACACTGCCCATATATTAAAACATGGAGCACACTGCCATATATTAAAACACATAGAGCACACTGCCCATATATTAAACACATAGACACATGCCCATATATTAAACACATAGAGCACACTGCCCATATATTAAACACATACAGACAGCCTTTATAAAACTAAGACACTCCATATATTAAAAATAGACACTGCCCATATATAAACACATGCCACTGCCATTTTAAACACATGAGCACACTGCCCATATATTAAACACATGAGCACACTGCCCATATATTAAACACATGGAGCACACTGCCATATATTAAAACAGAGCACACTGCCATATATTAAACACATAGACACATGCCCATATATTAAACACATGAGCACACTGCCATATATAAACACATAGAGCACCACTGCCATATATTAAACACATGAGCACACTGCCATATATTAAACACATGAGCACACTGCCATATATTAAACACATGAGCACACTGCCCATATATTAAACACATGGAGCACACTGCCCATATATTAAAACACATAGAACACTGCCCATATATTAAACACATAGAGCACACTGCCCATATATTAAACACATGGAGCACACTGCCATATATTAAACACATGGAGCACACTGCCCATTATTAAACACATGAGAACACTGCCCATATATTAAACACATAGAGCACACTGCCCAATATTAAACACATAGAGCACACTGCCCAATATTAAACACTGAGCACACTGCCCATATATTAAACACATGAGCACACTGCCCATATATTAAACACATGAGCACACTGCCCATATATTAAACACATAGAGCACACTGCCCATATATTAAACACATAGAGCACACTGCCATATATTAAACACATAGAGCACACTGCCCATATATTAAACACATGAGCACACTGCCCATATATTAAACACATGAGCACACTGCCCATATATTAAACACATGCACACTGCCCATATATTAAACACATAGAGCACATGCCCATATATTAAACACATGAGCACACTGCCATATATTAAACACATAGAGCACACTGCCCATATATTAAACACATAGGACACTGCCCATATATTAAACACATGAGCACACTGCCATATATTAAACACATAGAGCACACTGCCATATATTAAACACAGGAGCACACTGCCATATATTAAACACATGAGCACACTGCCCATATATTAAACACATGGAGCACACTGCCCATATATTAAACACATAGAACACTGCCCATATATTAAACACATAGAGCACACTGCCCATATATTAAACACATAGAGCACACTGCCCATATATTAAACACATAGAGCACACTGACCATATATTAAACACATAGAGCACACTGACCATATATTAAACACATAGAGCACACTGACCATATATTAAACACATAGAACACATTGCCCATATATTAAACACACGGAGCACACTGCCCATATATTAAGCACACGGAGCACACTGCCCATATATTAAACACATAGAGCACACTGCCCATATATTAAACACATAGAACACACTGCCCATATATTAAACACATGGAGCACACTGCCCATATATTAAACACATAGAGCACACTGCCCATATATTAAACACATAGAACACAGCCCATATATTAAACACATAGAGCACACTGCCCATATATTAAACACATGGAGCACACTGCCCATATATTAAACACACGGAGCACACTGCCCATATATTAAACACATGGAGCACACTGCCCATATATTAAACACATGGAGCACACTGCCCATATATTAAACACATGGAGCACACTGCCCATATATTAAACACATAGAGCACACTGCCCATATATAAAACACTCAGAGCACACTGCCCATATATTAAACACATGGAGCACACTGCCCATATATTAAACACATAGAACACACTGCCCATATATTAAACACATGGAGCACACTGCCCATATATTAAACACATAGAGCACACTGCCCATATATTAAACACACGGAGCACACTGCCCATATATTAAACACATGGAGCACACTGCCCATATATTAAACACATAGAGCACACTGCCCATATATTAAACACACGGAGCACACTGCCAATATATTAAATACATGGAGCACACTGCCCATATATTAAACACATAGAGCACACTGCCCATATATTAAACACATAGAACACAGCCCATATATTAAACACATAGAGCACACTGCCCATATATTAAACACATAGAACACACTGCCCATATATTAAACACATAGAACACACTGCCCATATATTAAACACATAGAGCACACTGCCCATATATTAAACACATAGAGCACACTGCCCATATATTAAACACATAGAACACACTGCCCATATATTAAACACATAGAGCACACTGCCCATATATTAAACACATAGAGCACACTGCCCATATATTAAACACATAGAGCACACTGCCCATATATTAAACACATAGAGCACACTGCCCATATATTAAACACATAGAACACACTGCCCATATATTAAACACATAGAACACAGCCCATATATTAAACACATAGAGCACACTGCCCATATATTAAACACACAGAGCACACTGCCCATATATTAAACACACAGAGCACACTGCCCATATATTAAACACACAGAGCACACTGCCCATATATTAAACACATAGAGCACACTGCCCATATATTAAACACACAGAGCACACTGCCCATATATTAAACACATGGAGCACACTGCCCATATATTAAACACATAGAACACACTGCCCATATATTAAACACATGGAGCACACTGCCCATATATTAAACACATAGAGCACACTGCCCATATATTAAACACACAGAGCACACTGCCCATATATTAAACACATGGAGCACACTGCCCATATATTAAACACATAGAGCACAATGCCCATATATTAAACACACGGAGCACACTGCCAATATATTAAATACAGAGCACGCATAGCACTTATTGGACACATGTAGCACACACCTTTTACATGTTATACACACATATATATATATTAAACAGAGAACACATATTTGTCACAAGAAGCACACACATGCTGCCCTCAGATTAGACATATCATATGCAGCACATGCACCAATTACATATCAGATGTATACAATACACAAAGCCCTCATATCTTTGACACACCACTAAGGCCAGGTTCACACCATGGCACAATCCGATCTGGGGCTGTCCGATGTGAACCGGACAGCCCCGGATCAGATTTCGGCCCCATAGTATGCAATGGGGCCGGATGGAGCCGGATGGCCGCTATCTGCCATCCGGTTTCCATCTGTCCAGGAGGATCCGGGTGTATTCAGGTTTTTTCTTGCAGCATTTTTGTGTCCGGGGAGAAAATCTCCCTGAATTGGATCTTCCCAAATTCCACTGGATCCAGGGCAATCTGGCACTCCCTAACGTGGGAGTCTATGGGGCTGGATTGCCCCAATCCGGGAGGATCCAGGATGATCCGGTAACCGGATGCTGGCTGCTGAAGTTCAGCATGAGCTACACTTAACTTCAGCACCAGGGAGCTGTCCCCTGTGAAGTGGTTCAGCACCGTTTTGCAGGGGACAGCTGCACTCGGCTGCATCCGGCTACAAACAGGACCCGAGGACATATTAGCCCTCCAGTTATGTTTGCAAATCCGGTTCGGGGCTGTCAGGTTCACCCCTGACAACCCCAGATCGGATTGTGTCGTGGTGTGAACCCGGCCTTACTTATTAGACACTAGCTGTAGTACCCGGCTACGCCCGGGTTAATAAATAACTGATGTTAGCTATAACAAAATAGAATTTGAATATGTCATATTAATGACCTGTAAGAAAATAGAAGCTGAGCTGTGATTGATTGCTATAGGCAGCCTAATAAATCTCCAGCCAATAGTAAACCCTCCTCCTGGCCGGGCAGTATATGTTACCTAACACATACACATAATAGACAGCTCATGTGACTGACATCTGCCTTAATTCCCTATATGGCACATGTGTTGCACATTGGCTGTTTTTAATCAGATGTTTATGTTTGGAAATTAAAGATAGCACACGTATGAGGCGAGTTGTGTGAGGTGATTTGTGCACATCTGTGTCTGTCTGTGTGGTGTGTGTGTCCCTGGGGTGTGTGTATGTGTGTGTCCCTGTGGGGTGAGTGCATGTGTCCCTATAGGGTGTGTATGTGTGTGTGTCCCTGTGGGGGGGTCTGTGTGGTGTGTGTCTCTGTTGTGTGTGTCTCTTTGTGGTGTGTGTGTGTGTCGCTGTGGGAGTGAGTGTCTATAGGTGTGTTATGTGGTGTGTATGTGGTGTGGGTCCCTGTGGGAGTGGGTCTATTTTGTGTGTGTCTCTTTGTGTGTGTCTCTTTGTGTGTGTGTGTGTGTGTGTGTCGCTGTGGGGTGAGTGCATGTGTCCCTATAGGGTGTGTATGTGTGTGTGTCCCTGTGGGGGGGTCTGTGTTGTGTGTGTCTCTTTGTGGTGTGTGTGTGTGTCCCTGTGGGGTGAGTGCATGTGTCCCTATAGGGTGTGTATGTGTGTGTGTCCCTGTGGGGGGGGTGTCTGTGTGGGGTGTGTGTGTCTCTTTGTGGTGTGTGTGTGTCCCTGTGCGGTGAGTGCATGTGTCCCTATAGGGTGTGTATGTGTGTGTCCCTGTGGGGGGGTCTGTGTGGTGTGTGTATGTCTCTTTGTGGTGTGTGTGTGTGTCCCTGTGGGGTGAGTGCATGTATCCCTATAGGGTGGCTATGTGTGTGTGTCCTTGTGGGGGGGTCTGTGTGGTGTGTGTGTGTATGTGTTGTGTGTGTCTCTTTGTGGTGTGTGTGTGTGTGTCCCTGTGGGGTGAGTGCATGTGTCACTATAGGGTGTGTGTGTCCTTGGGGGTGTGTGTGTCTCTGTGTTGTGTGTGTCTCTTTGTGGTGTGTGTGTGTTTGTTCGGGTGCATGGTGAGTATCCAATGTTGGGGCTGCACCTTAGCGACTATACACTTGCTGTTACTCTTTGTGTGCGTGTGTTGTGTCTACATGTCCCCGTGCGTGGTGAATATCTCATGTTGGGGCCCCACCTTAGTGACTATATGCTGGCATGTGCTGTTAGTCTTTGGCGCTATCATTAAGCCCCTCTCATTCACAACTGTCAACTGGTAACTGTCACTTTTTCCCATTATGTAGATAGGGGAAAAATTGTTTGGTGAATTGGAATGCGCGGGATTAAAATTTCACCTCACAACATAGCCTATGATGCTCCTGGAGTCCAGACGTGTGACTGTGCAAAATGTTGTGGCTATAGCTGCCAGCTGTTGATTTTCCTCCAACACTTTTCCATTCACTTTTTCCCCATTATGTAGATAGGGGCAAAATTGTTTGGTGAACTGGAACGCGCAGGGTTAACATTTCGCCTCACAACATAGCCTATGACGCTCTCAGGGTCCAGATGTGTGACTGTGCAAAATTTTGTGGCTGTAGTTGCGACGGTGTAGATGCCAATCCCGGATATACATACACACACACACACACACATTCAGCTTTATATATTAGGTAAGCAGGAGAAAGCACTCATTTTTCAGATGCGTACTGCACAAACCACTTACAAGTAGGATATATACAGCGCACAGCGTTCACATTTCATACACATACTAAACACATCACTCACATTTTATACACAGGGCTGTATTTGACCTTCATGCTGCCCTAGGCACTTTTTGTGGTCGCGCCACTTACTAAGGTCACACTATGAGCATGTGCACATGACATCTATTTAAGGCAGCTCTACCCCGTAAAAAGCTTTCAAAAGCGCTAATTAAACACTAGAAGAATGAACGTCTGCACTTGCTGCGCACAGGTTCAGCTTTTCAAAGGCATCAAGAGATTAAAATAGGTGACCTAACCATTGATTCAGCGAGGAAAGACCTAGTGATATAGAGACATGCTGTCTGCTCATTCACCCATCCTCTTTACTGAAGGTGTTTCAAAGGGAAGCCAAGAGAAGACAGGTCCCAGAGCGAACCTGCAGCCATATTGTGTGCACCCACACTGACACTTGGATCCGCTGCTGCACTCAGTGTTGCTGGTTTCACACTTGCATTTGTTTTCCAAATCAGGCAAAATCAGGTTTTTCAGCCAAATCCTGATCTTTTCAGGATCCAGTTTTTTGCTTATTCACTTTCATGGTGTCAGGTACAATCCTGTTACTTCAGGTTGCTTCTTGACACCATTAAAATGAATGGACAAAAAAACAGGTCCTGAAAGGGTCAGGATTTGGCTGATAAACCTGATTTTGCCTAATTTAAAAAAAACGCAAGTGTGAAACTAGTGACACTGAGTAAGCGCAGACTGGCAAGTTGATTTTACACAGCACTCACTTTTACTAATGGCGCGCTGACAATAAAAACAAGCTTTAGTAAAGAAATACAAGAGTGCTGCAAAGCCCCCTCATCTGTATAATAAATAAAGTAGATTTTACTTTGTAGCTTCAATAAAAACTATTCTATAGTAATATGTCCCCTAATCCCCATTCTAAGGGTGTGTGCTCACGGTCAGTATACGCAGCGTTTTGGACGCAGCGGCAAGACACTGCGTCCAAAACGCTGCGTAGTACAGTATAAGCATAGTGAATGGGATTGTAAGAAACCCCATCCTCACTATGCTTATCCCGCCCGCAGCGTGTTTGGAGCTGTGGTGCGGGTTGCCGGCAGTCCGCTCCTCCGCAGCATATTTATTTCATGCTGCGGAGTCAGAAGCGGCTGCCATTACCAGGGTGAACCTAGCCTCTCTGCTGCCTGAGGCGAACTACAAAATGGCGCCTCCCCCAACTCAAGGATGTCAGCGCCATCACACGCACATAGAAGAACCACACAGAAGAATCCAGAACAAGGGTCATTAATGGTTCAATGGCGGCTTGGCACAAGCTACAGACA
The DNA here is from genome assembly GCA_033576535.1 of Allobates femoralis. NCBI lineage: Eukaryota > Metazoa > Chordata > Amphibia > Anura > Aromobatidae > Allobates > Allobates femoralis. Next base: position 223,874,197 of record JARQOC010000004.1, on the reverse strand, counting down.
CACAATGATTGGCGGCAGAGCGGTGCTCCTGTAGCTGACACCAGTCCTGCATCCTTATAGCACAGGAGGCAGCACTGGTTGCCAATCTATTATCTCTGGCACATACCTACAAAACTCTGGGCAGCTCCAATGTAGCGCTGCCTGGCCCTGACTAGTTAGACATGTCCATCATACTGCACCGTCCACACACCACAGGTAAGGACCTGCAGTCTAAGCATCAACAAGCCGCCACTGCACTAAGCTGGTAAAATTTCCCAACAGACCATGCCTCTTCTCTGAATACTTAGCCAATCACAAGTGCTGCACATGGGGCTGTCCAGAGTTAACAGCAGGTGCTGAACAAGTGGGTTAAGGAAGGGATGTGGGAGCGGGAATGTGGACGAGCACCACCGACCAACCGCCTCTCGGGAGAAACATGGCTGGATGCCTGTATGTACCGAGGGCGGCACTCGTCATGGTGTGTAAGATATGGCCAATCTGTCCTGCAGCAGAGGGACAATGCATCCTGCACCAGGGGCATACATAGAAATCATGCGGCCCCATAGCAGAGGTTATAATTGGGTCCCCCCCCCCCAAAAAAGAACAAAATATTTGTCTGGGTCACATATGTAAAAATTTCACAACTCTGCAGCCCTTACAAAGTAATTTTTCTCTTATTGAAGCCCCTTGGTTCCTCTTTCATCATTACCCCCATAAAGTATAATACCAACAAAAGTGCCCCACATACACTGTATGATTTCCCCCCCTCACAGCGAATTCCTCTACAGGACCCTATGGTATAATGCCCCTCCCACCAAAGTCCTTCATATATTATAATGCTTCCCCATAGCCCCCCATATGTTATAATGCACAATTCATAGCCCTCCGTATAGTATAATGAACCCCATACACCATAAAGCACTGCCAATATACATGACAGCACCCCCACATACATGACAATACCCCCATATACATGACAGCACCCCATAATCCTCCTATATTATAATGCAGATTGTCACTGTTTAAAATAATGAAAGGATACTCTTCATCTCCTCTCTCCTTGCAACCCCTTGCACCTTCTCTCTCCTCGCACCCCCCTCTATTCGCAGCTCCCTTCACATCCTGTCTCCTCACACACCCCCCTCCATTCGCAGCTCCTCTCTCTTCACAGCTCCCCTCTCCTCGCACCTCCTCTTTACTCGCAACCCCTCTCTCCTTGCAGCTTCCTCTCCTCACACCCCCTCTCTTCTCGCAGCTCCTCTCTCCTCGCACCCCCTCTCCTTCCAGCTCCTTGCACCCCCTCTCTCCTTCAGCTCCTCTCCCCCTCTCTCCTTCCAGCTCCTCTCCCCTTGCAGCTCCTAATCGCACCCCCTCTCTCCTTCCAGCTCCTCTCTCTTCCTTGCTCCCCGCACCCCCTCTCTCCTTCCAGCTCCTCTCCCCTCCTCTCCCTTGCAGCTCCTAATCACACCCCCTCTCTCTCCTGGCACCCCCTCTCACCTCCTCTCTTCTCAGACCCCCTAATTGCATCCCTCTCCCCTCCTCGCAGCTCCTAATTGCACCCCCTCTCTCTTTCCAGCTCCTCTCTCCTCCTTGCTCACCGAACCACCTCTCTCCTTCCAGCTCCTCTCCCCTCCTCTTTCCTTGCAGCTTGTAATCGCACCCCCTCTTCCCTTCCAGCTCCTCTCACCCCCTTCTCGCATCCCCTGTCTCCTTCCAGCTCCTCTCACCTCCTTGTTCCCCGCACCCCCTCTCCCCTTCCAGCTCCTCTCACCCCATCTTTCCTTCCAGCTCCTCTCTCCTCCTTGTTGCATCCCCTGTCTCCTTCCAGCTCCTCTCACCTCCTTGCTCCCCGCACCCCCTCTCTCCTTCCAGCTCCTCTCCCCTCCTCTTTCCTTGCAGCTCCTAATCGCACCCACTCTCCCCTTCCAGCTCCTCTCACCCCCTCTCTCTCCTTGCAGCTCCTCTCACCCCCTCTCTCCTTCCAGCTCCTCTCACCCCCTCTCTCTCCTTCCAGCTCCTCTCACCCCCTTTTCTCCTTGCAGCTCTTCTCACCCCTCTCTCCTTCCAGCTCCTCTCACCCCCTCTCTCTCCTTCCAGCTCCTCTCACCCCCTCTCTCTCCTTCCAGCTCCTCTCACCCCCTCTCTCTACTGGCACCCCCTCTCACCTTCTCTCTTCTCAGACCCCCTAATTGCATCCCTCTCCCCTCCTCTCCTCGCAGCTCCTAATCGCACCCTCTCTCACCTGCCAGCTCCTCTTTCCTCCGCTCTCCTCTCACCTCCTTCTTTTCACATCCCCTCTGTCCTTCCAGCAACTCTCTCCTCCGCTCCCCTCACAGCTCCGGCCTCTTCCAGCATGTGTCCCGCGCTGAGCGCTCTGCCCTACGGGACGCTGACTGATGACGTCACCGCCCTCTCCGTGCTGAGCAGAGCTGCAGGGGGCGGGAGATTTGAAAGCAGGCAGCGGCCGGCGTGCTGCACTGCTTTAGTACATATCGCGGGCGGCGGCCGCGGCTCCCATGGCAGTAGCTATCTGCAGGGCGCCTGCCACTTTGCCGCCCCATGTATAGCGCCGCCTGAGCCAACACTTCATATTGGCTCATGGTTAATGCGGCCCTGGCCATTAGGTGACTGCAGGGAGAAGCTGCACTGCACCCGCCGCACATGGTGAGTACAGGGTGGCTGCGGTCTCCCTGCGGCTTCACTCAGGTCCAGAGGAGCTGCGTCCAACACGCAGCTCCTCTGGACCGTGAGCAAATACCCTAAAGTGTCAGCCTCCACCAAATCCCCAGCCTGCGTAGCGTCAGACTCCCCTGTTCACCAGTATATAGCAGCACCAGCCTCCCCTGTTCACCAGTATATAGCAGCACCAGCCTCCCCTGTTCACCAGTATATAGCAGCACCAGCCTCCCTGTTCACCAGTGTACAGCAGCACCAGCCTCCCCTGTTCACCAGTATACAGCAGCACCAACCTCGCCTGTTCACCAGTATACAGCATCACCAGCCTCCCCTGTTCAACAGTATATAGCAGCACCAGCCTCCGCTGTTCAACAGTATATAGCAGCACCAGCCTCTCTTGTTCAACAGTATATTGGGCTCTCCCAATGGTCCTCCTCTGCCACCCACAAAGATGGCCACACGCTGGACCTCATCTTTACCCGTCTTTGCTCCCTTACTAACCTCAAAAAACTCATCCCTCCCCCTATCTGACCACAATCTGCTGACCTTCTCCTCCCTCACCTCCCCTACTACACCACCCTCTTTCCGCAAACTCGATCACCCCTGCAGTAACCAAAAACACATCGATCTACACTCACTCTTAGAATCCCTTCTCCCTCTTGCCGACATAACATCCATACGCGACACAAACACTGTCACCACCCTCTACAACACCACATTAACCAAGGGCCTCGACCTAGCCACCCCCCTCACACACCTCGCTCCACGCACTAACAGGCAACCCTGGCACACCACCCTCACTAAAGACCTGAAATGGGCATCCAGGGTTGCCGAAAGGAGATGGAAAAAAATCACACTCCACTGAGCACTTTGCTCTGTTCAAACAGTCCCTCATCGCCTTCAAGGCTGCACTTGCTGCTTCCAAACAAATCTTCTTTTTATCCCTAACAACCTCCCTGTCCCACAATCCCAAACAGCTTTTCAAAACCTGCAGTTCCTTACTCCACCTGCCCGCTCTCCCTCCCTCTCCCCTTATCTCTGCTGAAGACTTTGCCTCCTTCATCAAAGAAAGATTGACAGAATCAGAGATAGCTTTGACCCACTGTCCACACAGCCTCCCCATAACTGAGGATCAGCTCTCCTACCTCCTGTCAAAATCACACCTCACCACCAGCGCCCACGACCCGCTCCCATCCCACCTCATTCCCAACCTCACCTCCATTATCATCCCAGCCCTAACTCATCTTTTCAACCTATCATTTACCACTGGCACCTTCCTCTCAGCTTTCAAACACGCCTTGATCACACCCATCCTCAAAAAACCCTCCCTCGACCCCACATCTGTCTCCAACTATCACCCCATATCTCACCTCCCTATTGCCTCTAAACTACTTGAACAGCATGTCCACTCAGAGCTGTCCTCTCACCTCTCCTCCTGTTCCCTCTTCGACCGCCTGCAATCTGGCTTTCGACCCCTCCACTCCACTGAAACAGCCCTGACCAAAGTCACCAATGACCTACTGACTGCCAAAAGCAAACGTCATTACTCTGTCCTCCTCGACCTATTCGCTGCCTTCGACACTGTTGACCACTCCCTTCTACTTCAGATCCTGGAATCTCTTGGCATCACGGACCTTGCCCTCTCTTGGATCTCATACTTAATGAACCGGACCTTCAGCATCACCCACTCCCACACCTCCTACTCGCCCTACCCTCTATCTGTCGGGGTCCCACAGGGCTCGGTTCTGGGACCGTTACTCTTCTCAATCTATACTCTCGGCCTAGGGCAACTCATTGAGTCCCACGGCCTACAGTACCACCTCTACGCTGACACCCAAATCTACCTGTCTGGACCTGACATCGCCTCCATACTATCCAAAATTCCACAATGCCTTTCCGCCATCTCATCCTTCTTCTCTACTCGCTTCCTTAAGCTAAACATGAACAAAACTGAGTTCATGGTCTTCCCCTCAAGCCACTCCCCCTCTCTACCCGACCTATCCACCGTCGTCAATGACTGCTCTCTCTCCCCAGTCCCCCAAGTGCCTCGGGGTTATCCTTGCCTCTTCCCTCTCCTTCAAGCCCCACATCCAGGCCCTCGCCACCTTCTGCCATCTCCAGCTCAAAAACATCTCCCGGATCCGCACTTTTCTTGACCACGACACTGCTAAAACCCTTATTCACGCTCTCATCATCTCCCTCCTCAACTAGTGAAACCTCCTGCTCACCGGCCTCCCTGCTACCTCCCTTGCACCTCTCCAATCTATCCTAAACTCCGCTGCCCATCTAATCCATCTGTCCTCCCACTACTCCCCTGTCTCCCCCCTCTGCCAAGCCTCATTGGCTCCCTGCTTCCAAGAGATCCCGGTTTAAAACATTAACCATGACATACAAAGCCATCCACAACCTGTGCCCTCCATATGTCTCCAACATGGTCTCCCGATATCTACCCTCACGCAACCTGCGATCCTCCCAAGAACTCCTCCTCTACTCCCCCCTCATCTCCTCTTTGCACAACCGCATACAGGATTTCTCCTGGGCATCCCCCATAATCTGGAACTCTCTGCCCCAACACATCAGACATTCTCCTACCTTGGGAACCTTCAAAAGAAGCCTGAAGACCCACCTCTTCCGCCAAGTCTATAACCTGCAATGAGTCCCAGTCCACCACACCGCCTCATGATCGGCACCTCCCCTCCTACTGTATCTCCACCCGCCCCTCGTAAACTGTGAGCCCTCGCGGACAGGATCTTCTCCCCTCTTGTATCTGTACGACTGAATTGTCCACATTTATTGTACTTGTCCTTGTCTGCCCTTTTAGCATGTAAAGCGCCATGGAATACAATGGTGCTATATAAATAAATAAATAATAAATAATAATATAGCAGCACCAGCCTCCTCTGTTCAACAGTATATAGCACCACCAGCCTCCCCTGTTCAACAGTATATAGCAGCACCAGCCTCCCCTGTTCAGCAGTATATAACAGCACGACCCTCCCCTGTTCAACAACCTCCTCTATTCACCAGTATATAGCAGCAGCCTCCTATGTTCACCAGTATATAGCAGCAGCCTTGTCTGTTCACCAGCCTCCTCTGCCCACCAGCCTCCTCTATCCACCAGTTTATAGCAGCCTGCTAAGTTCACCAGCCTCCTCTGTCACCAGCCTCCTCTAGTCACCAGCCTCCTCTGGTCACCAGTATATAGCAGCAGTCGCCTCTGTTCACCAGCCTCCTCTGTCCACCATCCTGCTCTGTTCACCAGCCTCCTCTGTCACCAACCTCCTCTCTTCACCAGCCTCCTCTAATCACCAGTATATAGCAGCAGCCTCCTTTGTTCACCAGCCTCCACTGTTCAACAGCCTCCTCTGATAATCAGCCTCCTCTGTCAACCAGTAGTCTCTGTTCACCAGCCTCCTCTGTTCACTATCCTTCTGTCACCAGCCTCCTCTGTTCACCAGGCTCCTCTGTTCACCAGCCTCCTCTGTCCACCAGCCTCCTGTCACCAGCTTTCTTTGTCACCAGCCTCCTCTGTTCACCAGCCTCCAGTGTCACCAGCCTCCTCTGTTCACAAGCCTCCAGTGTCACCAGCCTTCTCTTTTCATAAGCCTCTTCTGTCACCAGCGTCCTCTGTTCACCAGCCTCCTCTGTTCACCAGCCTCCTCTGTTCACCAGCTTCCTCTGTTCACCAGCCTCCTCTGTTCATCAGTCTCCTCTGTCACCAGCCTCCTGTCACCAGCCTCCTCTGTTTACCAGCCTCTTCTTTCACCAGCCTCCTCTGTTTACCAGCCTCCTCTGTTTACCAGCCTCCCATCACCAGCCTCCTCTGTTTACCAGCCTCCTCTGCTAACCAGCCTCTGTTCACCAGCCTCCTCTGTTTACCTGCCTCTTCTTTCACCAGCCTCCTCTGTTTACCAGCCTCCTCTGTTCACCAGCCTCCTCTGTTTACCAGCCTCTTCTTTCACCAGCCTCCTCTGTTTACCAACCTCCTCTGTTCACCAGCCTCCTCTGTTCACCAGCCTCCTCTGTCAATCAGCCTCCTCTGTTCACCAGCCTCCTCTGTTCACCAGCCTCCTCTGTTTACCAGCCTCCTCTGTTCACCAGCCTCCTGTCACCAGCCTCCTCTGTTTACCAGTCTCTTCTTTCACCAGCCTCCTCTGTTTACCAGCCTCCTTTATTTACCAGCCTCCTCTGTCACCAGCCTCCTCTGTTCACCAGCCTCCTCTGTTCACCAGCCTCCCATCACCAGCTTCCTCTGTCAATCAGCCTCCTGTCATCAGCCTCCTCTGTTCAGCAGCCGCCTGTCACCAGCATTCTCTGTCCAGAAGCCTTCTCTGTCCAGCAGCCTCCTCTGTTTACCAGCCTCCTCTGTTCATCAGCCTCCTCTGTTCACCAACCTCCAGTGTAACCAGCCTCCTCTGTTAACCAGCTTCCTGTCACCAACCTCCCCTCTTACAAGTATATAGTACCCCCCCATCTTCAGCTCTATGAGCCTCACCTCTCCTGTTTTCCTCTCATGTCATCTTGTCTTCCTCCTCCTCTGTTGTGCCATCGGCAGTGGGAGATGATCTCCTTCTCCTCACATGCAGAGCAGAGATGCTACAGCTCCTCCATATTCAGTTCGGATGCAGGGACTTCTCTGATCCAGATGTTGCTGCGCCACTACTTCCTGTATCAGTCAGCTCCTGTATCTGGAGGTGCAACATGGAGGTACCCCCTCCAGACTCCCCCATCCCCTCCAAAAAGACAACAGATTTCCTGAATTGTCTAACGGAGGTTAGGGGATGTTAAAAAAAATAAAAAATTTCCCTGTGTTGGTGCCCACAAGCCGCGAATGCGCAATGCGCATGGTGAGGTCAGCTTACATCTAAAGGGTGTACACACGTCACCAGGACCGGATGTGACGCAAATAGCGTCACACCGGCTATTACCCCCTTTCTGCAGGGCGAGGAGGATTAGGATTAGTTATCACGCCCATCGGGGCGTGATAATGAGCGGGTCAGGAGTGCTTAGAGTCTCACAGGGAACGCCCTGTGAGACTTATACAATGTGAAGAAGTCCTTGACATGTAAGTGTGTAATAGTGTTTTTCACAATGTTACTGAACGCTTTTTTTACACAAAAGGACCACTGCTAATGATCTTTAAGGGTGCAGGGACAGGTATTAATAGAGTTGGGGGTCATTTGGAGGTGTCAGGTTCCCTTTATGTTTTCGTGCAATTTCTAATGTTTTATCCCTTGTCCAAGGCATTGCACAATTTGTTGCTTTTCAGCAGCAGAGAGATCCTTTTTCTTTCCCATGTATAGCTAGGGTCACACTTGCATCAGCCCTTATGGCTGACTCAAGCACTAAAAATTTAGAATAATTTTCCGAGACGCAGCCTGAACATGCTGCGTTTCCCTGTGCGTGGTGCAAATCGCACTCCTCGTAGCCCGCTGTGTAGGTGGTATCCAGGGAACACAGCAGGTTGCTAGGGGCCGTGTTCTCCCGCTACGCAGCCTGTGTTCAGGCTGCATCTCGGGAAATTATTAGAAGTTTTTAGCGCTTGCGTCAGCCGTAAGGGCTGATGCAAGTGTGACCCTAGCCTTACTTGAGAACAGTGTCCTGCTCAATATTGTGGATCATCCAGTTTTCCTTTTATTGGGCTCACCTGCCAAACTAATTATCATAGGTATCTGAGATTAATTTCAGTGATCCAAAGAACCCTGAAGGTACCGTCACACGCTGCAATATTGCTTGCAATTTCACTGGCAATTTGCTGGTTGCAGTGAAATCATGGACACATTGTTCTATTTTGTTGCTGTGTACAAATGGAACAATGCGTACATGATTTCACAGCAACCAACAATTTGCCAGTGAAATTGCTAGCAATATTGCCGCGTGTGACGGTACCTTAAGACACAATACCATCAATGAGTTTCATTGACAAAAACAAAACACTATGACACTTAAAACCAATTTGCATAATAATAATTTGGAACATGGTTTAGTGTGACCCCAGGCTAACATAACTCCATCTTTGCATTGTGTGTCTGTGTGTGCCATGTTAAGCATAGAGAACGGGAAGAGAAGAGGGTTTCCTGAGGACTTGAAAACAAAAATTGTTGAAAATATAAATATTTTTTTTATCAAAACTTATTTTAGTTAAAACATCTACTTTTATTAATACAAAAGTTACAAATTTTCAAAGACCCACAAATTAACAGACAGTAAAGAACATATATACACTGTAGGGAAAAACACATTTGAATCACCGGTATAAAGGGTCAAAAGATAACCTTATTTCCAAATCCTAAATACGGTAATAGTACTGAATAATAAGCATCCCAAAGGTGATGCCCCCACTCAACAATGTTTGCTCTAAAAGGTCCCTTGTTGATATAAGAACAAGGAAAAAAGCAATTATTGGAGATGGATAGGTCCCGTTTCAAAACCTGGCATAGAATCCAAGATTATTTTGAAGTTTTCTTTCAACGGGGGCCTTTTATCCAGTCATTTTGTGCTTCCCAAATGATTCAACAAATCCTCCACGCTTGATGCGTTTCGCCCTTCCTTATGTTACAGGGCTCATCAGAAGTACTAAGGATTTAGTTTGTTGCTCCGTCTTATGGCCCATACAGGCCTAAACCATTAATGACTTCAGTGGGCGATCATACTCAAAACGGGAAATTTGAACAGGCTGGTAGGTTAATGTTTTCCTCCTAAATACAAGATGTGTCGCCACAGAGCGATCATCCACATTGGTAGGTGCAAGGGTGCTTTAACAGCAAATGTTTCCACTTTTATTCCAGAGTCACCAAAATTGACTTATTGTAGTATACTGCGGATGTGCACCAATAGCTGATGAACTCAAAAAGGATCCTTTAACCTCATAACGACAACCGTACGTCTACAGACGTCGGGAAAAAAAGGGTACTTATGCCTAGCCGACGTCTGTAGACGTAAGGCAGGAAAAAGCCCTGTAGCGCAGCCCCTGTAGCTAAAATCTCTAGGGTGTCAGAGTACCGATTGTAGCTGAGACCCTAGAGATTAGGAATCAGCTAGTTTTTTACCGACACCAGTAATGTGATGACCGGTAAACACCGTTTACCGACCATCACATTACAAAAAGTGAAAGTGCCGGTAATAAATGCTTTCACTCTGATCCGACATGAAAACACATGTCGGATCAGGGTGAAGTATTAACCCCTGACTGTTTGAAGACCCCCCCCCGATGTACCTCAAAATGGCGGCAGCGGCGGCCGGTAAAACCCGCCGCTGCCGCTGCATCTGCATGCGATCTGACATGTCATACATGTCAGATCGCATGGAAATGACACTGCTGGTGCCCCTTGTCCCTTCACTGTGCCCATCAACCCTCTCCGAGAGTCCCCCCCCCACCACCTGTCCTCTGGCCCCGGCTCCTCCGTCCTCCCTCCTCCCTGCACCAGCGTCTGCTGTAAAGTGAATAATCGATCTATGCAATCTGACATGTCAAACGTCAGATTGAATAGATCGATATTTCATATTTCAGGTGGCCCCCTGACAGGCACAATCAAAATCCCCCCTCCATCATCTGCCCCCCCCCCCCGCGGCATCGGTACTGTCGATCGTCACCTCTCTCCCTGAGAGAGAGGATCCTGTGCCCTCCGGTGCTCCCCCTGGACCCCCCGGACCCCAGCTACCTGAATGAAATGAAAGAATCCCCCGCGGCCCCCCTTCTTGTCTTCACAGAATGGCCCTGCACATGTGCAGTGTGCCAGGGAAACTCTGCCCTCTGCACCTAGCTACAAAAAAATAAAAGCTGATTGGTTGCAGTGATTTGAATTGTGTGATAGACCCTATCACACAGTTCAAATCCCCATTTATTAGTAAATATGGCAGCACTTGGGTCTGCCTCTCTCCTCTCTCCTTTGTAGTTGTTTTTGGAGAGAGGAGAGAGACAGAATACTTGCTGCCATCTGTGAAGATATACGGTAATCAATTTTGAGACTTAATCTTCATCAATTTATTTAGCTAGGGTTAGGGCTAGGGTTAGGGTTAGGGCTAGGGTTAGGGCTAGGGTTAGGGCTAGGGTTAGGGTTCAAAGCCAGGGTTAGGGAAAAAAATCATCCCCTCCGTCATTCCCCTCCATCACTCCCCTAACCAATTCATTTTTTTTTACTTTATTCTTTATCAATACTTTATCTAGCTAGGGTTAGGGCTTGGGTTAGGGCTAAGGATAGGGTTAGGGTTAGGGCAAAGGCTAGGGTTAGGGTTCAGAACCAGGCTTAGGGAAAAAAATCATCCCCTCCGTCATTCCCCCTCCATCACTCCCCTAACCAATTCATTATTTTTACTTTAGGGTTAGGGTTCAAAACAAGGGTTAGGGTAAAAAAAATCATCCCCTCCTCTGTCATTCCCCCTCCATCACTCCCCTAATCAAATATTTTTGTTCCCAAAATAAAAAAAATGGCCCGCAGAATGTTTACTGCTGAGCAAGCGTACGCGTTGCTCGCCTCCGGTACCTCCGGGTCGGAGACTGAAATGGCCTCTGAAGCCGAGATGTCCTCAGAGGACAGTGACGGCTCAGCTTCCTCTAGGGGGTCCCCCACCCTGCCAGTCGTCCCTTCTGATGCGGCAGAGGCAGGACCCAGCTCTGCAGCTCCCCGTCCTCTGTGGCAGCCCGACCCATCCTATTCCCCACAAATTCCCCCTTTCACAGCAGCCCCCGGTATACAAGTTAACGTCACCGATTTTGCCCCCTTGGATTTCTTTTCCATTTTTGTAAACCCCGATGTCCTTGAGTTAATCACCCACCAGACTTACATATATGCCCGCCAGTATATTGCCCAAAAACCTCAGTCTGTCCATTCCCGATCCTGAGTCCCCACTAATGTCCCAGAAATTAAAAAATGTTTAGGCATCACCTTCAACATGGGCATTGTAAAAAAAACCAGCCTACGCTCTTACTGGGCAAAAAATTCGGTCCACAGCACCCCTGTGTTTGCAGCAGTGATGCCCCGCTACCGTTATGAAGCCAAACTGTGATTTCTGCATTTCTCAGATAATTCCCAAGTACCCCCAAGAACTGACACAAATTACGACCGGTTAAATAAAGACCCCTAATTTCCCTTCTGCACCAATCGTTCCTGAATTCATATACCCCAGAACAAAATGTATCGGTGGACGAGTCCCTAATGAGCTACAAGGGCCGTTTCTCCTTTAGGCAATTCATCCCCTCCAAATGAGTCAAGTACGGCGTAAAAATGTACAAAATGTGCGAAAGCAGCAGTGGGTACACCAGTACATTCATGATTTATGAGGGTAAGGACAGACAAATAAGCCCACCTAACTGTCCCCAGACAATTTGCATCCCAGGGAAAATTGTCTGGGAGCTAATGACCCCATTTTTGGAAAAAGGGTACCACGTGTACACGGACAATTACTACACAAGCATCCCCCTATACTAAGCCCTACAAGCTGCAAACACAGGGGCCTGTGGGACGATACGGAAAAACCGTGTGGGCTTACCGTCTTGAGAGGGCGGCGTCATTTTCACTGGCAAGTGACAAAATGCTTGCCGTAAAGTGGAATGACCGCAAGGACGTCTATATGCTTACCACCCTGCGTGCGGACACAACTGTGACGGTCAGAGACAGGGGCGCCACCAGGGACAGAGAAAAACCCCTTTGTGTGACTGAGTACAACAAATACATGGGTGGCATGGACCTGTCTGACCAGGTGCTCCAACCATACCTGGTGAATCTGAAGACGAGGGCCTGGTATAAAAAGGTGGCTATCTTTCTTCTACAGATAGCTACCTACAATAGCTTCATCCTTTATAAAAAATCCCAAGGGGCCCTCACCTTTCTGCAGTATCAGGAGAAGGTTATCGAGTGTCTCCTGTTTGACTCCACGGCACCAGAGGCAGCCTTTGAAACGGAGAACGCCCGCAGACTAACAGAGCGTCATTTCATGAGCATTATCCCTCCCACTCCCACCCAAATGCGTCCCAAAAAAAGATGTAAAGTGTGTCGCAAGCGGGGTTTGAGCAGTGAATCCCGCTATTACTGCCCCACGTGCCCATCCCAACCAGGACAGTGTATCGCCCCCTGTTTTGAGATCTACCATACAATTAACAATTATTAGGTTGGCATCCTAATGTGGTAGGCTTTTTTTCCCCACATTATTTATATTTTCAGACCGTTGGCCCCTTTACAGATTGGACTTGTCAAATAAAATGTACAACTGTCATCAGTAAAACACTTATTACCCAGTTTCCTAAATAATTCCAAAACTTGATCACTCACATCCCAAACTATTAGTCAGAAACATTCTCATCCACATGTCCACGTCTGTATACCCCAGAATGTGGACCCCACAAATGTTCTTGAGAAGTCTGAACCCATGTGACAAATAATTCCAGGACTTCATCACTCACATACCAAACTATTATTCAGACACATTCTCATCCACATGTCCACGTCTGCATACCCCAGAATGTGGACCCCACAAAACTTCTTGAGAGTCTGATCCCATGTGACAAATAATTCCAGGACTTCATCACTCACATACCAAACTATTATTCAGACACATTCTCATCCACATGTCCACGTCTGTATACCCCAGAATGTGGACCCCACAAATGTTCTTGAGAAGTCTGATCCCATGTGACAAATAATTCCAGGACTTCATCACTCACATACCAAACTATTATTCAGACACATTCTCATCCACATGTCCACGTCTGCATACCCCAGAATGTGGACCCCACAAATGTTCTTGAGAAGTCTGATCCCATGTGACAAATTCCAGGACTTGATCACTCACATAAAGTTTTTTAGCCAGTTATCTTAGTTTGACTGGCATTACAACTATGTCTTGCTACACAAAACTATTTTTTGCATTTACATTACATATATATTTATTATGGTGATTACGGGCATGATCATTTTATTGGAGGATCTCCAACAATGAGGCTATTCCTTATTCATACACCAGGGTTTTACTGTGTTCTTGCCGAACTTCCTATACCGGACAATAAGTTTGTAATCCTGTAGGGGACTGGTTGTTTTGTGCATATAGCAGTTCTGACCTTGGCGGGTTGGAGCCAGTTATGGTGCACCATGTCGACTGGCACATTCGTCTCTCATATAGGGATTGATGGCGCTAAACAGACGTTGTTCGACCAGTCTCTGAAAGATGAACTTGTCCTCCTAGCCCTGCTGGTGTTGTCCTTCATATCTACAACAAGCACAAGTTTGCCACATAGTTGGCTACATTTTCCTACACATTTTGCCCTTCACGCCAGTAGAGTTTTGCGTTCCTGCTACAATATACACAATTGCAGGACAACTATTTTGTGAGCAAGGCTACAGTTAGGGCCAGAAATATTTGGACAGTGACACAAGTTTTGTTATTTTAGCTGTTTACAAAAACATGTTCAGAAATACAATTATATATATAATATGGGCTGAAAGTGCACACTCCCAGCTGCAATATGAGAGTTTCCACATCCAAATCGGAGAAAGGGTTAAGGAATCATAGCTCTGTAATGCATAGCCTCCTCTTTTTCAAGGGACCAAAAGTAATTGGACAATGGACTCTAAGGGCTGCAATTAACTCTGAAGGCGTCTCCCTCGTTAACCTGTAATCAATGAAGTAGTTAAAAGGTCAGGGGTGGATTCCAGGTGTGTGGTTTTGCATTTGGAAGCTGTTGCTGTGACCAGACAACATGCGGTCAAAGGAACTCTCAATTGAGGTGAAGCAGAACATCCTGAGGCTGAAAAAAAAGAAAAAATCCATCAGAGAGATAGCAGACATGCTTGGAGTAGCAAAATCAACAGTTGGGTACATTCTGAGAAAAAAGGAATTGACTGGTGAGCTTGGGAACTCTAAAAGGCCTGGGCGTCCACGGATGACAACAGTGGTGGATGATCGCCGCATACTTTATTTGGTGATGAAGAACCCGTTCACAACATCAACTGAAGTCCAGAACACTCTCAGTGAAGTAGGTGTATCTGTCTCTAAGTCAACAGTAAAGAGAAGACTCCATGACAGTAAATACAAAGGGTTCACATCTAGATGCAAACCATTCATCAATTCCAAAAATAGACAGGCCAGAGTTAAATTTGCTGAAAAACACCTCAAGAAGCCAGCTCAGTTCTGGAAAAGTATTCTATGGACAGATGAGACAAAGATCAACCTGTACCAGAATGATGGGAAGAAAAAAGTTTGGAGAAGAAAGGGAACGGCACATGATCCAAGGCACACCACATCCTCTGTAAAACATGGTGGAGGCAACGTGATAGCATGGGCATGCATGTCTTTCAATGGCACTGGGTCACTTGTGTTTATTGATGACATAACAGCAGACAAGAGTAGCCGGATGAATTCTGAAGTGTACCGGGATATACTTTCAGCCCAGATTCAGCCAAATGCTACAAAGTTGATTGGACGGCGCTTCATAGTACAGATGGACAATGACCCCAAGCATACAGCCAAAGCTACCCAGGAGTTCATGAGTGCAAAAAAGTGGAACATTCTGCAATGGCCAAGTCAATCACCAGATCTTAACCCAATTGAGCATGCATTTCACTTGCTGAAATCCAGACTTAAGACGGAAAGACCCACAAACAAGCAAGACCTGAAGGCTGTGGCTGTAAAGGCCTGGCAAAGCATTAAGAAGGAGGAAACCCAGCGTTTGGTGATGTCCATGGGTTCCAGACTTAAGGCAGTGATTGCCTCCAAAGGATTCGCAACAAAATATTGAAAATAAAAATATTTTGTTTGGGTTATGTGTATTTGTCCAATTACTTTTGACCTCCTAAAATGTGGAGTGTTTGTAAAGAAATGTGTACAATTCCTACATTTTCTATCAGATATTTTTATTCAACCCTTCAAATTAAACGTTACAATCTGCACTTGAATTCTGTTGTAGAGGTTTCATTTCAAATCCAATGTGGAGGCATGCAGAGCCCAACTCGCGAAAATTGTGTTACTGTCCAAATATTTCTGGCCCTAACTGTATGTTTTATAATCAGCAATTGTGTTTTTCGGGGCATGCCGCCCTTTGTGAGTAATAATTCCTGGAAGGATCTTCATGTTTGGTAGCGCAAAGTCTTGGAAAGTTTTGAATGGGTCCTGGAATTCATTCAATTTTACCCTAAAGATAAAATGATACATAATAATAAGTGGGAACAAACTTCTCAGTATGTCCCTTGACAAATACATTACAGGGTAAAAATTACAAAAATCCATTTATGCGGGTTTTCAGTTGTTGCTGTACTACATAGGTTCTGCAAATATGACAATCTATTCCAAATACAGCCAAATTTGCTTTCCAAAATTCAAATAGTGCTCCGTCCGTTCTGAGTCCTGCCGTTTGTCGAAACAGAAAATTTTGACTACATGTGGGGTATCGACGCGCTCACAAGAATGTGGGCAACAAATTATGGGGTCCACTTTATGGTGTTACCTCTTGTAAAAGTGAAAAATGTGGTGCTACAGCATCACTTTTGTGAAAAAAAAGAAAATTTTCATTATGATGACCTATTGCTATCAAATTCTGTGAAGTACCTGAGGGTTTAAAATGCTCACTATACCCCTAGATATAATCCTTGAGGGGTCTAGTTTCCAAAATGGGGTCACTTGTGGGGGGTTTCTGCTGTTTAGGTACCCCAGGGGTCCAAGAAGTGAAAGATGGTATCTGTCATCTATGTCAGCCAAATTTGCTTTCCAAAATTCAAATAGCGCTCCGCCCGTTTTGAGTCCTGCCGTTTGGGCAAATAGCAGTTCCTGACCACATGTGGGGTATCGTTGCGTTCAGGAGAAACATGGTAACAAACTTTGGCATCCAATTTGTCTTGCTGTCCCTTGTAAAAGTTAATAAATTGAGGCTAAAGCAACATTTTTAGGTAAAATATAAATTTATTTATTTTTTCATTCCACTTTGCATTCATTCCTGTAAAGCACCTGAAGGTTTAATAATTTTTTTTAATGTGGTTTTGAGTAGCTCGAGGGGTGCAGTTTTTGGAATGGTGTCACTTTTGGGTGTTTTCTGTCATGTACCCCCTCAAAGTGACTTTAAATGTGATGTGGTCACTAAAAAATGTTTTGTAAAATTTGCTGGAAAAATGAAAAATTGCTGATGAACTTTGAACCCTTATAACTTCCTAACCAAATTTTTTTTTTCCTAAAATTGTGCTGATGTAAAGTAGACATGTAGGAAATGTTATTTATTAACTATTTTATGTCACATAACTCTTGATTTACCAGAATAAAAATTAAAAACATGAAAATTGAAATAATTTATAAATTTTCGCCAAATTTTTTATTTTTTCACAAATAAATGCAAAAATGATTGACCTAAATTTACTACTAACATGAAGCCCAATATGTCACGAATAAACAATCTCAGAATCGCTAGGATCTGTTGAAGCGTTCAAGAGTTATTACCTCATAAAGAGACACTGGTCAGAATTACAAAAAACGGTCTGGTCATTAAGGTGGAAATTGGCTCCGTCACTAAGGGGTTAAGACTATCCTTCCAATAGCAAAAGTGGTATATAGATATGCCCCTGTGCAGCAGCCCTGTGCTTGTGGATGTGGATCACACATTGCCTCCCAGTTGCGGCGTGTAATTGGGGAATTTGGCGGTGATAAATCACCAGTCGCCTGGTTCCTGATTTCAGAGCACTGCTCCAAAATCAGAGGCAATCATGAAGGCGAGATTCCCGGCTTTTGGCGTGTGATAGGGCGACTATTGATTTCCCGTAGGCGTGCCACAGCATGCTGTAGTCCGCGCCCCGTCTGCGATGATTGGTAGTGGCTACTATGTTCCTATTGGCTATCACTTCACAGGGCACCATATTTGAAGAGCTGTCCATTCAACAACACGCACATCTACAATGGCGTCATGTATTAGCCAGCCTTCCAGAGCAGGCTGACCAATCGTAACGCTGTTGCGTTGTCCAATGAGAGCATATGGGGTGCTGTGTAAATCACTGTGGCACGCCTATCTCCTCGCAGCGCAGACCATGTACGCACACATTGCCTTTGGGATTGAGTCGTGTGATGCGGTGTGGGAATTCCACTGGAATGGTTACGCTGTGGGTGAGGCGATTTCCGGGGCGACACATCGCCTTAGGTTGAGGGCGAAATTGCGGCTTGTAAAAGTCCCATCGGCGATCTGAGACGACCATGAAAAACGTGCAAGCACACATTAGATCGCCTCATATCGCCACAAAATAATGCGGCGTGTAAAGGTACCCATAGGAAGTGATTGATTGCAGTTATTTATTTCAAAGAGTGTGCAATCAAATATTAAGTTGAGGCCAGTGATGGGCGAATCCTAAATTACTCGGAATCGCTTGACTCTAGCGAGTCCGAGCACAGGACTCGCTACTCGTTGCGAGTCTAGCGAGTCCAATGTTAATGAATGGGGAAGCGAGTAATAGCGAGTAGTGTGAGATTTACAAATCGCAGATGTGTCTCGGAAGCTTCAGCCTGAAGCAATCCTAGTTTTGTCATTTATTTGCATTGCTAGTTTACTTTGTAAGTAATCGCTGGGAAACTCGCACAGATAAGAGTCCTGCTTTCTCCTCTGTGCTGGCTGCCAGCTCCAGGGTCCTAGAGCCTGCCTGCTGCCTGATGTAGCAGTGCTGAGATTGTTCTCAGTCTGCTCATTCCCTGTGTACAGACATGAATGTCTGTGCACAGAGATGATGTAGCAGAGCTGAGATTGTTCTCAGTCTGCTCATTCCCTGTGCATAGAGATCTATATCTATGCACAGGGGATGTAGCAGAGAGGACATCGCGTTTTGGACTGCGTCGGACGGAAGAGGATTTTTTTAATTAAAGATGGAGTCCCTAATGACTTTCTTTTTTTATTTCTAATAAAAAATTTTCTTTGTGTTGTGTTTTTTGTAAAACAATTTAATAGAAATTCATGGCGGTCATGTCTAATATTGGCGTGACCGCCATAAATTTCGGGCTTAGGGCCAGCTGATAATACAAAGCTGGCCCTAACCTCTTTATTACCCAGCGTGCCACCGTCACCAGGGCCGCTGGACGAGCGGGGTTCAGCGCCAGAGGATGGCGCTTCAATGAACGCGCCATCTTCTGGGGCGGCTGCAGGCTGCAATTTGCAGCGGGGGGTGCCCAGAAAGCTTGGGCATCCCTGCGCTGCAGATTCCAGCCCCCAGCTGCTTAGCTGTACCTGGCTAGACATAGAAATTGCGCGGAGCCCCACGCATTTTTTTTAAATTATTTCATGAAATTCTGAGATTCTGACTCTGAGACTCTGAGACTCTGACTCTGAGACTCTGACTCTGAAATCATGAAATAATAAAAAAAATGCGTGGGGCTCCGCGCAATTTCTATGTCTAGCCAGTACAGTAAGCAGCTGGGCTGGAATCCGCAGCGCAGGGATGCCCAAGCTTTCTGGGCACCCCCGCTGCAAATGCAGCCCGCACCGCCCAGAGATGGCGCGTTCATTGAAGCGCCATCCTCTGGCGCTGAACCCCGCTCTTCCAGCGCCCTGGTGGCGGTAGCACGCTGGTAAAAAGGGGTTAATACCATCTTTGTTATACAAGCTGGTATTAAGCCCGAGATTCTTAATGTCAGGCCACGTTTGACCCAGCCACTAAGAATCTCCAATAAAGGGTTAAAAAACACAACACAGAGAAAAATTTTTATTTGAAATAAATAAAAAAGCCATTAGGGACATCTTTAATTAAAAAAATCCTCTTCCGTCCGACGTAGTCCAAAACGCGATGTCCTCTCTGCTACATCCCCTGTGCATAGTTAGATGTCTATGCACAGGGAATGAGCAGACTGAGAACAATCTCAGCACTGCTACATCAGGCAGCAGGCAGGCTCTAGGACCCTGGAGCTGCACAGAGCAGACAGCTGGACTCGGCTCGCAAAGAAACAGCAGTTACTTTGCGAGTTTCCCTGCTATCACTGGCACAGTAGCCGAGTCTAATGCAAACAATGGCAATCCTAGTTTTGTCAGCGTTTCTGACAAAACTAGGATTGATATTGATTTGCATTGGACTCGTGCGAGTAATCACTGGGAAACTCGCAGAGTACCGAGTCCTGCGAGTCCCTTACTACTCGCCGAGTAACGAGTCCTAGCGAGTAGATTCGCCCATCCCTAGTTGAGGGTGCCAACAATTTTGTCTGGGGCATTTTGTGTAAAATTATGTCCAATTTTCCTTTTAACTCAGTTTTTTTTTGTTCCAATACACACAAAGAAAATCATCATGTGTATGACAAATGTGTAATAGCAATAATTTTCTTGGTGACATACTTAATTTTCTGGAACAATTTCAAGGGTGCCAACACTTTTGGCCAATAATGTATCTATGTTTTATGACTCCATTCACACTTGCATTTTGGCTTCTGATTATAACAGAAACAACCATGCCTTGCCCCAGACTCTTATGCATATGTGAACGTTACATAAGAAGTGATAGGCTATGTTTGAGTTGGTATTCGGATACCGGGACTGATGGTCACTTCGATGGGGGATCACGGCTGGGCAGTTCTGTGCCCTGGACCCGCAATGGGGGATGGTGGAATGTGTGGATGGGATGGCGTGCCCCGTGGTAATGGTAAGTGGATACAGGATGGCGGCGTAGATGGAGAGTGCGCCACTGTAGTACATTTACCCACAGTGGAACTTACCTTGGCGGCGTGAGGGTGGAGTGAGTCAGAGTAGTACAGTTTCCCCAGGGCTTTACCTTGGGATGAGGTGGTGATGGAGTTATCCTCACCCTGATGCTGAGTCCTCTGGGTGCCGGAGGAAAGGAGCACAGACACCGCTTCAACTCAAACGTTCCTTTTCTGGTACCGGCAGATGATACAGTACACAGTCACAGCCTGAGTTAGTGGGGACGTAGCCACAGATTTTGCGGTAACTTTGCATAGTCTGTCGATGGTACCCTCTTACAACTTTCGGAGTCTGTGTTCCTCTTTACTCTCATTCACCACTCTGAAAAGCTCCTTCGCCAGTCCCCTGGTCTGCTACTATTAGGTACAGTGTTCCTCCCCGGTACGGACGAGAATGAAAGCACATAAGCCTCCCGCCACCGGAATTCAGGTCCTTTCCCTAATGTGTCCTGGACCTTTTTGGAACTGAGGAAGAGGTACAGTCTGTGGCGCTATGGCTCCTTTCTGTCGGTCCCACAACTTGTCTGCTCCGGTATGCCAGTGTTGACGCCGGACTCCCCAGCCGGCTCCAACTGGTCCTGGATTGTCCCCTCCGTTTCTGGGTCACCCCTTTCCAAGGAGGTGCCTTCCTGTCATGAACGCTGTCAGGCATGTCCTCTCTGGCTGCCTTCCCAGCACTGTTTGACTAAAACTCCCTCAACTGTCACTCAAGTTTCCCGCTCTACTCTAGGCTCCACCCCCTGGACCTACTGAATATATGGTCCCTATGCTAAGGTGGCCTAGTGTATGGGTGCTTATGACAGACTCTGTATGAAAACTCTGTATGAAACTATGTATCCATGGCACACCTTCTGTTTTGGGTGCAGTTCCTCCCTGTAGCGCCTTCCCATAGGGGCGCCACACTGTTCACACAGTATGTTTTTACTGCGTTTTTTTTTACCTTGGTTTCATGCAAATGCATGCTCATCTAAACATGCGTTTATAATTCCCAGTAAAACCTATGTTATTCAGAGAAAAGCTGTGCACACACATTGGCTTTATTTCTTTGCAGGAACTGAAATCTGCCCAGATACCGCGGTGTGATCAGGTCCGGGGCTGTCCAATGTGAATCTGACAGCCCCGGTCCCGATTTGCTAACAGAACATGGGGCCCTCCTGTCTGGTTTGCAGCTGGAGTCCTTAATTGCAGCCACAGCTGCAGAAATTTCAAGATCGTGGCTAGCTCAGCAGGGGACAGCCGGTGGTGCTGAAGTTTATCAGCGCTCGCTGATAAACTCCAGCACCCGGCGTCCGGTTCCCAGATCCTCCCAGATCTGGGGCAATCCGGCACCATAGACTCCCATGTTAGGAAGAGCCGGATCGCACCAGATCTAGGAGGATCCAATTTGGGCAGATTTTTCTGGCTCAGATTTTTTCAAGCAACGTTTTTGTGTCCAGGAGGAAAATACAAATTCACCCGGATCCTCCCGGACAAATGGAAACCGAATGGCAGGTAGCTGCCATCCGGCTCCAAAGGGCTGCATTATGTCAAAATCGGGTCCGGGGCTGTCAGGTTTACACCGGACAGCCCCAGACCTGATGGTGCCGCCGTGTGAAGCCGGCATTAGCAATGAAGAAGTGAAAAATGCTGCAAAAACCACAGGTTTTCTCCTGAGAAGAAATCTAAACATTAGTGTGGAGCCCACTGGGACGGGGTACTTGGTACCGGATTGGGGTATATGCTGGGGATGTCACAACAGTCTTGGTCCGGACCGTGCCCACTAGTAATGGGGGAATATTTACAGGGGAGTTTGTCGTGACGCCACCCACGGGTTGTGGTCAGGTTGACCATCGCTGCTGCAGAACCTCCGGGGATGATGTTTAGCAGCTGGTGATGTATTGGCTCGCCATGGGTAGAGCTTGGTTCCCCGGGGAAGTGATAGTAATAGTCTATGGATGTTGCAGGATAGGGGTAGTAGTGGAATGATAGCTTGTGAGGGAACGCAGGGTTTGAGCACAAGGATCACACAGCACGGTTTTGAAGTTTTCCAAGTCTTTACTGTAGATGACATTCAGCAGAGTACTGTCCACAGAGTTTGTACCGGGGCCGGGTTGCTCCCACCCTGACTGGGTCCTCAGCTTCCCACTCCTGCGCTGTGTGCTGGCCCTGTCTCTCCTCACAGGTACCCCTTTGCTAGGCAACTTGAGTCTTTCTGTGTGCTTCTGACCCCGCCGTGTTGCTTCGCTGAGGTACAGTGTAGATCTATAACCTCCACTATCCCGGTGTTTACTGTGCTGCATGTGTCAGTCACAGTTTCAGATCCGGTATCCGGTCTGTGCGCTCCTCCGGGGCAAGTTATGAGACAACTTAATCTCCCAGGTGTGTTCTCCTGTTTCTCTTACTCCTTTCCTCAGACCCTGGCTAGGCCTGGAATCGAGAAGCAAACTGTGGAGAAGCCTAATGCAGCCTCTTTACACCACAGTCTCTCTCTTCCTCAGTTCTCCCAGGAACTGAACTTGACACCAGAATATATAAGGGAGCTGCCTTAGCTCCCCCTTCTGGCCTAGAGGTGCTAGTGCAGTGTCAGGTGTTGTGTGGGGAGGTAACCCTTGTTGTTGTTTCTGTGGCACTTAACCCTGGGGTGCCACATTAGGTTTTGCTGAATTTTTGCTACAACAAAAAACGCACTGTGTGTACGTAACCGTAACCTTTGCGCAATTCTCACCAGCTATCCTTTTAATTTTAATGGTTCAAAATAAATAATAGTAATAATTAGTTTAACCTGAATATGAAGCGACGAGGGCCATTTAAGTCACTTGCACACAAGAGGATTGAATTGAAAGTGAAGGTTACTGAAAATCAGTATACAACTTCTATTCCACATGTGATGACCTATTTATGGCCTTTACCCTACATCTTATAATGGGTTTGAATTCTTATTACCTTCCCTTCCTTGAAGAAGGACGGGCAGCTAGAGAGTTATGAACAAGTTTACGCCTTATCTCTTTTTATCAGTAAATGTGTACTGACCTCCATGAAACACAAACAGGTTTAGTTTGGGTCAAAAACATAAGAGCATGTAGCCAAAATACCCCTGAAGTCATTGTGGTGTCTCAAGGTGATCTCTGGAATTTTACTAAACATAAAATTTATTTTTTTTACAATGCATTATGTAACAGTTTAACAAATATGAGTAAACAAAGACTGTGAGGCTTTTACTATTTAACCCTTTGATTACCAGTGATTTTTATCCCAAGCATAATTTTTTTTACATTCTGCTAAAAGAATAAAATACAATCTAATATAATAAATCATACACAAATGTCAAGGCACTGAACATTTTTTGTTGGCATGGCAAGAAGGTTAGTCCCTGTTCACACTGTGTTTCTGCAGTGTGTCCAGAGGTGCCATCTGAATCCCTCTAAAGACATAATTCAGACGCCCAGCAGCAGCCATAGCATGCAATCATATACGGTAAATGCAATCCAAATCAGCTTGGCATGTGTTGGTTTTTTTTGTTTTGTTTGTTCTAATGGACAAAGAAACATGGTCTAAAAAATAGACACGTGTAGAAAAAAAGTACATATGGAGTTCATTTCGACTAAGGCTGTTTTCACATTACGTTTTTGTGCCTGTCCGTGGGATCTGACTTTGAAGGAGGATCCCACGGACAGGCACAGATCCACACGGATCCCTGCAATCGGATGGCAAATAGCCATCCGATCCGATTCTATGCAGGATCCGTCTGGATCCTCTGGTCCCCTGTCTTTCCCTGCTGCTGCCTCCTCCATCTTGTTCCCTTTCCTATTCTATTCTCTCTCCCCGCTATTTTCTATTCTGTCCCCCAGCGCCGCGGTCCTGACCTGTCAGCGGCTGCAGCTGCGTGCGCTGCACACCGGACCAGAGGGCATATTAGCCTCCCAGTCCTGTGTGCTGATCCGGTCCGCGGCTGCCCGAGTCATCCCGGACAGCACTGGACCGGATCACGCCGCAGTGTGAAGCGGCCCTTACACGTCGCGAAATCGCAATGCAACATCGACAAAAAGCCTCGTGGTGTGGTAGTTGCAGTTGATATAGTTTGTGCGTTGTGTCGTGTAAATGGGCAATGCGACTCGAAAAAATTGTAGGTACGATATTGCAAGAAGATTGTGCAAGCTCTTCAACCGTACGATATTGTATATGCGATGTGGCAGGATCGTGCTGTGTGACGACGCAACTACGATCTTGTTTGCAACTTCCCCTATTCACTACAATGTTAATGCTCGGTCCTGGGTTGCTCATACCCAGCGCACAAAAGTTGAGGACAACAGCCTAGCTGCGTTGCCTGCCAATATCTCCCTGTGTGACATCTACTATTCGATCTTGGACAAGTACCAAAAACGTGCACGCTCCGTGAAATTGTATGCGATATCGGAACGATATTGCGACGTGTAATGGTACTCTTGCTGTTGCCAAAGCAAGAAAAATAAATGTGACTGGAGAGATCGGGGGTTAAGGGGAAGGGGCGCTGGGGGCACATTTTGGGCAATAATGGTCCATTCGGAGTCTTACATTCCTCTCAGTTTATGACATATGGTGACGTATTGGGCAGCGATCTCCACTGTTGATTTCCTCTTCCCCCAGTAGGATGCAGAATTCCTTTCCTCATTCATGGATGGGATGTCCAGGTTGTGAGTGGAAAGTCTCTGGAAGTGGGAGGCCCTCACTGCTGAGTATTTGTTGCAGTGAAGCAGGAAGTGCACCTTGTTCTCCAGTGCCCCCTGCTGGCAGTGCCAACATGGTCTATTCTCCTGTGGCTTGTATGTCTGTCAGTGCCGCCCTGTTTCTACCTCTACCTTGAGTTGGTACTCAATCTGTATAGACTCAGGGTCTGCCTTTCTTTGGGGTGATGTACCTCTCCAGATATGGGGCCAGAGTATAGTCCCTCCGCAGTGACCGGTAGATGGTGAGTTTCTGGGAGTTCTCTAGTTTACTCTTCCAACCCTCTATGTATTGCATCTCGCAGATCTCTGAGATCCTCTTTATTTCGGCTTTTGTCAGGGTGTGTTGTCGACTTCGGCTGGACAGACTGTTGAGGTTCCTGACTTGCTCTGGGCTCTGGCTCAGGCTGGGGTCACACATAGAAGTCCGTTTTTGGAAGTGATTTTCATCACCAATCCGTTTTTTATAGGGTGCTTTTTGAGCCTCCTGCACCCCTGAACGTTTTTGGAGTTAGTCATTTTTTCATTAAAAACGCATGTGCGTTAACGCATGCGTTAACGCAGATGCCTATATGTGCCATGCGTTAACGCATGCGTTTCCCATAGGGCCCCATGTTAAAAAAACGCCTGCGTTTTTTAACTGATGCCAAAAAACGTTGCTAGCAACGTTTTTGGCTCAAAAACGGACAGAAGCCAGGGTCACATCTCCGTTTTTTTTTCAGAATCCTGATCCGGTTTTGAGCTTTCAAAAAGCTCAAAACCGGACCAGGAAACGCTCCTCATAGGAGCCAATGCAAAACACCGGATGGCTTCACAAGCCATCCGGTGGCCGTCTCCGGCACTGCTGCCTGCGTTAAAAATCATGCAGGCAGCAGTTTTCGCAGCGGTTCCCTGTACCGCACAGCAGTAACCGTATGGCTCAGGATGTGTAATCCTGAGCCATCCGGCAACTGCATAGTTTGCTGATCCCGGTTAT
This sequence comes from Allobates femoralis, assembly GCA_033576535.1. NCBI lineage: Eukaryota > Metazoa > Chordata > Amphibia > Anura > Aromobatidae > Allobates > Allobates femoralis. The sequence continues at coordinate 223,848,253 of JARQOC010000004.1, read as the reverse complement.
TGCCGGGATGAGCAAACTGTCCTATGCCTATTAAAGAGTTAAATGTACTACCTAAAGTAATGTTTGAGGTCTCTAGGGGGGCTTAGACCACCCTAGAGACGGCCGGCCACTCCGGTGGGCTTCTTCTACAATATCCCCAATGGCACGGGCTCCTCCGAGCTCCGTTCCAGTCCCCAAAACTCCCGCCCCCTGTATCACTATGCCTGTATGTGGGCACAATGATTTATTAAAGTACTAGCTGGGTGCCCGATGCACATGCATCGGGATTCTAGAAGAGCGAGTCTCTGACTCGCAATGGCCGCTTCGCGGCCAATGCTTCGCGCTGCTAAGGCGACTCGCCATGCCCGCTACGCGGGCATAGCGAGTCGCCTTAGAACTGCTCGCAATGGCCACTGCGCGGCCAATGCTTCGGGCGTATCCACATGACCACGCTGACTCGCAGCGCGAGCGGACTCAAAAGGGGCAAAAAAACCCATTCGTGATTATATAATAGATATAATTCATATAAAACAACCAGGAGTCAGGCCATAATTGAAAAGCAAAGTGCACTGTATTAAAATAGCAGCATCAGCTGCATTTAAAAGTGATGCAACACTGCACACACATATAGGTGACCACATGAACATATGTGATTAACATCCAAAAGATTTAGCATAACATTGCAACCAGTGTAATACAATGACTTGCCCACAAAGGGTGCACAGCAATTTCACAAATCACAAGGTACACATAAACAACTCAGTTCATGGGTCAAATTATTACCTATTGGTGGCAGTGTGTGACGCGGTTCGCCCCGCCCCTTTCATGACGCGGCCGCCCTCACAAAACTGGATGAAGCACAGAGGGGGCGGCCATAAGGAATGAGGGGGCGGAGGCTGCAGCAAACAGCCCCGCCCATGGATTTCCAACACCACTGCCGAGTGCCGACAAGAAAAAGTAAATATGACCTAACATCTATACTTTAATAAATCATTGTGCCCACATACAGGAATTACTATACAAGAGGGGTGCAGGCACCCCTGTATAGTGATACGGGGGGGCGGGAGTTTTGGGGACTGGAACGGAGCTCGGAGGAGCCCGTGCCATTGGGGATATTGTAGAAGAAGCCACCGGAGTGGGCGGCCGGTCTCTAGGGGGGTCTAAGCCCCCCCTAGAGACCTCAAACATTACTTTAGGTAGTAAATTTAACTCTTCAATAGGCATAGGACAGTTTGCTCATCCCGGCAATAGCCGGGATCAGCAAACTATGCAGTTGCCGGATGGCTCAGGATTACACATCCTGAGCCATCCGGTTACTGCAGTCCGGTATTCAGCACACATTTTTGTAAAAAAATGTGTGTGCCCGGCATTGCGTTCACCGCATTCGGATCTGGATGCGGTGAATGCAATTCTTGTTTTAAATGTGACCCCAGCCAGAGCAATGTTTTGAGGTCCAGAAAAAAACGGACAGGGTGTTTATTACATCCAATCCGTTGTCAGTTTTTGGACTTAGAAAAAAAAAAAAAGACAAAAATGAAGCCAAAAACGGACTACAGTCTTATGTGTGACCCCAGCCTCAGTAGGGCTTTATGATGGTAGGAGCTGGGATTGCTGCTCTGTATGTGCGCCTGGTGTGATAGCGCCAGTGGCGGATTATAATGAGGTCAATATGGGCTTTTGCCCCGGGCCCAATGGTGTCTAGGGGCCCGCAGCCCAGGGGATAAATTGCCCCATTATAATCCGCCTCGGCGCCATCACACAGCACTGTGCACGCAGGGCTGCAGCGTCCATGAGGTGACGAGCCCTGCTAGTTGAGGGGCGGCATCTGCAGGGCGCCCGGTGGTGTTATGACTCCCTGCTGATGCCGCTCTCTCTCCTACAGTCCGGCCGCCGCGTTACCCCACCCAGCAGTGTGAGGCCACCTGTAGAGCCGCACAGGATGAAAGACCTGTGCTTACAGGACCTGTGATGATGTCATAGAGGGGAGGAGTCAGGGATCACATGATCAGCTCCTCGTTATGCAGTCCTCCACTGTGCTGGATGTCATGGTGCTGGATAAGGTGAAGGAGAGGATGAGATGAAAGTTATGTGTGGGGTCAGGAGATTTACAGTGTGGATGTAGCAGAGCCGAGTGTGTGCTAGGTGTATGGAGCGGAGCCGTGTGTGTACGTGGTGTATGGAGCGGAGCCGTGTGTGTACGTGGTGTATGGAGCAGAGCCGCTTGTGTAACTAGGTGTATGGAGCGGAGCCGCATGTGTATGAGATGTACGGAGCAGAGCTGAGTGTGTACGAAGCAGAGCCGCGTGTACAAGGTGTACGGAGCAGAGACGCGTGTTTACTAGGTGTACGGAGCGGAGCCGTGTGTGTATGAGGTGTATGGAGCGGAGCCACATGTGTACGAGGTGTATGGAGCGGAGCCGTGTGTGTACGAAGTGTATGGAGCGGAGCCGTGTGTGTACGAGGTGTATGGAGCGGAGCCACATGTGTACGAGGTGTACTGAGCAGAGCCGAGTGTGTACGGAGCAGAGCCGTGTGTGTACGAGGTGTATGGAGCGGAGCCGTGTGTGTACGAGGTGTACGGAGTGGAGCCGCATGTGTACAAGGTGTATAGAGCAGAGCCGCGGGTGTATGAGGTGTACGGAGCGGAGCCGCGTGTGTACGAGGTGTATGGAGCTGAGCCGAGTGTGTACAGGGTGTATGGAGCAGAGCCGCATGTGTACAAGGTGTACGGAGTGGAGCCACATGTGTATGAGGTGTACAGAGCAGAGCCACGAGTGTACGAGGTGTACAGAGCGGAGCGGAGTGTGTTCGGAGCAGAGCCGTGTGTGTATGAGGTGTACGGAGTGGAGCCAGATGTGTATGAGGTGTACGGAGCAGAGCCGAGTGTGTACGGAGCAGAGCCGCATGTGTACGGAGCAGAGCCGTGTGTGTACAAGGTGTACGGAGTGGAGTTGCATGTGTACAAGGTGTACAGAGCAGAGCCGCGTGTGTACGAGGTGTACGGAGCCGAGCCGCATGTGTACAAGGTGTATGGAGCGGAGCCGCATGTGTACTAGGTGTATGGAGCGGAGCCGCATGTGTATGGAGCCGAGCGTGTACGAGGTGTTCAGAGCAGAGCCGAGTGTGTATGAGGTGTACGGAGCGAAGTCGAGTGTGTATGAGGTGTATGGAGCGGAGCCGAGTGTGTACGAGGTGTATGGAGCAGAGCCATATGCGTACAAGGTGTACAGAGCAAAGCCAAGTGTGTACGAGGTGTACGGAGCTGAGCCATGTGTACGAGGTGTATGGAGCAGAGTTGAGTGTGTACTAGGTGTACGGAGCGGAGCCATGTATGTATGGAGCATGTGGAGCTGTGTGCTTACAAGGTGTGCATACAGGTGGCTGCCTGCGGATGTTGCTCCCACTCCTATAGTCCCAGCGGCCTCTGCTGGCAGCATTGTTCTCCCAAGTCCCGGCTGCCGCTGTCCGCCCTGCTATGCTGATTCTGCCGGGCCCGACCGGGCTTTGCTGAATCCTCCTACTCTAGGAGGACCCAGACCCAGGCAGGCAGCTGATCTCGACTGAGGCTGAGCAGACTCCTCCGTCCTCCTGACTGAGTCTGTGTCTCACCCGCCGACCGCCGTCCACCACCTCCTGGGTCGCCGCCTGCATGAAGAGAGGGAGTCTGAGGAGAGGGACCGTCACCTAATGCCGACACAGAGCACAGAGAGGACGTGCCTGTGTGACAGAGAGGTGAGTGATATGTCCACTCCTGACTCCTGCCCTGCTGCTGCAGCTGCTGCCTGTGGCTGTGCTCTGTGTGTGCACTGCCAGCCAGACCTGGTGGCTGCTGCATGGCAGGGAGGACTCAGTCAGTGTAAAGAAAGAATGTAAGCAGTAATTAAATGATTTGTGTACTAAGGCCCCTTTCACATCTTTTTTTTTTTTCAGATTGTGTCAGATCCGGCAGATTTACCGCATCTGCCGACTAACGGCCGCACTTGCGGCACACTTGCGGCAAGCCCCATGCATTGTTTATGGGGCTTGCGGTTTGGTGCGGCAAGTGCGGTTCTGCTGGGTGCGGCAAGTCCGGCATTTGCGGCGGTGGAAAAAAAAACGCCGCTGACCGCGTTGTCATCCATCGTCGCAACGGCTGTTAGGCAGCAAATGTGGTAAATCTGCTGGATCTGACGCAATTTGAAAGACACGGTGATGTGAAAGGGGCCTAACGAACGATGCTTTCACATCAGTGTTTAGCTGATGTTTGGGCCGTTCCAGCAGGTGGCGCCGCATGTGCCGGATCGTCCGCCTAACAGCCGACTTGCGGCCCGGATGCGGCAAGCCCCATGCATTGTCTATCACAAGTGCAGTTCTGCTGAGTGCGGCAGATCAGGCACTTGTGGCCGCGAAAAAAAAAAACTCTACAAGTGGTGTTTTTTTTTCGCGGCCGCAAGTGTCGAATCTGCCGCACATGGCAGAACCGCACTTGCCGCACCGGACCGCAAGCCACATAGACAATGCATAGGGCTTGCCGCATCTGGACCGCAAGTCGGCCATTAGACGGCTGATCCGGCACCACCTGCCGAATCGGCCGCACATCAGCAAAACAGCTGATGTGAAAGGCCCCTTAATCACTGGAGTGGTGTGCCCCATCATCTTGGATAATACAGAAACCTGTGAAATGGCTATACATGGTGTATCATGTGCCCTCTAATAAGTGGCTATCTTGCTTGGATCATGTACGTATGGAGTCCATGCATTCATGATTCAAGAAAAATATCCACATAGAGGGGCACATACAACATGTAGAGGTATTTCACATGTCTATCCAAGGTGGAGGGGTAGTGGGTGCGCACATTGTGTATTTTGTGAGTTTTTACCTCAGTTTTTGTAAGGCCTCGTGCACAAGCTGAGTATTTGGTCAGTTTTTTCCTCAGTATCTGTAAAGCCTATTGCACATGCTGAGTATTTGGTGGGTTTTTACCTCAGTATCCGTAAGGCCTCGTGCACACACTGAGTATTTGGTGAGTTTTTACCTAGTAATTGTAAGGTCTCGTGCACAGGCTGATTATTTGGTAAGTTTTTCCCTCAGTATCTGTAAGGCCTTGTGCACACGCTGAGTATTTGGTGAGTTTTTACCTCAGTATCTGTAAGGTCTCGTGCACACACTGAGTATTTGGTGAGTTTTTCCCTCAGTATCTGTAAGGCCTTGTGCACACACTGAGTATTTGGTGAGTTTTTACCTCAGTATCTGTAAGGCCTTGTGCACACGCTGAGTATTTGGTGAGTTTTTACCTCAGTATCTGTAAGGCCTTGTGCACACACTGAGTATTTGGTGAGTTTTTACCTCAGTATCTGTAAGGCCTCGTGCACATGCTGAGTATTTGGTGAGTTTTTCCCTCAGTATCTGTAAGGCCTCGTGCACACGCTGAGTATTTGGTGAGTTTTTTCCTCAGTATCTGTAAGGCGGCCGTCACACGCTGAGATATCTCTAGCGATATTGTAAGCGATCACGTGCACGCGCGATCGCTTACAATATCGCTCACATCGCTGGTGAGATGTCACACAGACAGACTCACCAGCGATGTGGATCCGCGATCTCGCTGGTAACTATGGTACACATCGGGTAACTAGGCGCCGCGCGTCGCTTAGTTACCCGACGTGTACCATAGTTACCATCTCCCAGGATAGGCTCTGCGCTGGGAGATCGCTCATCGTGGTGTTATACACCACGATGAAGCAGATCGTGACATCGTTCATCGCTAGATCTGAGCTCCGGAGCTCAGATCAGCGATGTCACGATCAAGCGATTTCACATCGTAAATCGCTTGATTACATGCAACGATTTCTTGCCCGATATCGCTTAAGCGATCAAAAAGGAGATCGCTTAAACGATATCGGGCAAGAAATCGTTCCGTGTGACGGCCGCTTAAGGCCTTGTGCACACACTGAGTATTTGGTCAGTTTTTCCCTTAGTATATGTAAGGCCTCGTGCACACGCTGAGTATTTGGGGAGTTTTTCCCTCAGTATTTGTAAGGCCTCGTGCACACGCTGAGTATTTGGTGAGTTGTTACCTCAGTATCTGTAAGGTCTCGTGCACACGCTGATGCTGCATTATAAGAAACAGGCTATTATGCCCTGAATGCCCCTGTACACAGAATAAATAACTTATAAAAACCTAGCACCCTGTATTCTAACCTATTACCAGTCCAAAATTCTTGCTTGCAGATTGGTCCATTCAGCCTCTCCTCGCCGTCTGACAGCCTCTTCTTCTGAATGATATGGATCACGCCTTCGTTATCCACATCCCACTTTCCCATCTCACGTCTGTGCAGATGCCTCTCCAGCTTGCGCAAATGCACCGTGCTCTGCCCTACAGCAGCTACAATGTAAAACTCATCTACACATGCGCGAACCGCAGGGGTCTCTGCACATGGCTCCAGGCTCACAGTCTTCTGCGTGTAATGTATGGTGACATCACTGAGGGGTTTAAACTTGTAGGATAATCCCATGATGGAGCACAGTGCACCTGCACAAGCCGGAGAGGTATGGGCGTAGCATAGGCAATGGAAAAATTGGACGTGGTCACGTGGATAACACAGGTGACAGGAGGCGTTATCTACATCATTCAGAAGAAGACGCTGTCGGACCGCGAGGAGGCGGGACGGACCAATCTGCAAGCAAGTCCATTGGACCAGTAACAGGTGTTTATCATACAGGGTGCACACTGTTCGAGATATTTATAAGTTATTTATTCTGAGTACAGGGGCAGTCAGGGCATAATAGCCTCCTTCTAATGGACTGCTCAATACTATGGCTTAAAGTGTTTTTTTTTTTCCTCCTAACTGAAGGGTAAATTGACCAGATCAATGGATGTTTGACAGGTTAGAGTTTCACTCAGCAACTATTTTTCTGGAATAATCTATTTCAGGTATATGATAACCTCCGTCACATGACTCCTGCGACCCCGTCACATGACCCCGTCACATGACCCCTGTGACCCCGTCACATGACCCCCATGACCCCATCACATGACCCCCATCACATGACCCGGGGGGGGGGGGGCCACAGAGTCTGAACAGCCCCGGGCCCTGGCTACCCTTAATCCACCCCTGGATAGCGCACCCTTGCGTATACGTAGCCATAAGGGGAATCGACCCAGCTCTGCCCGACTGGCTGTTTTTGAGGTGCTGCAATGTACTTTGAGTAGATATTTGCAGAACTCCAGGTGGAAGACTTCAGTTGGGCTGGAATCCCACTTTGTCTGGTCTGGGTAGATCACTGGGCTTCATACCCATACATTGTTTCTGAAATGGATAGCAAATGAAAGCCTCATAATTAGTGATGGGCGAACCCGCCGACGATGTTCGGGTTCAACGATCTCGTCCGAACTTTTATAAAGTTCGGATTCGGGGTCGAAAGTAGCTCAAACTTGAGTCCAAACCCCGAACTCGGAATGGAATGTAAAGCTATGGGAGGGGGGCTAGGAAGCTGTAAAAGAGAGAAGATACTTTTTAAACAGCATCATATTCATTGGCATCCACTCGCTTGTAGGTTAGGGGCCGCTCAGTAACTTCCTGGATATTCTTTGCAGAGGGACCCCAGCCAATCACAGATGCTGTCACAGAGAATTGGCGCACCAAAACCATGATGTCGTTTTTGCCGCGGATTTCATGCTCTTTTGGTGCAATTTTAGCACAAAACTGCATGCATTGTGTTGAATGTGTTAATCTGCATCTCCTGGACAAAAAAGCACCTAAATCACAATGCAGTTTTTGCCACAGATTACATTTTTTTTGGTACATTGTGTTCATTTGCATCTCTTGGTCCAAAAAAGCACCAAAACCGCGATATAGTTGAGCCCTTTTTATAAAATTATTCCTTGAAATCAGTGGCGTAACAATCGCGGTCGCAGCAGTTGCGGCTGAGACCAGGCCTGTACCTGTAGGGGGGCCCGCGCCTCCAGCCGCCCCCACGACCATGATCGCAGCTCCTGCTTCACATGGATGTGTGTCCCTGAGGACACACATCCATGTGACAGCGCGGCTCCGACACTCCGTGTGTCAGAAGAGAAGAGGTGAAGGGAGGGAAGCCTCCTGCTGCTGCTTCCGCCCCTCCTCTCCTCTGATCTTCAGGCTTCCTGCCCTGTGCTGTGCGCTCCACTGGGGAGTGCATGCAGCAGGCGGCACCTCCTCCTTCTCCATGGGCATGGGAGAAAGCAGGTGAGAGGGGGGCCTGGGACACAGCAGGTGAGAGGGGGACCTGGGACACAGCAGGTGAGAGGGGGGGCCTGGGACACAGCAGGTGAGAGGGGGACCTGGGACACAGCAGGTGAGAGGGGGGCCTGGGACACAGCAGGTGAGAGGGGGCCTGGGACACAGCAGGTGAGAGGGGGGCCTGGGACACAGCAGGTGAGAGGGAGGCCTGGGATACAGCAGGTGAGAGGGGGGCCTGGGACACAGCAGGTGAGAAGGGGGCCTGGGACACAGCAGGTGAGAGGGGGGGCCTGGGACACAGCAGGTGAGAGGGGGGCCTGGGACACAGCAGGTGAGAGGCGGCCTGGGACACAGCAGGTGAGAGGGGGGCCTGGGACACAGCAGGTGAGAGGGGGGCCTGGGACACAGCAGGTGAGAGGGGGGCCTGAGACACAGCAGGTGAGAGGGGGGCCTGGGACACAGCAGGTGAGAGGGGGGGCCAGAGACACAGCCGGTGAGAGTGGGACCTGGGACACAGCAGGTGATAGGGGAGGCCTGGGACACAGCAGGTGAGAGGGAGGGCCTGCGACACAGCAGGTGAGAGGGGGGGCCTGGGACACAGCAGGTGAGAGGCTACATATATAATACTGCACTATATGGAGAGGCTATGAGGCTGTATTATGCCATATGGAGAGAATATGAGGCTGCATTATGCTATAAGGAGAGGCTATGAGGCTGTATTACACTATGTGGAGAGGCTATGACGCTGCATTATATACTATATGGAGAGGCTATGAGGCTGCATTATACTATATGGAGAGGCTATGAGGCTGCATTATGCAATATGGAGAGGCTATGAGGCTGTGTTATACTATATGGAGAAGATATGAGGCTGTAGTACACTATATGGAGAGAATATGAAGCTGTATTACACTATATGGAGAGGTTTTGAGGCTGTATTATACTATATGGAGAGGCTATGAGGCTGTATTATGCTATATGGAGGGCTATGAGGCTGTATTATGCTATATAGAAAGCTATGAGGCTGTATTATACTATATGGAGAGGCTATGAGGCTGTATTATATTATATGAAAAGGCTATGAGGCTGTATTATGCTCTCTGGAGGGCTATGAGGCTGTATTATACTATATGGAGAGGCTATGAGGCTGTATTATACTATATGGAGAGGCTATGAGGCTGTATTATACTATATGGAGAGGCTATGAGGCTGTATTATACCCTATGGAGAGGCTATGAGGCTGTATTATACCATATGGAGAGGATATGAGGCTGTATTATGCTATATGGAGGGGTGTGAGGCTGCATTATATTATATGGAGGATAATGGGGGTTTATTATAATAATTGACTGACTATGGGGACTAACGTATGAATGGAGGACTATGGGATGCATTATAATACATAGAGGACCATGGGGGTACATATTAATATATGGAGAAATATGAGGATGCATTATAATACTTGGACGACTATGGTGTCGGGAGGGAAGGACCATATAAACCAAGATGGGGGGACATAAATACCAGGATAAGGGCCATATTCCAGGAGGAGGCAACAGACAACCCTTGCACACAGATACCACTAAAAATCTGCAGCGAGCAGCTAGGGTTGCAGAGCAGCACTGGAAGAAAAACACACTCACAAGAAGACTACACAGCATTCAAACAAGCACTTCTCAAATTCAAGTCAGCACTTACCACCACTAAACAGAATTACTTCATCATCCTCATATCCTCTTTGTCCCACAACCCCAGGCAGTTATTCAACACATTCAACTCCCTCCTCCGCCCCCCACTGCCCCCTCCTACTTCTCGTATCTCTGCAGAAGACTTTGCAACATACTTCACCAACAAGATCGACCAGATCAGACAAGTCTTTGCTACCCAACCAGCGCAACCCCCATGTATACCGGATCAATCCTCTCCCCCACTAACCCTCCTCCCAACCATCACTTAAGGAGAACTTGCACACCTCCTCACCAGATCGCACCTCACCTCTTGTGCACTGGACCCTATCCCATCCCACCTCCTCCCCAACCTCACCACAACACTTATCCCATCCCTAACCCACCTCTTCAACCTATCACTAACTTCTGGAACTTTTCCTTCTGCTTTCAAACATGCAACAATTACACCTATCTTAAAGAAGCCATCCCTTGACCCCACTTCCACATCCAGCTACCGGCCCATATCTCTGCTCCCGTTCGCTTCCAACTCACCACTCTACTTAAACTGCCCTGACCAAAATTACTAACGACTTACTCACGGCCAAAGCTAACAGACAGTTATCCATCATCCTCCTTTTAGACCTGTCCTCTGCATTCGACACAGTCGACCACTGCCTCTTATTACAGATCCTCTCTTCCATTGGTATCACTGACCTTGCCCTCTCCTGGATCTCCTCCTATCTTTCCAACTGCACATTTAGTGTCTCCCACTCCCACACAACCTCCTCACCCCATCCCCTCTCTGTTGGGGTCCCCCAAGGCTCTGTCCTCGGGCCCCTCCTTTTTTCAATCTATACTCTTTTTCTCGGACAATTCATAAAGTCCCATGGCTTCCAGTATCACCTGTACGCTGATGACACTCAGATCTACCTGTCTGCTGTCCAGAATCCCGGAATGTCTATCAGCCATATCCTCCTTCTTCTCCTCCCGCTTCCTAAAACTCAATGTAGACAAAACCAAACTCATCATTTTTCCTCCATCTCACATACCTTCCTTGCCAGACTTATCTATCACAATAAATTACATCACACTTTGCCCTGTACCTGAAGTCCGCTGCCTCGGAGTGACACTTGACTCTGCCTTGTCCTTCAAACCGCACATCCAAACCCTTGCCACCTCCTGACGCCTCCAACTCAAAAACATTGCCAGAATGTCCCTTCCTCAACCCCCAATCTGCTAAACTACTCATGCATGCCCTCATCATCTCCCGCCTTGACTACTGCAACTTCCTACTATGTGGCCTTCCTGCTAACACTTTTGCACCACTTCAATCTGTCCTTAACTCTGCTGCCCGACTAATCCACCTCTCTCCTCGCTAATCCTCCACTTCGTCCCCTCTGCAAATCCCTCCACTGGCTCCCAATTCACCAACGTATCCAATTGAAACTACTAACATTGACTTACAAAGCCATCCACAATCTGTCCCCCCCATATATCTCTGAACTAATCTCTTGATATCATCCAACTCATAATCTTCAATCCTCACAAGACCACCTTCTTTCCTCCACACTTGTACGTTCCTCATCTAACCGCCTGCAAGACTTCGCCCGACCATCCCCCATCCTCTAGAACTCTGCACCCCATCACTTCCGACTGTCCCCTACACTCAGAACCTTCAAGCAGAACCTGAAAACCCATCTCTTCAGAACAGCCTACAACCTGCAATGACCACAGTGCCGCCTCAACACCACTGGACCCGGAGCTGCACCACCACCGAACCTAGCACTCCAGCACCACCCGAGCAGACCCAACCAACTGTCTCCCTCCCCATTGCCCTGTAGAATGTAAGCCCGCAAGGGTAGGATCCTCTCTCCCCTCTGTATCAGTCTGTCACTTTGTTCATTATATTTTTAACTTGTCTGTATGTAACCCTTTCTCATGTACAGCACCATGGAATGAATGGTGCTCTATAAATAAATAATAATAATAATAATATATACCGTATATACTCGTGTATAAGCCGACCCGTGTATAAGCCGACCCCCCTACTTTTGCCCCAAAATCTGGGAAAACCTATTGACTCGTGTATAAGCCGAGGGTGGACCCAGCACAGGTATACAGCCCCCAGCAGTGTGGTATATAGGCCCCCCCCGATGGTATAAAGCCCTCCCCAGTGGTAGTATACAGCCCCCAGCAGTGTGGTATACAGCAGCCTCCCCAGTGGTATATACAGGCCCCAGCAGTGTTACAGCAGCCTTCCCAGGGTTATATACAGCAGCAGCAGCCCCAGAGGTATATACAGCAGCAGCCCCAGGGTTATACAGCAGCAGCCCCAGGGTTATACAGCAGCAGCCCCAGGGTTATACAGCAGCAGCCCCACAGTTATATACAGCAGGAGCCCCAGGGTTATACAGCAGCAGCCCCAGAGGTATACAGCAGCAGCCCCATGGTTATATACAGCAGCAGCCCCACGGTTATATACAACAGCAGCCCCATGGTTATATACAGCAGCAGCCCCACAGTTATACAGCAGCAGCCCGAGGTATACAGGCCCCCCATCAGTATCCAGGGCCCCCCCATGCTCCGGAAACCTGTAAAGGAAGATGATTATACTTATCACTGTCCCGCTGCCGTCCCCGCTCTGCATCGCGATCCTCCATCTTCATTCACTGGCTTCCTGTGTTCTGCGCCGACAATGACGTCATTGTCGGCGCCGAACACAGGAAGCCGAAACCGGTGAATGAAGATGGAGGATCGCGATGCAGAGCGGGGACGGCACCGGGACAGTGATAAGTATAATCATCTTCCTTTACAGGTTTCCGGAGCATGGGGGGGCCCTGGATACAGATGGGGGCCTGTATACCTCTGGGGGGGGGGCGCCCGTGTAGTGACTCGCGTATAAGCCAAGGGGGTAACTTTTCAGCCCAATTTTTGGGCTGAAAAACTCGGCTTATACGCGAGTAGATACGGTAACATGATGAGGGACATTAATGCATAATTAAGGGGGAGAGGGGTCCATCTGTGAGTCTTTAGAGGATTTAAAACGTTACATGAGGCCCATTCATCTGATTCATCTGTTTGGGCGGGGGAAGGGAGAGGCCCAGGTCTAAATTTTTCACCGGGGCCACTCTGGTTACGCCACTGCTTGAAATAATTTAAAAAAATGATGTGGTTTTTCACTGTATTTTTGTATTCCAGCCAGATACAGCAGGCAGATTCAGGCAGCCCCCTACCCCCAGCTGCCCATTTTTTACCTGGCGGAAACAAAAAATATAGGGAAGACCTCTTTTTAATTATCCTATGAATTTCATGAAATAATTTAAAAAATTGACATGAAGAATTGCCATATTTTTGCCTTCAAGAAAGGTACAACTAGGCAGCTGGGGGCTGGAATCTTCAGTGCAGGGTGGCCCATGCTTTTTGGGGCCTCCCCGCTGTGAACTTCAGCCCGCAGCAGCCCCAGAAAATGCTACATTCATAGAAGTGTTATTTTCTGCCACTGTACCCTGACTTTTCCAGTGGCCCTGTAACTGTATTGACCGCAATCCCTGACTACACACCGCAACTAGAAGTAGCCATGGGATGTAACTAACCAGACCTAGACACCTCTGCACAACCAGAGAACTAACTGCTCCTAAAGATGGATATAGGAAAAGCTATCTTCAAAAGAATAGGAAGCCCCCCACAGATATTAACTGGGAAACAAGAGAAAGTAAAACAAACACAGGCAGAGTATAAGGTTTAGCAAAAGAGGCCAAATTAGCTATATAGGAAAGACAGGATAGAATACTATTGCGGTCAGTATAAAACACTATCAAAAACCACCAACAGCAGATATTACAAAAATTACCCTGAGTCGCTAAGACTCGGTGACAACTATATCTGCACACTTCTATAAATCAAATGCCAGCAGAACTGGAAATAGCAGATAATAGTGAATGGTGAAATTCCTAGGAAGAAAACTTCCTATCTGAGAGCAGATAAACAAATATACAGACTAGATAGCAAACCCACATCTCAGAATAAAACAAAACATAAGCAGGTCCTTAAGCACACATAAGCATGCCACAAAATATAAAAAAAACAATCACTTATCTTGCAAAGATCTCCACAGAGCAGAAGAAACCAGAGAGATGTGAATTCCTGCAGGAACAAAAGACAACTGACAAGGATTGATTCACTTTCAACCATTATATGCTCCAAGAACCAGATTGCCAATCACCATCACCTTTGAAGCCCACACAGTCAGCTGCATCACCAGCAACAACCACCGGAGGGAGCTCCAATGAATTCACAACAGCCCAGGTTGCATTAGCACATTGGGTAATAAAGGGGTTAAAGCTAGCTATGTGTTGGCTGTGGGTACTAAGCTTGAAATTCATAGTGTAAGCAATAAAAAAGACGCAAAAAAATTAAGAAATAAAATACAAGACATCCCTGTTTCCCATTTTTAATTAGCAAAAAGCCCCCTCCCTTTAACATAATCCACAGAGAACATGTTCAGCTCTGCTGCATATCTCTGTGAGCAGATGCCTCCTCTCTGTGATTGGCTGTTGGGCCCCTCTGCAGTTAATATATAGATAATGAGCAGCACCAAAAGTAGTTGCAGCGGGATGGAGGGGCAGTGGGATGCGGTAAGTATAATGCTGAATAATAACTATTTTCTTTATTTTTACAGCTCCCCCACCCCCGAGCCCAAACCCGAACTGTAACACAAACTTCCCAGGAAAGTCTGTGTTCGAGATCTGTGCCCGAACATTAGGTGTTCGGTACGAACCCCAAACTTTACAGTTTGGGTTCACCCATCACTACTCATAATCTATAGGGGTTTACATGTATCAGTTTTGGTTTGCTTACTGATGATTTGTAAACAAAAAACAAAACATGGAGACATGTTTGAGTTTAGTCTGATTTGTCGTCCGGGCTCCCAAATTCTGATAACTGGCACCATCTATGTTGTGTCTGTTGCTGTCAGTTTGGAACACAGATGTGCGAATTAAGCCTCCATACACTTTAGATCAGAGGTCCCCAACTCCAGTCCTCAAGGCCCACCAACAGTGTAGGTTTTCAGGATTTCCTTAGTATTACACAGGGATTGGAATCATCACCTTAAATCATCATAAATTATCACCTGTGCAAAAGTTAGGAAATCCTAAAACATGACCTGTTGGTGGGCCATGAGGGCTGGAGTTGGGGACCTCTGCTTTAGATAGCTGTCGCCGGCCCGCCTTCTTTTTGCCCGACTTTCCCATCCCTAAAGAGATTGCTAAGCTGCTGCCAAAGAACTGATGGTTGCATAGCTCTCGAAGATCAAATTGATTGACAGTAACTTGTTAATCACCTGGAGCAAAGCGTGAAGACATCTGAGGACTGTAACAGATTAGACTGCAGAGACCCACCGACCGGTGTTCCCCGCCGCGCAATGAGCAATGATGACACACAGAATATCTTTAACCATTTATTGAGGGTATAAACGTAACACCACTTGTGTATATTTCGAAACAGGGGGTTGCATTGTTTTGGCTGCAGCTCAACCGTAGGCACAAATCCACCTTATAAACCATGAGGGGAAGAGGCCCTATACCCTCGGCCACCCGAGGCATGTTGGCCCCCACCAAGATCCCTCTTCCACCAACTGCGGCTTATGTCGAGCCCAGGCTTTGGGGTACTCAGGTATCAGGCTCCAAGGGGTTAACTGCTGTGTCACGGGGAATGGCGGCCGCGCCTTATCCCGTGTCCTGGGCCTATCTTTGAAAAAGGGGGTTATATGTACAGGGGACTACTTACAGTTGTTGTTGTGACGCCACCTGTAGTTTCTGGTGATGATTCACCATTGCCGCCACAGTCCGCCGGAGGTCAATGGTATTGCGCCTGAGTTGGTAAAGTCCTCCACAGGTAGGATTGGACCTCCGGGGCAGCGTAGTGTGGAGAGGCAGCTTGGGTTGGAGCTGTGGCTGGACTGGGGAGTGTTGGAACAGTCTATGAGGGTACCGGGAATGGAGAGGAATGATACATGCACACTGTAAAGCCTCTTTTACCTATTACTGAGGTTCGGCAGGTAAAGTTGTCCAGGGCACTGACGGGTGACCAGGTTGCACAGTGGGTTCCCACAGCAAGTGGGTATAAGGCCTCCTCAGTTCTTTAGTGATGATTGAAGCACAGCCTGCTTGTAGCTAGTCTTGCCTCCTCTCTCTTCCTGACTCTGGTGTCTGTCTCTCTCTCCTCCTGTGCGGTCTCCGGGTTACCCTCTCTGATCACTGCTGTGCCATACTGCTGTGTCTGGCTCTCTATCTTGACCCACAGGGGAAAACCGGGTGGCTGAAGCCTCCACGGTGCGACGGGGTTTTCTGTGGTCCTGGAGTATCCTACAGGTGTGGATCCCCAATATCTGGTACTTTTTGGGCGAACCTCCTCAAGTTCCTCACTCCCTTTCTTCTATCTGCTCTTTGCCTTCAGTCCCACTTAGGCTTGCGGGATGTAGAAGGGCCACTCCGGGTCACTGGTTCGGGCCTAACCGCGGCACCGACCACCAGGACGTCTTCGCAGCTTTCCTAGCATCTGCACACTCTGACTAACTCCTCCCCCAGCAGCAGTATTTATAGGGGATCTTGCCTAAGGTCGGCAAGTGGGGCTCCGCCGGGGTGGAAGGTGTTGTATGTGGTAGGTACCTGCTGTCGAAACCCAGCTGTGCATTAGAGAAGTCTGTGGCTACCTGTGTGAGCAGGGCGCCACACTTAGTGTCACCTAAATAAAGCAGCTGTGGAGCAGGATGGTAGAGAGGAAGAGGATGGGTGAAGGGACCAGCTTATGAGACCAGGGGAGGGCCTGAGAAGTAAAGGGAGGGACAAGAGCCTGTTACACAGTGGGAAGGAGCAGGGGAAGGTTGGAACATAGGGCTCAGCAGTCTGGGGCAGCGGCACCAGCCGCAGTGCCCTACAGTCAGGTCGCTGACTATAGTCCCAGCACGTCTTTTACACTATGTTTTCTTTTAGGCACCACTGACATCAAATATATAAAGCCGAAGGCACTTCCGTCACTTTGTCCACA
Source organism: Allobates femoralis (assembly GCA_033576535.1). Lineage (NCBI taxonomy): Eukaryota > Metazoa > Chordata > Amphibia > Anura > Aromobatidae > Allobates > Allobates femoralis. Next base: position 223,831,364 of record JARQOC010000004.1, on the reverse strand, counting down.
CTTCCGTCACTTTGTCCGCACTTCCGTCACTTTGTACACACACACACACTCCGCTCTACTTACCACCGGCCCTGCGTCCGCCGCCTGGATCCTCAGTAGACATGTTGCCGCCCCCGAACTACTGGATCCAATATGGTGTCCGGGAAGTCTCGCGAGACTGCCCACGGCACTGCGCTGACCACTCTGCCCACGGCACTGCGCTCACCACTCTACCCACGGCACTGCGCTCACCACTCTGCCCACGGCACTGCGCTCACCACTCTGCCCACGGCACTGCGCTCACCACTCTGCCCACGGCACTGTGCTGACCACTCTGCCCACGGAACTTTGCTGACCAGTCTGCCCACGGCACTGCGCTGACCACTCTGCCCACGGCACTGCGCTCACCACTCTGCCCACGGCACTGCGCTCACCACTCTGCAAACGGCGCTGCGCTGACCACTCTGCCTACGGCGCTGCGCTGACCACTCTGCCTACAGCGCTGTGCTGACCACTCTGCCCACGGCGCTGCGCTGACCACTCTGCCCACGGCGCTGCGCTGACCACTCTGCCCACGGCGCTGCGCTGACCACTCAGCCCACAGCGCTGCGCTGACCACTTTGCCCACGGCGCTGCACTGACCACTCAGCCCACGGCGCTGCACTGACCACTCTGCCCCCGGTGCTGCGCTGACCACTCTGCCCACGGCGCTGTAATGACCACTCTCCCAACGGCGCTGCGCTGACCACTCTGCCCACGGCACTGCGCTCACTACTCTGCCCACGGCACTGCACTGACCACTCTGCCCATGGCACTGCGCTGACCACTCTGCCCACGGCACTGCGCTGACCACTCTGCCTACGGCGCTGTGCTGACCACTCTGCCCACGGCGCTGCGCTGACACTCTGCCCACGGCGCTGCGCTGACCACTTTGCCCACGGCGCTGCACTGACCACTCAGCACACGGCGCTGCACTGACCACTCTGCCCACAGCGCTGCGCTGACCACTCTGCCCACGGCGCTGCGCTGACCACTCTGCCCACGGCGCTGTGCTGACCACTCTGCCCACGGCACTGCGCTGACCACTCTGCCCACGGCACTGCGCTGACCACTCTGCCCACAGCACTGCGCTGACCACTCTGCCCACGGCACTGCGCTGACTGCGCTGACCACTTTCACCGCACTCACTGCTAACCACTGAGCCACCGCGCAGTGCTAACCACTGAGCCACCGTGCTGTGCTAACCACTGAGCCACCGTGCAGTGCTAACCACTGAGCCACAGCGCAGTGCTAACCACTGAGCCACCACGCAGTGCTAAACACTGAGCCACCGCGCAGTGCTAACCACTGAGCCACCGTATACTCTGCTACCCACAGAGCCGCCTGTATACTCTGATACCCACAAAGCCGCCTGTATACACACAATTCATTTCACCGCACTCCCGTAACTATTAATAAATAAACTATTTAGTCAGGGCACGAGTCAGGTAAGCCACTCTATTTAAAAGGGAGAAGAGAAGGGAGAGGGGAGAGCAGGGGAAAAAAAATAAAAAAGAAAGATAATAATATGTTTTTTTGTTTTCCTTTCCCTATCACCATGTCTTTTACTTCAATATCTATTGTTCTATGTGCTTTTGCACTTTACCTTCACCGCCCCATCCCCCCTCCATCACCCCACATCCACATAAACCCCTCTCTCCTTCCTTCTACTTTATTGAACTCCCATACTCTGTTCACCATAGTGAATAATCTCGGACCACCATGCTCCAGGGTATTGCTCCAAAAACAAAGTCACCATCACAAAAACTGTTTGCCTTTCCTCTTTCTACTGCTGCTTCTGTCAGGGGACATCTCTCCAAATCCTGTTCCACCCTCCACCAACTTCTACCCCTCTCGCACCACATATAGAATCCCCACCAACCTTATAAACATTACCTGTACACCTTCATCACCCTCTTTTAATTGTGCTCTCTGGAATCCACTTTCTGTATGTAACAAACTTCCACTCATTCATAACTACTTTCTCACTAACTCCCCTAATCTGCTGGCCTTCACTGAAACCTGGATTCAGGCACAGTGTCCCCGGCCGCTATTTCTCATGGCGGCTTGCATTTCTCCTCATTCCCCGAGACTTGGGAACAGACATGGTGGTGGAGTTGGCTTACTCCTGTCCCCACAATGTACTTTCCAGGTCATCACCCCAGCTCCATCACTCTCATTCCCCTCTTTTGAGGTCCACACAATTAGGCTCTTCCATCCCCTCCCCCTTAGAGTAGCGGTGGTATACCGCCCCCCAGGGTCGCCCACCCAATTCCTCGACCATTTCTCCGCATGGCTGACGCATTTCATGTCCTCAGAATTACCAACCCTTATTCTGGGAGACTTCAACATCCCCACAAACAGCCCTATCTCCTCATCTGCATTTCAGCTCCTATCTCTAACCACATCTCTTGGCCTCTCTCAGCTCTCAAACTCGATGACACACAAGGATGGTAACACCCTTGACCTGATCTTTGTCCGGCTGTGCTCAACCTCTTTCTTAGATAATTCAGAACTTCTCCTCTCTGACCACAACATTCTCTCCTTCACACTCACTAACCATCGCCCACCCCAGCACATTCCTACATATCACAGATTCAGAAATCTACAGGCCATAAACAAATTCACAGACTCTCTACACTCATCACTGTCCCCAATCTCCTCACTTTCCTGTCCTGATCTGGCAGTCAATCACTTAAATGACTCTCTCAGAAGGACCCTGGACCAAATGGCACCCCTCACCCTCACAACCTCCAAACACAGAGTAAAACAGCCCTGGCTCACATCACAAACTCGATTCCTCCAGCGATGGTCTAGGAGTGCTGAACATCTATGGAGGAAAAGCCGCACTCCAGAAAACTTCATTCACTACAAATTTATGCTGAGAACTTACAATTCTGCCCTTCACCTTGCCAAACAAACCTACTTCACCACTTTGATCTCCTCACTATCCAACAACCCAAAAAAACTCTTTGACACCTTTCACTCTCTCCTCAGTCCTAAAGTGCAGGCTCCCATCACTGACCTCTGTGCTGATGACCTGGCTTCCCACTTCACAGAGAAAATAGAAAACATCCGTCAGGAAATCAACTCCCAACCTCAAATTGCTGTTACCCCTACATCTCCCCACATTTCCTGCGGCTCACTCACTACTTTTGACCCGGTCACAGAAGAAGAAGTCTCCAGGCTCCTTCTTCCTCGCGTCCCACCACATGCACTGCTGACCCCATCCCCTCACACTTACTCCAGTCTCTCTCTCCGGTGGTCACCACTCACTTAACCAAAATCTTCAATCTCTCCCTCTCTTCTGGCGTCTTCCCCTCCTCCTTCAAACACTCTATCATCACTCCTTTATTAAAGAAATCTTCTCTCGACCCTTCCTGCACAAACAACTACAGACCAGCTTCCAATCTCCCCTTCATCTCTAAACTCCTGGAGCGCCTGGTCTACTCCGCCTCACTCATTACCTCTCCACTCACTCTCCTCTAAACCCATTACAGTCTGGTTTCTGCCCCCTACATTCTACAGAAACTGCTCTCACCAAAGTGACCAATGACCTTCTGATGGCAAAACGTAATGGTCACCACTCTCTGCTTATCCTTCATGATCTCTCTGCAGCTTTTGACACTGTTGACCACCAGCTCCTACTCGCCATGCTGCACTCCATCGGCATCAAGGACACTGCTCTCTCCTGGTTCTCTTCCTATCTTTCTGACCGCTCTTTCAGTGTATATTTTCTGGCTCCACTTCCTCCTCTCTTCCTCTCACTATTGGAGTCTCTCGGGGTTCAGTCCTTGGTCCTCTTCTCTTCTCAGTCTATACAGCCCCGATTGGACAGACCATCAGCAGATTTGGTTTTCAGTACCATCTTTATGCTGATGACACACAACTATACACTTTTTCCCCTGACCTTACTCCCGCTCTAATAAAGAACACCAATGACTGTCTAACCGCAGTTTCCAATATCATGTCCGCTCTCTACCTGAATCTTAATCTTTCCAAAACTGAACTACTTCTGGTCCCGCCCTCCACTAACCTCCCTAAATATGACATCTCTCTCTGTGTGCGGCATCACAATAGTGCCTAGTCAGCAGGCTCGCTGTCTGGGTGTTATGCTTGACTCTTGATCTTTCCTTCACCCCATATATACAATCTCTTGCCCGCTCTTGCCGCTTGCACCTGAAGAACATCTCCAGAATTCGCCCCTTTCTCACCTTGGAAACCACAAAAACCCTCACTGTGGCCCTGATTCACTCCCGCCTTGACTATTGTAATTCTCTCTTAATTGGCCTCCCCCGCACTAGACTGTCCCCTCTCCAGTCCGTCCTTAATGCAGCAGCCAGGATTACCTATCTAGCTAATCGTTACTCAGGCGCTTCTGCTCTTTGCCAGTCATTACACTGACTGCCTATACACTATAGGATCCATTTCAAACTGCTTGTTCTCACCCACAAAGCTCTTTACAGTGAAGCACCCCCTACATCTCCTCCCTCATCTCTGTCTATCACCCCACCCGTTCTCTTCGCTCTGGAAGTGACTTTAGACTCACTTCTGCATTAATCTGAACCTCCCACCCCGGCTCCAACCCAATTCTTTGGAATGCTCTACCCCAAGAAATTAGGTGTATCCACAACTTTGATAGTTTTAGGCGATCCCTAAAAACACATCTTTTTAGGGCGGCCTACATATCATGATCCCAAATCAGTCATCTAGACATAGCCTATCCGCTCCGTCTCAAGTGGATCACATATAACAGGTTGTGGCCACTTATTCTGCTCCTATCTGTTCCCCATCTCCTCAAGTTGACTATACTATCATTGTTAGATTGTAAGCTCTTATGAGCAGGGCTGTCATTTTTCGCTCTAATTATTGTATTATGTTATGCTTTGTATTTTATTGTTTTTGGCATTGTATTGGATTTTCTAATTGTTTCTTATGATTGTTTAAATGTGAACTTTGTATTGTGAAGCGCTGCGGAATATGTTGGCACTATATAAATAAAAATTATTATTATTATTATTAAACTATATATGGATTCTACAGTCATGGCCAAAGGTTTTGAGAATGATACAAATATTAATTTTAACAAAGTCTACTGCTTCAGTTTTTCTAATGGCAATTTGCATATACTCCAGAATGTCATACAGAGTGATCAGCTTAACAGCAATTACTTGCTAAGTCAATATTTGCCTATAAAATGAACTTTAACCCCTAAACACATTTCAACATCATTGCAGTCCTGCCTTAAAAGGAGCAGCTAACATCGTTTTAGTGATTGTTCCATTAACACAGGTGTGGGTGTTGATGAGGACAGGGCTGGCGAACAATCAGTCATGATTAAGTAAAAATGACACCACTGGACACTTTAAAAGAAGGCTGGTGCTTGGTATCATTGTTTCTATTCAGTTAACCATGGTTATCTCTAAAGAAACACGTGCAACCATCATTGCACTGCACAAAAATGGCCTAACAGAGAAGAGTATCGCAGCTAGAAAGATTGCACCTCAGACAACAATCTATCGCATCATCAAGAACTTCAAGGAGAGAGCTTCCATTGTTGTCAAAAAGGCTCCAGGGCGCCCAAGAAAGACCAGCAAGCGCCAGGACCGTATCTTAAAACTGTTTCAGCTGCGGGATCGGACTACCAGCAGTGCCGAGCTTGCTCAGCAATGGCAGCAGGCTGGTGTGAGTGCTTCTGCACGCACTGTGAGGGGAGACTCTTTGAGCAAGGCCTGGTTTCAAGGAGGGCAGCAAAGAAGCCACTTCTCTCCAGAAAAAACATCAGGGACTGACTGATATTCTGCAAAAGGCACAGGGAATGGACTGCTGAGGACTAGGGTTAAGTATTTTCTCTGATGAATCCCCTTTTCGATTGTTTGGGACATCTGGAAAACAGCTTATTCGGAGAAGAAGAGATGAGCGCTACCACCAGTCTTGTCTCATGCCAACTGTAAAGCATCCTGAAACCATTCATGTGTGGGGTTGCTTCTCAGCCAAGGGAATCGGCTCACTCACAGTCTTGCCTAAAAACACAGCCATGAATAAAGAATGGTACCAGAATGTCCTCCAAGAGCAACTTCTCCCAACCGTCCAAGAGCAGTTTGGCGCCCAACAATGCCTTTTCCAGCATGATGGAGCACCTTGCCATAAAGCAAAGGTGATAACTAAATGGCTCAGGGAACAAAACATAGAGATTTTGGGTCCATGGCCTGGAAACTCCCCAGATCTTAATCCCATTGAGAACTTGTGGTCAATCATCAAGAGACGGGTGGACAAACAAAAACCAACAAATTCTGCAAAATGCAAGCATTGATTATGCAAGAATGGACTGCTATCAGTCAGGATTTGGTCCAGAAGGGTTTATTGAGAGCATTACAGGGAGAATTGCAGAGGTCCTGAAGAAGAAGGGTCAACACTGCAAATATTGACTTGCTGCATTAACTCATTCTAACTGTCAATATAACCTTTTCGTACTCATAATATGATTGCAATTATATTTCTGTATGTGATATTAACATCAGACAAACACAAATAAAAACCAGAGGGCAGCAGATCATGTGAAAATATCATTTTGGTGTCATTCTCAAAACTTTTGGCCATGACTGTAGACTACCCGATTCTTTAGAATCAGGCCGCCATCTAGTTGAGAATAAACAATATCTGGGTGTAACTGCACCAGGCTCTGATTCATTCTGACTGTGGTTCAGACACCATGCATCTTCTGACAGGTCCCTTTTAATCTCTCGATATATGATAACCATGAACTTTGCTGTTTCAATTTATTCCTTGCCTTTCTTTCATCACTTTGGTTTTGTGAGGTCATTAAGAATTTCCTTCTTAGTAAATCATTTATTCCATTGTCTTTATTGCTTTTACACCAATTTACTTGTAGCAAGAATGACATGTTCCTAAAACGTGGTCACTGTTTCTGCGCATGAAACAAAATGATATCTTAAACATAATGATCATTGTGTGGCCCAAAATAAGAGGCTGCGCTGCAAATGTGAGCTCAGTAATTAAATTCATCATTGCTAATTAGGGGGCAGAAATAAGCAGCCAAAATCCAAGTGTTTTTGCTGAATAAACTGCTGTTCCCTGGTAGGTGCTTTGAATTGGGTACAAAGGACGTAATCATTGTAATAACAGGTCACAGCAGATTATAGGGAGCTACTAGTCTGTGCAGAGGGTGGAATAGGACATCATGATATAGGGTCAATGTAATGGCTGTGGATAGACACAATAGTCCCTTTATATGCTAATCTCTGGTAATAGGAGCACCACAGCAGAAAGGAAACCAGTGAACCCAGCGTGCACTATGTTATTTTCATATATTCTGAGGTTCAACGTGTAATAACCGTTAATTTACAGTGTCAACTTTTCTGCCACTTTTACATTTTGTACCTTAAAGTACAGAAAACAAAAGTTTTAGTTGAACTTGTTCTTTCTGGACAAAAGATGTTTTAACCCTTCTTGGCCAGACTGCTTTCTGTTATTTATGACAAGATCATCCTTACAGATTAAAGGGGTTATCCAGGATTTTTAGTAAAAAAAAAAGTGCCCAAACACTAACAGGTAGCTGCCACCTACATGCTTGTGCTCAGTGACAGCTACCTGCCTGTTAGTGTTTAGGTACAATTGTTTTGCCTAAGCACTCACAGGCAGGAAGCTGGCACCTACGTGCCTGTTGTGCCTGGTACCGGTCAACACTGACCGGAGCAGTCTTAAACGATTAGCGGTTGGCAATTTTGCAGTTTTCACCAACGTCACGACTACAGAGGGGAGGATTCTCCCCTCGTTAGTCGGGTGCATAGACAACGTCACTGCTATGTGCCCACCAGGGCCGGTTTTAGGCAAAGTGGGGCCCTAGGTAAAAGGTTAAAGTGGGCCCTAAATGCTCAGGCCCCTTTCACATCTAACGCTTTGCTGCATTTTGCTCAATTTGCATTTCCATGCGTTTTTACCGCAAAAACGCATCAAAACGCATGCGTTTTTGTTCCCATTGATTTTAATGGGAACACATGCAAAAACGCATGTAAAAACGCATGTGCGTTTTCAAAAACCGAAAACGCATGCGTTTTTGCCAAAGCTGCCCAAAACATCGGGGAAGACGTTTTGTGCTGCGTTCGCAAAAATGCATGCGTTTTGTGCTTTTGAAAACGCACATGCGTTTTTACATGCGTTCCCATTGAAATCAATGGGGGGAAAAAACGCTAGAGTTTTTTAATGCGTTTTTAGCGGTAAAAACGGCTAGAAAGGCAAATTTAGCAAAACGCACACCAACCTTAGATGTGGAACAGGCCGTAGTTATATGGTAAGAGTGACTTCATAAGTTGATTATCTAGGTCAGAATAAGAACATACTGAATATCATTTTTATTTCAATCATAAAAAAAAAACAAATTTGTAAAAAAAAAAAAATTTTTTTTTTATTTTCCGAGTCCCATGATGTTTTAATTTTTGAAGATACATAGATATGTGAGAGCTTACTTTATGTGCCCTGAGCTGACATTTTTACTGATCCCACTTTGAGTCAGATACAACATTTTGATCGCCTTTTATTGCATTTTATTGTAACAACGTGGTGGCCTAAAAACCATAATTCTGGTGTTTTTTATTTTTTTTCCATTACGCCATTTACCAATTGGATTAATTTACTTCATATATTGATAGCTTAGATTCTAACGAACGCAGCGATACCAAATATGTGTATTTTTACATTTGTTTCACTGTTTTTCTGCTATTTTCAGTTCAGCTCCTTTGGAGGCCCCTAAGAGAGTGGGGGCCCTAGGCAACTGCCCAGTCTGCCCCCCCCCCTAACGCCGGCCCTGGTGCCCACTTATACAGAGCAGATTGGAAAAGCTGCCTCTGCTCTGTTTACCCACTATGCTGTCCTCAGCAAGAGCAATCTGTGACCTCTCTGTGCCGGGAGTGAAGGGAGATGACTGGCACTGGTAGGTGTCAGCTACCTGCCTGTTAGTGCTGTAAGTGGTGCCGATGTCAACGGTAGGTGGCAGGATCCTGTTAGTGCAAAAGGCTTTTTTTTTATTACTAAAAATGCCGGATACTCCATTGACTATTCCATTTTTTTAAATCTGCCATACAGGTGCAGAGACATGGGTCATTTTTGTGCTAATTTGTATGATCTTTACCAAAGGGTCAGTGCTTAGAGGGCAATATTGCTCAGCGACCTAAACACATGCCCCCAGAGAATCATGTGAGCTACGCCCCCTGATAAAGATCATGGCAATTAGTTGTAAATAAAAAGGTCTATAACTTTGGAAGTATATGGTGGATTTTAAAAAACAACTACAAAAAAAAATTTCAGGAAGCAGCAAGACTAAAATAAGAACAAAACCCGAATACAGATGCTGATACAGTTGAAAGTGCGATGACTGGTGGGGAGGGGGAGTCCAGGCGCTTGCATTGTCTGCCGCCATTGGCGGCATGCCACTGATACACAGATTGGTGACTGAACCCGCTCAGCCCCTGTGACTAAAACCCAAATGCTGCCATGGGGGAATAAAGTTTATTTTTTACCGGTACCAGGGTTCAATGTGCAGGCACCAGGCAGGTTCCTTTAAAGGTGAATATCACAAAAAACATAAGACTTGTTTCAGAAGAAGTTTATATATAAATTATAAACTACTTCATCAGAAAATTGATGTCTGTAGTGTAAATGCTTTGTATGTGTGAAGCCCATCCGTGGGGATGTCACGGCGGTCCTGGTCCGGACAGTGTCTCGAGTTCTCATAAGTAAAAGGGGATATATGCAGTAGATAATGTTTGTCATGACGCCACCCACGTGTTGTGGTCAGTAATGGGACCACCGCTGCAGCGCAGCTCTGCCAGGAGGATGGAGGGATGGATGGGCTGCAGCTAGATGGATGAGCCCGTCGCGGGTTGGGCTGCTCCTGGCAGGGCAAGAAGTGCAATAACCGTTCTGTATACCTGGAATCATACACGACACTGAAGCAGGGTTCACCGGGTTTACTTTCAAGTTCTTCAAAGTCACACAAGTCACGGTACAGTTCTCAACACAGTTCACAGTTCAGTTAACTCCGGGAGCACTCAACCCTTTGCAGCCAGGCTGTCGCTCTGAGACCCCTCACTCCTTCTATGTGTCCTTTCAGGCTGTTCTCTCCCTCTCTGTTCTCTCTGTGGGTTGTATGCCGGCAACTCGGCCCCTTGTATGTAGCTTCCCCCTATGTGTGTGGGTGGTAAGACAGGTCCTCGTGGTTGCTGTTGTGCCTCCAACCCTGGTAGTAGGAACTCCAACTTGGAATTAAAGCTCCCGGTCGGTTTGTCTGGGAAGCCGGTGTGAAACTTCAGTCCCCCTCAGAGCCGACACTCTGGTGTTTGCCTAGCCTGCAGTAACCCTGTCTCCCTAGGGATTACCAGGCTCCTTCTAATCCGTGTGATTCCAGTACAATCAGGGAAAACTACTCCGCGGGTAGTTGGTCGGTGTTGCTGTGTGCCTCGGACCCAGTGATACCGGTCCGGTCTCTGTCCTCACATTTCCCTGGGATGCCGGCTATGGACGAGCTTTCTCTCCATGGTTCTGTGACTTTGTGGATTCTGCGTCTCCAGGGAGCCCAACCCCACCGGGATGTGTCACTGTCTGTCTGTTCTTGTCTGCTCGGCTTACTCTGGCCTACTAACTCCTTTCTCCTCTTTTCCTCTATTTATGCTATCTGTCACCTGATCTACATTCCCCACCCACTTTCACCTAAACCTCACCACCCCTTGCCCGCCTAGAGTCCCGGGCTCTGGGTTGGGTGATGTGCTCCTGTGGGTGTGTGTGCTGTGAGGGTGTTTGGTGCACAAACTGTCTATCTTTCTGCCTGACTGCAGTTCCCTATGTGGCCACCCTGGTCACAGGGGCGCCACAAATGTATCTATTTGTATAGTAGACAAAAAGATTAACCTCCTGATGTAAATGAAAGTGGTCACCAAACACCCTTCGGCAAGTCTGCAATACATTGGAGAGCTGGTAAAGAGTAGCAGAATCTGACACCAGACGATTAGGCTACGATCACACGTGGCGCTTTTTGCTATGTAATTGGCAGTGCCGCTTTTTTTGCGCGCATTGGCGCGCAAAAATGCACTACTGCATGCTGACGCCGCTTTTCTCAGGCCATGTTAACATGTAGCCTATGGGGAAAGTGCGCCGAAAAAAGCTCCAAGAATTGCCATGTCAATTCTTATTGTGCGGGCACTTTTGCAGTGAAAGCGCCCACAAGACAAAGAAGACAAAGTGTCTATGCTTTACAGTATAACTTCAATTTAGTTACAATGGAACCTTGATTTATGACAATAATCCGTTCTGTGAGGTGTGCTTGTAATTCAAATCATTGTATATCAAAGCAAATTTTCCCATAAGAAATAATTAAAACACAACCCAAAAATATCTACTGTATACATATAGATGCACATACAGAATTGTAAAATTATTACAGTAATACAAAATACTGTACAATAAAACATAACCATGCCCTTGCAGCCTCCATCATCACCATGTAGCCCCCAATATCCCCATCATCTCCTTGCACTCCCCATCATCTCTTTGTAGTCCCCATCATCCCCTTGCAGCCCCATCATCCCCTTGCAGCCCCCAATGTCCCCATCATCTCCTTACAGCTCCCATCATCCCCATGCAGCCCCCAATATCACATCATCCTCATGCAGCCCCTATCACCTCCATGCAGTCCCCATCATCCTCTTGCAACCCCCAATATCCCCTTGCATTGCCCATCATCCCCATGCAGTCCCCAATACACACTCTCTTAACACTCTCACCGATCCGTTGCTGCACTGCGCCGCTGTACTACGGGGCGCCGCACTGAGCTCTCAGTTGCCTTTGATGTACAGGAAGCCACCAGCCAATCAGATGCCGGCAGCTGCTGGCATCTGATTGACCAGTGGCTGCTGGCGTTTGATTGGCGGCCTGCTTTAAAGCGGCTGAGAGCACTCAGAGCATTGGCGAACAGCGCTGGCGGACAGAAGCAGGCGGACAGCAGTGGGTGGACAGCGGCGGGTGGAAAGCATTGCTCTGAGTTCTCTCATGTATGTACATGTATGGTGGCTGAGAGAGCGTGTGCACCAGAATAAATACAGCGCACAGCAGTGGACAACGGTGGCAGGCACCCAGTAAATACATAGAATCAGCAGCATCTCACCAGCATCACACATGCACAGTATGCAATGTGCTGGCCCCCAGTGCTTGTAATCCAAATCATTACTCGTTAACCAAGTTACAATATTTCAGAAATGGTAGCTCGTATTTCAAAATGCTCGCAAATAAAGTTACTCGTAAATCATGGTACCACTGTATTTTTAACGCCATACTGAGTCAGTAATATCTAACATTGATGGACCAATAATTTAATCTAGTAACTGTAAACGTCCGCATAGTTACCACTACCAACCATGGTGATCATGAGAAACAAGCCTAGCTGGTGATGAATAGCTATAAAAACAATTTAAGAAAACCCTTCAAGAAAGGACGAAAGTGTTTTTTTTTTCACAGTTTCATTCTACTTAGAATTTTTCACTACATTTCAATACATTGAATAATTCCAGTTATCATGTAATGTACCTCAAAAGATGAATACTGTAAAAAAAAAAGAACAATTCTATAATTGCTATTACTCCATAATCCTGAAAAATAAAATAAAAAGCAATAATAACAATTAGCTGTTCCTTCAGTGGCACCACAGGGTACAGTCCTTGCACAATCACAGTCTGGATAGTCCTCAGTGGACCGGAATAGCTCGTCCAAGACATCCCCTTTTGTGTCCCTTCCCTGCTGCAGCTCTCTGCCCTGGTTCTCCCTCAGGAACACTATTGACCTCCTGTGGACTTCTTGGGATAAGGTTTCTGGGGTCAGTGGGACGGCTAGCCCTTCCCCAATGACTGGGGTTTGCTCCCAAGCCAGGTATCATAGCTCCTGGTCAGGGTTTGGGGAGCTTGGGGGTTTGTCAGGCCCTATTAGGGTTTCTTCCTCTGTCAGGGCGTCGCCAGTACCTGTGCAGTCGTCCTTCTCGGCACCCGGTTCGTCTGCTCCACCGCTCTCATGGCCACTTTACACACACCAACTTATCTGTCCAACTTCTGACCAACTTACTGGTTGCAGTGAAATCATGGACACATTGCTCCATTTTGTGGCTGTGTGCAAATGGAACAATGTGTCCATGATTTCACTGCAACCAGTAAGTTGGTCAGAAGTTGGACAGATAAGTTGGTGTGTGTAAAGTGGCCATCAGGTCCTGGGGAAATTGGGCGCTAGGCGACCCACTGCTGGTTCGCTTTCTGCAGTAAGGCCTGCCTCCATCTTCCCACTGTTGTCATGTGGGTCCGCAGGAGCTGGCGGCCCATCTCTCTCACCTACTCTTTACGGAACCCTGTGTCCATCGCTGGTCGCTGGCTCAGGTCCTTCTCCGGTCGGCTGAGGGAGTCTTCCACTTCCACCCAACGCTCCGGGTTCTCCTGGCCTCCAGTCGCCATGGCGCCAACTGGGTTCTCTCTCATGTCTCTCCCACCATACCCGGCTGCTCTCTTCCTGTCAGCACTGCCAAAACCAGGAGTGACCCCAAAACGCAGAACAGGTGTCAATCTTTCAATTATAGTTTTTCTCTGCAAGTTCCTCTCCTGGTTCCTCTCTGGGTTTTGGCACACAAACTGGATGGACACTGATCAGTGAAAAAACTGCAGTGTTATAGAATTAAAAATTGCAATTAAGCCTTTATAGTACCTAGTACATTGTTGTGTGCGTACGTTGTGCCTAGCTTGTGCATCTGGGGACACACACTCCATAAATTAAGCAAACCTCCTCACTAGAACAATGCTAAACATGTTTACTTTTACTGTTGTTTAGGCAAATTGTGGTTCTCAAAAGGGAGAGGGGCATTTGGATTTGGAAGTGCAGATTTTGCATTATTTCTTTTGTGGGGAGCCATGGTGCTTTCTCAGAGCCTTTGTTTTACCAGTAATGGGGAAGCCCCCTTTATTTCCATTAACAGATGATGGAGTAACAGTTTGTTTTCTGTGGGCTGAGTTTAAAGCTATTGGTGGCAATTTGGGGTGTAGAACATTTTGGATATTTTCACATTCATCCTGTGCTCTATGCTGTGCACTTACATTTCTATTTCCGAAATAAATGGTTCAAGTGGAAGTCCCAACAGATCCATTCACTATGATAATGCAGTTGTGTTGCTCTGAACTCCATGTGCTGCATTGTGTGTATCTATACCCTCCTATGTATTCACTGCAGTATATATATGTGTATATATATTATATATTCACTGCAGCCTCCATGTATATATACTGCAGTATTTACATATGTGTATATATATAAAAAAATAATAGAAAAAAACAAAAATAGAGCAGCACTTGAAAAACATCAAACAAAGGGTGCAAAAAATCCTCAAAAAACACAGTTCCTTCAGTCTGTTTGTAATTCATATCAATCCACAAAGTGAGGCAGCACTCCAAGCAAGTTCAGTTTTCAGATTTTATTCGTCCATAAACCACCACAACGTTTCAGACCGTAGTCCTTTTTCACTTGAAAAAGGAATACGGTCTGAAACGATGTGGTGGTTTATGGACGAATAAAATCTGAAAACTGAACTTGCTTGGAGTGCTGCCTCACTTTGTGGATTGGTATAAAAAAATAATATATATATATATATATATATTACACACACACTGCAGCCTCCCATGTGTACACCACAGTCTCCTGTATATACACTACAGTATCCTATGTATATATTGCAGGCAGTCTCAGCCACCTATGTATAGACAGCAGTCTCTTAAGTGGCATCTATACCGCTGTCTCTTATATGATGTATACACAGTAGTCTCAGTGTCTCCTATGTGAGGTATTCAGCATAATATAAGCAGTTTGCTGCTTTGTTTATGTAGTATATAGTGTAGAGTGTGACCATTGTGTATACAGCCTGCAGCAGTCTCTATTGTGTACAGCCAGCTGCAGTTTCTATTGTGTATTCTCTATTGTGTGTATAGCCAGCATCAGTCTCTATTGTGTACAGCTAGCACCAGTCCCTATTGTAATTTCTCTATTGTGTATATAGCCAGCAGCCGTGTACATTGTGTATATGGCCCACAGCTATCTCCATTGTCTAGATGGCCCGCAGCACTCTCTATTGTGTATATAGCCAACAGCAGTCTCTATTGTGTATTTTCTATTGTGTATACAGCCAGCAGCAGTCTCTATTGTGTATACAGTTATTGAGTATTCAGCTCAAAGCAGTCTCAAGTGTGTGTATGTGTATACGTGTGTGTGTATATGTGTGTGTATATATATATATATACTAGCTGTAGTACCCGGCTACGCCCGGGTTAATAAATAACTGCTGTTAGCTATAACAAAATACAATTTGAATATGTCATATTAATGACCTGTAAGAAAATAGAAGGTGAGCTGTGATTGATTGCTATAGGCAGCCTAATAAATCTCCAGCCAATAGTAAACCCTCCTCCTGGCCGGGCAGTATATGTTACCTAACACATACACATAATAGACAGCTCATGTGACTGACATCTGCCTTAATTCCCTATATGGCACATGTGTTGCACATTGGCTGTTTTTAATCAGATGTTTATGTTTGGAAAATAAAGATAGCACACGTATGAGGCGAGTTGTGTGAGGTGATTTGTGCACATCTGTGTCTATCTGTGTGGTGTGTGTGTCCCTGGGGTGTGTATGTGTGTGTCCCTGTGGATGGGGTCTGTGTGGTGTGTGTCTCTGTTGTGTGTGTCTCTTTGTGGTGTGTGTGTGTGTCCCTGTGGGGTGAGTGCATGTGCCCCTATAGGGTGTGTATGTGTGTGTCCCTGTGTGGGGGGGTCTGTGTGGTGTGTGTCTCTGTTGTGTGTGTCTCTTTGTGGTGTGTGTGTGTCCCTTTGGGGTGAGTGCATGTGTCCCTATAGGGTGTGTATGTGTGTGTGTGTCCCTGTGGGGGGGTGTCTGTGTGAGGTGTGTGTGTCTCTGTGTTGTGTGTGTCCCTTTGTGGTGTGTGTGTGTCCCTGAGGGGTGAGTGCATGTGTCCCTATAGGGTGTGTATGTGTGTGTGTCCCTGTGGGGGGGGTCTGTGTGGTGTGTGTGTGTCTCTTTGTGGTGTGTGTGTCCCTGTGGGGTGAGTGCATGTGTCCCTATAGGGTGGCTATGTGTGTGTGTCCCTGTGGGGGGGGGGGTCTGTGTGGTGTGTGTCTGTGTTATGTGTGTCTCTTTGTGGTGTGTGTGTCCCTGTGGGGTGAGTGCATGTGTCGCTATAGAGTGTGTGTGTGTCCCCTTGGGGGTGTGGGGGTGTCTCTGTGTTGTGTGTGTCTCTTTGTGGTGTGTGTTTGTTCGGGTGCGTGGTGAGTATCCAATGTTGGGGCTGCACTTTGGCGACTATACACTTGCTGTTATTCTTTGTGTGCGTGTGGTGTGTATACATGTCCCATGTGTGTGGTGAATATCTCATGTTGGGGCCCCACCTTAGTGACTATATGCTGGTATATGCTGTTAGTCTTTGGTGCTATCATTAAGCCCCTCTCATTCACAACTGTCAACTGGTAACTGTCACTTTTTCCCCATTATGTAGATAGGGGCAAAATTGTTTGGTGAATTGGAATGCGCGGGGTTAAAATTTCGCCTAACAACATAGCCTATGACGCTCCCGGGGTCCAGACGTGTGACTGTGCATAATTTTGTCTCTATAGCTGATAGCTGTCGATTTTCCTCCCACACGTTTCCTTTCCCTTTTTTCCCATTATGTAGATAGGGGCAAAATTGTTTGGTGAACTGGAACGCTGCTTTTTTTCTAGTAGTTTTTGTACAATTTTGTTAGGACTGATCAGCATGGGATTCCGTGGCGTGGATCATCAGCTTAAATGTCTTGGGCCAACACATGAACCAAAATCCCATTTATAAAGGTTTTTTATTTATCATATAAAAAACTTTTGCACTTTTTTATCCATCCAGGGTGCAGTTGGGCGCCATTCATCTAGTGGTGCAGAAGCATCGTACTGTGCAGCCCAATGCTCAGGCAGCGGAGCGGTTGGGTAGCTTTCAGACACTCTGCATCATATGTATCAGTGTGAATGGCGCTCTATGCAGGCCTAGTGTATGCATGGCAGCTCGCCTCCCACATCTTGCTGGAAGAGGTGATTTATCAGCCTGCAGCTGGGCTTGCTCCACAATTGGGCTCTGACTGCGTCCTGTAAGTGCATTTGGTTTCTGTTTTTGGCATGGATGGTAAGTTTTCTGATGCTGCTTTTTTTCTAGTAGTTTTTGTACAATTTTGTTAGGACTGATGAGCATGGGATTCCGTGGCGTGGATCATCAGCTTAAATGTCTTGGGCCAACACATGAACCAAAATCCCATTTATAAAGGTTTTTTATTTATCATATAAAAAACTTTTGCACTTTTTTATCCATCCAGGGTGCAGTTGGGCCCATAGGGGCGCCATTCATCTAGTGGTGCAGAAGCATCGTACTGTGCGGCCCAATGCTCAGGCAGCGGAGCGGTTGGGTAGCTTTCAGACACTCTGCATCATATGTATCAGTGTGAATGGCGTTCTATGCAGGCCTAGTGTATGCATGGCAGCTCGCCTCCCACATCTTGCTGGAAGAGGTGATTTATCAGCCTGCAGCTGGGCTTGCTCCACAATTGGGCTCTGACTGCGTCCTGTAAGTGCATTTGGTTTCTGTTTTTGGCATGGATGGTAAGTTTTCTGATGCTGCTTTTTTTCTAGTAGTTTTTGTACAATTTTGTTAGGACTGATGAGCATGGGATTCCGTGGCGTGGATCATCAGCTTAAATGTCTTGGGCCAAAACATGAACCAAAATCCCATTTATAAAGGTTTTTTATTTATCATATAAAAAACTTTTGCACTTTTTTATCCATCCAGGGTGCAGTTGGGCCCATAGGGGCGCCATTCATCTAGTGGTGCAGAAGCATCGTACTGTGCGGCCCAATGCTCAGGCAGTGGAGCGGTTGGGTAGCTTTCAGACACTACATCATATGTATCAGTGTGAATGGTGCTCTATGCAGGCCTAGTGTATGCATGGCAGCTCGCCTCCCACATCTTGCTGGTAGAGGTGATTTCTCAGCCTGCAGCTGGGCTTGCTCCACAATTGGGCTCTGACTGCATCCTGTAAGTGCATTTGGTTTCTGTTTTTGGCATGGATGGTAAGTTTTCTGATGCTGCTTTTTTTCTAGTAGTTTGTGAACTGGAACGCGCAGGGTTAAAATTTCGCCTCACAACATAGCCTATGACGCTCCCGGGTCCAGACGTGTGACTCTGCAAAATTTTGCGGCTGTAGCTGTGACGTGTAGATGCCAATCCCGGATATACATACACACATACACACACACATACACACATTCAGCTTATATAATATATATATATATACAAAATATACAAAATAAAATAAAAAAACTGTATGTAGTGGCAGCCCTGAGTGGACTGGTATACAGAATGAATCTGAAATAGAGGGGCTGGTGGCAATTGACCAACTGTATATTAAGGTAATTGAAACTGACACATGTATAGTGTTGGATGTATAAAATACAAACTATCATAATGATTGTCATCATTGTTGTATTATGAATATGATTTGAAACTTAGTAAAAAATGAATTTTCAAAAAAAAAGATGCGCCTAATTTATTAAGAGGTGCCCTTCACTACATTAATTTACAACTGATCAGGCGTCTTCACCAGAAATACACCAAAGTAGACTAAATTTTCATGAATCAAACACGCAGGCTTAGCCACACCTCATTCCATCCATGCTCCAGGTGCCAATTTATCTGTTTCTTTCAGCCTCCCTCCTATCTAAATTCATCACCACTATTAAACCAGTTTTTTGTAGCTTCTCCGCTGGCCAATATTGTAGAAGTAGCCTTTTTTCCAGCATGGTTATTGTGTGAAAGATGGTCTGTATCCCTTCTCCTATTGTTCTGTCATCCGTAAAATGGAATAACCAGCTCAAAAGGTCTAAGTCTACCCATATACCACAAGTCTTTTTCACCTTTTGTCATTTTTCAATATGTCTGTGCATTCGGACATGACCATATGCCAGGAATCATATCCGTTTTTTCCGCTCCACACTTAGGACATACCATAGATCTCTCAGGATGTTGTGGGTTGGGAGGTAGATTGAAGCTATATATTATTTTGTACATTATACAAAATTGGCTATCCCACCATTGTTCATTAATAATATTCTTACGTACCAACTCCCATCCCCTCAAGATTTTATTCGCCGAGTCTTCATCAGGTAGGTATTTCGTACATGATTGAAATATTTTGGTTGTGCCCGAAGGCGTCAGGTTATCCCGTATTCTTTTGTAGAAGAAGAAATGGTAATGTAATTTATATCAATATTGACCAGGTCATTCGACAAGTGTTGTATGTGCTATGTTCATTTAGGTATCTTGATTTAATAATATAATAATATTTATTCATATAGCGCTAATAATTCCATAGCACTTTACATACATCAGTAATGCTGTCGCCATTCAGGCTCACAGTCTAAACATCCTATCAGTATGTCTTTACAATATGGGAGAAAACCAGAATGCCCGGAAGAAGCCCATGCAAACATGGAAAGAACATACAAACTCCTTGCAGGTGTTGTCCTTGGTGGGATTTTAACTCCCAGGACCTCAGCACTGCAAAGCCACAGTGCTAACCACTGAGCCACTGTGCCACCCATTTAATTGGCTGTATTGGGGTAGCTGAACGGCTGACAATTTATAAGAATCTAACACTTCTTGTCTTGTCATCCACCTCTGTTCTTGTCTATGGAGTTGGTCTCCCAGCATTTTTATTCCTTTCCTGTCCCACTCCCTAAATAGTTTATTTTCCCGTCCCCATTTAAAAGCCGGGTACACCAAGGGATTTAAATGTTTCGAGACCCTCCAAGATAGTTTAAGCTTTTTTTCGTACTGCTTTCCAAGTCATGATAGTATCTCGGCAAACAAGGGACTGTTTAATATGTGATGGGATATCAGCTAAGGGTGTGTACGTTAGTGCAGTTAAATTCCAAGGTTTACAAAACTCGGATTCTAGGTGGTAATCCGAATAACGTCTTGTTTTTTTCACCCAATCTAAAACATGCCTTAATATACACGCTATGTTATATCTGCGTATGTTGGGTAGTCCCACTCTTCCGGCCTGTTTTGTAAACATTAGTGTGCGTATATTGAGTCTAGCTTATCTTCCCTTCCATATAAATTTTGTAAAAGCTTTGTTCAATTTGATAGGGAATAGTTTGTAGTGGATATAGTAGACGATCAAAACTGACCACTTTGAGTAGGTGGCATCTACCTAGAAGGGATAAAGGCAATTTCCCTCCCCTTTCTAGTTCCGTTTCTATTTTTTCTATGAGCGGAGCATAATTCAAAGTGTAGATTTGTCCTGGTGTCCTACCTAGATGTACCCCGAGATATTTTATTGATGTGTTCCTGCTATATTATTATTTATTATTATTTAAGTACCCTCGTCTCTCTTCCTTCATATCCAGAATCTCACATTTCGATTTATTTAATTAGAATCCCGAAAATACTCCAAATTGTTCAATTTCATTTAATAGTTGAGGAAGATCTCTGTGTGGATTGTTCATGAATAGGATTATGTCATCTGCAAACAAGGCAGATTTGATTAACTTTTTTCCAATGGTAATGCCTTCGTATGTGCTATGTTCATTTAGGTATCTTGCGAATGGCTCGATCGCCACATTGAACAATAGTGGTTACAGGGGACATAATTGGCCCTTTATGTAGTGAGAAGGTGTCAGACAGAAAACCAGGAGTACACACCCTGGCTTTCGGGTTAGGGTAAAGAATACCAACAAAGTCTCTAAATGCGCCTACCAGTCCTATTTTCTCTAAAACGAGTTCCAGTCATGGCCACTTTCCGTTGCTTTTTCTGCATCTAATGTGACCATGGCTGGTTTCTCGTCAGTGCCTATTTTTCTGTCTTATTGCATCGATCACCTCCCCTTAACAAAGCCTGATTGATGTACTGAAATTAATCTTGGGAGACACCATGCTAATCTGTCCACCATAATCTTGGTCAGCAATTTAAGATCTTCATTGATCAGGGATATGGGCCTATAACCTGCCAGGTCCTCCAGATCTTTCCCTTCTTTTGGTAGCAGTTTAATGTAAGCTGTGTTCATATTTTCTGACAGGTGTTCCCCTCGGAGGATATTATTGTACAGATCAGTTAAAGTCGGTGTGATTTGCTCCCTCATGACCTTATAAAATTCACCATTAAACCCGTCTGGGCCTGGTGCTTTGCCTGAACCCAAGTTTTGTATAGCCCTCTGTACTTCCTCCTCTGTTATGTTCCTGTTCAACTCCATCAATTCCTCCTCAGTTAATGATGTAAGCTTTATGCAGGGGCGTAACTACAGTAGGTGCAGGGGTTGAGATCGCACCCAGGCCCTGCAGCTTAGGGGGCCCCAAAAGGCCCTTTGGCCCATAGAAAAAGACTAATACTATTAAATATTTCCAATAATTGGGGGCCCCGTTCGAGCTTTCGCATCGGGGCACCTGAGATTGAAGTTACGCCACTGGCTTTGTCTGCCAGCCACTGTTCTCCTCCCCATCTCTGGTCCCATCGTATCAGTATACAACTTAGCATAATAGCTACCTAGTATAATGATAATAATAATATTTATTCATTTATATAGCGCTATTAATTCCATAGCACTTTACATATGTGGCACCCCTGCAGGGGATTGCCACAGGTTACACTGGTGCAAGGAAAGATTGACACCTTGGTTTGCTCAGCACACAACATCTACCACTCCAGACCTGAAGGGGGAGCTCTACTGGCTGCATTAAGTCAGTTCCCCTTTAAGAAGATCCAGGCTGAGAGGAGGAGACAGTTAGTCCCAGGAGTCAGTTAGCAGTTAGTTGAAGAGAGGAGAGGAAGAAAGGAGGAGGCTGAGCTGCTGGTCTCTGGTAAAGGATATAGGCCAGGACCAGAAGGGACAATAGTCGGCTGTTCATACCCCAGGGAAGGGGCCGGAGGCAAGTAGAGGAGATAGGGAACAAGAAAAGGGATTCAAATATATTTCCCTTTAGCTCAACCAGACACTGGAGTCCGATGCTGTGGGCCTGCAGAGCCACAGTGAAAAGCCCAGCAGACTCAGGAAGAGTTTAACCTTGAGAATAGAGAAACTGAGACTTTAAACTAACCAAACATAGGACCAGGGGCCACAGGAAGAACCAGAACCCCGCAGAAGGACCTCACTGTTAGTTTAATATAATAAAGAAGAGGAAGATTCAGACTCAGGCAGGACACTTCCTCAAGGCAGAGCATAGAGATAAAGGAGGCCTCATATCCTTCAAAGGAATTAATCCTAAATTGCACCAGGGACCTGGTTATAACTCTTGATTGTACCTGTTAAGAGACTACCAGTAAAAAGGTACCGTTACAATCATCTCTGTGTGTCTGTGTGCCTGTTTAACAGCTAAATTCACCATCATCCTCCTTCACTGCCCTCCCTCACCATTTTCCTTTATAGCTGCCCTGAGGTAAAGCTCCACCTGTGGGGAGCTGCACCACACTTAGCTGCCTCAACCATCACCTCAGTGGCCGGCTGGCAGCGCCGGTACCATCTTACCGGACTCTACAGGTGGCGTCACGTTACCCTGTAAATAATTCCTTCACCCCCTTCAAATGATCCCCAGGGCACGGCACCGGGATACCGTCCACCTGTGACTCCCTACTCAGCAGACCCGGTGACCGAGTACCCCCTCACAGCCCTGGTCTCATCACATACACATTTGCATTCGGTTAATGATCCTAGGGTTAGTTGTTCTTTCCCCTCCTCTAGTTTTCAGCAATACTATCAAGGAGCCAGTACATCTCCCTCTTGCCAAATTGGCTAATAACCATCCCGCCTTATCACCAAATCTGTTTAGTTCAAACGTCATATAACCGCTAACTAGTTGTACACTCTTTTCTGCCCAAACATCAAATTCAGCTCAGATATTCTCTATTCAGCCTCATGCAGCTGGATCTCCTGTTATGAGATCTTCAGTTGTAGCTCCTGTGTTGTTTGTTGTACCAGATCGCTCACTGCCTTCTTAAAGTGAACCTGACCCCTAAAAATTAGTCCCCTGTCTCTTAAGACCTTACCTACACCCACAGATTTTGAGAAGCCGCAAGAGGCGTTGCCTTGTGCTTCTTCCTTCCGCCTGTACGCTAATTATTCACGCCCCAATGGTTCGTGCTAATCAGCAGAGAGCCGCCGCATCAGATTACATGGGCGGTATAGCCGGTATGACGCTAAACACGTCATATCCGGTTATACTGACGTCAGTGGAACTCGCAACGCGCATTGCGCATGCACGAGGTGTGTTATTACTCAGGTGACTATATATGACATCAGAGAATAGCATCCCCGATTGGTGAAAATGCAGCTGTAGAGTGTCATTAGACAGTAGTCATGGGTGAGGGATTGACTCCAGACACCCTGGCACGCATGAAAGTCATGATCCTGCCTGGGTGTGTGGACTTATGTCATGTGGACTGTACAACTGTTACGCATGTTACTGTTCTCTTTGGCTGGCCTGGACCAACTGACAATTCACACTGACAAGGAGACCACCAGTTCACTTTAATCAATAACAGTTTACTTAACAGTCTTTCAGGTTTACCTTTGCAATTGAAATAGCAGGCACATAACTTCCAGCACATTCCAGTTTTACAGAGCTACATAGTTCTAGCTCCCCCTGGGTTGTTCCTGATCTTACTGGTCCTGTGAACCTCAGCACAATCCAGCCCAGCTAAATAGTCCAGTTCATGATGGTCACTTTCCCTTTTTGTAGCTTCATGTCTGTACTCCTTGTAGAGGAGAGGGTACGGGGATTCTGATCACTATGGCCAGAGTAGAGGCTTGTGCTCCCAGATACTTCCATATCTATTTCTCTCTCCTTGTAGAGGTTGAGGATAGGGGATTTACCAGTAGTACCATTAAGGGGACTTAGAATTCACCCAGGGATCTATGGGAACTCGGAACTCCGGCGTGGAGTTGGGGGGAAGTCACTGGTGGCCTGCCCGGATCCGTAGCCCTGGTAGTCAATTGTAAATAAAATAAAAGAGGATGAAAAGAATAAATGTCTCGTGACGCCACCTGCAGTTCTGGTGATGCTCACCAGCACCGCCGTCAGACCGCCGGGGATGATGGTAATGCAGCTAGATGGTTTAGCTCCCTGCAGATCCCCGGGGCAGCACTGCCGCTGTACTTGTTGTCATAGTGGCAGCTATTTAGCAGTTCATGAGGAAAGAAACACTGAGGCTTGTTAGCTCTATTCGGGTACTTTACTGGAAGCTGGTTATGATGGTATGCAGGTTCACAGTTAAACATTGTACACATAATTTTTCGGAGGTGGAGAGTTTTACCCATATAATAATTGCAACGTAGCCCAGTTCATCTTATGCTTCATGAAAGTTTATTTAAGCAATTGATAAAACTACAAGCTGTATATTGCACCAATAAAGTTTAAAATCATACATAGTGATCAAGTGTCTTCAGGACAGGATAGGATATAAACCATATAATACAGTGTTACAAAAGGGGATGCAGGTTTATCCTAATTAGGGTATGGAGATGGTCATACAGAGAGGGTTTTTTGAGACTCAGCCCTGTATATGGCAAGTGCCTTTCAAGATCTATGTTTAGAGCAGTATCACAGCATTAAAGTCCAAGTTACCTTCCCATCTCCTAGATCTCCTATCCCCACCTTAGATGCCTATTAGCTTACCCATTTGTAATGCACCCGGCTGTAAATGGCAGTGGAACCCCAACGGGTTTCCCTCCTCTTCTTCAGGGGGTTGCTCTCCCCTCCATCTCCAGCCCCTTATATGTCGCCCCTCTTAGTTGCGGCCCCCCGCACCTGCGCCGCACACATGCGGCCGCAGCGCTCATCGCCGGCCGCTTCCGGCATTCCCCGACCGGAAGTGCGTCATTTGATGGTACTTCCATGTCCCAGAAGCCTTCTGCAGCCGGCGAGAAGCGCGCGACCGCGGGCGCCATCTTGGAGTAGGGCAAAAAGCCCATACTCCATAGACGGCAATTTAACCCATTGTAAGCTACTTTGCCCTTCTTTTTCCTCATATATGGGGTCCTAGGTAACCCAAAAAGTTTCTATTTAAGCGGTAAACCCACTCATTTAAGTGGAAAAACAGAGATAAGAGTATACAAAACAATACTACTCTATATACAGAAAACAATATTAGGAGTATAATTAGATCAGACATAATATACTACACAAAATAATAAGTGCTTTCTTTAGTATCTTGCTTAGCCACTTGTATTATGCAGATTCCACTTTGCTATGACCCCCGTTATCTGGGCTGTTCACCATGGGTATCGGATGGAATAATGGGGTACACCAGATAAGACGACATCAAAAAAACTAAAAACAGAAAAGAGATAATAAAACAGTTAAAACCAGAATTAAAGGGAAACAACAATCGGGAACCCTTACATATACTCCATACGGGCACTTATATGTGAGTCAAGCCTGCATAGACCCATCATAAGCAGCAGAACCAAAGAACCTATTCTTATTTATATCTAATCTTTATATCCAATCTTCCCGTCCCCCATCGTAGAGCATGCACCAATTATAGGATAGAGTCCCTATGAGGACTATGAGGATCATAAATAGGGTGAAAAACTGAGTCTTTCATTTAGTCCAACCTGGCGACAACGTCCCAAGACGGACTATCCACTGGCACTCCCTCTTTGCTAGAGCTTTTTTATAATCACCCCCTCTTGCTCCTAAGTGACAGACATCAATGGCCTTAAATTTGAGGTTCGTTGGGTCACAGTCATGTTTTAATTTGAAGTGGCAAGGCAACGTCTTAAGGTTAGGGTCATCAACTTGCTCTTTTTTGCCGCTAAGATGTCCCTTATATGTTCCCTAACCCTAATTCTAAATTCGCGGGTCGTTAAACTAATATATATCAGGCCACAAATGCATGTGGCATGATATATAACATTCTTCATAGTGCATGTCATGAAATGTCCTATCTCATAGATCCTATCGTTATTTGCGGCCTTAAACGTTTTTGATCTCTCCATGTTTTGACAGGCCAAGCATTCACCACAGGAGTAATAACCGACACATAAAACGCCACCACTCACTACCGGTTTCGGTTTGTTTATATCGTGGCTGTGAACCAATTCATGCCTCAAACTGCTACTTTCCCTTGCGGTCAAAAGTGGCCTCTCTGTAATGGACTCTTCCAGTCCTGGTACCAGCTGGAGGATGTTTTTTTAGAATACCTCTGATTCTGTCCCACTTATCATTATATGTGGTTATATACCTAATTACTTGTCCACCCTCATACTTCCTCCTCTCCTCCGACCTCCCTCCCAACAGCAGGACCCTACATTCCATCTTATGTGCTTTCTGATATCCGCGTTTTACACAGCGCTTGCTATACCCCCTAGACAAGAAGCGATTCCTAAGATCTTTAGCCTGCTCTTCGAAATGATACTCCGAGGAGCAGACTCTCTTTGCCGTCATATATTGGCCAATAGAAATCTCTGATATTGTGGCTGGGGTGTGAGCTGAAGTCGCGTGCAAAAGCGCATTCACTGATGTTTCTTTTCTAAACATGTTGGTCTGTATAGAACCATCAGAGTGAATATATATTTTAATATCTAGAAAGTCCAGACATACTGCATTCAGTGCTGCATTTACTTTGCCATGCAGCAGGGGGTGAAAGGTCCTCTTTAACACAACACAGAGTGTGATGTTCACAATGGAGCCTTGGGAAGTGGCAGATAATATAAATTATCTTCAGTCAGTCCTAACTGCTGATACACTGAAATACACATACAATAATTGACTGTAAGAATAATTACATATGTAGGACCACCATCATTGGATCATAGCGTAAGGCATAATCCACGTGTAGATTACTTCATATACATTCACCTTCTGGACCATAAATTTCTCCTGCTTCTGTTGTTAGTGCAGTTTCCCTAGAATAACACTGAAGCTGGCACTCTGCCTGGAAAGGGCTTTACTGGATCACCGGTTGTCACTGCAACATATAGAAGTCTTGTGATTCTACACAATTACGACAGCTTTAGTGTTCCTTTTTAAGGATTTTTTTTTTTATTTCTGTCATGGCTGAGATATAAATTATAGCCATCAAGTGCTAAAATACTAAAATAAGGTTTCACAAAACTCAAATTTAATATGTTTTGTTCATATACTGAGTTACTTGGAGGACTTTAACTAAACTGTACAGCTTAGGCATCTATGTCTGTAAAGTATAACACAGCCCTAATGGTACCTTTACACGCCGCGACGGCAGGCTGGATATATCCCGCTACTTCACGTGCACGAGCACGCTCAAACGGCTACAAACGGTCAACGCACCCTCTTTACACGCCGCCATAAGGTGCGCTACGCCACGCTACATCTGTAGCTAGCTACATCGCCGGGTGTGTCAAGTAGCCAGCTGTAGCTTAGCGTACCACGTTTACACAGCGCTACAACAAGCTAATATGGGCGGACCTGGTACAGCAGGGACAGCACATAGGCGTGCCACAATCTTGGATTACGAGCCGTCCGTACGATGATAGGACAGCGCAATATCATCATGATTGGCCAGGCATCGCAGGAGGCTGTTTAATACATGACGCTCGAGCAATTGTGTAGTGTGACTGGTCAGCTCCTTAAATATGCCTCCCTATGCAGCGACTACCAATCGTCATGCAGGAGCTTCCTCCAATGATCGGTGATGGGGCGCGGTATCCCGGAGCCTGGGTCACGCCTTAGCTACATTGCAGCTACAGCCCCGGGTGTCCCGAGTTCCCTTCCGTTGCCTCTTTACACGCCGATACAGCTCGCTACCATCGGCGATGTAGCCATCAGTTTTCGAGCAGAGCTAGGAAACAGATGTATCTGTTGCCGGCTGTAGCGTCACGTCTTCAGACTCCGCTACGACGGGCTACATTGGCGCTACAAGCTACATTTGTAGCCTGTAGCGGGATGTATCCAGCCTGCCGTCGCAGCGTGTAAAGGTACCTTAATACAGCACCCATGTGTATCTCTGGAGACCTACTATACTGTCTTATGCCTCCAATTTCATTTGGGTATACAGCTGAATCCAGAAGTTTACATAGACTATATAAAAAGACACATATGAATGTTTTTCTCAGTATCTGACATGAAACATGAAATCAGAATAAACCTTTCCTGTTTAAGGTTGATTAGGATTATCATAATTATTAATATTTGTCAAATGCCAGAATAATGAGAGAGAGAGAGAGAGAGAGAGAGAGAGAGAGAGAGAGAGAGAGAGAGTTTTAAGGCATTTTTATTACAGGTTCACATACATTTCATTAGTATTTGGTGCTATTGCCCTTAAACTGTATGACTTGGGTGAAACGTTTTGGATATCATTCCACAAGCTTCTCACGATAGTTGGCAGCAATTTAGGCCCCTTCTTCCAGACAGAACTGGGGTACCTGATTCACATTTGTAGGTCGCATTGCTCACACCTTCCTTTTCAGCTTTGCGCAAAAGTTTTTCAATAGGATTGAGATCAGGGCTTTGTGATGTCCACTCCAAAACATTGACTTTGTTATCCTTAAGCCACTTTGTAACTAGTTTGGTAGCAGTACGTTTTGGGTCATTGTCCAATGGGTCTTCCAAGTGCCAAGCTTTAACTTCCTGGCTGATGTCTTGAGATGTCTCTTTAGTATTGCCACATAATCTTCTTTCCTCATGATGCCATCTATTTTGTGAAGTTCCCCAGTCCCTCCTGCAGCAAAACAACCCCACAATATGAGTCTGCCACCTCCGTGTTTCACAATCATGGTGTTCTTAGGCTTACAAGCTTCTCACTTTTTCTTATAAATGTCATTATGGCCAAACAGTTCCAATTTAGTTTTGTCAGGCCACAGGACAGGTCTCCAAAAATTGAGGTATTTGTTCCTGTGTGCATTTACAATAATTAATCTGGCTTTTTATGTTTCTTTTGGAGTAATGGCTTCTTCCCAGCAGAGTGTGTTTTTCAGTCCCTGTTGATACACTACTGTGTATAATGACACAATGCTACTAGCTTCCACCATCATCTTCACAAGGTCTTTTGCTTTTGTTCTTGGGTTGATATGCACATTCTGGACCAAAGCACGTTCATCTCTGGGACACAGAACCTGTCTCCTTCCTGAGCGGTATGATGGCTGGACATTCCCATCTTGTTAGTACTTGCATATAATTGTTTGTACCGATGAATGAGGCACCTTAAGGTATCTGGAAATTACACCCAAGGATGAACCAGATTTGTGCAAGTTCACAATTCCCTGCCTGATATTTTGGCTGATTTCTTTAGACTTTCCCATGATGCTACACAAAGACAGTGTGTTTCAGGTGGGCATTAAAATACATCCACAGGTGTGTCTCTAATTAACTCAGATGTTGCCAATAAACCTATCAGAAGCTTCCAAACACATGACATCATCATAAGGGCTGTCCCGAATTGTTTAGAGGCATAGTAATCTTAGTATGTGTAAATTTGTGACATTGCAGAAAGTACCGTAATTAAAATGGCCTTAAAGCTTTCTCTTTCTCATTATTGTGGCTTTTGTCAAAATAATTATGGCAATCCCAACTGAAGTAAAATGGGACAGGTTTATTCTGATTTCATGTCAGATAGTGAGAAAAACATGCATATGTGTCTTTCTATATAGTGTATGTAAACTTCTGGTTTCAACTGTATATATAAGTTTTTATACCGATACAGATTGATAGAAAAAGTCTAAATGTCCCATATTCCCTCAGTT
The DNA here is from genome assembly GCA_033576535.1 of Allobates femoralis. Lineage (NCBI taxonomy): Eukaryota > Metazoa > Chordata > Amphibia > Anura > Aromobatidae > Allobates > Allobates femoralis. The sequence goes on along the minus strand of JARQOC010000004.1, from coordinate 223,801,509 downwards.
GCCATATACAGTATATAGGGAAGTATTGTCCCTTAAAAGCCATTGTTGCAATGCTAATTCTATCTGCACTACCTTGGTATATTCACATGTGGTGATTTTGTCATAGTTTTGGTCTTGCTGTAGTTTACTGTCAGGCATATCATAGTACTGATTTTATAAAATCTGGATTAGTGTTGGGCGAACCTGCCAATGCTCAGGATCGGCGAACTCGCCTAGACCTTTCTTTAAAGTCCGAGTTTGGGGCTGGACATAAGGCCGCGGTCACACGATCAGTATTTGGTCAGTATTTCATATCAGTATTTGTAAGCCAAAATCAGGAGTGGAACGGTCAGAGGAAACATATAATAGAAACATGTGCTCCACTTCCGCATTTTTCACCCACTCCTGGTTTTGGCTTATAAATACTGATGTGAAATACTGACCAAATACTGATTGTGTGACCGTGGCCTTACTCAAACTTACATCTAAATCCCAAGCTTCGACTATACAGTTATAGGATGGGGTGAAGGGGCTATAAAAGAAAGCATATAATTAATAAACATCATCATTATACTTACCTGCAGTCCCAAAAAGCTACTCATAACGCAGCATCAGAAAAACTTACCATCAGCAGCCAGATACAAAACCAACACTGCACTTGGCAGGATGCAGTCAGACCCCATTATGTAGAGCAAGCCCAGGGGCAGGCTGATAAAAATCACCTCTATCTACAAAGACATGTGGGAGGTGACTTGCGATTCACATATTAGGGTTGCATAGGACGCCATTCACACTGATACATATGATGCAGAGTGTCTGATAGCTACCCATCGGTCCTGCCACCTGGCCATCCGCACCACTGGATGAACGATGCCCCATGGGGCCCAACCGCACCCCGCAATTGATAAAACGTTATGAGTAGTTTTTTTGTACATATTTTGTTAGGACTCGTGAGCATGGGGATCCATGACATGGATCACGAGATTAAGTGCCTTGGCCAATATATGAACCAATATCCCATAGAAAAGGTTTTTTGTTTAGCATAAAAAACCTTTTCCGCTTTTTTATCAATTGCGGGGTGTGGTTCATCCAGTGGTGCGGATGCATCGTACTGGGCGACCCGTCTGGTCAGGTGGCAGGACTGACGGGTAGCTATCAGACACTCTGCATCATATGTGTCAGTGTGAATGACATCCTATGCAAGCCCAGCATGGGCATGGCAAGTCACCTCCCACATGTCTTTGTAGGTACAGGTGATTTTTATCAGCCTGCACCTGGGCTTGCTCTACATAATGGGGTCAGGCTGCACCCTGTCAAGTGCAGTGTTGATTTTATATTTGGCTGCTGATGGTAAGTTTACCTGCAGTCCCACCATCGCGCATCCTGCAGTCCATCGCACCTACTTTCAGGGATGCTCATTAACGTCCGGGATATTTACTGCACTCATGTGACCCCTGACTCTGTCGTCATTGCAAACACTGCCGTAAACTGAGCGGTTCTCAGCAGTGTTCGCGGTGACGTCAGAGTCACAAGAGTTCACGATTCAGTGGGGCACTTGATTGACCTTTCTTGCCTTGCCCAGCTCAGTCTGAGCTTGCTTGTTGCTCTGAACAGACACTTGTCTGTTCATAGCAATGAAACAGAGCTCAACATGCTGTGCGTGTGGATCGGAGGGAGTTTTTTTTTTCATTTTTGTAGTTAAAGATGGAGTCCCTAAATGTGTTTTGTCTTTTATCTGTAATTAAAAATTTTTGTCTTTGTGTTGAGTTTTTTTTAATGTTTAATAGAAATTCATGGTGGTTGGGTCTAATTTGGTCTGACATCATGTATTTCGGGCTTAGTACCAGCTGACAATACAAAGCCGGTATTAACCCCATTATTACCCAGCATGCCACCCTTCACCAGGGCCGCTAGAAGAGCCGGGTAAAGCACCTGGAAATGGCGCTATGTTGAATGCGCCATTTTCAAGGGCGGCTGTGGGCAGCGGTTTTCAGTATCAGGGGGAGCCAGAACGCTTGGGCCTTACCATGCTGAGATACCAGCTCCTAGCTGCCTGGTTTTACCTGGCTGGTGATCAAGATATGGGGGGAGTCCACACATTCTTTTGTGTAAAACCAGGCAACTGGGGGCTGGGATTGTAAGCGTGGTACTAGCTTTTTATTGTCAGCTGGTACTAATACTGAAATTCATGATGTCAGGTCAAATTAGACCCAGCCACCATGAATTTGTAGTAAACATTGCAAAAGAAAACATAACACAGAAAAAACATGTTGCGTTCCTGGTGCGGACGAGACTGTATGATTTGTGCGCTGGCAACCACCTGCGCACAGATCACATATGGGAGTGAATGGGTGCGCACGGTCATGCGCAGTCAAGCGCAGCACCGTGCGCTCGCATTCTAAAGATAGGAGCTTGCGGAGGCTGCGGTCACATTGCGGATCGCTGCGGAGGGGTCCGCAAATGTGAACCCAGCCTTAGTTTAGCAATGATTAGTAATGACAACTGTGCTTTTTGTTCTAACACAGTGTAAACTGACCTCTGGTTTAGGCTGTGGTCACAGTACCATTTTTCACATGCGTTTTTGGAGACCTGCATTTTCAAAAACGCATGTAAAAAACGCACCCATAGGCCCCCATGTTAAAAAACGCATGCCCTAATAGCCAAAAAGCATGTGTGACTGTCCCATGCGTTTTTGGAGCATATCCAAAAACGCATGCGTTTTTTAATAAGGGGCCTTATGGGAAACGCATGCAAAAACGCATGTACAATTAGTGCCATTCAAAAACGCATGCGTTTCCCATAGAAGCCCATGTTAAAAAAACGCATGCGTTTCCGGAAACGCATGCGTTTTTTTTAACATGGGCTCCTATGGGAAACGCATGCGTTTTTGAATGGCACTAAAAGGTACTAATTGTACATGCGTTTTTGCATGCGTTTCCCATAGGAACCCATGTTATAAAAACGCATGCGTTTTCTACAAAAACGCATGCGTTTTTCAAAACGCTCCAAAAAATACTACAAGCACTATTTTTATGTGCAGATTCAAAAACGCAGCCAAAAACGCAGGGAGCCATCACACACCTTACAAAACTCATGCTGACATGAAAAAATGCATGAGTTTTGTAAAATCACTAAAAAAAAACGCATGGCAACTGTGACCACAGCCTAATAGAGTATAAAATAGAATTGCATTAAACGCAGAAAATATGCAGGTAACAAATACATACATTTTTAGTGCGTTTCCTTTATGAAAAATTGTTAAAAATTCAAGTGACCTGTACCTAATCTGCATCAATAAAGTTTCAGAAACAAAGCATCTTTAGAACACATGACATAGCAAATAGAGACAGAAAAAAAAAGCAATAAAAAAAAGCATGCACCCTTATGGCTGGGGTCACATTTGGCAAGGCAATTGCGTTGACCGCATCCAGATCTGGATGCGGTAAACGCAATTGTCTTCAGACACATTTTTTTAAAAAAAATGTGTTCTGTCAACTGCAATGCGGTAACCGGATTGCTCCGGATGTGTAATCCGGAGCAATGCGGTTACCATCTACTTTGTTCATCCCTGCTGCCGCTGATACAACTGCAACTCCGGCTCCACAGCTCTGGTCGCATGGACCCTGTACAAAATATAGTCATGTGAATCTAATCTTAGGTTAGCACAAATCCATGCAGAAGTTGCTAAAACAGTCTCATCAAGAGAGACTTTCAGTCAAGCCAAGTTTATACAACTGTATTTTTGGTCCGAGTACCGTCCATGACAATACTAATGGCCGCTTTACACACACCAACTTATCTGTCCAACTTCTGACCAACTTACTGGTTGCAGTGAAATCATGGACACATTGTTCCATTTTACACAGCCACAAAATGGAGCAATGTGTCCATGATTTCACAGAAAACCAGTAAGTTGTTCAGAAGTTGGACAGATAAGTTGGTGTGTGTAAAGTGGCCCTTATAGCACTTGGACCAATTTTATTCAATTGGATTGTTCATTTAGATGATTTTTTTCACCAAACAAATCTGCATGTGAATAAATAAATCACAGCATGCTCTAGTTTCCTCTATATGTTGTCTGAGACTTGCCCTTTCAAGTATATTGAAATGCCCCCCTAAAATTGTGTATTTCATATGGATCATCTGTGTAGGATTTGATTTTTCCACATACATTACAGCTCTTTAACATAGGACACTGTGTGTCATTTTGTAAATTTTAATAACTGCTGAAATATAAACACATACTCCATACGGTTGTGAAGTGAAGTGAAAGATGCACTTTTTTTTCCTTTTATGAAAATAGGAAAATATTTTATATGCTTATGTAAACTTAACCTCATAGTCATTTCTCCAACAACTCAGCCATGGGTTGTTTATAAGGCCAGATTCACACACAGCACCAGGATTAGGGCTCATTCAGACATCCGTGTTCCACATAAATGGTCTGTGGGTCTTAAGCGGCCGTCACACGCAACGATTTCTTGCCCGATATCGTTTAAGCGATCTCCTTTTTGATCGCTTAAGCGATATCGGGCTTAAAATCGTTGCATGTAATCAAGCGATTTACGATGTGAAATCGCTTGATCGTGACATCGCTGATCTGAGCTCCGGAGCTCAGATCTAGCGATGAACGATGTCACGATCTGCTTCATCGTGGTGTATAACACCACGATGAACGATCTCCCAGCGGCAGAGCCTATGCTGGGAGATGGTAACTATGGTACACGTCGGGTTACTAAGTGCCGTGCGGCGCCTAGTAACCCGATGTGTACCATAGTGACCAGCGATCTCGCTGGTCCACATCGCTGGTGAGTCTGTCTGTGTGACATCTGTGGTACCAGCTCTCCTCAGGTCAATGACCAGGTCCCCTCATGTAGTTCTGGGCTGATTCCTGACCTTTCTTAGAATCATTCTTGCCCCATGAGAAAGAAAGATTGAGTCATCTTGTGTTTCTCCGAGTTTCTAATAATTGAGCCAACAGTTGTTGCCTTCTCACGAAGCTGCTTGCCTATTTTCCTGTAGCCCATCCCAGCTCTGTGCAGGTCTACAATTTTGTCTCTGGTGTCCTTAAGGTCTGTTACCTGTAGCGATATCGCTAACGATATCGTCACAACGTCACAAGTTTTGTGACATAGCAGCGACCTCGCCAGCGATATCGCTGTGTGTGATATTTTCCAGCGATCGGCCCCCCACTAGGAGATCACTGATCGGTAATGAATGGCCTGGACCATTTTTTGATTAACGATCTCCCTCTGGGCATGCTGTATTGCTGTGTGTGATAGGGGCAACGGCCAGCGAGCTCCATGCTTCGCCCGAGAACTAAACAGATCCCAACGACCGTCAGGTGTCGCCACATTGCTGGGTAATCGCTGGTAAGTCTGCCTGTATGGCATCTCACAAGTGACCACACAGCGATGTTCCAGCAATCCTGGCCAGGTCGGATCGTTGTTTGGATCGCGGGAACATCGCTATGTGTAACGGGGCCTTTAGACAGCTCTTTGGTCTTGGCCATGGTGGAGAGGTTGGAGTGTGATTGAGTGTGTGGACAGATGTTTTTTGCAACGGTAATGAGCTCAAACAGGTATTAATAGAGGCAATGAATGCAGAGTAGAAGATATTATTCAAAAAAAACTAATAGGTCTGTGAGAGACAGAAGTCCTGATGGTTGGTAAGTGGTCAAATATTTTTTCATGTAATAAAATGCTAATTAACTATGTAAAAATCATACAATGTGAATTTCTGGATGTTTTTTAGACTGTAGGTGGGAAACCTTGCAAAAGTGGCAGTGTATCAAATACTTATTTTTCCCACTGTATGTACAGTTAGTGTATGTGCTATAGATAGATCTATGGAGGTCCGGGTTTGAGTTGAATTCCCTGAAATTTGAGATTCAATTCACTATTTGCAAAAATAAGCCTTGTCTGACACCATTTCCCACAATGCTGAAGCACGAGTGAGTAGGCTAGTAATGTTTTCTGTGGCCCTGTGACCATATTATCATACCTTGTACATTGGTCTTTCAGAACATGGGTTACCAGAGATGAACAGTTCCTAGTGGAGCCCAGTCGAGCATAGACATGGATGTTGGTACACAAAGTCGGTTTCCATGTTCAGATTCCACTGGGTAAGTGGAACATACATATCATATGGTAATCTTTCACCTTCTTCAAAATTTATTAGCCACAAATCGATTTTGAGGGTAAAACATTTCAAAGCCACCGAGTTTCAAAACATCCGTCAGGGCTGCCACTAGGAATTTCGGGGCCCCTTACTGCCAAAATTTTGGGGCCCCCTGAAACTCCGCCCAGTGTCCAACTGCCTCCGCCTCCACCCATGCTCCGCCTCCACCCAAACATACATTATATTTATAGTGAAAAATTGGAACAGCACCAAAAATTACCTCAATTTATGTGCAAAGTTTTCCCAACCAGCAATCCAGATGGTTCCTTACAATAAAGTAAAAAAAAAGGTAAAACATCACAAAAGAGGAAAAAGTCAACTTTATTGTCCAATACGTAGCCACACATTGGGCAATAAAGTCCACTTTTTTCAATATGTTTGTGCTGTTTTTCCTTTTTTTACACTCTCTATTGTATATTACACTCACACACTTGAGACTGCTGTGGGCTGAATACACAATAGCTGTATAAACAATAGAGAATACACAGTAGAGACGGCTGCTAGCTGTATACCCAATAGAGATGGCTGTGGGCCGTATAGACAATGGAGACGGCTGCTGGCTATACACACAGTAGAGAATACACAATAGAGACTGTTGCTGGCTGTACACAATAGAGAATACACAATAGAGACTGCTGCTGGCCGTATACACAATGGAGATGGCTGCGGGACAAATGTACAATGGAGACGGCTGCTGGCTGTACACAACACAATAGATACTGCTGCTGGCCTGGCCACATACACAAAGGAGATGGCTGCGGGACAAATGCACAATAGAGATGGTTGCGTATATGTAATATTAGTATATGACTCCTGTGAGGCAGCAACCGGGGATTCCGCTTGCTAAACGACAAGAACACGTGTTTATAAGGTTAACCAATGTCTACCCGTTTATTTTCACATATGAACGATGTCACGATCTGCTTCATCGTGGTGTATAACACCACGATGAACGATCTCCCAGCGGCAGAGCCTATGCTGGGAGATGGTAACTATGGTACACGTCGGGTTACTAAGTGCCGTGCGGCGCCTAGTAACCCGATGTGTACCATAGTGACCAGCGATCTCGCTGGTCCACATCGCTGGTGAGTCTGTCTGTGTGACAGCTCACCAGCGATGTGAGCGATATTGTAAGCGATCGCGCGTGCACGTGATCGCTTACAATATCGTTCTAGCGTGTGACGGCCGCTCAATGGATACAAAATGTACCCATTACAGTCTGCGGACATGTTTTTTTTTTTGCAAACAATTGTCTACAAAAAATAAAGATTAAGATATCCAGTTTTGATCTGATTTGTAGATTGGATCCTCATAGAGTTTAATGGCAGGTTCTGATCTTCAAAATTAGGTCAGAACAAGATATGCTCAGAGTCATACAGACCTCATTCTTGGATCTGTGAATTTAACAGATGTGAATATGTGGCACCCCAGAGTCCGGTTGCCATAATGGCATAGTCTCCCCCAGGTGACCATGCTGTGCTTGAAAGCAAGGGAAGGGTCTCCACACCAGGTAAGCCACTGACCCGCCCAGGCCGGGGTACTCAGAGCTCAGGCACGGTGTCAGGGGAACGCTATCACGGGTGGCTGCATCCGAGTCCGTGGCTCTGGGGGTTGGTGTCTTCTTAAATACAGTTTTTTGTTAGAATGGTTTGTGACGCCACCTGTAGTACCTGGTGAGTGATCACCAGTGCCACTGCAGTCCTCCGGAGGGCGTTGGCATTGCGGCAAGGGTGGTGTAGCTTCCTACAGGTGAAGCTGGCCTCCAGGGCAGAGTTAGCTGAAATAAAAGTTCAATGATGGCAGTACAGAGACACAAAGGCAGTTTCACTTTTTCCGGGTACTTTACTGGGAACAAGCATCCAACGAATACATAGTCCACAGTTCAGCAATGATGTTATTCTCAAGTAACCTTTCGAATGACTGGAAATGGATGCAAGGCGGTTTGGAGGTACCCGCGGTATGCCTTAGTTAACGAACCCGTGTCCTGTTAACCCTGCTTCGGATAAGTCTCTTCCTAGTCCCGCTGAGGTAGTAAGAGTTCCTCTCTCTCCGCTACCTGGACCCCGACCTCCATGTAGAACCGGGTGGACCGCCCCGTGTGTGTCAGGGTGCTGTGGCTGGTAAACAGGCCGCAGCAACTGGTTGATGGCTACGGAGATGGACTCCGGCCGTTTCCTCAGATCCAGCTTTCCATGGTGGACTGGGGAAGCTCCCCGGAGTATGGTCGCTCCGCTCTGGGGTTCCCCCATTCTTTCTCGGGCCCAGACTCATGCGTCAGGCACCCTCTCTCAAGGTCCCCTCAGAACCCCCTTTCATCTTCCCTCAGGTCTAGTCTGCAACTCGCCTGTTCTGCCCTTCCGACTCCCCTAACCCTCCCCCTAGGGTACCACCCCAGCTTGAGTGTGGGAGTGCTGGAATTGGGTCGCTCCTACCAACCCTGCATCCACTTACAGTTGAGATAATGATACTGATTTTTTTTTTGGGTGTAATACCCCGGTGTGACGCCTGACCAACACTACACCTTCCCAATGCCGGGCCAGAAGGGGGAGCTCTGAAACCTGAGTCCAAGGGGAGGTCCCCTGCTATAAATTCTGGTCTGGGGGCGTGGTTAGAGAGTTCAGTTCCTAGGAGGGTTGTGAAGAGGTCCCTTGGACTCTAGCAGTGTAAAGGCCCTGTCACACATAAAGAGATTGCTAACGAGATCGCTATTGGGATCGTTGTTGCGTCACGAAATCCGTGACTGCTCTGGGTCATTCCTGCGTCATTGTGCTCCCGCTGGGAACACTGCGTCGTTGTGTGCGTCATTTTTCACATCGCTGGTAAGATGCCTGTTTGTCATCTTACCAGCGATGTGTAAATGACGCACCAGCGATCTCTGCACATTATTGAGATTGGGATTGCTGATGCGTCGTTATGTGAGACTGGGCTTTAAGGCTTGTCCCGGGACAGAGACTAGCCAGCGTGAGCAACCCGTAGGAGAGGGTCTGAGGAAGTGGAGAAGCAGGCCTGGGGAGTGAAGCTGGTTGCCAGGCTCACCCCAGTGCAGAGCATCAGGAGCGGACACCAGAGTCCGAGGTTATGAGGTACTCTAGGCCCAGCAGCCAACACCCATGGGTGGGAGGTTCCAAGTTTCTCGTCCACCACAAAGCCTAGGAGGCACAGCAGCATTAGAGAGCTCAGGGAGAGTGGCCAAAGGAGGACAACCCAGAGAGGGCTCAAGCTACCTGCCATACGGGCAAGAGACTGAACGCAGTAGGAGAGGGTTGCAACTTAGCTACAGGCAGCCAAGACCCACCAAGGGTAGAGTAACAGGGAGGCCTCAGAACTCACCAGGTGAGGAGAACCCCAACTTGCTTCCAGGCGCCTGGACTCCAACATCTCTTGTGGATGGTTCCCTGGACGAACCTGCTACTTCTACCAGTAAAGGTAACGGAGACTTCAACCCTTGTGTCTGTCGTTCATTCCGCCACCTTAGTCCTGCACCCTCCAACATCCTACCACTGCCATAGTCTATATCGGTTGCCCTGGGGACCCGCTCCACCCGTGGGGAGCGAAGCCATCACAGCTGCCATCCCATCATCCCCAGAGGTCCTGTACAGCAGCTGCGGCCACTAATAGCCGTCACGACAACAACCCCAAAGCCACAAACTCACTGAAATCTGTTAGCCTGCCCCCAGGGTCACGGATTCGGACTTCAACCACTGTGACTCCCCCAGAAGGGCCAACAAAGACCCGGTCTCCGAGTATCCCCACGGCCCCGGGGCGCATCAAATATATCCATTCTAATCAGTAAGTCTAAGTACTGTCTGTAATTTTTAATGTAGGTTTACTTCAACTGTGAGAAACAGAATCCAAAAAAAATCCAGAAAATCACATTGTATGATTGTGATGATTTTTACATAATTAATTAGCATTTTATTTCATGAAATAAGTATTTGATACAATAGAAAAACATAACATAATATTTGGTACAGAAACGTTTGTTTGTAATTACAGAGCTCAGACGTTTCCTGTAGTTCTTGACCAAGTTTGCACACAGCAGGGGTTTTGGCCCACTCCTCCAAACAGATCTTCTCCACATCTTTCAGGTTTCGGGGCTGTCATTGGGCAACATTGAGTTTTAGCGCCCTCCAAGATTTTATGTTGGGTTCAGGTCTGGATACTAGCTAGGCCACTCCAGGATCTTGAAATACTTCTTACGCCACCGCTCCTTAGTTACCCTGTGTAAGGAATAAAGCAATATTCCTACAAGTAGCCATCTTGTTCAAATGCTACCATATCTCACTCCTCAGAGATAGCCCCCACCTTTCTTGGCCTAAGGCGTATTAAATCAGTATGTTAATTAACCTGAGAAAATTGTATTCCCAGCCAGTTGTTATCACACAATGAAATCTCCCTGCCATTATACAAAGGAAGACCCCCCTGTGTGGCGCTGTAGAGAAGTCACAAACCCAATTTCCTTCTACCTACAGATTCAATAGAAGAGTCCCACACAGCCCAGACTCACCGACTCCGGAATCATATTTTCAAATTCTCAATGTATTAAATATGTTAGCAATTCACTACGCACACCGTTGAAATCGTGGTGCCCAGCTGCACCCAGCTATCTCTCATGATTCTTTCTATCACTCCCCATTAAGCAGATACATAGAATGGGGAGTAGAAGCCAGTTAGAGAACCAGTGTTTGGTGTTCAATTGTAGTGCAGAGCCACTGGATCCGATGGTACCCAGGTCGCTCTACTTGGACCCCCGATGCAAAGTTATGACCCATAATAGTTTTTCAAAATCTCATGTCCCTACTGTTATGGTACCTTTACACGCCGCGACGGCAGGCTGGATACATCCCGCTACTTCACGTGCACGAGCACGCTCAAACGGTTACAAACGGTCAACGCATCACCTTTACACGCCGCGACAAGATGCGCTACGCCACGCTACATCTATAGCTAGCTACATCGCCGGGTGTCTCAAGTAGCCAGCTTTAGCTCATTTACACACCGCTACAACCAGCTACTATGGACGTACCTGGTGCAGCAGGGACAGCACATAGGCGTGCTACAATTGTGGATTACGAGACGTCCGTACGCTGATAGGACAAAGCAATAATACCATGATTGGCCAGGCATCGCAGGAGGCTGAGTAATACAGCACGCTCGAGCGATTGTGTAGTGTGACTCGTCAGCTCCTTAAATATGCCTCCCTATGCAGCGACTACCAATCGTCATGCAGCAGCTTCCACCAATGATCGCACATGGGGCGCGGTAACACGGAGCCAGGGTCACGCCTTAGCTACATCGCAGCCTGTCCCGAGTTCCCTTCCGTTGCTTCTTTACACGCCGATACAGCTCGCTACCATCGGCGTTGTAGCCATCAGTTTTCGAGCAGAGCTAGGAAACAGATGTATCTGTTGCCGGCTGTATCGTCACGTCTTCAGACGCCGCTACGACGGGCTACATTGGCGCTACAAGCTACATTTGTAGCCTGTAGCGGGATGTATCCAGCCTGCCGTCGCGGCGTGTAAAGGTACCATTAAGGGTGGGAGCCATGAGACAGTCCAGGGGTAGGTGATGGGTGTGAGGTGGGAAGGCCTCGTACAGTATAAAAATAGCCCACCTCTTCTTCATTTGGTTATTTCTTCTGAAGAGGCATAATTACATCTAGCCTGGGTATACCCAGGAACGTGGTTGGCTCCATGCTGCCCTTTGTGGTGCCACCAGCATTAAGGTAACTGATCACATGTGTGTGTAATTCTGTGTGTATACCGTTTATCTTTTAAAAGTTCTATTTTGGTCGCATCTGACCACGTGACCATCTCTCGTGCCTCCTCTGGATCATCCAGATGGTCATTGGCCAACTTCAAATGGGCTTGGACATGTGTTGGCTTGAGCAGGGGGTCCATGTGTGCCCTTCAAGATTTTAATCCATGACGGCGTAGTGTGCTACTAAGGGTAATCTGTGGTACCAGCTCTCCTCAGGTCAATGACCAGGTCCCCTCATGTAGTTCTGGGCTGATTCCTGACCTTTCTTAGAATCATTCTTGCCCCATGAGAAAGAAAGATTGAGTCATCTTGTGTTTCTCCGAGTTTCTAATAATTGAGCCAACAGTTGTTGCCTTCTCACGAAGCTGCTTGCCTATTTTCCTGTAGCCCATCCCAGCTCTGTGCAGGTCTACAATTTTGTCTCTGGTGTCCTTAAGGTCTGTTACCTGTAGCGATATCGCTAACGATATCGTCACAACGTCACAAGTTTTGTGACATAGCAGCGACCTCGCCAGCGATATCGCTGTGTGTGATATTTTCCAGCGATCGGCCCCCCACTAGGAGATCACTGATCGGTAATGAATGGCCTGGACCATTTTTTGATTAACGATCTCCCTCTGGGCATGCTGTATTGCTGTGTGTGATAGGGGCAACGGCCAGCGAGCTCCATGCTTCGCCCGAGAACTAAACAGATCCCAACGACCGTCAGGTGTCGCCACATTGCTGGGTAATCGCTGGTAAGTCTGCCTGTATGGCATCTCACAAGTGACCACACAGCGATGTTCCAGCAATCCTGGCCAGGTCGGATCGTTGTTTGGATCGCGGGAACATCGCTATGTGTAACGGGGCCTTTAGACAGCTCTTTGGTCTTGGCCATGGTGGAGAGGTTGGAGTGTGATTGAGTGTGTGGACAGATGTTTTTTGCAACGGTAATGAGCTCAAACAGGTATTAATAGAGGCAATGAATGCAGAGTAGAAGATATTATTCAAAAAAAACTAATAGGTCTGTGAGAGACAGAAGTCCTGATGGTTGGTAAGTGGTCAAATATTTTTTCATGTAATAAAATGCTAATTAACTATGTAAAAATCATACAATGTGAATTTCTGGATGTTTTTTAGACTGTAGGTGGGAAACCTTGCAAAAGTGGCAGTGTATCAAATACTTATTTTTCCCACTGTATGTACAGTTAGTGTATGTGCTATAGATAGATCTATGGAGGTCCGGGTTTGAGTTGAATTCCCTGAAATTTGAGATTCAATTCACTATTTGCAAAAATAAGCCTTGTCTGACACCATTTCCCACAATGCTGAAGCACGAGTGAGTAGGCTAGTAATGTTTTCTGTGGCCCTGTGACCATATTATCATACCTTGTACATTGGTCTTTCAGAACATGGGTTACCAGAGATGAACAGTTCCTAGTGGAGCCCAGTCGAGCATAGACATGGATGTTGGTACACAAAGTCGGTTTCCATGTTCAGATTCCACTGGGTAAGTGGAACATACATATCATATGGTAATCTTTCACCTTCTTCAAAATTTATTAGCCACAAATCGATTTTGAGGGTAAAACATTTCAAAGCCACCGAGTTTCAAAACATCCGTCAGGGCTGCCACTAGGAATTTCGGGGCCCCTTACTGCCAAAATTTTGGGGCCCCCTGAAACTCCGCCCAGTGTCCAACTGCCTCCGCCTCCACCCATGCTCCGCCTCCACCCAAACATACATTATATTTATAGTGAAAAATTGGAACAGCACCAAAAATTACCTCAATTTATGTGCAAAGTTTTCCCAACCAGCAATCCAGATGGTTCCTTACAATAAAGTAAAAAAAAAAGGTAAAACATCACAAAAGAGGAAAAAGTCAACTTTATTGTCCAATACGTAGCCACACATTGGGCAATAAAGTCCACTTTTTTCAATATGTTTGTGCTGTTTTTCCTTTTTTTACACTCTCTATTGTATATTACACTCACACACTTGAGACTGCTGTGGGCTGAATACACAATAGCTGTATAAACAATAGAGAATACACAGTAGAGACGGCTGCTAGCTGTATACCCAATAGAGATGGCTGTGGGCCGTATAGACAATGGAGACGGCTGCTGGCTATACACACAGTAGAGAATACACAATAGAGACTGTTGCTGGCTGTACACAATAGAGAATACACAATAGAGACTGCTGCTGGCCGTATACACAATGGAGATGGCTGCGGGACAAATGTACAATGGAGACGGCTGCTGGCTGTACACAACACAATAGATACTGCTGCTGGCCTGGCCACATACACAAAGGAGATGGCTGCGGGACAAATGCACAATAGAGATGGTTGCGTATATGTAATATTAGTATATGACTCCTGTGAGGCAGCAACCGGGGATTCCGCTTGCTAAACGACAAGAACACGTGTTTATAAGGTTAACCAATGTCTACCCGTTTATTTTCACATATTAACAACATAACCCTGGTAGCATGTTTGACACATATCACATTGATTAACAACACTTTACATAAATACACCATACATTTACATTTAACATCACATAACACTTATATTGCACATAACGTTTTATAGTAACCCGGACCTGTAACCATCTCTGTCCCCATTGGAGCTCTACTAACAGCTCCCGGGTGGCTACGGCCTCCGGCCTACTTACACTATACATAAGTTACATTACGATGATGACCCTTCCGGGTTCATAACAGGGATTGGCAAACCCTAGTAACCCGTGGCTGCGGCCTCCGGCCTAACCACGCGTTACCCTGTACGGGAGCCCTTCTAACCCCTGCTTCTGACCTTCGTTACATACGCCTCAACGGGCCCTGTGGGTCCCAATGGCGGTACCTGCCGCCTGGCTTTAGTCACCCCAGCATGATGATATACATTCACCCCTAGTCAGGAATCCTGCCTGACCGGGTCCTTACATACCGTATGTGATCCATCATTCAAACGTCCATGGATCACACACCTGCTCACAGCCCACATCCATGGACTGTGGCCCCTCCATGGCCCATTACCGGACTGGCAAACCATAGTGCACGGGAACCTCTACGTCCGTTACCTACTAGGAGCCCTATTACCCCTGTCTCTGGCACCACAGGCACACCCACACCATTAGAGGTCGTGGTTGAGGGACGGGTACCCTCTGCAAGCAGCAAGGCAAGCCTCCCTCTCGTCCCAAGGACGGAACGCCTCCAACATCATCCATACCAGCTGGGTCGCTGTCTCTCCCCATTATTATACATGGGTCTTACATAGGTCATCATCTCTCATTCAGGGCCATTACTTACGCCCTCATACACATAGTTCCTCGGGTCCCTTAACGGAGTACTCTGACTCGGACCCAAAGGCGGTCTATGCCCGCCTGGCATTGCTCACACACGGCTCACTCCGTTACACGGGAACCGCTGTCTTACCGGGCACGGATCCGGGTCTCGCTACCTGTATAACGGGTCCACCAAGCGTCCCCCAAGGCTCCTTTCCCGGACGTGGTTCCCTCCACGCCCGGACCAGTCTCCACCGGGTTCAGCCACGGCTTCCCCACCAGGTGCTCCCGACCCCGGCCCTCGGCACCGGCATGGAGCTAGCATGCTCCCTTCACCATCTCAATCATGGCGGCATGTATTTGCAGTCACCAGTCCCTCACACAGACTGGCTCTGCTCAGCTCTCAGGCTGGTCTCAGCTTCCAGACTCTATCTCAGCCTTCCAGCATCAATCTGAGCTTCCAGGATCTATCTCAGCCTTCCAGAATCAATCTGAGCTTCCAGGATCTATATCTCAGGTGGCCGGCTCTTATCGTGCCAGCCACTCCCACATAGACACACCCCCTCAGCTGCTTGTAATCAGCCTGTCACCCAGCTCAGGTTAACTCCCTGTGTTCCGGGTTGTCAGCACTCACTCATTACATCCTATTCCTCATGGGCTCCTCGATCTCATACCACTCTCACTGCCGCTCATTAGGCTCATGAAACCTCTGTGTTCAGGTTGGTTCACACAGTATTATCATCACAGGAAAACCGGCCAGTGTGCACAGGATCATCCTCTGATCCTACATGTGATGTACCCCGGCCATGCGGATCATGCCGGCGGTGCCTCACACTCCGCAGCGCCCATCAGCCACACACAGGTTATCTGATAGGAGAACCACACAGTGCAGAACTTATGAGGCTCCCGAAGCCTCCGACCTCAAGGCCACATTGTCCAACATCAACATACACTCACACACTGCTGCAGAACCTGCTGAAATTCTTATACATTGCTGCAGAACCTCTTGACAATCTAATGAACTGCTGCAGAACCTCATGAAATTCCTATACACTGCTCCTGATTCCATTGAAATTCACACACATTGCTGCAGAAACTCTTGGAATGCTTTTACACTGCTTAAAAGGGAAATACACTGCCGAGGAACCTCTTCACAGCTTCATGCATTACTGCACAATCTATTCAGATTATCATACACTGCTGCAAATCCCCTTGAAATGTTCACATGCTGCTGCAGAACCTCTTGGACTACTCTTACACTGCTGCAGAAACTCTTGGAGTGCTCTTAAACTGCTGCAGAACCTATTTGGATTCTCACATACTGCTGCAAATCCATTTGAGATGCTCACACACTGCTGCAGAACCTCTTGGAATTTCATACATTTATGCAGATTGTTTTACAATACATATAAACTGCTGCAGAACCTCTTAGGATAGCTAAGTCATGCCTGCAAATGTGAATACCACACAGTTGTGTAGCAGGGGTCGCCCACAAAGAGGTTCTGCAGCAGCAGCATCACCTGCTTTGTACAGAGCACCCGTTGCACCATGAGATGGGGAGGCCCTGCTGATGGCATAATGGAGACAGTGGCCCCAGTACTTACAGCCAGGAGGCAGATGCTTGAGAACTGCAGCCCGTCCTCATACCGGCGCCCCCCATGTCCTGACGGTGGGGGGTTAGCTCATGCTTCGGCAGCTCTCAGCAGCAGTTACCAGGACTGGAGCTGCCTGCGGGGGAGTAGCTGCGGGCTTGCGGCAGCTAGCGGTGGGCGCCGCCATGTTCTTTGTGGCCGGCGCCCACTAACTGTACAGCAGGTCGGTGCAAGTTGAAACTTCAACAAAATGGCCACGGCTAAATGGAGACCGCGGCCATTGTGTAGAAGTCTCAACCTCTACTGACCGGCTGTACAGTTAGTGGGCGCCGGTCACAAAGAACATGGCGGTGCCCACCGCTCCCTGCCGCAGCTTCTCCCCGCAACTCCAGGGCCCGGCGGCGGTGATTAATGGGGGGGGCCCTGAAAGACATGGGGGACGGGGCCCGGAGGAGCCTGTTCAAATAGGGCACGCCCCCTGGAGTCACGGCCGGGCCCCCCTGAGCTCGGGGCCCCTGACTCCAGTCAGGGCTGTAACCCCCTGACGGCGGCCCTGACATCCGTTCATGCCTAGTAAGAGCATACAATGTCTTTTTCAGGTGGGTCAATCTACCATGTTTTTCAATAGGAGAACTCTTTAGGAAACGCCAGCATTTCATACTCACTTTTTCAACATTTTTGACCACCAACTGGTTGTTTTTAGCGTTATTTCAGCATTATTATGGTGCCTTTTTTACTCATGGTTTCTGAGCATTATTTTAAACTCCATTCAAAATCAAAGAAACTGCTAGCATTTTATTAAGCAAAAGCAATGGCGGAATGCTCAAAAAGATAGGCTAGGGTCGCATTTGCGGTCGGGATTGCAGATCCTGATCCAGTTTTGAGCTGTAAAAATGCTCAAAACCAGATCAGGATCCGCAGCCCATAGGTGCCCATGATAAAACCGGATTGCACTTAATGCAATCAGGTTACCGCATTCTGATTTTGCTGCCTGTGTGAAAAATCACGCAGGCAACATTTTTCAGAGCGGTTTGAAAACCGCAGCGGAGCTGCTATAATGGACGCCTATGGGAGCCCATCTGGCTACCTCAAGGCACATGTGAATGCCTGCAGTTGCCGGATGCTTTGTTCATCCTTGCTGCCACGGGATGAACAAAGGGTTAATGTGTTAAATATATGTGGGCAACATGTCCCCAGGGAGTGTCCGCTATTTGTCAGCTTTTAAAACTTATGAATGAAAGCCGGCGGCCCCTCTGTGTAGTATTAGTATGTAATGTGCGTAAGCACATTGCAGGGCAGCATCCTCAATAAGGAGCTGTCCCTGGTGCTTACGCATATTACGTACTGATACTACACAGAGGAGTCGCTGGCTTTCATTCATAAGTTTTAAAAGCCGACAAATCAGCGATAGAGTATAATAAACATATTATCCATTAACATGCCAGTGTATTTGGACAACATGTCTCTAGGGAGGGTGGACACTACCTGGAGACATGTTGCCCACATATATTTAACACATTAACCCTTTGTTCATCCTCACAGCAGCAGGGATAAACAAAGCATCTGGCAACCGGATTGCACATTAAGGAGCAATCCGGTTACCGGATGCGGGTTTAGAGACACATTTAGAATGCAAAATGTGTCTGAATGCACATGAGATTACCACATCCGGAACGGGATGCAGTAACCGCATTTTGCATTCTAAATGTGACCCTAGCCATAGTTCTTCGGACCCTTTCCACTTACTTTAGTAAAAGTAAATAATAGACATGAAGCAATGGACTGAATGTATGAACAGCAAGTCATTGAAATGCAATATTCATTATTTGAAATGTTTAATCAGTGTTTTCTCAGGCGGCTTCCAAGGGAAATTCTACTAAAAAAATATTGTGTCCACTTACCCTTAACTTGCGACATTTTTTTTTTCAACAAGATGAAATCTCCTTCTCAAAATTGATGTACCGTATATACTTGCTTATAAGCCGAGTTTTTCAGCCCAAAATTTGGGCTGAAAAGTCCCCCCTCGGCTTATACGCGAGTATATAAAAAAATTAAAAAAATACCGCAGCAGCCCCGGAGGTATACAGGCCCCCCATCAAGTTCCAGGGACCCCCCCCTTGCGCGCCAGCCTGTAAAGGAAAATCATACTTGCTAGTGTCCAGTCGCGCCGTCCGCAGCTGCCGACACGCGATCCCGGGCTCCATTCAGCGTCTTCCGCATTTCCTGTAGTCGCGGGCAATGACGTCATTGCCCGCGACCACAGGAAGTCGGAAGCCGGAAGACGCTGAATGGAGCCCGGGATCGCGTGTCGGCAGCTGCGGACGGCGCGACTGGACACTGGCAAGTATGATTTTCCTTTACAGGCTGGCGCGCAAGAGGGGGGGGGCCCTGTATACCTCCGGGGCTGCGGCTGTATACAGCCCTGGGGCTGCGGCTGTATACAGCCCTGGGGCTGCGGCTGTATACAGCCCTGGGGCTGCGGCTGCTGTATATACCTCTGGGGCTGCAGCTGCTGTATATACCTCTGGGGCTGCAGCTGCTGTATATACCTCTGGGGCTGCAGCTGCTGTATATACCTCTGGGGCTGCAGCTGCTGTATATACCTCTGGGGCTGCATCTGGGGCTGCATCTGGGGCTGCATATACCTCTGGGGCTGCATATACCTCTGGGGCTGTATATACCTCTGGGGCTGTATATACCTCTGGGGCTGTATATACCTCTGGGGCTGCATATACCTCTGGGGCTGCATATGGGGCTGCATATACCTCTGGGGCTGCATATGGGGCTGCATATACCTCTGGGGCTGCATATACCTCTGGGGCTGCATATACCTCTGGGGCTGCATATACCTCTGGGGCTGCATATGGGGCTGCATATACCTCTGGGGCTGCATATGGGGCTGCATATACCTATGGGGCTGCATATACCTCTGGGGCTGCATATGGGGCTGCATATACCTCTGGGGCTGCATATACCTCTGGGGCTGCATATACCTCTGGGGCTGCATATGGGGCTGCATATACCTCTGGGGCTGCATATACCTCTGGGGCTGCATATGGGGCTGCATATACCTCTGGGGCTGCATATGGGGCTGCATATACCTCTGGGGCTGCATATACCTCTGGGGCTGCATATGGGGCTGCATATACCTCTGGGGCTGCATATGGGGCTGCATATACCTATGGGGCTGCATATACCTCTGGGGCTGCATATGGGGCTGCATATACCTCTGGGGCTGCATATACCTCTGGGGCTGTATATACCTCTGGGGCTCCTGTATACTACCACTGGGGCTGCTGCTGTATACTACCACTGGGGAGGCTGCTGTATACCTCACTGCTGGGGTTGTATACCTGTGCCGGAGTCCACCCTCGGCTTATACGCGAGTCAATAAGTTTTCCCAGTTTTTGGGGGCAAAAGTAGGGGGGTCGGCTTATACACGAGTCGGCTTATACACGAGTATATACGGTAATAAGAAATGCTATGTAGGTCCATCACCAAACACCAGCACCTGCAACATGGTGCTGTATTAGTGTGCACGGATGTAAGATTTGTCTTGTAAAACACGTGGCTCTTTGTGAGTTGTCTGCAGTTTTGATTTTAGAGAAATTTATTTTATATTTAAAAAAAAAAATAAAAAATAAATTCAGCACAACAAATGCAAAAACTTAGGGCCACTTTACACACACCAACTTCTGTGTCCAACTTCTGAACAGATCTCTGGTTGCAGTGAAATCATGGACACATAGTTCCATTTTGTGGCCGTGTACAAATGTAACAATGTATCCATGATTTCACTGCAACCAGAGATCTGTTCAGAAGTTGGTCACAGACGTTGGTGTGTGTAAAGTGGCCATAAGTAGTGTTGCTTGTAACTAGCAAGTACAACGTCTGACATAAATTTTAGTTACGGTAGTTTTTTTTTCTGTAAAACTATTGCGTTCACTTCTGCTCATTAGTGCTTAAATTGTGAAGAAGAACACATGTGACTGTAAAACAAATGCAGCAAGATCAATGCCAGCTACACCATATCACTGATCACACTGAGCCTGGCCCTGCTGCTGACCTCTCTCATATCTCTCTCTCATCCACCATCAATTGGGTCTCTGTGAATCGCATCTGCGTTTAAACTCTGGGGAATGTAATCCGATAAAACATCGAGTTGCACTCCCAACAATGTTAAACTATAGAAAAATACCTATCTGCCTGTTTTTTCTCAGCGAGCAACAAGCTGAGGAAAAATTTGCAGTGTGCTGCATATGGCAGCGTATCTCGCAGAGATTCCCCAATGGAAGAAAAAAATCAGACAGCACACAGACGGCGTTTTTAACATGGTCTTTTCCATGCTGTAAAAAGGTAGAATAGATAGTATAGTGAGATAGATGATAGGATCAGTCTTAGGGCGGCTTCACACTGCGGTGTGATCTGGTCTGGGGCTGTCAGGGATGAACCTGACAGCCGCGGACTGGATCAGCACACAGAACTGGAGGTCTAATTTGCCCTCCGGTCCGGTGTGCAGCCCACGCAGCTGCAGCCGCTGATAGGTCAGGACCGCGGCGCCAGGATTTGGTGATCTAATAAATGTGTCAAATTCTGGGGTGGCTGCGGGCTGCTATTCTTACACGGGGTGGGGGGTCAATAACTATGTGCCTCCCCAGGGGGGCCCCTTTGCATTTTTTTCCCATTATTTATTTTACAACATATGACGCAGGTTGGTTGCCATATTCTAATGTATCATTAAGCTTCTGAATATTCACTGCACTGAATTGTAACAGCCTGTCAAAGACGCTGTTAGGGTCCTTTCACATCAGCGTTTTTTTCAAATCACGGCAGATGCGGTGAAAAAACCGCATCTGCCGCGATTACCGCATACCTGCTGCACTTGCGGCTGGCGCGTTGCGGTAAAACGCCATACTATGTATAGGCGGACTTGCGGCAGGTGCGGCAAGTGCGGTTTTGGCACTTGCGGCAGGTGCGGCCCGAAAAAAAACCGCGGCTGACAGTATTTTTTTTTCGCGACCGCACCTGCCGCAAGTGCCAAAACTGCACTTTGCCGCACCTGCCGCAAGTCGCCTATACATAGTATGGCGTTTACCGCAACCCCCCAAGTCAGCGGTATGCGGTAATCGCGGCAGATGCGGTTTTTTTCACCGCATCTGCCGCGAATTTAAAAAACGCTGATGTGAAAGGGCCCTTACAGAGAGTGAGCAGCTGTTGAAGTTCAGTGCAGTGAATATTCATGAAGCTTATTATCATCCCCAGAACCAAGCATCTGGAGACTGCTAAGATCGATTTAGCTATCCTGTCTATCTATCTACTGTATCCATCTAGTATTATGTAATTTCACCAACCTTTTATTGGCCCATATCATTACAATTAGTGTTAAGACAATTACAAAATATATATATATATAAAAATCATAATTGTATAAAAATACATACAGTGTTCCTTCATGCAATACATCATGGCTCCAGTTTTCTAACTAATACATTAAAAAACTCTATACACATAAAGTGCAGAGTATGAGTAATGAGAAGACAGCAATGCGCAAGCGTGAGAGAGCGGCATGTATTAGTTAGAAAACTGGAGCACATGATGTACTGCATTGTATGAAGGAACACTTATGTATTTTTATAAAATTATGATATATTTTGTAATTGTAAAGAAAGAAAAAGAGGGAGAAAAGAAGTTATATTCTCCCCTTAGCCTCTCTCTTTCAGTCATTGGGGCAGTGCAGGGGGTGTACCAGTCGCCGCTCGCTATGAAGTGAATGTGCTATTATCACTCTCCCTGCAGCCTGATCACCTGCTCTACTGGAGTGATCATAGCATCCTCACTGTGAGTGAGAGGTGATCACTCTGTGCACCACCCCAGTGACTGAAGACAGCGGCTGCAGGCAGAATATTACTTCATTTCAGCTGACATAGTAGTAGTCATAGTTAGATCACACGTTTAGATCATATCTCGAGCGAATACTTGTGGATCTGAGTAAATTCGACTTAAATATCGCTCACATCGCTGGGGGAGATGTCACACAGACAGACTCACCAGCGATGTGGAGCCGCGATCTCGCTGGTAACTATGGTACACATCGGGTAACTAGGCGCCGCGCGTCGCTTAGTTACCCGACGTGTACCATAGTTACCATCTCCCAGCATAGACTCTGCGCTGGGAAATCGCTCATCGTGGTGTTATACACCACGATGATGCAGATCGTTGCATCGTTCATCGCTAGATCTGAGAACCGGAGCTCAGATCAGCGATGTCACGATCAAGCGATTTACCATCGTAAATCGCTTGATTACATGCAACGATTTCTTGCCCGATATCGCTTAAGCGATAAAAAAGGAGATCGCTTAAACGATATCGGGCAAGAAATCGTTCCGTGTGACGGCCGCCTTAGATAGCATTTAGATCATATGTGCAGGTAAATAGCATTTTGGTATCTGATAAATTCACTTTAAGATTGCCAAGGGAAAACATCCTAAAAATCTGCAACAAAATCCAGCATGAAAAATATATATTCACATGGCTTTTTTTTTTTTTACATAGATTTTGCGTTTGATCTACAGCAAACGCTGCTACAAATTCTCTTTGATGTAGATGTGAAGTGAGTCTGCCTTAAAATGCACCACGTAAAACTCAGTGTGAACATTCCCTTAGGGTACCTTTATACGCCACAACCGTGGGAGACATTTTTGGCGGCGATATTTCTCTCTGGAAGTATCGCCGCCAAATTGCCTCCTTATTGCAGCGTGTAAATAGGGAATTTGGCGGCGATCAAACCAATGTCGCCTGGTTTCGATTTCAGAGCAGTGCTCTGAAACCAGGCGACCAAGGCAAGGCGACATATCGTCACCAAATTCCCTATTTACACGCCGCAATAAGTAGGCAATTGGGTGGAAAGGTGGCAGCGATGTTTCCAGGTCGCAATAGCGCTGCCAATTTTTCTCGCCGCGGTTGCGGCGTGTACAGGTAAAAAAAATCTCACCACATTTGGCCACTTAGGCTGCTTTCACACTGCAGTTTTTTCACTGATCAGTGTCCATCAGATTTGTGTGAATGGAGTGATCTCCAAAAACTCAAAACAGGTGTAATCTTTCAATTTTTTTTTTCTTGCAAGATTTTCTGTTTTCCTCTCAGCACGTTTGCCTCAAATCTGATGGGAATGATCAGTGAAAGAACTGCTTAAAATGCAGCCTGTAAAACTCATTGCATTTCCTAGGACCTTACCACGCCACAACCGTCAGGGAACTTCCATATTTCCCATAAGTATGCGTCAATCCTCCTACAACAAACTGGCATTGGGGCGATTAAACTGTCCTGTTCATCTATAGCAGGGAGCGTCCGCCCAATCTCCATGCCCTTACACGCCCACAATAAAGTGCAGGTTTTCAGGTCGCAAAAGCTCCTTAGTTCTCGCACAGGGCCTTGGAAATACATTCACTTACAAATATCCCCATTTAGCAGACACTGTCCACACTCAGAGGACATATCTCAAATACCTGACTGTATCCCTCCTGATGGCTGGATTGTGGAACTACTCTGTATCTATAGGGTTTATTGTATTTTTTTTATCCTTCTGCAGTTAGAGGCTGGGCCCTCTAGGGGGCGTCAGTCACTTGTGTCTGCATATTTTTGGTGCAGACCAGCTCGCCTTGTTTAACAGCTGGGTGTCATTAATAGGCTGTGCTCTGACACTGTGCTTCACATGGTCTGGAGTGGCTGCCGCCCTGTGGTGATCTCGTGTCCAGTGATACCACTGGTCCCCTCCTTGTGACATGGCTGGACGCAGATGCTACAATCGCCCCCATGCCAGGGTTGTAGGAGATTGAGCATCGGTGTTGGCAGATATGAGTTGTGGCGTGTAAAGGTACCCTTACATATATATTTATTTGGATATCGTTTTAGCAACAGATTTCCCTTAGTACGGTATATTGCAATTAATGAAATCTCTTATGAAAAGTGCTACAATAGGAATAAGCTGTGGATTTGGGATATGGTAATCTGCAGCCTGTGTACAATCCATAGTAGATTTTTGTGACCACAAAGGGTTTGTTACACCCAGCTGTATTACGACTGGGTACAAGGTTTATTATATGGCATTTTTAGATGTTAAGGCAGAAGCATAAAGGCCACTTCTCACACACAGATATCTGAATCCAATATCTGAACAGATCTCTGGTTGCAGTGAAATCATGGATACATTGCTCCATGTTGTACACAGCCACAAAATGGAGCAATGTATCCATGATTTCACTGCAACCAGAGATCTGTTCAGAAGTTGGTCACAGAAGTTGGTGTGTGTAAAGCGGCCCTTACAGAATCTGCCTGCAACTAAATGGCATGAGTAGAATTACACACTAATAGAAATAGCTTAAGGTCAATAGACATGCATCAGATTTTGCATTTTTTACCATGTTAAAAAATGATGATGATGGAAGTCCTATTGCAACCAGGGCTATAGAGTCGGTAAGGCTAGGGCCACACTTGGGTGCCTGCATCCATCTACTAGATGTGTTACTGCATCCATTTTTTTTAAGTTGTCATTTCTGAGCCATTTTTACAGCATGCGTTAACGCATGCGTTTCCCATAGTCCCCATGTTAAAAATAACGCATGCGTTTTTTGACAAAACACCAAAAAACGTTGCAGACCCTATTTAAAATGGATTACTCAAAAACGCAATGCATTTAACGGATTACAGTTTTACACACTTTTGCAATGCGTTTTTGCATTGGAGTCTATGGGTGCGTAAACCCATGCGTTTTTCAACATCTCAATGAAAAAATGGCTACAGTATCAGGATTGCAGACGCAAGTGTGATCCTGGTCTAAGCCTAATGGCCACTTTACACGTCCCAACGTCGTTTCGATATTGTATACAACGGCACGGGAGCGCGCATTTTTTTTTGGCTGTAATCCAAGATCGCATAGGAGATGTCACACAGGGAGATATCGGCAGGCAACACAACTGTGATGTCTACGCCCCCTTGTACCCGCGAACCAGGGAACGACCATTTAACATGGGAGTGAATAGGGAGAGTTGCACTCCAAGTCGGTGTTGGGCTGTCACACAGAACGATCCTGCCAGATCGTCCATTCAATATCGGGCAGTTGGAGAGCCTGCACAATTCTTCCCCGATATCGTTTTTTACATCGTTCTTGCATCGAATTGCACATTTACACCATACAACGCACGAACCACGTGACTTTTTAGCGAAGTTGGACGACGATATCGGGACGTGTAAAGTGGCCATAAGATCCGACTCCTCAATTTCCATGAATGTGACTCCGACTCCCACAAAATGGACACTGACTCCGACTCCATGACTCCGACCATCGCTGTGAAGTCAGTAAGCCAAACATCCGACTTCAACTCCTCAATTTCCCTGAATCCGACTCTGACTCCACCCAAAATGGACACCGACCGACTCCACGACTCTGACTAACTCCACAACCCTGATTGCGACAAAACAAAAAACATTTTTATGTCAATTTTCTAATTCATTTTTAATCAATTACAGGGTAAAAAGTCTGAAAATGTCAGCAGCAGCTTTGTGTATGTTGTTATATGCGACAGACTTTGACCTTTCGCTATAGTTTACTTTATACATGATGAATGACCATTTTCTTTCTCGTTGTTCCTATAACCGTTCATCAATGCAGAACAATGTTCAGGTTGTAAAGTTCAGTGTCTCTCAGGTGTGATTATTCTTTAGAGATGTAGAGAAGGTAAAAAGGAGGAGTTAGAGACTGTGCCAGGTAAGCTGGGCTGTGTTATTGGTGACGAAGGACTCTGGGCTGAGCCTGACAGCATAGTCACTTGTATGAAACTGAGAGGTTATTGTGTAGGGGCTGTGTATGAAGGAGGAATAGTGCACAGAACAGAGGAGAATCAATGGCCCTATTCCTGCCACTGAACCTTGCACAGATGTATAAGCTGCTCCTGTTACTAGTCCTGCCTGCTACACAGGCTGCTTCTGAAGGTAAGACATATCACTATTGAACTATACTTACTAAAGACTTTGAGATTATGGAGCTGTACATTTTTTTTGAATATTTTAATGGCAAAAAAAATCCACTAGTGAAGGAACACCGAAATGTTATGCAGATAGAAAAATTAGAACGAAATATTTATCTGAAGGTAATGAGATAATATCTATCACTATGACTACTACTCCAATATGATGGGATTATTGGCAGTCAATTGAAAAAGCATTTTTTCTTTTAATACAAAAAAGTTATGGCCGTCGCTTTCAAGTTAAATGGAAAACACAACATACCGGTAAGTAAAATACGTTGGTATGTGGCATTTTAGAGTCAATATGCTCCGGACATATTATTTTCCTTGCTGATTTCTCTATGTAAAAAAACTAAAAAAAAATGTGTTTCGAGAAAAAAAAATCCCTGCCAATAGAATTTGGAATCCAAAACATTTTTTAACACTGTTTAAGACTTTAGAAATCAAATCTCAATATTACGGAGCTCTTTGCCTATTGATCAGGCAGTGTTCACACATTTGTATCTAATTTCATATTAAATTCAGCACAAAGGCAATACAGTTGACACATAAAAGTAAAGTAGTCCCTATAACATAATCCAGACTATTTTACTTTTATGTGTCAACTGTATTGCCTTTGTGCTAAATTCAAGCTCAAGAACATTTAAACTATCTAAACTTTTACCCTTTGACTCTTAACAAAGGATCAGTGAAATATGAATGTAACAGGATGGAACATGGAAGTATGATGAGTCTTGCGTGTTTCATACAGATCACAATAGATTGTAATGGCGGACTCTGATGCGCAAAGTGAATGAGAATAGAACATGCTCCAAATCTCACGGATCACACAAAGTGATCCGTTCATAAAACAGATATGTGTCTACATCAATGAAAACTACGTGGGTCCGTGTCCAAGAAGAAAAACACAGCCCCAAGATGTGTGTGAATGTAGCCTTACTTGAAATTTTCTTAAATGCCAAGCAGTGTAGAAAAAACATCTTGAAATGTAAAATTGATTAGGCTAGGGTCACACTTAAAAGACACAATTCGGTAACCGCATCCATTACCGAATGCGGTATTGGACTGTGCCTTCATACTTCTTATAATCTGCAAAAATGCAATCCTCATTTCGGATCTGGATGCATTAATGCATCCGGTTTTGGAATGAGGATTTTTGCAATCTTTAAAACTGCATCTGGAACCGGATCCGGTACCGCAAGGTACATTTATCCGGTTCCCATAGGCGCCCATGTTAAATAAAAAAACGATCCGGTTTTCCAAACACTGTGATGGATGCAGCCTACATGATTTTTACCGCGGGTTGGAAAACCGGATCCGGTAACCGGATTGCGTTTAGTGCAATCCAGTTTTTCTATGGCATTTTTAATGCTTAAAACCGGATCAGGCTCTGCAAATAGAACCGCAGGTGTGACCTAGCCTTAGGGCCACTTTACACACACCAACTTATCTGTCCAACTTCTGACCAACTTGCTGGTTGCAGTGAAATCATGGACACATTGCTCCATTTTGTGACTGTGTACAATGGAACAATGTGTCCATGATTTCACTGCAACCAGCAAGTTGGTCAGACGTTGGACAGATAAGTTGGTGTGTGTAAAGTGGCCCTTAGAGTCTCCATTACTGATTTCATTATAAAAATTTTAGACCATGTGACAGAAATCAGATGGATGCCATCCATTATAGTCAATGGCTCTGACATAGTTGCTCTGTTTTGTAGAACAATTGAATTGAATAACGTACATGTGAATAGAACCTAAAAGAGGTAATAGTCTGTGTTCCATGAAGGGGACTTGTATATTGCCTTGTAGTTTGTAAATATCCCATTTGAGAAGATGACAAAAATAACTACCGGTAGTTTCCTTTTCTTTGCAGGACACAGTTGGTCATATACTGGTAAGTAACCAACCTGGCATCATTGTAGTTGTAGTGGTTGTAAGGCGGCCGTCACACGCACAGATATCTATAGCGATATTGTAAGCGATCACGTGCACGCGCGATCGCTTACAATATCGCTCACATCGCTGGTGAGATGTCACACAGACAGACTCACCAGCGATGTGGAGCAGCGATCTCGCAGGTAACTATGGTACACATCGGGTAACTAGGGCCGCGCGTCGCTTAGTTACCCGACGTGTATCATAGTTACCATCTCCCAGCATAGGCTCTGCCGCTGGGAGATCGCTCATCGTGGTGTTATACACCACGATGAGACAGATCGTCAAATCGCTCATCGCTAGATCTGAGAACCGAACCTCAGATCAGCGATTGCCACGATCAAGCGATTTCAAATCGTAAATCGCTTGATTACATGCAACGATTTCTTGCCCGATATCGCTTAAGCGATCAAAAGGAGATCGCTTAAACGATATCGGGCAAGAAATCGTTCCCTGTGACGGCCGCCTAACATCAGAAAAATATCTGATCTGGTATTTATTTCTGATTGTGAAAATTAGGGTGGAGGCACACGATCAGTATTTGGTCAGTATTTCACATCAGTATTTGTAAGCCAAAATCAGGAGTGGAACAGTCAGAGGAAACATATAATAGAAACATGTGCTCCACTTCTGCATTTTTCACCCACTCCTGGTTTTGGCTTACAAATACTGATGTGAAATACTGACCAAATACTGATCGTGTGCCTCTACCCTTAAGGTGATGTGACCTGCCGTAGTATGTCAGTTTTGTATACCTGCTTCATTTTCTTTGTAACCCCTTTGTAAGGTTGAAGTCACACTCAGCATCTTGCAGTGGTTTTACAAAGCGTAAAATTCTTTTAGGACAAAGTGCTGCAGTCAAATGTTACTCTATAGATATATTGGAAAAAACTATAGGCCACTGGCCGACTCAACAACCTGTTTTCACAGAAATATTGGCATAATATTGTTTTAAAATTTTACAAAATTGTTACTGTTTTTATGTTTATTCCATGTCAGCTTTTGCAACTTTTTTGAAAAGTGGGATGAGTTAGCTGAGGCAGAGCATGGACGTGTACATATCGTTTGGTGGCATATGGCATCACACCCTTAAAGGCGTGGATCCACTTAATGGAAAACACCTTCTCAATCCATATGTTCCCCCCATAAAATGTTAAAACTTATACTCAGATGCCAGTGTTTTCAGCACTATCTCTCCCAGGGATTGTGTGACATTATGTCATGTGTTTTCCTGTGACCAATCGGCACTTGTTTCACACTTCCCTCCTTTGAACATAACTGACATCCGGAGGAAGTCTTTCAATTCCTCCAGATGTCTTCACTTGACTGAAAGAGGGAAGATTGAAGCAGCCTCTGATTGGCTGCAAGAATCCCGTGATATAATGTCACATTATCCCCGGGAGAGACATTGCCGACACTGCTGGAATGGTGCTGACACTGGAAATGAGTATAGGTGTTATTATTTTACTGGTACACATGGGCTAAGAAGGGGTTGTCCAAGTAGTGGACAGCCCCTTTAATCAATACTGGCATACAAAACGTCAGTCTTGATGAATCAGAACCAAAGTGATTTGGTTTGTGTGAAGGAGACCATATGCAGCATTCCTTTTAAGGTACCGTCACACACAGCAATATTGCTAGGCAATTTCACTGGCAATTTGCTGGTTGTAGTGAAATCATGGACACCTTGTTACATTTGTACACAGCAACAAAATAGAACAATGTGTCCATGATTTCACTGCAACCAGCAAATTGCCAGTGAAATTGCCTAGTAATATTGTTGTGTGTGAAGGTACCTTTAGTGTAAATTTATAAGTTTTTATTTTGTGAGGTATTAGTATTTGTGAGCCAAAACTTTGAATAACTTTAAGATATGACAGATGTAACTCTTTCCATTATATTCTTTCTTTTTCATGTTGTGCTCATGTGTTTTGGCTTACAAATTTTAAGAGAAAAAACTGATTAAAAAACTGCAATGAAAAAGTGTAACAAATGAAAGCAGGTTTCATCCACTTTCTGGCAAATTTTACTACTGAGGCTGCCTTCACATTTGCAGATGCCTCCGCAGCGTTCTGCGGAGGCATCTGCAAGCATCTGCATGCAGACCGCAGCCCCTATCTTTATAATGGAGCGCACGGTGTCTGCAGATGCTTGCACCAGGGCATAGTGTTAGGACTTGGCAGTGGAGGCTCCTTGTAAGTGGATGCCAAGCTTACTCTCTAGTGGCCACTATTGGAACTAAGATCTCCGTTTTTATCATATTTAGCATAGGGCAGTTACTGCAATTCACTTATACATCATATCCATTGATCTCTTGTTTCTAGTGCCACTCATTCATTTTCATTTTCATTAATCATGTAATAGTAGTGTCGCGGCAGATAACCATAACTGCATCCGCCTGCGCACAGATCACATTTGGCGGGCAATGGGAGCGCACGGCGGTCTGCAAGCATCTGCAGACACTGTGCGCTCCATTATAAAGATAGGGGCTGCGGTCTGCTTGCAGATGCCTCCGCAGAACGCTGCGGAGGCATCTGCAAATGTGAAGGCAGCCTAATTGTATATCGGTTTGGTCTTAATTTTGACTCTCATTTTATACTTGGGCACACCTATGTTGCTACCTTATACCATTCATTGTATAAAAACTTGTTAACAATGGCACTCCAGGTTTCTATAATCTCCTGTATTTACACAAGGTTGTTAATTACTTCCATATACAAACATGCCTTGTATTTAGAAATGCTTCTAATTGATGCCGGATCCGTTATGATCTAGGATGGTCATTATTTGTAGACGATCTGGTAATGGATCTAACTTCTTAGCAGTCAGTTTATGGGCACCTTGTACTGTTATGGAGGCTTAAGTGGCAGCAAAGCACAATGAAATGCGTCCAGTTTTGTAAGAGGATATTTTCACAAGACTTTTACCTAAGACCACAAATGTTTGTTTTGTCTTTATATAGTTGTGTGTTCTACATTGTAAACTTCATAAGTGTACAACCTCTGTGTCAGTATCCAGTAAAAAAAAAATGACCATCACTTAGCCAATGTTGGTATGATTGGCCAACAATCAGTGTGTTTGGTTTGGCATAAGTACCAAACTGTAATTGCACACAATAGCAGCAAAGCTGAATACACATGTTTTACATTACATTGTTTTGTTTGGTCTGTCTTGACACCTTAAGTGATAAAGAAGTAAAGCTGTCATTACAATCAATTCATTGTCTTACCTTTATGAAGTCTGATCTCAAAACATAATTCCCTGTATAAAGGGACACTTGTGAACAATGGAGTTCAGATTGCTGGTAACGGAGACCAGATGTTTATCTAATTGTTAATACATATTCTCTAACCTTTGTTGTAGTGTCTATGAATAGTAAAGTATTTAGCACTTGTCCATATAAGAGGTCTGTTCAAGATCCCTGTAGTATAAAGCCATAATTTGGTAACCATAACTGGCCATCTAGGAGGCTATAATAGGCCACCTAGGAGGCTACAATGGGCCAGCTAGGAGGCTCTAACGAGCCATCTAAGAGGCTATAATGGTCCATCTAAGAGGCTATAATGGGCTATCAACGAAGCTATAATGGACCATCTAGGAGGCTATAATGGGCCATCTAGGAGCCTATAATGGGCCATCTAGGAGGCTATAATGGGCCATCTTGGAGGCTATAATGGGTAATCTAGGAGGCTATAATGGGCCAGCTAGGAGGCTATAATAAGCCCTCTAGGAGGTCTTTTTTCTGAGATTGATACAGAATACTTTATTAGATGCTATATTAAAGAATGCAACAAAATTCCTGTGGCTAGTGTAGTGAAACTCTTTGATTACAGCTTTTTAAGGGTAAAAATACATCACTTTCTGGAGATCCAGTCTCTCATATCTTTTTAGATATGAAGTTGGAGCTTTACTAAGGCAGAGGGGACCTGAGCTCTTTGCCATCGAGTGTTTCTTGAAGTAGGTCTCCAAGTATTACTGAAGTAAAGACTATTGACACTTGTCTCTGCACAAGTTGTTTCTGTGTGTTCAAGAAATTACCTGTATGTTATTGTAGACCTGCCCTGTTGCTAACATCAGTGTGGGATCAGTGTGCTCTAACAATGAAATCATCTATCATCCTTTTCAATACTTTCTACATTACATCCATCATATTGCATTGGTGTTTTAGAGGTATGCTCAAGTTTGGAAAGCGCTATGGATAGCGCTTGGCTATATCGGGCACTCCCATAAAAATTAATGGAATATGGTCAACCACCACCCCATTCACATGGGACTCAAAGTCTCAAAATGAATGAAGGGCCCAAGGATTGGAACCATAACAATCAGAAAGTTATTCCCTATACAATGGATAAGGTATAACTTCCAACTTGACAATACCCCTTTAAGAAGACCTACTCTCACTACGCTCATGTATTTTGAAATATGTGCTCTTCATTCCATTTTTTTATTATAATATCATGCATTTTTTATATCCAATTCAGAATCTTAAAAGAAAAACAGCAGAAAAAATACCTTACTTATAACATGGTCCATATTGTTCCCAAGAAAAAACAAATAGCACAAATGAAAAAAAACATTGTAATGATTTTTAAATTTTACTTTCATATAATATCTGGCCGTAGTCTTTTTTTTATTGAAAAAATTGCACAATAACATTCTAATTAAGGTATTTGCACTATGCTAAGCAATTAAATTCATGGAAAAGATGACAGCTTTACAATAGACTATATAACATGTCTATGTCCTGTAATAAAAAGTGCTTACAGATGAGAGAATAGCTTTCATGTTATACAGTAACTCATCTCATATAGACCATACGACTGTTATGCATCTCTTACAGGTTTATATATTAACAGTTTGCAGGGTTTTATATGCCAGTTATGAATAAAAAGCCTGCTGGTGTAAGGTGCACCAAATGTATTAAAAAACACACTTTTTAATAAATTAGATACTTGGGTTGCTCCTACAGTAGAAAATTCAATTATGCCAGGCACTATGATATAGTGAATGTTGTGAGGAGACTGACAACAGTCCATTTTGCTAATGTACACCTGTGAAAATGACGACACAAAAAGCTGCACAATTTCCTCATAAATACATTTTCTGAAACCAGAAAACTGATGTAGACAGAAGCAGAAACTCCCTTCTCAATATTGTCTGTAAACAAGCCAGTCTTCGTATAGTTACGACTCGCTCATGCTTATCATATAACATGTCCGAGTGCAATCTGATGTGTTATCAGATAGCACTCGATCCAATGTTATGCTATGATGCAGGCACAAAAAAAATTCCAGCATGTTGAGAGTTCAAATAAATGTTCCAGCTCACTCAGGATGCTTTCTGCATGTCCACCTGGAGCTCGGATGCCAGGACCCGCATGGCCCATGTGAAAACCAGGTAAAGAAAATTGGAATCCGCCCAAAAAGAATGGATTTTTTTTTATTTATCAATAAAAATAGTGCAAACAGAAGAATAAATTACATGGTCTGCATGTCCCCAGTTCGATGCATTTCGGTTGTGTTAAGCAACCTTACTCAGTGAGTCATGAGTAAGGTTGTTTAACACACCCGAAACGCATCGTCTGAGGTCATGCCAACCATGCAATTTATTCTTCTGTTTGCACTATTTTTATTGATAAATGTTTGAGCCGGATTCCAATTTTTCTTTACCTGATGTTGAGAGTGTGTCAGATAACCGGGATTGACACACAGCCATACAAGTCTATGGGTGCGCGGAAATCATCATACTGCATTCATTTATTAAGCAAGTGCAGTCAGATATACCGTATGCAGAGGCAGGCAAGGGAGAAGATGGAGAAATTCTGTTCTCCATCTTTTCCGCACTTCTGCTCTGATTCGTACATGCAAGAGAATCAGATCACAGTAAAGGTACCGTTGCATGGCACAACGTTGGAACGATGTTGGCAACGATCTCATGGGTGCAGTCGTTAGGACATCTTTTTGACATCGTTGGTGGATTTCACACGTCTAGATCTCGTGGACGACTCCCCAACGATGTTGTGAGGAGATATCATTCGCACAACCCAGCGAATGATACCTGCTCATTGCTGTGAATGGACGAAGTCGTCAACGACATCATGATCGCGGTGTCACACACAACGATATAACAGGTTGGCTGATCGTTGATCGTGTGATTTGAGAACATGTTCTCAAACCTACGATCAGCGATCCAATGACTTATCGTAGTTGAATCTCTGTGTTACACACAAGCAACGTCCTAGCGATGTCGCTTGAACGACTCCAAACCTGTGACGTTTAAGTGATATTGTTAACAATGTCATGCCGTGTAACGGAGCCTTATATGGACACTTGGCTCAAACTCTGATCAGAATTTGACCAGAGTACTACTAATATAATTGGGCTGATTCTCCCACATGATAGAATGAACAAAGAAAGTGTTGTTTGCTGCTATGGGGCATTTTTATCCAGTTCTGTGTTAGTCAAGGTGCAGAAAGTGTCTAAAAAAGCTAAATGGATGTGGTGGAAGATATGATATAATTTTGGTTTTGGCACAAATTATGTCCTAGTTTTTTTGATTTTTAACTTAAATCAAATCTTCCCATTTACTTTATGTGAACACATTTTTCATGTGCATATACATTCACTGTCCATGGACCGTTGAATTTCTAACTAGCGCCCCAATAGATTTTTGAATCAAAAGTTAAAGGGCTCAGATGGCCATCTCTGGATGTGCTGAAGGACTTATCAAGCCAGTTATGTCTTTGTCAGTACAGACACTCACCAGTCCTTCAGACTTGCCTAATTTAAATCTGTTACAAACTTTCTTTGTGTCCCTTTGTACATCTCGGGGGATGGTTCAGTTTGAGGCACATGTTCTATGAACTAATTTGGTTATTTGTTTTCCTGTCAGAGTGTAAATTGCCTCATACATGTAAATTATAGGAACCTAAAAAAATGCTAATTTTATTTTGACTGTCTTTCCTTATGTAGCATCTAATAACACCCTTCATTGTGGTGATAACACTTTCCAAATAGATGTGGCAACTCTAAAATGTTTTACATAGCAATAAAAACCCACAGTTACTCTGGTGTAATATTAGTGGGAGTCTTTTATAGCAAATCCAATGCCCAGACCCTCCACAAACCGGTAGTGGAATGAATTGCCTACTTGCTAAAGGTAGACTGAGTAATAAGGGACTATTGAGAAGTGATACTTGCATCTAAATGCTAATCTTCCATTTATATCTGCATTCTGTGTGATTCTGCTTCGAAACCTAATTCTCATGGTCCTGCCCTACGATCTCATCAGGTACACAACGTTTTATTCTGGAAGATGGTTTGCAAGTCTTTGCATTATAGGTAAAGCCTGTTCTATCTGGACTTTTCTAGTAATCTGGTTGAAAGGAGGTTCATCTTTGAAGAACATTGCAACTTTCACCTTGAACTATAGGTATGAATAGGGTGAAGACTACGCAGCAATGTTTTGATTCCTGGAAAAAATAACAAACTTCTGTAACTTGAAATGCTACAAAATATCACGCTATGTATATTTTAAGAACAAGCAACGAAAAGCGGGTTACATGACAAGTGGCTGCTGTTAAAAGTAAAATAGAAGTAGTCAGCTGAGCAAATTCCATCAGTACTAAAGTGGGAAGACAAGTAAACGAAGTAGCGATGGATCCAGCTCCGCAGATAAAAATTCCTGAAGTTTTATGCTTTTATATTAAAAATTCCACAGCATCCATAACGGTCCAAAAGCAAAGCACCACCGAAGCGATACACACAAAGAGACACTAAGGACCCTTACAATTGTATAGGGTTCCCATTATGGAAGGCATTAATGCAATCTGCCATGAACTTCACATTAAAACTGCTAGCAGGTATCCTATGTAGCTTGTACAATCCCTGTCTCCTTACGATTCCATTATCTAAACTGTATGAGCTTTTATACATTATTGGATATCACTAAAAGAGCCAATGTGTTATTTTTTTTAATAATTCCTACACACATTTAATATGTACACTATGTGTGAATGCTTTGTGCAGGAGTGGATAAAAAGCTACAAAGAAAGAAACGTTTAAAAAATGTAGTGTAACAGTTTATTATTACCAATTACCATAATAAGATGCAAATTGAATGAACAAAAGAAAGTCTTAAATCAATATTTGCTATGACCACAGTTTCCATTCAAAACAGCATCTATTCTTCTAGATACAGAATATAGGAGGAGATGTTTCAAACATCTTGCAGAGCTAACCACAGATCTCCTATGGAGTAGGCTTTCACAAAGCCTCTGTCTCTTCATGTAATCCCAAATAGACTTGATGATGTTAACATCAGGGTTCTGGGGGTGATAGAATCACTTCAAGGGCTCCTTGTGATTTTTCTTTTACATTGAAAATAGTACACATTGGCTTATGTTTGGAGTCCTTGTTCTGCTGCAGAATAAATTTGGAAATAGTTGGATGCCTCCCTTATGGTACTGTATGATGGATAATTATCTGCTTGTATTTCTCTGCATTGGGGACAGCAAGAAATGGGAAATGTGGAGGATGTGATAGAAGCAGTGGTCGACCAAGGAAACCTAGTGTAGTATGTGAAGGACTCATCAAGCTTATTTTACTTCAAATCAGAAGATATCTAGCAATGCCATCAGCTCAGAACTGACTGCAACCAGTGGGACCCAGCTACACCCTTCTACTATTCAGTAGATGGTCAAAAGTGGTCTTCATGGAAGATAATAAAATGCCTTTGACATGTAAACATAGCCAAGAGACTCAAATATGTAGAAAATACAGAAATTGGAGTGCAGGAAAATGGCAGCAGGTGCTCTGGGAGGATAATACAAAATGTAAAATATTTTAGCTGTAAGTGAAAGCAGTTTCTATGCCAAAGAGCAGCACCATAAGTGTCTGCAGATAACAGTGAGACATGGTGGAGGCTCCTGCAAGTTTGGATATGGTTTGCAGTAAATAGAGTTGGAGATTTGGTCAAGATCAATGGTGTCCTCAATTCTGAGATACTGTACATGCAGCTTGGCTCCAAGTCTATTCTGCAGCAGAACAACGACACAATCATGCAGCTAATTTTATTAAGAACTATCTTCAGAAGTTTTGGATATGATATTATGCTCCCCCCTTCCTCACACTGAGCCCAGTGAGTTTGTGTGGGAGTGCATAAAAGCATAAAAAGATTTTCACAATTAGCGACAGAAGAACTCGTTAGTTCTCCAAGACATTTGGAACATACTCCCTACCAAGTTCCTTCAAAAACTATGTGCAGATGTACCTAGGGAAATTGATACTTTGATATAGTTTTGAAGCAATGCTACAAATATTGATTTGATTTAGAGTTCTCTTTTGTTCAATCACTTGCATTTTATTAATTGATAAAAATATTCTTCTAACACTTCCATTTTTTAAAGTATTCTTACTTTATGGATTTTATTCCACACCAGCCCAAACCTTTTGCACAGTACTGTGTATGTGTTTGTGTGCGATTGCAATAAATATATGTATATAATAATTTGTTTTTTTGGGGGGAAGTTGGTACGTTTTGCTTTAGCCAACAATGAGCAGCGTCTCTGACCAGTGGGGTAACTTGAAGCTCATAAGCCCCGGTTCAAAAGCTCCAACGGGGCCCCCAATTATTGCAAATCTTTAATAGCATTAGTCTATTTATAGACCCCTTAGGGCCATTTCACATGGTTCAATTTACTGAACGATATTGTTAGCGATCACATGCAACGCGATCGCTAACAATATCGTTCACATCGTTGGTGAGCTGTCACACAGGCAGACTCACCAACGATGTGGACCAGCGAGAACGCTGGTAACCATGGTAAACATGGGTTACTAGGTGCAGCGCTTAGTGACCCGATGTTTACCATGGATACGAGCTCCCAGCATAGGCTGCGAAGCGCTGGGAGCTTGTTCATCGTTGCTCTGCCGGTGTCACACGCAGCAATGCTGCGTGTCCACCGGCTGACCAAGATAATTTGTGAACTTGTTCACAAATCTGCAATCAAACGATTTTTCAAAGAAAAATCGTTTGATTACACGCAGCGACGCACAAACGATATCGCTTAAGCGATCAAAAAAGCAGGTCGCTTAAACGATATCGTTCAGTAAATTGATGTGTGTGACGTGGCCCTTAGGCTCCAGGGCTCGCGTGAGATTGTAACCCCTGCACCTGTTGTAGTTACGCCCCTGCCTCCAATAATGTTGGTTGTTATGAAAGTAATTTCCAATTGTGAAAATGTGAACCATCATTGGGCAATCTGCAGACACTTTATCGATGTATCATTAAAGAATTTTAAAATCCTGAATTTAGAAGTAGGTAATAATACTGTCAATTTATCAAAATGTAAATGTTGGTGCCAGGTATAGTTCAGACCTGGTGTGCACACATTTCACTCGAGCTCAGCTCCCCTATTCTGTGTGACCATGGCATGCATATGAAGTTACACATACAAAGAGGGATTCCTTGTGCTCAGCATTTGCTGACAATGACTCTTAGAAAAGGACACTGGGGCCATTGTCATGGGCAATACAAAGATTTTACTCCTTAATTGGGATCAGTCCATAACAAACAGTTGTATGTATTTCTGTCCAGAAAATATTTTTTCAATTTACTCTGTCTGCCTATATATTTAAGAGAGTGACAGCAATAGTATATTTACTTAGTAGTTTCCAGCATGGCGGTTAACATTCTTGTTTGCAGCACTGGAGTCCTAGTATCAACTCCCACCAATGACAACATCTGCAAGGAGTATGTATGTTTTCCCTCTGTTTGTGTGAGTTGTCCCACACTCCAAAGACATATTATTAGGGAATTTAGATTTTGAACCCCAGTGGGGACAGTGATGATAATGTCTGTAAAGTGCTGTGGAATATGACGGTGCTAGTAAACCAATGCATAATAAAAAGTAACTAAGGTAAGGTCTAATAGGGAAATACTTGGAATGGTATATATTTTGACAAGACAGCAAAATATTGATCCATTAACTATATGATGATTGTGATGATAGGAGGTGCAATATGAATGCATCTAACTAAGGGCGGCTTCACACTGCGGTGTGATCTGGACCGGGGCTGTCGGAATGAACCTGACAGCCCCGGACTGGATCAGCACACAGAATTGGAGGGCTAATTTGCCCTCCGGTCTGGTGTGAATCCGCACGCAGCTGCCGCCGCTGATGGGTCGGGACCGCGGCGCCGCTATCAGCGGCAGCAGCTGCGTGCGGCTGCACACCGGACCGGAGGGCAAATTAGTCCTCCAGTTCTGTGTGCTGATCCAGTCCGGGGCTGTCAGGTTCATCCCTGACAGCCCCGGACCGGATCACACCGCAGTGTGAAGCCGCCCTTAGACACTTATTTAAGAAGGCAGCACCATTCAGGCATAAATGGAGACCCCTTTCAATTGAATCTGAATGATGTTGCCTTTTATGTAAGAGTATGCAGGAACTACATTATTCACCATTATTGAATTGTCTCCTAGGCATCGAGGGGGAGAAACAGCTGGCCAACAAAATATAGCTTCTGTGGCGGTGTCTATCAGTCACCCCTGGACTTCCATGGCAGCATTCTGCAGTATGATTCCACCCTGAAGCCTATTCAGCTCTATGGATACAATGCTTCCAGCACCGATCACTTCATTATATCTAACAATGGACATACAGGTACAGAGGTGAAATCCTCTAACATATGTAGCAACTGGAGACAAATACTTTTAGTCTCTTCTTTTCATTATTTTTAGTGTCTGTATCCCTGCCTCCAAGTATGTACATAGAGATCCCACCTTTCCGCTACATTGCTTCACAACTTCACTTTCACTGGGGCAGCTTGGCCGGTCATAAAGGGTCAGAACATTGTGTTGGAGGCAAAAAGTTTGCAGCAGAGGTAAGTTATTCTTCACATCAATTTTTTTTTTACAGTTATACAGATTTTAAGCTTGTAACAGACGCCACATTACTTTGCTGGATCAATTGCATGATGCGTACCATTGGCTGATTAACATTATGTTGGGAAATAACACTGTAAGCAGCACTATTCTTTCTTTTCTTTTGAGATTCTGATGGCAGAAAAAGATTTCAGCTCCATCTCATTCTCTAAGCCAGGGGTGGTGAACTCCAGGCCTCGAGGGCTGCCATCAGGTCATGTTTTCAGTATTTCCTTAGTATTGCACAGGGGTTGGAATCAGCACAAGCACAGGTGATTATATTATCACCTTTACAATACTAATGAAATCCTGAAAACCTGCACTGTTGGTGGCCATTGAGGCCTGGAGTTCTCCACCCCTGGTATGTGCATACATTACCAATTCTATATTTTGTATCCCAGCACCATCTGTCCATTTAAGAATATGTTTGTGAGCTTCTTTTCTCTTCAAGAAAAAAAACTCTGTGCTAATATACCTTGAGGGTATGTGTAAATGAGGTATTTTACATGTGAATACTGCAGAGGAAACATGAACAAAACATCCAGGGTTCTAAAAAACACCAAGATGCTAAAATAAGTCAATTGACCATTCTTCTGATATCTTCCACTCAGAAGACACTGTATACTTTACAATACAAGTGAATGGAAAAGCTCAAAAGTGGCTGGACAATCTGTTGGAGCATTTTTCCATTGTCTTCATTTAAAAAAAAAATGCTTGCGGTTTATATATTATTCACTAGAGTGAAAAAAAAACTGCAGCAAAAATTTTGTCACAAAACCATTGTAAAGCCCTTTGCCCCTCACCCTCACCCCCAAAAAACAACCAAAACCAGCTTAAAAATGCTTAGGAAACAACCAAAAATAAACACATATGACAATTCAAGAAAAAAATGGCAGTTTCCTGAAGCATCTTCGCCTAAAGCCCCCATCACACATAGCGAGATCGCTGATGCCTCACAGGTTTTGTGACACAACAGCGACCTCGCCAGCGATCTAGTTATGTTTAACACGTAGCAGCGACCAGGCCTCCACTGTGAGATCCTGATCGTGTCACAATGGCTTGGACCATTTTTTGATTGCCGGACTCGCGCTGGGCAGCATGCATTGGTGTGTTTGATGTGGACAACGACCAACAACCTCAATACTACAGGTCTGAGAAACAGGGTCCGAACGACCGCCGTATCGTTGCTGGGTCGCTGGTGAGATCTGACTGTTTGACATCTCACCAGCGACCACGTAACGACGCTCCAGCAATCCATACCAGGTCATATCGTTGTCGGGATCGCTGGAGCGTCACCAAGAGTGACGGTACCCTTAGTTTAAAAGTTCTTTTATGCACATACCCTAAGGGTGAGTTCACATTGCTTTCTTCCACAATTTCAGTGATTCTATCAGGGATTACATCCAAAATGGGATTCGACTGTAAGGATAGGACCTCTGAATGTGGGGAAGAACGCAATGTGAAAGCACCTTAAGGGGATGTGCACCCGTTAATATTTTGGTGAGTATTTTACCTCAGTATTTGTAGCTAGTGATGAGCGAATGTAATCGTTACTATCCGTGTGAGTAGCGAATAGTATGGTATTCGCGATACTCGTTACTTGGTGAGTATCGCTGGTGCTCGGGAGTGATGTGCCGATCGTTCTCAATCTGACACATATTAACAGCTCCCTTCATTACCCAAAGTGAGCTGCCACCTCACTGAGAGCAGATTGAATGTTAGGCTCTCTCTGGGGAACACTGCAAGGTGTTTTAGGCATTGAAATTGTAAAAAAGCCCACCCTCTGCCCTATCCCGTAAAGACTCATTTTATAGACGTGTGTGGGTGAAACTTATCACTGATTGACTAACATTAGACTTGCTATTCGGATGAATATGGGAGTATTAAAAGCTATTTGTTATGAGTATAGTGAGTGCAAATATTACGCCACTCGCTCATCACTATCTGTAGCCAAAACCAGGAGTGGAACAATCAGAGGAAAAGTATAATAGAAACACGTCACCACTTCTGCATTTATCACCCATTCCTGGTTTGGGCTTCCAAATACTGAAGTAATGACCTTACCATATACTGGACGTATGCACATGGCCTAATATTTCGCTTTGTTTTTATATGTTGCCTCCACTGAGCCCTTAACATCAAAGGGTCCAATTTGACAGTTGTCACAAGACAAAGAAAAGAATCTTGAGAGGAAAAAAAATTGCCAACCAAAAGTAGTGGAGGCAATAAAATGCCTGGCCCAAAATGAAATGAGACCCAGGACCAGTGCACAAAAATCTATTTAGACTCTATAGGCAAACAACTGTGAAAAAAGGGCTGGACAGTAGCAGAGTTACTGTTGTAATTAGGGTCCATTCCTCTTAATGGAACTTACTTAGACTCCGATTACTAGAAGTGGGTATGGTGCTACAGGATCAAAGGAAAATTATCACAACCTTGTTACCATTCATAAATTCATTAGAAGGAAATGAATGAAGGCCATGATTCTCCTCCCCCCTTTTTCACAATTTTTTGCCCTACTTAAAAGTGAATGGGCTTTATTTCCTGGGCCTAAGGATTCATTTAACATGAGCAGGCAATCATTAAATGATGAACGTGTGATCTAACTTTCGTCTAGCAGACAAGTGTTTATACAGGGCGATAATCATGAATGAATTGGTTTAATACCGATCTTTATATCATAACATGTGCACTGTGCTCACACAAGTAGCTATTCTGAAGTGTATTTGTTTTTAGTGTTCAAATCCCATACTAATTAATTAGAATATATGAAGTTCTGTACAAAACTTTCTGTTGATGTTGCAGGGGTGGCGCTGGGATGACTTACGGGCGAGGGCGAGCCCTCATGCCATGCAGACCCTTTTAAACAGTCCGCCCTGGCCACCTCTACAGTACAAAGAGTTTGTTCATGGTCACACCTTTTTAAGGGCAATTCAGAGACCGAATCAGAAGCAAAAATAATAAAGAACATATGACATGAATGTGTTCTCATTACAATACTCCCAACTACTACGAACTACAGCCTGGGAACACGACCACCAATCACTGAAAACCTGACCTATTTTCCTGTCTAATCATTGAACAAGTAAACTATCTCCATTTACATTGCATAATTTTTGAAAGTTGAATGAGAATGTTTTTTGCTTGCCTAAACTATTTCATACACAATGAACAAGTGGACATATGTTTGAAAATATGACATTTGCAACTTCCACATTACACCATGATTATCAGGTAAGATGTTTCTGTTGTGTCTGGAGCAAGATCAAATATGTGTTAACATTCTATTTGATTTGTATTTTCAGATGCACATTGTGCATTATAACTCTAAGTATGCCGATGTTGGCACTGCCATGGAGGTTTCAGATGGGTTGGCTGTTCTTGGAGTTCTCATAGAGGTGAGACACAGTTTGCAATGGTTTGAGATTTTTTTTATGACCAGTCTGATCTTTGAAAACTTTCAGAGCTATGCTTAGTTTGTTAAAATATAAAAACCTATATTAACCCACAGCCTATTGTACAGACAGTATATTTACATTTTTCATTCCTTACATTAGTGACCAGCATTAACTTTTCTTGGTAACTAGTTACTTCTGTTAGTATATTGAAATATTGTATTTAAGTATAATAAGGGTATCTCTATTCCTACTGGAAGTGGTGGTGGATATAGAACCAAAATAAGGACCACTGCCAATTCTATTTATTAAGAGACCAGCTAATGAAATAAGTTAGCCTAAAAATACTTCCGTCTTCGGCCTATAAAATAATGATGGGGTATCCAAGTCATACCGTCCGACAGCAGTACTCTGCACTGGACACTTATTCATTGCCCCTCACTGGTCTACGTCCATAAGCATTAGATGTTTATTTCTTTTTTTTTTCAGGTCGGATCTTTCAATTCGCATATGATAATATAATTTCTCAATTGACACACATCAAGTATAAAGGTGAGTAGATTTACCACATTTACCGTGCGTACAACATAATATACTGTATATATCTGACAGTAAGGACAAGTTCACACGCAGGCACTTTCATTTTCAATGGCATACATTTTAAACGGACACATTGCAGTTCTTTAAAATGGAAACTGTAAATGGTCTCGTGAATTATTAATTTCTACAGTAAAACAAAATGAATTGTACACAAATGACAAATAAGAAAACAAATTGACCAAGTTTGTCAGATGAAACTCTATTTTTTAATAAGGTCATGTGAAATTAACCTAACAGTTACACAATCCGCGTTTGCTATCAGTAACTAATTTCACTGGATGTGGTTATCTTGTATAATATTCCTATTTGCTATTTGTTTTCTATACT
The DNA here is from genome assembly GCA_033576535.1 of Allobates femoralis. Lineage (NCBI taxonomy): Eukaryota > Metazoa > Chordata > Amphibia > Anura > Aromobatidae > Allobates > Allobates femoralis. Next base: position 223,756,529 of record JARQOC010000004.1, on the reverse strand, counting down.
AAACCTAAACTTTCTGCTTAATTTCACATCAGTAGTTCAGTGCATGTATGTATTAGGTAATGGGCCCTTTTTTCCCATTTATTAACCTCTTACCAACAATGACGTACCCAGTATGTCATGTGTCGGCTCCCTGTCTTTGATCTGAGCTCAGGGCGGTGAGCTCACATCTGATATCATCAGATGTGTGACTACCACCAGCAATCGGATCCGCGATCCAATCAGTGGTGCTAACCCTTTGGATCATGTTGTCATTCATTGAACCGCGCTAATCCCCACCGTGATCTGAGATCTTACTGTTGTGGGATCTCACTGTGTCGACTGATAACCTGGGGTCCTGTGGTGACCCTGGATGCTATCTCGGTTCACTTATTTTGGATGCATGGCAAGCGCCTGCATCCACATGAAGTGATCATTTGTGCTATGTCCCGATGTGCTGCAGCTCATCAGGACATAGCACAAGCGATTGGACATTGCAACTCTGAGGTGCCCTAAAATAAAAAAAAATGAATCAAGTTTTAAAAATATGAAAAAAACCTACAAAAGTTAAAATCGCCCCCCTTTTGCCCCAATCAAAATAAAAGTATAAAGAAAATTTAAAAAATACATACATTTGGTATCACCGTATTTAGAAATGCCCGATCTATTAAACTATAAATCAATTAATCAGATTAGTAAACTGCATAATGAAAAAAAGGCCAAATACCAAAATACGTATTTTTGGTTGCCACAACATTACAATAAAATGCAAAAATGGTCAATCAAAATAGCGCATTTACCCGAAAATGGTATCATTAGAAATGTCAGCTCAAGTGTACTATTGTACTATTGTTTTTGTTGGTTTTCTCCCATTCCAAACTCCAAAGTAATACTAGTAGGTAATTTTGATTTGTCAGTCCCAATAGAGAAAGAGGTTATGAGGTCTATAAAATGCTGTAGAATTAATGGCACTATATAAATAGTAAAATAAATATCTCATTCTGTAACGTTCTGCACTTTCTTTCCTGTAATTTAGGGCAGGCGTTTCAGATCCCATCGTTTAATGTGCGCCATCTAGTCCCTAAAAGCCTGGATGAGTATTATCGCTATGAGGGTTCTCTTACTACCCCACCCTGTAATCCCAGTGTGCTGTGGTCTGTTTTCCGGAATCCCATCTTCATTTCAGAGGAGCAGGTAACCCACTCAACTATGAACCTCGGTAGTCCATGTATAGCTTGGTCATTGAGTTTGGCTGCATGTGTTCATTTAAACATACAGTGAAATCTCTTTTACGGATCTGTCACGTTCACAATGAGAGGAATTCACCAAGAATCATGTTTCACACACCAGTATCAAGGGCCGGTACAAAGAGGATAAATTCATAATTTTTACACAAAAAACCCTTGTGCATTTTTGATTGAAATGGATAATAAAATCCTCCCTTTAATTTCAGCATTTTTTAGTTAATTTATTTTTCTATAAAAACAAATGTAGGCATAATTGTTCTTTTTTATTTTGTTAAATTTAAAACCTGCTTTTTGTTCCAGTTTTTCAAGAATAAATGCCACAAATGCAAAACAAATGGAGCTAAAATGGTGTGTGGTGTTAACATATCCTTATACGATAAATCTCTAAGTGCAGGTCAACTGTCCCCCGCCAATGGTTGACTTTCATATTAAACTCCAGCACCCAGCATCCGGCTCCTGGATCCTATTTTTCATTGGATCCAGTGCCATAGACTCCCATGTTGGGGAGCGCCGGATCCGGGAGCATCCGATTTTGAGCGGTTTTGGCCCCGGACACAAAAAATGCTGCTTGGTCCAATTTTGTGTCCAGAGCCAAAAAAATGAAAGATGCCGGATCCTCCCGGACAGCACAAAACCAGATGGCAAAAATACTGCCATCCGGGCAATCTGGACAGTCCCGGATCCTGAAAATCGTGGTGTGAAGCCAGCCTTACCTGAACAGAAAGGCCCCCTTCACACCACGGCTGGATCAGGTCCGGGGCTGTCCAGTCTTAACCGGAGAGCCCCAGACCCGATTTTGAAATTGGTCCGGTTTGCAGCCGGATGCAGCCGAGCGCAGCTTCAGCTGCTAGAATTTCAAGATCCCCGCTAGCCGCAGTCCTGAAATCTGCCGGATACTCCCAGACAGCACAAAACCGGATGGCAAAACAATGCCATCCGGTACAATCCGGCCCCATAGGAATACTATAGGGCCGAAACCGGATCCGGGGCTGTTCGGTTAACACCGGACAGCCACGGATCCCAAAAAACAAATAACATTATTTGAGACAAATGTGAAAAATAGCTTTCAACTGACAGACTTCTTAGGGTATGTAAAACACAATGTTAAAAATGTATGTTATATGCATGACATACAGATCCTAGGCGAGGAAAGAATGCACACTAGAATGTCTTACGTATGCCAAAGGCATGACATACGCATATCATACATGAAAAAACGCATGACACTCACCTGATGCTCATCAACGTTTCTCACTGAGGATCTTAGGCTGGGTTCACATTTGCGGATCCGCCTGCGCACAGATCACATATGGGAGTGAATGGGTGCGCACGGTCATGCGCAGTCAAGCGCAGCACCGTGCGCTCCCATTATAAAGATAGGAGCTGGCGGCCGCTGCGGTTCATTGCGGATACCCTCTGCAGAACGCTGCAGAGGGGTCCGCAAATGTGAACCCAGCCTTAGCGAGGCAAGATACACAGATGTTAATGAACCCTTAAACTGAATATGGATCACGTCTTTAAACTGAAAATGGATCACAACCTTTTTTTTTTATCTAGAGTATGTTTTGGCATGGAGTGGTTTACCTAGTATGCTTGTCTGGTTAAAGCTTTTAAGCTTGAAAGGCTTTTGGTAAAAATAATTTCAGAGGGGAAAAAGGAAAATGAAACACTCTACAAAATCCAGGTAATGAAAATCATCCTGAAAACTTTTCTGTGTTGTAGCTTCTCCTTTTAGAGACAGCCATGTACCTCACAGAGCAGAACAGCTCCGCTCCTGTAGGGATGATTGATAACTACAGAAGGTTACAGCAAGAAGGGGATAGACGGGTGTCTGTGTCTTTTCGGGAAGGTAAAATCTGAGTTAACAAGTCCAAGAATTCATTAAAAAAAATGAATGTGACCCAGAATATTCTCATGACAAGATGTCTTCTTCTAGGCATTGTTCTTGCAGTCACATTGGCCTGTCTACTTGGAACTCTCATCATTACTGCAGTGACCTGTTGGCTTTTTCGGCGGAAGAAACAGTAATTATTATTTTTTTTTTTTTTAACATACCGTATTGTGTTTTAAAACAGATATAGTAATTTGGAAACTGTTCAAAACTAGACCTTCTTTTTCTGAGCCAACAAAGAAAAGTTACTAGTATTTTGGTGTGTCAACCCTGATCATATTTGTAGCATGTTCACAAAGAACTCCGTGGTGTCCCAAGACAAGCTTGTTCACCTCTTTTTTTTCTTTTTTTCTTTTATAAATTTAATTTTATTAACATCAGTAACAATATAGAAAGCAATTCAGTGTACAGAGAAATGTACTGAAAATTAAAAAATCAGGTAACACACCTAGACATGTGTAGTATTGCCAATTGCCAGATGGATTAAACAAAAGGAATAGGGATTCCATACAGTAACCGTACTGGTAAAGCTAGTCCCAACTGCTAGCAAAGACTTCTCAGTGCCTCTTTTACTTAATGTATCCATTTTAATTAGGCAAAATGGTAGGAAATAGAACTAGAACTTAGGCAGGGGTCACACTTGCGTTTTTTTCATGAGTTTTTGGAGACAAAAAAACATGTAAAAACGCACCCATAGGCCCCCATGTTAAAAAACGCATGCCGTAATAGCAAAAATGCATGTGTTAATAGCAAAAACGCATGTGTGACAGTACCATGCGTTTTTGTGTGCGTTTTTGCTATTATGTGATTAGCTGACATCAAAAACGCATGCAAAAATGCATGGTAAAGTAGTACCTTTAGTGCCATCCAAAAACGCATGCGTTTTCCATAGGAGCCCATGTTAAAAAAACGCATGCGTTTTTAGAAAACGCATGCGTTTTTTAACATGTGCCCCTATGGAAAACGCATGCGTTTTTGGATGGCACTAAAAGGTACTAATGTACCATGCGTTTTTGCATGCGTTTTCCATAGGGGCCCATGTTAAAAAAACGCATGCATTTTTTAAAAAACTCATGCGTTTTTAAAACAGCACCAAAAAATAGTGCATGCACTATTTTTTGGTGCGGATTTAAAAACGCATGCAAAAACGCTGGGTGCCATCACACACCTTAAAAAACTCATGATGACATGAAAAAACGCAAGGAAAAACGCATGCGTTTTTTCAAGTCACTAAAAAAACTCATGTCAAGTGTGACCCCAGCCTTAACCTCCCTGTCGGTATGATTATGTCAGGAATTTTGTGCTAAAAGCGGTACCATTTTTTGGCATGGAAATTTGGTGTTATGTACTGTAGGCCTGCAATTCTTAGTAATTACCTGATCAAAGAAGACTCTAGCCTTCCTAGCGGTATTCCCGAGCCTGACTCGGGGTTAACATTCACTGCCAGATGCGGTAAACCCGAGTCAAGCTCGGGCTTACCCGCGGTCGCGGCAGATGCGGTGAAAAAACCGCATCTGCCGCGATTGCCGCATAGCCGCCGCATAACCGCTGCACTTGCGGCGCGGTTGCGGTAATCGCCATAGTAAGTATAGGGGGACTTGCGGCAGGTGCGGCAAGTGCGTTTTTTTTCGCGGCCGCACCTGCCGCAAGTGCAAAACCGCACTTGCCGCACCTGCCGCAAGTCCCCCTATACTTTCTATGGCGATTACCGCAACCGCGCCGCAAGTGCGGCGGCTATGCGGCAATCGCGGCAGATGCGGTTTTTCACCGCATCAGCCGGACCGCGGGTAAGCCCGAGCTTGACTCGGAGTTACCGCTTCTGGCAGTGAATGTTAACCCCGAGTCAGGCTCGGGAATACCGCTAGGAAGGTTAATTATGAATCAACGCTTCTTGACCTCTTTAAAAAATTAGAAACAGTATGCTGGTAAATGTGGTTGAAGTTCAGTACCAGTGACAACCACTAGACAATAGTGGTGCTAATTGGGAGATGGAAAGAGGGCTGAAATTGCAAGGTGGTAGTGGTACAAGTCGAATATGGTTACTAGTTAGCAGTGACTTGTGTGTTCCTGCAAGACATAAAGTGGAGATTTTAGGCATCTACTCAACCAATCTCTCAATAACTAACATTAATGCATATGTTATCTGCTAGCTGAATGTCTATATCTTTGCCAGCTTTGCTTTTTTTTTTTTTAACAATAACTTGGTAACTTTATATGTTGCAGTGCAAAGAACACCAAGAAGTTTGCTTATACTCCTGCTGTGCCTATGTTGGAAACGTCATCCAAAGTATGACAGCCAGCTGCCTCCCTCATCATTTACGACAGACCTTCATAGAAATTCTCTTCTGCACATGATAGATGAACATGATTTGCTCTGGAATCTTTGTAGTTCTCACCTGCTATTTTGTTCATACACAAATACTTGAATGTAGGGTTAGCTTTTGATGCAGTCTAGTAGCACTTTGCAAATCCATATGATGGAATCTCAATGAGCCCATTTTTCTCTTAATAATACAACTGCTGATTGAAAATTGATCCTTTGTTAATGATGATAGAAATTTAAATCAATGTCTATTGGTTTTAGTTTTCTGCTGCCCAGTGATTTACTGACCTTTTTTATTTTGCCCATGAATACTTGAACCTAAAGATATAGGAAGAATCTAGTGTATTCACTGATACCGGCTTAGATGCTCTCCATTCCAGATGGATGTGTACAGTATGAGCTCTCATCGCAGCTTGTTTCTCAGAACCTTGGATTTCTGAGCCATGACGCTACCCTTTGTACTTTGTATTTATTTTCTTTATGTCTTCTCGAGTCTGCATCCCCATTCTTATCAAATAATCGTTAATAGAAAATGTACCTAGAAGCTGTGAAAACCTGGAGGACAATTTAATGCTGCTGAATTGCTTTTTATATTCCCAGTGCCCAAACAATTCCCATATTTCATGTTTTCGCAAAACATGGGTGTAAATATCACTTACCCTTAGAATTGCATAATTTGGCTTTTAAGGAAAACTTTGATAAGAATATCTGCTGTTTGAACAAAAACAGTCACCAGCTCTCTGGTTACAGAAATCTATGTTTTACTCTGAAATGCTACCAAATTTCATGGAAAATATTGGACTTGATTCATAAATACTGTATATTTTTGCCAATGTTCGGGAAGAAAACAACTTCAAATGTTGCAAACGTTTTGCAAATCTCAACTTTGTCACAATAGACGACAAATGGGTAGGTTTGGGGTGTGGCTAAACCAGTCCGTCTAATGACTGAACATTTACACCACTATAAACCCTGAATAAAATACATGTCTGATAGGGGCGCATGCCAGTTATAAGGTTCGCCAATTTCATTAAGTGTCTAGTGAATCCTTCGTTCTCCAGTGATTGTGGCACAATCTTGGTCTTAATGAATCAGGCCTATAGTTTAAATATTAGATTTGAATGGAGGAGGTAGGAGAGTTAAGTAGCGGATCACCATTCTGTTCAGACCGACAGATTTCTCTACCTATTCACAAAGAGAACAGTCTAACAAGTTGGGCACAGTTGGGACCCGTCCGGATGATCAGTCCCCCATTTCTGCCATTTCTCTTCTTTTTCAAACTGTATTTTTGCTAAACATTGCTATTTCAGTGTAAAACATACCAATTTGTAACCACAGATCTTCTCTCTTTTCATATTGCCTGAAGTTTGGACAACACTATCACTTGAAGGATTCCTAATATGCGATTAGTCCCTTATAATATGACATTATTTTATTAATTTTAGACACAGCGCTGGGAGCTTTTACTTTGAGCCAACCACTATTCTGTCAACCTGAAAGTACAGAATCTAATTTAGAGCTAGCTGCTGAAAATTTTTGGATTATCTATGACACTTAGAGGTGAAGTGTTGCTTAATTTCTTGTCACCTACAGTACACTGTATATGTAGAACACAGACCCTTTTTCATCAGTATTTTTCCACTTTCCGTTATTTCTCAGTGCTCTTTTGGCCTACGTGAGAAACTGCACATTTTTTTTCCTGCCCAAATATAGAATAATCCTCAAACTATTCACTTTCTCAATGTTTCTTCTCAAATTCTTAACTGTGTATTGAGCCAAACATACAGGGTGAATAATGCCTGAAAAGGATGTTACCCACTTACAGTATTGCAAGATCTGACCTCTAGTTTGACACGATTGTGATATAATTTAAATTTTAATCTTTAATGTTTAGGAATACATATTTTATTAATCTGTAACTGTTATAATAAAATAATTTACATCTAAAATAGAAAATGATATTTACTATTTTCAGTATTAGATAATATTTCTCAAAACATCCTCTCGGGTGCCATGTAAAAACTTTGCCTATTGAGTGGGGAACCAGGCAAAAATTGTATTCATCCATATAAGATAAATACAAGTATGTATTTTAATAGTGGAATAGTACAGTGACGACAACAAAAATCTTTAAGGGCCCCGTCACACCTGGCGACGGGGCTGGGGATGTCGGTGGCGACTGGCGGGAGCGCGCACGTTTTTGGCGCCCTACCAGCGTCGCTGTCCCCCGTTTACACGGGGCACACCTCCAGCCCCGCGCCGGCGAGCTGACAGTGGCTTCGCCGCCGGGGTGTCTGAAAAACCCAGCGGCGATGCAGGATGATGGGAGCCTATGGCTCCCATCGCCTGACAGGTCGCCGGCGCCCGGTTACATGGGGCGATGTGTGCATATCGCCCCTTGATGGTCGCCTGGTTTCAGAGCACTGCTCTGAAACCAGGCGACCGGCCGGCACTGCCGACATCGCCCCCTTACATGAGGCAACTTAGGGGCGATGTCGCCGCCGATAGGCCACGTCGCCTAAGTAATCGGTGGCAATGTGGCCCCGTGTGATGGGGGCTTAAGAGTTCAACAAAACCACAAAACCTTAACATTGAAGTGTTTTATTGTGGATATTTCATTAGAATTAGTATTTCATCATATCGTCCTTACATTTTATCGACATCTGCAGTCATTTAGACATGAAGTTAGCCAGGCTGGTGAAATATGTGAAGTCCAAGGTTACCCACAGTACTTCCTTTAGATCGTTGATGTTGCCCTGTCACATCTGTTGAACCTTGTTTTTCATTAAATTCCAGGCATTTTTTTATGGAGTTAAGGTCCGAGGAATTACCTGAACACTCCTATGTTAATGTTATAGTTATTGAGAAACTTTGTCACAGCCTTGGCTTGTGGGCAGGGGCTCCGTCATGCATAAAGTAATATACTGATAAATTACCAAAATATGAGGCAAATGTTCTTCCAGAACATTAATAAAACTGCTTGCTTTCATACTTACATTATTGGGAAGAAAGCACAGCCCTGTCAGGGGTTTAACAGTCTTAACTGTATATTTCAGGGCACACCATGACATGGTACTTGGATGACCGTAATCTTCGAGCCTCCCCGGCAAACCTGAAAGTGCTTACGCAAAGCAAGCCTTTTCTTTTTCATTGCTATGGTGCACAGGGGCTTCTTTGCAGCATGGCAACTTTGTATATGCAGGGCCTTCTGTAGGCGGTTATATATTGTCCTCGTTGTGGCATTGTGGAGGAGCGTGGGGTGCTTGTTTTTGAGTTCAACACCTTTTTTATAGAAGGATTTGACATCACTTCACTCTTCAAAAGCTTCTTAGTCCTTGGTAAAGTCTTAGGTGCGCCAGAGCCTGACTTCTTCTGCAGTACCATTCCCGGAGGCAGTGATGCTGTTGTCTGCTTCAGTTGATAAATTGCCTCATTCAACACACCCAGATTTCTAGCTACAGCAATTACTGAATCCCCCTTCTCTGGCAAAGCCAAGGCATGGAATTTGTCTTCCATTTTAAGCCTCTTCCAACCTATTGGTGGAGCGAATAAAAACACTGTCTAATAGCAAAAAAGGCTTAGTTTCCCATGCTATGGGCAAGTAAGCCAGTTTTGCTAGTAGACAGTTTTTGATCATTTCCTTTTTTGTGTGCACTTTTAAGAAATAATGATGCAGACTTTACATGTAAAGTTTAGTTTTTGCTGCACAAGTGTAAAGTTGTTTTTTTTTTGCCAACACAGTTCATAGAATTATGATAAATCACTTGATTGATGGAGGTTCAAAGCAATGAGGTATCTTTGAAGTCCAGGCTGTTTGTAATTTTAGAATGAATACATTCTCCACTAAATTGTACCCACACTATAACAATTACGTAGGTAGATTTCTTACTGCACATGATTTTTTTAAACGTATCCTAGCTTTATGTCTACATCTTTCATTTTTGCGCATGATCAGCTCCAAACAATGAGTTTTAAGAAATCCCATTCTATAGAATTACTGTAATATAGTATTACCAGCTAAATTGAGGAATTCCTTGTTCTGGGTAAAACATTGTGAGATGGAAAAAGATCCCTGCTGATGATACGTTTCCTTTCTATCTAATGTTCACCATCGAGTTGACCTGACCCACTGTTCTGACAGTTAAATGTTACATGTATTCACATCATGTGCAGTGACGCAGAAAGAAAAGCAGCTCCAACTAAACCAGGACCAGTAAAAGTGCAGCCACGAGCCACATCCTGCCCTCTGATTATTCCAGTGCGGCCCGCTGACTGATAGAGCTGAAGGACTGATAACAGTGCACTGCAGGCCACACCATGCCCTCTGCTGCATAGCCACACGCTTCTATCCACCACCCGATGTCAATGCTATATGCATCCTCAGAATGTAGTTAGCAGTGAATACATTGGTGGAGGAGGGGCCACTGTATCCTTTTTATACCAATCAGCATATGAGACAGCGGACACGATGACATCACATCAGCGCATCATACTGTATGGAGGGTCAGTGCAGCAGAGCGCCGTGGGAATGGGAGGGAGTGAGGTTTTTTCCTATGTGTATGGGTTAATTCTGTATATAGGGGGCTATGTCGGAGTCAAAGTTTATAGGAAGCTATGTGGAGCTCATGCTGTATATAGTAGACTATGTAGGGCTCATGCTGTATATAAGAGGCTATGTGGGGGCTCATACTGTATTTAGGAAGCTATGTGGGGCTCATAATGTATATAGTGATCAATATGAGGGCTTATAAATATATAGGAGGCTATGTGGGGCTCTTAAAGTTTATAGGAGCCTATGTGAGTCTCATATTGTAATAGGAGAATATGTGGAGCTCATAATGAACAGTGTGGCCAAAAGTGTTGGCACCCTTGAAATTGTGCCAGAATATGATGTATTTCTCCTAGAAAAGTATGGCAATTAAACATGTTTTGTTTTACATGTTTATTTCCTTCGTGTGCACTGGAACAACACAGAAAGAAAGAGTGAAAAAAGGCAAATTGGACATAATTTCACACACGACTCTGAAAATGGGTTAAAATAAATTGTTGGCACCCTCACCTTAATATTTGATTGCACACTCTTTGGAATAATTGACTGCAATCAATCATTTTCTATAATCCTCAACAACTTCATGCATCTCTCAACTGGAACTTTGGGCCACTCTTCTTTTGCAAACTGCTCCAGATCTCTTATATTTTAAGGGTGCCTTCTCCCAACAGCAAATTTAATTTTTTTCCACTGGTCTTTGTTGGAATATGTTTAGTGCAACAACTCCATTCCTGTATATGTAAGTGTTCTATTGCTAGGCTTGTGCATTGTTTATAAAGTTAGATTTACAAAAAAAACATTCCCAGAGGCTCACATACAGGAAAGACCTGGTGACTGTAACCAATTTCCTGAGTCTGTGCATGAGAGGAGAAGCAGCCTGCTGATGCTGCACAGAGACACTTACGCTTTGTGGAGTCAGGAATACACATATCTTATCATATCTGTACCGATTTATTGCTAATTAAAGCTCTGTTCTGTTGCCAACACGCTTGAGAGTATCCTGAATGATCCGCTGCCAACAGGTTATGGGCCCAGTGTGACAGAGAACCCCAGTGTGACACAGAACCCCAGGAGTGACACAGAACACACAGTGACACAGAAGAGTAATACAGCAACAGAAGCCCAAAGCAAAGCAGCATAAAGCAGCAGAGAAGATGTCCACGAGCAGGGAACATAGCACGTTCTCAGTGCAAAGTCTCACCAATCAGAATTATCAATACTGGAAATTCAAGGTGAAGAAGCTACTCATAAGAGAAGGTATGTGGATATATACGCAGAAACAAGTGCCCCATCCAATAGCAGATGATTGGCTAGAGAAGGATCAGAAAGCACAAAGCACTATCTCCCTCAGTGTAGATGATGATCAGATTGTGTATATATGCAAGTGTGCAACTGCAATAGAGATATGGGATGAATTACGGAAAGTGCATGAAAGATCAAATCTCAGCAATAAGCTTTATCTCATGAGAAAGCTGTACTAGTCTAAGGTAAGTGATGGCCAGAATATGTAAGACTATATAAGAAACACCCTTGAGATTGTGCAGCGTCTCAGGGGTATTGTAAAAGAAATTAAAGAGTTTCATGTTGCTGCACTACTATTAAGTGGTCTTCCAGAAAGTTATGACACACCTCTCACTGCATTAGATGCACAGCCAGACGATGAGCTCACAATACTGTAGAATATGTCAAAGGCAAGCTTGTAGATGAATTCAAGCGAAAAACGCACAATGTAAGCAGCAATAATGAATCTAAAGCAGAAACAGCATTATAGACACAAGACTTTCCTAAAAATAAGAGCAGTCTAAGGGAAACTCGTGAATGTTTTGTCTGTAAAAAGCCCGGCCACATTAATGCAGACAGCAGAATTTGGAAAGCAAGAATGAGTCAGTTTAAAAAGCAGAACAGTCATCAAGAGGTAAAAAACAGCTGTAAAGGAAAAATCTGCATGTGTTGAAGCTGCATTTAATACCAATACAGGCTCATCTGCAAAGCATATATGGTGTATAGACTCTGGTGCTAGCAGCAATATGACGAATAACAAGGATTTCTTCACTGACCTTGATGAAAGCAAGTAAGAAAAGGTCATCTTAGCTAATGGTCAATATATGACTTCAGAAGGAGTAGGAGACGGGTACCTCCATTGTCCAATTTCCTCAGTACAAAGCAGAAAGATCCCAGTAAAGGATGTTCTCTATGTTCCCTGTCTTGAAAGCAATTGTCAGTAAAGAAGCTTATGCAAAAAGGGAATGTAGTTACTTATAAAGACAACAGTTGCATTATATCAAAGAAGGGTCAGACTCTGGCAGAAGGAAAAATCCAAAATGAGCTTTATCAGCTAAAAGGAAAATAAAGAGTGTACAGTGCTAGACAAGATTTAGTAAGAATAGTATCCATGTATGGCACACACGTCTTGGCCACAGAGACCCAGAAGCAGTAAGGAAGCTAGGTCAACTTGCAAATGGTGTGGAGATCAAGCAATGTAGTCAAATGATGAAGTGCACTAGCTGTCTTAAAGGGAAAATGGCCAGAAATCCTTTCCTAAAGTAAGCACCACTAGATCTGCACAGCCACTTGATTTGATACACACAGATATTTGCGGTCCAATGAGTGTTCAAACTCCAAGCAAGAAGAGCTATTTTCTCACATTTATTGATGACTACTCCAGATATACATGGGGTGGCACGGTGGCTCAGTGGTTTCCCTTGTCCCTCACCTCGCTCTTTCCCCTGCTTCCTAGTAGCACTCCCGCACACAGAGCCCTCAGCCAGCTCCCACGGATCCTCTCTGGAGGGTTCCTCTCCTGTTCCTCCGGAACCTATATGGGGCCTTTTGGGGATTACGCCGGGTGTCGGCCACGATTTCCTACAGAAGCTTGTGCCTCCGGTTTAACGGCTCGGGGATGAACACCCGCACCCCTCTCGGAGCTGGTCCTCCGTCCCGGGACTGAACCCCTCCAGCCGGTGGTCGTACCAGGCCTGGATTTGGGCGCAGCACAACACCTGGTGCCCCTAGGGTCCCTTTCTGTCAGGAGGATCTCTCCTGAGAAGTCCTCCGCTGTGCTCCTCACAGGAGCTCTCCTCAACCTCTTTCTCGCTAACTGTCTTCCCGCTCTTCCAGTAACCCTCCGGGACTGGGTCTCCCTGGCAACTGGTCCACCCAGGTCCCGTCTACACTAAGGTGTGTGGATGGGTTTAATGAGGGTCCCTTATGTGACATCCCAATCCCCCTAGTCACTGGAGTACCATACTCTCTTTTATGGGTGTAGTACCCCTATGTGGCGTCCCAACCAGTTGGGCGCCACAATAACGTCCATGCTTGTGCTCACTGGTCCATGTATCAGAGGTTATGTGGACCTTGCCACTAATGGCATTGCACAGTGTACATCTGACTTTGTCAGCAATTTATTCATGCAAGGCAGGGATTGTCCCGCCTGGAAAAGTAGTGGCGGCTGTAAACCACATACTGTGAGACAGCCACCACCATAAGTTTTTAAAAATGTCCATCTCCACTAGTTGGAATGGCATCATTTCAAAGACCAGACATTTTTAAATGCTACCTTTCAGGGCCAGGGCTCGTGAGTGGGTAGTAGGGTACTTCTTCTTTCTCTCATGTTTGGGGGATGGACAGCTGAACGCTTCTATGGGATGGTTTAGAGATGCTCGGTGACACTGCTGATGGTGGTGCTATCTCATCCTCTCTTTGAGGGTAGCCAGGTGGCCCTGTTGCTTGGGAGGCCAAGAAAGAGGCTGAGACTGCATCAAAAGAGGGAGTAGGAGAAGCCTCAAATCTTTCTTGGTTTTTCAGGCATGTACTAATCTGCACCTCATGCTTTCCATCAGATGTCTCGTTATGCAGGTGGTGCTCAGGTTAAGAACCTGATGGCAGAGCGTGCAAGTCCACTGTATCTTGTCATCAGCACATTGCCTGAAGAAATGGCATGTCAGAGAGCTCCTTTGAGCTGCCTTTGGAGTACTCAGTCCTTTGGTGCAGTGAGCAGTAGCAGCCAACATCCTGACAAGGAGCCAGCTGCTATGCTTTTGCACCCTGCTACCTCTTTTGCTGTGCAGCTGGAGAAGCATGACCACCACCTCTTTCTCTGAACTGGGCACGTCACTTCATGGCCTGGACCCAATGTGGGGTCTAGGACCTAATCATCCCCCGCATCATCTTCCATCCATTCCTCACTTCCTTATTCCTCAATTCCGCTGCCCTACCTGTCAGTCTGCACACCGCAGAGTGTCACAGCAGTTGGCACCTGTCTTTTGTCACCATCATCTGACCTTGTGTGCTAGCCCTCCTCATCCTAAAACTGAGCAAGTGATTGGGCATCAGTGCACTCAATGTCTGCCATTACTAGGGCAGGGCCAAGTGGATGGCCCACAGCATCCCAGCCGGCAGAGTCATTAAAAAGCAGAAGTGACTGTTGCATGACTTGGGGCTCAGATTGCTTGCCTGCTTTGCAAGTGGGTAAGGTGGAAGACAGATGCCCATGGGCCGCAGATGCAAACTGCACTTTCAGCAGGGGACTGGTTGGAAGACAAAGTAAAAGAACTGGAGGCTCTCTCAACCATCCAATCTAAAACTGCCTCTACCTGTTCTAGCCTCACAGTGGTACTCAGGACTATGAAATTACGCAGAAAATCTTGTCGCCTGCGTGCACCAAAGGAAGATGTTTCACTTGGGCATGTAGCAGGCACAGAACAACCGCATCTTCTCCCAGCAACACAATGGCCATGCCCCGATTTTATGCTCTCCTCATTCTTTGCATCTCAAAATAGTGCAGAGTATTATACGGTCTGTATACAGAGAGAGAAAGCCAAGCAGATTAGACACACAGCTCAGACACACAGGAGACTGCAGAGAGGCAGAGAGAGCCCTAGGGGAGCGGGAAGTGAGCAATCCACATGTGCGCCCAAATCTTACGTGAAGCAGAAGGGCAGGTTGCAGGCCAGGGGACCGGCCCTGAAGGTAGCGAGGAGACTCTATGCCCCAACCACGGAACCAGAGGCCACGAGATCTAAAGAAGCTGTGGCCGACTCCTGGCACATCCTCTGGGAAGGCAGCCATACTAGGGTCAGGTGACTTGGTATTGGTCGCCCGATAAAGGCCGGTGGCTGCTGGACTGGTGCACTGTGTGCAGAGGCGCGAGCAGGAGTTAGGCGAACAGGCAGCGCTGGGGAAGAAGCAACCCAAGGAGGAAGGAACATAAAGGGGGTGTCCTGGACGAGCTATCCCGGTTGCTAAGGACTATCCGGACTGCCACTGAACAAGAACTGTACCCTGTGGTGCTGGCAGAGTAAAAGCTAAGTAAACAGGGTTTGAAACTCAGAACAGTGTGTGAGACTGTTCATTTCCTGTCTGAGGAGCGGTAGACTGATAAGCTTTGCAGGCTGCGGGGACCTGCCTGCGTGGCGCTCTGATTCCTTCCTCCTGCCAGATCAGTTCCGCTGGCCCTCCATCACCAACACCTCTACACCCGATGAGGAACCGCTCTACCACAGCTGCAAATCCATCATCCCCATCGGTCCCGCACTGCAGCATCGGCCATTCATGGCCGAATACCAATGGGTGGCATCACGACAACCACCCCTAAATCTCTACAATTCCACTACCCCATGAACTCCTCCTATCTTTACCCCATCCCATCCCTTCTATTGACCGCTCCAGGGCCACGGACCAGGTCACACCACCATGACATCTCGTCCCCCAGCAATGACCCCAAAAGGGCCCGGCTTCAAGTACACCACGGCCCCCAGGGGGCGCGTCATGTACAGCTTGGCAGATTGTAACACAGGGTAGGATTAGTTCAGCAGCTCAGCCTACTGTACCACACAGGGTTGGATTAAATATGCAGCTCAGCAAACTGTATCACATAGCTCTAGAATTAGATACACAGTTCAGAAGGCTATCACACAGTGCTAGGATTAGTTACACAGCTCGGCAGACTGTACACCACTATGTAGGGTTAGATATTTAGATATACAGGGAACCCTACACAGCCGGTTTGCACAGTAATGAAATATAGAAATTGGTTGCGCCACGCTGCTTTATGTTTTATATCCACCCTCTGCTAAGTCACCGTTACACTCACCTTTTCCTGTTGTGCTGTCCGCACAACAGGGGGGCTCACGTAGGAAGACGCCCTGAGCGTCGAAACATGTTGTGGGAGAGGACCTAGTGTGATTTGAACAATAAACTTACAGGTAAAATACTTGTTGAAGTGTAGCTGTCTTCATATCCCAGCGCTCACCCAAACATCGTTTTATTCCATGGTTTGCACAGTAACACTGTTCTTCAATCAAGCGGCAACCTGCCCCTACGCTAGTCAGAGCAAAATGGTGGACCCGTGATCTGGCACTTATACAAGCCAGGTCACATGGTGTGCTGATTCATCACAGCAATGCCAGTACTTGGCATGGTTGTGATGACTGAGGAAGTGCCCAATGTTGAAAAGCTTGTTGATTGGCTGTGCTATATCCTTTCAACAAATTTTATTCAGCATCAGCTCAGCATCCAAACTTGACCATGGACTTCCATGAAAAGTCCGTATTTGAGCACCAAATACTGGGTGTTCAGTATGAACCCCAAACTTTACACTTTGGATTCACCCATCCCTACCTCTCAACACTTTGTAGGACCACCCTTCACTGTAATTCCTGATGCAAGTCATTTGTGGGATGTCTCTACCACCTTTGCACATCTAGAGGCTGACATTTGTGCCCATTTTTCTTTGCAAAATAGCTCTAGCTCAGTGAGATTGGATGGAGAGCGTCTGTGAACAGAAATGTTCAAGTCTTGTCACAGATCCTCAATAAGTTTTAGGTCTGGACTGTGACTGGGCCATTCACTTTGATTTAAACCATCCATTGTAGCTCTGGCAGTATGTTTAGAGTTGTTGTCCTGATGAAAGATGAACATATTCCCCAATCTCAAGTCTTTTCCTCTGTGTTGTCCTCCAGGATTGCGCCGTATTTAGCTCCATCCATCTTCCCATGAACTCTGACCGCATGTCCTGTCTCTGCTAAAGAAAATCATCTGCACCATGTTTGACTGTGGTAATGGTGTTTTCAGGGTGATGTGCAGTGTTAGTTTTTCACCATAAATAGCATTTTCAATTTAGCCCAAAAAGTTCTACTTTAGTCTAATCTGACCAGAGCACCTACTGACCCATGTTAGTTCTTTTGCAAACGGTGAATGGGACTTTTTATAGTTTGCTTTCAAAAATGGCTTTCTTCTGGCCACTCTTCCATAAAGGCCAGATTTACGCAGTATATGACTAAGGACACTTTCATACGCTTAGTATTTAGTCAGTATTTTACATCAGTATTTGTAAGCCAAAATTAGGAGTGGAACAATCAGAGGGAAAGTATGATAGAAATGTGCAGCACTTCTGTATTTTTCACCCACTCCTGGCTTTGGCTACAAATACTGATGTAAAATACTGAAAAAATACTGGACATATGAACGTGTCCTATTAGTCCTATGGACAGATTTACCCACCTGAGCTTTGGATCTCTGCAGCTCCTCCAGAGTGACCATGGGCCTTTTGGCTGCTTCTCTAACTGGTGTTCTCTTTGCTTTGGATGTCATAGCTTGGGCTATTTTTTTTTTTAAATTTATAACCAAATTCTTCTTCCCTCTTTCCTCAACTTTATCCCTGACCCATCTGGTGTGTTCCTTGCTTGTCATGATGCTGTTTGATCTCTAATGTTCTCAAGCAAACCTCTGAGGCCTTCACAGAACAGCTATAGTCTAACTGAGAATAAATCACACCCAGGTGGACTCAATTAGCTAACTAGGTGACTTCAGGAAGCAATAGGTCCTTTCGGGATTTTATTTAGGGGTATCAGACTACAGGGGGCTGAATACAAATGCACATCACAATTTTCACATTTATATTATTAAAATACTTAGAAAACAATGTATTATTTAATTTACACTTTACAAATACTTACTACTTAGTGTTGGTACATCACATAAAATACATTTAACTTTGTAGGTTTAGCATGAAAAATGTGCAAAACGTTCACGAGGTATGAATACTTTTTCAATGTACTGTATAAATTTCTGTACCTCTTCTTAGCCTCTCATACAGCCAGATCAGAATCCCACACACTGGGTGGCGAGGCTGAGCTTTGAATGGTACAGGCTGCTTAGTGCAGGAGCTCCAATAGAGATCGGCTTCAACTCGCCACAACAAGCTGAAAAACCACTCTGGGAGGCCCTAAATAAGTTACCTGGTGACATGAGGACACAGTGGTTCCAATGGTGCTTGGCAAGTCAGCAAGATGGAGATCTCCAAAGAAAGTAACTGCATATTTCTCCAGAGACTAGGTACTGATTACAGCCTCAAACATGGCTGAAGCTTCTCAATCCCCAGCCCCCTCTCCCTGCTTTTCTCAATGTGGCTCACACACAGCAGCCTCAGAAGGGGAATGGAAGGTCAGACAGATATTCCCTTTACACAGAAAACAATGGAGGTTTTGCTAAAATACCTGAGGCAAGAACTCCAAGCTGATCTTAAAAAAAATGATAGCTGAGTTTAAGGCAGATATCAGGGGAGAACTCAAGGATCTGGGAACTAGAATAGACCACCTGGAGCAGAAGATGGCAGAACTTACTACATCTCATAATGAACTAATAGAGGAAAGGAGGTTTCCCAAATCCACAGCAAAACACTGGATTTTGAGGACAGATCCAGAAAAAATAATATTCGCATTAGAGGGATTGATGAATATATTCCTGACAAAGATTTGCCATGTCTCCTGCAAAGCTTCATACACAGTGATTCCTTTTGCAGACAGCAAGTACTTAATTGTGGATAGAATACACAGGATAGCAAAACCAAAAGGTCTCAACCCAGATTTACCATGAGATGTTATTGCCCGCATTCATTTCTATACAATAAAGGAGACTTTTATGGCTGGTCTCAGGAAAAGGCCGAAACTTCCAGATAACTTGGCCCACCTGAAGGTATTCCCTGACTTGTTGGAAGGTACTCTAGCTTAGAGGAGGGAGTATATGCCGTAAACTACAGCTCTCAGGGAACAAGGAATAAAGTACCACTGGTGGTTCCCTACGAAACTGAAAGTCTTGAGGGACAATTCCATATTTGTCTTCTCATCTCCGGAAAACGCGAGAGATTTATTGCTAAAATGGAAGATTCAGCCTATATATCTGAATGACAAAAGAGCTCCTCAGGCACAGAAAAAGAAAACACTGGACCCAGACTGGTTCATGGCATGATTGATTATTGGATAGCCGTTCTCTGCTTCCTTCTTTGTATTCTTTGTCTGGTGCCTCGATGGCGGTGTTGAAACTAGGCAAAGTTGCCCACAGAGTGTCTTTTTTCACTCTCTTTCAAGCAATGTTTTCACTTTTTTCCCTTTTCTTTACTGTTTGCTTGATTTTGGAACTGTAAGGGAACTTCCTCTTATGATGAAGCAAAAATTTAGGCTTGATAACCCTGCATTTGTTTATACAAGAAAATTAGTTTCCCTGCCCGTCCTTCCCCTGTCTGTCGTCCCCATGTTTTTCACACATTTAGGAGCAATGGTTTCACATAAAGCAGTATATAGTACTAACAGTGCATATTGAGGTTACATCTTTAAATGCCAAAGGTTTGAACTTGCCAGGTAAAAGATCCATCTTCTGGAAGAATATTTGTAAAGAAACCGCTGATGTAATTTGTGTTCAAGAAATGCACTTGTTGGCGCAGGACAATGCTCGGCTAAAGAACCCTCGATATCCCCATCAGTTTTTTGCAAACAACAAGACTAAAAGTGCTGGGGTAGCTATTTTTATAAGAGACTCCCTATCCTTTAAATTGTATCACTCTACTAGTGATCCGGAGGGGCGTTTTATTTTGTTTGATTGTTCTTTAAACAACACTAGGTACACAATTGTATCTCTATATGGCCCAAATATGCACCAGTTCTCATTTATCAGACAAACACTTAAGAGAGTTCAGGTGTTCTCCAAAGGGTTTAAAATTGTATGTGGAGATTTCAACCTCCCCATGTCTGCCGTATTAGATTGCTCAAACAGACGTAACTCTGGGGGAGAGATGAAATCACTGGTTTCAGAATATAACTTACATGACATCTGGAGATATCTCCACAGCTCTGAGAGAGATTACTCCCATTTCTCCCCTAGATTTAATTCCTATAGCAGGATAGACTATATTTTTGTGGATGATAGAATTCTAGTTGAGCGCTTGAGGCAACGATAGGTGTGATCTCGTGGTCTGACCATGCTCCTGTCTCGCTCACCATATCTGATAGGGACTCTTTGGACAAAGCTAATAGGTGGAGTTTAAACGATTTTTTACTGACCAACAAACAAAACATTGAATTAATATAGACCAAGTTAAAATACTTCTTTGACATAAATGAAAATAACTCTATCTCAGACGAAGTGGTATGGTCAGCCCACAAGGCATACATGAGAGGTATTTTTATTAAGATGGCAGCAGTAAAAAAGAAAAGAAGAGAGGCGGCAGCGTCAGACCTATTAACTCGCGGCAGTGTCAGATGTATTAACTCAAATGAACAATCTGGAACAAAGCAACAAGAAAAACCCCACCCAACAGTTGTCCCAAAAAATAACGGAACATAGAATGAGGCTGGGTGCTCTACTTTTATTCCAGTACAAAAAAGCACTTAAAAAGTCCAAAACAAAATACTATGCCATGGGAGATAGAGCAGGGAAGATTTTATATATGGAAAAAACGAACTACAGCACTCCTTCAAGATAGTTTCAGCCTTTATTTGGCCATCAGGCAAAATACGCGACATTTCAGTCTATCTGACTTTCTTCTGGCCTGTGAAGATTTTAGTTAGGAGAATCAAAAAAAGAGAGACAAGAAATAGGATTACATACTTGAATAAACCTGATGGGACTAAAGTACTAAATCAGTCACCAGTGGGAGATTTGGGGGACTTCTGGATCGGTGATATCTGACACTTAGGATGGTTTCAATATTCTTGCTGGTTGATTCCGGTCTTCTCATAATTAAATTGGTAAACAAAAATATTTAAAACAAAGCTCCTATAGCTTATCCCTCCCCCACTCCCACTATCCAATAATTTACCTCTTGTGTCCAATCCTGGCTGCCCCTTTCCTTCTGTGTGGTCCTTTCTTTCCCTTCCCTCTCATATAATATCCAGTTTTGAATTGGTTTACACTGGTGGTGATTATTTGGACATGACTTATAATGATATAACTGCGTAAAAAAGTTATATATCTTATTAAAATATTTAATTGAATAAAAAATGTATGGTTTAAAAAAAGAATTCCCACACACTGCACTGATGAGGGGCAATCACCCCGAAATGCAGCGTCTGCAGTTTGGGGTTCTCATCTGCCACAAATCCTAAGTCATATTAAAAGGCTTGTTAAAGAGTTAATTATGACTTTTAGGATTGCTACTTTTATTAGGTGGCATTAGCGTTCATCTTCTTTCTCACTGAAGTGACAATTTGTGTGCATTTATTCTTTCTATAGTGTAATATCACTATTTTTTGTGAAACCCACTGCCATCTAGTGGTTGTATTTGATATTGTTTCACCCTTCTTTTTGCCTCCCTTCTTTTTGTTGTGTGATTTTAATTAGCTGTTTAATTATGTATGTCATATTTTCTAATAAAGTATTAAGTATACAAGATTTCCAATAATAATGGAGTAAATCTTTTAAAAGTATACAAAAGTTGAGGTAAAAAAAATAACATAAAAAATAAGCCCTCGCACAGCTCAGTCATCCAAAGTGTGAAACTCATGGGAGCACTATTTTTTTTAATGAATTTCCAAAATTATTGCATCACTTAAAACAAAACTGAACTAATACTGACACAATAAATACCAAATCATTCTTTCCACATAACAAACGCTGTAAAAACAAAAACCCAGAAAACAATGTTACTATTGCATTTTTTTGCAATTTCCCCTGCACTGAGAATTTATTCCCCATTTTTCAATATATTCATAACTGCAAATCATATCACAGAAACTGGCTCTTGGAATATGTGAAAAAAAAACATAAGTGCAAAAACAAAAATTCGTCAGTTCCCTATGGTTCTTAAAAATAAAACATGTTTAAAGGATTGTGCACCCGGTATCTTTTTCAGATTCTGACAAATTCATTAAGAGGTGCATGTCCCTTTTTGGTGCATCTTATCAGTGGCATGTACCTTGTGTGGTGATGCGACCCCGATGTGTCCCCTGACCGGTGCACAGCACATGGGGGATTGTATCTTTTGCTCTGTGGCAGCACTCACAGGGTTAACAGAAGTGAGATCTGAGCTAAGTGCTGATGGAAAGCACTCAGCCCACCTGTGATGGGATAGGAGATGATATGAGCTGCCCTGGGCTGAGGAGTGGGAGAGAAGAGGAGGAACTGCTGTGTGAAGCTAACAGCAGCCTGGGAGCTCTCTCAGAGAGGACTGTGCAGAGAGAGAGTGGTTGTGTGCTGATAACACAGCCTAGCAGTGAGGACCTGGCCCTCACCAGTGGAGCCGGCCAGGACAGAGCCTGTCCTAGGTACAGAGGTACTGTGTGTGTTGGGGGAACAGAGTTGTACCAGCTGTGCCCCAGAACTTGGAGGTCTGTAATATACCTGAACTGTACCATTAAACCGTGTGTTGTGTGAACAGTTGCCTGAGTCACTGCCTTCCGTCGTGCCGATCCTAACCGCTACCTTACATGTGGTGGAGAATGCGGGCACAGCAACCTGGTTGCTGACGGCAATGACGTGGTGAAAGAAAAAAAAAAAGGCAAACTCAGTTCACACATGTCAGTGGTGAAACCTGCTACGCTACAGTACAAACCAGCAGCCAGCATGGAGGACTTGCTTAAGCACCTGGTGCAAGCACAGCAGCAACAGCAGCAAGTGCACCAGCAACAGCAGGTCGCACAACAGGAGGCTAATCAGCTCTTGATCAGGCAAATGCAGCAGCAACAGGAGCATCAGCAGCGCCAACAGGAGCATCAGCAGCGCCAACAGGAGCATCAGCAGCGACAGTTGGATCTTCTGACGGAGGCAATCCGTGCAAAGCCAGCGGCTCCATCCCCAGATCAAGGAGATGACAGCAGCGTCCGGAAGGCGGTAAGGCGTGCCATGCAAAAGATGACCCCGGGGGATGATGTGGAAGCTTTCCTGGCGGTATTTGAGAGGTTGCAGAGCGGGAGAAACTGCCGCCAGAGCGGTGGGCTGAAATGTTGGCGCCTTACTTAACCGGAGAGTCCCAAAAAGCCTACCTAGACCTCTGCACAGAGGACGCCATGGACTATGGGATTCTGAAAGGTGAGATCCTTGCCAGAATGGGGGTTAATACGTATGTAAGGGCTCAACGGGTAAGCCAGTGGTCCTTTGAGGAGGGTAAACCTGTCCGGTCTCAGGCCTATGACTTGTTGCACCTGGTAAAGAAGTGGCTGCAGCCTGAAAGCCTGAGCCCCGCACAAATGATAGAGAGGGTGGTTGTTGACCGGTTTGTGCGCACTCTGCCTGTCTCCATCCAACAGTGGGTGGGACAAGGTGACCCGGGTACCCTAGATCAGGTAGTGAGTGTGGTGGAGCGGCATGTGGCTACACAAGACTTGATTCGGGACTCTGGGACACTGCGTGCAGCACGGCGGACCGCATCCACCAAACCGGCAATTAGGGACCCCCAACCCGGGCCTCTGCTGGGTTCAACCCCACCACAGGCAGAGAATGTGCAACCCCCAGAAGTGAGACGGAAACCCGGGTCTCCTAAGCGGGGCACCGTAAATAATTTTTTTCCCGCCATAAGGTGTTGGCGATGCCAGGAGTCAGGACACGCAATGGCGCAGTGTCCCCTCAACACGGAGTCCATGGACTGTGGGTATACCCGCCGGATGTCCATGTTCGCCCAATCTGCCAGGGCAGGACGCTATGGGACTGGGCGTAAAAGGAGTGTTTTGTGCCAGGTTCGGCTCAATGGATATGACGCTATCGCCCTGTTGGACTCAGGGAGTGGTGTGACCCTTGTGTGTGCCTCCTTGGCCTCTAGATCCCAACCCACCGGCCGTACGGTGCGAGTGCTTGGGGTCCATGGGGACCACCGTAGGTATCCAACAAGGAGGGTCACTATCACTACCCTGTCCGGACGGGTTCGACATGAAGTGGGGGTGGTGAAGACACTGCCTTTCGATATGATTTTGGGGAGGGATTTTCCTCTGTTCTGGACTCTGTGGGAGAGGCAAACTAATCCTCAGGTAGTGAATGGTCCAGGCCCTGAGCCCAAAGATCCCGACTCTGGGACACCTGCCATAGGGGTCACCACTATAGGGAAAGAGTGTAATCCCGATAGGTGTTCCCTAGAGGTAAAGGCAGGAGGTTTCAGAGCGTACAACCCCCGCATACAGGTGCAGAAGCGCCAACCACAACGTCCCAAGACCCGTAGATGTACTCATGGTACAGACAGTGACTCCACTGTGGACTTAGGGCTACGGGACTCAGATGACCTGCCCAATCGTGTAGCAGACGACATAGCGTCAGGACTCCACATAGCTAAAAGGATAGGTGGACCGCGCTACCACACTGGCCGATGGGGGAGGGGAGACCTCCCACAGATATGCCTTTGAGACATAGAGTGACTGGGTTCGATTGGTCTTGGTACACAAGGAAACAGTTGGTGCCGGTACGGGACCGCGTGTCAGACGCGGACGGCCCTGGTCGACTGTCCCCTCGACCGGTGGGCTCCGAGGACGGGGAGCCCCTGTCTCGAGGCCCCGGATCGTGGGCTGGTGTTCCGCCCCACGGGTTTGAACAGAGGGGGGAGGTATGTGGTGATGCGACCCCGATGTGTCCCCTGACCGGTGCACAGCACATGGGGGATTGTATCTTTTGCTCTGTGGCAGCACTCACAGGGTTAACAGAAGTGAGATCTGAGCTAAGTGCTGATGGAAAGCACTCAGCCCACCTGTGATGGGATAGGAGATGATATGAGCTGCCCTGGGCTGAGGAGTGGGAGAGAAGAGGAGGAACTGCTGTGTGAAGCTAACAGCAGCCTGGGAGCTCTCTCAGAGAGGACTGTGCAGAGAGAGAGTGGTTGTGTGCTGATAACACAGCCTAGCAGTGAGGACCTGGCCCTCACCAGTGGAGCCGGCCAGGACAGAGCCTGTCCTAGGTACAGAGGTACTGTGTGTGTTGGGGGAACAGAGTTGTACCAGCTGTGCCCCAGAACTTGGAGGTCTGTAATATACCTGAACTGTACCATTAAACCGTGTGTTGTGTGAACAGTTGCCTGAGTCACTGCCTTCCGTCGTGCCGATCCTAACCGCTACCTTACACTTGCCAAAAATATTACTCCAGACATAGACTGGCATCCATTTCTGGTGTAAGAGACGCCATAACTACTCTCCACCTACCTTGGCAAATCAAAACAGTTTTGATGAATCAGAGCCTTTTTAGCTGTTTTTTCTAGTATACCTGCATCACTGCAGGTAAGGGAAATGTGTATAATTTCCCAATGCTGTCATGTCCTGATCTGACAATATATCTTCTTCATTTCCATGTATGACTCCATGTACACCGCTGTATCCAATCCTTCCCATATGTCATCTATCCTTGCATTCTGTCTGGACTGGCATCACATCTCTGCATTGCATTCACTTACAAATATCCAAATTCTTTTCATTCTGCTTGTGTCTCTCCCTCCTGCTGATTTGCCCCCAAATGTGTATATTACCAGCAATCTGTTAATTCTCCCCTGGTGCGTTGTGTCCTGTCTCCTTCCTCTGACCCCTCCCTCCCATTTACCTGCTATATTGCCTGCAGACCATAAGAGTTATAAATTAGCAATGATAGGCCTGTGTGCCTTGGCCTGCGTGTGATTTCACAAAGTGGGATTTCAATAAGTGGGCTGCAGAGATATTCCAGAGATAAACCAGAAGGTACTAGCTATACCCGTCTGTCGACTGTCTCCAATACTTTACATTCCCACTAACACTTTACCATGCTTACCTATGCTCTAACAGTTATTGCTCCACTAATCATTACCCTCTTCCACTACCCCTCTCTCTTTGCTGCTGCTATCCGCTGGCAACATATCTCCCAATCCTGGACCTCCACAGCTAACATTTCCCACTATTGCTCCCTCCTATCACCCCACACCTGCAAGAAACAGCCACAATCTTTCAAATATAAAACCCATTCCCCTGACCCTCTCTCTGGAGTGCTCTGGAATTCATTCATGACCTCTTTACCTCTCGCAGACTATCCTTCTTGGGCCTCACCGAAACATGGCTGACACCCTCCGACACAGCCTCCCCTGCTGCACTGTGTTAAGGCAGCCTACACTTCACCCACACACCTCGCACTGGCAACAAACATGAAGGAGTGGATCTTCTCCTATCTAGCAACTGCTCCTTCAACCCAATTCCTCCATCCCCCTCCCTTATCCTCTCATTTTTTTAAAGCGCACTCAGTCCGTATCTACTATCCTTTCAACCTCCAAGTGGCTGTCATTTATCGACCCCCAATCCCCACCACCACCTTCATAGACCAATTCTCCATCTGGCTTCTTCACTTTTTCTCTGCTGACATTCCCACCACCATAACGGGTGACTTCAATATTCCCATTGATATCCACCAGTCAGCAGCCTCCAAACTCCTGTTACTTGCTTCATCCTTTGGCCCCACTTAATGGTCCTCCACAACAACCCACACAGATGAACATATATTAGACCTCATCTTCACCTGCTTCTGCTCCCTAACTAACCCTACAACCTCCCCTCTCCCCCTCTCTGTCCACCATCTTCTTACTTTCTTATCCTTGTGCTCCTCACCTGCCCCCCAAGTCCACAAACTTGCACACCCTTGCAGAAACCTCACACACATTGACACTCACACATTCTCCAATGCCATTTAACTGCTATCATCCATATCCTCACTCCATAACACAGATAATGCCACAGCTTTCTACAACTCTACACTCATATCAGCTATTGATGCAGTTACCCCACTCGTTCATGGCAGAACACGACAAATCAACAGACAACCCTTGCACACAGACACGACTAAAAAGCTGCAGCGGGCGTCTACGGTTGCTGAGCAGAAAACTAGAAGAAAACTCATTCACAAGCAGACTACACAGCATTCAAACAAGCACTTCTAACATTCAAGTCAGCACTCACCATCACTAAACAGAATTACTTCCTTACCTGCATATCCTCTTTGTCTCACAACCCCAGGCAGTTATTCAACACGTTTAACTCCCTCCTTCGCCCCCCACTGCCCCCTGCTACTTCTCGTATTTATGCAGAAGACTTTGCAACACACTTCACCAGCAAGATTGATCAGATCAGACAAGTCTTTGCTACCCAACCACCACAACCCTTATGTATACAAGACCACTCCCCTCACCCACTAACCCTCCTCCCCTCCATCACTGAAGGAGAACTTGCACACCTCCTCTCCAGATCGCACCTCACCACCTGTGCACTGGATCCCAACCCATCTAACTTCCTCCCCAACCATACCACCACACTTATCCCAGCTCTAACCCACCTCTTCAACCTATCACTAACTTCTGGTACCTTTCCTACTGCTTTCAAACACGCAACAATCAGACATATCTTAAAGAAACCATTCCTTGACCCCACCTCTACATCCAGCTACCGGTCCATATCCTTACTCCTGTTCGCATCCAAACTTCTCGAAAAGCATGTTCACACTGTAATCTCATCCCACCTCTCATCTAACTCCCTCTTTGGCAATCTTCAATCTGACTTCCGCACCCACCACTTCCCTAAAACTGCCCTGACCAAAATTACTAATGACTTACTCACAGGCCAAAGCTAACAGACAGTTCTCCATCCTCCTCCTCCTTCTTGACCTGTCCTCTGCTTGTGACACAGTCGACCACTGCCTCCTATTACAGATATTCTCTGCCATTGGTATAACTGACCTTGCCCTCTCCTGTATCTCCTCCTACCTTTACAACTGCACATTTAGTGTCTTCCGCTTCCACACGACCTCCTCGGTCCCTCAAGGCTATGTCCTGGGGCCCCTCCTTTTTTAAATCTATACCCTTAGTCAGGGACAACTCAAAGTCCCATGACTTCCAGTACCACCTGTACGCTGATGACATTCAGATCTACCTGTCTGGCCCTGAAATCACTTCTCTGCTTTCCAGAATACCAGAGTGTCTATCAGCCATATCCTCTTTCTTCTCCTGTCGCTTCCTAAAACCCAATATATACAAAACCGAACTCATCATTTTCCTCCATCTCACACACCTTTGTTACCTGATCTATCTATCACAATCAATGACATCACACTTTGCCCTGTACCTGAAGTCCACTGCCTCGGAGTAACCATTGACTCTGCCCTGTGCTTCAAACCACATATCCAAGCTCTTGCCACCTCCAATTCAAAAATATTTCCAGAATCCATCCCTTCCTCAATCCTCAATCTACTAAACTACTAGTGCATGCCCTCATCATCTCCCGTCTCGACTACTGCAACCTCCTCCTCTGTGGCCTCCCTGCCAACACTCTGGCACCTCTCCAATCTGTCCTTAACTCTGCTGCCTGACTAATCCAACTCTCTCCTCACTATTCCTCCACTTCTCCCCTCTGCAAATCCCTCCACTGGCTCCCAATTCATCAGCGTATACAATTAAAACTCCTAACATTGACTTACAAAGCCGTCCACAATCTGTCCCCCCCATATATCTCTGAACTAATCTCACGATATCATCCAACTCGTAACCTCCGATCTTCCCAAGACCTCCTCCTTTCCTCCACACTTGTTCGTTCCTCGTCTAACGGCCTGCAAGACTTCACCCGAGCATGCCCCATCCTCTGGAACTCTGCAACCCAAAACGTCCGATTGTCCCTACACTCGGATCCTTCAAGTGGAACCTGAAAATCCATCTCTTCAGAACAGCTTACCGTATATACTCGTGTATAAGCCGAGTTTTTCAGCCCAAAAATTGGGCTGAAAAGTCCCCCCCTCGGCTTATACACGGGTCATACGGTATGCTGTGTGGGGGGGGGCTGTGACCGGGGGCTGGAGGAGGCAGGAGGGGGCCGCGGTGACCACAGGCGGTCACGTGGGGCCGCCTCATTAGTGCAATGAATATGCACGGCATCCCCCCGTCCATCAGCGGCGGGGGGATGCCGTGCATATTGCACTGCACAGCCCCCCTCCTTAATATGGCTCCCCCGGTAGTAATAAACAGCCCCCCCTCCTTATCACGTCCCCCCCAGGCTGCGGCAGCTGTTAAAATAACAAACACTGTATACATCACCTTCCGACGCAGCTCTCCGCTCCTCCGGTCCTGTGCCCTCCGCTCGCCGGCTTCTTCTTCCTTGATGTGCCGGTGTCATGTGACCGGGCGCAGGAGATGACGTCATTTCCTGCGCGCGGTCACAGAAGTCGGCACATCAAGGAAGAAGAAGCCGGCGAGCGGAGGGCACAGGACCGGAGGAGCGGAGGAGCTGCGTCGGAAGGTGATGTATACAGTGTTTGTTATTTTAACAGCTGCCGCAGCCTGGGGGGGACGTGATAAGGAGGGGGGGCTGTTTATTACTACCGGGGCTGCTGGATACTACACTGGGGCTGCAATACCACTGGGGCTGCTGTATATAGGGGCTGCAGTACCACTGGGGCTGCAATACCACTGGGGCTGCTGTATACAGGGGCTGTATACTACCACTGGGGCTGCAATACCACTGGGGCTGCTGTATATAGGGGCTGCAATACCACTGGGGCTGCAATACCACTGGGGCTGCTGTATACAGGGGCTGCTGTATACACCACTGGGGCTGCAATACCACTGGGGCTGCTGTATATAGGGGCTGCAATACCACTGGGGCTGCTGTATATAGGGGCTGCAATACCACTGGGGCTGCTGTATACAGGGCTGTATACTACCACTGGGGCTGCAATACCACTGGGGCTGCTGTATATAGGGGCTGTATACTACCACTGGGGCTGCAATACCACTGGGGCTGCTGTATATAGGGGCTGCAGTACCACTGGGGCTGCAATACCACTGGGGCTGCTGTATACAGGGGCTGTATACTACCACTGGGGCTGCTGTATATAGGGGCTGCAATACCACTGGGGCTGCAATACCACTGGGGCTGCTGTATATAGGGGCTGCTGTATACACCACTGGGGCTGCAATACCACTGGGGCTGCTGTATATAGGGGCTGCAATACCACTGGGGCTGCAATACCACTGGGCTGCTGTATACACCACTGGGGCTGCAATACCACTGGGGCTGCTGTATACAGGGGCTGCAATACCACTGGGCTGCAATACCACTGGGGCTGCTGTTAATAGGGGCTGCTGTATACACCACTGGGCTGCAATACCACTGGGGCTGCTGTATATAGGGGCTGCAATACCACTGGGGCTGCTGTATATAGGGCTGCAATACCACTGGGGCTGCAATACCACTGGGCTGCTGTATATACGGGCTGCTGTATACACCACTAGGGCTGCAATACCACTGGGGCTGCTGTATATAGGGGCTGCAATACCACTGGGGCTGCTGTATATACCACTGGGGGCTGCTGTATATTATACTGCTGGGCCTGTATACCACTGCTGGGGGCTGTATACCTGTGCTGGGGTCCACCCTCGGCTTATACGCGAGTCAATAGATTTTCCCAGGTTTTGGGGGCAAAAGTAGGGGGGTCGGCTTATACACGGGTCGGCTTATACACGAGTATATACGGTACAACCTGCAATGACCATGGTGCCACCCCTCACCACCACTGGACCC
The DNA here is from genome assembly GCA_033576535.1 of Allobates femoralis. Taxonomy (NCBI): domain Eukaryota; kingdom Metazoa; phylum Chordata; class Amphibia; order Anura; family Aromobatidae; genus Allobates; species Allobates femoralis. The sequence goes on along the minus strand of JARQOC010000004.1, from coordinate 223,725,784 downwards.
GACGCTCCACCACCATTGGACCCGGCCCTCCACCACCATTGGACCCGGCGCTCCACCTCCACCAGAGCACACCCAACCTACTGTCTCTCTCCCCACTGTCCTGTAGACTGTAAGCCTACAAGGGCAGAGTCCTCTTTCCTCTGTACCAGTCTGTCACTGTTAGTTTGCTCATTATATTTTTAACTTGTATGTATGTAACTCCTTCTCATGTACAGCACCATGACATCAATGGTGCTCTATAAATAAATAATAATAATAGTAATAATAATATAATTTGTATCCACTTTACAGAAAATAACAAAAAATGAACATTGGGTTGTTCAAAAAAATAGCAGTGCCTGCATTTGTCTTTACAAACTTAAAATATGTACTCTTTATTTAGGATTTAGCATTCCTGTGAATCACTAACCTAATATTTAGTTGTATAACCACAGTTTTTTAGAACTTCTTCACATCTATGTTGTATAGAGTCAAGCCATTTCTGTCACCTGTCAACTGTTATTCCAGCCCAGGATGCTTTGACTACATCCCACAATTTATTGGCATTTATTGGCTTTGCCTAAGAAATGGCATTTTTGATGTCATCCCACAAGTGTTCTATCGGATTAACGTCCGGAGATTGGGCTGGCCACACCATAACCTAAATTTTGTTGGACTGGAACCAAGATTTTGCTTGTTTACTGGTGTGTTTATGGTTGCTGTCTTGTTGAAACACCCATTTCAAGGGTATATACTCTTCAGCATGACCTCCTTAAGTATTTTGATATATGCAAACTGGTCCAGGATTCCTGGTATGCGATACATAGGCTCCATACTAAGAGAAACACACCCATATCATGATGCTTGCACCATCATGCTTCACTGCCTTCAGACTGAACTGTGGCTCGAATTCAGAGTTTGAGGTGTCTGATGAACTGTCTGCGTACCTTTAACCCAAAAAGAATAATTTTATCTTAATCAGTCCACAAAATGTTTCTCCATTTCTCTTTAGGCCAGTTGATGTGTTCTTTGCCAAATTGTATCCATTCAAAGCGTAGTCGCTGTTTGAATTTTTATTTAATAATACTGTAGAGCATTGGATTTTTTTAACAATTCTTTTTTTATTAAAGTTTTGAATTTACAATAACAAAAGCAGATACATATACAAATACAAGACACAAAATTATATCTTAAATCGAACAGTGCATTGCAATATCAGTTTTGTCATCACAAGCTCCTTGTCCAACTCCCTGTTTATTATCGTACCCCCTGTTTATTATGCCATGCAGGACCACGTTTCCCCCCCCCCAAATTCTCCATTTAGTTTGTCACTCCTTCAGTTTTCCAAAGGTCCCCTGCAAATCTTCCAGCAAATGCCATTCTGAATTTCTAAAGGGTAGCACCACCTGTCTAATCTCATCTTCAGTTAATGTGTTTGTTATGAAACTCTTCCATTTCCCAAAAAAAGCTCTCTGAGCTTCCAGCTTCTCTTGTGTTCATTAATTTTTTCATATCAGATATTACCTCAGCAATTCCCGGGGTCCCAGAGGTCTACCATCCCATCAATATGATCCTCTTGGCCACCATGGCTATGATGTGAAACAATGTTGATCATTTTCCAATCAGCGGGTCGTCCTCTATATAATAAAGGATCCATTTTATGGGGTCTAGTCGAGGATTGTAATTACAAATGTCCTTGGTCACTCCCTGGACCTGCTTCCAGAACGCTTTTAGCTCCCCACACTCCCACAAACCATGTAGACGTCAGTCCTCTAGTCATACACTTTGGGCAACATTGTGATCTCTTAGGGAATTGACTGCTAGAAGACTACTGTTGAAGCCGCAAATTGCCCTGTGCATATTACAAAACTGTGTATCTCTCCATTGGTCATCTATAATATTTCTTCTGACTTCTCTCCAACCTTTTAAAATCTTGTCCTCCACTTCCTCATCTTGCAACAGTCTCTCCCACTCTTTGAACAACTTCTCCGGACCCGATGGTAACAGTGTCACTATAGTCGATTGATATATAGAAGGAATGCTAATATCTCCAATATCCCTGTTGACCAGGTCATCCCATTCATTCAAAAACATCCATAGAAAACATCCTGCAGTTTTTGCATGACATGGTATCAAAACTGGTCAAACTGAACCAAATGAAATGCCGACAGATCAAATTTTTCCATGAGCTCTAATCCTAGTAACCGAGCTCGCTTCTGATCTATGGAATATGTCACCCATATTTTTAATGCCTTTTTCTCTCCACTCTCTGAATAGCTAGTTTTCTCTTCCCAATGTGAAATGGGTATGTATCCATGGGTTTAAATATTTGTAAGCTCTCCAAGATAGATTCAACTTTTCCTAACTGCCTTCCAGGACATCATGGTATCTTTGCATATCAATGAATTTTTTATCCCTACATGGACACTTTGTCTAAAGAAGTGCAGCCTCCCAAGGCCTACAGAGTTCAGCCTCTACTTCGTAATCTGAGTATCGGCTCGATTTAATTATCCAGTCCAGTACGTGTCTCGCCAAACATGCCAAATTATACCCACGGATATTAGGGAGTTTCTTTCCCCCTTTCTTTGGGGACCATTAGTACGTGTCTACCTTTTCTAGCTGTCCTGCCCTTCCAGATGAATTTCGAGAAGGGTCTATTTAATCTTTTTATGTCGCTATGTTTAAGCAGTACTGGAATAGTCTGCATAGGACACAACAATTTGGGAAAACTCATCATCTTGATCAAGTGGCAGCGCCGCATCAGTGACACGGGAGCAATTGATTTTAATAGATTTTCAAATATATTTCATTGGAAAATTCTGATGGAAAACCATTCATAAACCTTCCACAAGGTGTCCCCACTACTCTGTGTGTTAAGCAGACATATGTTTATTATCAGTCAGATCTGTCTTCAGTTACAACAGGGCATGTAACCATATAAAGGTAAAGGGGGCGTGGCCTACACTGTTGACTGCAACAGGTGAGGAAACAATGTATCAAATAACAGCACAGTGCAGAGCAATGTAGGAATGTAGGTTCAGTGCAAACTACTCTGTCCTTGGCACAAACTTCTGATCTGTTATCTGGCTTCACACAACTCAGTCACAGTCTCTGTTAACCCCTTGTGTGCTGGTTCCCACACAGCTCAGTATCAGCCTGCTCTCAGAAGCTGTGAAAATACACCCACATTGTACTCTTCCCTATCAGCTGCTGACACGCCCACACAGCCATAAAATGCCGCTTTTAAAAGAGCACAGAAAAATATGAGAAAATGTCATATGGCACAAAAAAGTATTATCTCAGCTGCTATGTGACCCATCATTAACAACCAGTGCAGTATTGTGTTGTTGTTTTTTGCAATTTAATTACATTTACACTTTAGGTACATGTCTTTTTTTTAACACTGGGACTTCTTGCTAATAAATTAGCTTCACACAGTCGCCTTCTGATGGCCACAGCACTCACAGGTGACATGAGACTGTCTTTGATCGTCTTGGAGTTGACCATTTTCTGAGCCTTTGCTATTCTGGCTACTCTTGAAACTATTCGATGGCAGTCTTCTGTTTTCTTCCACCACATCTCTCTGGTTTTGCTTTCCATTTTTTAAGAATTGGAGATCATCTCAGATGAACAGCCTATCATTGTCTGTACTTTTTTTTTATAAGTTTTACCCTCTTCAATCAACTTTTTAAACAAAGTACACTGTTCATTCTGAACAATGTCTGAAACAACCCATATTTCTCAGGCTTTCAAGGAAGAATGCATGTACAACATGTGCTTCTTCAGCCTTAAATTATCGCCACCTGATTCACACCTGTTTCTTCACAGAATGATTGATCTCACTAATTGAACTCCACCCTGCTATTATTTTGAACACACCCCCTTTCAATTAATTATTCAAATATACAGACTCAAAATCATGCAGATCATGAACGCTGAGTCTGTTGGTTTTCTAAGGATCTACTGCTCCAACTGGTAAATTGTGGTAATATAATTTATACCAAAAAACAATGAATAATCTGGCTAGTCATATTGGACTGCTATTATTTTGAACACTACTTTACATGTAGTGGTGTAACACCAGACCCTGCGAATAGTTGACGTTGGTATACAATGTATTTCAATTTGACATGTAATGTAAAACTTGGCTTTAGTTAAATTTTGACAGCAGATTTTATGTGCACCAAAAAACCAGCCTGGCCGAGAACGAAATGTCATTCACAGCTGACTAAAAGTGACTATTTCTTAAAGTAGTCGTTACACCAAAGCTTACAAGTGACCCTGAGATGATCTTTAAGATATCTTTTTATCATCACTAAATGTTGGCTTTATATATAAATGGACATATGATCAACATGGTTTTGTCATCCTATTCTGTAGTGTCTATTCTATTTCTAATAATTTTATATGGTATGAGGCATACTTTTGTTTTTCTCAAGGCTAAAACTTTAACCACACAAGCTAGGCGTTATTTGTACCCTGTTAAAAAATAGACATTAAGACTATTATGGCTGTTTTCTGTCAGCCATGTTATTCATCCTCTAGTTTTATGAATCTGATAAAGCATATATATATACTACACTATTTGGCTGGTCACTGCTCTGTAGGATTACTCTTGATAATTTGTGCTGCACATACTGCAAAGATCAAAGTCTGCCCTAAGGTGTCATACAGATAGCAGAGCTTCATACACAAAGTCATTATGGCAGTAACAGGTTTTTACTTGAGCAGGAATGTTTTGCTTCTAAGGAAGAACATTTCCTTAATATATCATGTGCTCAAGTTCTATTTTTATATCTTAAGGTACCATCACACGACACCATACGGCTTCCATATCGCTGGCCATTTGACGTGAGCTCGCACGTTTCGGGCACTTTTTTCAGAGCACTTTGGAACTGTCCACATCTCGCGTGCGATCCTGCGTTCCGGACATCGCCTGCAGAAGACCGGACGCGATCTTCCCTTCACACATTGCCGCATCACACGCCACAATCGTAGCAGTGATGTGGGCATACTTTTTTAATAGGGGCATGCCAGAGTGTGTTTCACCATGCCCCTATCACTGCGATTGATGGACGGAACTGCGTTGCCATTGGTCAGCCTTGTGTGAATGCACGTGTCATCAAATAAGGCTCCTCGGACATGGCCAGCCAATCGGAACGCAGTATCACCCACCAATCGCCGCAGATGCGGCGCGAAAAAAAAACACATCCAAGCACGCCTACGGGATTTATTCAGGATCGTATGTTTTGTCGCTATGCCTGTCACACGGCAATGAAGCGCTGAGATCACCTGGTGGATATCGCCTGATTTCACTGCAGTGCAGGGCAATAGGCGACGCTCAACCAGCGATTTCTCATTGTAGAATCGCCCAGTCACACGCCACTATGCACATGCGATGTGGTTTCCACATCGCCGAATTCGGGAATTGCCAGCAATCTCACCGGCGATATGGCGGCGTGTGATAGTACCTTTAGAGTTTATAACAATACAAGAGTAGGAACCTCCGTATAACACGGAGTATACACCGAGCTCACCGAGTCCAGACGGATATTCAACAAGGTGTGCGGGGCTGGGAACGTTCCTGGGCCAGCTCCGAAACAGTAACTAGAGTGCAACCAGCTCCTGCACAAGAATGGTTAATTTCTTGAATAAAAACATCATTTTTATTAGTATATGAAATCATGTTATTCCTATGGTCTAGACATGATTGTTTACATGTTAATAAATCTTGTGCTAATATTACAAAAAAGAATATACATGTGACATTTTCCACTTCATATTCCGCAGAATACCCTTCTATAGTCGTTACTATTAAAAAGAATCTTCCGCTTTTGGAATAAAACCCTAAATTAGCAGAGATTCTCAATAATGGGGTTCAATTTGTGGCCAAAAAAAATCAAATTGTGTCTCACCATATACCGTTGTGCTCAAAACTTTACATACCCTGGCAGATTTTTTGCTTTCTTATCCTTTTTTCAGATGGGGGCATGGCTGGATGCATGAGTGGGTGCATGGGTGCTTGACTGGGTGCATGACCGGGTGCATGGGTGCGTGACTGGGTGCATGACTGGGTGCGTGAGTGCATGGCTGGGGTGCATATCTGGGTGTAGGAGTGCATTGCTGGGTGCATGACTGGATGTGTGGGTGCAAGACTGGGTACATGGATGTATGACCAGGTATGTGGGTGCATGACTGTGTGCATGGCTGCATGCGTTCATGTGTGCATGACTAGATGTGTGGCTCGGTGTGTGGTTGGGTGCATTACTGCTTGCATGTGTGCATGGCTTTGTGCATGGCTTTGTGCGTGTGTGCATGGCTTTGTGCATGTGTGCATGGCTGGGTATATGTGCATGACTGCGTGCATGTGTATGAATACAGCTCTGGCAAAAATTAAAAGACCACTGCAAAATTTTCAGTTTCTCTGATTTTCCTCTTATATGTATATTTTTGAGTAAAATATACATTGTTCTTTTATTCTATAAACTACTGACAACATGTCTCCAAAATTCAAAACTAAAAATTTTGTATTTATTTGTAGCAAATGAGAAATCAACAAAATAATAAAAAAGACACAGTGCTTTGAGACCTCAAATAATGCAAAGAAAACAAGTTCATATTCATTTAGAAACAACAATACAAATGTTTCAACTCAGGAAAAAGTTCAGAAATCAATATTTGGTGGAATAACCATGATTTTTAATCACAGCTTTCATGCGTCTTGGCATGCTTTCCACTAGTCTTTCACACTGCTTTTGGGTGACCTTATGCCACTCTTGGCACAAAAATGTAAGCAATTCTTTGTTTGATGCTTGTGACTATCCATCTTCCTCTTATTACATTCCAGAGGTTTAAAATGGGGTTCAGGTCTGGAGATTGGGCTGGCCATGACAGGGTCTTGATGTGGTGCTCCTTCATCCACACATTGATTGACCTAGCTGTGTGGCATGGAGCATTGTCCTGCTGATAAAAACAGTCCCCAGAGTTAGGAAACATTGCCTGAGGTTTTATCTTTACAACCTTTCCTTCGTGTCGCTGGGAACTGGTGACATCTGTATCCCGCCGGGCAACAGTCTTTAAATACTGAGTGCGGGCGATCATTTCTTGCTTCTGGGTCTGCCTCTCTATTTCCTCCTGGTCCCATCTGCGGACGCATTTCCTTATATATTTCTCCCGGGTGATTATTTCTACAGGACCTTTTTCACCATCAGGATTACCGGGGAAGCCCATTAAGTTGTCTTCTTTCTCAACCCTCTCCCACCAACAGCGGAGCTGCTCACCTCTCACCTCGGTCGATGCAGGGGCCGGTATCAGGGGCTCCAGTAGCTGTGGCAATTTCTCTTCCAAGGCTCCCAGCGGTTCGACCACTTTACTGGCTGTCCGGGACACGGTTTCAGGGTCAGGTTCATCTTCCAGATCCACCAGTAGTTGCGGTTCCCTGCTCCGGATAGCATTGGAGGTACTGGCCCAGCCGGGCTGTACTGATAGGGATTGCTGGCTTTGGTAAAAGTCTATTTGGATCCGGGTTCTCTGTTCTGCTTGAACCCGGGTCAACTGCTGGGGCAGTAGTCCTAGCACACCCCGCCGGGTGTCTCGGACCTTCGGACCTCTCTTGCCGCCATCCGCCATGCTACCTCAGTCACCAAAGTTCTTTCCCTGACCGGGTTCCTCCACGATCGCTTTCTGTGGGCCCTCCGGGATCACTTCAGGTCCTCTCCTTCAGTCCGGGTGTCCAGCAATGGCGACTGCCCTCCATCCGGTTTCCTGCCCCGCCTTCTTAGGGCGTCTTCTTCCTCAGCTTCGCCAGATTCTCATTGGTAGCTGCAGCTTGCGGCGGATTGACGGCTGGCTCCCCCGGAGTTTTCCCACTCTGGACTGGGGCGGCCCACGATGAGGGGTCTGGGCACATCTCCTCTTCATATGGCCTCAGCCTTCCATGGCCACCATTATGCCCAGATTTTTGCAGACGCTGCTAGACCTTTTTGTAATGGACTGCCATCTTTGAAATTTTAAGGATGGAGGCCACATGACGCTCACTCTAACCCTCTGCTAGTAAAGCCAGAATTGAGCCCTTCTTTTCCTCACTCAAGACTTTCTTTTCAACTCCTTTGGCATGGTTAACAGTAATTTTTTCATTTAAATTAAGTTTGGCCTATTCCTAGCACTTGTTTTGCCATCCAGCTTTTCCTATTGCAAGAGGATTGTGAAGACCACAGTAGTGTTTTTTTATACTTTCCCTCGTTAAATAAGATTTGGTTCAGGTCATCACCTAATCAGAATCACATTAAGTAGATTAAGGTTTACTTTGGTTGGAATTCAACTAATACTGGAATGGAATAGCTGTCAGACATGTAAAGATGGTGATTTTTAGAAAACTGTGCAGTGGTCTCTTAATTTTTGCCAGAGCTGTATAAAGAGGGTGTACTCCTACAGGTGCATCTCAATGAATTAGAAAATCATCAAAAAGTTACTTTATTTCAGTAGTTCAATATGTGGCGCCCCTGTGACCAGGGTGGCCACAGGTAGGAACTGCAGCCAGGCAGATGGGAGACAGTTTGTGCACCAAACACCTTCAGCACACATGCCACCCAGAGCACAACATCCAACCCGGAGCCCGGAACTCTAGGCGGGCAAGGGGTGGTAGGGTTTAGAGGGAAGTGGGTGGAAGTTAGGTCAGATGACAGACCAATACAAAAGGAGGAACAGTAGGCAGAGAAAGTTAGTAGGCCAGTGGGTGCCGAGAAGCCAAGACCAAGCAGACAGAAAGACACTTTCCCGAAGGGATAGGGCTCCCTGCAGGCGCAGAATCCACAGAGACACCGTTCCATGGAGAGATAGCCCATCCATAGCCTGCAGCCCAAGGGAAAGGAAGGACAGAGACCAGACCGGTGCCACCGGGTCAGAGGAGTACGGCAGCGTTGACCGACTACAGGCAGGATAGGTTTCCCTTGTTGTACCAGGTAGTCACACAGGTCGGAGAGAGCCCGGTGATCCCTTGCAAGACAGGGACACCCAAGGCTAGGCTGGGACCAGAGTGTCGGCTCTAAGGGGGACCGCAGCTATATGCCGGATCCCCAGACAAACCGACGAGGAATGCTGATTCCAAGCCAGGGTTCCTACCCACGGGTTGGAGGCACAGCAACACCATAGGACCCAGGCTTGCTGCCCACACACACAGGGAGAAGTCACACAAAGGGACTGAGTTGCCGCCATACAACCCACAGGGAAGAACAGATGAGGGACAAGCCGGAAAGGTTACAAAGAAAGTGAAGGGTCTCAGAGGGAAAGCCTGGCTGCAGAGGGTTTGGAGAGTAACCGGAGTTAGCTGTGTGAAAGAACTGAACTGTTGAACTGTACCTTAAATTGGTTAAACTGCACTAAGAACTTGCAAGTAAAACCCGGTGAACCCTGCTTGAGTCTCCCGTGTGTGATTCCCTGTATACAGCGCTGTATTACACCTTTACACCCTGTCAGGAGCAGCCCGACCCGTGGCGGGCTCATCCACCTTGCTGCAGTCTCATCCATCCATCCTCCTGGCAGAAGTACACTGCAGCAGTGGTCCCCTCACTGACCACAAACCGTGGGTGGCATCACGACAACAATCCTCTGTAAATATTCCCTTTTACTTGTGGGGCTCGGGACACGGTCCGGACCAAGACCGCCGTGATCATCCCCCAGTGCTACCCCCCCGGTCCGGTACCCCGTCCCAGTGGGCCACGCAAATACATAAAGTGAAATGCATATATTATATAGAGTAAATACACACAAAGTGATCTATTTCATGTATTTATTTTTTGTTAATGTTGATAGCTTACAGCCAATGAAAACCCAAAGGTCATTATCTCAGAAAATTTAAGTAGGGAGGCCAATGGGTTAAAAACCGTGCTGCTGTATTCCACCAGACACCAAAGAGTGAATATAGTATTGATTTATTAGTCAACATTTTTCAGGGCTCCCTGGCACCTTCCTCAGGACAAATCAATATCATATTGCCATGTTTCAGGGTGTGTCAGGGAGTCCTGAAATGCGTTGACTAATCAATTATACATTCACCCTTTGATGTCCTGTAAAATACGGCAGCGTGGTTTTTAACCCTTCATCCTCCCTACTTTAATTTTCTGAGATAATGACTTTTGGGTTTTCATTGGCTGTAAGCCATAATCATCAACATTAACATAAATAAAAACATGAAATTGACCACTCTATGTGTAATGACTCTAAATAAAAGTTTGTTTCAACAGAAAAAGAGCCTTTTTCTATAGGAATGATTAAATTAGTCTCCAAATGCAATTTCAAATCTTTATTAATCCTCTTTATAAAAATCAATTAAAATATTACATCAGAGCATTCCCTCATAAGGGATCCATATATTTCAGCAAATACAGTTAATATTACATAGTACATGTACATTACTCTTGACAATTCATCATATAGCCTCAGTGTAAATTATCTTTCAACACTGCTGGCAGGATCCACTGGCTACAAATATAGATAATAAGGACGGAGCAATCACCAAACATTCATATACACGGTATGTTTTTTTAGCCACTATCCTCACTCTCACTGAGGCTAAAGGCACTTCCTCCAGGTCTCACTATTTAGTTATGAGCACCTTTAGTGCCACCGCCTTATTCCTCAATCCGTATTTATATAATCCCGAACCCTTTATAAATGGTCAAAACATGTACCTGATCACCGCAGTGCTGTTACGCCCCCCGGAAGAAGCGAGGTTGCGAAACGGACGTAGGGGAGAAGGGACCATATTAACAGCACTGCGGTGATCAGGTACATGTTTTGACCATTTATAAAGGGTTCGGGATTATATAAATACGGATTGAGGAATAAGGCGGTGGCACTAAAGGTGCTCATAACTAAATAGTGAGACCTGGAAGAAGTGCCTTTAGCCTCAGTGAGAGTGAGGATAGTGGCTAAAAAAACATACCGTGTATATGAATGTTTGGTGATTGCTCCGTCCTTATTATCTATATTTGTAGCCAGTGGATCCTGCCAGCAGTGTTGAAAGATAATTTACACTGAGGCTATATGATGAATTGTCAAGAGTAATGTACATGTACTATGTAATATTAACTGTATTTGCTGAAATATATGGATCCCTTATGAGGGAATGCTCTGATGTAATATTTTAATTGATTTTTATAAAGAGGATTAATAAAGATTTGAAATTACATTTGGAGACTAATTTAATCATTCCTATAGAAAAAGGCTCTTTTTCTGTTGAAACATATGATTTTAGTGGAGTGACTATTTTATAGGGACTCTGGTTTTAACTCTAAATAAAAGTACCTGAAGTGTTAAGAGCGGGTGCTACACTGGTCCAGAAGAGGAGCTCCTGGGACACAGCTAGTGACTTGACAGCGCAGAGGCAGTAGACATGTAAGCATACATCATGTGTGCAAAAAAACAGCTCTTCAGTGGCCCATGGCCTGTCTGCCTTTCTATTAGTTGTTCGGCTCTCTTGTTGTTTTGGTCATATTTATAGTCCTGTGTTTACAGGTCTTGACCTAGCATAGTCCTCTACACTGTGTGCAGAATTATTAGGCAAGTTGTATTTTAGAGGATTATTTTTATTATTGATCAACAACAATGTTCTCAATGAACCCAAAAGACTCATAAATATCTTAATATTTTTGGAAGTTGGAGTGTTTTTTTTTTAGATTTGGCTATCTTAGGAGGATATCTGTTTGTGCAGGTAACTATTACTGTGCAGAATTATTAGGCAACTTAATATAAAACCAAATATATTCCCATCTCACTTGTTTATTTTCTCCAGGTAAACCAATATAACTGCACAAAATTTAGAAATAAACATTTCTGACATGCAAAAACAAAACACAAAAAAATTTAGTGACCAATATAGCCACCTTTCTTTATGACACTCAGCCTTCCATCCATAGATTCTGTCAGTTGCTTGATCTGTTTACGATCAACATTGCATGCAGCAGCCACCACAGCCTCCCAGACACTGTTCTGAGAGGTGTACTGTTTTCCCTCCCTGTAGATCTCACATTTTAGGAGGGATCACAGGTTCTCTATGGGGTTCAGATCAGGTGAACAAGGGGGCCATGTCATTATTGTTTCTTCTTTTAGACCTTTACTGGCCAGCCACATGGTGGAGTAGTTGGATGCATGTGGTGGAGCATTGTCCTGCATGAAAATCATGTTTTTCTTTAATGATACCAACTTCTTCCTGTACCACTGCTTGAAGAATTTGTCTTCTAAGAAACTGACCCAAAGAGGTCCCACAAGTTCATCTTTGATGATACCAGCCCATACCAGTACCCCACCTCCACCTTGCTGGCATCTGAGTCGGAGTGGAGCTCTCTGCCCTTTACTGATCCACCCTCTATCCCATCCATCTGGCCCATCAAGTTACTCTCATTTCATCAGTCCATAAAATCTTTGAAAAATCAGTCTTAAGATATTTCTTGGCCCAGTCTTGACGTTTTCTCTTATGTTTCTTGTTCAAAGGTGGTCGTTTTTCAGCCTTTCTTACCTTGGCCATGTCCCTGAGTATAGCACACCTTGTGCTTTTCAATACTCCAGTAACGTTGCAGCTCTGAAATATTGCAAAACTGGTGGCAAATGGCATCTTGGCATCTTCATGCTTGATTTTCCTCAATTCATGGGCAGTTATTTTGTGCCTTTCTTGCCCAACACGCTTCTTGCGACCCTGTTTGCTATTTGCCATTAAACGCTTGATTGTTCGGTGATCACGCTTCAAATGTTTGGCAATTTCAAGACTGCTGCATCCCTCTGCAAGACATCTCACAATATTGGACTTTTCAGAGCCGTCAAATCTCTCTTCTGACCCATTTTGCCTAAGGAAAGGCATTTGCCTAATAATTAAGCACACCTTATATAGGGTGTTGATGTCATTTCACCACACTCCTTCTCATGACAGAGATGCACATCACCTGATTTACTTAATTGGTAGTTGTCTCTCAAGCCTATACAGCTTGGAGTAGGACAACATGTATAAAAAGTATAGTGATCACAATACTCATTTGTCTGATAATTCTGCACACAGTGTATGAGCACTAACTGCTCTGGTTACCTATCAGTGCTGCTGGTTTATTGTCTTGTCCCATGATTATCATATTTATGCTAACAGGGCTGTTTCTGCAATTATGTCTTGGTGTTATAGGAAGTGTCATCATAATATGTTTTTAGTTGTTTTTATATGTCACTTTGGTATATAATAAAGTTTGATTTGTTTTAGATACCTACTGTATTTTCTGGTGGCCATCTCTTTAAATATTTAACAGCTCCTATCTTTCTTGGTTTTGTGTGTGTGCGTGTGTGCTTGTCTTCATACTGTATGTGTACAGTTCTGTATAATGTATGCTTGCATGTCTGTGTTGTGTAAATAGAATTGTATCCTTTTTTTTAGAAAAATGTGTGTATTTCAGGGACATATCTGGGGGGCAGGCAGGGGGAACTTCAGCATGTGTGGAGCATGAACGGGTAAATATGTGAGGAGACAGTATGGGGGACATTGTGAGAACACAGCAAACAGGGCTCTGGAGTCAGTAAGCCAAACCAGCGACTCCAACTTCTCAATTTCAACAACTCCATGCCTCCACCTCCCTCATACACGGCTCATGTTTAAGTGATAAATTTACTGTTGTACAGTGGTAACGTCCGGCTTTAATCACTATTATGATAATATATTTAAATGAACAATAATAATAATTCATAATAATATTCAGCACATTCTTTGTTGAACTACTGTACCCAATCCATGATATATTTTAGGAGTCTGAGTCGGTCCATTGTATACTGACTCCACGACTCCAACTCCACAGCCCTGACAGCAAGGAACGGATAGCATGCCAAGGAGGGAGAGTGTGATAAGGGGGCATGATATGGAGACTGGGCAGTATAGGGGAGGAGGGACAGTGTGAAAGGGCCTTGTATGGAAAAAGCAGTGTGGGGGTCATTATTTATGCAGAGAACACAGTGAGGGGCAATTATTTATTCAGGAGCACAGTGTAGGGCAGATATGTTTATTCAGGCAGCATTATAATGGCACCCTTATTTTTAAAGGGGAACTCCAGTGAGAGAAAACTTTTCAGTACAGTCCCTGCCCTCCTACATGATGAAGCAGAGCTGTTGCATTGCAGTTCTAGGATCTATAGATCTCTTATAAATCGATAAAATCATACCTGCTCCTCTGCTCTAGCCCCCACCTCAGGGAACTGAAATCTCTGTCTGAGAGCTTCATGTAGAAGCAAAAAGCAGGAGGTGTGTCAGGGGCGTGGCAGGAGGTGTCAGGGGTGTGGCAGGAGGTGTCAAGGGTGTGGCAGGTGGTGTGGCAGGGGTGTGACAGGAGGTGTCAGGGGTGTGGCAGGAGGTGTGGCAGGGTGTGTGGCAGGAGGTGTGGGAGGGGTGTGGCAGGAGGTGTGTCAGGGGTGTGGCAGGAGTTGTGTCAGGGGTGTGGCAGGAGGTGTGGCAGGAGGTGTCAAGGGTGTGGCAGGAGGTGTGGCAGGGGCGTGGCAAGAGGTGTCAGGGGTGTGGCAGGAGGTGTGGCAGGGGTGTGGCAGGAGGTGTCAGGGGTGTGGCAGGAGGTGTGGCAGGGGTGTGGCAGGAGGTGTGGGAGGGGTGTGGCAGGAGGTGTGGCAGAAGTTGTGTCAGGGGTGTGGCAGGAGTTGTGTCAGGGGTGTGGCAGGAGTTATGTCAGGGGTGTGGCAGGAGGTGTGGCAGGGGTGTGGCAGGAGGTGTGGGAGGGGTGTGCAGGAGGTGTGTCAGGGGTGTGGCAGGAGTTGTGTCAGGGGTGTGGCAGAGAGGTGTGGCAGGAGGTGTCAGGGGTGTGGCAGGGGTGTGGCAGGAGGTGTGGGAGGGGTGTGGCAGGAGGTGTGGCAGAAGTTGTGTCAGGGGTGTGGCAGGAGTTGTGTCAGGGGTGTGGCAGGAGTTATGTCAGGGGTGTGGCAGGAGGTGTGGCAGGGGTGTGGCAGGAGGTGTGGGAGGGGTGTGGCAGGAGGTGTGTCAGGGGTGTGGCAGGAGTTGTGTCAGGGGTGTGGCAGGAGTTATGTCAGGGGTGTGGCAGGAGGTGTGTTAGGGGTGTGGCAGGAGTTATGTCAGGGGTGTGGATGCTGGGGGCTGCAGGATCAGCCTATATTCACACCCCCTCATAATTCTGTCTGTATGGGGAGAGGGCGTGGCAGGGGCATGACCGCCGGCCCCATGCTCCACACATACACTCCAGCCCCTGATATGCCATCCTATGTGACAGCACAAAACTGCAAATAAACACAGCATGAATGCTGAGAAGAATGCAAAAATAAAAATGGAAGAGCTGACATCCTGCAGATCTGAAGACATGCTTTGTAGGTTCATATCTGCAAGGGAAAATAAGCAGCAGCAGCGTGACCATGACATTGTAGGAATCTGTCACTTTCCTGGTACTGTGAAATGGCGCATTTTTTCATGTTTGGGCTGCAGAATGGCATGGATAAATTGCCACAAAGTGAAGCTTGTGAACACATAATTGTAGTGCATGTTGCAGTTCTTTACACATGGACCTGAGGTGTTAGGGCCGCTTTACACACACAGATATCTGTGACCAACTTCTGAACAGATCTCTGGTTGCAGTGAAATCATGGACACATTGTTCCATTTTGTGGCTGTGTACAAATGTAACAATGTGTCCATGATTTCACTGTAACCAGAGATCTGTTCAGAAGTTGGTCACAGATATCTGTGTGTGTAAAGCGGCCCTTACATAGCCTAAAACTGCTGGGTACAAGGCCCTAACATGAGCAGAAAGTGCCTTCACATGGATTGATAAACTGAATAAACCATAGTACTGTACATGTATTCCTACATTTAGATTGATATCATGTAAGACAATCTATAATTGGGAACATTGAAATAGCATTTTTCTTTAGCTGTTAATAGATATTACATGATAATACAGGTGTGTACTATAACGTGTGTAACAGATGCTGCAGATTGTGAATGCCTTGCTGTGCCTGTTACTGAGAAGTGATGATGATGACGATGATCCATTGGAAAGTTGCAGGGACAGGAGTCTACCATGTTCCTATGGGGAGGAGGAGACCATGCAGAGCTGAATCGATCAATGTAATGATTTGTCTCTGCTCGTATCGTCACTTTAACAGTACACATTATGCATCATCATACAGCAGAGGATCACAGCTTGTATCTGTATCTGCTTGGTGACATGATTGCTATTTGAAGCCTGGACCCCCGGTCACATAGAATGGTATATCAGGGGCTGGAGTGCATGTGTGAAGCATGGGGCTGGCGGTCACACCCCCTGCCATGCCATCTCCCATACAGAATTGTGAGGGGGCATGAGTGTAGGATGATCCTGCAGCTACGCATCCACACCTGAAACACCCTGCCACCCTGACACACCTCCTCCCACACCCTGACACATCTCCTCCCACACCCTGACACACCTCCTCCCACACCTGAAGCGCTTCCTGCCACACTCTCAAACCCCTGACACACCTCCTCCACACCCTGACACGCTTCCTGCCACACTCCTGCCAAACCCTGACACACCTCCTCCACACCCCTGACACGCTTTCTGCCACACCTCCTGCCAACCCCTGACACACTCCTCCCACACCCCTGACACGCTTCTGCCACACCTCCTGCCAAACCCCTGACACCCTGCTTTTTGCTTCTACATGAAGTTCTCAGACAGAGATTTCGGTTCCCTGAGGTGGGGGCCAGAGCAGAGGAGCAGGTATGATTTTATGGAATTATAAGAGATCTATAGATCCTAGAACTGCAGTGTACAGCTCTGCTTCATCATGTAGTAGGGCAGGAACTGTACTAAAAAGTTTTCTCTCACTGGAGTTCCCCTTTAAGGGCCCGTGTAGCCATCTACTGCAGAGAACCAAAGAAGATGGAAGTCTGCAAAGATGTGAAAAGTCATCATGTTGTCTGGACAAGATCAAGAAAAGAAAGATAATGACTAATCAGAGAAGATGTCACCTATAAGGTACCTGGGTGTTTCTTTGTGATCCTGCCTGCGTCTCAACCAGTTCCGCAGTTCCTGTACGGTCTGCAGTCAGGTGAATGATAGGAAAAACTCCCAGTATCTTCTTACCATTATTAAGGACATACTGATAGTTGGAGATTCATGCAATACCATTGTATAAGGGGCAGGGCGGACCTGACATTACAATTGGTGTACCATACAGTGATGGTGATCCTGGTGCTCACATTTATGTACTCTTTGTGGTCCTGGTGCTCAGATTCATGTACGAATGGTGGTCCTGGTTATTTATATATGTACTAATGATGGTCCTGATGATTTATTCATATACTAATGGTAGTCTTGGTGGTTTATTTATGTACTAATTTTGGTCCTGTTGATATACTCATGTACTAATGATAGTCCTGGTGATGTATTCATCAGTGGCATAACTAACGGCGGTCGCAGGGGTCGCAAGTGAGACCGGGCCCGGAGCCCTCCGACCCCTGCGACCGCTGCGCCTGCTTTACATGGATGTGCGTCCCTCAGGACGCACATCCATGTCTCTGCACAGCGCTTGGCCCGGCGGGTCCCCAGGCGGTTTTAAAATTCCCGCTGCTGCTGCACTGTGATGAGGTCATGTGACCTCCTCACAGACAGGATGCAGCTGCCGACAGGAGCAGTGACGGTAAGCTCCTGAAGGAACTTCTCTCTTCGCTCCCCTGGGCTCTGGGTCGGATTTCACCTTACACTGAGGAGCTTTCAGTACTTGCTTGGAGTTTCCCTGTACTTGGTGTAGGATAATCCTTGCTGAGGTGAGTGTGATCGCTGTAGTTACCTGAATGGTTGCACTGTACCTGTTAATCTGGTGGAGGGCTCTGTTACCAGCCTAGTGATCCCATTCCAGGGTATAAGTAAGGCACCTGTGGCAGGTGATCCATGGCAGGGCAGTGCTGGGCACAGTGTCCCATTCCTTATGGCTATCCCCCAGCTGTGTCTGCAGGGCACTGGCCAGAGCTGGGGGATGGATGGCCACTGTGGACTGTGATCTACAGCCCTGTAAGTGTGAGTGTATAAGTGTGTGTGTGAGGGAGTGTGTGACACAAACTTCTCTGGAAAAAAATACTTTAAGGTCCCTTTCACATCAGCGTTTTGATGATGTCTGCGGCCAATCCGGCAGGTGGCGCCGCATTTGCCGGATCTGCCGCCTACAGCCGCATTATGTTTTGGATCCAGCAAGCCCCATGTATTCTCTATGAGGTTTGCGGTCCAGTGTGGCAAGTGCAGTTATGCCGGATCCGGCACTTGCGGCCGCAAAAAAAAAAAGTTGCAAGCAGCGTTTTTTTTTTTGTGGCCGCAAGTGCCGGATCTGCCGAATCCGGCAGAACCACACTTGCCGCACTGGACTACAAGCTCATAGAGAAGGCATGGGGCTTGCCGGATCTGAAACGTAAGAGCGGCGCCACCGGCCGCAAACATCAGCAAAACGGTGATGTGAAAGGGGCCTTAAAGTGTTTTTTTTTTCAGAGAAGTTTTGATAGGGCTATGAGGCTGCATTATATTGTCTGGAGAGTTATGATGCTGATTTTTATTATCTGGAGAGCTATGGCACTGCATTATATTATCTAGAGAGGTATGACTCTGCATTATATTAGCTGTAGGGCTATGAGGCTGCATTATATATGTAGGGCTATGAGGCTGCATTATATTATTTAGAGGCTATGAGGCTGCATTATATTATATAAAGGGCTAGGAGGCTGCATTATATTATATGGAGGGCTATGAGGCTGCATTATATTATATGGAGGGCTGTGAGGCTGCATTATATTATATGGATGGCTATGAGGCTGCATTATTCTGTGTGGAAGGATATGAGGCTGCATTTTGCTATATGGAGGGCTATAAGGCTGCGTTATACTATAATGGAGGACTATATATACCAGGATAAGGGCATATTTCAGGAGGAAGAACATACATAGCAGGATGATTTGAGGGAAATTAATACTTAATGAAAGGGAGAGGGGTCAATTCGTGAGTCTTTATAGGATTTAGAATGTTACATAGGGCCCATACATCTGACTAATGGGGGCGCGCGTGGAAAGGGGCGGGGGGGGGCCCAGGTCCAAATTTCGCACTGGGGCCCTTCGGACTCTAGTTATGCCACTGGTATTCATCTACTGCTGGTTGCTATGGTGATGTATTTCTGCACTGTTGGTGGTTCTGATTATGTATGTCTGTACTGATGAGGATTGAGATACTGTGTTTCTGTACTGAAGGGAGTTTTAGTGATACATTTTGGTTCTTGTGCAGGTATTGGTCTGATCCTGTACATATAACAATCCATAACATGTAAGATTGTGACATATGGCTGTGTTTAACAAAGTATTGTGCCATCGGACAATTTAGGGATTACTACATTTTTATTTGTTGGGAGCATTAAAGGAATTGTATAAGTTTATGATAAAAGCTCGCCTAAATTTCTGCTGTTTTAAGCAATTAAACATCCTTGTCAGTCATTGGCAGGGACATTTAGGGTTATGGCTGATGCCTGTACTCACCAGCTCCCATCATCACCTCTTGGTGTGGGTTGTTGATGGGTTGCCATGTGTTGCTGCCACAGTGGCAAGACATTATTACAGTGCTCTCACTTTGATTTGAACCTATGACAGAAAGTGAATGGCAGCAGGGGGAAAAAAACTAAATTTTCTCGCTGTAGCCAACGCTTTTACAGCCTGTTACCTCTGCTGCTTTAATGCAGGGGCTAGTGGTAAACAAATGAAAGATGGGCTGCCGCAACTCAAGGGACACGACTTTGTGGTTGCCCCCCAGGCCAAAATTTGCCAGCCAGCTCTGGATATTGAGGTCAGGAGACTCAGATGGCCACTCCAAAACCTTCACTTTGTTCTGCTGTAGCCAACAACAGGTCGACTTGGCCTTGTGATAATCGAAAACAAGTCCTCTTGGTATATGAACATCTAAATACTTAATTGCCTGAGGCTCCCATCTGAAAGGAAAAACGCACGGGAGTCCTTCCACCCACCTTTCTAGGAGGAAAATGTTGAAGGCCTCTGATTTGGAATAATTTATTCTAAAGTTAGAGACTGTCCCAAACTGCTGAAACTCCGGATAATTATTGGAAAAGTGATGTAGAGGTTGGTAAGGTACAACAGTAGGTTGTCAGCATATAGGGCCAGTTTAAAATGTTTCTGCACAATTTTAAGTCCACAGATATAGGGGAAGTTCCTTAATGCAATCGCTAGGTGTTCCATTGCTATTATATAAAGCAAGGAGGAAACAGTGGGCATCCCTGCCTCATCTCGTTGGAAAGTCCAAAGGGGATGGACAGAGTGTTGTTAAGGCTAATGTGAGCAGAGGGGTTCTGGTTCAGTGAGATTTTTCCCACCATACCCACCCTAATCCCCAATTGGTTTAAAGAGGAATGAAGGAACTCCCAGCCAATACGGTTAAAATGCCCTCTTTGCGTCGATAGATAGAAGGCAGACCGAAGTTTTTTGTTTATGCGAATATGAAGCGAGGAGCAAAGTTTTATTAGCATTGTCTTTTGCCTCTCTATGCTGCACAAATCCCGTTTGCTCCTTGTGGATAGAGCTGGATAATAACAGGCCTAAGCAATTGGCGAAAACCTTGATGTCTACATTAATCAGGGAAATAGGCCTGTAGCTGGCACATAAGGAGGGATCCTTTCCCAGTTTAGGGATTACTGCTATGGTTGTTGTTAGGGTCTGAGGGGCAAAGGGGCAAGTCTCAGAGAGAGTATAGTTCAGCTTAGTCATGAAAAGTGTCAGTTCTGCTGCAAATAGTTTGTAAAAATTAGCTGGGAACCCATCTGGCCCAGGGCTCTTGCCATTTCCTAGATTTTTAATAGTGTCTTGATGTTCCTGCTCAGAAAAGTTCTCTAAAAGCAGAGATTCTTCATGTGGCAAGAGGGGTTCTCTGGATATATTTGTCTATTTTGGTCTGATAGTTGATTTCAGACATATCTGCCAGCGGGACTTTGGCTGCCTTCAGATTTATTACTCAGCAGGATATATTTTCTCCCTTACAGGGGATTTCACCCTCTCTATCGGGAAAGTAGGTTTAAACAATTTTTTACAGCCAAAGTGTTAAGAGGTTAAAACTCAACATTTAATCATAACGTACTTAAAAAGACTAGATTGTCTACACAAATACACACGTGCTCAAGTGTCATATCACAAATTAAAAAACTCCTCTGTTTGTTCTAGGAGTTTGTATATAGGTTATGGCATTTAAACAACAAGGATTATGTTACCCCGGTTCCACTCCACCTCAACCTAGTATACGTCAGCCTCCAGATGTTTCAAGGTTGTTGCACATATATCTCCTTGATTAGGTTGGCATATGTACCCCTGTATATGGGAAGTAAAAAGCCCCCCCCCCTTTATAAAGGAAGGATCTCACCGGCTTTCTTCCCTCAAGTCAGGGAGTTCTCTGAGTCTCTCTTCTCCAGGAGGTCCTTCTGCTAGTGGCTGCCTGGTACTGGACTCACAGTGACTTTTTTATATTACCACCATACTCCACTCCCGACGCGTTTCGGATCTAATGTCCTCATCAGGGGAAATGTGGCTTGGTTCTCTGCGGGGTCCTATTCATAGGTCCCCCTTTATGATGGTATATGTCCCTGTAAATGGGACATCAGATATTAGTCTCATTGTATATGGCGCAAGGTGCATAGCACCGATAGCTACATGCATAGTCACAGCCCCCCGGGTGCTATTGCCCCCTGGGTACTTACCCAGCATAGTCCAGTTATCTGTATGTTGGAGCACACCGCCGCGGCTGCTCTGCCGCTCTTTATGACCGTGTTTTTCCGGTCACATGGTGTGCTCCGCCCCCGGAAGTGACGTTCGCGTCATCCCGCGACGTCACATCCGGTCCGGCGATCGTGTGGAACGCACTCATGCGTTCCACGCCTCCCTCTTGGCTCCCTTTCAGTGGTAGGAGTGAACTAGGGCTAATTTGTTACTCCCCCTTGGAGTGAGGTCATTGTAGGGGGCAGATACTCGGTTGGAGATACTGCCTTCCGCATTTTTGGAGATTCTTTAAGAATATAGATATCTCCCATTTATCCAAAACAGTCCACAAATGGTGGCCTCAAATCAGTTGAAACACCTCTTTGCATATTAGAACAGTGTTACATCATTATGGCATATCTTTAGATTTCTCTCAATAGATCGAATCTGTCATGATATTAAGCAGCACAATTAAGGTTAACCCTTTAGGGGATGATCATATTCAGGGTCCCTGTGAGCTACAGACTGGTTTCTTTTAGAATGGAGTTGTGATATGTATTAGGTATGTGGGGTCTCATCTTTCTCTGGGGGGTATCTCTTGTTCTTGGACCGTGGGTGAGGTGATTGGGGGGGGTTTTGTGAAAATTAGAGGGGGGAGAGAGGACTATGTATGGTATTATTAGGGTTTATCCTTCACATTCTCAGATTCACAGCGGACAGATTTGGAGAAGGGATAGTAACAATAGTGATCTCGTGCTCCTATGTCTCCCTCTTCTCAACACTCTGTCCCTGCCTACTTGCGGAGGTTGGCACCCTATATACTTCCCTCCCCGCCCGTGGCGCCCCCGCTCCTCGACGACTCTCCCTCCTACCCTTACCCTATACTATGGTGCCCCGATGAAAGGAGAATAGGAAAGAGCCTCATTCATCCCTTTTGGAGCCACTGTTTCTAGGGTATAGATCCAGAACACCTCTTTCCTAAGGATCTTGTTATCCCAGTCCCCTCCCCGTATCGGTGGTGGGATATGGTCAATACCTATGAATGTCAGACAGTTTTCATCCCCTCCATGGAAAGCATTGATATGTCGGGCCACCGGAGTCTCCCCTTCCTAGATGTCCTAATCGAAAGGGACAGTATGGGAAAGATACAAACGAGTACTTATAGGAAGCAGACTGCCACTAACTCTTTACTGAGGTGGGAGAGTGGACATCCTAACAGTCACAAGAAAGGGATACCAAAAAGTCAGATGATCAGGATGAGGAGGAACTGCTCATCAGAAGAGAAGTTCCAAACACAAGCAGATGATCTGAAGGAACGTCTGAAGGAAAGGGGGTATCCCAAAAATGTGATAAAAAAAGGCATGGAAGGAGGTCAAGGGAATGGAAAGGACAAAACTCCTTATACCAAAAGAGAAAAATAGGGAGGAGGAGAGTGAAAAAATACGCATGATTACCACTTACTCAAGTGGGGCAGATCATATCAGAAAAATCATGACCAAGCACTGGCCAATCTTACAGATGGACGCAGATTTGAGTCCATTTCTAACCATGGGCCCTAACATCACATATAGAAAACCTAGGTCCTTGAGAGACAGACTGGTTCATAGCCACCTAATGACTAAAGATAAGAACTGGATAAGAAATAATCTGAAAGGGAGCTTCAAATGTGGGCATTGTATAAGCTGTAATCAGGTTATAACGACAAAAACATTTGAGAGTAACGTCACCCACCAAACCTATGATATTAGGTCATTCATAAATTGCGGAACAAAAGGTATAATCTATAAAGCCAAATGTCCGTGCAACCTTGAATATGTGGGAAAAACAATCAGAGAATTTCGGAAAAGAATCGTGGAACACCGGAGTGATATCCGCAATAAGCGAGACAAACCGGTGGCCCGACATATCAATGCTTTCCATGGAGGGGATGAAAACTGTCTGACATTCATAGGTATTGACCATATCCCACCACCGATATGGGGAGGGGACTGGGATAACAAGATCCTTAGGAAAGAGGTGTTCTGGATCTATACCCTAGAAACAGTGGCTCCAAAAGGGATGAATGAGGCTCTTTCCTATTCTCCTTTCATCGGGGCACCATAGTATAGGGTAAGGGTAGGAGGGAGAGTCGTCGAGGAGCGGGGGCGCCACGGGCGGGGAGGGAAGTATATCGGGTGCCAACCTCCGCAAGTAGGCAGGGACAGAGTGTTGAGAAGAGGGAGACATAGGAGCACGAGATCACTATTGTTACTATCCCTTCTCCAAATCTGTCCGCTGTGAATCTGAGAATGTGAAGGATAAACCCTAATAATACCATACATAGTCCTCTCTCCCCCCTCTAATTTTCACAAAACCCCCCCCAATCACCTCACCCACGGTCCAAGAACAAGAGATACCCCCCAGAGCAAGATGAGACCCCACATACCTAATACATATCACAACTCCATTCTAAAAGTAACCAGTCTGTAGCTCACAGGGACCCTGAATATGATCATCCCCTAAAGGGTTAACCTTAATTGTGCTGCTTAATATCATGACAGATTCGATCTATTGAGAGAAATCTAAAGATATGCCATAATGATGTAACATTGTTCTAATATGCAAAGAGGTGTTTCAACTGATTTGAGGCCACCATTTGTGGACTGTTTTGGATAAATGGGAGATATCTATATTCTTAAAGAATCTCCAAAAATGCGGAAGGCAGTATCTCCAACCGAGTATCTGCCCCCTACAATGACCTCACTCCAAGGGGGAGTAACAAATTAGCCCTAGTTCACTCCTACCACTGAAAGGGAGCCAAGAGGGAGGCGTGGAACGCATGAGTGCGTTCCACACGATCGCCGGACCGGATGTGACGTCGCGGGATGACGCGAACGTCACTTCCGGGGGCGGAGCACACCATGTGACCGGAAAAACACGGTCATAAAGAGCGGCAGAGCGGCCGCGGCGGTGTGCTCAAACATACAGATAACTGGACTATGCTGGGTAAGTACCCAGGGGGCAATAGCACCCGGGGGGCTGTGACTATGCATGTAGCTATCGGTGCTATGCACCTTGCGCCATATACAATGAGACTAATATCTGATGTCCCATTTACAGGGACATATACCATCATAAAGGGGGACCTATGAATAGGACCCCGCAGAGAACCAAGCCACATTTCCCCTGATGAGGACATTAGATCCGAAACGCGTCGGGAGTGGAGTATGGTGGTAATATAAAAAAGTCACTGTGAGTCCAGTACCAGGCAGTCACTAGCAGAAGGACCTCCTGGAGAAGAGAGACTCAGAGAACTCCCTGACTTGAGGGAAGAAAGCCGGTGAGATCCTTCCTTTATAAAGGGGGGGGCTTTTTACTTCCCATATACAGGTGATATGACACTTGAGCACGTGTGTATTTGTGTAGACAATCTAGTCTTTTTAAGTACGTTATGATTAAATGTTGAGTTTTAACCTCTTAACACTTTGGCTGTAAAAAATTGCCTTCAGATTTGCAGATGCCTCCGCAGCATTTTGCGAAGGCATCTGCAAGCATCTGCATGCAGACGGCAGCCCCTATGTTTATAATGGAGCGCACGGCGGTCTGCAGATGCTTGCAGACCGCCGTGCGCACCCATTCACTCCTATATGTGATCTGTGCGCAGGCGGATGCCTGCGTACAGATCACACACTCTCGTCCGCACCAGGGACGCGACATGTTGCGTCCCTGGTGCGGGCGAGAGTGTGAGATCTGTACGCAGGTATCCGCCTGCGCACAGATCACATATAGGAGTGAATGGGTGCGCACGGCGGTCTGCAAGCATCTGCAGACCGCCGTGCGCTCCATTATAAACATAGGGGCTGCCGTCTGCATGCAGATGCTTGCAGATGCCTCCGCAAAACGCTGCGGAGGCATCTGCAAATCTGAAGGCAGCCTTTGAGATTATAGAGCTTCTCATGGAAGTCTCGAAAAGCTCCTGAAATTTCCTGGGTGGTGTGGACAGATCCACCTAATGAAAATCAAGAAAGTCAAGGTCCTTAAGGAGTCCAGGGTTTAGGGACCAAGTCCACTCCCCCGGGGTAGAGTTGGTAAGCATCAGGGATAATTTGATTGGTGCATGGTCAGACCAGACCATTGGATCAATGTGAGCCATCGGGTCGAAAGAGAGCAATTGATGACTTATAAAATAGAGGTAAATTCTGCTGTAACAGTCATGAACACCCAAGTACAGTAGCGTAGCTAGCAGGGGGGCAGGGGGGGCGATCGCCCCGGGCCCCCCCGGCTTGAGGGGCCCACTGGCCGCCCCCGGGGGGCCCCGCACTCCCTGGGGGGGCCCCGCACTCCTTGGGGGGGCCCCGCACTCCCTGGGGGGGCCCCGTGCTGGCAGTCGGCAGCCGCGCGGCCGGAGAGGAGGGAGGACGGGACTTTCTGCTGTGTGCAGATCTGCCCGCCCCTCCTCCCCCTCCTACAGCAGACACACGCAGGCGGCCAGCCGCGGTGAGTGCTGGTCCCCCGTCCGGTCCTCCTCACACCTCTCCACCATGCACCAAATGGGCCAAGCGCTTCCGAGTTCAGGGGTGAGTCGGGTGACAGTAACGTCACTGCAGGTCTTTCAGGTGCAGGTCCTGGAGTTTACAACCCTGGTAATTTTCTCCACTGCAGCTCCGTGCACATTCTCCCTCAGTGAGGGACAGATAATGAGGCAATTAATAGTAGATTCTTAAATGAGGAATTCTCTCTTTTTATATTCCTTCTTATATTCCTGAATTACGGTATATTTGTTTCATTTGAATCCAATGCATTAAGCATAGGCTATTACTCACTGTTATCAGTCATATACTAGAAATACACTAAGGGGTTAATCTTGTTAAACAGCTCTAACTCTCCTATAAGAAACCCCGACTTGTAACAGTCTGTATCACCGGGTGAAGGCGGACTTTACCACGGGGGGTCTCCCACAGCAGAGGCACGCAGGCGGCCGGCCGCGGTGAGTGCTGGTCCCCCGGTCCGGTCCTCCTCACACCTCTCCACCATCACCCCCCCCCCCCCGTCCTCACATGGGGGGCCCGGGTGGTGATGTCGCCCCGGGGCCCGAAGGTGGCCAGCTACGCCACTGCCCAAGTAATATGTATAGTCTCGGATTTTGGGGTTTATCAACCGCCATTTGTCAACCAGCTTCATTTAAACAGTTTGGTTCTCATGCTTTTCATGTGAGAAGCAGGAACAGAGGCCCTGCCCGAGAATGAATCCATGAAGCGATCCATTGTAAAGTTGAAATCACATCTAATGATCAAAGAGCCCTCAGGGAAAGCAGAAAGATGACCTGAGAAAGTTTTATACACGCACACTTGGTCCTGATTTGGGAGATATACTGTATTTTTCAGATTATAAAACACACTTTTGTTCCCCCAAATTTTTGGGGAAAGTGGGGGGTGCATCTTATAATTCGAATACATACTGTGCTGTAGGGAAGGGGGGTAGCTCAGGAGCGGTGTCCTGGGGTTGCCGCGGGCTGCAGAGGCAGCCTGTGGTCATGTGCCCCTGCTCATTAGGCTCATATTATGCACTGCATCACACTGTCCATCACCTCAGTGCTGAACATGGCGCTGAATTGTGGGCAGGGGGAGCGGCGCATATTATACAAGCCTGCTTACCCCCTATCCTAGATATGGCCCCTGTCACTCTATATGCCCCCCTGCTGGCACGCACAGTAAATTAATAAATGGCTGCTAACTTACCTTCCACCGCACCTCGCATGCAGCATCACCACCATCTTCCAGTGTCTGTGCTCGGCATCCAATCACGTGAGCGGCACAACACAGTGATGTCATCTCTGTGTGTCCTGGTCACATGAGCGGATGCCAAGCACAGACACAGGAAATCAGCAGCGATGCTGCAGGCAAGGAGCAGCGGAGGGTAAGCTATCAGCTGTTTATTATTTTAGTGTCCTCGCCAGCAGTGGGGCATTTAGAGTAATGGGGGGGCCATATGCAGGATAGGGTGGGCCATGTACCAAGATAAGGGGACCATACGCAGGATAGAGGGGACATATAACAGGATAAGGGGGCCATATCCAGGATACATACAGGATCTCATAGACTGTGAGCCCTCGTGGACAGGGTCCCTGCCCCTCCTGTACCTGCCTAGATTTAGTGTACTTGTTCTTGTCTCCCTTACCTCATGTAAAGCGCCATGGAACCTAATGGCGCTATATACCGTAAATAAATAATAATAATAATAATACATATCCAGGACACATATATATACCAGGATGAGGGGGACATATATATGGATTGTAAGACACTGGCATTATTAGATGGACCTCATTTACCATTAAAAAAAATTTTTTCTCTTTTACTTCACCAAACTTAGTGTGCATCTTGTAATCTGGTGCGTCTTATAAAGTGAAAAATATGGTATTTTGTGTGACGTAACTCTGGTTTAACAGAATAAGGCTAGGGTCACATTGAGTGCTGCACCTGTGGCCTGCACGGTTTTTCTCTGCCCTCAAGATTACCACAGTCCAGGCAGCTTTGTGTGTGGCCAGTAACTATGGTACACATCGGGTTACTAAGGGCAGCGATCGCCTGAAGTTCCCGACGTTACCGCTGGCAGTTACAGTAGGCTGAGCTCTGCTGTAACAGAATCCGACTGACGCAGATGCAGCGCTCGGTGTGACCCTAGCCTAAAATTTCAAAAGTTGAAAATTGCTAAATTTTATACATTTTCAAAAAAATTCAGTTTTTTTTCACAAAGAAACCGCAAAAAATATTGTTCTAAATTTACCACTGACATGAAGTCCAATAAGTCACGAAAAAACAATCTTGGAATCACTGGGATTTGTTGAAGCGTTCCAGAGTTATAACCTCAAAAAATGACACTTGTCAGATTTAAAAAAAAAAAAAAAAAATGGTCTGGTCATTAAGGTGGAAATTGGCTCCATCACTAAGGGGCTATTAAACTACCGTAGTAAGCAGTGTCTAAGCAGAAGTCACACATATTATGGACCAGTCACTTTTAACCGCTTCATGTCTTCAAAAACATGAAGTGGTGAAAAAAGAATGAACATATGAACAGCAAGTTGCATTTACATTGCAGTGTATTCCTTTTAGCAAGTATTGCTTTTACAGAGGGGATCTGCCTGAAAAAAAAAATGCTGTGTGCACATACTCTTAGTCTGAATGATCAGTAGGGGGTACAACCACTGAAAGTGCCTAGGGCAGAGGCGTGGCCTAGCCAGCGATGTGAGTGGAGGCAGCTCAGAGCTCTCCCGCCTGTAACTCTGCTTGGGGGCTGTAGCTGCTGCATTGCTGGGCTGTGCTGGGACCGACACTGGGTGAGAAAGGTCCCTGGATCCCGCGGGTGCCACCGAAGCCGTGCAGGGAGCCGTGATGACTTGCAGGTGTCAGAAAGATACCGGCGCCATGGAGGGCAGGAAGACCCAAGATGGCACCGCTGCCTTGGAGGATGCGGCCAGAGAGAACGTGGCCTGTGCTAGGAGGATGGCGGTGGCGGCCCGCCATGAAAGGTTTGCCAGGGTGGTGGAGGGGGAAAAGAGTGAAGTGGGGAAGAGGGGCCTAGAGGCAGGGGCAGAAGAGGAGGAAGAAGGTCTGGAGGGAGCTCAGGAAGAGGATATCGAGAGAGGGGGAGCATGTGGCAGGACTTAAGGGGGATGGTATCATTAACCGTGATGGCACAGTGGCTCATTGGTTAGCACTGCACTGAGGTCCTGGGTTCAATTCCCACCAAGGACAACATCTGCAAAAAGTTTGTATGTTCTCCCCGTTTGCGTGGGTTTCCTCCAGCACTCCGGTTACCTCCCACATTGTAAAGACATACTGATAGGATGTTTAGATTGTGAGCCTCAATGGAGACAGCATTACTGAAGTAAAGTGCTATGGAATTAACAGCGCTATTGATGAGCACAGGGAGAGGGGTACTCGGACACTGGGATGGATTTGATGGCAGTGACAGGAAAATCACGGGTGGTCGGGTTCCTGGTTCCGTGCCCTGGCTGGCATTTGTTTAATGGGGAAATATTTACAAGGGTTAAGAAAAAGTATGTGACGCCACCTGTGGATCCCAGTAATTTGGATATCGGCACTGCAGGCCGGCCGCTGAGGTGATGATGGGTGCAGCTCAGTGTGGCACAGCTCCCCACAGGTGGAGCTTTACCTCAGGGCAGCGGTGATGGAGGATGAGGGGAGTTGTTGTTCTTCCCCCTCTGAAGAGGATGCTGAGGCCCTCCGGGCACCGGCGAGAAGGAGAAGACAGACACCGACTCAACTTGAACTCCACTACTTGGTACCGGCAGATGTTATGGGAAACACAGTACAGTCTGATTTAACAGGTACCAGTTGTTGGTTCAGGGTACCCCTATGGAGTCTCTAGATGTTCCTTCCTTAATAACTTTCGGGGTCTCAGTTCTACCTTTCTCTCTGTCTTTCACCACCTTTGCAGAGCTCTCTCGCCAGTCCCCTGGTCTTGTACAATGAGGCACGGGTTATCCTTGACTGGTATGGACGGGAGCAGTCAGAACGCACGCACTCTCTCCCGTCACCGGAATCCGGACTGTTCCCCACGTAGTCTTGGACCGATTATGGGCCTGAGGAGTGAGGTACCATCTTGTGGCGCCTACGGCTACTCAGTGATTAAGGGCCCGCGGCTCGTCGGTTTGTGGTCAGGGATGAACCGCTGACTGCCTCGGCTTCCACGTTGCCAGTGTTTTTCCCCAGACTAAACCAGGCGGCTCCAACCGGTACTGGTTTGTCCCCTTCTGTCTGGGTCACCCTCCTGGAGATGGGTGATCCTCCTGTCAGAGGGCTGTCAGGCCCGTCCTGACCGACTGCCTTCCCGGCCTGTCTTTGACGCAGACTGACTCCTAACTGACACTAACTGTCACTTAAGTCTCCCACTCTAATCTAAGTTCCACCCCCTTTTGGACCTACTGAATAATCAGTCCTTTACTCTAAGGTGGCCTAGTGTTGAGTGCTAACTTAGACTCCATAGGTTAAACCTAAACCCACAACTTACAGAGGCACTACATATTTTTGCAAAGTGTAATACCTCCCTGTGGCGCCTAGCCATAGGGGCACCACACTATATAACTGATTAAATATTATTAACAGCACAAGAGGAGAGAAAGCTGAAATTGAGGGTGCGAAGCCCACTATTAAAGATGTGAACTCCATAGTGAGCGTCTGTAAAGAGACATTGACTACCCTAACTAAGCAAGTGTATGATCTGCTGTCTGAAATGATGAATATAAAAGCCTTGTATGCCTAAGGGCCCTTTCACATCAGCGTTTTTCGTAATTCGCGGCAGATACGGTGAAAAAACCGCATCTGCCGCGTTTGCCGCATAACCGTTCCACTTGCGGCGCGGTTGCGGTTTTTCCCATACAAAGTATAGGGGGACTTGCGGCAGATGCGGCAAGTGCGGTTTTGCACTTGCGGCAGGTGCGGCAGCGAAAAAAAACGCGGCTGACCGCGGTTTTTTTCGCTGCCGCACCTGCCGCAAGTGCAAAACCGCACTTGCCGCATCTGCCGCAAGTCCCCCTATACTTTGTATGGGAAAAACCGCAACCGCGCCGCAAGTGGAACGGTTATGCGGCAAACGCGGCAGATGCGGTTTTTTCACCGCATCTGCCGCGAATTACGAAAAACGCTGATGTGAAAGGGCCCTAAGGCAGATGTGCGGACCGGGGAGGTAGAGGGTCAGCACTGCAGAAGACCTAATAGATAAATTACAAAAAGTGCAGAAGAAATACGCCAAACAACTGGGGGAGGTCACTGCGAAAAATTATGACCTTGAAAACCGCTCT
This sequence comes from Allobates femoralis, assembly GCA_033576535.1. Taxonomy (NCBI): domain Eukaryota; kingdom Metazoa; phylum Chordata; class Amphibia; order Anura; family Aromobatidae; genus Allobates; species Allobates femoralis. The sequence continues at coordinate 223,694,259 of JARQOC010000004.1, read as the reverse complement.
TGGCGAAAAAATATTAGAATTGTAGGAGTGCCTGAAAAAGCAGAGGGCTCTAACCCCACAGACTTTATTGATAAATGGCTGCTGGAGAAACTTGAGGCTGCTGCGCTCTCTAAAGTGTTCATAGCGGAGCGAGCACACAGAGTACCTATGAAACCCCTGCTTCCTGAACAAGGCCCCTGTACCATTTTGGAGAGAATACTGAACTACTGGGACAGGGATGCTATATTGAGAAAAGTAAGGAATGTTGAGGATATGACAATTAATGGACAACACATCTCCATATACTCCAACTATTCTGCTACGGTGCAAAAAATGCGAATGCGGTTTGTGGTGGTGAAAAGGAGACTGAGAGGCTTGGGAATACAATACTCTATGTTGTACCCTGCAAAGTTGAGGGTTGTTGCCTTTAAAAAAGTTCATTTTTTCCAATCATCAGAAGAGGCCACGGAGTGGCATGACCGCAACAACAAAAAGCTGTGTGACGCTGTAGCGGGCTGAGGATTGGTAACAGAGGATAGACTTCTCGCTTTTTTGATAGGCCCATTCAGGGTCATGGGTGACACTTGATTGTGTTTTTCTAATTCTTTTATTCTGTGTGATATTTTTCCTTTTTATTTTTCACCTTTTGGACTGGCATATACCGGGGGTCCGGTTATTGCATTAAAGGGGTTGTGGCGTAACAGCTCTCTAAGCTAAAGTTTGAATATATTGAACTGTCTACTAAAGGCTGGAGGGGGAAGTGGGGGCAAAGTTTTTATTATTGTGGTTCACTTTAAAGAGAACCTGTCATGGGGATTTTGGCTTCAAACCTATGGCTACCTGTGCCTGCAGCTTGTAAACACATCCTAACCATCCCTGTATGAGCTAACAGTGTGCTATATTTGTTTTGTAAATTGACTTTGATACCTTGGTGTCTAGCATCCCGTTGCTGCTGTGTGGACAATGAGTGGGCGGTCTTCTGGCCTTCGCGTCCCCTCCTGGCTTTGATATGGACGCCCGGCTAGGCATGCAAACACATCCCGCTGGCACGCTCCCGTGTGCAATGTGCGCTCCCGTTGATTGTGCCGGTCGTGGCCACAGGGCAGTTATTTCCGTATATGCACTTTTACGCACACATTACGTGTGAAGGGGCCACCTTTGTGAATGACGCAACCGCCGCCGCATCATTTCCGCCTCTGCGCACTGCGCAGACATCTGACCTGAGTTTGGCCCGCCCTTGTGGATGATGCAGACAGGATTCCCCTGTGACGTAAAGCAGAGTCTGCGCAGTGCGCAGATGCGGAGATGACGCGGCGGCCGCGTCATTCACAAAGGTGGCCCCTTCACACGTAATGTCTGCGTAAATACGCATATGCGGTGATAATTGCCCCGTGGCCACAACTGGCACAACGGCGGGAGCACACATTGCACACAGGAGCGCGCCAGGGGGATGTGTTTGCACGCACAGCAGGGCATCCGTGTAAAAGTCAGGAGGTGACCCGGAGGCCAGAAGACCACCCACTCAGTCTCCACACAGCGGAGACTGGATGCTGGACACAAAGGTATCAAAGTCAATTTATAAAACAAATATAGCACACTGTTAGCTCACACAGGGATGGTTAGGGATGTGTTTACAAGCTGCAGGGACAGTTAGCCATAGGTTTGAAGCCAAAATCTACATGACAGGTTCCCTTTAAATGTTTGAGAAATTTTGCTGAGGGACGTATAGTGGGGAGGCTGGGTCAAGGGATTTTACCCACTCTCATGTAGAGGGAAGTTAATTGGGTTGGGGGGAGGAAGGGGAAAATAGGCGGACTAGTTTATATAATGGGAATGTTTGGTTTTGGGGATTGGGGAGGTGGGTGGAGAGGGGCAAATTGGTTTGGGATGGGCTTGTAAACAGTGAATTACAGCAAACTCTGGGAAAGTATATGAGAATACGGTTCCATGACGGCTGGAACGGTTAAAATCATAAGTTGGAATGTTAGAGGTCTGGCGGATAGAACAAGAGGGCTGCAGTCCTAAATCATGTCATATAAACCGTCCATAATATGCCTGTTAGAAACGCATATAGTCAAAGAACAAGTTGGGGTATTGGCCAGGCATTGGGTTAGACATGCATATCATGCTACATATTCTAATTATGCGAGTGGGGTGTCCTGGTGCATGCTTCTTTACCATTTGAAGAGGTGGAGGTGAGGGTACATAAACATGGACAGTAGGTGTTTCTGGTGTATCGAGTGTATGGGAAGTTAATGTGTGTGATTGCAGTGTATTTTCCCCTGCCGTTTTCTGATGCAAAGATGCAGGAGATCCTGGAGTTGACTAGAACCAGGGTGGGGATACCAGTGCTTGTGCTTGGAGATATGAACAATATTCTGAACAGAGGATTAGATAAGAGTAGGCGGGCAGTGCGAGAGAATGAAAATGATGGGGATACACCCTTTGCAAAATGTGCTAGAGAGGTTGGTTTTGTTGATCTGCGGAGGGCGAGGAATATGGATGAGAGATGCTATTAGTGTTTCTCTTCCTCCCAAGGATCCATGTCCAGAATAGATATGGCACTGGGAAACAGATTAATGGACTCCTGGATTAAGGCAGTAGACTACCAAGGGTGGTTTCAGACCATAAGCCAATAGAGGTGGTCATGTGTCCTGGACTGAGAAGTGGGGGTCATAGGGGAGAATATAGGGTCCACCCTGTCTGGTTAATATCTTTGGATATGGCTAAGATTGCAGGGGAGGTGGAGGAATTGTTTAGAGTAAATGATGGGAATGCATCTGCGGGGGTAGTATGGGATACGATGAAGGCCTTTCTTCGGGGACTATTTATTAAAGACATCTAAATGTAAGGCGGAGTCTAGGAGGGAGGAATGTAAGGCTTTGGAAGATCTGAGGGTGGCTGAGAGAGAAGCGGTGAGTCAGCCCACCCCGGAGACGCATAGATGCTTTAAAAGAACACAAGATAAGGTAGATGAAATCCATTTAAGGGTGTTCAAAAGAGACAGGAATTTCATAGGATTTCATTCTATGAAGATGGTGAGAAGGTGGAACACCTTTTGTCGTTAATAACAGCAGCTCAGAGGGATTCGTTGTATGTATATAATACAGTATGTATGGTGAAAGATGTGTTGGTGCCAGGTACAGAGAAGATCATGAAGATTTTTAGAAGATTTTATGGAGATTTATACACATCCCAACTGTCTGCGTCCAGGAATGAGATCTGTGAGTTTTTGGAGGAGGTGGAGTTGCCAAAGTTTAGTGTTGAAGGTAGGGAGACTTTGGACCTCGCCAGTAGAAGAGTTGGAAAGTGCACTGGCCTCTATGGCAAACAATAAATCCCCTGGGGCAGATGGTTTGCCGACGGAAGTTTATAAGCAGCTTAAAGACGTCCTACTGCCTAAACTGGGGGAGGTATTCCTTGGGGCACTTGGGGAGGGGAGGCTGCCGGAATCCATGAGAGGCCACAATTGTGGTTCCGCCCAAAGAAGACAAGGACGTTAGAAGACCGAAGTCCTATAGGCCCATTTCACTGCTGTCAGTAGATGATAAATTGTTGGCGAAAGCGATGGCTAATAGATTGGTGGGGGTGATCACCAATGTGATTCATACAGATCAGTCTGGCTTCATGCCGAATAAGTCAACAGCTTTCAATTTGAGATTATTTTGAAATATTCAGCTGCCAGCGGACAATCCTGGGAGTAGAGCTGCGGCATCTCTTGATGCCCATAAAGCATTTGACAGCGTGGAGTGGGACTATTTGTGGTTGGTCCTTGAACTAATGGGTTTTGGACCAGTGTTTGTCCCGAGGGTGCAGTTGCTTTACTCTTTCCCTGTAGTATGCATTCGGGTAAATGGAGAGAGATAAAGAAAAATTTGAGCTTACTAGAGGAACGTGTCAGGGGTGTCCTCTTTCCCCCTTATTGTTTGCCAATGCAATTGAGCCACTTGCAGCTCATATTCGAGGGAATGGGATGGTGAAGGGTTTTAAATTTGGCTCAGTAGAGAAGGTCGCACTTTATGCGGATGATGTTCTCCTTTTTTTGCAAGATCCAGGAGAGACCTTACATCAGGTGGTGATGGTAGTAGAGCATTTTGGGAGAATGTCGGGACTTAAAATCAATTGGGGCAAGTGTCACCTTATGATGGTGGATAGGGGTGGACTCGGTGTACTGGAGAAGTGTGGATGTACTAGGCTTAAGATGGTGGATCAATTTAAATATCTAGGCATACAGATGGCATTACCGGTTACCGAGTATGTAAGATTGAACGTGCTTCCTTTGATGTCTAGATTGAAGGACAAGGCTCAAACTTGGTGTAAGATGTGTCTGTCAGTGGTGATAGGACGAACCTGGCTAAAATGGTGCTTATGCCCAAGCTCCTTTATGTGTTGCATAATTCACCAACGTGGCTCCCATGGGAAATACTTCAGAGGCTTAGCTCCATCTTTAGAGACTTGGTCTGAGGGGGGGGGGGGGGGGGGAGGTCGGGGGGACGCTAACCCAGAATAAAATGGAACTTCTACAGAGATCTAAGGAGGAGGGGGGCTTGCTCTCCCTAATCCTTGGATCTATTTGCTGGCGTCCCAGTCTCAGCACTTTAGAGTTTAGGTGGCACGGGCTGAACAGAACTCAGTGCAGACTCCGTAAGAGCAGGTTGTACAGAAATTTCTGTTGGTACAAGGGTTGGAAGCCGGGGTATTTGGTAGAATGGGTAGGAAATTTCCCACACTGTATTTGATGCATAAGGTATGGACTAAAATTGAAAAACTCAGAGAGGTGAATGGGTTGACAATCTACACCCCCATATGGAGGAATGAAAACCTAACTGAATTTGCAAAATTGGGAGACCAGAGAGAATTGAGACAGAAAGATTTATGCTATATGTCACAATTGATAGTGGATCAAAACTTGAAGACATTTGAATCTCTACAGGAGGAATTTGAGATGTCAGAGGTGGATAGATATTGGTACATTAGAGTCCAACATGCATTCAGACAACAAAAGACAACAAAAGCGAGCGGATAACCTAGAGGTACAAAATTATTTAGTGTTAGATTATATTTGTGGAGAAGGAATTACAAAAGCAGTCATATCAAATATATATAAAGACTTCTTGCACCTATTTTTGTTGAGGCACCCTATACGTGCTACAGATAAATGGGAGGAAGAAATTGGGGAGATTGATGATGAGGTCTGGGAGACTACTGGAGTCTATCCCGAAGTTGTCCCTGAGTGAGTCGGGTAGGCGGTCTCAATTATATACTATGCACAGGGCATACAGATCTCCTGCGTTTTTGCATAGGGTAGGCGTGAGAGCTACTTCGGAAAGTCCGAGGCATATGAATGAGGAGGCCGGTATCTTACGCATGCTATGGGAATGCCCAAGATTTTAAGCTTTTTGGATGGGTGTGTTGAGTTTGATTGAAGGCAGGTATGAATGTGTAGTGCCCCGGTCTCCCTTGGTGTGGTGTACTTGGGTATGTAGAAGAAATCACTATATACAGTCATGGCCAAAAGTTTTGAGAATGATACAAATATTAATTTTTACAAAGTCTACTGCTTCAGTTTTTCTAATGGCAATTTACATATACTCCAGAATGTCATAAAGAGTGATCAGCTTAACAGCAATTACTTGCTAAGTCAATATTTGCCTATAAAATGAACTTTAACCCCCAAAACACATTTCAACATCATTGCAGTCCTGCCTTAAAAGGAGCAGCTAACATCGTTTTAGTGATTGTTCCATTAACACAGGTGTGGGTGTTGATGAGGACAGGCTGGCGATCAATCAGTCATGATTAAGTAAGAATGACACCACTGGACAATTTAAAAGGAGGCTGGTGCTTGGTATCATTGTTTCTCTCCAGTTAACCATCGTTATCTCTAAAGAAACACGTGCAGTCATCATTGCACTGCACAAAAATGGCCTAACAGGGAAGAGTATCTCAGCTACAAAGATTGCACCTCAGTCAACAATCTATCACATCATCAAGAACTTCAAGGAGAGAGCTTCCATTGTTGTCAAAAAGGCTCCAGGGCGCCCAAGAAAGACCAGCAAGCGCCAGGACCGTATCTTAAAACTGTTTCAGCTGCGGGACCGAACTACCAGCAGTGCCGAGCTTGCTCAGGAATGGCAGCAGGCTGGTGTGAGTGCTTCTGCACGCACTGTGAGGCGGAGACTCTTTGAGCAAGGCCTGGTTTCAAGGAGGGCAGCAAAGAAGCCACTTCTCTCCAAAAAAACATCAGGGACCGACTGATATTCTGCAAAAGGTACAGGGAGTGGACTGCTGAGGACTGGGGTAAAGTCATTTTCTCTGATGAATCCCCTTTTCGATTCTTTGGGACATCTGGAAAACAGCTTATTCGGAGAAGAGGTGAGCGCTACCACCAGTCTTGTCTCATGCCAACTGTAAAGCATCCTGAAACCATTCATGTGTGGGGTTGCTTCTCAGCCAAGGGAATCGGCTCACTCACAGTCTTGCCTAAAAACACAGCCATGAATAAAGAATGGTACCAGAATGTCCTCCAAGAGCAACTTCTCCCAACCGTGCAAGAGCAGTTTGGCGCCCAACAATGCCTTTTCCAGCATGATGGAGCACCTTGCCATAAAGCAAAGGTGATAACTAAATGGTTCAGGGAACAAAACAGAGATTTTGGGTCCATGGCCTGGAAACTCCCCAGATCTTAATCCCATTGAGAACTTGTGGTCAATCATCAAGAGACGGGTGGACAAACAAAAACCAACAAATTCTGCCAAAATGCAAGCATTGATTATGCAGGAATGGACTGCTATCAGTCAGGATTTGGTCCAGAAGTTGATTGAGAGCATGCCAGGGAGAATTGTAGAGGTCCTAAAAAAGAAGGGTCAACACTGCAAATATTGACTTGCTGCATTAACTCATTCTAACTGTCAATATAACCTTTTGGTACTCCTAATATGATTGCAATTACCGTATATACTCGTGTATAAGCCGAGTTTTTCAGCCCAAAAATTGGGCTGAAAAGTCCTCCCCTCGGCTTTACACGGGTCAATACGGTATGTGGTGTGTGGGGGCTGTGTCCGGGTGCTGGGGAGGCTGCTGACAGAGCGGCCCGTCACATGGGGCCGCTCATTAGATATGCACGGCTCCCCCGCCCATCACAGCGGCAGGGGGAGCCGTGCATACAGCCCCCAAATGTATACAGGCCCCCAGTGAGGTATACAGCAGGCCCCCAGTGGCACTCGCCCCCCCACACTGTGCAGAGCCCCCCTCCCGCTGCATTATCTTACCATCCAGCGTCTTCATCACCGCCGGTCCTCCCGTCCATCCTCGCGCGCTGTGTTCGGGTCTCACGTGACCCGATGCGATGATGTCATCCGACTGCGACCGCCGGGTCACATGAGACCGGGAACGCAGCGCGCGACGATGGACGAGAGGACCGGCGGTGATGAAGACGCTGGATAGTAAGTTAATGCAGTGGGAGGAGGGGCTCTGCACAGTGTGGGGGGCGAGTGCCACTGATGGCCTGCTGTATACCCCACTGGGGGCCTGTATACATCTGGGGGCTGCACAGTGTGGGGGGCCTGTATAACTCTGGGGGCCTGTATACATCTGGGGGCTGCACAGTGTGGGGGGCCTGTATACCTCTGGGGGCCTCCTGTATACCTCTGTATACCTGCTGTATACCATACTGCTGGGGCCTGTATACCACTGGGGGGGGCCTGTATACTTCACTGCTGGGGGCTGTATACCACTGGGGGGACCTTTATACCTCACTGTTGGTGGCTGTATACCTGTCCTGGTGGCTGTATACCATATTCCTGGTGGCTGTATACCATACTCCTGGTGGCTGTATACCTCACTGCTGGGGGTTGTATACCTGTGCTGGGGTCCACCCTCGGCTTATACGCGAGTCAATAAGTTTTCCCAGTTTTTGGGGGCAAAAGTAGGGGGGTCGGCTTATACACAAGTATATACGGTATATGTCTGTATGTGATATAAACTTCAGACAAACACAAATAAAAACCAGAGGGCAGCAGATCATGTGAAAATATAATTTTGGTGTCATTCTCAAAACTTTTGGCCATGACTGTACAGTACACAAAAACTGGCAATAGATAGGCTATTATATATAGCCAGGAAAGTGATTGCTCGCTGCTGGATCAGGGCCGAGTCCCCTTCTAGGAAGGAATACATTCAACAGGTGGACTATATAATACGTACGGAAGAAAGTATATATCGGAAGAGGAACACGACGAGGGTATTTGATAAACTGTGGATAGCTTGGAAATGGGGTGATATTAGGCCTAGACAAGGTGGAAATTAATATGTCATACAGACCTAATAGATGGATTTTATCTGATTGGTTAAAGGATAAAATTGGCATTTGTGGAATACATGGAACAGTAATACTGCCTGGGTATGCGACACATGCTGTATTTGCTGTTTATAAATTAAAAAAAAGGGGGGGGTAGAGGGTAAGGGATCTTTGCTTCTCTGTTATGTTTATTCTTGGATGAGCCAAATGGAATCCTGGTATCCGATTGTCTGATAAATGGATGGTGCTTGATCCATTAATTTGTGTGAATAAATATGAATATGAATAAAAACCGATAAAAAAAAAAAAAAAAAAGAAAGTGCCTAGGCCAGCAGGAACTCCAAATACGGCCCTGGATGCACCTAATTCATTAAGAGGTGAATTCATTAAGAAATTAATTTGGCAACTCTTAAGGCCCCGTTACACGCTTCAATGTCCCAGCGATCCAACCAACGATCCAACTTGACCTAGATCGCTGGAACGATGTTCAATGATCGCTGGTAAGATGTCACACGTAAAGATGTTCTGAACGACGCAGCAATGATTCTGCGACAAGCGAACGATACTTGCGTTTTTTGATTGCTTATGTCCTTCAGTTCTGAATAGGTGAAGTCGTTAACGACATCGTTATCAAGGTGTCACGCACACCAATGCTGCAGGTTGGACGGTTCATAAACCTCCGATCAACGATCAGCCGACTTATCGTTGGTTGAATGTGTGTGTTGAATCTGTGTGTCAGACGCAACAACGTCGTTTCACCTCCCCAAATCTGTGACGTATCAACAATATCGTTAACAATATCGTAGCGTGTAACGGGCCCTTTACTCCAGCACTGCCATTATTAAGACAAGCACAAAATGCCAGTGTTAATAAACTGGCCTATGTGCTTACTTTAGACTTCAACTGACTACCTTTAAACCACAGATAATTTTAGCACAACAGTGTCATTACATCAAAGCATCATTTCTACTCAATACACTTGCACAGTATTTGTAGAAACTCTTCAAAGAGGTTGTTCCAAACGCCTTGGTGTCATCTCTCTCCGTTCACTGAAAGAGACTGTTAATGAACAAAATATCTGAGCACCTCCAATACCTGATTAAGTACCAAGCATACTCAAGCACCACGATGCTTAATAAAGCACCAAGGAGTGGTGAGCACGCTTGCTCATTAGTAACTGAAAAACGAAGTTGTCAGCCACAGTAAATTAAGTACAGCAGATGAAAAACTCATGCTTAATTTCTCTTGAAATCAGACGATGTCCAGCAATGCAATTCGTGGGCAGGGGTGAATCAACCCTCCCCGCCGCCTAAGACACAAAGCGGGAGGGGGGGCGAGGGGCGCTATCGATGGCGGACAGCTGGAGGAGCAGACTGGCGCTGCAACGCAAGTTACAGGAGTCAGGTGGTCGCGGCAAGCGCCGTCTCCTTCAGCTATGCTGCACCCCCTGCCTCCTTGCGCCTAGCAAAGGCTCATATTGTCCAATGGACAGTGTGGTCCTGTTCGTGGGAGCCTCCCACATCCATCTATTACTCGAAGTCTGGTCAAAAGTGATCTTTAAGGAAAAGTTGCATTGTTGTGGTCAAAAACCATAGATCGAGCAAAAGAAACAAGCTGTAGCCAATGACTAAGCTATGCATGACAATAAAGAACTGGGCTGCAGCAAAAACAACATCAGGTGGTCCGGACTGGCAACAGTGAAGGATAGTCAAGGCTCCTTGCAGGTTTGGGGCAACATTTCAGAAAATAAGGTTGGTTATTTTGTCAAGATAAATTAGGTCCTCAATGCAAAGAAATACAGGCAGATACTTATCCATCACACAATCCTTGAGCTTTGAAAGCTTACAAATATAATTTTTTGGTTAGCCAATAAAGGTATCACTCCTAGAATACTTTTCTCAATTTTTGGAGGGACTTAAGTATTTACATCGATTGCTCTGGCTAACACTGTACCACAATATTATTTTGTATTTTACACAAGTGTCTAAACTTGGTTTGAACATGTGATGGCAAAGTCCTTCTAAGAGTCATCTTCAGCTTAAAGAACAAGGAGTTATGGAAAAATATGATTTTGCCTCACATAGCCCTGATTGTGTCTATGTTGGAGTTGCACAGCCTACACCTTGTATCAGTGCACTGGGAACCGCTGTTTTGCAGAGAGGGTGGGTGGTGATGTTAGGGGCTGGGGCGGCCACTAGGAGCCCTGGGGGTGGTGGCATTCAATAGTGTACAGCAGTGATGGCGAACCGAGGGCACGCAGCGCCCTCTCTGGTGGCACACGGCCTCGCCGCTGCACTGCTGCTTTGAACTGCTGGTGCTATCGTGCCAGCAGTTCAAAGATGTGTCGGAGCGGAGGAGACATTTCTCCTCGCTCCGACAGTCTCCTAGCCCCACCTGCCCAGCATCATGTGACCGCGGTCATGTGACGTGCAAGCATCACATGACTGTGCTCAGCGCGAGAACAACAGCCGCAGCTAAGAGGAGCGGGAGCCGGCGCTGGAAACAGGACTAGAAAGGTGAGTATGATTTTTTTTTTTTTTTAAAGCTATAACAAGAGCTATAAAATTATAAGGATGGGGGCATCTAAAAGGAGTGGACATTACAGAAAGGGAGGCACTACAATGATGGGGGCATCTAAAGGAGTGGACATTACAGAAAGGGAGGCACTACAATGATGGGGGCATCTAAAGGAGTGGACATTACAGAAACGGAGGCACTACAAGGATGGGGGCATTACAAGGAGGGGGGCATTACAAGGAGGGGAACATTACAAGGATGGGGGCATTACAAAAAGGGAGGCATTACAAGGATGAGGGCATTACAAGGATGGGGGCATTACAAGGATGGGCATTACAAGGATGAGGCCATTACAAGAATGAGGGCATTACAAGGATGGGGGCATGATGGGGCATTACTACAAAAGGGGCATGATGGGGCATTACTACAAAGAGCGCATGAAGGGGCATTTCTGCAAGGAGGGGGCATGAAGGGGCTTTTTTTTCAAGAGGGGGGCATGATGGGGTATTACTACAAGGAGGGGGCATGATGGGCCATTACTTAATGTAGGACAAGGATAGGACATTACTACAAAAGGACAAAGATGGGAATATTACTACAATAATGGGGGCAGAATGGAGACATTACTGCCAGGAGAGGGTCAGGCTAGAGCACATAGCTACAAGGAGAGGGTCAGGATGGAGCACATAGCTACAAGGAGTGGGTCAGGATGGAGCACATAGCTACAAGGAGAGGGTCAGGATGGAGCACATAGCTACAAGGAGAGGGTCAGGATGGAGCACATAGCTACAAGGACAGGGTCAGGAAGGCGCACATAGCTACAATGATAGGGTCAGGATGGAGCACATAGCTACAAGGACAGGGTCAGGAAGGAGCACATAGCTACAAGGAGAGGGTCAGGATGGAGCACATAGCTACAAGGAGAGGGTCAGGATGGAGCACATAGCTACAAGGAGAGGGTCAGGATGGAGCACATAGCTACAAGGAGGGGTCAGGATGGAGCACATAGCTACAAGGAGAGGGTCAGGATGAAGCACATAACTAAAAGAAGAGGGGTCAGGATGGAGACAATGGTACAATATAGGGACCAGGATTACAATGTGGAAAATCTCTCTCTCTATCTCTCTAATATTCTTCTATTTTTTTTTTCTTCATACAGATCCATCCACCTGCTGTGTCTGGAAAGGGCAGTGGGAGCGGCTCAGCTTCAATGTGAAGTTCCCATGAGCTGTCTGACCACTGCTGAAGAGAAGACTGCAAAGGTAAGTTTAAAATCAATTCATTGTTAAAATAGAACTTTTCATCAGGGTGTCAGGACTACAAGCTCTGCACAGGCAAGAGGGTTGTCAGCTGCTGACTCTCTCCCTCTGCAGCTCTTGTGACGGCCACTGCTGTCATTTAGGGTAAATTGCCCTATCGGCACTTCGCTATAAAGAATTAGGTTTTGAGTTAGAGATTGGGCACTCGGTCTCGTAAAGGTTCGCCATTACTGGTGTACAGTATTGAGGGGGCGTATTGTGCTAGAGTAGGTGGAAACGACCAGCTCCCTATTTCCATGCACAATCACACCCCCTAGACGTTCTCTGCCAGCCGCAAATGTGTTATATCTAGGAAACCCTGCAAAATATTGATAACATGTATATTGCAGATTGTCAACATTTTGCAGCCTAGATATACATATGAAACATAGCAAAAGTCCGGACAACCCCTTTAAGTTTTAGGTATGTTTGAGGAAAAAAAAAAAAAGCTGCAGAGTGCAGTTTATATTCTAAAGGCCAAACCTGGCTCTTTGGAGCCTCAGCGGTGAGAACCCAAGCAATCAAGTCATCTTCTAGATAAGGGATAACTTGCTTAGAATATATTCGGATTGTTAAACAATTACTCCAACCTTCTGCACATAAAGCTTGTAGTGTAGGATGGCAGGTGAGCTACCAATACATTCAATCATGAAAATTAAATCTGCTTTTTTGGAACTTGTCGACCTCAGATAATAGTAAAACCTTATCAGAAAGAAATAATGGCACTTTAATAGGATGTGCTCTGACAACCATCTTGAGAGAAACAACACATGTATTTCTGTAAAATAGTGTATTCCTTTGAAGAAAAACAAGAAATGGAAAACTGTGCACAATTCCACAGATACGGTAAGTTGATAATTTAAGAAATAAACTTTAAATACTGAAAATGCACAAAATAGGAAAAGCAGAGATAAAGCAAAGTATGCATTCTGAACACAGGCTCGGGAGCAGGGGTATATCAGTACATTAATACTTTCAAGCCATATTTTTTTTTTTTCACTAAAACAATGTGCAAAATAAAATTAAGACAAAAAAGTCAGCAGCTTTAAATTTACAACAGACCGACATCATCCACGATATCAGCCCAAACAAGCTCAGTAATGTAGAATGGAGAGAATGGCAGTATTCAGCCTTGTATGTTTTTGGATGTGCGGATGGGTCAGGCTTTGTTGGCTCACAGGGAATACAAAGCATATAGAGATATATAGATCTCACACACTCATACAAGAAAGAATCTACACAGATTACCAATGGCTTGTGCCAAGCATAAAAGTTGGAAGGGGAGAAATCTTAAAGAAGTTCTCCAACCCCATGAATTTCTTATAAACAGATCACAATTGTACAAAATAACAGAAGGCGTGTACTATCGCCCCATGCCCATTAGATAGTAGTCAGTGAACATTTGGCCAAATGTTGGTTCCTGAACACAAGAATGCTCAGCTAAAAATTTGTCTTCTCTATGAGAGAGACGGCACCAGACATCTCTGGATTTGGCTTATCTCCTCTAAAACAAAAAGTATCTTTCATTAGGAATCAAAGTGCCAAATCCTCTATCGGCAGGTTCCGACAGCTTTTGTCTAATTAGTATACGGGTCTTAATACTCACCTTACCTGACTCAATTGGTCACTTTAAAGGCCCCGTTACACGGCATAACATTGTTAACAATATCGCTTAAACATCACTGGTTTGGAGTCGTTTAAGCGACATCGTTGCATGTAACACCGAGATTCAACTACAATAAATCGTTGGATCGCAGGTTTGAGAACACGTTCTCAAATCACACCATCAGGCAACCTGGTATATCGTTGTGTGTGACACCACGATAACTATATCGTTTACGACTTCACCCATTCACAACAGTGAAGAAGTATCGTTCGCTGGGTTGTGCGAACGATAGCTGCTCACTACATCATTGGTGAGTCGTCCACGATATCTAGAAGTGTGACATCTCACCAACGATGTCAAAACTATGTCGGAAGCGACCACGCGCCCACGAGGTCGTTGCTGACATCGTTCCAACATCGTGCCGTGTAACGGTACCTTTAAACACATCACTAGAACTTGGTAAGCAAAACCCGGTAGGGGACACTCTAGGATCCGCATGGAAAAACATCTTGGGATTGGTAATGTGGTGACTATTGCTCATTTTATTAATAAGTGGTTTGTTAAGACTTTCTGGGGTTGGTAAAATCCTTTTAAGTGTAAATGTCAAGTTTAATTTTTATTTAGTAATTCAATAGAACATATGAAAATAAGAAATTTTGCAATATATCTTAGTAATGGGTAAAGGACCGTCACACACGTCAATATTGCTTGCAACATTGCTGAAAAGTCCCGTGTTTAGCGATGTTGCTAGCGATATCGTAAGTGCATCATACTGTTTGACAGCACGATGCAACTGCGATAAATCGCTGGTTGCAGGTTGCCAGGTTTATGAACATGTTCATAAACCTGGCGATCTTGCCCCAGCGATTAGGCTATATTGCGCCATCTGACACCACAATAGCGATGTTGTCGGCGATACAACCTATTCCGCACCATTGCTGCAGATCGCTCACTGGGTTGTTCCCAGCCCAGTGAGTGATGGCTGCGCCCACATCGTAGCGCTGTCACCGGCAACATCTTGCCATGTGACCGCTAGGCTGTGATGTTGGAAGCAACGACACTCCTGCGGCATCGCTTCAGACATCGCAGCCAAAGTTCCTGCGTGTGACGGCTCCTTTAGTCTTCACTGAATGCCGATTTTACGTCAGAATTGAGAATTTTGATAACTGATAATTCTGGCAAAGAAAGAAGCAAATTGGTCTTAAAAGATATATTACTAAGCTGCTAATTTTCATATGTGCTATTGATTTATAAAATTAAAAATTAAATGACGGTTTTTCTTTACAGTAATATCATATCATTGTTACTTTTATAAATCTGTTCTTCTTAATATAATAAGCTACAGTAATCACATGTTCTTCAAAAGTACAGTCTCCTGGCCTGTTTTTAAAAACAGTGTTAATGTAATTGTGGTCTTTAGAAAGCTTTTGACTTGGGAGACCACCAACAGCACACAAACAAAAGTGCTCAGCGCAGCACTGCTGTACTATAGGGGGCTTTATACTGTCCAAGAAATCTGTCTCCAGTGCCAAATGAGAGCAGAGCTCATCAGAGCCCCCCCATTTTATTTTACAACGTCTGACGTGTGTATTACATGTCAAATGCTGTCTGAAGATGAACTTACGCTTTAAAGGGGTTGTCCAGTCTAAACGGATAATTGTGAAGTCACTATGTGACTGCAGACTTCTCAATCCTCCCAGCTCCTGCACTGTGCGCTGCAAGGATTGGCAGTTTCTAAGTCAGAAACCGACCGCAATTATGCAATATGCATGTTCCCAGCCAGAACCGACTAATGGGGTCAGACTCGCTGTATACAAGTGTATGGAGCAAGGTAGTGCCCACTACACAGTCACTCCCACTAGTCAGACACGTCCACTCCATACACTTGTATTGAGCAGGCTGCGCCCACTAGTCATGTTGTTGCCAGGAGCATACATACCGCATTATTGCAGTCCGTTCCCAGCATAGAAATCGGTGAATCCTCGCAGCACTCAGTGCTTGTGTTGGGAGGATTGATAAGTCTGCAGTCACACAGAGTGACTCCAGAATTATCACTTTAGACTGGACAACTCCTCTAAATTACTGCATAGTGGCCCTCATAAGAACATGAGCTGATCAATCATGCACATAGCAATGTATTACAGTGTGTGGGCATGAATTTATCACATTACTCTGAAAAGATGATGATATTTTCCCACCGCCACTCAAAACATAAAGAAATAGTAACACGTTAAAATTAGAATTTCTGAAATGTGTACACAAAGTAAGTAAAAATAATTTGAAGAACTAGCTCTGGTTGCTCCTGAAGGATAGTCCCTTACAAATATCAGGCATCCTATTAGTTATCCACAATAGGTTTCTTAATGTTTTTTTTTTTTAAATGGGGATTTTTGCTTTAATGAAATGTAAATAGGTCCATAGTGGCCCAACAACATGTGTAAACTAAGCAGACCCTATTGTTTTAAATATATGAAGGAGCAATGACCCAAAAATGTGTTTTGAAGGACCCACAACCCTATAAAAATATTTAGAAAGTTCCTCCTCCTGACAATGACCTCAGGAACCTCAAATAATTGTTCACCTGCTGCTCCTATGAGGAACTGGTGAAAACATCATCTTAAAGCATCACTACAGCGTTGTTTTTTCACTGCTTCACTGTGGTGGTGCTTTAATTCTAAGTCCCCTGCACCCAGTGTTCCACTCACCTACTATCGCCTTCATCCTATACCTGGATGGTCTGTCAGCGGTGAAGAGTGACCTGCCAGCGGCTCAACCACTTCATGGAGCGCGCCGGAGGTCACAACTCAATACACCTTGTTCTGGCTCTTACAGAGATGCATTGAGCAACTGTGACATGACTTCTGACTGCCGGATAGTCAGAATCTACAGGCACAAGATTGCACCACGGGACCGGAGCAGTGTTGGTAAACAGTGGCGTAATGATCGCGGTCACAGCAGTCGCGGCTGAGACTGCGACCGCGTGTGTCCGAGGAGAGGAGGGAGGACGGGAAATAAGTGAATCCTCACCTCCTGCAGCTGTGCCCGCCCCTCCTCTTAACGGCGGGGCAGCTGACTGCGGGAGGCACATTACGGCAAGTCCAACTCCAACTATCCACCACTAGCACACTCCTCCCCCGCTCATCAACTATGCATGAGGGCAATCGTAAAACTCCCACTAGCACCCCCTATCCCCTCCGGCTCCTCACCTATGGGGCCCTGGTGTAAATGCTGCACTGGGGCCCGCAAAGGTGATGCTACGCCACTGTTGGTAAACTTTGAAAATGCCAGAAGGCGAGTATAAGACAGAAGGCTTCCATTTAAAGCACCACTGCAGCGGTGAAACCCCCCCCCCCCCCCATCCTCCCACTGTAGGGGTGTTTTAATAAAAAAAGTTTCAAATACTATTTTAAGGATTAGTTAATAAAAAAAAATATTAGTACTAAATTATTTACTTGCATACCATATTCTGGCTCAAAGGAAACACAGAGCAAGGCGAGAACACCTGCCCATAAGCAGACAAAAGACTCACAATGACAGAGATCACATTGAAGCAGGTCGACATGATGGACGGTAGGTAAAGTCTAGCATCTGGGAAGGTAGTTTGCAAGTGTATTCACGGAGTGGAATCATGGATAACGGGTTAAGTGAGGAAGCAGAAATGCCGGAGGTCACATCTGATCATGGCCAGAAAGGTAGAATTAACCCCTTGTGAGAGTTAAATGCATGGTCTACGGGAGTGTCAGGATGGGTTATCCACATTCATATCAATTAAATATACATTTCTATCTGCATTACTATTCATGTGCATCATATTTACTTTTCAATATGGCTAATTTCAGACATGTAACAGCTTAAAGCAAATCTCACTGCGGTTGTATGGGATCTGCCATTGACCCCACATCGGTTACATTGGCAGCTAGATTTGCCTTTAACAAAATGGTATAAATCCCACCACCATAACGTCTTACATTTGGTTCCAATACATTACAGCATCCACAGGCAGCAAAAAGAGCAGATGGAAAATGGTTACATACGTAAGGCCACCATGCTTCTTCCAGTTAATAAAATTTGTAATAAACTGATTGCATCATAGCCTTGACCAATGACTACTCAATAGGGGGCAGAATAAAATTGGTTTGGAAAAGTACAACAACCTTTAGCCAAATAAAAAGCGGAAAATTCAGGTTTTGATATCAGCCTTTTTTGTTCCTGTGTGCGTTGCAAAAAGTAAGAAAAAGCTCCCCATTGTAGTCTTCCACTCCAGAAATCCATGTCGGCAACTGTCTCATTTCGGGCACTTTCAGCAAACAGCAGGTTTATTTTTCCCTAGAGGCCTTTTGCAGCACCTGCTGTAGGCAAGATGCCATTCAATCAGGTGTGCCACAGTCCATCTCTTTCTCTCATCACCGTGCTTCAGTTCATCAAAGTAATACGCAACGAAAGAAACTGGTTTTCTTCGCCGATTTTTCTGTAATTTTTACCGGACCTCCGCCTCCTGGAGAGCTGCTTTCATTCTGGGAAAAGAAAGTATAAAAGCCAAAGTGAGACATTAATGGATGTACAGTTGTGGCCAAAAGTATTGACACCCCTGCAATTCTGTCAGATAATACTCAGTTTCTTCCTGAAAATGATTGCAATCACAAATTCTTTGGTATTATTATCTTTATTTAATTTGTCTTCAATGAAAAAACACAAAAAGAATTGTCCTAAAGCCAAATTGGATCTAATTCCACACCAAACATAAAAAAAGAGGGTGGACAAAAGCAGTGGCACTGTTAGAAAAATCATGTGATGATTCTCTAATTTGTGTAATTAACAGCACCTGTAACTTACCTGTGGCACCGAACAGGTGTTGGCAATAACTAAATCACACTTGCAGCCAGTTGACTCAACCTCTGTCCTGTGTCCTTGTGTGTTCCACATTGAGCATGGAGAAAAGAATGAAGACCAAAGAACTGCCTGAGGACTGGAGAAACCAAATTGTGAGGAAGCATGAGCAATCTCAAGGCTACAAGTCCATCTCCAAAGATCTGAATGTTCCTGTGTCTACCGTGCGCAGTGTCATCAAGAAGTTTAAAGCCCATGGCACTGTGGCTAACCTCCCTAGATGTGGGCCGAAAAGAAAAATTGACGAGAGATTTCAACGCAAGATTGTGCGGATGGTGGATAAAGAACCTCGACTAAGATCCATACAAGTTCAAGCTGCCACGTAGTCCGAGGGTACAACGGTGTCAACCCGTACTATCCGTCGGCGTCTGAATGAAAAGGGACTGTATGGTAGGATACCCAGGAAGACACCACTTCTTACCCCGAGACATAAAAAAGCCAGGCTGAAGTTTGCCAAAACTTACCTGACAAAGCCTAAAACGTTTTGGAAGAATGATCTCTGGTCAGATGAGACAAAAGTAGAGCTTTTTGGGCAAAGGCATCAACATAGAGTTTACAGGAGAAAAAAAGAGGCATTCAAAGAAAAGAACACGGTCCCTACAGTCAAACATGGCGGAGGTTCCCTGATGTTTTGGGGTTGCTTTGCTGCCTCTGGCACTGGACTACTTGACCTTGTGGATGGTATTATGAAGTCTGAAGACTCCCAACAAATTTTGCAGCATAATGTAGGGCCCAGTGTGAGAAAGCTGGGTCTCCCTCAGAGGTCATGGGTCTTCCAGCAGGACAATGACCCAAAACACACTTCAAAAAGCACTAGAAAATGGTTTGAGAGAAAGCACTGGAGACTTCTAAGGTGGCCAGCAATGAGTCCAGACCTGAATCCCATAGAACACCTGTGGACAGATCTAAAAATGGCAGTTTGGAGAAGGCACCCTTCAAATATCAGGGACCTGGAGCAGTTTGCCAAAGAAGAAAGGTCTAAAATTCCAGCAGAGCATTGTAAAAAACTCATTGATGGTTACCGGAAGCGGTTGATCAGTTATTTTGGCTAAAGGTTGTGCAACCAAGTATTAGGCTGAGGGTGCCAATACTTTTGTCTGGCCCATTTTTGGAGTTTTGTGCGAAATGATCAATGTTTTGCTTTTTGCTTCTTGCTTCATTCTCTTTTGTGTTTTTTCATTGAAGACAAATTAAATGAAGATAATAATACAAAAGAATTTGTGATTGCAATCATTTTCAGGAAGAAACTGAGTATTATCTGACAGAATTGCAGGGGTGTCAATACTTTTGGCCACAACTATATGTTCAAACAGTGCAATTAAGATCAAGCTCTGATCATAAAGTCACATTCATTTATACTCAGATATTCAGCTACACAATCAATGAGGGTGATGCCACAGTGCCGATAGTGACAAATCGTTAAAAGAAACGTCTAGCTACAGCAGGAAGGGGTGGGGAAACTCGTCCCTGCTAGGAGCCGTTTGGAAATGTCCAACAACCTTCAGGGGCTACACGATATTATCAACTTAAAAATTCCCCAGCTAAAATTTGGTCAAATAACACACCCCTAATGTGACGTCTGAAGCTGCTTCTCTTTGGTGCAGCAATGATGTTTGGTGATATTGATCTTGTTGCTTCTCATGGCTGCTTTTCCAAGTTTGTGTTGACCTGGGGCGCAGTCAATTCTTTGTTATAAGTTTTGTAGATTATATATACCACATAGGAGACACTGGGACTGCTATATATGCATCACACAGGAGGCGCTGAGGGCATATACATTTGTAGTGGCATGTACAGCACTGGGGAGGCCTGGGGGCATATACAGCACTGGGGATACCTGGGGGCATATACAGCACTGGGGACTGTGGCAGCCTATTTATCATTGTGGAAGTTTAGGGCATCTACACACTGGGGCATATATAGGCTGCAGGGGGAGGTACATACACTGCAGGTGTATAGGCTACAGGGGGCACATAGGCTGGGGGGGGGGGGCACATGGACTGCTGGGGGCAGCACATACACTGCAGTGGGGGGTCATGAAGCACTTCTTGCGCTACTGCTCCTCTTCATTTATGGGTAGAGCCTGACTGCGTTAACATCTCCCACAGACCATCCTCATGCAGGCACTGGCCTGCATGAGGATGGGATTCTTCCATACTGTTTATGTGGCATTCAGTACTGAATGCTACATCTTCACAGAGCACACCTGATTTAAAGGGCTGACAGTTGAGGCTGCGGTCCCAAGCACTGTGGTCTCCGGCAATGTGCCCGGGGGCTGCTACAAAGGTCTTCGCACGCCATATATGGCCTGCGTGCCGGAGGTTCCCTGCCCATGAGTTAGAGGATTGGAGCTGCAGGTGTGCTTAAAATTAAATTGATTTAACTAATAAACTTTGTCAAAAATCTTCAGATAACCTGACAAAACTCCCTGTGTTAATGTTAAGGGGGCCGGCTGACTGGTTTATTTCAAAGGGAACCAACAAGCAGGATTTAGGGCTATAAAGTGAAGCCAGTACCTTACAGGCACTGGATACTGAGTGCAATCATACCTTTACTTCAATGATCACATGTATAATTGTAGAGAAAATGTTTATAAAAGTTATAGCAAAGAGGGAGATGAAACCAGTGTACGGCACAATGTCACTATGAGTGGGTGGGTTTCTTTTACTACTCTCCTATGGGCTGTAAGATAAACCCTCCGCCTCCCTGTCATTATTGTATATACCAGGCACAGGACGTCTGACATCGTGCATGCTCATAGCTCATCGCTCCCTCCTCTGAGCTGTGCTGCAGCGGGTGTCGTGGGCTGCGCTGCAGTTTGGCCGAAATCTCAATCTACACAGGGGCCGCCTTCAGGTGCCATTTTCTTCAAGCCTGTACTGCCGACATGTACTGTAACAAAAAGGTTAGAAAAACTCTTGTCTCACACTGCCTGCAATATTGCAGGGACACCCATAGCCTCGCCCTGACTCTCGCAGCAGTATGGCCCCGTGACACCCACCGCACCATCACCCACTACAATGCCTCCTGTGACCCCGCTCCAACGTGCACCCCTCCCAGTAAACCACAAATGGATTATAATGTACACCTCCCTTTTTCCTCCCAAATTTTTGTGAGGAAAAGTATGTTTTATAATCCGAAAAAAAACGTTAAATAGATGTAAAAGGTAATGTATATATCACCATCTAACAAATGAAGAGACAGTACAGAGATCTTTCTAATTATCTTTTTATACTTGGGCCTAAAATGGTTAAAAGGGAATCCTCTAGATCTGGGGTAGGGAACCTTTGGCCTTTTCTGCAGCACCCGGTCATATTCCTGGGTACCTCAGTGCTTGGGCTGGCACATGGCAGCAACATTTTGCTGTCAGTGTGCTCTTTAATTGTGAGCAGTATAGGCGTCTCTTATGTTGCATATACAGAGCAGTCTAGGCGTATCCTATGCTGCGTATACAGAGCAGTGTAGGCATCTCCTACGTTGCATATACATAGCAGTCTGGGCATCTCCCACATTGAGTATACAGAGCAGTCTGGGCGTCTCCTAGGTTGCGTATACAAAGCAGTCAGGGCATCTCCTACGTTGCATATACAGAGCAGTCAGGGCGTCTCCTACATTGTGTAAACAGAGCAGTCTAGGAGTCTCCTACATTGCGTATACAGAGCAGTCTAGGATACTCCTACATTGTATATTCAGAGCAATCTAGGCGTCTCCTATGTTGTGTATACAGAGCAGTCTAGGCATCTCCTACGTTGCGTATACAGAGCAGTCTAGGCGTCTCCTACGTTGCGTATACAGAGCAGTCAGGGTGTCTCTTACGTTACATATACAGAGCAGTCAGGGTGTCTCTTACGTTACATATACAGAGCAGTCAGGGTGTCTCTTACGTTACATATACAGAGCAGTCAGAGTGTTTCCTATGTGGTTACGTATACAGAGCAATATGGGCGTCTCCTATGTGACGTATACACAGTAGCCTCAGGATGTAGTATGTGACGTATACAGAGCAGTCTTCAGAGTCTTCTACATGATGTATACAAAACAGCCCTGGGCATTTACTTTGTGATGTATACAGAGACGTATTGGTGCTATGTGACATATAGAGTAGTCTCAACATCTAGTACATGATGTATACGAAGAATTGTGGGCATCTCCGACGCGACATATACAAAGCAGTCTCATCAAGAGTACATACGAAAAGTTTGGACACACCTTTTCATTCAAAGAGTTTTCCTTATTTTCATGACTATGAAAATTGTAGATTCACACTGAAGTCATCAAAACTATGAATTAACACATGTGGAATTATATACTTAACAAAAAAGTGTGAAATAACTGAAAATATGTTTTATATTCTAGGTTCTTCAAAGTAGCCACCTTTTGCTGTGATTACTGCTTTGCACACTCTTTGCATTCTCTTGATGAGCTTCAAGAGGTAGTCACCGGAAATGGTTTTCACTTCACAGGTGTGCCCTGTCAGGTTTAATAAGTGGGATTTCTTGCCTTATAAATGGGGTTGGGGCCATCAGTTGTGTTGTGCAGAAGTCTGGTGGATACACAGCTGATAGTCCCACTGAATAGACTGTTAGAATTTGTATTATGGCAAAAAAAGCAACTAAGTTAAGAAAAACGAGTGGCCATCATTACTTTAACAAATTAAGGTCAGTCAGTCCGAAAAATTGGTCACCTCTGCTGCAGAGGATAAGTTCAACCGAGTCACCAAGCTCAGAAATCGCAGGTTAACAGCAGCTCAGATTAGAGACCAGGTCAATGCCACACAGAGTTCTAGCAGCAGACACCTCTCTACAACAACTGTTAAGAGGAGGCTTTGTGCAGCAGGCCTTCATGGTACTAGGTGCTAGGAAACCACTGCTAAGGACAGGCAACAAGCAGAAGAGACTCGTTTGGGCTAAAGAATACAAGGAATGGACATTAGACCAGTGGAAATCTGTGCTTTGGTCTGATGATTACAAATTTGAGATCTTTGGTTCCAACCACCATGTGTTTGTGCGACGCAGAAAAGGTGAACGGATGGACTCTACATGCCTGGTTCCCACCGTGAAGCATGGAGGAGGTGGGGTGATGGTGTGGGGGTGCTTTGCTGGTGACACTGTTGGGGATTTATTCAAAATTGAAGGCATACTGAACCAGCATGGCTACCACAGCATCTTGCAGCTGCATGCTATTCCATCCGGTTTGCGTTTAGTTGGATCATCATTTACTTTTCAACAGGACAATGACCCCAAACACACCTCCAGGCTGTGTAAGGGCAATTTGACCAAGGAGAGTTATGGGGTGCTACGCCAGATGACCTGGCCTCCACAGTCACCAGACCAGAACCCAATCGAGATGGTTTGGGGTGAGCTGGACCGCAGAGTGAAGGCAAAAGTGGCAACAAGTACTAAGCATCTCTGGGAACTCCTTCAAGACTGTTGGAAGACCATTTCCGGTTGACTACCTCTTGAAGCTCATCCAAGAGGTAGTCAAGGTTGGCAAGAATGCCAAGAGTGTGCAAAGCAATAATCAAAGCAAAAGGTTGCTACTTTGAAGAACCTAGAATAAAGACATATTTTCAGTTGTTTCACACTTATTTGTTAAGTATATAATTCCACATGTGTAAATTCATAGTTTGATGCCTTCAGTGTGAATCTACAATTTTCATAGTCATAAAATAAAGAAAACTCTTTGAATGAGAAGGTGTGTCAAGCTTTTGGTCTGTACTGTATGTACAGCAGATATCCCACTGCATGAGTTTTATAAATGTTTTGTAAGCAGTGATGAATTTTCCAGTTTGAGGAGACCTGCAGTGTAATACACATCTATGTTAGAACTTACTGGTGCAAGGTCTTTACTGGTGCAAGGTGCTCTTGACCAATGCAAATCTGGAAAACCGGTTGCAAGTAGCAACATCACCAATACCACCTAACATGACATGGCTCACCAAAAAGAAGCAGCTCCAGCTGTCACATTAGGGGTTAATTCACCCTTTGACTAAATACAGTAGGATAAATTTCAAGTAAATAATTTTATATGGCCCTCGAATTACCGTAGGTTATAAATATCTACATGGCCCCTGGTGGAAAGGGAAAAAAAAAAAAAAAAAAAGGCTCCCACCGTTCTAGATGAAAGAAGCTTTAATCATCATTATCATCATAATCATCACAGACGCAGATTCTTTACTGTAAGAGCAGTGAGACTATGAAACTCTCTGCCACAACATGTAATGGGTGATCCTCTATGGAAAAAAAGTACAAGGAGGCCTGAATGCCTTTCTTGAAAGATATAACAATATGGGTTATGGACACCAGATTCTGTGATTGGACATTGATCCAGAGAACTAGTGTGATTGCTGTAGGTGCAGCTGGGAAATAATTTCTCCAGTAATATGGGGCAATTGGCATCGAGGAGTTTTGCCTTCCTTTGGATCAACATGTTAGGCTATAGGTTGAATTCAATGGACTAATCTATTTGCAACCTTCAAAACTACGAAACCACAATTCTTGTTATAATGGATGCCAATGCAGTTTTTGCATTTAATTAAAATGTACATCATTATATCCATCCCAGTGCTTTTTTCATTAACAGTAAAAAAAAAAAAAAAAATTATAGGCAATGCTATGAAATTTAATTCTACACATTATGAATGGCCAACATCACCCCCTAAGGGAAAGAAAGAAAAATAGTCCTATTTTATTAGTAAAAAGCCTAGATAGCTAGTAACAAAGACACTATAAAGAGCTGAGCGATGGAGCTCTGCTCCACTAGTCTGGGGGCATCTCTACTAAAAGAAAAAAAAATTCTCTTAATACAAACCATTTTTCTGTTGAGTTTTGTCATAATGTCACGACCAAGGGTGAAAAACGCCTAGAAAAATAAAATATATTTATTAATATCAATAACAACACTGGATGATTCTATGAAAATTGGAATAAAACAACCGCCGTAGAAAAGACAACTAGAAACGTTCCATGTTATTTTTTTCTAAAGCAAATATGTAATTCCAATGATGGACATCATAGTTTTTAGCATTTTCACAGTCACTTTTATAATAAACTTTAAAAGGGGTCAAACTGTTATTTGTATGATACAGAGCTCCAAACCCCCTATTCACATCACATGGCCTGGCTGCCGACAGCTGCTCCTAGAGGGACCTTCTATAGCATACCAAGAGCTGTATAACCACATATGCAGTACGCTGGTGGGATAGGAAAGGCAGCAGCAGAAACGGTAAGGGATGGGTTTTGTAGCTTCTCAATAGCTATAGCCACCATTAGCGGTTAAAAATGGGTACATTTTAATCTGTAATCTGTATTCCTTCATTCATCTTATGAAAGCCTTAGCATTAATTGCACCTTATTCTCAGTTTCAGCCTTCTATTGTGTGTGTATGTCCCAGCCAGTAATACATGCTGGATGAGAAGTCAGCAAGCCAAAAATGACATGGCCTATACAACAGCACAGCTTCATTCCTAGAGTGATTTCCCTTTCTACAGTAGGGTTTTTTCTACCTTGTCTTAGCTGCCAGTGATGCTGAGGAGTTAATTTCGCCTCTCCCCACACAGTGCCTGCCGAGTTCTCCTGTGCCTGTATATTGATAAGACTGTCGCTCGCCAACCCCTTCAGCCCCAGTCACACATAACGATATCGTTAGAGAGATCGTTGTAACTGTGACGTTACAACGATCTCCCCAGCGATGTCGCTATGTGTGACACTTTGCAGCGATCAGGCCCCTGCTGTGAGGTCGCTGATCGTTGCAAAGTGCTGCGGGTCATTTTTTTGATCGTTGGTTTCCCGCTGGTCAGCACGCATCGCTGCGTGTGACCGCGAGACACCAGCGATCTGTGACCTCACAGGGCTGGTTACTATGGTAAACACCGGGTATCCAGGCAGCGCGCGCTGCCTAGATACCCGGCATTTACCATGGTTACCAGCGTCCTCCCTGCTTAGCACTGCCTGTAAGCATGGAGAACGCTGGTAACTATGATAAACAGCGCGTATCCAGGCAGCGCGCACTGCCTGGATACGCGCTGTTTATCATAGTTACCTGCGTTCTCCTTGCTTAGCGCTGCCGCAGCGCTAAGCAGGGAGCGATATGGGAGGTGGCTCCCTTGGCTTGATCGCTGGGGAGATCTGCCTGTTTGACAGCTCCCCAGCGATCAGGTAACGATGCTCCAGCGATCCCGGCAGGTCGTTATCGCTGTCGGGATCGTTGGAGCGATCGTTATGTCTGACTGCACCCTTCCTCATTGTTTAAACTCTAATATAGCAGCGAGTGCGATCTGTCTTTCCTACAGATATGGATGCTTTCCTCCCTCTCTGCACTTACGGTACTTATCTGACAAATGTAGTACTAAACAGAGCCCACTGATCGTAAAGGACGACCCTGTATGAAGTATTCCAACGCGGGAGCTGACAATGCAATATTGCAGTGGGTAAGGAATTACCCATAATGTATCTCCAACACCCTACAATGACCGCTTCATTTGGCAGTACACAGTACTAAGAGTGCAGCAACTTGTGGTTATGAGCAGGAAACCCATCCCTGAGAACAAACCATGTCTCTAAAAGAAATAACAAGCTATATGGAAGACATGGTACATTTGATTGCTCTGATGGCTTCTGGGCTCAGATAGGAGGTTGCTCCAACACAAAGGAGCGGCTCGGATGTATAAAGTATGTGAGGGTCTGATGCACAAGAGATGACCAAATATACACTTGAGAACTTTGGTTTCCCGTCAGTGAATCAGGACTTTTTCCGTTCTTACCTCTTCCACATTGATGCTGGATTTTGCACTGGTTTCCAGAAACTTGATTCCATAATCAATAGCAAGCTGGATTTAAGAGAAAAAGAATGAAAACCTAAAGACAAAAACCACCAACACTACCGGAATCTGCTCAGAGTGAACGCTAACAAATGACGAACCTTTTCGCCCCTCTCCCGGGATACTTGTCTCTTGTCATTCATGTCACATTTATTGCCCAGGATCATTCGCTCCACATCAGACGAGGCGTGCTGGGGAGGAATAGTGCAGAAAATAATGAAGCCAGGAGAAATTGGCTTGTTATGACCAATAAACCTTCGGGCTGTACATAGATTCAACACATTTGCTCTCATGTAGTGACGCAGAGTATGTGATGGGGTGTTTTATGATGTAATGTATTGCAACTCCTACACTTTATCGCAGAGAGCGGTAGCAGGTCTAATCCCACACTGCCCTCTGCTGGCCATTCTAAAAACTACAATTTCCTTATATGGTGAAAGGTCGCCTAGCAATGGGTGAGGAGTTTTCGGCAGTTGAGTGTAGCTGGTGGAGATGCAGGAGTGAGGACGCCATTGTGACGATGCAGAGATGTGTGTTAAGGAGAAATGGCATCACGTGTTCGCTCCTGTCCTCCAGCGATTACGAACAGTGAAAAATGGAAAGCCGCACTTTATCCAGTGAACTTTATACAGATCCCCGCTGCTAAGAAACTCTCAGAGTTAAACAATAGGGAGAGCTAATTCATGTCCACTGTTAACTGTGCATTAAATATGGAGTAAAAGTTCCTAAACATTCAAGAGACTGATGATATCTGTGTTTCTTGTGGGACTACAACCACCTCCGCTACGACTCCATAGTTGGACTAGGAAGCTCACCCCTGCGATCCCCCTCATTATCTTCTCCGTTTTACATTTGCCTCCCAACCTGAGGATTGCCGGAGCCATCGGAGACACTATGACAGGATTCAGCTCCGATTTCCCAGGCCCAGCAAACCTGATGGAGGTTGCGACACTCAAACTTATAGTGATTTAACGACTCCTTTCCTTGTTGGGAAGGATGAGTCTATAGACCGCACTCCAGTCCTGCACATACAGACCATAAAGAGCATCCACATACTATAGCATACTTATCTTCAAGCTGCCTAAAGCTAATTCAGAATTTCAAGAGCGCAATGCCGTGATTAGGACCTTCTTCTATTAAGCAGCACAGAACACCTTCAGCACACCCAACCCTTCCATATAGAAGTCTACACTACTGACATCAAAGTGCATGAAATCCTACTGTTCTTCTGGGATGAAAAATATAAACACTTGCTGGAAAGTTCCCCATAAATTATAGCTGATAGTTGGGGTCTCAGTGGCATTTGTTTTTTCAACGTTAACATTTTAAAGGTGTGTTACGGTACGTGGCACAGTATTTTACTTTATGGGAATCTAAGGTATAACATTTCTCTTTATGGAAAGATTAGGATTGCTACTTCCAATAGGTAGCACTAGCGTTCAAGTCCTCTTTGAAGAGGCAATTTGAATGTTACTTTATGGGGAGAGTCCTCACACTTTGCAATGAACACTGTGCTAAGATCTCAGGGACCATAATTACATAGCTACTAGATATGGCCCCAATGCTACAGCATCAGGAGGGCAGTGATGTCATGATGGGGGTGGGGTCTGTGGCGTGGTGACTGTCTCTCACCCCTTCCCCAGAGGCACAGAGGAGAAACAGACGTTTTCCCCTGTGCCCTCTCCTTTAAAACATCTCTCTGTGTGCCCTCTCCTTTGAGACATCTCCCTCTGTTGCCCACCCCCGTGCTATCCTCTCTCTGTGCTCTCTCCTTTGAGCCGTCTCCCCCTGTGTGCCCTTCCTCCTGTGCTATCCTCTCCTCTCTGTCCTCTCTCCTTTGAGCAGTCTCCCCCATATGTTCTCTCTCTCGCACCTGAGTGCTCACTCAGTGTGCTTTGACTCCCCCCTTGTGCTCTCTCTCTCTCCCATGGTGTCCAAAGATGGCGGCCACCTGAGTAACTGCGCATGTGCATCGGGTATATGCATGCCCACTTTCTCAGGCAGTGATGCGTCAGCCGTGGCAGCTGCAGGCGATTGTTTTGGGTGGCAGTAGTAGCAGCACCACTGGCAGTACTACACAATGTGCCAGTACCGCAAGTGGGCGCCATATTTGCACATCCATCACGCTCTCTTGCCTTGTGCCACACCGCAACCATGACCTTATGGGCCTGTGTTCACTTGGCGCGTGCATGCACTTGTCCAAAAAAATGGTGGCAGTCTGACTAACTGTGCCTGTGCCTGGGTAGGCGTGTGCGCAGTTAGTCATTTGGCGATGTGCGATCGGGCGAAGTCTGTGGGTGGCCTGAGCAGCAGGCATTGGGGTGACATGTTCCTGGCTTCAGTTTCAGGTGGTGTTGGGTCTGTTGTTGGCAGTTTCGCTGGTGGTATTGTGCAAGGGGCCAATACTGCCAGCAGGCGCCATATTTGCAAATCTATCGCTTGGGTGAGCAAATATGGCTGCTGCTGACATGTGATAGGATGATATCCTGACGGCAGAAGTGGATGAAGGACGGGATAAGGTAATTATATAGATAGGGCGTTTATTTTTGCTCACATAGTCACAACCAGGTCCATAAGTTCTTACCATGTATATCACAACCCAGCAAAGACTTTTTTTTGTGTGTATAAAAAGAGTTTGCAGTTTCAGTTCCCTGCAAAGATACAATTCTAAAACAGGAGGTTATAGCAGTCATGGAATTATTTCCTTTATTACAGGGCATATGCTAACTTTGTTGTTCTCCGGTTCTCTTGGGTCTTGTCTGTGCAATGGCCACATGTGAACGTGCTCCTATTGCACAAATACAACCTATGCTCCAGCTCATTATTTGCTGAATTGTTTTGGTACTCTCTAGACAGCTTCCATGGACAGTGTTTAGTAGGGCCTTGTCCTTCCATGTCCTTAATCACACTGCTGTCACTATGCAAAGTAACGTTTTGATACTAGAGTAGGCCGTCCTGTTGGGTATACCATGTCGCAGTGGGATGACTTTTACACTTTTTGATCAGATACATTGGAAGCTTGTGACGTAACTCCTGGGCAGTCAGCATGTACAGTACTTTTTCCCTGTGTTATATCTTATTATTACACCAGTAAATGTATAGACATCTATGGTTTGATTTCTTTGCCTTTGTGCACTGGATGGGTTGTTACTGACATCTGGTGACAATTTCATGTCTCACACACACAGTTCCAGAGATGGCATGTACACTCGATAGTTCTGATTCCAGCAGTTAACGTTTTGCAGTCGTTATTGACTCCAGCATGTAAGAATTAGAGATTTACAGATGAAAACCCTCCCTCTATCAGCCCATCGACACCCCACTGGGCAATTGTAAGGTGCCAACGGGTTACTATGGCAACTATAGGTCTAACAATAGCCTCAGTCTGCCATAGACTAAAGCATAGAAGATTCTTTAGTTAATTAAATTGCACTTGGATCTCTTCCTACACATATACATACATACATACACACGCGAAGAGACCTGTAAGACTAGGGGTTTCTGCATCAAGAAGGTCCATGGCTGGTTTTCTAAATGATGCGTTCTCTAAGATGCAGTGTTTCAGAGTGCAACAGGCTGCCAAAAAGAATCATGAAGGATGAATTAGCTGTAACTCCCTTTAAATCTCATCTAACACCTCTCATATGCACATTGGGTAGCTGCATTCTATAGGAGGATAGGTACTCAATATCCGCCAACCATGCCGCATGCAATACTGGTTAGGCTGGTTTCACACTACTGTTTTTCGGTCCCTGGTGAATCCACCTGAAACTGGGTGCACTCGCATCTGGTTTCTGGTCCCATTGAGTTTCTAAGATCTTGACTTTCAATGGGGCTGCAGAAATTTGCGGATGCATCCAGTTCTTTACGGCTGCCTCTGATCCGGGTGTCCACGATTTTTTCACTGACACCAAAAAACGCATTTTGGAGGGAGGTTGGTCTCCGTTTCAAAACCGAGAACACTCGGATCCAGGGCACTACTGGTTAAATTAGAATGGTGCTCTGTGGAACCTGGATCCGGCATAATCCAGATCCCGCTGGGTCCGAACTCCAGATATGAGTTTTTAACGGAGCATGCCTGGAACCCAGTGTAAAGTGACTCACCCAGTAGAGGGCGTTTCATTTTCCATCGGACCCAGCTAAAAAAGGTAATCAACCGGATGCAACTGGATTTTCACGCAGCGGTACTATCACTGGTCTGTGAGATCAATGACAATACCAGTGCGGGTGCATCAAGTTGCATCATGTTTTACAATGGTGGGGGAATCCGGGGTACGCAGGTTTTACTCGCATTCACCCAGATTCCAAAAACTGGAAGTGTGAAACCAGCTTAAGCCAAGAAAGAATCTAGCACCGGCTTTAAAGAGAAGGTGTCAGATTTTTGTTGAAAGGTTTTTTCCTAGTTTAAATGTAGACATAAAATATATTTTTAATGTTTTGATGAACAGAATACGAAAAAAGAGCTGATGTATGTAAAGAGCTATGGATTTAATGGCACTATATTAGGTGAATAAATATATTATTATTAAAAAGTTTAGTTTAAATTTTCAACTATTAAAACAATAGGGGAAGCAGCTGCTGACATTTGTCATGAAAGCCGAGTGTAGTGGTAGCTCGCATTACGACTGCAGTAAATGTGGGCTGGATCCGCTCCATGTGTCTAATGAGGAGTTCCACAGGGGGGGAACCAAACAAAGTCTTTTATGGGTGCTGCACAAAATTGGAGGAAGCACCAAACCTTCCCCAGTCCCTCCAAAAACCCCACTTAAATAAAAAATATATATATATTGATAGGCTAACCATTTTGAGGATGGTCTGTCCTCTTCATCAGGCCACATACAAATGTATAAAACAACCACGTGGTCGTGCCATGAACAACTGTACATTTTAATTAATAGATCTTAGAATTCAAGGAACAGGTTGGATACACCACATCTCCCTGGGCAGGTGAGGATGTAGAAGAGTATACAGAAATTACAGCCAGAGATCACAGAATATAAGAATCAGCTGCAATCCCTGGTTATAATATCCGTATACTCTTTTACATCCTCACCTGCCCAGGGAGATGTGTGTATCCAACCTGTTCCTTCATGTTCCTTGAATTCTAAGATCTATTAATTAAAATGTAAAATTGTTTTTGGCTCAAGCCCTTAAAGTCGGTAATTAGTAACATCACATATAACCTGATTGTTCAAACCAAATTGAAAAAGATATGAAAACACCTGAAATCACAACTTGCTAAAAAAGGGTCTAAGGGTGCTTTCACATCTGCGTTTTTCGTAATTCGCGGCAGATGCGGTGAAAAAACCGCATCTGCCGCGTTTACCGCATAACCGTTCCACTTGCGGCGCGGTTGCGGTTTTTTCTATGCAATGTATAGGGGGACTTGCGGCAGATGCGGCAAGTGCGGTTTTGCACTTGCGGCAGGTGCGGCCGCGAAAAAAAAACGCAGTAAGCCGCGGTTTTTTTCGCGGCCGCACCTGCCGCAAGTGCAAAACCGCACTTGCCGCACCTGCCGCAAGTCCCCCTATACATTGCATAGAAAAAACCGCAACCGCGCCGCAAGTGGAACGGTTATGCAGTAAACGCGGCAGATGCGGTTTTTTCACCGCATCTGCCGCGAATTACGAAAAACGCAGATGTGAAAGCACCCTAAGCCGCGGTTTTTTTCGCGGCCGCACCTGCCGCTAGTGCAAAACCGCACTTGCCGCATCTGCCGCAAGTCCCCCTATACATTGCATAGAAAAAACCGCAACCGCGCCGCAAGTGGAACGGTTATGCGGTAAACGCGGCAGATGCGTTTTTTTCACCGCATCTGCCGCGAATTACGAAAAACGCAGATGTGAAAGCACCCTTACACAGAAGAAATATATACGGTAGGCTAAAGAAGAAAATATGCTTTATTCTTTCCTTGCCTTTTCCATTTTTGCTGATAATGTGAAATATTAAAAACATTACAAGCATTTTCGAGCTTTATTATCAGGTATGTTCAATATTTTCATTGAAACCCTCTGGACATATTGCCAATTTGAAATTCCAGTAGGACCCTCTGTTTATTCATTTTTGAAAGCGATCTAGATGGTTATCTGGATTTTTTTCTGAAATTATCAGTTCCAAAAATTCTGGGTTTCTCTGACTCTCTGATGATATAATACAAAATGCGTCGATAGACTGATTTAAAACTCCATTCCGGATGTTGTATCTGTGTTTCTGCAACCTGTATTGTACGGCCAACATATTGAAGCCACCAGGAACATTCAAGAAGGTAGATCACATAAGATAAGTGGCAATTCAAAGACTAAAGGCCCTGTCACACAACGATCACTCCAGTGATCCAGACAGCGATAACGACCTGCCGGGATCGCTGGAGCGTTGCTACCTGATCGCTGGGGAGCTGTCAAACAGGCAGATCTCCCAGCGATCAGTGACCTGGGAGTCACCTCCCACATCGCTGAAGGTGATGTCAGCGTCCTCCCTGCTTAGTGCTGCCTTACAAGGCAGTGCTAAGCAGGGAGAATGCTGGTAAATATGAAAAACAGAGGGTATCCAGTTACTCTTGTAACTATGATAAACACTGCGCGCTGCCTGGATAACCGCTGCGCTAAGCAGGGAGGACGCTGGTAAGTATGATAAACAATGGGTATCTAGGCAGCGCACGCTGCCTAGATACCTGGTGTTTACCATGGTTACCAGCCAGTGAGGTCACTGTTCGCTGGTTTCTCGCTGACACAAACAGCGATGCATGATAACCAGCGGGAAACCAACGATCAGAAAATGACCCAGAGCACTTTGCAGCGATCATCGACCTCACAACAGGAGCCTGATTGCTGCTAAGTGTCACACATAACGACATCGCTGGAGAGATCGTTGTAATGTCACAGTTACAACGATCTCTCTGACGATATCGTTATGTGAGACAGGACCTTAATGCATGGGGAAACGCACCCCTGTGATTCTAGATTGGAATTTGGTGAATCTAACTGATATAGTAGAGTAGAGACATCCTTGAACCCCAAATCTTTATGATCCTAATTCCCCAGAACTCAAATTTGTTGAACGAATCTTGGAAATGAAGGACTGGTGGGAAATATGGGTTGGTGTGATCAAGTTTCTTTAGATTTTTATTTCTTATTAAATAAATAAAAAACATGTGGGGTTTTGAGAAAGACAACTACCAGAATAGGGTCATTCTCCAGACTGAATCAATAATTCTGGAGACGTTTTCTTACCTGATCATGGGAGCGATTGAATTTTGTGACAAAACAAAAATTTGCATGTCATGGGTGTCCTTGTCACCCCCCTACAGCCCCATTGGCAGCAATGCTTGCCAAACAACGCTCCTGTTTTAGACAATTGGTTCTCCTGAACGCATCCTTTGGGGTGCCTTTCGGATACCCCTTCTCTTTTCGACTGTTTTTTTATTTTTAGAAAAACATCAGAGAAATGCAGACAGCTTGTCAGTTTCAGGACTTAAGAGAATAAATCGTCCTTGCTAGGGGGAGACGGTTGGGTTTTGGTGTTACACACAAGCGAGGCCTTTTAGATATTATGCTTAAAAACATGTTTTCCGCAAGGATTAAATGACAAATTGGACTTATATTATCATTAATTTATCAAATGCGCTATTTTGTTTAAAAAAATTCAATGTTACAATTAATAGTTGCATTTGCATACAGTAGCTTTTAATGAATTCTATATAATGATGTTTGTATTTATTATTATGATTTGTTAAAATACTTGCATATTCGTGGAATATTTTCACATTGCGATTAGCTATCTTTTAGAGGGTATGCTAGTAGAATTACAATTGTTATACCATTCAGTGAGTAACACTATATAATAACAGTTTTAATAGGCAAGGGTGCAACGATTGCGGCCGCAGCTGCGTCGGGGCCCAGACATACAGGGGCCCACGCCACCAGCCACCCCCTGCGCCCTCCAATCCCAGCGCCCGCTTCCCGTGCCATTACTACGCGGCAGCACACGAGCCACTAAGGGGCCCGTGTTTCAGTGAGCCAGTATTCACACTGCCGCCCCCACCCCACACTTCCTCTTACCACGGCGGTGACGCTGTGCGTTCCACAGTGGAACGCATAAAGCAAGATGTGCCGACAGTGCCGTCTACTCCTAGTGTGGAGGAGGCGGCACCAGCTTGCTAAATGCATTCCACTGTGGAATGCACAGCGTCACCGCCTCCTCCTGTGTCTTCAATTTTCTCAAGCAAAACAGAGCTGCGGTGGAACCAGAAGAGGTAAGAACAGATTTATTTTTTTAACACGCTGGCCAGAAGAGTATGGGGGAAAAAAGGGGTGGGTGCATTATACTGAATGGAGAATTATAAGGCTGTACTATGCTATATGGAAGGCTGTGCTATGCTAAATGGAGGACTATGGGGGTGCATTATACCATATGGAGGACTATGGGATGCATAATACTGTATGGAGGTACATTATAATGTATGGAGGACTATGGGGGTGGATTAAACTATATGGAAGTGCATTATACTGTATGAAGGTCTATGGGGGCTGCATTATACTATATGGAGAACCATTGGGGTGCGTTATACTATATGGAGGACTATGGGCTGCATTATGCTATATGGAAAACCATGGGGGTGCATTATTAATAATAATATTATTAATTATTTATATAGCGCCATTGTATTCCATGGCGCTTTACATGCTAAAAGGAGCAGACTAGGACAAGTAACATAGTAACAATACAAGTAACAATAAATGTGGACAATTCGGTCATACAGATACAAAAGGGGCAAGGGCTCACAGTCTACGAGGGGCGGGTGGTGATACAGTGGGATGGGGAAGTTCCAGTCGTGAGGCGGTGTGGTGGGCCGGGTCTTATTGCAGGTGGTAGGCTTGGCGGAACAGGTGGGTCATCAGGCTTCTTTTGAAGGTTCCCAGGGTAGGGGAGTGTCTGATGTGTTGGGGCAGTGAGTTCCAGAGTATGGGTGAAGCACGGGAGAAATCCTGTATGTGGTTGTGTGAAGAGGAGATGAGGGGGGGGTAGAGAAGGAGCTCTTGGGAGGATCGCAGGTTGCGTGAGGGTAGGTATTGATTAAACTATATGGACAACCATGGGGGTGCATTATACTATATGGAGGACTATGGGATACATTATACTGTATGGAGGTGCATTATAATGTATGGAGGACTATGGAGGTTGATGATACTGTAGGGAGGTGCATTATAATATATGGAGGACTATGGGGGTGGATTATACTGTATGGAGGACTATGAGGTTTCATACTATATGGAGGCATATGAGGCAGCATTATGCTATATGGGAGGATAAAGGGGGTGCATTATAATAATTGGATGGCTATGGGGGATACCTTATGAACGGTGGACTATAGGATGCATTATAATACATAGAGGACTATGGGGATACATTGTAATATATGGAGGAATATGTGGGTACATTATAATAATTGGAGGACTATAGTGGCGGGAGGAAGAGGACCTTATATACCATGATGGGGATGTATATACTACGATAAGGGCCATATTCCAAGAGGCGGAACATATATAGCAGGATGAGGGACATCAATACACAATGAAGGGGAAGAGGGGTCAATTTGTGAGTCTCTATAGGATTTAGAACCTTACACAGGGCCCATGTCTAAATTTCACACCGGGGCCCATCAGACTCTAGTTACACCACTGTATTTAGGTAATGGAGTTAAATAGATTTTTCCTCTTTTATTTCATTTTTTTACTGATGACGAATCCTTTGCACTAAATGCGTTTCATGCAACAAAGAGAAAAAAATCCACAGGTTACAAGTGTTTATTCAGGTGCTATAATTAATAAAGATTATCAGCTGGAGCTGGACTATTGCTTGAGACTTGTGGGCATAAGAGCTTTGTATGTATTCATGTTCACTGCGTGGATGAAGAGCGATTTTTACACTTGAAATGCATAAGCCTGTGCGGATTTTCACTGTTTTGTACCCAATAAACGTCATGTTTTTAAGAAGTCCTCTACTGTGAAGGTACCATTGCTAGATAATTGTTTCACTTATTCTGGCTATAACCACTCAGGGACCGGATCGGGATTTACCTCCTTGCTCCACACTGATTCCTCGGACTTTGTGAATTGATGAAATTTCCTTATGTTTTCTGTTTCTAATGTCAGGCTGACTGACCTGAGCTCACCACTGCTGACACAGATAGCATTCGAAGCACAGTAGGGACTTACTGCCACTGCCCCAGTCTCATACCTCCTGTCACCAGTGAACACAGTGTGAGGGGTGACCGGGAAACTCTAGCTCAGAGCTAGGCTACAATAAAATGGCTGCTGACTCCCCCCACAGCTGTGAACTGGGCGGTCCAGGGGGTCTGCCCAGTTCACAGCCATAATACAGGGGGTGCTGTTTGACATTAGCTGCAGTTTCCTATGCACTTGGGCTGCCGAATTTGAGGCAAGTGTTGTGCTCAGACATTAAGGGTATGTGCAGAGGTTTCCCACTATGTGTCTGGTACAGAAGGTATAGTCCCGGGTGAAGAAACTGAGAGATGTAAGTGGATTCACAAAATACACCCCTGTTTGGATGAATAAGTACTTAGGGCAATTCTACAAATTGGGAGAAAATCATGAGCAAGTGACGGTCAGGAGTGCTTATGGCAACTGGTAGAAAATAAGAGATTGAAGTCGTTTGAATCCCTGAGACAGGAATTTAAGATCCCGGAAACGGATAGTTTTATATATCTAGAATTTTACAAGAATACAGAAGACAGGTGAGACTGTGTGACCTTGGGATATGCAATGACATAGCACTGGACCACATTTGTGTAGAAGGTGGCACTAGAGAGGTGATTTCAACAATATATGATGA
Source organism: Allobates femoralis (assembly GCA_033576535.1). NCBI lineage: Eukaryota > Metazoa > Chordata > Amphibia > Anura > Aromobatidae > Allobates > Allobates femoralis. The sequence goes on along the minus strand of JARQOC010000004.1, from coordinate 223,656,004 downwards.
TCTGTTGCATACCTTTTCGTTGCGGCATCCTTTAAGAGCTCGGGTCAAGTGGGAAGAAGAAATAGGGGAAATTGATGATGAGGTGTGGGACACTATATTAGAGTATGGTCCGAAGTTGTCTCTAAGTGAGCCAGGTAGGTTGTCACAGCTCTATTTGGTGCACAGAGTTTATAGATCACCAGAGTTTCTATACAAGATTGGGGTAAGGAGCACATCAGAATGCCCACGGTGCATGCATGAGGGAGAGGGAGTGTTACATATGATGTGGGAATGCCCGAGACTGCAAGCTTTCTGGATGGTGGTGATAAATTTAATTGAGGGGAGGTATAATTGTGTGATTCCGAGGACACAAATATTGTGTGTGTGCTAGGCTATGTGGAAGAAATAGGTGTGATGAATGTGCAGAAGATAGCAGTGGCGAGGTTGCTGTTCATGGCCAGAAAGGCGATAAGCGAGGGTGTGGATCAGGGCCGAGCCTCCTTCTAGAATAGGATATCTACAGCAGGTGAAATACAGTTAGGGCCAGAAATATTTGGACAGTGACACAATTTTCGCGACTTGGGGCTCTGCATGCCACCACATTGGATTTGAAATGAAACCTCTACAACAGAATTCAAGTGCAGATTGTAACGTTTAATTTGAAGGGTTGAACAAAAATATCTGATAGAAAATGTAGGAATTGTACACATTTCTTTACAAACACTCCACATTTTAGGAGGTCAAAAGTAATTGGACAAATAAACATAACCCAAACAAAATATTTTTATTTTCAATATTTTGTTGCGAATCCTTTGGAGGCAATCACTGCCTTAAGTCTGGAACCCATGGACATCACCAAACGCTGGGTTTCCTCCTTCTTAATGCTTTGCCAGGCCTTTACAGCCGCAGCCTTCAGGTCTTGCTTGTTTGTGGGTCTTTCCGTCTTAAGTCTGGATTTGAGCAAGTGAAATGCATGCTCAATTGGGTTAAGATCTGGTGATTGACTTGGCCATTGCAGAATGTTCCACTTTTTTGCACTCATGAACTCCTGGGTAGCTTTGGCTGTATGCTTGGGGTCATTGTCCATCTGTACTATGAAGCGCCGTCCAATCAACTTTGCAGCATTTGGCTGAATCTGGGCTGAAAGTATATCCCGGTACACTTCAGAATTAATCCGGCTACTCTTGTCTGCTGTTATGTCATCAATAAACACAAGTGACCCAGTGCCATTGAAAGTCATGCATGCCCATGCCATCACGTTGCCTCCACCATGTTTTACAGAGGATGTGGTGTGCCTTGGATCATGTGCCGTTCCCTTTCTTCTCCAAACTTTTTTCTTCCCATCATTCTGGTACAGGTTGATCTTTGTCTCATCTGTCCATAGAATACTTTTCCAGAACTGAGCTGGCTTCTTGAGGTGTTTTTCAGCAAATTTAACTCTGGCCTGTCTATTTTTGGAATTGATGAATGGTTTGCATCTAGATGTGAACCCTTTATATTTACGGTCATGGAGTCTTCTCTTTACTGTTGACTTGGAGACAGATACACCTACTTCACTGAGAGTGTTCTGGACTTCAGTTGATGTTGTGAACGGGTTCTTCTTCACCAAATAAAGTATGCGGCGATCATCCACCACTGTTGTCATCCGTGGACGCCCAGGCCTATTCGAGTTCCCAAGCTCACCAGTCAATTCCTTTTTTCTCAGAATGTACCCAACTGTTGATTTTGCTACTCCAAGCATGTCTGCTATCTCTCTGATGGATTATTTCTTTTTTTTCAGCCTCAGGATGTTCTGCTTCACCTCACTTGATAGTTCCTTTGACCGCATGTTGTCTTGTCACAGCAACAGCTTCCAAATGCAAAACCACACACCTGGAATCGACCCCTGACCTTTTAACTACTTCATTGATTACAGGTTAACGAGGGAGACGCCTTCAGAGTTAATTGCAGCCCTTAGAATCCATTGTCCAATTACTTTTGGTCCCTTGAAAAAGAGGAGGCTATGCATTACAGAGCTATGATTCCTAAACCCTTTCTCCGATTTGGATGTGGAAACTCTCATATTGCAGCTGGGAGTGTGCACTTTCAGCCCATATTATATATATAATTGTATTTCTAAACATGTTTTTGTAAACAGCTAAAATAACAAAACTTGTGTCACTGTCCAAATATTTCTGGCCCTAACTGTACATAATAAGGATGGAAGAAAATGTATAGAAAATGAGGAATGTCTTTAAAATGTTTGAGAAGTTATGGGACCCATGGCTGAAATTGGAGGAAAATGTGGTATACAGCGATAAATAAGGTAATTGCTTTTCTTTATACTGCTGGATCTCTGGATGAAGAAAATGATAAGAAGATATCCATATAGTGGTTTTTGGTGTAGATGTTATTTGTTTGCGTAGCAGCGTATGCTGTTAGTCCGTCTATGGGAATAAAGGGTGGGGGGTTTGTTTCTTTGGGGTTTTAAAATGTAAAATATTATATCATTGTTTTCTGATATGCGCTGTAATTGAATGATTGGTTTAATAAAACGCATCTGATCAAAAAAAAAAAGGGTATGTGCAGATGATCTGGAGTTACTGTGTCCTGAACAGAGTCTGCGGGCCTGAGGGAACACATGGGTGATCGTAGGAAGAACGCAACCGCCCTTTCTCCATGATCTGTGTTTGGGACTGGGCGGCTTTCACATTCACAACTTCGACAAAAGCTTACAGGGATAAAATACTGAAGAAAATCACAAAAACAGGATCTCATTCTCCAACAACTTAAACTTTTAAGTGACATTGTCTTCTGTATTTCCTCTATCAGCTCTAGCGCTGCTATGATTACAAGGTGCACAGTACAGGGGTCCGCACTGACAAGTTATGTGTAGATACACTACACTATGCACACACAAAAGGGATATCACTTACTTCTTCAATATTTCTTATCCAGTTTTTAATATTGTCGAATGACTTCTCATTGGTGATATCATACACCAGCATGATACCCTGGAAGAAAGACAAGAAAAACATTCACTGATTGAAATAAGCCAATGAAGCTACTAAATCAAGGTGTTTAATGACAATGTGTGAGATATGTGGGTGTCCTACAGAAAAGACCCAATTGTGATACTGTGATTAGGGGAGTCACTCCAATTCCACCTGGAGGGGTGTCACCCAGATGTGGCCATTTCTACCCTTAGTTATTATAGCACAATTTATTCCATTGCGCTTTATATATGAAAATAAATACATAATAAAAATGTATACATAATAAATACAATGTATTTGTAATATATATATATATTTAGATTGTGAGCCCCAATGGGTACGGACACTGTTGCAAATGTATGTAAAGCACCATGGAATTAATAGTGCTATATAAAGGAATAAATATTATTACTTTATGTAAATATTATTACATGCATGTATGTGTATATTATACATACATACACACGTTATGTATTATACGTTATAAAAACAAGTACAATATTTATGAACAATACAGAGCACAGACTGGTATAGGAGGATAGCGGACCCTGCCCACAAGGGATCACAGTCTACAAGGGATGGGTGAGGATACAGTAGGCGAGGAGAGAGGACCCTGCCTGTGAGGGTTCATTCTACAAGGGATGGGTGACATTACAGTAGGTGAGGAGAGAGGACCCTGCCCACGAGGGCTCACAGTCTACAAGGGATGGGTGAGGATACAGTAGGCGAGGAGAGAGGACCCTGCCTGTGAGGGTTCATTCTACAAGGGATGGGTGACATTACAGTAAGTGAGGAGAGAGGACCCTGCCCACGAGGGCTCACAGTCTACAAGGGATGGAGGAGAATACAGTAGGAGAGGGTAGAGCTGGTCGTGCAGAGGTTAATTAGACTGAGGATCACTGCAGGTTGTAGGCTTGTCAGAAGAGGTGGGTCTTCAAGTTCCTTTTGAAGGTTTCCAAGGTGGGCAAGAGTCTGATATGTTGGGGCAGAGAGTTCTGAAGTATGGGGGATGCGCGGGAGAAATCCTGCATGCGGTTGTGAGTGGATGATACCACTATTATTGCTAACCCTGAAGGGGTTGTCCAGTCTAAGCTGATAGTTCTGCAGTTACTGGATGTGACTGTAGATTTATCAATCCTGCCAGCACACGCACTGAGGATTTGCGATTTCTAAGCCAGGAACTGACCGCAATCATGCTGCATACATGTTCTCGGCTAGAACCCTTGATTAGTGGGAATAGCCTCGCCCACTATATGGCCGCTCCTATTAGTCCAACACTCCTGCTCCATACACTTGTATTGAGTGAGACCGTGCCCAATAGTCAGGGGCTTTGGCCAGGAACATACATACCGCATAATTGCGGTCCGTTCCCAGCTTAGAAACTGGCAAATTCTCGTAGTGCACAGTGCGGACACTGGGAGGATTGGTAAGTCTGCTGTCACTCAGAGTGACTGCAGAATTATCAGTTTAGACCAGACAACCCCATTAAAAGCTGACATGCATGATACATCAGAAAAGTGTTGATTCATTACTTTTCATCATTTTGCAATTGATAGACTCACAGAAAAACAGGGGGAAAAACAAAGGATGGGATGGGGAACAAGGGAAAGCTCACCACCGCCTCAGGTGATCCAACTCAGGTGCTCAGCGATGGCTGGCGTCCATCAAGTCCAATATACATGTATAGAGGGGAAGCCGGCACACCGATCAGTTCCACACAAAATCTTCTTTATTAAGTACTCACAGGCATATTAAAAAATGCTTCTTTGTCAGGCACACAGGCCAGGTAAGACGCATCCCAGTTAAAAGAAACCTTTATCATCTGACCGGGCCTGTGTGCCTGACAAAGATGCATTTTTTAATATGCCTGTGAGTACTTAATAAAGAGGATTTTGTGTGGAACTGGTTCGGTGTGCCGGCTTCCCCTTTATACTTGTCCAAAAAAAAAAGAAAAAAAAAGAAAAAAAAACAAAAAAGACTGCCTCCTCCCCCCTTCAGAGCCATATCTGTCCATAAGCTGTGTCTGGCATAGCAGCTCTTCCCAGAGCCCTTAGGGTAAGTGCACATTACCCGGCGGTTCGGTCGGCGGCTGCTGGCGGGACCCGCCAGGAAGCTCCGGCGCCGTGCACCGGCTTCTTGGCGGGTATGAGCTGCGGGAGCCGGGCGGTATCCGGCGGCTGCCCAGCGGGTTCTCGGCGGCGATTCTGCAGCGGCTGGAAGCAGCACATGATTCTGCTTGCAGCCGCTGCAGAACCGGCCGGTTTTTAGAACTTGGTCATTCTTTGCTAACCCGCTGGGAAACCTGCGGGTTAGCAACGGATGACGCTGGGTAACCGCCGGTATGTGCACAGGCTTGGGCGGGTTACATTAGTTTCAATGTTAATCCAAACGCCGGTTTGGATTAACATAAATTTAAATAAAACTAATGTATGCAAAACGGCGGTTTACACAGGTAAACCGCCGAAAACCCGCCCAGTGTGCACATACCCTTACAGGGCTGAACTGCAATACTAGACTTCTCCTATAGACAAATTCAGAGCCGTTTGTTTGGAAAAAAGTATATTAAAATTGACTTAGGGCCCTTTCACATCAGCGTTTTTCGTAATTCGCGGCAGATGCGGTGAAAAAACCGCATCTGCCGCGTTTGCCGCATAACGGTTCCACTTGCGGCAGGGTTGCGGTTTTTTCCATAGGAAGTATAGGGGGACTTGCGGCAGATGCGGCAAGTGCGGTATTGCACTTGCGGCAGGTGCGGCAGAGAAAAAAACCGCGGCTTACTGCGGTTTTTTTCGCTGCCGCACCTGCCGCAAGTGCAATACCGCACTTGCCGCATCTGCCGCAAGTCCCCCTATACTTCCTATGGAAAAAACCGCAACCCTGCCGCAAGTGGAACCGTTATGCGGCAAACGCGGCAGATGCGGGTTTTTTCACCGCATCTGCCGCGAATTACGAAAAACGCTGATGTGAAAGGGCCCTTAAATCAGGGAGGTCGAAGGACTTTGACTATCAGGAGCCATTATATGGTGGCAGGTGAACTTCATATGTGTTAATGGAAAATAACCAAAAAAGTAAACTGACAAATTTAAAAGGGTTGTCCACTACTCAGACAACCCCCTTCTCAGTCACTGTTTCCCCTCAGCAAAACAATAACACCTATACTCACCTCCGGTGACGGCCCTGTAGTGGTGTCAGCACTTGCTCTGCCAGGGTCACGTGACATGGTTATGTCACATGATCCCTGTGGCCAATCAGCTGTCACTTCTCCATCACCATGTTCGAAAACAATTGACATTCGGAGGAAGCGAGAGTTCACACTTCCTCCAAATGTGCGATTTGTCCAAAGGCGAGGACAGGGAATTCATAATTTCAGCCAATGTTACATAAGCATTGGCAAAGCAAGTGCCGATACTGCAGGGGAGTATTATTCTAATTATTAGAAACAAGGATTGAGAAATGGTTCTCCAAGTAGCGGACAAGTCCTTTAAAGGCACAGCAGCTAATTGTCTTTTGGGATATGTCCCGACAGTGTATATGCATTACAAGTACAAAAGAGCAATGCTGATTTATGATACTTACCATAGCTCCTCTGTAATATGCTGTAGTAATCGTACGGAACCTCTCCTGCCCCGCTGTGTCCCTGAATAGACAAGCACATGAAGATGCTTTATCATGAGACATTGAAACATTTTATACAAAAATGATACTTTGACTGGAAATCAACCTCTAAAAGAGTGAGATGATAGAGAGCCCTGCTCAGTTTGTCCAATTCTGGTCTTCCCACGGTCAAAGCTAGAAGAACAAGAAAGCCTCGGGGAGATGAGTGGCAGAAGTATATCAGGAAAGTGTTAAAAAGAGTTTGGACAAAAAAAAGGAGGTGACATTAGTAGTGAAAAATCTCTATCTTTTTTACACTGAAAGTGTCCAGCCAGCTAGCGGTATGTGAATAGAATACAGCAGGATAGATACAATAGACCCTTCATCAAGGAAAGCAGACACCCCAAAAGAATCGCATTTAAAAGACCCTACAATAGTAAAGGTTGGCTAGTGCTGGGCTCACACACATCAGGTAGTACCACTGGCATCTCTCCACTCCTGAGGGTTGTGGCTGCTCCTGAACACCAAAGGACCTGATGAATGAAGACCTGTGTGTGGGAGTCCATCCACCATTGGCACTTAACAACTCTAATTTGGGGTCTAAGGGGATCTAGCGAGTGTGATTATATTGCAGATGTCTGCTTTCCTTGATGAAGGGTTCACTGTACATAAGCATTATATATGCACACATACACATACTATAGTGTAATTATGGTTTAGATAATGTATACACTGGTATCAGTGATGGCACCCTAAAACATTTTACATACCGTATCTATAAATCGCATAAAAAAAGAATGACACTCCTCTTGTTCTTAACCTTTTGTTTCTAATTTTCACACTATAAATAATAATATATATACACACACACACACACACACACACACACACACACACACACACACAAATAGCGTGTGAAATAAGTATTTAAAAACACATCACCAATTTTCTAAATAAACCTACAGGTGCATCTCAATGAATTAAAATATCATTAAAAAGTTAATTTATTTCAGTAATTCAATAAAGTGAAACACATATTTCAAGTGTATCTGTTAATGTTGATTATGATTATTACAGCCTTAATCAGGTAGCCCTGAAACGTTGACTAATAAATCAATATTATAATCACCCTTTAATGTCTCGTGGAATACGGCAGCGCGGTTTTTAGGCCGGTTTCACACTGGCGTTTGCAAACGCAGCGCACCGAACGCAGCCAAATGCTTGTGCACATGCGTTCCTATGTGTGAACATGGGAACGCAGGTGCCTGCGTTTGGCTGCGTTTGCGCTCGGATGCGCACAGTTTGTGCACCCCCCCCTCCCGAGCACACTCTGAACGCAGCCCTGTTGCATTTTTTGTGCGGTCGCTTGATTTATCTGCAAGCGCCCGCAAGCACACAAACCACGCATAGAAGTCAATGGATCCGCAGGGTCCTCCGCATGACAACGCAGGACAATGCTGCGGATCACATATAAATCTCTCCCGGTGGCCGCCGGTGATCAGCTAAAGCTGCCACTGATCTTCCGCCGGTGTCGGCGGGGAGAAACAGTTGATCTGACAGCTGTTTAAATCTCCCGTGCTGACATCGAAGAGGTGAGGTTGGCACGGGAGATTTGAAGCAGCGATCAGCTGTTTCTTATCTCCTGCACCGATTGTCACCTATTCGGTGTCAGCGCGGGAGATTTAAACAGCTGTCAGATCAACTGTTTCTTCAAATCTCCAGCGCTAACACCGGCGGGAGCTCAGCTGTGGCCGGGAGGAGGAGATCTCCACTGCTGTTCTCCTCCTCCCGTCCGCCCCAGAGACAGCTGATTGGCTGGCCGGGGTGCATACTAATGTGAACGCATGCGGAGATTCTCCGCTGCGTTCACATTAGTATGGGCTGCGTTTGTGTCTGCATGCCATATGCATGCAGACACAAACGCCAGTGTGAAACCACCCTTAACCCTTCATCCTCCCTATTTTAAATTTTCTGAGATAATGACATTCGAGTTTTCATTGGCTGTAAGCCATAATCATCAATATTAACAGATACACTTGAAACAGAACACTCTGTATGTAATGACTCTATATAATGTTTCCCTTTTTGACTTGAATTACGGAAATAAATTAACTTTTTGATGATATTCTAATTCATTGAGAAGCACCTGTATTTTAAAAGATGCTATTGACATGGATTTTCTCCCCAGTTTTAGGTAACAACGGATCCAATCCATAATGCAAATAAATCAAACTATAAATGTCCATAAATTAAGCGAAGTGTAATAATAAAAAATGACACAGGAAAAAAAGGATTGAACACATTAAGAAAGCAGTGCAAAATGTCATGGAAAGTCATGACACCACATGAAATCTATCAACTATTGGAAAAGCAACCCTGCCACTTAGTGGAAAATATCAGCTGGTTCAACTAATGACCTATAAAATGTGATTATCAAGATGCCACACAAGAAACCTCTCATGATGGGTAAAAACAGTGAGCTGCCTCAAGACCTTTAAAACCTTATTGTAGCAAAACATACTGATAGCATTGGTTGCAGGAGAGTTTCTAAACTAGTGAAGGTTCCAGTGAGTACTGTTAAGGCCATAATCCAGATATGGAAAGACGATCATTTCACCATTTCATACAGAGGAGTGAAAAAGATTATCAGAAGATATGTCAAAAAAACAAGAACAACTTGTGGAGAGCTATAGAAAGATCTGGAATCAGCAGGTACAATGATTTCAAAGAAAACAATAAGTAATGCATTCAACCTCCATGACCTGTATGCATGTGGAACACTCAACCAATAACATGTAGACAAGACGGTTAAATTCAAGGAGAATCTAGTCTGGTCAAATGAGACTAAAATTGAACTCTTTGGAGGCCATAATACACACCATGTTTGGAGGCCAAAAGGAACTGCATATCAACTCCAAAACACCATACAAACAGTGAAGTTTGGAAGTGCAAACATTATGGTGTGGGGCTGTTTTTATGTATACGGCACTGGCAAACTTTATATAAGTATATTCCAGTAAGTGTGTTCATACTTTTTGCCCCCCATGTAATTTCTCCTCATTACATATAACTACATTTATGAACATCAATGGTTTGATTTGTCTGTGTGGACTGGATGTGGTTACCGATATCTGACAAAAATTCATGTAAATAGCACCTTTAGACCTTTACTCTTGGTGACGTGTTCTAGATTTATTTCATGTAGTGTATGCATGTATATGGAGAAAGACCAAAAAATTTAGCACAAAATATGAATGCCTATATGGTAGATTTAAATATAATTCAATAGCTATAAAGCAGATTTTACGCTAAGGGTATGTGCAGACTATACGGAAACTCTGCGTCCGGGACACAGTGCCTCCGGACCTGATGGAAGCCAGTGATCTTCGCAGGTGAGCGTAGCCGCCTGTGCTCATGATCTGCGTTGGTTGCAGGACGGCTTTTCCCTGCATTCACTCGCTGGAGATCTCTTTCCACTCCACAGCAATAAATGAACATGCTGCAGAGATGCGTAAGAGCGGTAACCAGCACGGCAGCTGAAATAACGCTGCGGAGGGGAGAAGCATAATGAGCATGAGATTTCTGGAAATCCATCCACAGTGCTTCTATTGTTAAACACAGCGTTTTGGACGCAGAGGTATACACTGTTATTACTGATTGTGTGCATGCACCCTAAGGCTGGCTTCACACTACGGTTTTGTCATGTTCTTCTGGATCCTGTTTTTTGCAGAATCCAAACAAACAGGAACAGACAGCACCGGACTGGCACTTTCAGATGCTATTTCTGTGTCCAGTCGGTATCCGAACACAGAAAGAACAGTGGGGAGCCGAGTCGCTGTCAGCGCTGTCTAACATCATTTTAGCAGTGTATATCTATATACACTGCTAAAATGATATTAAATAAAGGGATGATTTAAAATAAAAAATCAAATTCTCACCTTCCGATGACTTCCGAGTGTCCCACGCTGAATCTGTCGGCATTTGAGGACCTTGCATGATGTCACTGGGAGGGGCGGGGCAACCCGATCACATGACCGCATCAGCACCAATTAAAACCCGCGCTGATGTGGTCATGTGATCGGGTTGCCCCGCCCTCCCAGTGACATCATGCAAGGTCCTTGAATGGCCGGGAGATTCACTCGTGGTCGCCTGAAGGTGAGTATTTATTATTTTTTAACCATTCCTTTATTTAATATCACTTTAGCAGTGATACACTGCTAAAGTGATATTAGACATATTTACTATGGGTATAGAGCATCGCTCCTGTTCTGCGCATGCTCTGTACCCTGGAACTGGATCTGGGAAACGATTCTGTTGTTTCCCGGATCCGGTGCCATAGGCCCCCATGATAAGTGTGCCGGACAGGACAGGATTAGCTTCTGTCCTGTTTTGTCACCGGAGCCCAAAAACGTTGTAGGCCTCGTTTTTGGGACTGGTGAAAAACAGGACAGAAACAAATCCTGCATCGGATTCACAAAACCGGATGGCCAAATAGGGCCAATCCGGCACCATAGGGATGTATGGGGGACAAAAACGATCCTGTTCTGTTAGTTTCAAAATCGAACAGAATAGGATGGTAAAAAAACGTAGTGTGAAGCCAGCCTACCAAAAGAAAACAGTTACAGTTACTACAGTATTGATAAATTGTTTGAAAAAGACATTTACCTTAAGCCTTAATGCCCAGTCACACATAACAATGCACCAGCGATCCCGATAACGATGTGCAGAGATCGCTGGTGCGTCAATTTTCACATCGCTGGTAAGATGTCAAACAGGTATCTCACCAGCGATGTCACCAACAACTTCACCAGCGATCCAGAATTATACTGAGGTCGTTGGGAATTTTCACTCCATAGCGTAGCATTGAGATCGTTGGTCATTGTCCCTGTCAAACACAACGATGTAGCGCTCCCAGCGGGAGCACAACGACGTAGAAATGATCCAGAGCAGTGTGTAACGATCAACGATCTCGCAGCAGGGGCCAGATCATTGGTGTGTGTCACACAGAACGACATCGCTAACGGGATCGCTGTTGCATCACAAAATCTGTGACGTTACAGCGAACTCGTTATGTGTGACAGGACCTTCACTTTTTCCATTCAAGCAATTATAATTAAATCAGTCTTTCAGCCAAATAGCTACCAAATCTACAAAATTATTCTAAATGCTGTTTGTCTTTTTTTTAAAAGGAGCAAATATTGCACAAGTTCCAAGAATACTGGGTTATCCACCTTTTGTAATAAAGTCTGATCTTAAGCTGTAAAATATGTCCTTCAAATGGAAGACCAACAATGGTGCCCTAAGACCAACAATGTGTGTTTTTTTGGCAAACAAACCATCTACATACCCAACTCCTGCAGTTATAAAATAGGAACAGAGGAAAGAAAAAAACCTAGTGTTTGCCAGGAAAATAAAATTACAATGCACTAGGCTCCCAAGATCCTTAGAGGCTAAATAATAGGATCTGGAATGCAGAAAGAGGAAAGGTCACAGCTTTGATCAGCAAGATAATGTCCAATTGTATGTTCAGGATGCAGTGCAGGATCTGAGTAAACAGCACAGAGATATCACAATGGCAACAAAGGTTCTTCATCAAACTCAATACAGTCGGACTAACCCAGCCCCATTTGCACATAATGAGAAGGATGATTAGTGGCTTTTGCATTGTTAGCAATGGTTGTTGGAGGTGGAATTAACAACCAGTTATCATCAGATTCAAACTGAAGAAAAACGGATACCCCTTAAAACTGATGTGAACGGACCCAGCCGTCATCCGTTTTATATAGCCAGACAACAAGTGCAGACAACCAATAGTGGTGATTAGGGGGTTTTGGGTTATAAATCAAGTAGTCCCCTTTGTAAAATAACAAGCTCTTCATATAGTAGCATCCATAGGCAGATCTTTAGAAATACTTATTCTAAAGTCCATTTATGATATGTAAATTGGACTTTGACTAGTTGAGGGGGCGATAGCATGTTATTCCGCCACTGTGGGTGTGAGAACATACTTTACTACAGCCAGTGTTAGCAGCAGTGCTGTACAAAGCCGCGCATGCGTGCATCTTTGTACCAACCCAATTGAGATTCTCTTTCTCCGGTTGTGTGCACTCGGGCTTCAGAGCTTACTGCGCATGATCATAAGTTGTCCGCACGTCCGATCATGTGCACTACTTAGACGCCTGATTTTGTGTTCCAGCATCAGAGAAACATACAGCGCATGACAAAGAGCAGATAATGTTTGATCATGTGCAGTAAGCCTCTCTGAAGCCAGGGTGCATACACCTGGAAACAGAGAATGCTGATTGGTAGATATCCACGCACGCGCAGCCTTGTACAGCACTGCTGCTACACTGGCTGTAGTAAAGCACTGGCTATAACATGCTAAGAGAGTCGACTAGTTGGGGGAACTAACAGCCCCTCGACTAGTCAAAGTCCTAATTAGCATATCAAACGGTTTTTGGAAATACCGTATATACTCGTGTATAAGCCGAGTTTTTCAGCCCAAAATTTGGGCTGAAAAGTCACCCCTTCGGCTTATACACGAGTCAATACGGTATGTGGTGTGTGGGGGCTTTGTCCGGGTGCTGGGGAGGCTGGAGGAGGCGGGGGAGGCTGCTGACAGAGCGGCCCGTCACATGGGGCCGCTCATTAGATATGCACGGCTCCCCCCGCCCATCACAGCGGCAGGGGGAGCCGTGCAATACTGTGCAGCCCCCAGATGTATACAGGCCCCCAGTGGGGTATATAGCAGGCCCCCAGTGGGGTATATAGCAGGCCCCCAGTGGGGTATATAGCAGGCTCCCAGTGCAGAGCCCCCCCCCTCCTGCTGCATTATCTTACCATCCAGCCGCGTCTTCATCACCGCCGGTCCTCCCGTCCATCCTCTCGCGCTGTGTTCGGGTCTCACGTGACCCGGCGCGATGACGTCATCCGACTGCGACCACCAGGTCACATGAGACCGGGAACGCAGCGCGCGAGGATGGACGGGAGGACCGGCGGTGATGAAGACGCGGCTGGATGGTAAGATAATGCAGCGGGAGGGGGGGCTCTGCACTGGGGGCCTGCTATATACCCCACTGGAGGCCTGCTATATACCCCACTGGGGGCCTGCTATATACCCCACTGGGGGCCTGCTATATACCCCACTGGGGGCCTGCTATATACCCCACTGGGGGCTGCACAGTGTGGGGGGGGCCTGCTATATACCCCACTGGGGGCCTGCTATATACGCCACTGGGGGCCTGTATATATCTGGGGGCTGCACAGTGTGGGGGGGCTCTGCACTGGGGGCCTGCTATATACCCCACTGGGGGCCTGTATATATCTGAGGGCTGCACAGTGTGGGGGGCTCTGCACTGGGGGCCTGCTATATACCCCACTGGGGGCCTGTATACATCTGGGGGCTGCACAGTGTGGGGGGCCTGTATACCTCTGGGGGCCGCCTGTATACTTCTGTATACCTGCTGTATACCATACTGCTGGGGCTGTATACCACTGGGGGACCTGTATACCTTACTGCTGGTGGCTGTATACCTGTCCTGGTGGCTGTATACCATACTCCTGGTGGCTGTATACCTCACTGCTGGGGGTTGTATACCTGTGCTGGAGTCCACCCTCGGCTTATACGCGAGTCAATACGTTTTCCCAGTTTTTGGGGGCAAAAGTAAGGGGGTCGGCTTATACACGAGTATATACGGTACTTTTTCTAGAGACCTGTTTATGGATGCCACTATATGCTGGGACTGTTGGGCAGTGATTCTAGATATGGGCACAGACCTGCCTGTGGTTCAGGGTGCACAGAGGACCTGACAGGTTCCCTTTAAACCACATGAGACCTGCAGCTAAAAAAGTGGTCATTAACAGGCTGCTGTACATGCACTTCCTGCGGATGACTGTTGGACCAAGCAAAAGAAGTGAGACTGCAGCAGCCCAATAGCAGCCACTGATAGACTGCAGAGCTCATTTGGCACAATAATACCATGAAAGCGCACTAATCCGAACCACCCACTACCGGATCAAAGACTTCTCCCAAGCTGCAAAAATTTTCAGAAATTCTCTACCCCAAGAAATTCGGACTATCCACAACTTACAGTTTTAGGCGCTCCCTAAAAACACAGCTTTTTAGAGCAGCTTATCATGCTCTCTAATAAAAGTCCTTTATATAGCCTATTCACTATTTCTCTGATCAAAACGCTTTGTCAAACTCCACCAAACCTAAAATATTTACAAAGATTGGCTGTGACAGCTCATGCAGCCTTTAACTATTCCCCATTTCCTCAAGTTGGCAAGACCACCATTGTAAATAAGGACCTGCATTTTGTGTCACCCCACCTCATTATTAGATTGTAAGCTCTTATGAGGGTCATTATTTCGCTTCGTATTGTTTGATAATTGTTACTTATGATATGAACCTCTGATTTGTAAAGTGTTGCAGAATATGTTGGGTCTATATAAATAAGAGTTATTATTATAGTGCCAACCTTGCTGATAACAGCGGTAGTGCAGAAGGATAGTATATGTAATTTTAAAAGGGGCACCACTTCATAAAAAAAAAAAAAAGTAGCTGGTACTGTAAGCACCTAAAGTGGCAGATAAATTGTGGAGGTGGAAGTCTGTCATTCATATTAGGATAAATAAATGTAAAGCCTTGGTATAAAAACCTATTTTTGGCCCCTTTGTAAGACTTAATTGCTACAAGAAGTCTAAAAAAGAAGAAATGTTACAAACATCTTCTAAGGCCCCTTCACATCAAGATTTTTTCCTATCCACGGTGATCCTGTTTTTTTGCAGGACCCCACGGACAGGAACAGATGTGAACTCTGGATGCCATTTGTGTCCAGATCCGTGATTTTGAGGGATCTGGACACAGAAAGAGCTGGGAGGAGCAGAGTGGTGTCAGGGCTGTTATGTCACACGGGGAAGGGGGGAGGAAGAATCCTGTGTTTCTTCCCCCGTGTGACATGTCAGGGCTGAAGGTTTGCTTTCCCAGTGTATCTACATACATTGTGAAAGCAAAATAAAAAGAGAGAGAAAAAAAAAAAAAAAAAAAAAAAAAAAAAGAATTATTCTTACCGTTGATTCAAGTTTCTAGGAACCTCCCACGACAGCATGGGAGGTTGCCTCTCCACGCCCTAATAGGGACAGGAAGCACAAGAGTGGTTAAAAGGACCCTCCCACCTCCAGTGATTTACAAAGAACCCATAGCATCATTTAACATTAACACATTCCAGGAAATATCGAGGAATTTAGGGAGGGAAATAAGTGCTGTCGTGGAAGGTTCCTAGAAACTGAATTAACGGTAAGAATAATTACTTTTTCTGTAGTCACCTTCCACAACAGCATAGGAGGAATACCAACATATAAATACCAAATCACTGTTGGACACTAGATCTAATCGTTAGAGTTTACTGAAAGTATGCAGAGATGACCACGTAGCCGCCTAACAGATCTGCTCAGGTGAAGCCCCTTCTCGCTCAGCCCAGGAGACCAAAGTGGATCTGATTGAATGGACCATAAATTCTGATGGAGGAGTCAGGTTCTGACATGGGTAGGCTTCAGTGATGGCTTTCTTAATTCAATTAGCGATCGTGCTTTTAGCCACTTTTCTGTCCTTGTTGCGCCCAAACGGTTGGATGAATAAATTGTGATCAATTCTCCAAGGCGCAGTCAAGTCTAAGTAGTGTAATACTATTCTATGGACATCCAGAGGATGAAACTCCTCTTCCTTCGGTGTTTTTGGCTGTTGACAGAAGGATGGGAGTTTGGGAGTGATGGAAATCAGACGACTTTGGGAAGAAATGAAGGTTCCAGCTAGAAGACGATACTGTCATCACGAATTGTCAAGTAGGGTTCCCAGATGGACAAGGCTTGCAGCTTCTCAATTCTCCTTGCAGATGTAATAGCTATAAGAAATGCAGTTTTATGAGAAAGAGACCGTATGTTACAAGATGAGAGAGGCTCATAAGGAGTACGGGAGAGTCCAGTCAAGACCACATTCAGGTCCCAGGTGGACGTGATAATCCGCTGTCTGGGGCAGAGTCTAGTAGCCAACACCATGAAGTGTTTGATCCAGCAGTGGTTGGCTAGATCCACATCAAAGACTGAATATAGGGCTCACAACTGTACCTTAAGTGTGCTAGGTTTGAGGCCCAAATCTTTTGCAAATTTCTTTTGCAAGAAATCCAGTATTTGAGAAATATTAGGCTGCAAAGGATCAGGGAGATTGGGGCTGCACCAAGAGGAGAACTTTTCCCATATTTTATTGTAAATGGAATTTGTAACTGTTTTTTGACAATTTTGTAAAGTTGTGATTACTTGTTCAAAAAGGCCCTGGGCCTTAGTACCTGGGCTTCAGAAGCCAGGCAGCTAATTTGAGCTTCTGAGGATCCAGATGGAAAAGCGGATCCTGTGATAGCAGGTTGGGTCTGGATCCAGAGGGACTAGCCTGTCTACCTTGAGAGTCATGAACAAATTGTACCAACTCCTCTTCAGCCACAGTGGGGCTATTAAGATAGTTGGAACTGTCTTCTCTGTTCTAGCAACAACCCTGTAAAAAGAAGGGGAAATCGTTGGGAAGGCGTAGGCCACACGAAAACTCCAAGCGTGGGAGAAGGGGTCCACCCCGACTGCATCATCCCTGGGATTGAGGCAGAAGAGTGTTCTGACCTTCCTGTTTTGGTTTGAAGCAAACAGGTCGATCTCCGGGGGACCCCACCTTGCCACTAACTTGCAGAACACTGCTTGGTCCAGGCTCCACTCCCCTGAGTGGATATCCTGATGACTGAGAAAATCTGCCTGAAGGTTTAAATTGCCCTTTAGGTGGACTGCTGACAGAAATCGAATGAACTGTTCTGCTCAGCAAAAGATCCGACTGGAGACGCACTTCAGTTTGTTGGACCTTGTACTGCCCTGATGTCGAAGATGTGCCGCCATGGTGACATTATCTGAATAGACAAGTGCATGTGAGTCCTTGATCAGATCCTGAGCTTCCAGGAGGGCTTCTTCTACTGCCTTCAGCTCCCTGTAGTTGGAGGATTGGGAGCTGACTGACTGGCTATAAACACCCTGGATCGGGGTTCGGGACACCATGACACCCCAGCCTCTCTTGCTGGCATCTGTTGGGAGAATAATGAGAGGTGTTTGAGACCAGGCTACTCCCCTGACCATATTGTTGTGATTCAACCATCATAGTAGGGATGAGGTTACCCGACCTGACAGGCGAAATCTTTTGTTCAAGGAAGTAGGATGTCTGTTCCAGTGTGACAGGATATGATCCTGAAGACAGCAGGAGTGAGCCTGTGCCCACAACAACGATGGGATGCAGGACGTCATTGAACCCAGTGCGGACATAGCTGCACAAAGTGTGGGGGGTCCTCTGCGATCTCAGGGCTGAAATATTTGCAATGAGGGTCAGTTTGTGATCCTCTGGAAGGAATGATATTTGTTTGTCTGAGTCCAATATCACCCCCACGAACTTCCATGTGGAGGAAGGTTGAAGCGGAGACTTTCTCAAATCTGGGATCCAGCCCAAGGACCAAAGTGTATTTAATGACATCTCTACATCACGCCTGAGGGCTGCAGCCGAAGCAGAGATGAGGAGGTGGTCGTCCAAATATGGTATTAAGACAGATGCTTTGTATTCTTAGGAAGGCAACTACTTCCGCCATTATTTTTGAGACACCCTCGGAGCAGAGGAGATTCCAAAAGGAACCATGTTGAACAGGCAGTGGTGGACTTTGCCGTTGTAATGGATTGCTAATCTTAAAAACTTTCAGTGCCGGTGATACAGTGCCTACAAGTAGTATTCAACCCCCTGCAGATTTAGGTGGTTTGATAAGATGCAAATAAGTTAGAGCCTTCAAACTGCAAACGAGAATAGGATTTATTAACAGAAGCATAAATCTTACAAACCAAAAAGTTATGTTGCTCAGTTGAATTTTAATAAATTTTAAACATAAAAGTGTGGGTCAATTATTATTCAACCCCTCAAACCACCAGCATTCTGTTTGGTCCCCCTAAAGTATTAAGAAGTAGTTCAGGCACAAAGAACAATGAGCTTCACATGTGTGGATTAATTATCTCTTTTGTCAGCCTTTTCTGACTATTTAAGTTGGGCCTACCTGTCTCCACTGTTGGGAGCATCATCCGGAAGTGGAAGGCTTATAGAACTACTGTTAGCCTTCCACGGCCTGGACAGCCTTTGAAAGTTTCCTCCTGTGCCGAGGCCAGGCTTGTCCGAAGAGTCAAGGCTAACCCAAGGACAACAAGGAAGGAGCTCCGGGAAGATCTCATGGCAGTGGGGACATTGGTTTCAGTCAATACCATAAGTAACGTACTCCACCGCAATGGTCTCTGTTCCAGACGAGCCCGTAAGGTACCTTTACTTTCAAAGCGTCATGTCAAGGCTCGTCTACAGTTTGCTCATGATCACTTGGAGGACTCTGAGACAGACTGGTTCAAGGTTCTATGGTCTGATGAGACCAAGATCGAGATCTTTGGTGCCAACCACACACGTGATGTTTGGAGACTGGATGGCACTGCATACGACCCCAAGAATACCATCCCTACAGTCAAGCATGGTGGTGGCAGCATCATGCTGTGGGGCTGTTTCTCAGCCAAGGGGCCTGGCCATCTGGTCCGCATCCATGGGAAGATGGATAGCACGGCCTACCTGGAGATTTTGGCCAAGAACCTCCGCTCCTCCATCAAGGATCTTAAGATGGGTCGTAATTTCATCTTCCAACAAGACAACGACCCAAAGCACACAGCCAAGAAAACCAAGGCCTGGTTCAAGAGGGAAAAAATCAAGGTGATGGAGTGGCCTAGTCAGTCTCCTGACCTTAACCCAATTGAAAACTTGTGGAAGGAGCTCAAGATTAAAGTCCACATGAGACACCCAAAGAGCCTAGATAACTTGGAGAAGATCTGCATGGAGGAGTGGGCCAAAATAACTCCAGAGACATGTGCCGGCCTGATCAGGTCTTATAAAAGACGATTATTAGCTGTAATTGCAAACAAGGGTTATTCCACAAAATATTAAACCTAGGGGTTGAATAATAATTGACCCACACTTTTGTGTTTAAAATTAATTAAAATTCAACTGAGCAACATAACTTTTTGGTTTGTAAGATTTATGCTTCTGTTAATAAATCCTACTCTCGTTTGCAGTTTGAAGGCTCTAACTTATTTGCATCTTATCAAACCACCTAAATCTGCAGGGGGTTGAATACTACTTGTAGGCACTGTATATGGGTACGTGGAAGTAGGCATCTTTTAAGTCTATCGTGGCCATCTGGTAATGATGCCCTACCAATGGAACTGCCGATTTTATCGAGTCCATCTTGAATCTGTGGTATCTGCCATGTTGGTTCAGGTGTTTCAGATTGATGATGACACCGTCATTCCCCGATGGCTTCCTTACCAAGAAGAGGCGGGAGTAATGGCCGCTTCCTTCTTCCTCGTTCGGCACAGGAGAAATTACTTTGGAAGACAAGAGGTCCTGCAAGTTGGAGTACAGGAGATCTTGGGCTCCCTGTGAAGACAGGGTAGTGACCCGCAGGCCCCGTGGAGGGGGAGACTCGAACGCTATCAGAAGGCCCTCTAAGAGCACTTTGAGGATCCACTGGCAACTGGTGATATTTCGCCAGTGGGGTAAGAAGTTCCAGAGCCTCCCCCTACCTGAACCAAGTCACTGCTTATCCTGCTGCTGTTGCTGGGAAGGGACAAGGATGTTTTTTCCCTTGCCCTCTGAATAACTACCTGTCTTCCCCATGTCTTTGGGCTGGAAGGCCTGAGACATAGAGGGACGAAAAAAATTGTTTCTTAGCCATCTTTTGCTCTGGAAGGGCCTTTTGGTCAGTCACCTTTTCTAAAATATCCATCTAGAGCTGGACCAAAGACAAACTATCCTTTAAAGGGTATAGAGCAAAGCCGCATTTTGGAAGTGGAGTCCCCACTCCACATCTTCAACCAAAGGGCTCGTCTGGTAGAGCTGGACCATACTGGGGTTCTAGCAGCCATACGAAAAAACTATGCAGAAGCATCTGCCAAGAAACTGGTAGCTTTCCAAAGTAAGGGTAGGGAGTCCAAAAATTCCTTGGGAGTACCTTGAGAGATGTGGCTTTCAAGCTGATCCAACCACCTGAGCAAGGATCTAGACACGCAAGTGGAGACAATATTTGCTTGAATGGTAGAGGAAGATGCTTCCCATGATCGTTTCATTAAGCCTTCGATCATCTGATTCATTTGATTTTTAAGCTGAGGAGTATACCCCAAAGTGGAGTGCAGTTTTTTTAGGCACTCTTGCCACCTGCACATACACCTTTGGGACATCCCTGATAAACATGTTCTCCTTCAGGGAAATCTGTGTTATAGATCACTTTTGAACAGTTTCTCAGGAAATTCCCATTCCTGAGAAATGTGGTTCTGAACGTTTGCATGGACTGTGAACCCGACTTGCTTAACCGGCTTAATCCTGCAAACATTTCATCTTGGAACGAACGAAGGACTTGTTCCTTTTCCAGGCCCATAGTGCTACGTACGGCACTAATGAGCTCGGCCAAATCCTCTGAGGAAAAAAGAAATTTCCTAACTTCTGCCTTTGTGGAGGATGAGGTATCATCCATTTTGTCAGAGTTGAGCATTTATTTCTTTTATTTTTAACACATTGCTTTATTTCATTTCACTTTAGCAGTGTATGTAGATAGTATATGTAGATACACTGCTAAAGTGAAATTACACTGAACAGAACAGTTTTAGTGTAATGAGCATGCTCAGTACATTGACACCGGATCCTGGAAACGATCCTGTTATTCCTGGATCCGAGCTTCATAGACCCCATGTTATTTGAATCGGACAGCGTTGGATCCGATGCTATTGGATTTTGTCCGATTGGGTCCGTTGTGCCCAAAATCGGAGCAGTCTCCGATTTTGGAGACGTGAAAAAAGCGGACACAATCGGATCCCTGCACACACGGATATAATAATAATAATAATAATAATAATAATAATAAAGCTTTATTTATATAGCGCCAACATATTCCGCAGCGCCATTAAGGACCAATCCATGCCCATAGGGAACATAGAGAGCCAAATCGGATCCGTGGCTATCCATTGTAAAATGGATAGCCACGGATCCACAAAAATCGTGATGTGAAGGGGGCCTTAGACCTACGTGTCTTAATATCTCACTAGGAACACATTGTATATGGCTTACTCCTGAAGTTATAAGGTCCCATAAACATTAGAGTAAAGTCTGTTAAAAACACCAATTTTATATTGCAGTAGTCTAAGTTGTGTGCGTAGGGGTCTCCAGACTATCTCCTGACATGTTTACAAGGCCTGTGTGGGTATAGATTATTGATCATCCATCCTTTGGATAGGAGCTGATGTGCATTTCGCTGTAGCGGCTGCTATACGTTGAATAGACTTGTGCAGTAAAGCTCTGTTTGCGGTCATAATCATGGCTAACAATAGCTAACCGGCAGAGGTGCCAGGGATCGGACCCCTACTGATCTGATATTTGACAATCTAGCCTAAAAGGGCATCTGCACTGCAAGACAATTGTGAAAATGCTCATTTCATGATTATCTTGCTGTATAGATAGGCTGCCGATGACCCGATGAATGAGCAAAATGCTCATTTGCTGAGTGAAATTGTTTTTTATACAGTTAAAAAAAAATAATAATAATCATCGTTCTCGGAAGTGCATTGTTGTAACAGGACTCAGACTACTGAGAACAATGACAGCCTATGTGTACTGCGAGAACTAGCATACATGACTCAGAGCACATCGTTTACATTGCCTTTTTATGCAGGCAGATCAATCAAATGACCAATGATTGGCATTTGCCAGTCATATCAATCTGCTGGTCGCTCTATGTAAGCGGACCCCAAGAATAACCCCTCTAATTCAAACCAATGATCCTGTTTGTTTTCCAGATAGCTAAAGGTGCTTTAACATTGCAATTTTTTCCTGTCCGTGGGGATCCTATTTTTTGTAGGACCCCACGGGCAGGAAAGGACAAGATTGCATGTGGCATTCTGGTGCCATTTCTGTGTCCATGTCCGTGATTTTCACGGACCCAAACACAAAAAGGAAACTTTCACTTCCACAATGTATATACATACATTGCGGAAGTGAAATAAAGTAAAAGAAGGGTTAAAAATTTTAAAAAAAAATTCATGCTCACCTCTACGGCATGTCCCCCGATGCCTCCATGTATCTCCTGACAGCAGAACCTAGCTGGGCGGAGCAAGCCGTTCAGCTGATCGGTCACATGACTGGCATCAGCTGAGTGGTTTAAACCCTGCACCCGCCAAAACCGATTGGGTTTGGCGGGGCAGGGTTTAAACTGCTCAGCTGATGCCGGTCATGCGACCGATCAGCTGATCGGCTTGCTCTGCGCAGCCAGGTCCTTGTCGGGAGCTACATGGAGGCCTCAGGGGGACACGCTGGAGAGGTGAGCATGAATTTATTTTTAACCCTTCCTTTACTTTATTTCACATCCGCAAGGTATGCATATACATTGCAGAAGTGAAATTAGATGGTACAGAGCATGCTCAGTACACTAAAATTGGGTCCGAGAAACGATCCTGTGTTTTCTCTGACCTGTGCTCCATAGGACCCTATGTTAAAGGCTGTGGATCGGGTCGGATCCGATTCGGTTCGCTGTGCCCAAAATCGGACCAGTCTCCGATTTTGGGTTCAGCAAAAAAAAAAAAATTTAGACAGAATCGGATCCGACACGAATCGGATGCCATTAAGGGCAAATCTAATGTGATCTGATGCCCATAGGGACACATGGGGGCTACATTGGATCTGTGGCTGTCCATTTTACAACAGACAGCCACAGATCCTCAAAAATCGCAGTGTCAAAGTACCCTAAGTCACCACTATAGAGATTGAACAATGGCTTACTCTCTTCTTCACACTGAAACATGACATTTAGAAAGTGTTATTAACCAATATACAATGATACTTTCATGTGTATGACCAGTACAGATGATTAAAGTTCCATTCACACTGCAACATTATTGGGAGTGAGCAGTCCTACAATGCTCACTTCATGATAATCTTAGTTTAAAAAGGCTGCCGATAACCTGTTGAACACGCAACCACGCTCGCTCGTTCGTCGGGTGAAATGATTTTTGGTCTGCACAAAAGATCATACGGTAGTTCCTTGCAGTACAATGGCAGCCTATCAGTACTGATTGATCTATTACAGACCAGCTTGCCTGTGTGAGCAGACTATAATAAATACTTACCGATCTGATTTTTTTAACACCCCAAAATCGTTAAATGTAACCACTAAATGTACCGTATTCTCGCTAACTGTAGGATCTGCAGAGGAATTTCCCCTGTGTATGCCCCAGCCTCTTCTTGCTACAATGTTCTGAAATTGTACTTGCACTTTTTGGAATATCAATCACAAGAAAAAGAGAAAAATACCAAAAGTAACCAAAAATGAGACATTATCACGTACCATATCTGAAGCTTGATCTTTTTTCCATCTAATTCTATTGTGCGAATTTTAAAATCAATGCCTGAAAAAGACAAAGACAGAAATGATGAGGACTTTTATTACCTATGAAGTGTAAGTAGATGAGATGTACTCCATCACACATCACATAGTGTGCACACGAGCCAGCTTCTGTATTTCAGGCAGGAAGTGGCCTGTGTGCGTCACGGTTTGTACAGAAAGTCAAGAGACCACTTCCCGCAGTTCCTGCACAGCCCCGCTCTAATCCAACTCCCACAAGTCTAGGATTCATCACAGAACTAAAAGTACATAACGAGCAGCACAAAGGCCGTATAATGCCAGAGATCAGTCATTACCATTGTGCAGGTAGCAAAAGCAGCACAACTTGAGAAGAGAGTTTCTTGCTGTACATCTTATTCTTAGCATTCGTTTGACTATTAAAGGGAACCGGTCACCTGTTTTTTCATATATAAACTGCAGCCACCACCAGTAAGGCCTTTCATTCTGGAATACTGTATATAAAAGTCCTCAGGTTGCCCACCTCTGAGGCCGTCAGGTCTGATGGATGTCACGGATCTTGGATCCGACGTCTCCTCTTTTCTTGTGATTGCTGTCCTCCTTCCCTGTCTCTTGTGGATTACGTGTCCTAAGTTATCACTCAGTGGCCTTCATTTCGCTCCTGCGCACGTGCACGTCTCTACCCTGAGGGCAGAGCAAAGTGCTGTAATACGCAGAAGTGGGAAAGGTCAAAGAATGCCCGCGTAGTGCACATGTGCGGGTGCTCTTTGACCTTTCCCCACTTCTGCGCATTACAGCATTTTGCTCTGCCCTCACCAGGGTAGAGAGAAGTGCATGTGCGCAGGAGCGAAATGAAGACCACTGAGTGATAACGTAGGACACGTAATCTGCAAGAATCAGGGAAGGAGGACAATGATCGTAAGAAGAGACAAAACATTGGATCAAGACCGGAACACCCAGCAGGCGAGAATAATAAAAGGTATTTTCTATGTTATACAGATCGGCCTGGAGACTTGTATACAGTATTCTAGAATACTGTATACAGTATAAGGCCTAATTGGTGGTGGCCGCAGCTTATATGGGGAAAGCCTGGTGACAGATTCACTTTAAGTATAATGACCGGTTGGAAACAGTTACAGCAGCTTTAGCCAGGAAGTGCTGTGCTCTCCAGTTATGAGAACTCTAGGTCACTCATTGTCAGCACAGCGGGTAGTTTCCAGCTCATACAATGACTTTTACTGATGGAAACCTAATTTTACTGAAATTATACCAACCTTTACATCTGTTCATACATCACACAAACAATGCATGCAGCCTTCAAACATTCCTCATTGACCCTGCAAAGAAATGATGGGTCTGGAGACCTAAAGGTACTGTTACACGCTTCAATGTCGCTAAGAGATCACCAACGATCTCGGTCATTAGGACATTGTTTTGACATCGTTGGCAAGTGTCACACGTCTAGATATCGTGGACGACTCACCAACAATGTAGCGAGCAGCTATCGTTTGCACAACCCTGTGAACGATACTTGTTTACTGTTGTGAATAGGGGAAGTAATTAACGACATCGTTATCGCTGTGTCACACACAACGATGCAGCAGGCTGGCTGATCGAGGATCATTTGATTTGAGAACATGTTCTCAAATCTGCGATCAACGATCCAACGATTTATCATAGCCGTATCTTGGTGTCACACGCAACGACGTCCTAACAATGTCGTTTCAACGACCCCAAACCAGTGACGTTTGAGCGACATCGTTCACGATCTCACACCGTGTAACGGTACCTTTACACTGAAGCCCTCTATACCAACCAGATAATAGATTCTGGCAGAGGTTCTTGCAGAGAACATGCCAACACTATCAAAGTGAGCTTTCCCGTGTATGGGGGGAGGGGACAGGGAGAGTCAGGAAAGATGGTGGTTAGAAGAACTACTGGCTAATGTGTATGGCCATTAATTTAGAAGGTGGTGTCCAGTGAATGCAATATTGTGAGTCCTCACAGAGCGCAGTATGCCACTGTCGGGATCCTCTGGTACCATCTCTGGGGGCAAGCAAATGTGTGACCGCAAGTATTTGATTTGCATGATGCATGTGGTCAGGTGCCGACTAGACATGTGAACATGTTCAATACAAGTAAATTGAGAGGGCTGGATACATCTAGTTCGAATGTAGCCGGAAGTAGGAAAATCATTTGGCAATCTGATACTTGAAACCAGTGATTGACTGCTCCAATTAAAAAAGGTTGTTCACTACTTTAATATTGATGCCCTACCCTTAGGATAGGTCGAGAATGTCTGATCAGCCGGTGTTCAACACCAAGAACCCCTATCGATCAGCTGGTCTATGCCGATGACGGCAGCTTATAGCCAGAGATGCTCAGTTCTGGAGCAGCTTCATCTTCTCCCATGGCCAGGTACAGCACATCTGCCTCCTATTGATTAGAATAAGGGGCGAATGTGCAGTGCCTGAAATCGGCCACTATCGGAAGATTGAGCAGCTCCGGAACAAAACCATTTCCGGCCACACTGCAGCCACCGCCAGCACCAAAAACAGCTGATCAGAGTGGGTGCTGGGAGTCAGACCCTGGCTGATCAGACATTGATGGTCTGTCTTCAAGATAGGTCATCAATGTTATATTAGTGGACAATCTCTTTAAATCCACTCGATATAGAATTAAATAAACTAATATGATAAACACTACAAAGACGAAAAAGACAATCAAAAAGCCAGGAAAAAAAAACAAAACTGATGCACGCGTGGTATTGCCACAAGCACACTGATCTGGATCAATCATCTTTACAGCTTATTTTAACGACACAATGAGTGTCATAAGAATCAAACCCCACAAAAACCATGCCTGAATTACATTTTTATTCCCAATATTTTATATCCCACTTGGAATTTCTCCCCCTTTTTTCAGTAGAATGTATAGCAAAATAAGTGGTGTCATTCAAAACTACAGCTTGTCCAAAAAGAAAAAAAATGCCTTCATGTGTCTATGGCAGGGGTGGGGAACCTCAGAGCCGAATGCAGCCCTCGATTACTTTTTTGCGGCCTTGGGCCTGGAGACTGCAGTGCTCAGGATGGCAGATGCGTTTTGCAGACTGTCTGCCCTTTAAAACCAGCTCTCCAGTGATCTCTATGCCCCATCGTCAGCCTTCCCAGTGAGGTATATGCTCCCAGCCTCTCCTGTGATGTCTATGGCTCTAGCAAACCTGGAAAAAGCATGACCAATATCACCCACGTAAAAGAGAAGCCGCTCCAGCCACCACAGTAGGGGGTGAGTCTATTGGTTAACCAAATATAGCGGGTAATTTTCAAGGTGATACTTTTGTACGGCCCCCGAAGAATTATAGAAATTTCCGAATGGCCCTCGGCAGAAAAATGGTTCCCCGCCCCTGATCTATGGTATGTCAAGGGGAGAAATGTCCTCATAGAAGAACATGATCGGGAAAAAACAGCAAAAACAAAACATTCCCTGGTCCATATAAGATGCTGAGATTCTTTACTTTTTCTGTCATTGTTTAAAGTGGCTGATGATCTACAGAAGGTTGGGGAGCAAAATCTTCGAGGTATAACCTAGTGTGTGTCAACCACAGGCTGGGATGTTTTTTACCGGATGTCTCCACATTGAATAGTGTAGTCTGGTCCAGAATAAAATAAACTGATCTGTCAGGTGAATACAGCGGTATGGAAGCTCAATATTTTATCAGTCTTTGGCCTATGTAACATTATTAGACTGAGTCATGATTCTAATAAGGGACTCGATAAGAACTCTACCCGTATCACATCATGGTGTGGCTCTAAATCACAAAGTCCAGTAACTTTGGCCTCCACATTAGAGATAATCTATGACTGCATCACATCTATCGTCTTTACGGTAAATAACACGAGACTGTTGCAATGCTCCTTCATGAGGAATTTCCCTTCTCCAGCCAGCAGGGGGTTAAATCAAAGTATTCACAAGAAATCCTGTAATGAGGGAAATCTTGAAGGCTTCTAGAGGTAGGAGCTGGGGGCGAGAGGAAGGTGACAATGTCAGAGCGGAAAATAATGTGGCTCTACTAGGAAGTCCCCAGACATAGAAAGTAGTGCAAAGAGCAAGTAAAGCACCAACACAGAAACGAAGTGTACTATATAGAAACCAGCTGCACATCAATCTGCACAAAACTGGCATCTATAGTAAAGGCCACACAACTGGGACACCTCTCCTTTCAGAAATCACTGAATACATTGATTAATAAGATTTCTGCATACATTGAAAATAGATCGCTAGCTCAGGAGAGCAGCCTGGCAGCTCCTGTATACTGCATAGGAGTGGGTGTAAATGCAGTGTTACCATGGAGGAAGAGCTAAAATCCAGCCACCGTGAGTCATCCCCGCGATCAGACATGCACCCTGTGCCACACATGGCATCAAAGCAAGGTTAGCAGAAGTCACCACGCACAGGAAGGTTTAGCCCTTTATGCTCAATGGAACAAGTGCATAAAATGAACACATTGTCTGCCAAGGTGCACAAATGTCCTTAGCACCAACCAACTAAAGGTGTTCAGAAGCCGATGTCCCACGCAACAGGTATATGGGACTGTTTCCTGTCCACCAGTCAAAGCAAAAACACAGCATAGCTTGTCTACATTAGAATTACTTATAGGACACGAAGTAAAGTGACGGATCTCATCCTAAATGTCAGATAGGACACAAGGTAAAGTGATGGCTCTCATCCTAAAATGTCAGATAGGACACAAGGTAAAGTGATGGCTCTCATCCTAAAATGTCAGATAGGACACAAGTAAAGTGATGGCTCTCATCCTAAATGTCAGATAGGACACAAGGTAAAGTGACGGCTCTCATCCTAAAATGTCAGATAGGACACAAGGTAAAGTGATGGCTCTCATCCCAAAATGTCAGATAGGACACAAGGTAAAGTGATGGCTCTCATCCTAAAATGTCAGATAGGACACAAGGTAAAGTGATGGCTCTCATCTAAAATGTCAGATAGGACACAAGGTAAAGTGACGGCTCTCATCCTAAAATGTCAGATAGGACACAAGGTAAAGTGACGGCTCTCATCCTAAAAGTCAGATAGGACACAAGGTAAAGTGATGGCTCTCATCCTAAAATGTCAGATAGGACACAAGGTAAAGTGATGGCTCTCATCCTAAAATGTCAGATAGGACACAAGGTAAAGTGATGGCTCTCATCCTAAAATGTCAGATAGGACACAAGGTAAAGTGATGGCTCTCATCTAAAATGTCAGATACGACACAAGGTAAAGTGATGGCTCTCATCCTAAAATGTCAGATAGGACACAAGGTAAGTGATGGCTCTCATCCCAAAATGTCAGATACGACACAAGGTAAAGTGATGGCTCTCATCCTAAAATGTCAGATAGGACACAAGGTAAAGTGACGGCTCTCATCCTAAAATGTCAGATAGGACACAAGGTAAGTGATGGCTCTCATCCTAAAGTGTTAGATTGTTCACTTTACATTGTGTCCCATGTCCTCCAAAACATCAGACTTTTTAGCAAAAAAAAAAAATCTTCTGATAAAGTAGTGGGTTGACTATATTTTTGATGATTAATATAACACAGACTTTACAGGCAAGATGTACACTATAGGAACAAAAAAAAATGGGACACCTGCTCATCACTACTAGAGGACTTTTTAGAACATCCCATAGGTGTAAGTATGGAGTTTGTTCCCATTTTGCAGCTATAACAGATTCCACAAGATTTTGGAGTGTCTGTGGGAATTTTTGCCCCTTCATCCAGAAGAACATTGGCTAGGTCAGACATTGATGCTGGATGAGACAGCCTGGCTCACAATGGTATCTGGGAAGTGGAGGTCAATGCTCGGTGTGACCAGTCGAGGTTTTCCGGATCATGCTCACCCAGTCATACCTTTATGGACCTTGATTTGTGCACTTGGGATAAGAAAAGGGACTTGCTCCAAACTTCCAAAAATGTTGGAAGCATATAATGGCCTAAAATATCTTGGTATGTTGACGTACTAGGATTTCCCTGGACAGGAACTATCCCCTTAATATCTCCTTCAAACTGTACAGCTAGCACAGTTGAGTCAGGAGAATTACATTCTCGTGGTATTCGCCAAACCCAGACTCAGCCATCAGGCCGTCAACACGAGAAGTGGCATTTGTTTCTCCATAAAATATTTCCACTGCTCCAGAGCTCCGGGTGGTTGAATTACACCACCACATATGACACTCTGCATTGTGCTTGGCCTAGGACCTGAAGGTGCAAAGATGTGCAGATGGTCATGGCAGAGGAGTTATTGAATCAGGAGAGCATTAGTGAATTATACAACTTGTTCTTCAGCCCTCGGTGACCCCACTGTGGTAGGTTATGTAGTCTCCACATCATTCCATACATTCTGGGGTTCCTGATTGCTTCTACATTTTAGTAATACCACTCACCGGTGAAGGCGGAAGTGAGAAGATAAGAAATTTCTTGAACAAGGCTAAAAGGTAAAAACACGGCTTCTCCAAGTTGCTGTGGATGTCATAAAGGTACCTTTATACGTGGCAACTTTTCTAGGAATTTCACTGACAACTTACTGGTTGCAGTGAAATCATGGAGACATTGTTCCATTTGTACACAGCAACAAGATAGAACAATGTCTCCATGATTTCACTGCAACCAGTAAGTTGCCAGTGAAATTCCTAGAAAAGTTGCTGCGTGTAAAGGTACCCTAAGAGGAGGCCAGGACACATGGACAAGATTGATTGTGGTTTATTATTGTGGACATGTTTTGAAGTTTTCCAAAGTGCTTCATCACTAGATAAAGTTGTATCCTGGCTTCAAGACATCCACGGCAGCAGAGAAATCATTTTTTTCACTTTATCCTGTTACTGCCTGGCCCTCAATACGTGGATTTTGCAGCAGCTGTCATAATACTAAATGGTTTCAATCTTGCAAGGTGAGCAATATATTCCGCATGTCATCACATTTATTTGGATAAGGTTTTTTTTCCTAAAGTTTTAGCTACCAATTTCTTGAACTGACATACACTGATGGTGTCCTATTATAGGACTACAGTGTACCCTGAGCTTTATAGAATAAAGCATTCATTTACAACACTTGGTAAGGCCGGTTTCACGCATCCGTGTCACCACAAACATGTGGAACAAGGCCGTTTGAGGGCGGGGTATAGACTCATAGACTCATGTGTCACGCACGTGTGACACAATGGGTGCTGTCCGTGAGCTATCCGTGGATCCACGGATAGCACATGGACAGCCTGTCACCGCATACTCACCTCGTTCCAGCGCTGACAGTTCCTCCCACTTCCGGTCCGCTCTTGGGCTCAGTGAAGTGAATATTCATGAGCCTAATGAGCAGCACAGAAAGTGAGAGAAGCAGACACCGCTGGAGCGAGGAGAGTATAAAATTCTTTATTTTTAGGGTTGTCACTTTTGTCCGTGGTCTGTGCACACGGATGACTTCTGTGTGCATGGACGTTTCACGGCGAAAGCGGTCCGTGTGTCCGCAAAAAAACTGACTTGTCGCCATGTGGAGCACACGGACACGCATGTGCTCCACACGGAGACACGGTCTGTGTGGAAAAACGGAAGAGTGAATTTGCCCATAGGGAAACATGTGTCCCCGTATGTCCGTGCCTCCGGCATGTGTCGGCACGGACTGCACACGTGCCGGAGGCACGGATTTGTGAAAGAGGCCTAAAGGCAGATTGCAAGGCTAATGGCTGGATGTTATAGACCTGTAGTAATGGACTGACTGATCAAGAGACAGTTCCACTGCTTTTGTCTCTGTGTATGTCTGGCTTATTTATATACAATCTTTTAGCTTCTCTTTCAAGGTAACATGCATTTCTGGCAATTATAGTATCTCATGTAAAGGCTCTACCCGAAATATAATAAGAACATCTATACAGGACAGATACATAAGGGGAGAGCACTCAGAGAAAGGCATTGCGGACCATGCGTATACACACAAGGACATCTGTAACCCGTGTAGACACTAACCAAGATGTTCTGCATAGTGGTAGAGCAGCAAAGAAAATAAAAACCACTGATATCACAGGGGATATAGGCTTTGGTGTATAGCAAAGACGTCCTGGGCAGGACCCTTTGTACTACAAAACCACTGATTTCAGAGTTGTAATCATTCAGCAGATTTGGCACAGTCTGACCAAACATGTATAATCAAGGTAATGGAGTTCTCACCCCATAGACATAGATTGTTTAAAGGAGCTGTCCACTATTTAGACATCCCCTTCTCATTCCCAGATTTGGCCCCATTAAAATAGAAAAGCTTATACTCCCTTTCCGTGCCAGAAGGGAATTCTGAGCTTGACTGAGGCCATGCTGCGTTCTTTGCTTACAGGTGGCTCTTACCGGTACAGTGCCACTTTTGCCCGCTGATCTGGCTTGTATGACAACCCTTATTCAAGTGTAGTGGGTTTACACACACAATTTCTGTGTCCAATATCTGAACAGATTCTGTGCGTGAAATCATGGACACATTGTTACATTTGTATACAGCCACAATGGAGCATGTATCATGATTCACTGCAACCAGAGATCTGTTCATATTGGACACAGAAATTGGTGTGTGTAACCCACATAGGAGTCGTGTTTGGTTTGAGAAAAGTCTGAGAAAATATTGCCTTGCATATCCTTCAGTTAAAGGGAGAAAAAAAGCCAATAGTGATTGGGCGCAGGGCTCGCATGTCGTCACAACCTCACATGAGCCCTAGGAACATGATAACCGGCATGGAAGCAGAGTATGAGCGTGTTCATTTTAATGGGTTCAAACATAGGAAATGAGAAAGGTTTCTAGTAATGGATAACCCTTTAATGGTAGGATATGCAAGACAACATTTCTTAGACTTTTCGCAATCCAAGAATGACACCTAACACTTCAATAGTGTTGCCATACAAGACACAGAGAGGCACCGTCACAAGTAGGAACCACTTGGGAATGCAACCAGTAGAGTGGCCTCGGTCAAGCTCAGAGTCTCCTTCTACTCAGAGGTCTTATAGGTCCTACATGCCCAGCGATGGAAACCGCTAGCGCTCGGCCTTCACTTTACTTGTCAGGAATACCCCTTCAACTTACTTTTCTCAGAGTTCCTTTTCTATTTTCTGCTGTATGAGGCCACATGGACTGTATTTTACCTGTACGGTAATCTGAATGGAGACCTGGGCTCCGCTCATTCTTGGTGCTTAACTGACGTGTTTGTGATCAGATTGGGGGCAGTTTATATGCCCAGCCCAACAAAACACACTTACCAGGGAGTTCAGTGTATGATGAGATCTATTAAGGCTAGGGCTACATGGCCACATGTGTCGGCAGACTCTTCCGAGAATTGATGTAATGTGAATTGTTTTAGGGCTCCATTTTGATGTAAAATAAAAACAACCAAATTGTGGCAAGGGGCACACACCTTTTATTGACACCTATGGCAAGCGAGTCATATGCCACGTGAAACAGAGAATCAAACTCATTTGCAAACCTTTGCCACTACGTCACAGGTCAGCCCCATACGAGATCATTAGATGCGATGTGTTGATATAAATGTCGCACAACAAATGTCACCATGTAGCCCTGGCCTAAAAGTCACGTCACACCAACTCTAAAGGTACCGTCACATGTGGCAATATTGCATGCAATTTCAATGGCAATTTGCTGGTTGCAGTGAAATCATGGACACATTGTTCTATTTGTTGCTGTGTACAAATGGAACAATGTGTCCATGATTTCACTGCAACAGCAAATTGCCAGTGAAATTGCAAGCAATATTGCTGCGTGTGACGGTACCTTAATACCCATTAGTTTCTGTTTTTGCAAGAACTTCATTTCCTTGTGAAGCACTACTACAAATGGAAGTGAATGTATAAATATATTGAAATGTGGAAGCTGGGACCTATTTCACAATCCAACTCCTTTCAAGTAAACCCAAAGACAGAATGTTTTTAGTTGCTTTGCACAATATAATTAAAATAACATATATTGATATATATATTTATTTATTTTTACACACACAAACACACAAAACACACACACACACACTACCCTGTTTTCCCAAAAATAAAGACAAGTGTCTTATATTAATTTTTGCTCTCAAAGATGCACCGTTTTATTTTCAGGGGATGTCTTGTTTTACCATGATCCCCATCATCCCCTTGCAGCCTCCAATATTCCCATGCAGCCCCCAATACACCCGTCATCCCCATACAGCCCACAAACACACACACACACACACACACACACTAATACTCCCTCATTAGTGATTATAATTAGTAGGGGCTATATTCTTTAGCCCTTAGGGCGTGTTTGTTTTGCAGGCTCCAGGATCCACCCTCTCTCCCTCGTGCTGCTTTGCTTGTGCAAGCTTTGCTCTCCCCCCTCTCTATCACTCACAGAATGCGAATCAATAGTCCTGCCTTCAGCTCCACATCACAGCAGCACAGACAGAGAGAGTGGATTCATTCAGGCTGCAAAACAACATGCCCTAAGGGCTAAAGAATATGGCCCCTGCTAATTATAATCCCTAATGAGTGAGTATTAAAACGTTTTTATGCACTTTCACAGGATACTTTAGGAGACAAAAGGAGTGTGGAGAATGGTGATAGGATGCTGCAGGGACATGTTTTGGTAGCTTAGGAGGCGCGAGACAGGATCCCTTTAAAGAAAAAAAAAAGAAAAAAAATTTGCAGCATATTTTCACTGTGTTCTCCTGCAGACTTGCGTCTCCACAAACATAAATTGACCTGCTGCGGCTCGGGACACCGTGCCAAATGTCAGTTTATCTGCATAAAAAAGAAGCACCGTGAACACAGGTTTTTTTTTTCCAAATCCATCCACTTGTACTGTACAACACAGTGTTATTAACAGCGAAAATCCCAAACCGCTGCAATCCCTGATCATGGGAATGTGCCCCACAGGAGGCAGATTACTACTGATAATTGACCAGCATCCAAGCACAGCAGCCTGGCAGAAGCTACTCCACACTCACAAGTGGCACATGCTGGGTGATAAATATGGCACTTACTGCCAGTCATGCTAGACACCGTCATCTTAACTTACACCAATAATAAATCTGGCACATTCTATGATCATTTCTTAGGGCCGCTTCACACTGCGGCGTGATCTGGTCCGGTTCTGTCCGGGAGGACCCTGACAGCTGCGGACCGGATCTGCACACAGGACTGGGAGGCTATTATGCCCTCCGGTCCTGTGTGCAGCGTACGCAGTTCCCGCGGCTGATAAGTCAGGACCGTGGGCGCCGCGGTCCTGACCTGTAAGCGGCTGCAGCTGCGTGTCGCTGCACACCGGACCAGAGGGCATATTAGCCCCCCAGTCCTGTGTGCTGATCAGTCCGCGGCTGTCAGGGTCATCCTGGACCGGATCATGCCGCAGTGAGAAGCGGCCCTTAACAGTCCAATATTTTCTAGGACACATTTGTGAGATCCAAAAAGTGTCTGAAACACAATCACCTGGCACATACATGTGTGCAACTGCATTTTATTGCATGAAAAAAAAAAAGTATTTTATCATCACCTACCAACCAGCAAAAATTCTGGCTCTCATAGACCTGTACGTTTTTCTTTAGAAGTCCTCCTACTCTGCACTCATTACCTCATTGCTCTGTTTGAACTTGTTACCTGTAAAACACCTGTCCACATACTCAATCTAACTCCAACCTCTCCACCATGGCTAAGACCAAAGATCTGTCTGAGGACACCAGGGACAAAATTGTAGACCTGCACAATGCTGGGACTGGCCACAGGACAATATGCAAGCAGCCTGGTGAGAAGGCAACAACTGTTGGCAAAATTATTAGAAAATGAAAGAAACACAAGATGACTTCCTCAGTCTGGGTCTCCATGCAAGACATGTCTCGTGGGGTAATGATGATTTTGAGAAAGGTCAGGAATCAGCACGAGAACTACATGGGATAACCTAGTCAATGACCTGAAGAGAGCTGGGATCATAGTCTCAAAGATTTCTATAAGTAACACACTACACTTTCATGAATCAACATTTCCTGAGCATGAAGGTCATGTGGTCACGAGACCAAAATAAAACTTTTGGTATCAACTTCACTTGGCGTGTTTGGAGGAAGAAGGATGAGTACAACCCCAAGAACACCATCCCAACCATGAAGCACGAGAGTGGAATCATCATACCTTGGTGGTGCCTTTCTGCAAACGGGACATGACAACTGCACTGCATTGAAGGGATAGATGGGGTTATGTATCCTGAGATTTTGTCCAACAACCTCCTTCACTCCATAAGAGAATAGAAGTATTTCAAGGTCCTGGAGTGGCCTAACCAATCTCTGGATCTGAACCAAATAGAAAATCTTTGGAGGGAGCCGAAACTCAATGTTGCCCAGCAACAGCCCCAAAACCTGAAAGATGTGGAGGGTGATCTGTACGGAGGAGTGGGCCAAAACCCTGCTGCAGTTTGTGCAAACTTGGTCAAGAACTACATGAAACGTCTGACCTCTAATTGCAAAGGTTTCTGTACCAAATATTACGTCCTGTTTTTCAATTGTATCAAATACTTATTTCATGGAATAAAATGCAAATTAACTAAAGTCATCACAATTTAGATTTTTTTTTTTGTTAGATTATTTCTCTCACAGTTGAAGTGTACCTACCATAAAAATGGCAGACCTCTCTCTGGGTGGGAAAACTTGCAAAATCGGCAGTTTATCAAATACTTATTTTCCCCACTGTAATAACATTTATTTGAAATCTGCTCAACATTGTGTTCATACATATAAGCACAAGTGTCCTCAGATATCGACAATCATTATGAAGACCATTCAGTTTCTTCATCTTATTCAGGCACCACTAGTCATATACTATCAGCCCTCCAGTCATTAATGGAAGCAGACAAAGAACATATTACTTGCCATCGTTCTTCAGATTTCAAATGACCTGTCTGTATCATGTGCAGCGGAGGATGCGCACGCGCAGGGCAAGCCGGGGGGAGGGCGGCAGGGCGGCGGAGGGGACGGCGAGGGGCAGACCGGGGACGGGAGGCGGGCAGGGCCAAGGGCGACAGGGAAGGGGGGGAGACGGCAGAGCCCAGGGCGGGACGGGGAAGTGGGGGGGGGACCAGGGGCGGCAGAGCCGGGCGGCGGAACCGGGGGAGGCAGAGCCGGGCGAGGGACGGGGGGACGGCAGAGCCCGGGCCGCGCGCGGACAGGGGGGAGGCAGAGCCACGGCGGGGACCGGGGGAGGCAGAGCCCCCAGGCGCAGGGGAGGGGGACGGCAGAGCCACGCGCGGGGAGGGGGAGGGCAGAGCCAAGCCGCGCAGCGGAAGGGGGAGGGCAGAGCCAACGCGGCGGACGGGGGAGGCAGAGCCCACGCGGGCGGGAGGGGGACGGCAGAGCCCCGCGGGCGAACGGGGGACGGCAGAGCCAGCCGCAGGCGAACCGGGGGACGGCAGAGCCCCGCGGGCGAAAATTGAGGGTAATAATGTTACAATTGGTATCAGACCATTCCATATAGCAGCATTCTAACAAGCTGGTGCATTATTATTGCAGGTGGCATGGATGATCTGGCACACTGCAGGTCAGTTACAGCCAGAATGTGCCCATACCCCTGGGCATCAGCTGCTACAGTTAGCACACAGCTCCATACAAGATGTGGGGGAATAACAGGGAGGTTTTACACCCAGCCCTGGGCACAGCACCCTGCCAGGCTGGTAACATACTGGCCTCGATCACACAGGGGTGCCCAGATATGGCAGAGGGCGCGCAGGGTGTCTGCTGTAGACGGGGTAGGTGGCAGTGCCAGGGTGAGGGCACTGGGGTTACAATGGCTCACACCCGCACAGGGTGACAGTCCGGCTGGAGCTGGGGGAGGAAGTGAGCAGTGGGTGTGGTGAGAGCACTGACCGATGGTGGAGATAAAGGTGGTATTGAAGGCGTCCTCGCTGAACCTGAAGAGCAGGCACGTCTTCCCGACCCCGCTGTCCCCGATCAGCAGCAGTTTGAACAGGTAGTCGTACGTCTTCGCCATCTTCACACTTTCCTCCCAGAGAACAGGAGCCACCGCCGGCCCGCGGGGACCGCTTCCACCAATCAGATGCTAGGACTGGGCACCCTGCCCGTGACGTCACCTTTCCTTCCACCTGATGGCCAATCACAGAGACGAGGCGGGACTCCACGAGCCTTGTCACCCCGGAGACGGGTGACGCGCCCATGCTATCCTCGCCTCTCTAGCTAATTCATTCGAAAAGGATCACGGGAAATGTAGTATGTGTCTGTGGTGAGGCGGAACCACGCCCCTACCGGATGTGGCGCTACAAACCAAAAGGATCATGGGATACGTAGTCTCATGACGGAACGTGCGGTTCTGTTTCTCTAAACGAAAAATAGCCCAAAATTGCGTCTACTGCGGGCCGTCACCTTGTGCGTGGGAACAGCATGACGGGCGGGGGCTGTCTGCTCACATTTGGTTTTTCCTTCACGTTCGGTGTTTAAATATCTGCCGCCATTCACCTGAGTGTCCCTAGTGTAGGGCAGACTGACCCCTACAGAGCATGGCGGTACCGCTGTATGTGCACTGACGCCACTAATTATAACTGAATGTCAGGTGCTTCGCCCGCTCCTGGTTGGCTGTGCTCCGCCCATAGAGAGCGCTGAGGGCCCACGATCAGGGTGCTTGGACGCTGCATTGTACAGTACAAGCCCGGGGGATGGATTTATAGAGACCCTGTGCCCACTGTGCTTATTTTTTACCCTTCTTAACGTCTGTTTTAAAAAACGCACCTGTTGCACAGTTTATTTTGGACATCCGTGTGTCATCTGTGTTTACATGGTAGAAACGCACCAAACACATGTAATCCGCACCTAATGATGTTAATACCAGGGCGCTTCAAAACAAAACGGCGACAAAAATGCAATGAAAAATAACGCAAGTAAACTACAGTGTGGATATGGTGCTGAGATCTGCAGCGTCAAAAACTAAATCGATCCTGTAAATGGCAACATAACCTAAAGCTAATAACTTAGGACTATGCTAACACTAATAACCTAAGACTATGCTAACACTAATAACCTAAGACTATGCTAACACTAATTACCTAAGACTATGCTAACACTAATTACCTAAGACTATGCTAACACTAATTACCTAAGACTATGCTAACACTAATTACCTAAGACTATGCTAACACTAATTACCTAAGACTATGCTAACACTAATTACCTAAGACTATGCTAACACTAATAACCTAAGACTATGCTAACACTAATAACCTAAGACTATGCTAACACTAATAACCTAAGACTATGCTAACACTAATAACCTAAGACTATGCTAACTAATAACCTAAGACTATGCTAACACTAATAACCTAAGACTATGCTAACACTAATTACCTAAGACTATGCTAACACTAATAACCTAAGACTATGCTAACACTAATAACCTAAGACTATGCTAACACTAATAACCTAAGACTATGCTAACACTAACCTAAGACTATGCTAACACTAATAAAGGCCCCGTTACACATCTCAACATCATTCTCAGCATCGTTCAAAAGTGACGTCAGGAACAATGTTGAAACAACATCGTTGTGGCATGCAGGAAAACCTGTTAACTTCAATTTAAACAACCTACGGCATCGTTCGGTGTGTCACCGCAATAGCGATGTCACGGCCGACTTTGCCCATTCACAGCAGTGAGCAGGGATCGTTTGCGGGGTTTACAAACGATCCCTGCTCACAACATCATTGCTGAGTTGTCCACAATATCTAGACGTGTGATATCTCATCAACAATGTCGGCAACAACCGCGCGCACCCAAGATCATTGCCGACATTGTTTCAACATTGAAGCGTGTGACAGTACCTTTAGGCTAACAGGGCCGTCACCAGGGGGTGACAGCTCTGCCTGGAGTCAGGGGCCCCGGGCCTCACTGCAGGGGGCGTGACCATTGGATCAGGGGCAGGGGGGCTCCGGCCATAACTCCAGGGGCCGTGGCCGTTTGGAGCAGAGAGCAGGCTCCTCTGGGTCCAGCCCCACTCCTCCCTTCCCCCCCACATCTTGCACAAGCCCCCCTCTCCTATCAATCACCACCGGGTCCCGAAGCTGCGGAGGAGTAGCTGCAGCAAGGCAGAGCGGTGGGCGCCACCATGTTCTTTGTGGCCAGCTGCATGCACTGTCATGAATATGAATATTGCTCATGATTTTTTCAGGATGATTGAAGAGTCAGCCAAATCTAGCTACCCCATCCCTCCTCTCTTTTTTGGTTTGTAGCAAGTTACATAGATCCAATTCCAGCATCCCCCAGCCTAAGCCATTTATGACGGATCGTAAATACCTGGGGTTGAGGGGGCAGAGCTTACAGGTTTCAACCAGATCTGTTCCTAAAGAAAATCCTTTGTCTAAACTTACAGTGTTTTCAATATTGAATTTAAGAAGACCCGTTCACGCCACAAACACATAATTCATATTTTTGGATGATTTACCGATTTGCGCATCAAATGATATGTTTTGTGCAGTTATGAAGTGCTCAGGAACCTGGCGAATCATTTCTGCCATTCTGGACATCATAAGCAGGTCATATTTGGTATCAAACTTCTCAGAATTACCTGACATTAAATATGAGTTATAGATCATAATTGTGAGCCCACCCCATCCCCAGATATGTAGGATGGGGATTTATTAAGCATGGTGAAAGAGGAGGTCTCTGAAGCCCCTCCCAGCGAGGAGGGACCACTCTAAGTGGTGGGGGCCACAGATTTCCCTGTCTTTAATAAAACTGGAGAAGCCCGTTCGGGTCATTCTGATCCAGAGGCCTGACAGTCAATACCAGCTGTGCGACAGAATCTTACCTTTCAGGAGAGAGGCCTCCTCCACGGAACTACGTGTACCATGCGTGACTAGGTCTGAACTTTTCTTTATTCCTTTTGTTTTTATAACTGCTTATTCATACATGTAAATTGTCTCTTATGTAATATTCTGTAAATCTTTTATAAGCACTGCCCATCTTTTGTGGAGTAAAATATTATAACTTACTAGTCTCGATCTCCTTGTCCTATGAACGAGCTCTCACGACCTCACTGCTCGTTTTTACGCTATCATACAGGTACCCGGTCTACCTTGAAGATCGGTGGTGGCAGCATAACGTTTTTTGTATTTATGTGATATTGTGGGCCTGAGGGTGACCGGATCGAGGTATATATACGTTCCTAGCCGGAACTGGTGGTATATATACATCCTGTCACATCACGTGCCGCAGTATACAACATAAATTAGGGTAGCTAGGCTCCTTTCTTATCCTCTGGCAATACCGGATTTGGCCAGCAGGCTAAGGGGGCGCCAGAGAGCTGCAGGTTCTGACTAAGGTAATCGTGACAAGCCACCATGTTCTTTGTGGCCAGCTGCATGCACTAACTATGCAGCCAGTCGGTTGAGGTTGAGACTTCTACACAGTGGCCACAGATCTCCATTTGGCCACGGCCATTTTGTTGAAGTCTTAACTTCTACCGACCGGCTGTACAATTAGTGAATGCAGCAAGCCACAAAGAACATGGGTGCACCCACCGCTCGCTGCTGCAGGCCCGCAGTTACTCCCTCACAGCTCCAGTCCTGCAGATGTGCCCTCACACTCCGAGACCTGCCTCCGGCACCCCCATTCTGCAGCCGCAGTTCCCCCCCAATGGTAAGACATGGGGGTTCCGGGGGAAGAATGGGGGCCATATATACAGAATGGGGGGACCATATATAGGGAAGGAGGCTGTCGGGATGGCTGGAGGAAGGATTGAGGGAGGCTGTTGGAATGGAGGGAGGCTGTCAGGATGGAGGGAGGTTGTCGGGATGGAGGGAGGCTATCGCCATGGGGGGAGGCTGTCGGGATGGAGGAAGAATGAAGGGAGGCTGTCAGGATGGAGGGAGGCTGTCGGGATGGAGGGAGGCTGTCGGGATGGAGAAAGGATGGAGGGAGGCTGTCGGGATGGATGGAGGCTGTCAGAATGGAGGAAGGATGGAGGGACACTCTCAAGATGGAGGGAGGCTGTCGGAATGGAGGGAAGCTGTTGGGATGTTGTCTATATGTCCCGCAGCCGTATTTATTGTGTATTCTCTAATGTATAGCAGTCTCTGTTATGTATTCTCTACTGGTGTGTATAGCCAGCTGTCTCCATTGTCTATACGGCCTGCAGCCGTCTCTATTGTGTATTTTCTATTATAATAATATTCTCTATTGTGTACGACCAGCAGCAGTCTCTATTGTGTATTCTCTATTGTGTGTATAGCCAGCAGCAGTCTCCATTGTGTATACGGCCCGCAGCCATCTCTATTGTGTATACAGCTAGCAGCCATCTCTATTGTGTATTCTCTATTGTATATACAGTTATTCTGTATTCAGCCCACAGCAGTCTCAAGTGTGTGTAATATACACTGTGTTCCAAATTATTATGCAAATGTTCTTTTTCTCTGATTTTTCTAAATGGTTGGTGCAAATGACAGTCAGTGTAATAAAAGTCATCACCTGTTAGAGTATACATCACATTTTATTGAAGAAATCTCCCTATGATAACAATATCATTTTCAAAATAAAAATAACTCTAAAAGCACTGTTCCAAATTATTAGGCACAGTAGAGTTCATAAACATTTGATATGTTTGAAAGAACTGAAAATGCTCATTTGTTGAATTTGCAGCATTAACAGGTCACATTCACTGAAATAAAAAGCTATTTAACTCCAAAACATCCTAACAGGCCAAGTTACATGTTAACATAGGAACACTTCTTTGATATCACCTTCACAATTCTTTCATCCATTGAACTTGTGAGTTTCTGGAGAGTTTCTGCTTGTATTTCTTTGGATGATGTCACAATAGCCTCCCAGAGCTGCTGTTTTGATGTGAACTGCCTCCCACCCTCATAGATCTTTTGCTTGATTATACTCATAAGGTTCTCTATAGGGTTGAGGTCAGGGTAAGATGGTGGCCACACCATGAGTTTATCTCCTTTTATGCCCATAGCAGCCAATGGCACATAGGTATTCTTTGTAGCATGAGATGGTGCATTGACATGCATGAGGATGATTTTGCTCCTAAAGGCACGTTTTTGCTTTTTGTACCATGGAAGAAAGTTCTCAGTTGGAAACTCTATATACGTTGCAGAGGTCATTTTCACACCTTCAGGAACCTTAAAGGGGCCTACCAGCTGTTTCCCAATGATTCCGGCCCAAAACATGACTCCTCCACCTTCTTGCTGACGTCGCAGCCTTGTTGGGACATGGTGGCATCCACCAACCATCCACTACTCTATTCATCTGGACCATCCAGGGTTGCTCGGCACTCATCAGTAAACAAGACTGTTTGAAAATTAGTCTTCATGTATATCTGGACCCACTGCAACTGTTTCTGTTTGTGAGCACTGTTTAGGGGTGGCCGAATAATAGGTTTATGCACCACAGCAAGCCTTTGAAGGATCCTACACCTGGAGGTTCGAGGGACTCGAGAGGCACCAGCAGCTTCAAATATCTGTTTGTTGGTTTGTAAGGCCTTTTTAGCAGCTGCTCTCTTAATCTGATGAACTTGACGGGAAGAAACCTTCCTCATCCTGCCTTTATCTGCACGAACACGTCTGTGCTCAGAATCAGCCACAAATCTCTTCACAATACGATGATCACGCTTACGTTTTAGTGCAATATCAAATGTTTTCATCCCTTGTCCAAGGCAGTGCACTGTTTGTTGCTTTTCGGCAGCAGAGACATCCCTTTTCTTTCCCATGTTACTTGAAATCTGTGGCCTGCGTAATATTGTGGAACACCCAGGTTTTTTTTTATTGGGCTCACCTGCCAAACTAATTATCACAGATATCTGAGATTGATTTCAGTGATCCAAAGAACCCTGAGACACAATACCATCAATGGGTTTCATTGAAAAAAAAAAATAAATGAAACCCTATGACACTTAAAACCAATTTGCATAATAATTTGGTACACAGTGTATAATAGAGAGTGTAAAAAAAGGAAAAACAGCACAAAAAATAGAAAAAAGTGGACTTTATTGCCCAATGGCGTGGCCACGTATTGGGCAATAAAGTCCACTTTTTCCTATTTTTTTACTCTATTGTAA
Source organism: Allobates femoralis (assembly GCA_033576535.1). NCBI lineage: Eukaryota > Metazoa > Chordata > Amphibia > Anura > Aromobatidae > Allobates > Allobates femoralis. Next base: position 223,611,852 of record JARQOC010000004.1, on the reverse strand, counting down.
GGAATCATCTGTAATGCTGGCTGGGAAGCTTTTCACATAAATTGAGGTAATTTTTGGTGCTGTTCCAATTTTTCACTATATATATAATGTACTAGCTGTACTACCCAGCTATGCCCGGGTTAATAAATAACTGATGTTAGCTATAACAAAATAGAATTTGAATATGTCATATTAATGATATTTGTGTGTCCTTGTGTGGGGTGTCTGTGTGGTGTTTGTGTGTCTCTGTGTTGCGTGTGTCTCTTTGTGGTGTGTGTGTGTGTATGTGTGTGTGTCCCTGTGGGGTGAGTAAATGTGTCCCTATAGGGTGTGTACAGTGTTGGCCAAAAGTATTGACACCCCTGCAATTCTGTCAGATAATACTCAGTTTCTTCCTGAAAATGATTGCAATCACAAATTCTTTGGTATTATTATCTTCATTTAATTTGTCTTCAATGAAAAAACACAAAAGAGAATGAAGCAAAAAGCAAAACATTGATAATTTCACACAAAACTCCAAAAATGGGCCAGACAAAAATATTGGCACCCTCAGCCTAATACTTGGTTACACAACCTTTAGCCAAAATAACTGCGATCAACCGCTTCCGGTAACCATCAATGAGTTTCTTACAATGCTCTGCTGTAATTTTAGACCATTCTTCTTTGGCAAACTGCTCCAGGTCCCTGATATTTGAAGGATGCCTTCTCCAAACTGCCATTTTTAGATCTCTCCACGGGTGTTCTATGGGATTCAGGTCTGGACTCATTGCTGGCCACCTTAGAAGTCTCCAGTGCTTTCTCTCAAACTATTTTCTAGTGCTTTTTGAAGTGTGTTTTGGGTCATTGTCCTGCTGGAAGACCCATGACCTCTGAGGGAGACCCAGCTATCTCACACTGGGCCCTATATTATGCTGCAAAATTTGTTGGTAGTCTTCAGACTTCATAATGCCATGCACATGGTCAAGCAGTCCAGTGCCAGTGGCAGCAAAGCAACCCCAAAACATCAGGGAACCTCCGCCATGTTTGACTGTAGGGACCGTGTTCTTTTCTTTGAATGCCTCTTCTTTTCTCCTGTAAACTCTATGTTGATGCCTTTGCCCAAAAAGAGAGAACATTCTTCCAAAACGTTTTAGGCTTTCTCAGGTAAGTTTTGGCAAACTCCAGCCTGGCTTTTTTATGTCTCGGGGTAAGAAGTGGGGTCTTCCTGGGTCTCCTACCATACAGTCCCTTTTCATTCAGACGCCGACGGATAGTACGGGTTGACACTGTTGTACCCTCGGACTGCAGGGCAGCTTGAACTTGTTTGGATGTTAGTCAAGGTTCTTTATCCGCCATCCGCACAATCTTGCGTTGAAATCTCTTGTCAATTTTTTTTTCCGTCCACATCTAGGGAGATTAGCCACAGTGCCATGGGCTTTAAACTTCTTGATGACACTGCGCACGGTAGACACAGGAACATTCAGGTCTTTGGAGATGGACTTGTAGTCTTGAGATTGCTCATGCTTCCTCACAATTTGGTTTCTCAAGTCCTCAGACAGTTCTTTGGTCTTCTTTCTTTTCTCCATGCTCAATGTGGTACACACAAGAACACAGGACAGAGGTTGAGTCAACTTTAATCCATGTCAACTGGCTGCAAGTGTGATTTAGTCTTTGCCAACACCTGTTAGGTGCCACAGGTAAGTTACAAGTGCCGTTAATTACACAAATTAGAGAAGCATCACATGATTTTTCTAACAGTGCCAATACTTTTGTCCACCCCCTTTTTTATGTTTGGTGTGGAACTATATCCAATTTGGCTTTAGGACAATTCTTTTTGTGTTTTTTTCATTGAAGACAAATTAAATGAAGATAATACCGAAGAATTTGTGATTGCAATCATTTTCAGGAAGAAACTGAGTATTATCTGACAGAATTGCAGGGGTGTCAATACTTTTGACCAACACTGTATGTGTATGTGTCTCTGTGGGGGGGTCTGTGTGGTGTGTGTGTGTCTCTGTGTTGTGTGTGTCTCTTTGAGGTGTGTGTCCCTGTGGGAGGGGGGTCTGTGTGGTGTGTGTGTGTCTCTGTGTTGTGTGTGTCTCTTTGTCGTGTGTGTGTGTGTGCCCCTGTGGGGTGAGGGCATGTGTCGCTATAGGGTGTGTGTGTGTGTCCCCGTGGGTGTGTGTGTGTCTCTTTGTGGTGTGTGTATTCGGGTGTGTGGTGAGTATCCAATGTTGGGGCTGCACCTTAGCGACTATAGACTTGGTGTTACTCTTTGTGTGCGTGTGGTGTATACATGTACCCGTGCGTGGTGAATATCCCATGTTCGGGCCCCACCTTAGTGACTATATGCTGGTATATGCTGTTAGTCTTTGGCACTGTCATTAAGCAACTCTCATTCACAACTGGTAACTGTCCCTTTTTCCCCATTGTGTAGATAGGGGCAAAATTGTTTGGTGAACTGGAACGCGCAGGGTTAAAATTTCACCTCACAACATAGCCTATGACGCTCTCGGGGTCCAGACGTGTGATTTTATGGCTGTACTTGCGACGGTGTAGATGCCAATCCCGGACATACACACATACACACATTCAGCTTTATATATTAGATGTTTGATTGGAGGTGGAGCGGGGGTGGAGGCTGAGTGGAGTCTGAGGGGTGGAGGCTGGGCAGAGTCTCAGGGGGGCTCCAAGATTTTGGCAGTCAGGGGCCCCGACATTCCTAGTGGCAGCCTTGCTAACACTAATAACCTAAGGCTAACAGTAATAACCTAATGCTAACACTAATAACCTTAGGCTAACACTAATAACCTAAGGCTACATTCATACGTAGCATAATGCAGGCGTATTCCTGCTTTTACGCGGCACTTTTGAGCACTCATGTAAAAGCAGTGCTAAAGAAAGCTGGATACGCCTTCCAGCAAAAGCTATGGCTTTTGCAGGAAAGCATGCAGGCACAGCGTTTTGCCGCGTATTTTTGCGCAGGAGCTTTCACTGCCAAAGCGCCCTCGCAAAAACAATTGACATGCCAATTCTTGGCGTTTTTTTCGGTACGCTTTCCCCATAGGCTACATGTTAACATGGCATCGGGGAAAGCGCGACGTTGGCATGCAGTAGCACAAACGCGCACAAAAGACACCACTGCCGAATACGTGCCAAAATGCGCCTCATGTGAACATAGCCTAAGGCTAACACTTATAACTTAATGCTAACACTAATAACCTAAGGCTAAGGCTGGAATCACACTATCCGTGTGATATGCAACTAAGTCGGACGTGTCACAGATGATTAACTTGGACCTTTTAGTCCTGTGTGATGGTGTTCTCGTCTCTCCTTTTGATTGAACTTGACTCTTCCACTTCCCTTGGCTGACTGGCTCCTGAACTTGGTATTGTCTAGTTTTGTTGTCTCCCCTGACCGGGTCCTGTCCTAACTTTCCCATCCTCCACTTGTGTCCTCCCGCCATCCCATTGCTGGGTATAGAGTCCCTAGTCTTGGGATCGAGAGTGCGTTGGGTGTGTGTTTGGGGTGACTGGACTTACCGATCCTAGGTGCTGCACCATCTAGTGGCGACCGGTCTGCAGGGGTGCCACAGATAACATGGGGCACATATTGCCACAAAATAGACAAACACATGCAGCAAATAGGGGATCACGAGAAGACCTTCACCAGGCTCTAGAAATGGTAAATGTGCATGGTAGCCAGGGAAGTGTACAAAACCAACACACCAACAGCGACCAAACAACCTACACCAACATGTAGAGGTGTTATTTGCTAGTTTAGCCTTTTTTTCAGGTTCATAAAGACTTACTGTGGCTGTAATTTTTATTTGTATTATTTTAAACCTACAAAAAATGGACACATGAGCCAATTATGTTTCTGTTGTGATGTTTTAGGTCATACAATGTGTGATGAATATTGGTAAGGAATATTACCATATCCCCCATATTCCATCCCTCCCAGAAAGCAGTTGATAAGGCACATCTCACTCATAAAGAGATAAGCCCCAACCCTTGGAAGGCAGAAGTCATTCACCTCTGACAAGTGGCAGAGTAATTAGCACCTAGCTGCCAGCCAACAAGGCCACACAAAAGGAGCTCATCCTCACCTTTGATATGCAATCAGGTAGGTGTATGGAGCTTCCTAAGAAACGGGGTTGCCAAAAGGTGACAAGTCCCATATCACTGTGAGGCCAGGAGAGAGGAGACTGGACGGAGCCGTGACTATACTATTAATATCTCATAAGCCGTCCACCCTGTGATACTATCGAATATAAAAATGAACTCTACATATCCAGACGGTGACAAGGCTGGTATTCACATGAATGTAGGATGACTGTAAGCCATGTAAACATGATATTGGCTAGTAGGGTGCTCCCAGAGTAGCCATGTTTCACATCCAGACGAAGATAAAATCATAACTAAAAATATGAAAGTATTCCGTCTGCGATGCCCATGGACACGGCTAGGTCAGCTTATAGAATCTGGGTGTCCATATCTCCCCTCAGAGGGGTGGGAATTGTGAGACATCCCAGAGGTGCGAGATGGGTGGAGACAGGGGTCAGCCCATAATGTATAAAAATCATCTGCCCCATCTCCACCTCGTATTTCTTCTGAATGGGCATTATTCCACCAAAGCCAGAGATTACCCAAGGAACAGATTGGTGCCACGCCGCCCTTGTGGTGCCATCAGCACTAAGGTAACTGCTCACGTGTATGTAATTCTGTGTATTCCATTCCTCCTTTTATTGGCATATCTGACTGTAATATTTGTAACATCTGAATAATAACTGTAAATATTAATATCTAGTGTACCATTAGGGTGATTAAATATATAAATGTAATCTTGAGTTGCTCTTTTTATCTTGATCACGATTCCAACGTCCGTGTGCTCATATAGCGCTACCTGGGTTTGTTTCTGACCCAATATAAGCCCGACCACGGACCGGACTTATATTAAACGAGAAGCTGGTGGCAGCATTTGTGCTTGGGGTTATTCGGGGTCTCTATCAGTGACGGGGTGGAGGAGATTATATGTGCTTCTAGCTGCGGGCTAGAAGGCATATACCACACTCACTGAGAGGTGCCTTGATAAACCAGCACAGGCAGGGCAGCTGCGGCCCTTCTTTATCCTCAGGCAGTTCTCTGACTGACCTGGGTTTAACAGGAGGCGCTGTGGAGCTGCCAGGTTCAGTGGTCGCTATTTCACCACACAATGCATGCTGTACCGTCTACAGCAGGGGTCCCCAAATCCAGGCCTCGAGGGCCGCCAACAGTGCATGTTTTCAGGATCTCATTAGTATTGCACACAGGCATCATTACCTGTGCATTTGATCACATTAACACCTGTGCAATACTAAGGAAATCCTGCACTGTTGGCGGCCCTCGAGGCCTGGAGTTGGGGACCTCTGATCTACAGAGCCAACATCAATCAAGCTATATTGATAATGCGTTAACAAAACTAAAATTTACGGCCCAGTGACAAATTACTCCTGCCACAGGACTGACCCTTCGGGTGAAACAAACATAATCGGCAAATTGTTCACGCACACGGAGGGCAGATGGCCCATGCCTCCACCTACTAACCAATACTACCGAAGGGTATGGATTGGTTGACTAAGGGACACATGTGGATTCTTCAATAGGCGGATCATACAAGCGAGTGAAATTATGCAAGATGACACAGGCTTCAATAACCAAATCCACGTGTCTCACTCAGTAAATGGGTGATATCAGTATGCACCATTTGGCAGTTAGAATCCCAAATGTGCACTCCACCATTCGTCTTGCACGTGTTAACCGAAAGTTAAACACACAGCGCCAGTAGTCTAATGCAAGTCTATGGAATGGGCGCATAACTTCCTGTCTCAATTAGAATGCCTCATCACCTACTAGCACAAAGGGGAGAGGTTCTCCTGAAGAGCCTGGGAGCTGTGTAGATGGTAGTACATTGAGATTTTTATTATTGATGACGCTACCCAAAACAGAGTTACGGAAGATATTGGTATCACCTGTTCGCCCATACGAACCAACATCCACCGCAATGAACTGATAGCTGCTGTCAACTAAAGCCATAAGCACAATAGAAAAATAATGCTTATAATTAAAAAAAAAAAAAAGGTCCCCGAATTGGGTGGCTTCTTGATCCATATAGGTTTTCCATCAAGCGCACCAATGCAGTTGGGGAAATTACAGATTAGGTGGAAGCCATTCGCTATCCTGTACCAATATGCTTCAGTGGGTTCAGGAAGGACAATTGGCTGCAAACGACGCCACATCTCCGCTCAGGTGTTGTGCACAATTTGGCCAATCGTAGACTTGCCAAGTAGAAATTCCACATGTAAGCCCGCAAAGGAAACACCAATTGACAGGAACCAAAAAACATACAGATAGAATTTACAACTAACACAAACTGAACAGTCCAAAACCAAATTAAACCTAATGTGAAGGACACCTGCTGCGAGGCCGAGCTGCTGGCAAGCTAGCACCCCGAGAAACCCCGAGACCCTTTACCATTATACAGGGATCTGGAATTACAGCAGAGTCCAGGAGGTAGTTGCCTAAGAAGAGCAGCAGACCGAAGCAGGAAACTTGCCAGGAAGGGAATAAAAACCAGGATCATAAAACGTAAACAGGAGTCCAAGTCAAACCAGGAGGGCAGCTAAGGAACAAAATCGTCAGGCTGAAGCAGGGTCAACAATCCAGGTAAAGGTCAGAGTCAAAACTGAGAGGGCAGCAAAGGTACCAAATCGTCAGGCTGAAGCAGGGTCAAAAATCCAGGCAAAGATCAGTCAAAACCAAACACACACTAGATCACTGGGAACCAAGACTGGCGGCCTGCAAGACAGGGTCCAAGGTATTTGAAGAGCGCGGTCACCTCCCATAGGCTGGAGCTCACAGCCTGATGATCTCATCCGGACCCCCCCTAGAACCAGGCCAGACGGTGATGCACGACTGGCATCAACCACCCCATTTCTGACAGAAGAACGAAGGCTGCTCCTACCTGACGCCTCTGCAGGACCCTCTCTTCTGCAACCAACATCACCCACAGGAGAAATACGGCTTAATCTTTAATGGCCACTATTGAGACTAAGATCTCCGGTTTTTCATATTTAGCACAGGGCAGTTTCTGCAATACACACATGCATTATACCCACTGATCCTCTTGTTTCTAGTGCCACTCATTCATTTACATTTCTCATGAAATAGTAGTGTCGCGGCAGATAACCATTTCTGTAAGTATATTATTTTCTGCCTGCACCTACGCTTGTGGTGATGCCAGTCATACACTAATACACATATTGTTAATTTTTGACTGAGCTCCCACTATATAATTTTTCCCTTTTCTCCCTTCCATAGTCTGATAGCAACACATGGACACCATTGTGAGAGCGTAACACACACCTGTTCGTTGTTTTTAATTGCATCCATGGGCATATAAACCCACTCACATCTCACAATCTCACTAGGGCATAGTGGCAGGACCTGGCAGTGGAGGCTCCTTGTAAGTGGATGTCAGGCTTAATCTTTAGTGGCCACTATTGAGACTAAGATCTCTGTTTTTTCATATTTAGCACAGGGCAGTTTCTGCAATACACACATGCATTATACCCACTGATCCTCTTGTTTCTAGTGCCACTCATTCATTTACATTTCTCATGAAATAGTAGTGTCACGGCAGATAACCATTTCTGTAGCAGTATTAGGGTGGCTTCACACTTGCGGACCCCTCCGCAGCGTCCTGCGGAGGCGATCCGCAAGCTGACCACAGCCACCGCAAGCCCCTATGTTTATAATGGGAACGCACGATGCTTCGCTTGACTGCGCATGACCGTGCGCTCCCATTCACTGCAATATGTGATTTGTACGCAGGCGGATGCCTGCACGCAAATCACCCACTCTCGTTTGCACCAGGAACGCGACATCCCAGCATTCACCTGGGATAGTAGGGAAAAAATCATTTTAACATCCACGGGGCATCTATACCACCTCGCAATCACTTAGTAATTTTTCTCCTGGGAGGCAGCTGTGCAAGATGATTTGTACATGAATAAGAATATCTTGTCCCAGTCAGACAAGGAGAAATGTTTCCCAAGGTCCCTCTCCCATTTCTTCACATATATAGGGAATCGATTCGTGGAGAGACCAAAGTCAATTTGGAAGATCCTAAGCAGAGTACTTGTTCACATTGTGCTTTGGCTCAGTTGTAAATTGTCATTAGTTTCTTGTTATGCAAGATAGGAAGTGCCCGCACTCCTTCCATTCTGAGCCAGACACATAAGGTGCTGTCTGCTGCACTGTGTCCATATTGAACTCTGGCCTGTCTTCATCCTGCATCCATGAGGTATACTTATACTAGATCAGGTTTTAAATTAGTTAGATAGGGACCATTCTGACATGGATCACCTTGGCGTTGGTAGAACTGCTTTGTACATTTTTTGCAAAAAGCATATTAACTAAGTACCCTGTTTTTGACACTGTTTTTTTACTAGCACTAGCATTTTATTATTACCTATTATAGCAGAGTACTTCTATACGTTTGTTATGCTGTTTTTTTCTGTGATCTATTTATTTGGTGGTGTGAACACGGCCCTACAGACCTGTTCACATTGTGCTTTGGCTCAGTTGTAAGTTTTCATTAGTTTCTTGTTATGCAAGATAGGAAGTGCCCCACCGCTTCCATTCTGAGCCAGGCACATAAGGTGCTGTCTGCTGCACTTTGTCCATATTGGACTCTGGTCCATCTTCATCCTGCATCCATGAGGTATAGTTATACAGGATCAGGTTTTAAATCAGTTAAAAAGCTTGAGGACTGAAACCGGGCACTAGCGGTAATAAAGGCTTATTTACAATCTCAGAACAATAATTGTTCCCTGAACAGCAGACAGCAAAGCTTGAGAATAACATTGCTCAACCCGACAGGTGCAGACAATATCAGGTATGTAAGAATAACAGGTAGCACTTACCAGGATGTATGTTGCTGTGCAAAGTTCTTTTATTCCATAAATTCTAAAACAGGAGGTTACATCAGTGCAAGGAGGGACAGGAATGCAGAGCGGATGACGGGCGTCCCGTTTCGCGGGTTACAGCTTCACTGTGTCCATATTGGACTCTGGCCCGTCTTCATCCTGCATCCATGAGGTATACTTATAGAGGATCAGGTTTTAAATTGGTTAGATAGGAACCATTCTGATATGGGTCACCATGGCGTTGGTAGAACTGCTTTGTACATTTTTTTGCAAAAAAAAGTATTAACTAAGTACCCTGTTTTTGACACAGGTTTTTTTACTAGCACTAGCTTTTTATCATTACCTATTATTGCAGAGTACTTCTACACGTTTGTTATACTGTTTTTTGTGTGGTCTAGTTATTTGGAGCTTGTTGCCCTTGATCATGTCAAACTGCAAACTGCAACCCAGCCGTACAGGATATCTCTATGTGCTGACCATCAGCAACTACTACACCAAATTCATTGTGGCCGTGCCTGTTGGAGATTAGACTGCTCGAACCACTGCTATGATGATATGGAAACACTTTGTGAGACCTTATGGATATCAAGAGCAGGTCCTAACAGATCAAGGTTCAGAATTTAAGTTTGATTTATTCCAGGAACTGTGTGCACTCTATGGCTGCAAGAAACTTTGCACAACTGCTTACCATCCCCAATGCAATGGACTGTGCAAAAGGATAAACAAAACTTTGATTGACATGTTGAAGAATGTTCCATCTCAAGAAAGGAAAGAATGGCCTGAGTTACTCCAAGAAATAACTTACTAGTACAACAATATCACCCACTGCTCATTACGTCTTGATGAATGAACAGGGTTACAGGTTCTGTGCCCACACCATTGCTGTGGGGTGCTCAGATTAAGTGACAGCCGAGACCCAGCTCTTACAGCCAGATGCAGTGCCTGCAATGCCACTGGCTGATTAACACACTGAATGCCATGATCGATATCAATTGTAATAATTAGGAAGCAGGGAGAAGGAGATAGCTCCCTCTCCTGTCTCATCGGCACCCCCGCAACATCAGTGCAAGGGCATGGTCGTAGCCATGGCAAATCGAGTTCGTCATGATGACCTCCGGGCCATCCAACTACGACAAGCTTGTTAGACCATGCCAGGAACATGGTCTAAGAGGCTTCTGTCACTGCAGCACTGACAGATGTAATGCATTGCCATGCGTTTCAGAGAATGCATCATATCAGTGATCAGAGTAATGAATGTTGAATTCCCATAGAGGAACTATGTAATAAGTAAAAAGTTTACATTTTTTTATTTTTTTTAAATTGCAAAAATATTTTTTTAAAAATAACAAAGAAAAAAAATGAAAAAACCTTTTACCAATACGTATATTTCTGTAAAAACTGAAGCAAAAAAAGAAAACATTTGTTATCTCCACGTTCATAACAACACAACCTATAAAACTGTCACGCTATTTAACCCCTTGTGAGAACACTGTAAAAAATAAATAAATAACCTAGCATAAAACTATGCTTTTTCATAAAACATTAAACAAACAGTTGAATAAAAACGCAAAAAAAAAAATGTAAATAAAAATGGTGTAGGTGGAAACGACATCTTCCACAAACAAGCTCACACAGGAGAAAAATAAAAAACTTATAGCTTTCAGAATATAGCAATGCAAAAACTATTTCTTCTTTAATATACCGTATATACTCGTGTATAAGCCGACCCGTGTATAAGCCGACCCCCCTACTTTTGCCCCCAAAAACTGGGAAAACTTATTGACTCGCGTATAAGCCGAGGGTGGACTCCAGCACAGGTATACAACCCCCAGCAGTGAGGTATACAGCAGCCTCCCCAGTGGTAGTATACAGCAGCAGCCCCAGTGGTAGTATACAGCAGCCCCAGAGGTATATACAGCCCCAGAGGTATATGCAGCCACATATGCAGCCCCAGAGGTATATGCAGCCCCAGAGGTATATGCAGCCCCAGAGGTATATGCAGCCCCATATGCAGCCCCAGAGGTATATGCAGCCCCAGAGGTATATGCAGCCCCATAGGTATATGCAGCCCCAGAGGTATATGCAGCCCCATAGGTATATGCAGCCCCAGAGGTATATGCAGCCCCATATGCAGCCCCAGAGGTATATACAGCAGCAGCAGCCCCAGTGGTATATACATCAGCAGCCCCAGTGGTAGTATACAGCAGCCCCAGAGGTATATGCAGCCCCAGAGGTATATGCAGCCCCAGAGGTATATGCAGCCCCAGAGGTATATGCAGCCCCAGATGCAGCCCCAGAGGTATATACAGCAGCAGCAGCCCCAGTGGTATATACATCAGCAGCCCCAGTGGTAGTATACAGCAGCCCCAGAGGTATATGCAGCCCCAGAGGTATATGCAGCCCCAGAGGTATATGCAGCCCCATATGCAGCCCCAGAGGTATATGCAGCCCCAGAGGTATATGCAGCCCCAGAGGTATATGCAGCCCCATATACAGCCCCATATACAGCCCCAGATGCAGCCCCAGAGGTATATACAGCCCCAGAGGTATATGCAGCCCCAGAGGTATATGCAGCCCCATATACAGCCCCATATACAGCCCCATATGCAGCCCCAGATGCAGCCCCAGATGCAGCCCCAGAGGTATATACAGCAGCAGCAGCCCCAGGGCTGTATACAGCCGCAGCCCCAGGGCTGTATACAGCAGCAACCCCAGGGCTGTATACAGCCGCAGCCCCAGGGCTGTATACAGCAGCAGCCCCAGGGCTGTATACAGCCGCAGCCCCAGGGCTGTATACAGCCGCAGCCCCAGGGCTGTATACAGCCGCAGCCCCAGGGCTGTATACAGCCGCAGCCCCGGAGGTATACAGGCCCCCCCATCAAGTTCCAGGGCCCCCCCACCTTGCGCGCAGCCTGTAAAGGAAAATCATACTTGCCAGAGTCCAGTCGCGCCGTCCGCAGCTGCCGACATGACGATCCCGGGCTCCATTCAGCGTCTTCCGGCTTCCGACTTCCTGTGCGCGCGGGCAATGACGTCATTGCCCGCGACTACAGGAAATGCGGAAGACGCTGAATGGAGCCCGGGATCGTCATGTCGGCAGCTGCGGACGGCGCGACTGGACTCTGGCAAGTATGATTTTCCTTTACAGGCTGCGCGCAAGGTGGGGGGGGGGCCCTGGAACTTGATGGGGGGCCTGTATACCTCCGGGGCTGCTGCGGTATTTTTTTTATTTTTTTTTATATACTCGCATATAAGCCGAGGGGGACTTTTCAGCCCAAATTTTGGGCTGAAAAACTCGGCTTATACGCGAGTATATACGGTAGTTTTTATTGTGTAAAACCAGCGAACCATAAAAAAATTGTATAAATATGGTATTGTTGTAATCATATTGACCCGAAGAATAAAGCTGTTTTAAATAATAATAAGTAATAGTAAATAGTTTGATCATTTTTGCTACACGCAGAACGGCATATAAAAATATCCTGAATTGCTGATTTTTGTTCATTCTGCCTGCTAAAAATCAGAATGGAAAGCAATGAAAAAATGATATGTGCCCGAAAGTGGTACCAATAAAAGCATCAATTCATCCTGCAAAAACAAACACATACCGTATTTTTCGGATTATAAAACGCACTTTTGTTCCCCCAAATTTTGGCGGAAAGTGGGGGTGCATCTTATAATCCGAATATACGGATTACATACTGCAGGGCAGGGTGGGAGCGGCTCTGGAGTGGTGTCCGGGGCTGGAACGGGCTGGCTACAGGCTGCAGGAGGCAGCGGGAGGTCACGTGCTCCTGCTCATTAGCCTCTTCCAATATGCACTTCACTGCCGCTGTTCATCACCTTGGTGCTTAAACCAGCTCCAACATCTAGACGGTTGCAGCGCACATTAGGTGTGCCTGCACACTAGAGTGACCGAAACTCATATGGGGGGAAAAAATTTCGGAATTTTGCCCGTCTGGACCCCACAAAACGATTTCCCTTTCCAGATATTGAGATAGTCAATATTTGAGCTCGATCAAACGACGTTAACCCGTGCCGCTCGTCGCTCAAAGTTTGAAAAAATCCAAATTTTTGGCCAAAAAGCTGACATATGGAGCCATAACTCCAGAAGGTAAATAATAAAAACATGCTTAATATCTCAAAAGAAAACTAATGTTGTTCTTCAAAATTTATATTTATTACATAATTGTTATTTTAAGTCAAACTGAGTTACAACAGCTTTTAGCCCCAAGAACGTGACCTGGTACCACTAGGAGCATACTTCGTATATTTTGTTATTAAGAGATACATTTTGGTTTTTTATGGTATATTTTTGAGTTTAAAGTAGAAATATGATAAAAAAACAAGTAATAATGATAAATCTAATGACATTTTTTATTTTAAAATATAAAAATGAGGTATATAATACATACAAAACAGACACAGAAAAGTTACAGACGTAGTACTTACATGAGTTGATAATGTTACATACCGTAGTTATCTAATCTATTCTAGAGCTTTTGTTAAAGTAGTTTTTGAAACGTCAGAGTATAATGCTCGGCATTTGCTTACAACTTGCAGGACATATTGCTTTTGTTCTTCATCTTTTGTCATCTTTGGTAAGTAAATTTACTTACCAAAGAAACGTTTACATTCTTTGACCGATTTAATATAAAAACAGATTTCCTAAGACAAAATCTAAACACCTGGCCTCAAAATAATGACTTCCAAGAAGGATTGAAAATTGTCAAAACATTAAAAGTAGTTAATGATATGGCTGAGCGTGGTGTTAAATTAATAACCGACTTTAACGATCTTCTGACAAAAGATAAAGAACAAAAGCAATATGTCCTGCAAGTTGTAAACAAATGCCGAGCATTATACTCTGACGTTTCAAAAACTACTTTAACAAAAGCTCTAGAATAGATTAGATAACTGTAAAATTATCAACTCATGTAGGTACTACGTCTGTATCTTTTCTGTGTCTGTTTTGTATGTATTATATACCTCATTTTTATATTTTAAAATAAAAAATGTCATTAGATTTATCATTATTACGGTACTTGTTTTTTTATTATATTTCTACTTTAAAATCAAAAACATACCAAAAAAAAACAAAATGTATCTCTTAGGGCCCTTTCACATCTGCGTTTTTCGTAATTCGCGGCAGATGCGGTGAAAAAACCGCATCTGCCGCGTTTGCCGCATAACGGTTCCACTTGCGGCACGGTTGCGTTTTTTTCCATAGGAAGTATAGGGGGACTTGCGGCAGATGCGGCAAGTGCGGTATTGCACTTGCGGCAGGTGCGGCAGAGAAAAAAACCGCAGTAAGCCGCGGTTTTTTTCTCTGCCGCACCTGCCGCAAGTGCAATACCGCACTTGCCGCATCTGCCGCAAGTCCCCCTATACTTCCTATGGAAAAAACCGCAACCGTGCCGCAAGTGGAACCGTTATGCGGCAAACGCGGCAGATGCGGTTTTTTCACCGCATCTGCCGCGAATTTCAAAAACCGCTGATGTGAAAGGGCCCTAAATAACAAAATATACGAAGTATGCTCCTAGTGGTACCACGTCACGTTCTTGGGGCTAAAAGCTGTTGTAACTCAGTTTGACTTAAAATAACAATTATGTATAAAATATAAATTTTGAAGAACAACACTAGCTTTCTTTTGAGATATTAAGCATGTTTTTATTATTTACCGTTCTGGAGTTATGGCTCCATATGTCAGCTTTTTGGCCAAAAATTTGGATTTTTTTTCAAACTTTGAGCGACGAGCGGCACGGGTTAACGTCATTTGATCGAGCTCAAATTTTGGCTATCTCAATATCTGGAAAGGGGAATCGTTTTGTGGGGTACAGATGGACAAAATTCCGACATCGATTTTTTTTTGTGGTCACCCTACTGCACACAACCCCCTGTGCTTTTACACTTGGCCCCATCACTGTTTAGAGCCCCCCCTGCTGGCATGCACATAATAAAATAAAAAAACATTACTTCACCTTCTGACGATCGCTCCGTTCTGCCAGCTGAGCGGTGACTTTCTGCTTTGGTCTCGGCCATCGGGTCATGTGACCGGAGCGCATCATGTGACCAGATGTCATCACTGTCCGCTCACGATGGCCGGGACCAACACAGAAACTCGCCGCTCAGTTGGCAGAACGGAGCGATCGTCGGAAGGTGAAGTAATGTTTTTTTATTTTATTATGTGTGCGCCAGCAGTTGGGCTCTAAACAGTGATGGGGGCAAGTGTACCAGCACAGGGGGGTTAGTGTAGGCACTGGAGCAAGTTTGCCAGCACTGGGGCAAGTGTGCCAGCACTGGGGGACATTGTGCCATCGAAAAGGGACTTGTGCCATCAATAGGGGATGTGTGCCAGCACTGGGAAACGTGTGCCATCAATAGGGGATGTGTGCCAGCACTGGGAAACGTGTGCCATCACTGGGGGATGTGTGCCAGCACAAGTGGGCTATATCCAATATAATGGGGTCATATCCAGATTAAGTGAGCTAATTCTTGGATGGGGGCTATATCCCAGGATGAGGGACAATGTACCAGGATGAGGGGGCTATGAGGGACATATATCCTATATGATTTGTTAGATGGACACTGGCATTATAAGATGGACCCATTTAACATAAAAAATATTTTTTTTTTTATCTTTTCCGTCACTAAATTTGGGGGTGCGTCTTCTAATCAGGTGTGTCTTATAAAGCGAAAAATACGGTAATTCTTTCAGCAGAAATACTGAAAAAATATAGATCTCAAAATATGGCAATCCAAAAAACAAAAGCAGCATTTCTTAGTGTGTGATGGCAGCCATACATATGAAAATAATATAAATATGGTATTGTGGTAATTGCATCGGCCTGAAGAATAAAGCCATCAAATCACTTATA
The DNA here is from genome assembly GCA_033576535.1 of Allobates femoralis. NCBI lineage: Eukaryota > Metazoa > Chordata > Amphibia > Anura > Aromobatidae > Allobates > Allobates femoralis. The sequence continues at coordinate 223,596,048 of JARQOC010000004.1, read as the reverse complement.
CCGCACACTGAATGAGTTTAAAAGCAGTTCTCGACCTACTGCTGATTTCTTCATTCTTCCTCCCAGAGATAGCAGTAACGCTTGGCTCACATTTATTCTGTCCTCTACGCAAAGCACTTACACCAGGGTTTCCATTTAAATCTCTAAATATGTAATTCAGACAGAACCCCCAACAGGAGATTTCTTATAAAGAGGCAGAGATAGTCATTGTGAACTCTGTCTGGCTTATGATCCAGTGGTGTCTCTTTTTCTAGGTATATTTTTAGGTGTGCAAAAAGCACACAGTTCTCAGGTTTGTGCACCCCTGAAAAGCCGGGCACCACTAAACAGAGACCACATGGAGTCTAGAGTAACTTTAGCTGCCTCATTAATGAATGGATCCTTTGGGGGTTTCATCTGAATCAGGTATTTAGTAGGAAATCCCAATGTAGGTGCTCAGCGTAGACCACAGGATGCATGTGAAGTGACCCAAAATGTCAATATTCTGTCACGAGTCTATGACAGAATTGGCACCTGTGTCTCGTTCCTGTATTAAGACTTTATATTAAATGTGTTTCTTTCCTTTGGCAGTGTAGGAGGAGTTAATGTCCATTTCTGTTGCTAGCTAGCTCCTTAGTTCTCTTCCCAGTTGTGGCTACTTTGTGATCACTCCCATCTCCTTTATATGGTCACATGATTCAGCATTCCTGGCTGGTGATTGAACTCCATTCCTGGCCTAGCTAACTGAGGTGAAGATGCTACTCTAGAGAAGCTGACTGCTGCTTAGGAGTGTGACATGAAGCTGTTTTGTTGTTTCCCTGTCTTTCCTTCCCCTCTTGTTTTTAGTGCAGCAGTTTGGACTAGTGCTCCCACAGGCCATCTCCCTATTGAGGGTTAAAAGCAGGACCAAAAACGACAGTAAAGTTGTTCTTGTGAAGGAAATAAAGACCAGCGGCACCCACCGGAGTAGATCTTTCAAATTTATTCACGATTCCACATGATTTCCATGGAACAAGTTAGTGGGGAAGGGAGTGCGGGGACGGCGGACGATGGCCTGCCGTTTCACGGCTAATACCGCTTCCACGGGTCCTGAATTCAGTGACACTGTTGTTTGGATGTTAGTCGAGGTCGAGGTGCATGTGTGAGTGTGTGTGCCAGGCCGCTATGTGTGTATGTGTGTGTGTGTGACAGGCTGCTGTGTGTATGTGTGTGTGAGAGGGCAGGCTGCATGTGCTATGTGTGTAATCCTCAGTATCTGTATTATTCTATATATATATACACTACACAGCACCACTTTTCCTGTCCTGTATACTGGGTGTAATCCTCAGTATCTGTATTATTCTGTATATATACACTACACAGTACCACTTCCCTTGTCCTGTATACTGGGTGTAATCCTCGGCATTTGTATTTTTCAGTATATATACACTGCAGAGAACCACTTCTCCTGTCCTGTATACTGGGTGTAATCCTCGACATCTGTAGTTTTCAGTATATATACACTGCAGAATACCACTTCTCCTGTCCTGTATAATGGGTGTAATCCTCGGTATCTGTATTATTCTGTATATATACACTGCACAGTACCACTTCTCCTGTCCTGTATACTGGGTGTAATCCTCAGTATCAATATTATTCTGCATATATACAATGCACAGTACCACTTCTCCTGTCCTGTATACTGGGTGTAATCCTCGGCATCTGCATTTTTCAGTATATATACACTGCTCAGTACCACTTCTGTTCTGTTGTCAGAGAGGTGGTTTTGAACTTTGATTTTCAGAATTTAAATGTTGCTTAATTTGATTATCCCTAATATGGAGTCATCACTTCTCTTCTGTACGGTTGACTTGCCTTTTGCTGTGTATCTGACTGCTGGGACCACACAATCCTGAGAAACGTGGCTTTGTAGATCACCATGTAAATGGAGCTGTGGTAGATTGTACACTCTGCTGCACCATTCACATGTGGCTCTTCAAACAACTCCTTGCCACGGCAACTTAAAGGGAACCTGTCAGCTCCATAAAGCCCCCAGACTATCACTACCTGTCCTTGCACCTTCCTATTACTACTCTAACTATCCCTTTCTGTGCTAAATGTGCCCTGTGACTGTGTAATAAAAGCTTTCTCTAGTCACCTTCCACGACAGCATGGGAGGTAGCCTCGCCACGCCCTAATGGGGACAGGAACACAAGAGAGGTTAAAAGGCCCCTCCCACCTCCCATTAGCCAGTGTTTTTCCTGTCCCCATGGGGCATGGAGAGGTTTTTTTGGTGTCTCCTATGCTGTGGGGCCGGCGACTGCAGCATACCTGGATAGATGTCTGTTTTGCCGGGCAGTGTTGGTCGGTGCTGCGGCTCCCCTCCTCGTACTGCTCCTGCCGCGGGTTTTGTTCTTTTTTGGCGGCAGGACCCTCCTCTGCTCCTCCGGATCCTCTATGGAGGTGATGCGGAGTGGGGGAGCCCCGCCGGCGGCCTCTCGGTGTTCCCTGGGTTCGCCGGCTTCCCCCCTGCGCGCGCGCTGTAGCGCCGGCCGGATGTGACGTCGGTGAGGCGTCACTTCCGGTTCCCGTGCTACCGATGACGGCGCTTCCGGTTCCGCCGGTCGGAGCCGGAATGACAGCGTGCAGAGCATGCCCGGCTGTGCTGCGGCCTGCTCCGGACCCTGCGTGGGGGGATGCGGGCACACTGATTGGAGCAGTGGGGCAGGCTTAAGCCATTTAAGCTGCCCTGATGTCTGCAGTTCAGGTGAGCACTTCTATTGCAGGATGGCTGATCCAGCTGCTGAGACCAGCTCTGCCCCAGCCACAGTGAGTCTGTGCCGCGGGGGGGGGGGGTCCGTGTGCCTGTGTGCAGGCAGATTCTTATGGCGCCCTCTCTATTTTTTACAGGGAGAGAAGCCAGCTGTTAAAAAGCCAGGGGGGAAGCGTTGCCCTGTCTGCAATAAGAAGTTTTCTTCCCCCTGGGATAAGAAACTATGCCAGGAGTGTACGGATCATGTGATTCGGGCTGAACATCCCTCCTTAGTGGAGGAATTGCGCTCCATGATGAAGCATGAGATACAGGCCTCTTTGGCTTCCCTGCCTACGGCTGCTCCCAACCCGGTCCCGGATCCTCCGTCTCCAAAAAAGCGGAAACGGCAGCAGGACCCATCTGACTCTGAAGGCCAGATAGACTCAGGCTCGGATAATTGGGATGATGGTTCTTCCTCCAGGCCACCTGACTCTAGCAGATTTCTGTTCTCCTCTGAGGATTTGGCTGAGCTCATTAGTGCAGTCCGTAGCACTATGGGTCTGGAGGAGGAACCGGTCCTCCACTCTGTCCAGGATTCTATATTTGCTGGGCTTCGTCCGGTCAAGCCGGTGGGATTTCCTGTCCATCCCAACATTCAGGATCTCATTGTTCAGGAGTGGGAATTTCCTGAGAGACGGGTTAAGGGTGGTTTGAAGAATAGGTTTCCCCTGGAGGACACCCCATTTTCTTGGGATGTCCCCAAGGTGGATGTCGAGGTCACTCGGGTGGCTAAAAAGACCGCTCTCCCTTTTGAGGATACGTCCCAGCTGCAGGATCAGATGGATAGGAAAATTGAGGGGCTGATGAAGCGCTCTTGGGAAGCATCATCATCTACCTTACAGGCAAATATTGCTTCCACGTGCGTTTCCCGTTCAATCCTCAGGTGGTTAGATCAGCTTGAGTGTCATATCTCCCAGGGTACTCCCCGGGAGGAGCTTCTGGAATCCTTGCCTTTACTGAAAAAGGCTTCTGGATTTCTGGCTGACGCCTCGGCGGAATCAGTACGCATGGCTGCCCGTACCTCTGTACTTTCCAATTCGGCTCGGCGTGCTCTATGGTTGAAGATGTGGGCGGGGGATTCCACGTCTAAGATGCGCCTTTGTTCCATTCCCTTTAAGGGGGATTTGGTGTTTGGACCTGCCCTGGATGACATCCTGGAAAACGCCTCCGATAAGAAGGCTCTTCCGAAACAACGTATGGCGAAAAAATCGTTTTTGCGTCCCCAGGTGCCTCAGGCCTCCCAGCCCAGAGGTAAAGGAAAGGGGGGTCGTTGGGCCTACCCGAAAGGTAGAGGGAGGAACATCTTCGTTCCTCCCCAACAGCGTCCTCAACAGGACAAACGCGACATTACCAACTGCCAGTGGGTGCTCAACATATTGTCGGAAGGTCTCTTGATAGAGTTTGTGTCTCCTCCCCCTCCGGGTCTTCGGGTCACTACCCTGCCCTCGCGGGGATCTCAGGATCTCCTGTTTTCCAAAACTATTGGCTTCCAATGTCATCTCCAGAGTTCCGGAGTCGGAATGCGGCAGCGGACATTACTCCCGGCTCTTCATGGTGAAGAAGCCTTCAGGGGCTGCCCGGATTATAATCAATCTGAAGCAGCTCAACCGTTATGTTCGCTACCGAAGATTCAAAATGGAGTCTATCAGGTCGGTGATAACCCTTGATAGGGCCCCACTTCCAGATGGCCACCATAGATTTGAAGGATGCATATTTCCATGTGCCTATTCATCCTCGGCACAGGAAATACCTGCGGTTTGCGGTGTCTTACCCGGGGGACATCCACCACTTCCAGTTCGATGTTCTACCTTTCGGCATCTCCTCTGCTCCTCGGATTTTTACAAAAATCATGGGAGAGGTGGTGGCCTTCTTAAGGTTACAAGATGTCTGTCTGATACCTTATTTGGACGACCTCCTTCTGGTCGCGCCTTCAGCGGAGGTCCTCAGGTCGGACGTGGACAGGGTGTTGTGCGTACTTCAGTCGTTGGGGTGGCTCCCAAATCTACTGAAATCTCAGCTTCTCCCCTCCTCAGTCAGGAGATTCCTGGGGGTGCTTCTGGACTCGGACAGACAAATGTCCTTTCTTCCGGAAGATCACAAGACGTCCCTTACGTCGAGAATCTCTTCCCTGAGAGCTCAACATTCCCCGACGCTCCGGGAGTCCATGTCGGTCCTGGGGTCTATGACGGCATGCATCCCTTCAGTCATGTGGGCCCAGGCGCATTCCAGGTGCCTTCAGGACCACATTCTGTTGCATTGGAATTGTCTCCCCTCCTCCCTCAACAAAAGAGTTTGCTTGTCAGGGAGGGTAGTGTCCTCTGTCAGGTGGTGGTTGTCCACTGTGAATCTAGCCAACGGAGTCTCTTGGTCTCGGACTCCTCTGGTTACTGTGATGACGGATGCCAGCCAGCGGGGCTGGGGGGCAGTGGTATCGGGGTCCCCGTTTCAGGGTATCTGGGGTCCTCTGATAAGCTCTCGGTCCTCCAACTTCCGCGAACTCAAGGCGGTAGAAGAAGCTCTTCTGGCTGCGCAAGATCTGGTCCGGGGGTCGCATGTGTTGGTGTATTCAGACAATGTGACCACGGTGGCCCATCTTTGTCATCAAGGCAGCAGCCAGTTTCGCGACCTGAAAATGATCTCCAGCCGCATCTTCCTCTGGGCCGAGAGGTCTCTACTGTCTCTCTCGGCGGTCCATCTCAAGGGAGACTTGAACTCTCAGGCGGATTATTTAAGCCGCAAGGATCTCCATCCGGGTGAGTGGAGTCTCGACCAGGCAGTTTTTTGCAGCCTGGTGGCGCGCTGGGGAGTCCCGGAGGTGGATTTATTCGCCTCAGGACTCAATTGCAAGGTAGGAACATTCTTCTCCCTCAACCCCAAGGGCGGGGCCATCGGGGTGGATGCCTTCTCCCATGCTTGGCCGTTCCTTCTGGCCTACGCATTTCCTCCGCTCCCTCTGCTAACCCGGGCTCTGAGGAAGATCAGGGATGAGAGGGTTCCTACTATCCTGATTGCCCCCCTCTGGCCAAAGAGAAGCTGGTTCAATCTGGTCAGGTCTCTCCAGGTGGACAGTCCTGTGCATCTGGGGAGGACCCGAGCCTCCTCTCACAAGGTCCGTTCTTCAATCCTGCTCCGCAACGCCTCAGTTTGGCTGCCTGGCTGTGAGGCCCGAGTGCTGAAAGCCCAGGGCCTTTCCGATCAAGTTATCGCAACCTTGCAAGATTGCTGTAAGCCGATCACTAATTCCATCTACAATAAGATTTGGAAGAAGTTCTCCTCCTAGTGTGGGGCCCGGGTGCCGGACCCTTTTGCTCCGAATATTTCTCAGATTTTGGACTTCTTGCAGCAAGGTTTGGATCTGGGACTAGAGATGAGCGATGTTCGAATCGAATAGTTCGCCAATCGCTATTCCGTTCCCTATTCAAGTGCATCCACTTGAGAGGGGCATGGTCGGTGATCAGCCGAAACTTCCTGCCCCCCAAGTATTATTTGAGGGACTCGAGAGCCCACTTAATGGCCAGGCATTCTTTTTCCACAATGGCATACCTCCGTTCGTGTTTATTTAGCTTCCGACTCAGATAAAGGACCGGATGTTCCTCTCCATCCCTCAGTTGTGACAACACTGCCCCTATACCGGTATCGGAAACATCCGTTTGGACTACAAACTCACTAAGAAAATCAGGAGCCACCAACACAGGTTGAGAGCAAAGAGCCAGCTTTAGGGCATGGAAGGCTTCTTCCGCTGCCGTGGTCCATTTGATCATGACAGAATCCTTCCCTTTGGTAAGATCCGTCAGGGGGACCGCAATGGCTGCAAAATTGGGAATAAACCGGCGATAATAGCCTGCAATCCCCAAGAAAGCCCTCACTTGCTTCTTGTTTATTGGTTGTGGCCAGTTCTGAATGGCATGTATCTTGTCCAACTGGGGCTTAATGATTCCCCTCCCGATAACGTAACCCAAATACCGGGCTTCTTCCAGCCCGATATGACATTTCTTGGGGTTGGCCGTGAGACCTGCCTTCCGCAGGTCCTCTATCACAGTTTGCACTTTCTGGAGGTGAGTCTCCCACTCGAGGCTGTAGATGACGATATCATCCAAATAGGCTGCAGCGTACTGCCGATGTGACCTCAGGACCCGGTCCATCAACCTTTGGAATGTCGCTGGTGCCCCACGTAGTCCAAACGCCATATGCACATACTGATAGAACCCGTCCGGTGTAGAAAACGCAGTCTTCTCTTTGGCTGCCTCCGTCAGGGGAATCTGCCAGTACCCCTTCGTTAAATCTAAGGTCGTGATATACCGGGCTTTTCCAAGCCGATCTATCAATTCGTCGACCTGTGGCATAGGGTACGCATCAAATTTGGAAACTGCATTCAGTTTCCGGAAGTCATTGCAGAACCGAATGGTGCCGTCTGGTTTAGGGAGTAATACAATTGGGCTCGACCAGGCACTATGCGATTCCTCAATCACTCCTAGCTCTAACATCGACTTCACTTCTCGGAGACGGCTTCCCGCCGAGCTTCCGGGATACGGTAAGGTTTTACATGTACGGTTATGCCTGGCTCTGTTATAATATCATGCTTAAGGAGCGTAGTTTGTCCCGGTTTCTCAGAAAAGAACTGTTGGTTGTTTAAGAGAACCTGCTTGACGTCTGTCTTTTGCCGCTCCGAAAGAGTCTCCGCAATCTGGACTTCGGACAGGGTCCCTGTGTGGATCGGAAGGGCCAGTCCCGCTGACAGAGCCGGACGGTCCTTCCAAGGTTTTATCAGATTCACGTGATAAATCTGTTCGGGTTTTCTTTTCCCAGGCTGGTACACTTTGTAGTTTACCTCACCTACCCTTTCCCGAATTTCAAAGGGGCCTTGCCACCTTGCCAGGAACTTACTTTCCACCGTGGGTACCAGGATCAACACCCTATCTCCGGGTGCAAAAGAGCGGACCCTGGCCCCCCTGTCATAAGCCCTCTTCTGCGCCCCTTGAGCCTGCATCATATGCTCTTTCACAATGGGCATAACGGCCGCAATACGATCCTGCATTTGGGTTACATGGTCTATCACACTTTTGAATGGGGTAACCTGTCCCTCCCAGGTTTCTTTCGCAACGTCCAAGAGACCCCGGGGACGTCGGGCATACAGAAGTTCGAAAGGCGAGAATCTGGTGGAAGACTGGGATACCTCCCGGATGGCAAACAGCAAATATGGGAGCAAGTAGTCCCAGTTCTTCCCATCTTTGTCTATCGCCTTTCCGAGCATCTGTTTCAGGGTTTTGTTGAACCGCTCTACCAGTCCGTCTGTTTGAGGATGATAGACAGAGGTGCGTAGCTGTGATATCTGTAAGAGCCTGCAAAGCTCTTTCATTACCCTTGACATAAAGGGGGTCCCCTGGTCGGTGAGTATCTGTTTCGGGACACCGACCCGACTAAACACATGGACCAGCTCCTTGGCAATGGTCTTGGTGGCCGTGTTACGCAAAGGAATGGCCTCGGGGTAGCGAGTGGCATAATCCAAGATGACAAGGATGTGCTGGTGTCCCCGTGCAGACCTGGGGAGGGGCCCAACCAAATCCATCCCAATCCTCTCGAACGGGATTTCGATGATAGGTAGGGGTACCAAGGGGCTACACAGATGGGGCCTGGGTGCAGTGATTTGGCATTCCGGACACGACTCGCAATACGTGCGAACATCATGGTGCATGCCCGGCCATACAAAACAGTGTAATATCCTTTCGGTAGTTTTTTGGACCCCCAGGTGGCCTCCCATCACGTGTGTGTGTGCCAGGGCCAGTACTCTCTGCCGGTAGGGTTTTGGCACTACCAACCGTTGCACCGTGTCTTCCCCCTTTTTCTCTATCTGATAGAGAAAGTCATTCTCTATGGCCATGTGAGGATATGCCAGCCTAGCATCGGCATCCACCTGTACTCCGTTCACCACCTTGACATTTTTTCTAGCCTGAGACAGGGTAGGATCCCTTATTTGCTCGCTTTGGAAGTCGTCTTTCTGAACTTCCAATTCCAGCAAACCGGAAGGTGGATGGCTGTCCACCTCCGCCCCTGCCGTGGGTTCCTCGAAATCACCAGCCATGACTGAAAACGGGAACTGAAGGTTGTCCTCAGGGGATTGCTTCCCGGAAGCCCCTGAGGGCCCATCCTCCAGTGGCTCAGGGCCCCTTGGAGTAGGGTCCCCTGTGCCGCTCCCCCGGAGTACCAACTGGTTCTCCCACAACTGCCAGAAGTGGGGAAAATCCCTACCCAGAATGACATCATGCAATAGGGCTGGGACTAGTCCCACTTTATGATACACAGACCCATAGGGAGTAGCAATGCAGGAGACAGAGGTGGGGTACGAGCAGCTGTCCCCATGCACACACGTCACAGAAAACTTATCTGACGGACCAGTCGGGACTGACACCAGACTGGCCTTGACCAGCGTTACCACACTCCCAGAGTCTAACAGCGCCACCACATTTGTGCCATTAACAGACAGGTCACACAGGTGTTTCTCCATATCGCCTTGACCGGCTGCAACACACATCACCCGTGCAACCATAGCCACACGTTCTTCACAGGTCGTGACATCACACTGCATCGGTTCGATAGTTACTGGACAGTTCGCAGCAATGTGGCCCACCTCTTGGCAGCGAAAACACCTCACAGACCCCTTGCTTAGTCCATAGTTCGGTCCCTTAGGCCTCATAGGTCCGGCAGTCCCGTTTTCCTCCCCCCCTGTCTTCGAATATTTTCCCCCTCCCCTAGACCCCGATACAGTCTTACCCGATCCCCGTGAGGAGGGGGAGGAGGGAGGACGTGTGGCGTCGTCCATGAGTCCTTCCGCCACGGAATAACGTTCCACTAGATCCATGAGCTGGTCTGCGGTCGTGGGGTTTCCATGACTCACCCATTTTCTCAAGGCGGCCGGTAAGGCTCTCAGGTATTTGTCCAAGACAACTCTTTGGATCATCTCCGGCGCTGTCAACACCTCGGGTTGTAGCCACTTCTTCGTCAGGTGAATGAGGTCGAACATCTGGGATCGGGGTGGTTTATCGGGCTGATAAGTCCATTGGTGCACTCTCTGAGCTCGTACCGCCATCGTCACTCCCAGCCGGGCCAGGATCTCGGCTTTTAGTTTATCGAAATCCTGCGCTGCTTCAGGCTCCAGATCGTAGTACGCCTTTTGGGCCTCACCGGCCAGAAACGGAGCCAGCAAGCCGGCCCAACGTGCTTTCGGCCATTTTTCCCGCTCCGCTGTCCGTTCAAACGTGGTCAGGTAAGCTTCGACATCATCTTCTGTAGTCAGTTTCTGCCAGTACCGACTCACATGAATCTCCCTCTGGGCAGCTTCCGGATTCACCTCTGGTGCGCTCGCAAGGCGCTGCGCCACCTCCTGCAGCAGTTGGCGGTCTCTCGTGGTCGTTTCTACCAGTTCCCTCAGCTGGGCTGTCATTAAGCGGTTAGCTTCTTGCTGCACAGCTGTGGATTGTACCAGCGCTTTCACCACGTCTTCCATGTTGACACTTTAACATGCTGCCCGCATTCTCCACCAATATGTAAGAACACACTCGGGGTTCGCCTTTGCCAGGTCAAAGGGCACGTATGTGTCGTGTGTCACTCAGTCCACCAGCAGAGGCTTAGAGGCCACTGGCCCTGGGCCAGAGTTTATTGCAGTGAAAGCAAACAGAAATAAAACAAAACAGCAAACAAAAATCCTTGCCTGTCCGGCACTAACTAAACATAATACAACCTCACTATAGACTGAAGGGCTTCTCCCTTCAGCCAAACCGTCGAACCAAAGCTCACTGCTTTCACTCACATGCGTCTCCATGCACAGTCAGGCCTCCTGTGTTCACAGACTGAGAGAGAGCCCCGCCCGACCTCCCAGACTCCTTTTACCTACCCCAACCGCCTCCCACTAATTCATTAGCAGCCAGGTGATACTGACCAGGTTAGGTTGCATAGGACAGATACCTGGGTGAGATATATCTCCCCTCATCCACTAATCCCACATGACTCTCACAGTGTATAAATATTAATGTATGTAATAATGTTAGGGTATATGTATGTTTCTATATACACACACGTGTCTATATATCTATATGGATAGGGAGATATCTAGAAAAAAATTCTCTGCAGCACTCAGCAACTACCAATGATGTACAAATGCTAAGAAGCTGTATGTATTTGCTGGCACCAGTTCACATTTTGTCTGTGAGTGCTGTGCAGTTTTTTTTTCTGGATAGGGAGATAAAGAGAGAGCATACACTGGTGCCCAAATGGCTTGAAAATGTGTACTGGCCATTTGAAGTCATTGCTGCTGGTTGCAATGACATCAATTAGGCTGTGATACATCTGTGCAGAAGATACTGCTATGTGCTGGTTCACTTATGATGAAATAAATTAAGAACAGAAGTATTTCTGATCAGAAACCAAGTTGACTGAAGTAAATGTCAAATTAAAAACAGCAAAAATGACAAAACATGTTACGACTCGAGCACACTATAACCAATTTGTTGAACACACAAATCACAAAACAAAATACAAAATTAAACATCTACTATATAATTGTCTAAGGCGTCTGTCGGTCACAGAAATCGCCCACCAGACAGAGGCCGCTCATTGGTGTCCGCCGGATGCAGGCACCAATGTGCGCAGACTTTGCAAATTGGCGCGCGAATTCAAAGTTAAAATTGCGCGTCAATTTGCAGCCCGGCGACAGTGGCGTGTTAGCACCGCTGTCGCTGAAGGCTGGCGACAGGCGCTAACGCGCCACTGTTGCCGGGGTACACAGGGAGCCCGCCGACTCCACCTTGCCTCTCCCCCCACGCCTCCACCTTGCCTCCCACTGTTCTCACCCGTCTGTACACAGGGCGGGCTGTGATGTCACATCAGCCCGCCCTGTGTACAGACGGGTGAGAACAGTGGGAGGCGAGGGGGATACTGCCACCCGCCTCCCACCCCACCTGCATCCATGCCGCCCCCCCTTGCCTCCCGCTGTTCTCACCCGTCTTCTCCGTCACACAGCCCGCCCTGTTACATGACGACCACTACAGAAGACGGGGGAGAACAGAGGAGGGCGAGGGGGATCTTGCCCCTCGCCTCCATCATGTCTCCCCTGCATCCATCCTGTCCCCCTCCACATCCATCGTGTCCCCCCCTGCATCCATCCTCCCCCCCTCCCCCTCGGCTCCATCCTGCCCCCCCCGGCTCCATCCTGCCCCCCCGCATCCATCCTGCCCCCCCCGGCTCCATCCTGACCCCCCCCCCGCATCCATCCTGCCCCCCCCGGCTCTATCCTAACCCAGCCCCCCCGGCTCCATCCTGCCCCCCCTTCCGGCTCCATCCTGCTCCCCCCCGGCTCCATCCTGCTCCCCCCCGGCTCCATCTTGTCCCCCCGACTCCATCCTGCCCCCCTGGCTCCATCCTGCCTCGCTTGCTCCATCCTGCCCCCCCCCCCCCAGCTCCATCCTGCCCCCCCGGCACCATCCTGCCCCCCTGGCTCCATCCTGCCACTCTCCCCCCGACTCCATACTGCTCCGTTTGCTCCATACTGCCCCGCTCGCTCCATCCTGCCCGCTTGGCTCCATCCTGCCCCCCTGGCTCCATGCTGCCCCGCTCGCTCCATCCTGCCCCCCTGGCTCCATCCTGCCACACTCGCTCCATCCTGCCCCGCTCGCTCCAAATTGCCCCGCTTGCTCCATCCTGCCCTGCCGGTTCCAACCTGCCCCGCCGGCTCCATCTTGCTCCGCCCGCAACCATCCTGTTCCCCTGGCTCCATCCTGCCCTGCTCGCTCCATTCTGCCCCCCCACCACCATCCTGCCCTGCTCCCTCCATCCTGCCCTGCTCACTCTATCCTGCCCCACTCGCTCCATCCTGGCTCCATTTGTCCCCCTGGCTTCATCCTGCCCCGCTCGCTCCAACCTGCCATGCCGGCTCCATCCTGCTCCACCGGCTCCATCCTGCCTCCCCCCGGCTCCATCCTGCCCCGCTCGCTCCATTCTGCCCCGCTTGCTCCATCCTGCCTCACACGCTCCATCCTGCTCCCCCGCTACCATCCTGCCCCGCTAGCCACCATCCTGCCCCGCTCGCTCCATCCTGCCACCATCCTGCCCCCCCGCCACCATCCTGCCCCGCTCGCTCTATCCTGCCCCCCCGCCACCATCCTGCCCCGCTCGCTCCATCCTGCCCTGCTCGCCACCATCCTGCCCTGCTCGCCACCATCCTGCCCCCCCCCCTCCATCCTGCTCCTCCGACTCCATCCTGCCCCGCTCACTCCATCCTGCCCCCCAGCCACCATCCTGCCCCGCTCGCTCCATCCTGCCCTGCTCGCCACCATCCTGCCCCGCTCGCTCCATCCTGCCCCACTTGCTCCATCCTGCCCCCCACCACCATCCTGCCCCCCCACCACCATCCTGCCCCCCTGCCACCATCCTGCCCCGCTCACTCCATCCTGCCCCGCTAGCTCCATTCTGCCCCACTCGCCACCATCCTTCCCCCCCCCACCCCGCCTCCATCCTGCTCCTCCGGCTCCATCCTGCCCCGCTCGCCACCATCCTGCCCCCGCCACCGCCCTGCTCCTCCAGCTCCATCCTGCTTCTCTGGCTCCATCCTGCCTCGCTCACTCTATCCTGTCCCGCTCGCCCCATCCTGCCCCCCCCTGCCACCATCCTGCCCCCCCGCCACCATCCTGCCCCACTCGCCACCATCCTGCGCCCCCCCGCCACCATTCTGCTCCTCCTGCTCCATCCTGCTCCTTCAGCTCCATCCTGCCTCGCTCGCTCTATCCTGCTCCGCTCGCTCCATACTGCCCCCACCCACCACCATCCTGCCCCAATCGCTCCATCCTGCCCCCCCCCGGCTCCATCTTGCCCCCCTGGCTCCATCCTGCCCCGTTCACTTCATCCTGCCCCACTCGCTCCATCCTGCCCCCCTGGCTCCATCCTGCCCCGCTCGCTCCATCCTGCCCCGCTCGCACCAACCTGCCCCGCTCACACCATCCTGCCCCGTCGGCTCCATCCTGCCCCGCCGGCTTCATCCTGCCCCGCCGCCTCCATCCTGCCCTCCGCCATCATCCTGCCCCCCCATCATCCTGCCCCCCCACCACAATCCTGCCCCCCCGCCACAATCCTGCCCCGCTCGCCACCATCCTGCCCCCCCCTCCGCCACCATCCTGCTCCTCCTGCTCCATCCTGCTCCTCCGGCTCCATCCTGCCCCGCTCGCTCCATTCCGCCGCACTCGCTCCATCCTGCCCCGTTGGCTCCATCCTGCCCCCCCATCACCATCCTGCCCCGCTTGCCACCATCCTGCCCCACTCGCTCCATCCTGCCCCCCCCCATCCTGCTCCACCCTGCCACCATCCTGCTCCTCCGGCTCCATCCTGCCTCGCTCCCTCCATTCTGCCACGCTCCCTCCATTCTGCCCTGCTCCCTCCATTCTGCCTCGCTCCCTCCATCCTGCCCCCGCCTCCATCCTGTCCCCCGCTGTTCTTGCCCCCTGCCTCCATCCAAAATATAATACAGTAAGTAATTACAGTAGAGAACAAATACAGTACAATAATTGGATACAAAACAATAGGCATAGAATTAATGTAAAAAAGAAAATACAATAAAGCAAGAAATAAAGGTGACCCTGCTCAAAAGAGCTTACAATCTACAACAGGATAGGGGTTGCACAAGGTACAGGGGCTTATTGCACTAATGGTCCAGGCATCTTGAGGAAATGGGGGATAGTAATAAGCTTACATGAATGGTCATCAGGCAGTCTGTGTAGACCTTTTTGGTTTGGTGGAGTTTGTAGAAGAGTAATGTCAAGAGGGATAGCCCATTCACTATCTACAGTACAAAGGACTTCTATTAGGGAGTATGATAGGCCACCTTAAAAAGATGTGCTTTTAGGGATCGTCTGAAGCCATGCAAGTTGTGGATAGTCCTGATTTCTTGGGGTAGAGCATTCCAGAGGATTGGTGAAGCTCTGGAGAAGTCTTGGAGCCTGGAGTGGGAGGATCGGATTAGTGCAGATGTTAGTCGAAGGTCATTTGAAGAACGTAGAGAACGGGTGGGGTGATAGACAGAGATGAGGGAGGAGATGTAGGGGGGTGCTGCACTGGGAAGAGCTTTGTGGGTGAGAACAAGCAATTTGAATTTGATCCTGTAGTGTACGGGTAGCCAGTGCAATGACTGGCACAGAGCAGAGGCATCTGAGTAACGATTGGCCAGATGGGTGATCCTGGCTGCTGCATTAAGGATGGACTGGAGAGGAGAAAGTCTAATGAGGGGGAGGCCACTTAATAGAGAATTGCAATAGTCAAGGCGGGAATGGATTAGGGCCACGGTGAGGGTTTTTGTTGTTTCCATGATGAGAAAGGGGCGGACTCTAGAGACATTCTTCAGGTGTAAGCAACAGGAGCGGACAAGAGATTGTGTGTGGGAGGAGAAGGAGAGATCGGTGTCAAACATAACACCCAGACAGCGAGCCTGCTGCCTATGTGTTATCGTGATGCTGCAAACTGAGAGAGAGATGTCAGATTTAGGGAAGTTAGTGGAGGGTGGAAGCAGAAGAAGTTCAGTTTTGGAAAGGTTTAGTTTCAGATAGAGAGAGGACATGATGTTGGAAACTGCAGCTAGACAGTCATTGGTGTTCTTTAATACCACAGGGGTAAGGTCAGGGGCTGAAGTGTATAATTGTGTGTCATCAGCATAAAGATGGTACTGGAAGCCAAATCTGCTGATGGTGTGTCCAATCGGCACTGTTTAGAGAGAGAAGAGAAGAGGACCGAGGACTGAGCCCTGAGGGATATGGGTATGTGCATCCCTTTGCAGGAGCCAGTCCCTGGTCCAGAGGCGCCGTGATCTCCTCCTCTGCCTATCCTGCCTCTCAGCCTCCTCCTCAAGGCGAGCACCCTTCAGAAGCAAGACAGCTCCCACAACGGCACGCTCAGCGGGATTCATGCTGGATAAGCTACCAAATAAAGGAAAAGTACTGTGTTAGCATAATATAAATCATGGCGTAATTAAAGTTTAACATGTAACATGTCCACACTAACATTGTTTTAAACTATGTTTATTTTGTGTTGCAAACATGCTTAGCTACACACACATACAAATAAATGTCGCCATTGTATTGTTAAAGGGCCGCGTTGTTGCATTTTTCCCCACCCCCAAGTTTATTTCGGTAACCATGGTACACAGTAAGTGCACACACCAAATGACGACCATACAGTATGGTTGTAGGGCCGCCCCAGAAGTTACACATGAATGGGTATTTGAAAGCTCCGGGACACCGAATGAAGCCAAGGTCATGCTTCACTACCAAGTGTTGAAGCATCAACACAATATACAATAGGGGTTGGATACCAGATGCTTGTTAATTTTACCAAAAATGACCAGCACTTGGTCATAGGGCCCAAAAAGCATACAAGTAGCAGTGTCTGAAAGGGTCACGATATTCTGGTGTGGTATTGGACACACAAGAGCCGAAGTATTTACTACAAAATATGCCCTAGTGACTCCAGCGGAATATAAAAGCGTGTCGGCATGCATACTCCCTCTAGAGCGCTGTGGAGCAAACACGAAAGCGCTTGTACCTTGCCTTCTTTTGTGGGCACCCAGCCAATCACAACTCATCAATGTCATCAAATAGGTGTTCCAGCAACACCATTTCTCCGCCCCTACAGGGCCGGTTGGTGCACAGATTGCCATTTTGATTGGGCAGCCTCCCTTTAAAAGATGGTTGTCATCATGGCGTGGCCGCCCTTGGATCCTGTTTTGCTTGGAGTTTGGTGGCAAGGTGGTGGCGTGTCCTCTTCCTCACACTGCAGGAGTGATGGTAGGTATTTTGTACTGCTCATCCACATATTAATGTGTCCTGTACTGTATGATTGTTGTGCTGTCATACCACTATAGCCTATGCTACTGTGGCTTGCCCACTGTGCCAGAACTGGCCATTGTCAATGCTGTCTGTGTATTTATGATTAGCCATGGACAGCCAGTCAATGGTATGTGGCACAGGCCACAACTTGAAAATTGATGTTCTTCAGCTTGAAAATCATAGATACATGTATGTGTGTTTTTGACTGTGTGTCTTGTTGTATTTCAGATCGCCTCTTCAACTCAGGAGTTTGTCTGGGCCTTTATAAACATTTACAGGGAAAATCCATGTCTATGGCGAAGCAGGTCTGCTGAATATAGGAATAAGGAGATCAACTGAGTGGCCTATCAACAACTAGTCACACTTTGTCAGCAATACCATCCAGTTGACAAGTGTGATGTGGCCTTTGTGAAGAAGATCCAGTGCCTGTGGTGGTCTTCAAAAAGGAGCTGGGCAAGATGAACAAGTCCAAGCGCTTCGGCGCTGGGACGGGGAGGTCTATGTGCCAAAACTATGGTACTATGACCTCCTCCTGTTCACCTTGGACTAGGAAACTCCTAGACCCATAACCTCCAGCAGGGACTTTTTACAAAGGCCAATGGCCACTCCGGAACAGCCTGCTTCGCCCGAAGATGTAAGTACCGTATGAATGCAGCTGCCTATCCCCATTGGTGCCTGGAGTGACTTAGCGTTTTTATTCTTGTGAAATTTCTCCTTTTTCCCCAAAACCAGTTATCATTACTTTCAAAGCATTCACTTGCATAGTGTTAAATAGTTATCCCATTACAAGTGTGAAGCAGTCACTTTCGTTAGCCCCATAACAATTAGTTGTAGTTTGCAAAAGAGTGCAGCACTGTACATTTGGCCCCATAAAACCCCAACAAGTACCGCGTTTCCCCGAAATATAGGGCGCCCCCCGAAAGTAAGGCATGCTTGGGGGGGTGCCCTACCATCTAATATAAGGGCCCCCCCCCCGATTATAAGGCGTACCTTGCGCTCTCCGGTGGTCCCCCGCTCTCCGGTGGCCCCCTCTGCTCTCTGGTGGCCCCCCACTCTCTGGCGGCCTCCCGCTCTCCTGATTCCTGCTGTAGCTGCCAAACTCCGCCCAGGTCAGGAGCCCTGCGCCAATTACAGCGCAGGAACCATGAGCCAATCACAGCCCAGGAACTGCAAGCCAATTCGCGGCCAGCTGACGTCGTGCATGGCCTCTGATTTTCTAGCGGTTCCTGCGCTGTGATTGGCTCACGGTTCCTGCACTACAATTGGCGCAGGGCTCCTGACCTGGGCGGAGTTTGGCAGCTACAGCAGGAATAAGGAGAGCGGGGGCCGCCGGAGAGTGGGGGGGGCCTCCGGAGAGCGGAGGGAGCCTCCGGAGAGCGGAGGCCAGCGGGCAGAGCGATGGACCACTGGAGAGCAGAGGCCAGCGGGGAGAGCGTGGACACCGGAGAGCGGGGGCCACCGGAGACCGGTAAAAAACGGTTTGTGTGTATGGGTATGTGTGTGTGTGTGTATGGTTATGTGTGTGTGTATGGGTATGCATGGGTGTGAGGTGTGTATGGGTGTGTGGTGTGTGTGTGTGTGTATGGGAGGCTGCAGTGGGATGTAGGGTACATAAGACACCCCCCCGAAAATAAGACATGGTCCATCTTTTGGACCAAAAAAAAAATATAAGACGGTGTCTTATTTTCGGGGAAACACGGTAATAGCAGGTGCCCAAGCTAGGAAATGCAAGAACATCTCCGTGAACCAATATGTGTGGATGAAATGACGATTGGCAATGGCAAGTCTATTAACAATATGTCTGTGTCTTTGCAGGACCCTCTTCAAGGAGCATCCAGTGGAACATCGTCAGCCCTAGATGATCCTCCAACAGAAACATCCCAGGTGGAGGACCCATGTGACGCCGCTGGAGCAGACTCACACCCTCCATCAAGTTACCTGTCTCGGAGGAGGAAGGCCCCCCCAGCCCAATCCTCTGATATGGCAACTCTAGCCAAGAGGGTGCTGCTCCGGCAGGACAAGGATCCCTACTGCGCCACTGCCACCTTTTTGCAAGAGAGGGTGCCACCACTGGAGGCCGAACAGCGTAATCGTGTAGAGAGGGTCATCTTCCAAGTCCTGGATGAGGCCCGAGCTGGAAGACTGAATTCAACATCTAGCGTCAGGACCAAAATGGAGTAGCCAGCAGTCTCCTAGTCTTCAAGGCCTCATAGCTATGTGCCCAGACAGACTCCACCTATGCAGAGTGTGAGGCACCGCCGGCATGATCCTCATGGCCGGGGCGCTTCACATGCAGGATCAAGGTACGATCCTGTGCACACTGGCCGGTTTGACTGTGATAATGCTG
This sequence comes from Allobates femoralis, assembly GCA_033576535.1. NCBI lineage: Eukaryota > Metazoa > Chordata > Amphibia > Anura > Aromobatidae > Allobates > Allobates femoralis. The sequence continues at coordinate 223,577,075 of JARQOC010000004.1, read as the reverse complement.
TGTGAACCAACTGTGAACACAAGGTTTCATGTTACTAATGAGCGGCAGTGAGAGTGGGATGAGATCGAGGAGTCCCTAAGGAATGAGGGCTGAGTGCTGACAACCCGGAACACAGGGAGTTAACCTGAGCTGTGTGAAAGGCTGATTACTGGCAGCTAAGGGGGTGTGTCCATGTGGGAGTGGCTGGCACAATAAGAGGCAGCCAGCTGAGAGATTGAAGGTACCGTCACACAGGGACATATCGCCGGCGATGTTGCCGGCAACTGAGGGGCGTGGCCAGGTTGCGGCGACATCGCCGGCGAGTTGCCTCGTGTGACAGGGCGATAATCAGGCGATGAATCGCCTGAGTCAAATCGCCAGGTTTCCCAACAATGTTGGGAAACCTGGTGATGTTGCTCAGGCAATCCTGCCTGATCGCCCTGTGTAACGCGGCAACCTGCAATGTTGCGGGCGATTCCGCCTATATCCAACATTGCGAGTTATCGCTCGCTGGGTTGCTGGGCAACCCAGCGAGCGATAGCCGCGGCAACTAGCCGGCGACATCGCCGGTAAGTTGCTCAGTCTGACATCTCCCCGGCGATGTTGTCAGGGATGCGCGCTCCCGCGATCCCCGGCAATATCGCCGGCGATATGTCCCTGTGTGACGGTACCTTGAGAGATTCATTCAGATTCAGAGAGAAGCCAGACATCAGCCTGAAAGGATGTGGGCTGATTACCAGCCAAGTGCAGAGCAGTCCAGAGGCTGTGCGAATGAAGGGAGCATGCTAGCTCTAGGCCGGTGCCAAGGTCCGTGGTTGTAACAGCACCTGGTGTCACGCTGGGAGCGGGAGAGACACCCAGCGTAGGACAACGACGGGGGGGGATAAGGAGTCCCTAAAGCTATGGGCACAAGAGGGAGAGGGTGACCCCTAGTCTTCCTGGGGCTGACCCTGTCTGCCCTGACGTCCCTATACAGTTTCCTCAACTGTCGCCGACCACGAACCTCGTCCCTCTCTGATCCTAGCACTACCTTATCTAAGGGTCAGATGGGGAGGTTCACTAGACCCCTCCACTAACAACTAAAGACAACACAAGGAAAACAGACAATGGGGAAAGAAAACACTTATCTTGCAGCAGAGCACAGCAACTTCCACAACCTCAGCTTCTGCTTGGAGCAAGGATAATGAGTCCACAAGGAAATATCACCTGCACCGAGGGAGGGCAATGAAACTCCTTATAAAGGAGGGAAGAACCTGCTGGGTCCTAGAGACCCAGAATACTGGTGTAGAAACCAGACCGAGCACAAGACCTTCCCAGCCGTCCTCCCATGATAGGGAGATCTTATCATACCTTCTCTTTATCTACACAGAAGGTAAATGCCCCTGAAAGACGGACCGTCCTCAAACCTTATGGCTGATTGGCCAAACGCTGGGACCGTCTGCGCGTGGCCTCTACCCTGTCATCCGTGCCACCCGTGACACCTGGAGGGGGAAGCCGTGGTTGACCCGTGGACGCTGGTCTGGGCGTGGTTCACCTCACGCCCGGGAAGGGGCCCATGGGGATGCCTGGTGGAACCTGTGACACAGGTAGCGAGACCCGGATCCGTGCCCGGTAAGAAAAGCAGTTCCTGAATGATTGTGTGAACTGTGCACCTTGTGTGTAAATCATGCTAGGCGAGTGTAGCCGCCATTAGGTCCAGTGAAGGACCTGTTGAACCTTATAAGTACTGTATGGCTTTTTAAAAGACCCAGCGAGTGAATGTAGCCCTTCGGGAGGCGATTGTATGTAGTGTGCCAGGCGGGCATAGACCGCCCTTGGGTCCGAGTCGGAGTACTCAGTTAAAGGACCTGATGAACCGGATTGTATGTAGCCCTTAGGGAGGCGAATGTATGTAGCCCTTCGGGAGGCGATTGTATGTAGTGTGCCAGGCGGGCATAGACCACCTTTGGGTCCGAGTCGGAGTACTCAGTTAAAGGACCTGATGAACCGGATTGTATGTAGCCCTTCGGGAGGCGATTGAATGTAGCCCTTCGGGAGGCGATTTTATGTAGTGTGCCAGGCGGGCATAGACCGCCTTTGGGTCCGAGTCGGAGTACTCAGTTAAAGGACCTGATGAACCGGAATGTGTGTACGAGAGGTCAGAAGCAGGGGTTAGAAGGGCTCCCTCCCGTACTGGGTAACGTGTGGTTCACCTCACAGGTTACTAGGGTTTGCCAATCCCTGTTCTGAGCCCAGAGGAGCCATAGTCCATGGATGTGTATGACGGGCTGTGAGCGAGTGAAAGGACGTGTGTGGTCCATGGTGGCTTATAGGATGGATCACATATGGTATGTAAGAACCCGGTCAGGCTGGAGTCCTGATTCCGGGGTAGTATGAAGCTGGGAAAATAGAGCCAGGCGGCTGGTTCCGCCATTGGGACCCATAGGGCCCGTTGATATGGTACTTGATGTTAAATGTATGTGAAATGTATATAGGCCGGAGGCCGTAGCCACCACGGGAGCTGTTAGTAGAGCTCCAATGGGGACAGAGAGATGGTTACAGGTCCCGGGTTACTATAAGCGTTATGTGCAATATATGTATTATGTAATGTTATATGTAAATGTATGATGTGTTTATGTATGGTGTTTTTAATCAATGTGATATGTGTCAAACATGCTACCCGGGTTATGTTATTAATATGTGAAAATAAATGGGTAGACATTGGTTAAACTTATAAACACGTGTTTGTTGTCGTTTAGCAAGCGGGTTCCCCGGTTGCTACCTCACAAGAGGCATGTTATGCCAACATACCCTCCGCATAGGTTGGCCCTGTATTCCTTTGGGAATATGGGGCCCATTGCCTCGTCATCTCCTGCAGTACACTATCCAAGTGACAAGGCATGCTACCATCAGTGGTAGTTATTGTTTGTTAAACATGTGTTTTGTTTCTTTATGCACACAGGCTGTGTAATTTTTTATTTCCCATTAAAAACATTATGTTTCTGCCAACGTGTCTATTTTTTTATCATTTAAATGGTAAACTTGGCATGTAGCCTACTCATGCGCTTGAAGGCAGTTTGTGCAGGTCAAGGCCACCATCATAGCCAGTGTCCTAAAACACATGGTGACATATATTACTGGGATCTTGAACTGAGTGTGTCAAAAGTGTAAATTCTCACAAAGCATCGTACTCCTGCATACATATGTGTCCAAGGTATAATGCCATCTAGCTCACTACACAAGACCTCACACAATGCACCTGTGTAGGTCTGTACATTGATAATCATGTTGTTTGTGTCCAACCTCTGAAGAGTGTTTTGCGGTTCAAATAAAACACACACACTTATGAATTCGAAGAATAAAAAAATCTTAAAATGCGTAACAAACAACCAGTGCACAGTACTGACATGGTAAACAATGGGCCAATGGCACACATGAGGAACAGTCAACACATTAAAATTGTGCAACAGGCACTTAACAATGTCCTTAGGGCATGTGGCCCTAGTTGTGGAAGGGCCCCTGGGGTTGGACCACTAGCAACCGTGTCAAAAGCTCCCCTTGCCGGGCAACCTCCTGGGTTAAAATCCTGTGTGAGGCCAGGAGGTCAGCCAAGGAAGGAAGTCCTGTTGAGGGAAAAGCAAAGGTCATTAAAATGCTCATTGCTGTATAGATCCACTAGGTGAATGTGCATTTTAACTTACGGTTTGGGGAGTCATCCTGGCCCTCGTGTTGAGGTGATGCTGATGGCCCACCCTAGTATTGATGCACGACTGCCTATGGATACAACAAGAAAAAAAATCACAACACAGCCAACCTTCCGAACAACATGAGGGGTCCATAAACACTATTCGGAACTTATTTTGATGGCATACACGTACCTATTGGTGAGCTGACTTCTCTTTCACTGTCTATTCCTGTCGAAAAGCCTGCCTGGGGTGAGCCGATGGAGATCACAACATCTGGCGGAGGGGTGGCTGGAGGAGGTGGTGTGCCCTCATCAAGGACCCATCTCATGCTTGAGGCAGCAGGTGGTGGAGAGGCACGTCTTGCCTGTGAGGCACCTGGTGATGTTGGTGCTGCATCCTCGGGAGGCAAATCGGGGTCTGGTAAAGCTGAAGACGGTGGACTGGCCTCTTGCAGTGGGGAGTGAGCAGATGGTGGATACGCAGCAGGAGGCTGAGCAGCAGCTGCAAATTGTAAAAAAAACCAAATTGGATCATCAACACAACACTTGCGCCATAGAAAGCGACACCAACGCCACCGAGATGCTTGTGGGCCATGAAACCTTATCTCGAAGCACAATCTAGTGGTTAGAGTGAGGAATCATGTCATGTGTTTGTTATTCTGCTTATCGAATAATACATTTGACAACACTGGGACTGTGGGCGCCACCCAGGACACACATGTGGAGAGTACTGTAGGTCATGGTTTGTGGTGGCAATATGCGTTTAGGACCCTCCAGTGCACACAGACGGCCTAGCTGAAGGGCGTTTGGCATCCCCATGTTGATGTGGGTTATTTATTCAGCATGTGCCAACATGTACAACACTTGAAGTAAAGAACATTGTGTAACATAGTGTACCTTGTGACACCATACACCTACGATATATATACAAGAGAACAGGCTACTGAGTTGCTGCTAGGGCCCCCATTGACGGGGGTTGTGTGATTGACAAGACAGGACTAAGCGGGGGCAAGGGGAAGCAGATTATGGGTGGAAAAAGGGCATAAAGTACGGCCATATTCCCTGTGTGGGTGTCATCTGCACATTCATTAGGTGAAGGTGCCCATGCTGCGTTGCTTCTGAACAGTTCTATGTGGTTTGGGTCTGCTAACACTCAAAGATCAAGGGTGTGAAATGCATAAAGCATGACTGTAGCCTGGGCCTTCATGCCCCTCTCTGCACCCACAGCACATGAACACTGATCAGGCATCATCAGCATCACTCCAGTGACACCATCAGACCCACTCCATTGGATGAATTTGATGTTTTACAATTTTAACTAAAACATTGTAAAATAAACTGAAATGGGGAATCACCAACACTTACCACGAAGACTCCAGATCTGCTCATGGATGATCTGGATACGTTCCGGGTCTTGTACCTCAGATCTGCAATTTTTTTGCGGATCTGAGTGGTGCTGCTCTCCACTCTTAGCCTTCTCCACAGGCCGCGATGTACCTGTTGAGGAGAGCCAAAGGAGTACATACTTAATTGACATGAACACGTAAGGGTGCGGAGTACAGATACATACAGTGTGTAATATGTCATAATATTATCATATCATACCTTCTGCAATACTGCCTGCTTATGCAGCACAGGATGCTCATAATGCTGATGACACCAATGTCATGGTGATCCAGGATCTTGATGAGGTACATCACCTCACCGTCGCCCCAAGGAGAAGAGCGCCTCTGAGCAGCCATGTTTTCGTCAGGGCTAACTACGCAGCATTAAAACAGGGCCTAAAGTACGAGAACGTCAGAATGTCACATCGCATGTTGTTTACTCACAGGGCATTTGGACGTCCGCAAAGGGATGGCCCACACATACTGTACAGGCTTTTCAGAGGCGCTGCTGCGTACGTGATTTAATGTGTGCTTTCATGCATGATTTAATGCGTGATCGCTCGTGTGTGCCCCCTGGTTGCATGCCTACCTACACATTTAGGACACATTACTATATTTCACATACAGTCAACGATACAAATCGACAAATTTAGCTCATTACAGTATGTATGTCTGTGTATATGTATGTGTCACTACAACAATATATGCATATACCTACAAATAAGTATGTATGCGTAAATGTGAGTGTATATTGTACGTTTATGTGTGCAAATGTGTGTATGTAATTTACACATCTAATGAAAGGATATATGTTCATATACTTTGGCGACATATGTGCCATACATTCCTTCAAATACAATTTGTCATGCTTGGTATAGAGAGAGAGATTGCGAAGATTTATACTGCCACTTTTATGACACACAACATAAGGATTTAAAATACACACACAATATATATATAATCCGTGTTTCAAAACTATTTGGAGACATGATTTTGTTCTTAACGTGCCCAGCCGAATAGCTAAGCGGCTATAGGAATCAATGGTTCTCGTGATCCAAGCACGGAACTGCAATATGTTTTCTTTTTTTGGAAACAATGCCAGCCAATCACAACGCAGTACTGACCACCAATCGGTGCAGAGGAGGCGCGGAAAACACTATGCCCAGGCATGCCTACCTAATTGGTTTCACGATCGCAAAAGTCACAAACGAGATCGTTCTCAAAATGTCACACACGTCGATGCAGCAGATCAAACGGACGATCATCGACTGATTTATGGTCCGGTTCATGAACCTGCGACCAACGATCAGCCGACTTATCGCTGGTCGTATCTACGTGTCGCACGCAACAACGTTGTTGCTCCGCCCCAAAAGCTGTGACATACCAACGATATTGTTCACGATATCGTAGCGTGTAACGGGCCCTTAAGAAGTGTCAAAATTCATTGTCCTCTAACTGGGGTCTATTCAAGACGTGATATCCCCAAATGCCCTTTCAATTGATGTAAAAATGCATCAATCTATGTGAGATATTCAATCCTGTTTGGAGTGTGTCAAAGGTTGTTATCAATTTGTATTCCCAAATTCTTCTCCCTCTCTGAGATTAGAAGTTACTTTTTTAAAATGAGCAGCCTCATACTGGTTTCACTGTGGTCAGAGTTGCAAAAATGCTTGGCTACAGGTACGGCCATACATCTTTCTTTTATTGTGTGGCGATAAAATAATTCTTGTTCTGAATTTTTGTCCTGTCTCACCTACATACATACCCCTGTTGGACATTTGGTACATATAATTAAATACACCACATTGCTTGTGGTGCAACTGAAGCTACCTGGGATCTTGTAGTCCTGATCTGTCCCAGTAATCGTTTATCTAGTCGTTGTCATTATAGATGGAGAGGTTTTGCACCTATTCTGGTTGCAGGGAAAGGTTCCTGTAGCTGCTGGAGAGGACAGCGCGCTTCTGACAATGATACTTTTTAGATTCGGAGGTTGTCTAAAACATAAGAGTGTTTGATTTTAGTCGGGCATCTTTTTGTAGGAGTGGTTGCAGTTTCGTGCAGCTCCTCTTCGCACCTCCAGACTTTGATCATAGGTGACTATGAGAGGAACTCTGTTGTTTTCTTCTCTAGTTTTGTAATGTAGGAGATGATTCCTTGATATTCTGGTGGCTCTTGTAATCTGATTTTCAATTGCTCTTGGATGGTAGCCCTGGTTCAAAAAGGTCTTTCTGAGGTCCTCAAGGTGATTGCCTCTATCTGTAGGATTGGAACATATCCGATTGTATCTGATGGCCTGGCCGTAATCAATAGATTTTTTTTTTTTTTTTGGATAAAAATTGTCCCATCGAAGATATGTTGGACGGTCAACTGGCTTCCGGTACAGGGATGTCTCTATTTAATTGTTCCGTAGCTTAATGATGGTGTCCAGAAAGCTGTTTCAGTGCAGGAGTAGTTGAGTGTTAAGTTGATGGTGGGATGAAACTGATTAAAGTGTTCATGGAACATCTTCAGCTGTTGCTCAGACTCTGTCCACATGATTAAAATGACATTGATATAATGATAATAGGCCAGAAGACTGATAGGACAAGAGGATACAAAGTCACCTTCAAGCTTGGCTATGAACAGATTTGCATATTGTGGTGCCATTTTGCTTCCGATTGCTGTGCCAGTCTCTTGTAAATATATGTTGTCGTCAAATGCAAAATAGTTGTGTCTGAGGATGAATTTTGTAAGCTTCACCACAGAATCAGCATCAATCCCTGTGTTTTCCAGGAACGTTTTGCAGGCATTTAATGCATCCTGGTGTGGGATGTTGCTGTACAGTATTCACTTGTATTCACTGATATATATTCACAAATAGGTCATGACTTGTGTGTCACAGAGGGTTGTAGGGGATCACAGGAGGACCAGGAACACCTAGACTGTCCCTCAGGCTAGTGTGCCCTTGCTGTCCCTTATCCCAGCGATACCTCAGATGGTGAAGATTTCTGGGCCGCCAACCTTGCCCTGCTCCTGGCCAGACAGCCCTGATCTATTATCCCCTCTCCGCCAACAAAGGGGAGGGACAGGATAGCAGTAGTAAAACCCCACACAAATAGACAAATGGGGAACCGAAGACTCAACTTACTGCAATCACACACAGAGGTATAATACAAAAGGCGAGCATGAGGAAAGAAATAGCAGGGAGGAAATAACGAGATGACGAGGATTTCCACAGTACACCAAATTGCACGCAATAAGTCTACAGCAACTTGATCACAGCAGCACGAAGACTGGTATCGCAAAAGCTATAGTCGGCCATGGGAAGAGAGATTCCACTATCTTAAAAAGATGGGGAATGACTGTGATAGGCTTCTCAGACCATGTGATTCCAGACGTAATCAGCCAGCTAGCAGAGATTAACTCCTGCTACCCCAACCACTAATGAAAACACAGCTGGTCGACACCTGAACCTACTTGTGCAATTCAGAAGCACTAGGAAAACCACAGTGTAGCATGACAGAGTCTGTTGTGTGAACAGCGCCCAATGCCGCCATGACACTCAGTAAGTTTTGAGCCAAAAGCCATGTGACAGTGTGTTGATGACCAAGGCCTAGGAGTTCTCTCCATTAGGTCCGTGAATTTTAGAGAAGGTCTTAGAAGTTTGACTCTCTTTTTTCTGTTGCTTATAAATTACCAACATATTCTACAACACTATACATGGACTGCCACCATTCATCAAGATAGAGATGGTGTTCGTCATGAAAATGCTGATGAGTTGTAAGAAATGTTGCTTGAGTGTATACGAAAACCAGTAGTTTCCAAGATGGGTAATATTATGTTTACTCAGGTTTGTTTAGATCTGCTTTTTAGGTATTATTTTTAGTATTTAGTATTACACATTTCAATGAATAAAACTGAGAAGCTGCTAAAAAATCCTCCACATCCTTGTGTAGAGTCCTGTGATATCTAGTAGTAATATGTCTGAGGACTGGGTGGGAGTACAGTGGAGTGCAGTAAGATTACAAGGGTTATTGCTTCAGGAACTTTGGGGGCATTTAAAGGGTTGCAGAAACCTTGGGGGGCTTTAAGGGGTTGTTCACTTCTAGAACAACCTCTTCCGAATCGACTTGTTTTCCCCTGTTAAAATAATAAACCCTGTACTCGCCTCCTGTGCTGCCGCCGTTTCATCACTGTTGGTAACCGCGGCTTGTCGTTGACTGAACAATGTGATGAGAGTCTTGCGCCCAATCACCGCCGGCTTCCTTTTCCCCACTTTTGGACATGGGATCTATCAACAGAAAGGTGGGGAGAGAAGCCAGCAGTGATTGGAAGCGGGCTCACGTGACACCACAAAGTCCCATGAGCTCGAGCCGTGGTAACCAACAGCGCTGGAACGGCCGCAGCACGGGAGGTAAGCACAGGGTTTATTATTTTAACAGGGGAAAAAAAGTTGATTCAAAAGGGGTTGTCCTAGTAGTAGCTATAGAAAAAATTGATGTATAAGAGGTATTTCTAAGGGGTATATAGACGTAAGTATACCAACTTCAAATAAATTCATTCCTCAGTGGCTTTCCCTTAACTGACCGTAAAACTACACAGCTATGACCATCCCTATCTTCCACTAATGTCATGGACTGACCTTTGAGATAAGTCATATGGGAACAAGACATATATATATTGATATACTGTGTGGATTTATCTCTCTGCAGTTTTAGGGTGAGTTAAGGCTGGGTTCACATTTGCGGACCACTCCGCAGCGTTCTGCAGAGGGGATCCGCAATGTGACCGCAGCGGCCGCCAGCTCCTATCTTTATAATGGGAGCGCACGGTGCTGCGCTTGACTGCGCATGACCGTGCGCACCCACTCACTCCCATATGTGATCTGTGCGCAGGCGGACGCCTGCGCACAAATCACACAGTCTCGTCCGTACCAGGGATGCGACATGTTGCATTCCTGGTGCGGACGAGACTGGGTGATCTGTGCGCAGGCATCCGCCTGCGCACAGATCACATATGGGAGTGAATGGGTGTGCACGGTCATGCGCTGTCAAGCGCAGCACCGTGCGCTCCCATTATAAAGATAGGAGCTGGCGGCCGCTGCGGTCACATTGCGGATCCAGTCCGCAGAACGCTGCTGAGGGGAACGCAAATGTGAACCCAGCCTAAGGGAAAGCCGCCGAGGAATGGAGGCACCTTAAGAAGTAGGGTGAAAAACCTCCATTGACAGGCAGGAACTAAGTGGTTTAGGGATAAATAGGATACATTTACTTATCCTGGATTGTACTCTTTTTTGTTTGTCCACTACATGTTGGTCTTTTGACCTTTTAGTTTTTTCTAAATAAAGAATATTTTTATTTTATTTGAAGTTGGTATCCTTACGTCTAGTTGTCATAGTGGTGGACAACCCCTTTAAGGCTTCCAGGGACATTCATAATATATTGCTATAGATACAGAGGTCACAGAATGCTAAATGCAGTCAAGTAAATTCAGCTTAGCATTCATATCCTTGGGTTCACACATGGGTATTTTTTTGGCTCACAGACTGGCACAGCCTTTAATGTAGAAATTAATGTTATGACCTCTGAACAAGTATTTGTGAATAACATCATTGTTCATAGAACATTCCTGGAAATCCAGTAGGGGGCAAATTATATACACAGCGCACATTGTTCAACATTACCAATTAGAGAGCTGAGACAGCAGTATCACAAACACCCCAAAACACCATGTCTGCAAATAGAGATTCTGTTAGGTTTCTATCCTAAGTCAAGTGACAAGTCTCGTTAAAAATATATTGACTTTGCATGGCATATAATGTGCCCACAGGATGTTTTTGCTGCATTTTTCCTGCGGTTTCTGCATGCAGTTTACTATTGGATTTATGGTATTTTATGCTAATTTGCTCCTGCGGGTTATGATTCCCAGCAAAATCAAATTTTTTCACAGAAACGCTGTGCCCACACATTGGTTTTACAAGTGTCAAGAACTGTCAAACCCCTGTGGTTTTGGTGATGGGAGAGAATTGACATGTTCTATTCTTCCTGCGTTTTTGCTGCAGTCAATGGCAAAAACGCAGGAAAAACACAGCAGCAAAAACGCACAAAAAATGTGCAAAAAATGCGCAAAAAAACGCAGGACTGAACTCAGCAAATCTCCTGACAAGGACTCTAGGATCCTTGAAAGCAGTTCAGGTTTTGCTGCGTTCAGGACTGCTTAAAAAACGTCCTGTGGGCAGGAACCCTAAGAGGGTACATGCCTGGGACTTCATTTGAACTGATTATACACTGTGTTCCAAATTATTATGCAAATTGGTTTTAAGTGTCATAGGGTTTTATTTTTTTTTTTTTTCAATGAAACCCATTGATGGATTGTGTCTCAGGGTTCTTTGGATCACTGAAATCGATCTCAGATATCTGTGATAATTAGTTTGGCAGGTGAGCCCACTAAAAGGAAAACTGGGTGTTCCACAATATTGAGCAGGCCACAGTTTTCAAGTAACATGGGAAAGTAAAAGGATCTTTCTGCTGCCGAAAAGCAACAAATAGTGCAATGCCTTGGACAAGGGATGAAAACATTTGATATTGCGGAAAACTTTAAGCGTCATCATCGTATTTGTGAAGAGATTTGTGGCTGATTCTCAGCACAGATGTGTTCGTGCAGATAAAGGCAGAATGAGGACGGTCTCTGCCAGGCAAGTTCATCAGATTAAGGCTGCGTTCACACATTGCTATTTTGTTGCGCTTTTTTTGCGCACGCGCTTTTTGCCGCGTTTTTCAGCCGCGCAACAAAATATGAGGGGCTTTCACACACTGCGCTTTCTTTACCCCAGAAAGCACAGTGATGTCACAGAGGGGAGGTAGAATTTTGCTTCTTCCTCCCCTCTGTGACATGTGTGACAGCCCTATTAGATTTCGCAGTGTATTAATATACACTGCGAAATCTAAATTAAAGAAAGGCAAATGCATGAAAAATAAAAAAGAATCACTACTTACCTCTCTGACGCCTTTTCCCGGTGTCTGGTCTCTGGTGCCAAGCGATGTGTAGTGCTGCCAAGACCTGCGGTGACGTCAGAGGGGCGTTCCGGCGCTGATTGGGTGCTCGCGGTAAAGTGATACATATCACATGACCGCGAGCAGCCAATCAGCGCCAGGAACGCCCCTCTGACGTCACCACAGGTCCTGGCAGAAGACACCTCGCTTGGCACCGGAGACCGGACACCGGAAAAGGCGTCGGAGAGGTAAGTATGTGATTCTTTTTTATTTTTCATACATTTGCCTTTCTTTCATTTAGATTTCGCAGTGTATATTAATACACTGCGAAATCTAATGGGCGGCCACAGATGTCACAGAGGGGAGGAGGAAACAGGATTCTTCCTCCCCTCTGTGACATCACAGGGAGAAAACGCAGGAGCAGCTGCGTAAAGAATTGACATATCAATTCTTTACGCAGCTGCGTTTTCTCCCACAAACTTGCAATGTCTGCACTGCAAAGTGAATTTCACATTCACTTTGCTGGCAGACAAAAGGCACATTGCATACTTTGAAAAAGCGCCGTAAAAAAAGCGCGGCAAAATACGCAATGTGTGAACGCAGCCTTAGAGAGCAGCTGTTAAAAGGCCTTACAAACCAACAAACAGATATTTGAAGCTGCTGGTGCCTCTGGAGTCCCTCGAACCTCATGGTGTAGGATCCTTCAAAGGCTTGCTGTGGTGCATAAACCTACTATTCGGCCACCCCTAAACAGTGCTCACAAGCAGAAACAGTTGCAGTGGGTCCAGATATATATATGAAGACTCATTTTCAAACAGTCTTGTTTACTGATGAGTGCCGAGCAACCCTGGATGGTCCAGATGGATGGAGTAGTGGATGGTTGGTGGATGCCACCATGTCCCAACAAGGCTGCGACGTCAGCAAGGAGGTGAAGGAGTCATGTTTTGGGCTGGAATCATTGGGAAACAGCTGATAGGCCCCTTTAAGGTTCCTGAAGGTGTGAAAATGACCTCTGCAACGTATATAGAGTTTCCAACTGAGAACTTTCTTCCATGGTACAAAAAGCAAAAACGTGCCTTTAGGAGCAAAATCATCCTCATGCATGTCAATGCACCATCTCATGCTACAAAGAATACCTCTATCATTGGCTGCTATGGGCATAAAAGGAGATAAACTCATGGTGTGGCCACCATCTTCCCCTGATCCTCAACCCTATAGAGAACCTTAGGAGTATAATCAAGCAAAAGATCTATGAGGGTGGGAGGCAGTTCAAATCAAAACAGCAGCTCTGGGAGGCTATTCTGATATCATCCAAAAAATACAAGCAGAAACTCTCCAGAAACTCACAACATCAATGGATGCTAGAATTGTGAAGGTGATATCAAAGTAGGGTTCCTATGTTAACATGTAACTTGGCCTGTTAGGATGTGTTGGAGTTAAATAGCTTTTTATTTCACTGAGTGTGACCTGTTAATGCTGCAAATTCAACAAATGAGCATTTTCAGTTCTTTCAAACATATCAAATGTTTACAAACTCTACTGTGCGTAATAATTTGGAACAGAGCATTTAGAGTTTTTTTAATTTTGAAAATTATACTGTTATCATAGGGAGATTTCTTTAATAAAATTTGATGTATGCTCTAACGGTGATGACATTTATTACACTGACTGTCATTTGCACTGACCATTTAGAAAAATCAGAGAAAAAGAACATTTGCATAATGATTTGGAACACAGTGTACTGTACATACTTATGATGGTGATCCATTATGGTTGGCATTGTATAGAACTATAGCCTCCGTACCCTACCACAGGTGGCTTAGGCTATGTTCACATGCACTGTTTTAGCTGGGATTTTTTTGTTGCAGATTACATGTGTGATTTGTCTACAGTACATCTTTAATAAAGTTATTATATATTTAATAAACTTACCGTATTTTTAATTTAAACCTGTTTGCTGCGATTTTTGCAACTTCCGCATTGCTTTTAATGGGTGAAGAAAATACTGAAAGAATTGACATGCTGCAAAATGCTGCGGTTCTCAAATTGCTGGTACTGTAAAACTCAGCTTATTTTTTGCTGACAAAATCCGCAGCAAAAATAAGCTGCAAAAGTGCTGTGTATGAACATAGCCTTGAGTCTGAAGGCACACTGGTCGAGGGAAACTCGCATTGCACTCGGACCAGTGTTGCCCTATCAGGCAGGGCACACTGGTGTGAGTCCCCCGCACCTAACTCGCATTGAATAGAACATGATAATAGAAATATAGACAAGATGGCTACTCATACAAAATGGTAATTTCTTTAACACGAGTCAGAAGCGAGTGCAGTCGCAACATGCTGCGACTGCACGCGATTCTGACGTGTGTGAGCGCAATGCAAGTCTATGGGGGCGAGAAAATCTTGCCACCATACAGCACACTGTGCGATATTCGCACTAGTGTGCTGCCCAAATCACTTCAAACTCGCTGGCTGTCAAAAGCCGGCGAGTTTGAATGTCCCACCATGCGCGTACAGTAATAATCATCCTGCCCCGCTTGACAGCAGCGGTGCAAGATGATTATTATAATGTGCTTTAACAGTCATGTCAGCATGTGTCCTGAGACTGTCCAAGCGCCCTGGACACATGCTGAGGTCATAAATGGCCAAATTTGTGTTTTATGCCTATAAATCTGCAAAGCCGGTAATTGTCGGCTTTGCAGTGTCATTACTAAACTCCTGCGGCTCCTGTCAGTGAACAACGGTAATGTACGCTGTCCAGGGTCCTGAGTGCTGAAGCAATCAGCACAGGCAAACTACTGTGCTGATTACTTAGCTGTTCAGGACCCTGAACATGGTACATTAACGCTGTTCACTGACAGGAGCAGCAGGAGTTTAGAAATGACACTGCAAAGCCGAGAATTACCGGACTTGCAGATTTATAGGCATAAAACACAAATTTGGCCATTTATGACCTCAGCATGTGTCCAGGGCGCTTGTCACAACAGGGCACGATGATTGTTACTGTACGCGCATGGTCGGAAATTCAAAATCGACGGCTATTGACAGCTGGCGAGTTTGAATTCCAACACAAATGCTGCCCGCGGTCCTTCAGGACCATGGACAGCATCACAAACACACGCACCACACACGCACTCACACTCGCAGCACACTCACATCAATACATGCAGGCACACTCACCACACACACCCACAAACACGCATTACACTACCATCACTGTCGTGCATCAAATGCGCTCCGTGTTTGATGCACGACAGTGTGCCTTCAGCCTATGAGAAGAAACCAACGATCTGATGCAGATGGTGCAAGGATATCACTGTATGGTGGAGCCTGCCCGCAGATATAGACTGCAAATATAGAATGAGGTTGGGTGGATTTCAGATTTTTATTTAAGTGGTTCGCTGATATTAAGGCCACATGCAAACTTTGAGTATTTGGAGAGTTGTACCTCAATATTTGTAAGCCAAAACCAGGAGTGGGTGAGAAATACAGAAGTGGTGATGAGTTTCTAATATACTTTTCCTCTGATTGAGGTAAAAAACTCACCAAATACTTAACATGGGCACGTGGACTAATAAAAATTATTCTTAGGCCAGCTTCACACCACGGTTTCTTGTTGTCAGGCTGTGTCCGGTTGGATGCATCGGACACAGCCTGACAGCTCTGGAGAAAACAGAATCGGAGGGTTAATATGCCCTCCAATTCTGTTTTCTGCCAGAATCATCAGTGTAGGCTGATGCGTCCAGGTCCTGAAATTTCAAAATCACAGCTAGCGTGAAAATGTCAGCCGGGAGCCTTCCAGGTGCTGAAGTTCAGCGCTGGGCGCGCTGAACTACAGCACCCGACAGCCGGATCTGATTTTCTGTTGGATATGGGTGCCCCCATAGCCTCCCAAGTTATGGGGGCACTGGATCGCACCTGATCCTGGAGGATCCGATTTTGTCAGATTTTTGCTCCAGACACAAAAATCCTGCAAGCTGCAATTTTGTGTGCGAGACAAAAATCAAATGCAGCCTCTTTACCGAACAGGAACAAAACCGGATGGCAAATCACTGCCATCCGGCACCATAGGCATGCATTAATACAAAATCAGGTCCGGGGCTGTCAGGTTCACACCCGAAAAAAACGTGGTGTGAAGCCGGCCTTAGTGGGCACAATGCAGTGTAAAACAAAAAAACTATACTCATCACTCAGACTGGTGGGTATAGGCATTTTTTTTTTCATACCCCAACCTGTACCCATTAATTTGTGCAAAAGAGGCACTTGTATTTTGAATCTTGCAGCGGGCATCTGGGGTACATGACAATCTGTTAACAAATGTTAATCATTAAAGGTATTGTCCATCCTATTTTATGCTTAACCCTCTCACCCCCAGGCAATTTTCCACTTTTTCCTCCCTTTCTTCTGAGAGCCAACTTTTTACTTTTATTGTCAATATAGACATTTGAGAGCTTGTTTTTTGTGGGACGAGTTGAACGTTTGAATGACATAATTTATTTTACCATATAGTGTATTGGAAAATGGGAAAAAATTCAACTGCGGTGAAATTGCAAAAAAAGTGCAATTACATGTTCGTTTTTTGCGTTTTTTTATTCACCATATTCACTATATGGTAACAATGACATGTTGGTATCATACCTTGGGTCAGTACGAGTTTGTAGATACCAAACATGTAGACTTTTACTTTTATGTAAGTGGTGAAAATAATTTGGACGTTTTTAAAGAAAAAGAATTGCACTTTTGTGCATTTTCCCAACCTGTATCGTTTTAATTTTTCGGGATCTGGGGCTGTGTGATGACTTTTTTTGTGCCTTGCGCTGATGTTTCTAATAATACCATTTTTGGGTGGATACACTGTTTTGATCACCGTTATTGTATTTTATTGCAATGTTGTGGTGACCAAAAACTTAATTTAGGCGTCTGGACTTTTTTTTTCTTATGCAGTTTACAGCTCAGATTAATTGATTTTATATTTTGATAGATCGGCATTTCTGAATGCAGCAATATCAAATATGTGTATTTTTTATATTTTTTAAATAGTTTTTTTCAAGGGCGTGATTTGAATTTTTATATTTTTTCATATTTTTAAAAACTAGGCCCCTGGAGGCCTCAGTGCTGCACAGTCCGATCACTTCTGCTATGCAGAGACATGCTTCAGCATGTCTCTGCATAGCAGATATCATCACTTTCTGTGAATGTCGACCCTCGCCAGGCATCCACAGGAAGTGATAACAGACAGCATCCAGGGTGATCACAGGACCCCGGGCTGTTAAGGTAAAATCGGAGGTCCCGTGATCACATCACAGGACCTCCAATACCACCGTGATCCCTGCCGTGGTGCCTTGGTTCGCGCTGTCCATCAAGGATGCAAAGCATTAACAGCACTGTAATCAGATCATTACTGAGATTCACACATGTGGTTCCAGTGTGAACCGGACAGCCCCGGATCCTATTTTGGCCCCATTGTTTCAGCTATGGGGCCGAATGGCAGTGATCTGCCATCCGGTTTTGTCCTGTCCGGAGGATTCGGCGCATTTTGTTTTTTGGCCCCGGACACAAAATTGCAGCTTAGCAGCATTTTTGTGTCCTGGGGCAAAAATCTACAAAATCGGATCCTCTCGGATCTGGCGCCCATATCATGGGAGTCTATGGGCACCGAATCCGACATAAAATCGGACCGGCTACCGGACTGAATTTCAGCACATGGACAGCTCCCCGGCTGAAATGTCAGCACATGGACAGCTCCCTGGCTGAAATGTCCAGCACCCAAAGGAGAGCTCCAGGGCTGAAATTTCAGCACTGGACAGCAGCAACTGCCGCTCACAAATGAATCCGGCAGAAAACCGGATTGGGTTCAGTTTTTCCGGACTGTCAGGTTCTGTCCGGTGGGTGCTTTCCTGCAAAACACCAGACAGAGCCTGACAGCAAAAAAAGGTGGTGTGAAGCTGGCCTTAAGGTACCGTCACACGTAACGATATCGTTGCCGATATCGTTCAAAAGTCACGTATTCTGTGACGCTTGAACGATGTCGAATCGACATCGTTGCGTGTGATACTACAAACGATGAACGATCAGTCGGCTGATCGTTCATCGTTTGATTTGAGGACAGGACCTCAAATCTATCGTTGGTTGCCCGGTGGACACGCAGCATCGCTGCGTGTGACAACGGAGACGACCGATAAGCCAGGCTCCCAGCGCCTCTCTGCAAGCGCTGGGAGCTGGTATCCAAGGTAAACTTGGGGTAACTAGGCAGCGCGCGCTGCCTAGTTACCCGATGTTTACCTTGGTTACCAGCCTTCTCCACTCACCGGCTGATATCCAAGGTACACAGCGGGTAACTAGGAACCCTAGTTACCCGATGTGTACCTTGGATACCAGCCGGTGAGCGGATAAGACTGGTAACCAAGGTATACATCGGGTATCTAAGCATCGTGCGCTGCCTAGTTACCCATAATTTACCTTGGAGACCAGCCTGCTCCCGCTTACCACAGCCTGGCAGCGGGAGTAAGACATCGTGGAAACGATATTTAAATTGTTTCCACGATGTCTCTGGTCCATTGATCGTTGGTGAGTCTGCCTGTGTGACAGCTCACCAGCGATCTGAACGATATTGTTAGTGATCGCCATGCATGTGATTGCTAACAATATCGTTCAGTAAATTGATGCGTGTGATGGCACCATTAGGCTGGTTTCACACTGCATTTTTTTTACCTAATCAGGTCCCATCAGGTTTGTGTGCCAAAACCAGGAGAGGAACTTGCAGAGAAAAACTATAATTGAAAGATTGACACCTGTTCTGAGTTTTGGAGACACTCCTGGTTTTGGCACACAAACCGGATGGAACCTGATCAGGGAAAAAACTGCACTGTGAAAACAGCCTGAGCTACACATCTCAGCTGATCAGATCAGCTGGGATGTCTGGGAATGAGGCAAGCTCAGTGCATGAAGGGGTTAAGAGTGGCTGAGTACAATTTAAACATGTATGAGTATGAGCAACCAGAACAGGGTCTACAGAGACAGCATGGATGTGGGCATGAGACCATCACAACCAATTATTGGCTTCAGCCAACGTGTTGTTTATCAATGTGGCCATTTATTGTCTTCAGTGGTCACATGTGCATCTCAGACTAAGGTCAGAGACACGCTAAAAGAAACATATGGGAGATACTCGCATGATTCACCCGGAGCTACCGCCGCTCTCTGGGAGAGGGCCTGGAGTTCCATAAAAATACAAGCAGCTGACGTGCTCCTGTCCAGAGAGATAACGGCCATCTTGGGTGAGTTATACGAGACTCATGCGAGTATCTAGCATGTGTCTCGCTTAAGCTAGGGTCACACTAGCGTTGCAGCATCTGCTAAAAGGATGTTTTTATCCTCTAACAATGTCTTCAAAAGGCAGCATTAAAGCATCCATTGACTCCAATAGAAATAACGCATGGCCAAATTGGTATGCGTTTGGCACTATGCGTTTTTTTTCTAGCGCACATCATAACACGGTCTGCAGAGTTTTGTGAGCCGTTTTGGGAAACGTGACTGTGCCAGATGCGTGAATTTATCATTGGAGTCCATGACAAACGCATCCGTTAATGCATGGTACATATATGTACACACATTTAATGTGAACGCGTGAGAACAAAACACATCCGTTAAGCGGATGCCACAACCTGAGTGTGACCCTAGCCTAAAGGTGCCATCACACTCGGCAATATTGCTTGCAATTTCACTGGCAATTTGCTGGTTGCAGTGAAATCATGGACACATTGTTACATTTGTACACGGCAACAAAATAGAACAATGTGTCCATGATTTCACTGCATCCAACAAATTGCCAGTGAAATTGCAAGCAATATTGCGTCGTGTAACGATACCTTTAACCCCTTCAGGACCCAGCCTATTCTGACCCTAAAGACCTTGGCATTTTTTGCAATTCTGACCAGTGTCCCTTTATGAGGTTATAACTCTGGAACGCTTCAAGGGATCCTAGCGATTCTGAGATTGTTTTTTCGTGACATATTGGGCTTCATGTTAGTATTAAATTTAGGTTGATAATTTTTGCGTTTATTTGTGAAAAAATCAAAAATATGGCAAAAATTTTGAAAATTTTGCCATTTTCAAATTTTGAATTTTTTTTCTGCTAAACCAGAGAGTTATGTGACACCAAATAGTTAATAAATAACTTTTCCCACATGTCTACTTCACTTCAGCACAATTTTGGAAAAATACGTTTTTTTTTGTTAGGAAGTTATAAGGGTTCAAAGTTCATCAGCAATTTCTCATTTTTCCACCAAAATTTACAAAACCTTTTTTTTTTTTGTGACCACATCACATTTGAAGTCCCTTTGAGGGGGGTACATGACAGAAAACACCCAAAAGTGACACCATTGCAAAAACTGCACCCCTCAAGCTACTCAAAACTGCATTCAAGAAGATTATTAACCTTCAAGTGCTTCACAGGAACTAAGCAAAGTGGAAACAAAGAAATTGATATTTTAATTTTTCTAACAAAAATGTTCTTTTAGCCTCAATTTTTTCATTTTCACATGGGCAACAGGATAAAATGGATCCTAAAACTTGTTGGGCAATTTCTCCTGAGTATATCGATATCTCATATGTGGTCGTAAACCACTGTTTGGGCACATGGCAGGGCTCAGAAGGGAGGAAGCGCAATTTGACTTTTGGAGCTAATTTTCCATTCAAAAAGTGAAATTGTGCTCCTTCCCTTCTGAGCCCTGCCGTGCGCCCAAACAGTGGTTTATGACCACATATGAGGTATCAGTGTACTCAGGAGAAATTGCAAAACAAATTTTAGGATGCATTTTAACCTGTTGCCCATGTGAAAATGAAAGAATTGAGGCTAAAAGAACATTTTTGTGAAAAGAAAAGTACTTTTTCCATATTCACAGATCGATTTGTAAAACACATGGGGGTTCAAAATGCGCATTATGCATCTAGATACGTTCCTTGGGTGGTCTAGTTTCCAAAATGGGGTCACTTGTGGAGGAGCTCCAAAGTTTAGGCACACAGGGGCTCACCAAACGCGACATGGTGTCCGCTAACAATTTGAATGGAAAATCAGCTCCAAATCCAATTGTTAGTGGACACCATGTCGCGTATGGGGAGCCTCTATGTGCCTAAACATTGGAGCTCCCCCACAAGTGACCCCATTTTGGAAACTAGACCCCTCAAGGAACTTATCTAGATGCATAGTGAGCACTTTGAACCCCCAGGTGCTTCACAAATTGATCCGTAAAAATGAAAAATTACTTTTTTTGCACAAAATATTTATTTTTTCATTTTTTACGGATTAATTTGTGAAGCACCTGGGGGTTCAAAGTGCTCACCACCCATCTAGATAAAGTCCTTGGTGGGTCTAGTTTCCAAAATGGGGTCACTTGTGGAGGAGCCCCAATGTTTAGGCACACAGGGTCTCTCAATACATGACATGGTGTCCGCTAACAATTCCAATTGCTAGTGGACACCATGTCGCATGTCGCAGCCTCTATGTGCCTAAACATTGGAGCTCCCCCACAAGTGACCCCATTTTGGAAACTAGACCCCCCAAGGAACTTATCTAGATGCATAGTTAGCACTTTGAATCCCCAGGTGCTTCACAAATTGATCAGTAAAAAGTAAAAAACAAAATTTGTGAAAAAAAAATACTTTTTCCTTATTACAGATCAATTTGTGAAGCACCTGGGGGTTCAAAGTGCTCACTATGCATCTAGATATGTTTCTTGGGGGTTCTAGTTTCCAAAAAGGGGTCACTTTTGGGGGAGCTCCAATGTTCAGGCACACAAGGAGGGGATCTCCATACGCGATATGGTTTCCGCTAACAATTGAAGCTAATTTTTCCATTGAAATTGTTAGCGGACACCATGTCGTATGGAGAACCCCTGTGCCACCAGCACAAGGGTAATTGGTAGGCCTGGGGTACAGAACCAGAAAATGGCACCTCTAATGAATGCGCTATTTTCTGTGGTGGCTGTGGGTTGCAATTTGCAGCGTGGGGGCCCACGTTTGGGTCTCTCTACGCTGAGGATTCCAGCCCCCCAGCTGCCAAGTTGTACGTGGCTGGCAGCCAAACATACAGCGAAGGCCTTTTTTTTTTTTATATTTCTAGAACAGATTTTAGAAAAAAAAATGACGTGGGGCTCCGCCATATTTTTGGTCCAGCCAGGTACAACTTGGCAGCTACGGACTGCCAGCAACCCCCAGCTGCCTCGTTGTACCTGGCTGTCAACCATAAATACAGTGAAGCCCATTTTTTTGTAGTTCTAGAACCAATTCTAGAACAAAAAAAAAATTACGTGGGGCTCCGCCATATTTTTGGCCAGGCCATGTACAACTAGGCAGCTGGGGGCTGGAATCCTCAGCATGGAGAGGCCCAAGCTTTCTGGGCCCCCCATGCTGTGAATTGCAGCCCTCAGCCGCCCCAGAAAATGGCGCATTCATTGAAGCGCCATTTTCTGGCACTGTACCCAGGCTCTTCCAGTTGCCCTGGTGCCAGTGGCAAACTGGGTAATAAAGGGGTTAATGCCAGCTTTTTATTGGCAGCTGGCACTAAGCCCGAGATTCATAATATGGGGCCAATGTTAGTCCCGCCATTAGGAATCTCTGGTAAATAGTCAGAAAATACACACAGAGAAAAATCTTTTTATTTGAAAAAAAAACACAAACAAAACTCGGACTCAATCTTTATTGTAAAGATCCGACGTAGTCCACAACGAAGGTCCCACGACGCTCGATCGCCTCCGACGTAGTCCACAACGAAGATCCCACGACGCTCGATCATCTCTGCTCAATCCAGAGACTGCAGCAAGGGATCAAGTGTTCTCTTCCTACAGCCTCTGGGGTCAGCGTTATGGTGCACTGTATGGCAATGATCTGTCATACAATGCACCATGACTATGATCCCAGAGACTACAACAAGAGGACACTTGATCCCTTGTTGTAGTCTCTGGGATCAGCGTCATGGTGCATGGTATGGCAATGATCTGTCATACAGGGCACCATGATGCTGATCTCAGAGACCACAACAAGAGGACACTTGATCCCTTGTTGTAGTCTCTGGGATCAGCGTCATGGTGCACGGTATGACAGATCATTGCCATACCATGCACCATGACGCTGATCCCAGAGACTACAACAAGGGATCAAGTGTCCTCTTGTTGTAGTCTCTGGGATCATAGTCATGGTGCATTGTATGACAGATCATTGCCATACAGTGCACCATAACGCTGACCCCAGAGGCTCTTGTTGTAGTCTCTGGCGATTGTTTCCATGACGATTGGATCCTCTAAGTGCTATGATCCCTGAGATCACAGCACTTAGAGGGTTAACACAGCCAGGGCACAGCAATCACACAGATGCTGTGTCCTGGCTGTGACACCGCTCCTCTGCACAGTCATCTCAATGCTGGGAGATGACTGTGCAGAGGTGCCGACAGAAGAAGCAGGACTCGCAGGAAGAGGACAGCACAGAGAAGACAGAAGACAGAGCAGGCCGGAGGACAGAGGGAGAAGACCGGAGGAAAGAGGGAGAAGAGCGGAGGAAAGAGGGAGAAGACCGGAGGACAGAGGGAGAAGAAAGAAGACAGGTGAGGAAGAAGAGGGAGCGGGAAGAGAACGGGAGGAGGTGATCACCATGGGTAGCGGTGATCATCGGAGGGCAGGGGAGGGATCGCAGGGCATGGGGAGATCACAGGGGGAGATCACAGGGGGAGGGATCGCAGGGCGAGATCACGGGGGAGATCACAGGGGGAAGATCGCAGGGCAGGGGGCACATCGGCTGCCAGGGGCAGAGCGGTGGGCCCGGCATCGGCTGCGGCAGAGGAGGGAGGGGACCCACCGGCCACACCGCCCCCATATTTGATTGGAAAGAGACACTCTTTCCAATCAGATCTGAGGGGGGGTGGCAAAGGGCCCCTTGTCCAGCCAATGCCTGATGCTGTCCAGCATCAGGTATTGACTGTATTGTAATATCTAACCAAATTTCATTGGTGAGCTATTACAATTACTCCGATTGGCAGTTTCACTTTCACTTCACTGCCAATCGGAGCGGTTATAGCCACGGGGGGGGTGGGGGGGGGGGCTAAGCCACCCCCCCTAGGGTATAGTGCAGGTCCTTCCGTACCTGCGGCTCTATTAAGAAAAAAGAGAGGACCATTTCTATAAGGGCTCGGACACACTTTCCTACTTACATCTGAGTTTGACGGACGAGACTCGGCACAGGCTGGAGCAGTGACCCTGAACGGCCTCTCCCTGTCTGGACGGGGAATGACAGCTGCATGTGTTTCTGTGCAGCCGCACACTCCCCGTCCAGACAGGGAGAGGCCGTTCAGGGTCACTGCTCCAGCCTGTGCCGAGTCTCGTCCGTCAAACTCGGATGAGTGTGTCCGAGCCCTTAGGATGGAAGCTAAAGCGCCAATCTAGTGTTTGTTTGTTTTTAAGTGCTGAAGTGGACCTTTTAATGTAAGCCCCTGCCCCTAGTCGTCTACTCACCGTCTAGTGTCTTCACCTTTATTCAGTGCTGCTGCGCCATCTTGTGCATGTGGCTTCTGACTGGCCGGAAGTCAGAAGTTACGTCACAGGTGCTTAGTGCATCTCTGTGAGGCCAGAACAAGGCCCTCATAGAGATGTATTGAGTTGTGACATCCAGAGCACTCTATTAACACTTAAGAGATCTGGCTGGTCACAAACTGCTGGAGACCAATAGAAGATGAAGACGCCGGAGGGTGAGTATAAGGCCCTTTTCACATGTCCATGCAAAAAACGCACGTGTGCAAGGGTCCGTTTTATGCGTATATGTTTGTCATTCGTGTGCTGTCCATGTGACATCCAGATAGCACGCGGACAGCCTGATTTTGTATACTTATCTGTCTCCGGTTCTGCTATTGGAGTCCAGTGAATATTCATGAAGTTAATGAGCGGACCCAGAAGAGAGTGTGACAGGCAGCATCTCCAGAGACTGGGAAGTATAAAAATCCATTTATTTCACAGGCATGTGTCACATGGATAACATCAGTGTGGGGTCCATGTGGTAGCTGTGGTGGCGGCCAAAAACGGACTTGTTGCCATGTGGAGCACGCAGATGTATGAAAATGACTATTTAGTAATATTTGTATACGTGTGCGTGTGTCCGTGTCTCTGGTATGCGTTAAAACACACACCACAGATACCGGAGGCTCGGACATGTGAATGAGCCCTAATATTAGGGACAGGGGAACTTAGATGGGAAGCGTCACTCCAATTGTGAAATAAGAAAAAGTTAGGCTGACTTCACACCACGGTGTGATCCGGTCCGGGGCGGTCAGGCATGACCCTGACAGCCCCGGACCGGATCAGCACACAGAACCGGAGGGCCAAATGTGCCCTCCGGTCCTGTGTGCAGCCGGATGCCTGTAATTGCAGCCGCAGCTGCTTTCTTTTCAAGACTGCGGCGAGCCGCGGTCCTGAAAGAACAGCGGCGTGCAGCCACCAGTGTCCGCTTGCCGGATCCTCCCGGACCAGGGCAATCCGGACCCATAGGCTCCCATGTTAGGGAGCGCCGGATTGCCCCGGATACGGGAGGATTCGGCCGAATCCAAGATCCGGCAAATGGGGAGAAATGGGGAGTGCAAGCATCATTTTTTTGTCTGGAAAAAATAATCCATATTTTTTCGTAGTGTTACGGTGTGATGAAACCGGATGGCAGAGAGCTGCCATCCGGCTCCATAGGTTTCTATGGGGCCAAAAACCGGTCCAGGGCTGTCTGGTTTACACCGGACAGCCCCGGATCAAAAATGAAAACGTGGTGTGAAGCCAGCCTTAGAGGGCTACTTTAACCCCTTCACGACCAAGGATGTATGATGTATTGGTACATACTAGGTCGCTTGCTCCGTTTGATGTGAGCTCACATGCTTAGCTTGCGTCATGTGCACTGTTGCCCAAATCTGCTATCCGTGACCTGGCATGCCCGCTTTACATAGATTTGCATCATTTTTTGCTATATTGTAGTATAGTGCATTGTGTCCTGACATATATCAGTAATGGATGGTCTGGTGTGCACAGCACTGCTGGCTGGTGGTAGCCCTGTATACAGAGGATGGTAATAACCATTCCTGCTGAAGCCGATGAGCTTCTACGAGTTGCCCAAAACCAACATGGCCGCCGAGCTCTTTCCTAAATTGCCCCCCGTGGCTCGCCCCGCCCCCTTGCCCGGAACTGGAAGCCGTGCTGTGCTGCGTGGAGCGTGTTGTGGATGAGCACACGGGACAGTCATGCCTGTAAGTGACAGCTGCTGTCGGGGACCGGGGCCGGTGACATGGGACCAGCCGTGCACTGCTGTGAGGAGCCCTGTGTGTGTCTGGCGGGGAGGACTGTGCGGTTACACTGAGCTGTGATGTGCGGCCTGGGAAAGGGACGCGCGTTATTACGCTCCAGTGTGACACTGCGTCATATGTCTATAAGCTGCGGCAGGTAGGAAAAAAGGCGCAGTGCTGAGCATATGGTGCGTCACATGACCCGTCCACCCTGAGCACGTGTCCTGCTGCGTGACACCGCCCCCTAGCGGCGCCTTCATTAAAGAAGGCTCACAGCTGGGGCAGACACTGCATTGACGCAGCAGAGTAGCTTGCACCACACAAAGTTTAGCCTGCATGACAAAAAAGAAATCTTGTGCATCTGTTCTTATCCTCACATATGCCTCCAATATAAGTGCGCCACCTGCAGTTCATTTATAGTGCTGTTGGTAGTGGGAAGGAGTCAGCACGTTTCTCCATATGGAGCCGTATGGCACTGGGCTCATAATAGAAGTTATACTATTATTGTAGAGACTAGATGGTGTCCCTATTCTAATGCATCGGGTATTCTAGAATATGTATATAGTTGACATACTGTGACTGACAGAACTTGTTCAGTCGTGATACATATATATAGCAGCACTATGTTATATGGCGGAACATTACAGCACATGTATAGCAGCACTATAGTATATGGCAGTACATTACAGTACATGTATAGCAGTACTATAATATATGGCAGTACATTACAGTACATGTATAGCAGCACTATAATATATGGCAGTACATTACAGACATGTATTGCAGCACTATAGTATATGGCAGTACATTACAGTACATGTATAGCAGCGCTATGGTATATGGCAGTACATTACAGTACATGTATAGCAGCACTATAGTATATGGCGGTAACATTATAGCACGTATAGCAGCACTATAGTATATGGCGGTACATTACAGTACATGTATAGCAGTACTATAGTATATGGCGGTACATTACAGTACATGTATAGCAGCACTATAGTATATGACGGTATATTACAGTACATATACAGGTGCACTATGGTATATGGTGGTACTTTATAGCACATGTATAGCAACGCTATGGTATATATGGCGGTACATTATAGCACATGTATAGCAGCACTATAGTATATGGCGGTATATTACAGTACATATACAGGTGCACTATGGTATATGGTGGTACTTTATAGCACATGTATAGCAGCGCTATAGTACATGGTGGTACTGTATAGCACATGTATAGCAGCGCTATAGTATATGGCGGTACATTACATGTACAGCAGCGCTATGGTATATGGCGGTACATTACATTACATGTATAGCAGCACTATAGTAATATGGCAGTACATTATAGTAAATGTAAAGCAGCGCTATAGTATATGGCGGTACATTACAGCACATGTATAGCAGCACTATAGTATATGACGGTATATTACAGTACATATACAGGTGCACTATGGTATATGGTGGTACTTTATAGCACATGTATAGCAACGCTATGGTATATGGCGGTACATTATAGCACATGTATAGCAGCACTATAGTATATGGCGGTATATTACAGTACATATACAGGTGCACTATGGTATATGGTGGTACTTTATAGCACATGTATAGCAGCGCTATAGTACATGGTGGTACTGTATAGCACATGTATAGCAGCGCTATAGTATATGGCGGTAACATTACATGTATAGCAGCACTATGGTATATGGCGGTACATTACATTACATGTATAGCAGCACTATAGTATATGGCAGTACATTATAGTACATGTAAAGCAGCGACTATAGTAATATATGGCGGTACATTACAGACAATGTATATGCAGCACTATAGTATATGACAGTATTACAGTACATACAGGTGTCAACTAGGTATATGGTGGTACTTAATAAGCACATGTATAGCAACGCTATGTATATGGCGGTACATTATAGCACATGTATAGCAGCGCATATGGTATATGGCGGTACATTACATACATATATAGCAGCACTATAGTATATGGGGTACATTATAGCACATGTATAGCAGCACTATAGTATATGCAGTACATATAATACATGTATAAGCAGCGCTATAGTATATGGCTGGTACATTTACAGCACATGTATAGCAGCGCTATGGTATATGGCGGTACATTTCAGTACATGTATAGCAGCGCTATAGTATATGGCGGTAATTACAGTACATGTATAGCAGCACTATAGTATATGTGGCGCTACATTACAGCACATGTATAGCAGCACTATAGTATATGGCGTACATTACTAGTACATGTATATAGCAGCCTATATTATATGGCAGTACATTCAGTACATGTATAGCAGCCATATTATATGGCGTACATTACAGTACATGTATAGCAGCACTATAGTATATGGCAGTACATTATAGTACATGTAAAGCAGCGCTATAGTATATGGCGGTACATTACAGCAATGTATAGCAGCGTTATGTATATGACGGTATATTTCAGTAAATGTATAGCAGGCGCTATGGTATATGGCTGTACATTACATTACATGTATAGCACGCTATGGTATATGGCGCTACATTAAGTACATGTATAGCAGCACTATAGTATATGGCAGTACATTACAGTACATGTATACAGTGCACTAGGTATATGTGGTACATTATAACAGTATCATTGTATAGGGCTTAGCACTTATAGTAGCTATAGTATATGGCGGTACATTACAGCACATGTATAGCAGCACTATAGTATATGGCCGTACATTAATAGCACATGTATATCAGCACCTATAGTATCTGGCGTCATTACATGTAAGATGGTACATTCACAATGTATAGCAGCACTATAGTATATGACGTATGTACATTACAGTACAGATTGTATATAGCAGAAGCACTATGTAATGTATATGACATGTATAGCATATGTATAGCAGTACATTACAGTCACTAATGGTAATATGGTGGTACTTTATAGCACATGTATAGCAACACTATAGGTATATGGCAGTACATTATAGCTACATGTATAAGCAGCACTATAGTATATGGCGGTACATTAACATGTATAGCAGCGCTATGGTATATGGCGGTACATTTCAGTACATGTATAGCAGCGCTATGGTATATGGCGGTACATTACAGTACATGTATAGCAGCACTATAGTATATGGCGCTACATTACAGCACATGTATAGCAGCACTATAGTATATGGCAGTACATTACAGTACATGTATAGCAGCCATATATTATATGGCAGTACATTACAGTACATGTATGAGCATATTAGCACTAATAGTAATATGGCCTATGTACAATTATAGTACATGTAAAGCAGCGCTATAGTATATGGCGGTACATTACAGCATATGTATAGCAGCGTTATGGTATATGGCGGTACATTTCAGTAAATGTATAGCAGCGCTATGGTATATGGCAGTACATTACATTACATGTATAGCAGCGCTATGGTATATGGCGCTACATTACAGTACATGTATAGCAGCACTATAGTATATGGCAGTACATTACAGTACATGTATAGCAGCCATATAGTATATGGCAGTACATTACAGTACATGTATAGCAGCACTATAGTATATGGCAGTACATTACAGCACATGTATAGCAGCACTATAGTATATGGCCGTACATTATAGCACATGTATATCAGCCCTATAGTATCTGGCGGTACATTATAGCACATGTATAGCAGCACTATAGTATATGGCGGTACATTACAGTACATGTATAGCAGCACTATAGTATATGACGGTATATTACAGTACATATACAGGTGCACTATGGTATATGGTGGTACTTTATAGCACATGTATAGCAACGCTATGGTATATGGCTGTACATTATAGCACATGTATAGCAGCACTATAGTATATGGCGGTACATTACATGTATAGCAGCGCTATGGTATATGGCGGTACATTTCAGTACATGTATAGCAGCGCTATGGTATATGGCGGTACATTACAGTACATGTATAGCAGCACTATAGTATATGGCGCTACATTACAGCACATGTATAGCAGCACTATAGTATATGGCAGTACATTACAGTACATGTATAGCAGCCATATATTATATGGCAGTACATTACAGTACATGTATAGCAGCACTATAGTATATGGCAGTACATTATAGCTACATGTAAAGCAGCACTATAGTATATGGCCGTACATTATAGCACATGTATAGCAGCTTATGTATATGGCGGTACATTTCAGTAATGTATAGCAGCACTATGAGTATATGGCGTACATTACAGTACATGTTAGCAGTACTATGTATATGGCGTACATTACAGTACATGTATAGCAGCACTATAGTATATGGCAGTACATTACAGTACATGTATAGCAGCCATATAGTATATGGCAGTACATTACAGTACATGTATAGCAGCACTATAGTATATGGCAGTACATTACAGCACATGTATAGCAGCACTATAGTATATGGCCGTACATTATAGCACATGTATATCAGCCCTATAGTATCTGGCGGTACATTATAGCACATGTATAGCAGCACTATAGTATATGGCGGTACATTACAGTACATGTATAGCAGCACTATAGTATATGACGGTATATTACAGTACATATACAGGTGCACTATGGTATATGGTGGTACTTTATAGCACATGTATAGCAACGCTATGGTATATGGCTGTACATTATAGCACATGTATAGCAGCACTATAGTATATGGCGGTACATTACATGTATAGCAGCGCTATGGTATATGGCGGTACATTTCAGTACATGTATAGCAGCGCTATGGTATATGGCGGTACATTACAGTACATGTATAGCAGCACTATAGTATATGGCGCTACATTACAGCACATGTATAGCAGCACTATAGTATATGGCAGTACATTACAGTACATGTATAGCAGCCATATATTATATGGCAGTACATTACAGTACATGTATAGCAGCACTATAGTATATGGCAGTACATTACAGCACATGTATAGCAGCACTATAGTATATGGCCGTACATTATAGCACATGTATAGCAGCCCTATAGTATATGGCGGTACATTATAGCACATGTATAGCAGCACTATAGTATATGGCGGTACATTACAGTACATGTGTAGCAGTACTATAGTATATGGCGGTACATTACAGTACATGTATAGCAGCACTATAGTATATGGCAGTACATTACAGTACATGTATAGCAGCCATATAGTATATGGCAGTACATTACAGTACATGTATAGCAGCACTATAGTATATGGCAGTACATTACAGCACATGTATAGCAGCACTATAGTATATGACGGTATATTACAGTACATATACAGGTGCACTATGGTATATGGTGGTACTTTATAGCACATGTATAGCAACGCTATGGTATATGGCGGTACATTATAGCACATGTATAGCAGCACTTTAGTATATGGCGGTACATTATAGCACATGTATAGCAGCACTATAGTATATGGCGGTACATTACAGTACATGTATAGCAGTACTATAGTATATGGCGGTACATTACAGTACATGTATAGCAGCACTATAGTATATGACGGTATATTACAGTACATATACAGGTGCACTATGGTATATGGTGGTACTTTATAGCACATGTATAGCAACGCTATGGTATATGGCGGTACATTATAGCACATGTATAGCAGCACTATAGTATATGGCGGTATATTACAGTACATATACAGGTGCACTATGGTATATGGTGGTACTTTATAGCACATGTATAGCAGCGCTATAGTACATGGTGGTACTGTATAGCACATGTATAGCAGCGCTATAGTATATGGCGGTACATTACATGTATAGCAGCGCTATGGTATATGGTGGTACATTACATTACATGTATAGCAGCACTATAGTATATGGCGGTACTTTATAGCACATGTATAGCAGTACTATAGTATATGGCAGTACATTATAATACATGTAAAGCAGCGCTATAGTATATGGCGGTACATTACAGCACATGTATAGCAGCGCTATGGTATATGGCGGTACATTACAGTACATGTATAGCAGCACTATAGTATATGGCGCTACATTACAGCACATGTATAGCAGCACTATAGTATATGGCAGTACATTACAGTACATGTATAGCAGCCATATATTATATGGCAGTACATTACAGTACATGTATAGCAGCACTATAGTATATGGCAGTACATTACAGCACATGTATAGCAGCACTATAGTATATGGCCGTACATTATAGCACATGTATAGCAGCCCTATAGTATATGGCGGTACATTATAGCACATGTATAGCAGCACTATAGTATATGGCGGTACATTACAGTACATGTGTAGCAGTACTATAGTATATGGCGGTACATTACAGTACATGTATAGCAGCACTATAGTATATGGCAGTACATTACAGTACATGTATAGCAGCCATATAGTATATGGCAGTACATTACAGTACATGTATAGCAGCACTATAGTATATGGCAGTACATTACAGCACATGTATAGCAGCACTATAGTATATGACGGTATATTACAGTACATATACAGGTGCACTATGGTATATGGTGGTACTTTATAGCACATGTATAGCAACGCTATGGTATATGGCGGTACATTATAGCACATGTATAGCAGCACTTTAGTATATGGCGGTACATTATAGCACATGTATAGCAGCACTATAGTATATGGCGGTACATTACAGTACATGTATAGCAGTACTATAGTATATGGCGGTACATTACAGTACATGTATAGCAGCACTATAGTATATGACGGTATATTACAGTACATATACAGGTGCACTATGGTATATGGTGGTACTTTATAGCACATGTATAGCAACGCTATGGTATATGGCGGTACATTATAGCACATGTATAGCAGCACTATAGTATATGGCGGTATATTACAGTACATATACAGGTGCACTATGGTATATGGTGGTACTTTATAGCACATGTATAGCAGCGCTATAGTACATGGTGGTACTGTATAGCACATGTATAGCAGCGCTATAGTATATGGCGGTACATTACATGTATAGCAGCGCTATGGTATATGGTGGTACATTACATTACATGTATAGCAGCACTATAGTATATGGCGGTACTTTATAGCACATGTATAGCAGTACTATAGTATATGGCAGTACATTATAATACATGTAAAGCAGCGCTATAGTATATGGCGGTACATTACAGCACATGTATAGCAGCGCTATGGTATATGGCGGTACATTTCAGTACATGTATAGCAGCGCTATGGTATATGGCGGTACATTTCAGTACATGTATAGCAGCGCTATGGTATATGGCGCTACATTTCAGTACATGTATAGCAGCACTATAGTATATGGCGGTACATTACAGTACATGTATAGCAGCACTATAGTATATGGCGGTACATTACAGCACATGTATAGCAGTACTATAGTATATGGCGGTACATTACAGAACTATGGTATATGGCTATACTCCGCTCCCCGCGGCCCCCCTGCTCCTCCTGTCCCCCACTTTTCCACAGTAAAAGTAAAAATATAAAAGTCCTCAGTGAGGATATTCACCTGACCGCCGGCTCGCGTGAGGATGGAGTAGGGGGGGGGGGGCAGGATGAATGCGGGGGGCAGCATGGAGCCAGGGGGGAAGGAGTGGAGCGGGGGGGGCAGGATGGAGCAAGTGGAGCCCAGGGGGGAGGCAGGATGGAGCGCTGGGGGCAGGATGGAGCCGGGGGGGGGGCAAGATGGAGCCGGCGGGGGGCAGGATGGAGCGAGTGGGGCAGGATGGAGCCGGGGGGGGGGGGGCAGGATGAATGCGAGGGACAGCATGGAGGCAGCATGGAGCCTGGGGGGCAGCATGGAGCCGGGGGGGAAGCATGATGAATGCGGGGGCAGGATGGAGGCGGGGGGTGCAGGGTGGAGGCGGGAGGGCAGGATCCCCCTTGCCCCCTCTGTTCTCACCCGGCGTCTTCTGCAGATACTGTGTACAGAGGTCATGTGACAGGGCGGGCTGTTTAATGTCACATCAGCCCGCCCTGTCACATGACCTCTGTACAGAGGGAGAAGACGGGTGACCGGTGAGAACAGCGGGAGGCGAGGTGGGGGCGGTGGGTACCGGTGTCGGGGGTCGCCGCGGCGGTACATGTAGCCTGGCGACAGCAACGCTATGCATCGCTGTCGCCAGGTTACAGCTACTCTATAATCGTCTAATTTGAATGCGCGCAGCTTTTTGCATACGCGGCGCTCATTGGTTGCCGCAGCTGGCGCGTGATTTCTGTGACAGACAGAGAACATTAGACGATTACATAGTAGATTAGTGATGTAGGAGCCATATGACATGAGGCGTCTGCCCTCGGAAGAGGCTATGTGCCTATGTGAGTGTTTAGATGTAGAAACTTCTGCATTTTGTGACAGAAAAATGCACCAAAACTGCGGTGCAGAAATGGTGCAGATTTGTGCCTGGGTTCTTCATCATCATGTCAATGTCTAGGGTATGTGCACATGGTCCGGAGGCGATGCGTGTGTGACAGTGCTTCCAGACCTGCGGGTGAACACAGGGAGATTACAGCCGTCCTGTACTCACCATGTGCGGGGGGAATGCAGAGCAGCCTCTCCCTCCATGCACCTGATGGTGATTGCTTCAAACTCCGCATCATGTTAATTTCATGCTGCAGAGTTGGAAGAGATGACCATTGGCAGTGCCGGACTGGGGTGTCTGAGACCCACCAGGGAAATTGACTCCAGGGGGCCCACCCTTAAGCTATATGTAAATACCTGTTAGCCATTATACCCATTAAAGTGGCGGCTCCTGCACATCACTGTGCACTTACCATAACTGGGATTTTTTGGTAAAAACAAGTTAAGGACCCACAGGTTGGGATGGTGATAACATATTATTGGTGAAATCCGACCAGTGGAAACTGTACTGTCAGAAGAATGTGAAGCTTTTATCCCCATTATAAACTGCAGCAGCTGGTAATGATGTGACCACGGCTCCATTCATCATCATTGGGGCTCCCAGAAAAAGCCAAACACAGCGCTCACAGCGACCAAGGGAATGAGCGGAATATGGGCGAGCTGTACATCAGCTCCAGTCTAATGGGGAGAAAACAAACCTAAATGAGCTCCAGTCTAATGGGGAGAAAACAAACCAATGACTAAGGACCGGCTTTAAAGATGATTTTAATATGTATGTTTTAATATTTTTCCTAATAAAATGAATTTTTAAGGATCTATATCTCAGGATTCTGTGCTGGATATTTTTCTATTTTTTTTGGACACGTTATGGGGATATAAGTTGCATATTCAGCAGTAATACCCCCACCAAATGATAATGTATCGCTTATCTTTAGGCCATGTGCACACATTGAATATTTGGTGAGATTTTTAATTTAGTATTTGTAAGACAAAACCAGGAGGAGAACAATTACAAGTACTTTTTTCTACATTTTTCACCCACTCCTGGATTTGCCTTACAAATACTTAGGTGTAAATCTCACCAAATACTCAACGTGTGCATGTGGCCTTAGAAGCCGTGATTACTAGCTTTCTCCGGAAAACCTCTATAAGTGCATCTCTGCTGCTGTGTAATAGTCATAGGACAGAAGGGGTTAAACATCCAAGTATTTAATATCTATTGGAAATAAGGAATTTTCCCCTTATTGATATCAGAATAAAACAAGGGACCAACCACAATCCACTATACCAAGACCAATAATACCACTTAGAAGGGAGAAATACCGCCACACCATGACCAGACTACATAATACCACCACATAGTGATCAAATACTATGGGCCACGTCACACACACAGATATCTGTGCAGATATTGTTTGCAGATCTCTGGTTGCAGTGAAATCATGGACACATTGTTCCATTTGTACACAGCCACAAAATGGAACAATGTGTCCATGATTTCACTGCAACCGGAGATCTGCAAACAATATCTGCACAGATATCTGTGTGTGTGACGTGGCCCTATCACGTACAAGGTATATATATGTACTGCAATAATAATACCACATGGAAGGGAGAAACACCGCCCCACCGTGACAGGACCATATATTATCACCTCATAGTGACCGAATAATGCCATATTCAAGGGACAAATACCGCCACGCCACGACCAGAGCACATATTGGTCGATATGTGGTGGCATTAACAGTACAATAATGAAAATTTTAAAAAGCTCTGTATATTGGGTCAGTGTAAAGGTAATACAGTGATTATGAGTGACATTATACACATGAGCTCTGTATATAGTGTCGTGTACAGGTAATACAGTGATCACAGGTGACATTATACACAGGAGCTCTGTTCATAGTGTCTAGTGTACAGGTAATGCAGAGATCACCTTTCACATTTTTATACACAGGAGCTTTCTATATAGTGTGAGTGTACAGGTAATATACAGGGTGGGCTATTTATATGGAAACACCTTAATTAAAATGGGAATGGTTAGTGATATCATCTTCCTGTTTGTATCACATTAGTATATGTGAGGGGAAAACTTTCCGGATGGGTGGTGACCATGGTGGCCATTTTGAAGTGTGCCATTTTGGATCCAAATTTATTTTTTTCAATTGGAAGAGGGTCATGTGACACATCAAACATAATGAGAATTTCATAAGAAAAGCAATGGTTTGCTTGGTTTTAACATAGCATTATTCTTTCATTAGTGGGGCCATTCTTCATCAATAGAAACCTCAATGCCACTGGATATCTGAATCATGTAGCAATTTCAGACATCCAGTGGCATTGAGGTTTTCATTGATGAAGAATGGCCCCACTATCCTTTGTACCCCATACACCACAATATACCATCAATTTTTGTGTTCCAGCAGTCTTGGAGGGATCTATCCACTGTGGGTTAGTGTAGACCAATAGCGGTAGTTTTGTTTTTTAACTTCATCATTCACAAAAAAGTTTGCCTCATCACTAATGTGAAGGCAATTGTCTATGCTGTGAAAATACGAGATGTGCAGCATCTGAAACAACGGATACTGGAAGCCTGTGCTAGAATTTCTTCTGTGATGTTGCTATCAGTGTGTCAAGAGTGGGAAAAGAGGGTTGCATTGACAATCTAACACAATGGGCAGGACTTTGAACACATTTTATAAGTGGTCATAAACTTGTAAATAACTCATGAAAGAATAAAGTTATGTTAAAACCAAGCACACCATTGTTTTTCTTATGAAATTCTTAAAATAAGTTTGATGTCACATGACTATTTATTGAAAAAAAGTTGGATACAAAATGGCCGACTTCAAAATGGCCACCATGGTCACCACTAGGGCTGGGCGATTTTGGGAAAAATCAAAATCTCGATTTTATTTAAACCTATGGACGATTTTCGATTTAAATCTCGATTTTTTTTTTCTATTTTCTATTACTTTAAGGAGACCGAATCTATTGAACGGAGCAGGTTCCCCCAGGTATATAATCAATGAGGGGGAGGGGATATAGGACCCAAGTATAGAATATATCAGGGGATATAGGACACAGATATAGAATATATGAGGGGATATAGGGCACAGGTATATAATCTGTAAGGAGGGGGAGGGATATAGAACACAGGTATATTATAGAATATGTAAGGAGGGCGAGGGGATATAGGACCAGTCACCCAGGTATTCTATAATCTGTAAGGAGGGGGAGAGATATAGGACCCAGGTATAGAATATATAGGGAGGAGAATGGAATATAGGACCTGGAGTATAATTCCTGTCACACAGCAACTATAAACTGCATTTACCTTCAATTATTATCTACTTTAGCTATGTCCTGCATTTCCCACAGCACACACCACCACAGCAGACATCACGCATCACCACAGCACACATCACCACAGCACGCATCACCACAGCACGCATCACTACAGCACGCACCACCACAGCACGCATCACCACAGCACGCACCACCACAGCACACAGCACGCACCACCACCACAGCACGCACCACCACAGCACGCACCACCACAGCACGCACCACCACAGCACGCACCACCACAGCACGCATCACCACAGCACGCATCACCACAGCACGCACCACCACAGCACACAGCACACAGCACGCACCACCACCACAGCACGCACCACCACAGCACGCACCACCACAGCACGCACCACCACAGCACGCACCACCACAGCACGCACCACCACAGCAGCCTTCTCCCCGTTTTACCTCGCCTTATCACATCTCCACGTAACCTTCTCTATACCATTAATCAATATATAAGGCGGGTAGCTCAGGGGATGCCAGAACAACATAGGAACCTTCGTGACTGACCTCGGTTCCCGGGAAACATTTAGACAGCTCGGCCTGTCAGCAACATCCCCTGGTCCTCATCCCCCGGCTGCACAGCAGAGGCGGCGGCGGTGGTGCTGTGCCGGGCTCAGCCAGCTCGGCCTATCAGCACATCCCCCGGCTGCACAGCAGAGGCGGCGGCGGTGGTGCTGTGCCGGGCTCAGCCAGCTCGGCCTGTCAGCACATCCCCGGTCCTCATCCCTCGGCTGCACAGCAGGGTCGGCGGAGCCCCCCCTCCGGTCCTCTTCCCGCGGCCGCTGCAGGGGCGGCGGCGGGCGGTGCTGGGAACATGTCAGCACCCCCCTTCCTCCCGGGGGCTCATCAGCAGCAGGGGCTCAGCCGACCCCAAACCAAGTCCTCACCCTCGGCAGCGTTCCCATCAGCAGGTAATCCCGAGTGTGACTCGGGGTTACCGCTTCTGAAAGTGAAAGTCAACCCCGAGTTACACTCAGGATTACCGCTAGGCGTCCGGAGCGCTGTTTAGAAGATCCGGCCGGCATCTAAACAGCGCTCCGGACGCCATTTTAAATCGAATTTGACGATTGTGGTTAAAACCACAATCGTGGCCACAGCAGGGCGCGAATTAATCGAATTAATTCGATTAATCGCCCAGCTCTAGTCACCACCCATCTGGAAACATTTTCTTCCCTCCCATATACTAATATACCATAAACAGGAAATTAAAATCACCAACTACTCCCATTCTATTTAGGTGCATCCATATAAATGGCCCCTGGAGTGATCACCAGTGACTTTTTATACAGGAGCTCTGTATATAGTGTCAGTGTACAGGTAATATAGTGATCACCAGTGACATTATACACAGGAGCTCTGTATATAGTGTCAGTATACAGGTAATATAGTGATCACCAGTGACATTATACACAGGAGCTCTGTATATAGTGTCAGTGTACAGGTAATATAGTGATCACCAGTGACATTATACACAGGAGCTCTGTATATAGTGTCTGTGTAGAGGTAATGCAGAGATTAACAGTGACAATATACACAGGGACTGGACTCCTTGCTGGTGGTGTATACAGTATATATGTCCCACATCCTGGGTGAGTACAGTGCGGCTGTGATCTCCCCTTATATATGTCCCACATCCTGGACTGGGCCCCTTGCTGGTGGTGTATACAGTATATAAATATGTCCCCATCCTGGGCTGGCCTCTTGCTGGTATTATTTTATGGCTTGCTGCTGGTCACCAGCAGCTAGTGCATCTATTCCCCACCCCATCCTGTGTCCCAGTTCTGCATTTAAAAACGAAAAAAAAAAAAAAAAAAGACTACCATACTTAACTCACTGTCGATCGCAGAGTCCAGCACTGGGATCTAGGGAATCCACAGAGCTGCCGGCGCGTGCCCTGACAGCAGAGTCTCGGAGTGATGATGTCATTGTCCTCATCTGGCCTCCAGTGCACATGCTGGCAGCGTTGTGGTGCTGCTGTGTGCATTGGAGGTAGCGGTACTGCAGGGAAATCACATCTCCCTGCTGTAGTGGTCAGAGATGATTGGTAGTGGGAGCTCCAGGGTGCTGACCCTCGGACCCTCTCTCTTCAACATGGGGGCAGCGGGCCGAGGACCTAGAGCCCACAAGAGGATATCCCGGTGGGCCAGTCCGACCCTGACCATCGGATAGATGCAGGGAGAAGCCGTCCGGCACTCACTGCAGATCGTGAGTACAGGGCGTCTGCGATCTCCCTGCGGTAGAGATTCGAAAGTCCAGAAACCCGCACCTCAGCTGAAAACACGCTGCGTCGGGGAGAAGCACAGTGAGCATGGAATTTTTTTAAATCCCATCCACTATGCTTGTACTGTACAACGCAGCGTGTTGGACACAGCGGTAATACGCTACATCCAAAACGCTGGAAACATTGACTGAGCACACAGCCTTGAGAGACTGAAATATCCACTGCAACAATTGACATGCAGATTTTTCTGCAGCAAAATCCCGCACCTTTTTTGCTGCAAAAAAAAAAAAAAAAAAAGCAACAAGTGCTCAATACTTCAGAAATCTCATAGACTTTGCTGGAATCAGGAAATACATGCAGATTTGTGACAAATCACCAATTCCACAGGAAAAATACACAAAAGTGCTTGTTCACACCCTGTTTTTGTCTTGAATTTTCCTTGCAGAAGGAACCAACAAAATGATTTTTCGGAAATCTCATGCACACTTTTTTCTTGCAGATATGAACCATTACGCCATGTGCACACTCAGTATTTAGTGATTTTTTTTAACTCCGTATTAGTATGCAAAACCAGGAGTAGGTGAGAAATGCAGAAGTGGCGACATGTTTCTATTATAGTTTCCCTCTGATTGTAAGGCTGCATACTCATGATCAGGGGACACAGCGTATTGCCGCTGTGTTATACAGTACCAGCACTGTGGATGGATTTCAAGAACTCCCATGCCCACTATGCTTCTCCCCACCGCAGCATTATTTCAGTGGTGATGTGGGTTGCTGCTCTTCCGCTTCTCCGCAGCATGTTATTTGTATGCTGCGGAGTTGGGAGTGATCTGCTGTGGGTGAATGAAGAGAAAAGCTGCCCTGCACCCACAGCACATGGTGAGTACAGTGCGGCTGTGATCTCCCTGCATTCACTCGCGGCTTCCCTCACGTCCGGAGGTGTTGCGTTCAAGACGCATCGCCTCCGGATAGTTAGCATATACCTTTACATTCCCGATTTTGGCTTACAAATCCTGATGTAAAAACTCACCCAATGTGTGACCGTGGCATTATAACCAGAGCTGTAGAGTCGGTATAAAATGGACCGACTACGACTGCTAAAATATATAATAAATTGGGTACAGTAGTTCTATGCAGAATATGCTGAATATTAGGAACAATTATTTTCTATCCAAGTAGCTTGATTATTGTATCATAACAATGATTAAAGCCTGATGTTACCATTTGTACTACGTAAATTTATCACTTAACCATGAGCCGTGTATGAAGGAGTCAGAGTTGGAGTCAGGGATATTGAGGAGTCAGAGGTTTGGCTTACTGACTCCAGAGTCCTGCTTATACATTTTTGTTTTCAGATGTGCATAACATCAATTCTCAGCGTTCTTTAACCCAATCAGATGTATGGGGGAGAAAAACGTTTTTGTTTTTTATCTTTTTTACTTTGAATCTTATTCACTATGCTGGTCCCATAAGGGTATGTTCACACCAGGGAGGGGGAGTCGATAAGCCAAACAATATCTATGACTCCAGTTCCTTCATATATGGCTTATGTTTGAGTGATACATTTATTGCAATACAATGGTCAGGGCCAGCTCTAGGTTTCTGTGGGCCCCGGGCGAAAAAGTCTCAGTGGGCCCCCTTTAGTACATATCGCGGACTATAATATATATATACATTGCCGCACACTTACTGCAAGCTCCATAGACAATGCATGGGGCCTGCCGTGAGCGTGATGCAAGTGTGGCCGGTAGGCGGAAAATGCGGCAGATGTGTTTTTTTTACTGCAACTGTCGCATTTTTCAAAAAATGCCTATGTGAAGGGAACTACAGGAACAGTGACTGCTGAAACCAGCAAGAGCTGTTTCTGACAGTGAGTATATTACACGTTGTTAGGAGCGGGCTAAAATGCGTTTGCGTTCCCTTGCGCTTTTTAAAAATACCCTTCAAACGCAACATGTTGCATTTTTGTGCATCTGAGGATGCTTGGTTTATACGCAAGCATCCTGAAGCGCACAAATAATGCAAGCAGCTCAATGGAGCCGCATTGCCATATGGGTGGCACCAAAGCCAAGCGGAGTGTCTGGCCATCCGGATCTCTCTTTCTCCTCTCCTTTCTTCTTGCTGCTCCGGTCTCCTCCGGTCGCTCTGCACATATCAGCACAGTCATGACAACATCGTGCCCCTCCATGCTGAGCCGCTCCGTACACCTCGTACACATGCAATTCCGCTCCCGACACCTTGTAAGCATTCGGTTCCGCTCCATACACCTAGTACACACATGGCTCCGCTCCATACAGCTCATACAGATACAGCTCCGCTCCATACACCTTGTACACACACGGCTCAGCTCCATACACCTAGTACACATGTGGCTCAGCTCCGTGCACCTAGTACACACACGGC
The DNA here is from genome assembly GCA_033576535.1 of Allobates femoralis. Classification (NCBI taxonomy): domain Eukaryota; kingdom Metazoa; phylum Chordata; class Amphibia; order Anura; family Aromobatidae; genus Allobates; species Allobates femoralis. Next base: position 223,534,390 of record JARQOC010000004.1, on the reverse strand, counting down.
TCAGCTACGTACACCTCGTACACACGCAGCTCCACTCCATACACCTCGTACATACGCGGCTCCACTCCATACACCTCGTACATACGCTGCTCCACTCCATACACCTAGTACCCACACGGCTCCGCTCCATACACCTAGTACCCACATGGCTCCGCTCCATACCCCTCGTACACACATGGCTCCACTCCATACACCTAGTACCCACTTGACTCCACTCCATACCCTTCGTACACACATGGCTCCGCTCCATACACCTCGTACACACACGGCTCCGCTCCATACACCTCATGCACACACGGCTCCGCTCCATGCACCTCGTACACACGCGGCTCCGCTCCATAGACCTCGTACACACGCAGCTCCACTCCATACACCTCGTACATACGCGGCTCCACTCCATACACCTCGTACATACGCGGCTCCGCTCCATACACCTACTACCCACACGGCTCGGCTCCATACCCCTCGTACACACATGGCTCCACTCCGTACACCTAGTACCCACTTGACTCCACTCCATACCCTTCGTACACACACGGCTCCACTCCGTACACCTAGTACCCACTTGACTCCACTCCATACCCTTCGTACACACACGGCTCAGCTCCATACACCTCGTACACACACGGATCCGCTCCATACACCTCATGCACACACGGCTCCGCTCCATACACCTCGTACACACGCGGCTCCGCTCCATACACCTCGTACACACGCAGCTCCACTCCATACACCTCGTACATACGCGGCTCCACTCCATACACCTCGTACATACGCGGCTCCGCTCCATACACCTACTACCCACACGGCTCGGCTCTATACCCCTCGTACACACATGGCTCCACTCCGTACACCTAGTACTCACTTGACTCCACTCCATACCCTTCGTACACACACGGCTCCGCTCCATACACCTCATGCACACGCGGCTCCGCTCCATACACCTCGTACACACACGGCTCCGCTCCATACAACTCGTACACGCGGCTCCGCTCCATACACCTACTACCCACATGGCTCCGCTCTATTCCCCTCGTACACACACGGCTCCGTACACCTAGTACCCACTCGACTCCGCTCCGTACACCTCGTACACACACGGCTCCGCTCCGTACACCTTGTACCCACTCGACTCCACTCCATACCCCTCGTACCCACACACGGCTCCGCTCTGTACACCTAGTACCCACTCGTCTCTGTTCCATACACCTAGTACACACTCGCCTCTGCTACATTCACACTGTAAATCCCTCCTTACCCCACATATAAGCTTCACCTAACTGAGCATCATGATGGCCAGCACAGCACAGTCTTGCATACACTGAGGAGCGGATCATGTGACCCTGACTCCTCCCCTCCAAAGACATCATCACAGGTCCTGTCAGAACAGTGTGCAGCTCTGTCGGCTCCCACTGAGGTAGACCACCGGAGCTGCAGGAGGCTGCAAATGATCTCCCTGCAAATGACCCCCAGCTGCCCCCTGGATATGGCCCTGGCTGTGGGGGCAGTGCTCAGGGGCCCCAGAGGGCTAGGCTCACACTTGCATTGTGACCCTAGCCTGACGCAAGTATTTTTGGTTGCAGCGCATAGCGTTTAATGCTATGCGCTGGAGCCCATACAAACCCGCTGTTTACCTTGCCAACCACTGGTTGGCAATGTAAACAGCGGGTTTCTATGGGCTCCGTTGCTGGCAGCGCATAGCATTAAATGGTCTGCGCTGCAGCGGACAATACTTGGGTCAGGCTAGGGTCACAAAGCAAGTGTGACCCTAGCTCTCAGGGGCCCGGTGGGCTCCCTCTAAGCAGTTGGGCCCCGGCACTTGCCTGGGTGCTGACGCCAGGCCTGACAATGGTAACATCAGGCTTTTAATCATTATTATGATACAATAATCAATCTGTTTAGATAGAAAATAATTATAATTCATAATAATATTCAGCACATACGGCATTGAACTACTGTACCCAATCTATCTATATAATTACCTTGTGGCCGTCCATCATCCACTTCCAGCATTATGTTGTCCCGATATCATGCCCTGCTGGCAGCCATAATTGCACATCCAAGTGATGGGTGTGCAAATATGGCGCCTGCTAGCTGTACTGACTCTTCGCACAATACCACCAACAGTGCCGCTGACAATCGGACACAATGCAACTGCTACACCACTGCCGCGATAAGCTCTGCCTGTACATGTGACTGGTCACATGACCCTGATATCACCACAGGTCCTGTACTATCCTGCTTTGTGTATGTGACAGTGCGGGCAGCAGGGGAGGGTGGCAGAGGGGCACAGAAAACGCACGAGGGGTCACAGAGCGCACACGGAGCAGATACAGTACAGGTGGGGGGGGGGGGAAATAGAGTGCACTGGGGGGCAGAGACAATGCACAGAGTGCACAAGAGGGGGGAGGGGGTGCGCACAAGGGAGCAGAGTGTGATGGGTGTGCAAATATGGCACCACTAGTGGTACTGGCACATTGCGCAGTACCGCCAGTGGTGCTGCAGTCGCCCGCAGCCACTGCCACCTGAGACCACCACCCACGACACATCAATGCCTGAGTAAGTGCGCATGTGTATACCCATATACATACTTAGGTGGCCACCATCTTTGGACACCTGGGTATAATATGGTAGCAGCAGCGGGAGCCAGTGCATGCATGTGCGCTTATGCCGCTGCCATTTTTGGACACCACAGGAAGGATAGTGAGCACAAGGAGGAGACACAAAGCACGGGGGGCAGAGCATGCATAGAGGGGCAGAGAGAGCGCACAGGGGGAAGGGGTTCATATATATAAGAGGCTATGTGGGGCTCATGCTGTACATGGGAGGCTATGTGGGGCTCATAATGTATATAGGAGGCTGTGTGGAACTTGTGTATACTAGGCTATTTATGCCTTATAAAGTATATCTGAGGCAGTGTGGGGCTCATAATATACATGGGAGGCAATGTAGGGGGCTCATGCTTTATTTAGGAGGCTGTGTGGGGGCACACTGTATATAGAGGGGCTATGTGGGGCTCATATGGTATAAAGGGAGTTATGTGGTAAGCCCATACCATATATAGGGTGTTATGTGGAGACTCAATAGGTGCGATATGGTATATAGTGGGATGTCCGTGTCGTTAATTCTCATATATTAAATGATAAAATTGCTATTAATAAAAATTAAATTATTAGGTTAATAATATTGAGCAGAATTGATTTCAGCCTATTGGTTTTGCACTCCACACTTTTATGTTTGGGAAAAAAGCACATTGACAAATCTTAAATGTTTTCAATCTAAAAAAGAGAACTCTAAATTTGTAAAAGAAATAAATAGATTCATATTAAAATAGCTTACCGTATGTACATAAAAACTTGCTTTTTCTATTACGGTATGTAGTTTTAGTCCCAAAAAAATCAACATCCATATATTGTTAAAACATGGCCTTAAAGGGGTTGTCTACTTTTGGTTTAATTTTTTTTTTTTTTTACTTAAATGCATGTAATTAGGGATAAAAATAATTACTGCAAAAGCCAGTTCCCTGCCAGATCTTCAAATTATGAAGACATACTTGGATGCCATCGTGCCACCAGGCTCTGATTCATGCGGCTCGGGGTTTTGGGATGCATACATAAAGTGACAGGTTTACATTAAAGAAAAAAAAAGATTTAGTATTCTGAGACCTTGAGTTTTTATTGTGTAGAAATCAGGTCTGCGGAGTCAGAACAAAATGGACCGACTACGACTCCTGAAATATATAATACATTGGGTACAGAAGTTCAATGCAGAATGTGCTGAAGATTATTATGAATTATTATGATTATGTTCTGTCTAAATATCTTGATTATTGTATCATTATAATAATTGTACTGCAATAAATGTATCACTTAAACATGAGCCATATATGAAGGAATCGGAGTCAATGGGGTCACTTGTGGGGGAGCTCCAATGTTTAGGCACATAGGGGCTCTCCAAACATGACATGGTGTCCGCTAACAATTTGAGCTGATTTTTCATTCAAATTGTTAGAGGACACCATGTCGCCTTTGGAGAGCCCCTGTGTGCCTAAACATTGGAGCTCCCACACAAGTCACCCCATTTTGGAAACTAGACCCCCCCAGGGAACTTATCTAGATGGGTGATTAGAACTTTCAACCCTCAGATGTTTCACAAATTGATCTGTAATAATGAAAAAGTACTTTTTTTTTCACAAAAAATTTCTTTTAGCCTAACTTTTTTCATTTTCACATAGGCAAAAGGATAAAATGCATCCTAACATTTGTTGGGCAATTTTTCCTGAGTACACCGATACCTCATATGTGGTCATAAACCACTGTTTGGGCGCACGGCAGGGCTCAGAAGTGAAGGAGCGCCATTTCACTTTTTGAATGGAAAATTAACTTAAAAAGTCAAATTGCACTCCTTCCCTTCTGAGCCCTGCTGTGCGCCCAAACAGTGGTTTTTGACCACATATGAGGTATCGGTGTACTCAGGAGAAATTGCCCAACAAATTTTAGGATCCATTTTAACCTGTTGCTCATGTGAAAATGAAAGAATTGAGGTTAAAAGAATATTTTTGTTCGAAAAATTAAAATGTTCATTTTTTCCTTCCATGTTGCTTTAGTTCCTGTGAAGCACCTGAAGGGTTAATAATCTTCTTGAATGTAGTTTTCAGTAGCTTGAGGGGTGCAGGTTTTGGAATGGTGTCACTTTTGGGTGTTTTCTGTTATATACACCCCTCAAAGGGACTGCAAATTTGATGTGGTCACTAAAAAAAATGGTTTTGTAAATTTTGCTGGAAAAATGAGAAATTGCTGATTAATTTTTTTTCCCAAAATTGTGCTGATGTAAAGTAGACATGTGGGAAATGTTAGTTATTAACTATTTTGTGTCACATAACTCTCTGGTTTTGCAGAATAAAAATTAAAAATTTGAAAATTGCAAAATTTCCAAAATTTTTACCAAATTTTTGATTATTTCACAAATAAACACAAAAATTATCGACCTAAATTTACTACTATCATGAAGCCCAATATATTACGAAAAAACAATCTCAGAATCACTAGGATCCGTTGAAGCGATCCAGAGTTATTATCTCATAAAGGGACACTGGTCAGAATTGACATAAATGCCAAGGTCTTTAGGGTCAAAATAGGCTGGGTCATGAAGGGGTTAACATCACCTGTAACTTACCTGTGGTACCTAACAGATGTTGGCAATAACTAAACCACACTTGCAGCCAGTTGACATGGATTAAAGTTGACTCCACCTCTGTCCTGTGTCCTTGTGTGTACCACATTGAGCATGGAGAAAAGAAAGAAGACCAAAGAACTGTCTGAGGACTTGAGAAACCAAATTGTGAGGAAGCATGAGCAATCTCAAGGCTACAAGTCCATCTCCAAAGACCTGAATGTTCCTGTGTCTACCGTGCGCAGTGTCATCAAGAAGTTTACAGCCCATGGCACTGTGGCTAATCTCCCTACCGTGTTTTCCCGAAAGTAAGACCCTGTCTTACATTTTTTTGGGGACCAAAAGTGGCCCCCTGTCTTACTTTCGGGGGGGTCTTATATTGGCAGCCCCAGCCACTGCAGCCTCCCATCCACACCCACCCACCCATACACATACAAACACACATACACACACACACACACACATACACATACACACACACATACAAACACACATACAGACACACAAACACACACACATACACATATACATACATATACATATACACACACTGCTTCTTACTGGCTCCCTGCTGTCCTCGCTGTCCCCTGGTGTGTCCAGGCTCCTCCTGTGTCCTGCAGGTGGAGCAGATGGGGTTAATCACAGCCTAACTTGCTGTGTGCCCCTGCTCAACACTGCACAGCCCGACTCAAGCTCTGATTGGCTCCCAGGAACCAGCGGGCGCGGCCAGATGACGTCCTGAGCTCTAATTGGCTCGTCATCTGGCCGCGCCCGCTGGTTCCTGGGAGCCAATCAGAGCTCGAGCCGGGCTGTGCAGTGTTGAGCAGGGGCACACAGCAAGTTAGGCTGTGATTAACCCCATCTGCTCCAAAGCGGATGCACCTGCAGGACACTGGAGGAGCCTGGACACACCACGGGACAGGTACCGGCCCTATATCCCCCAGCGTTCCCCCCCCATAGGCGGCCTTACTTTCGGGGGGGGGCCTTATATTAGCAGACACCCCGTTCCCCCTACCCTGTCTTACTTTCGGGGGGTCTTATTTTCGGGAAAAGACGGTAGATGTGGACAGAAAAGAAAAATTGACGAGAGATTTCAACGCAAGATTGTGCGGATGGTGGATAAAGAACCTCGACTAAAATCCAAACAAGTTCATGCTGCCCTGCAGTCCGAAGGTACAACAGTGTCAACCCGTACTATCCGTCGGCGTCTGAATGAAAAAGAACTGTATGGTAGGATATACAGGAAGACCCCACTTCATACCCCTAGACATAAAAAAGCCAGGCTGGAGTTTGCCAAAACTTACCTGAGAAAGCTTAAACCGTTTTGGAAGAATGTTCTCTGGTCAGATGAGACAAAAAGTAGAGCTTTTTGGGCAAAGGCATCAACATAGAGTTTACAGGAGAAAAAAAGAGGCATTCAAAGAAAAGAACACGGTCCCTACAGTCAAACATGGTGGAGGTTCACTGATGTTTTGGGGTTGCTTTGCTGCCTCTGGCACTGGACTGCTTGACCGTGTGCATGGCATTATGAAGTCTGAAGACTACCAACAAATTTTGCAGCATAATGTAAGGCCCAGTGTGAGAAATCTGGGTCTCCCTCAGAGGTCATGGGTCTATCAGCAGGACAATGACCCAAAACACACTTCAAAAAGCACTAGAAAATGGTTTGAGAGAAAGCACTGGAGACTTCTAAGGTGGCCAGCAATGACTCCAGACCTGAATCCCATAGAACACCTGTGGAGAGATCTAAAAATGGCAGTTTGGAGAAGGCACCCTTCAAATATCAGGGACCTGGAGCAGTTTGCCAAAGAAGAATGGTCTAAAATTCCAGCAGAGTATTGTAATAAACTCATTGATGGTTACCGTAAGCGGTTGTTCGCAGTTATTTTGGCTAAAGGTTGTGCAACCAAGTATTAGGCTGATGGTGCCAATACTTTTGTCTGGCCCATTTTTGGAGTTTTGTGTGAAATGATCAATGTTTTGCTTTTTGCTTCATTCTCTTTTGTGTTTTTTCATTGAACACAAATTAAATGAAGATAATAATACCAAAGAATTTGTGATTGCAATCATTTTCAGGAAGAAACTGAGTATTATCTGACAGAATTGCAGGGGTGTCAATACTTTTGGCCACAACTGTATACACTAAAGTCTGCAGTGCATCTAGCAGTCTACGAAACATGCAGAACTCAAATGTATAGAAAAAATTATAATTTTTTGTTTTTCACTTGGGAAATAGGAACAAAATAATAACCTTTGTATTTTTGAATATTTAATTAAACAAATAGCCTAAACAAATATTCATAAAGGCAAATATAAAAGGTACTGTTACACAAGGCAACGTTGCTGCGATGTTGCAGGCTACTTCACGGGAGCACACATGTTTTTGACACTTTTCCAAGATTGCCTTGGAGATGTCACACACAGAGATATCGTAGGCAACGCAACTAGGATGTTGAAAGCAACTTTCATTCGCTGGGTGATGAGCAACCCAGGGAGCGATCCTTATCAATGTAGTGAATAGGGGAAGTTGCTTTCAACATCACTATTGCGGTGTCACACAGAGCGATACTAGCAGATCGCCTGAGCAACAACGCCAGGTTTCAGAATATGTTCAAAAACCTGGCAACTCCGCGCAACCAACTTATCGCCATTGAATCGCCCTGTCACATGTTGGAAAGCACTAGCGATGTCAACGGCAACAGCGATGCCTACGTCACTTTTCGGCGATGTTGCTGGCAACATTACCTCGTGTAACAGTACCTTTATACTAGAGATCACTAAATAAACCACACCTGAACAGTGGTCGGACCGTCCTCCAGGCTTCATGCCTAAAAGGGAATCTGTCAGCAGGATTTCACTCCCAAACTATGTACAGTACAGACCAAAAGTTTGGACACACCTTCTCATTTAAAGATTTTTCTGTACTTTCATGACTATGAAAATTGCAGATTCACACTGAAGGCATCAAAACTATGAATTAACACATGTGGAATTATATACTTAACAAATAAGTGCGAAACAACTGAAAATATGTCTTATGTTCTAGGTTCTTCAAAGTAGCATCATTTTGCTTTGATTACTGCTTTGCACACTCTTGGCATTCTCTTGATGAGCTTCAAAGCAGCAAAGCACCCCCACACCATCACACCTCCTCCTCCATGCTTCACGGTGGGAACCAGGCATGTAAGAGTCCATCCGTTCACCTTTTCTGCATCGCACAAAGACACGGTGGTTGGAACCAACGATCTCAAATTTTGACTCACCAGACTAAAGCACAGATTTCCACTGGTCTAATGTCCATTCCTTGTGTTCTTTAGCATAAACAAGTCTCTTCTGCTTGTTGCCTATCCTTAGCAGTGGTTTCCTAGCAGCTATTTTTCCATGAAGGCCTGATGCACAAAGTTTCCTCTTAACAGTTGTTGTAGAGATGTGTCTGCTGCTAGAACTCTGTGTGGCATTGACCTGGTCTCTAATCTGAGCTGCTGTTAACCTGCGATTTCTGAGGCTGGTGACTCGGATGAACTTATCCTCCGCAGCAGGGGTGACTCTTGGTTTTCCTTTCCTGGGACGGTCCACATGTGAGCCAGTTTCTTTGTTTCACTTGATGGTTTTTGCAACTGCACTTGGGACACTTTCAAAGTTTTCCCAATATATCAGACTGACTGACCTTCATTTCTTAAAGTAGTGATGGCCACTCGTTTTTCTTGACTTAGCTACTTTTTTCTTGCCATAATATAAATTCTAATAGTCTATTTAGTAGGACTATCAGCTGTGTATCCACCAGACTTCTGCACAACACAACTGATGGTCCCAACCCCATTTATAAGTCAAGAAATCCCACGTATTAAACCTGACAGGGCACACCTGTGAAGTGAAAACCATTTCCGGTGACTACCTCTTGAAGCTCATCAAGAGAATGCAAAGAGTGTGCAAAGCAGTAATCAATGCAAAAGGTGGCTACTTTGAAGAACCTATAATATAAGACATATTTTCAGTTGTTTCACAGTTTTTTGTTAAGTATATAATTCCACATGTGTTAATTCATAGTTTTGATGCCTTCAGTGTAAATCTACAATTTTCATAGTCTTGAAAATACAGAAAAATCGTTGAATGAGAAGGTGTGTACAAACATTTGGTCTGTACTGTATATGCACATGTAGCCCCTTTAACCCCTTTAAACCCTTCAAGACCAGGCATTTTTTTGTTTTTGCCCATTCGTTTTTTCCTCCTCTTATTCCAAGAGCCAGACGTTTTTATTTTTCCATCGACATAGCCATGTGGGGGCTTGTTTTTGCGGAATACATTGCACTTTTGTATTACTTTATTCAATTTACCATATGATGTAATGGTAAGCCAGAAAAAAATTCAAGTGTGGCTAAATAGAAAAAAAAGTGAAATTCTTCAATAGTGCTTTTTTTTTTATACACACCATTCATTTTACCATAAAACTGACCCGCAGAAGGATTCTGCAGGTCAGCACAATTACATAGATACCAAACATGCTGTTTCTGTTTTAAGTGGTGAATTTTTTTTAGACATTTTGAAAAAAAAAAAAATCTTGCCTTTATCATGACTTTCCAAGATCCGCAACGTTTTCAATTTTTGGGATCTGGTGCTGTGTGAAGGCTTGTTGTTTGCACACCCAAGTTTTAATTGGTATTATTTTGGGGTATATACAATGTTTTGATCACTTGTTATTACATTTTTTTCTGTTGTTGCAGCGGAAGAAAAACTGAACTTTTGGCATTTTGATTTAAAAAAAAAAAAAATAATTTAATTTATTTAATGTTTTGATAGATCCAGCATTTCTGAACGCAGCAATACCAAATGTTTTTTTTAAATTTTCTTTAATTGTTTTATTTTTAATGAGCCAAATTTTTTTACGTTTATAAAACTTTTTTTACGCTTTGAAGCTTTTCCTAATCCCATTAGGGAACTTGAAGTTGCGATCATTGTTAGTGCTGAACATAGCAGTATATCAGCCCTGCTCTGTACAGCACAAATCACGGTCTCCTATAAAAAAAGCATGTTTGCAGGGGATCTTCATGACAAACATGCGTCATCAGCTGAACTCTAGCTGTCATGACAACTTGTCAGCATCCTGCAATCACATTACGGGGCCGCCAAAGGAAGCACGGAATGATGCGCCTCTTGCTGATGCATGTTAAATCCCACTCTGACAGAAGGATTTAACTGGAGATACGCCCGCAGCTGTCAGAGGTACTTCTGGGCTGACTAAATCAGCCAACATGTGCAAGGAAAGATGCGGGCTTGCAAGCCCACTTCAAAGATAGGGAGACAACACATGATCGACATAGTACATCATGGATCGTTAAGGGGTTTTAAAGACAAGTCCTTCAATACCTTTACATGGCCAATCTGTTCCTGAGAAATCAGTGTTTGAATTGATATCTAAATGAGACTGAAGTGCTCTGTCACTTCAGCTCTATTCCCTGCCCAATGCTGCCTCCGCCTGCTTAAGTGACAGCCTCTATGACCTGCAACTTCAGGCAAAAGAGCCATCAGGCAGGAGGAGGCATGGGACAGGGAATAGAGCCGCAGTGACCAATGATTCAAATCCACAGTCTCATTTGACTATTAATTCAAACAGTGATTTCTGGGGAACGGACTGGCCATAAACAGGTATTCTTGGATGTTCAAAGAGTTTCATGTGAATATAAATAGTTTGGGGGGTAAAATCTTGCTGACGATTAACTTTATGTCAAATCGGAAGAAAGAATTACAATGATACTTACGAATACTTATTGTTATAAACCTGCTGGAGGAACACAATTTTAGGCTGGACACACACTGTGCGAGATGCTTGCGACATACTTGCAGTAGTCTTGCATGCCTCACCTGAAGCAGCCGTTAGCTCTCTGGACAGGAGCGCGTCAGCTGCATGTGTTTCTATGCAGCTCCACTCCACACTCCCATCCAGTGAGGCTGGGGTTGTTCCAGACGAGGCATGGGAGACTTGTGCTAGTATGTCGCATGCGTCTTGCACAGTGTGTCTTCTGCCTTACTTAGAAAGACATTGAAAGGCTTTTTTCCTCCTGAACATGACTACATTTATAACATGATAGCGCCCATCTCCTTGTACAGTACAGTGCTTTTAGCCCAGGTTAATTATGTATATATTGAAAAGAATCTAGAGATCCACATTTAAGAGTATGGCTATGTGCCCATTGTGCCTTTCACCTACATTTTTTTGCCATGTTTTTGCAGCAAAAATGCAGCACACACACTTTTTACATTGAAGTCAATGTGATTTTCCAAAAGCTGTGCCGACTATGTGTGTTTTTAGGTGTTGTGTTTTTGCTGACAAGAACGCTTGCATTTATAAAAGATCCTGTCGATTACCTTGTGCGTTACTGAACTGTGTTTTCAGCCATTCTAATCAGCTGGAAAACAGCACTTAATGCAGCACAAATGCAGCAAAAACACTCCAAAAATGCATTGGTTCGCTTTTGAAACAGAAACCGCTGCAATTTTGTGGCTGAAAAATACTCTGGATATTCCATTTTTTTTGCTTTTCCATAGGGTTCCAGAGATATGGGTATTTTAATTTAGTGCTACTTTTCATAGCCTTTATCAAGGGGGAGTGGCTCATAGCGTAATTATGCAGAGCAGCTCAGAGAATCCTGGGGGCCATGCCTTCTTGTTAAGATCAGAAAAATTAGCACTAAATAAAATGCCACATATTTCTGGAACTCAACAGTGGATTTTCTAACGTAAAATAAAATAAACAGACTACCGTACTCAAGAACAGCGGAAAATAAGCAAAAACTGTCTGCTCATGACCTGGTAACAGGTCCTCTTTATCTTGAAGAAACAATTTATTTTCTCTAATAAAAAAGAAATGTTTCATCACTTCTAATCTCAGGTATGAATTGGACGCTTGCATACGTTTTGGCAAGTGTCAGTAGACATTAGGTCATTGGCCTGGCCAATAACGTCATAGTACTTTACTGTTAACCCAAGAAAGTGTTATATTTGGACTATGAGAGAAGAGTAGCATCTTTGTATACATTTTTCGTACAAGATTAAAAATATGAGGACATTTCTTTGCAGAGTTAAAACAAGCCTTCTGGCAATCTAATAGTATTATCACCACAATGCTCTGATTCTTCTTTTCTAAGCATTAAAGGAACACTGATATGGGCACTGTCCACACCTTTTCACCTTCAAACTCCTTTTCGGGGAACTCCGGTACATATTTCTGCACTGGTGCATCTAGATCTAGACGACCCTCCTGCCACAATTTGGCCAGTGCTGCCATAGTAAAGGATTTGCTGATACTGGCTACACGCATGACACTGTCCGGTGAACATGGAATCCGGTTCTCCATATCAGCAAACCCAAGCCCTATGGAGAGGAAGCACAGAATTCAAGACTGCTTAAGTTATTATATGGATTTAGCACATAATTTGAATGCCATCTCTGTAAGTCTTAAAGAGGACCTGTCACCCCCCTGGTGTTATGCTAACTGAATGCAATACTGAATGCAGCGTGTCTGCTGCATTCAGGTAAGGGGTCCCCCAGATCTCTAGTCCCCTGTAAGTTGTAAAAAAGAGTCTATAATGTGTACAGATAAGGAGTTCGGAGGGACTTACTCAGTAATGAGTCATCGCTATTGCTGGTGTCCTCCCCGCCTCCAGCCTTCTCTGGTCCATCTCCAGCCCTCTCTTGTTCAGCCTCCTGTATGTGTCATCACTGTTGCTGGTGTCCTCCCTGTCTACAGCCGTCTCTTGTTCAGCTTCCTGTATGTGTCATCACTGTTGCTGGTGTCCTCCCTGCCTACAGCCGTCTCTTGTTCGGCCTCCTGTATGTGTCATCGCTGTTGCTGGTGTCTTCCCCGCCTCCAGCCCTCAGCGATGACACATACAGAAGGCTGAACAAGAGAGGTCTGGAGGTGGACCAGAGAAGGCTAGAGGCGGGGAGGACACCAGCAACAACGATGACTCATTGCTGCGTAAGTCCCTCCAGACTCATTATCTGTACACTTTATAAACTCTTTTTAACAGCTTACAGGGGGGTTAGAGACATGGGGGACCCCTTCCCAGAATGCAGCAGTCACGCTGCATTCATTGCTGCATTCAGTTAGCCTAGCACCAGGGGGATGACAAGTCCTCTTTAAGTGATCATAACTCCTCTACAGACCTTTACTATTCTTGCAAACCTGTTATTAATCTTCCTACACAGTTACAATAATTTATAAAAGTCAATGTGGGCAGTACGGTGGCTCAGTGGTTAGCACTGCTTCTTTGTAACGCTGGAGTCCTGGGTTTATATACCACCAAAAACAACAGACAAAATAGTTTATAGTACTCTGCATTTGCGTGGGAATCCTCTGGGTGATCTGGTTTCCTGCCACACTCCAAATACATACTGATAGGAAATTTAGTGATGAAAAACATCTGTAGAGCGCTGAGGAATAAAGTGGTGCTATATAAGAAAGCATAAGATATTATACATTGGTAAATATTTAGTTATTCTCTATCTTACAAGCTATGAACATTTTCGAATCCTGCCACTATATAACTAGTTGTTCCGCCATCATCAGGTTTAATCTTTATATTAAGCAAAATCACCGACATAATATGCCCAAGTTCAGCACATGCAATGGAGGAGTGAGCTTGACTATACAGTGGATACAGAAAGTATTCAGACCCCTTTACATTTTTCACTCTTTGATTCATTGCAGCCATTTGGTAAATTCAAAAAATATATATTTTTTTTCTCATTAATGTACACTCTGCACCCTATCATGACTGAATAAAAACAGAAATATATTTTTTTTTTTGCAAATTTATTAAAATAAAGAAAAATTGAAATATCACATGGTCGTAAGTATTCAGATCCTTTGCTCAGTATTGAGTAGAAGCACCCTTGTGAGCTAGTACAGCCAAAAGTCTTCTTGGGAATGATGCAACAAGTTTTTCACACCTGGATTTGGAAGGTGAACCTTTGGCTAAGTCTGAGGTCCAGAGCACTCTGGAAGAGGATGTCTCTGTACTTGGCCGCATTCATGTTTCTGTCAATTGCAACTAGTCATCCTGTCCCTGCAGTTGAAAAACACCCCCATAGCATGATGCTGTCACCACCATGTTTAACTGTTGGGATAGTATTCGGCAGGTGATGAGCAGTGGTTGCTTTTCTCCACACATACTGCTTAGGACTATCAACAAAAAGTTCTATCTTCATCTCATCAGACCAGAGAATCTTATTTCTCAAAGTCTCACATAGTCTGGGAGCCCTTCATGTGTTTTTAGCAAACTCTATGTGGGCTTTCATATATCTTGCACTGAGGAGAGGCTTCTGTTAGGCCACTCTGCCATAAAGGCCCGACTGGTGGAGGGCTGCAGTGATAGTTGACTTTATGGAACTTTCTCTCATCTCCCTACTGAATCTTTGAATCTCAGCCACGGTGATCTTGGGGTTCTTTCTTACCTTTCTCACCAAAACTCTTCTCCCACGATTGCTCAGTTTGGATGGACTGTCAGGTCAAGGAAGACTTCTGATGGTCCCAAACTTCTTCCATTTAAGGATTATGGAGATCACTGTGGTCTTAGGAACCTTGAGTACTGAAGAAATTCTTTTGTAACTTCTCCAGATCTGTGCCTCCCACAATTCTGTCTCTGAGCTCCTTGGGCAGTTCCTTTGACCTCATGATTCTCATTTGGTCTGACATGCAATGTGGAAGGTGGTTTTTCTTGTAGCCATCACATCAGTCAGTTATGTCTCAGAACAAGTGGTGTATTCCTGTCTCCTTCCTGGTGTTTTTCACCAGTACAAGGTGGTTCTCCGCTCTTCTCCCTTGCTTATTCCTAGGGTGGTATCCTCCTTTCACCTCGACGAGGACATCATCCTTCCCTCTTTCTGCTTTGATCGCTCCCATGCCTTTCAGAGGTCTCTCCACAATCTACAATCTTGATTTGGGTTGAGCTCTGCGGATATACTTTTCTTTAGTAAAGCTGTTTCTTAGCTTCTGGGGGAGAGAGGGGAAAAAGGAACAGCGCAGATTTAAGTGCAGTATCTCTATTAAAACAGGGTGAGGTAACTAAAAACTGCTCACCTCTGAGATGTCTTGAGGCTTTGCATTCAGTAAAAAATGGAGACTTGCGGCTTGCGGCACGCTTTACCGGAGGGATCAGGTCCTCGTATTGGAAGACCCTATTTGTTCAGTTGATCAGTTTAAGGAAATCCGTTTTTTTTGTGTCGCGGTGCTTCCAAAAAGAACCTGGTGATTATTTTTATCCGGAAATTTATTCATACTAGTATATAAAAAAGCCAAGTACAACGTGTTTCAACTCATTACAGAGTCTTCATGAGGTACAGTTTCATAGTCTATGAAAGTGTACCTCATGAAGACTCTGTAATGAGTTAAAATGTGTTGTACCTGGCTTTTTTATATACTTGTATGAATAAATTTCCGGACGAAAATATTCACCGGGTTCTTTTTGGAAGCACCGCAACACTAAAAAAACAGATTTCCTTAAACGGATATACTTTTCTAGGACTGCTTCATTCTGGAAATCAGATGCTCTCTTCTTCCTTTTGAACTGGCATCAGAATGTGCCCAAGCTTCTGGCCTACAAGCAGGGCTGTGGAGAAGGTGTCGGAGTCATGGAATTGGAGCCCATTTTGGGTGGAATCAGATTCAGGGAAATTGAGGAGTTGGAGTCGGATGTATGGCTTACTGATTTCACAGCCATAATGGTGAAATCGGAGTTATGGAGTCGGCGTCCATTTTAGTGAAGTTAGACTCAGGGAAATTGAAGAGTCTGAGTCAGATGTTACCAACTATGCAGCCCTGCCTACAAGGCAAAGGGCACCACCCCTCCCGGGGGAGTAAAAGTACACTCCACTTGGACATTGGGGTCATCCTGGGCTGTGCACCACCAGGTCTATGCATCACAGGTCTGCAATGTGGCCATATGGGCTGGGGCCCTGTAAAAGGCACCTACAAACTATTCCAGAAATTGAAGGGTCCACAAATTCAGTTTTGCAAAAATGATATTCATGGCTATATAGTATAAAATGGACCCCACAATTTGTAACATAATTTCTCCTATTACTCCTAGCCCCAAGAGAAAATGAAAACCTTGGGGCTAATGCAACATATTAATAAAAAATATATATATAATTATTCATTTTAGTCACAGAAGGCTGCCTTGAAGGGTACAGTTTTCAAAATGGTGTCACTTGTGGTGTTTGCTATTTTAACATGTCAGGGTTCTTTAAATGAGATATGGAGTCCACAGTCTTCACCAGCCAAAATTGTGTGCCAAAAGTCAAACGGCACTCCTTCCCTTCTGAGCCTTGTGCCCAAACAGCAGTGTCCGATCACATCTTGAGTATCGGTGTACTCAGGAGAAATTGCACAACAAATTATCTGGGCCATTTTCTACTCTTACCCTTGTGAAAATGAAAAATGTTAGACTGAAGCAATATTTTAGTGGATAAAAGTGTAATTTATTCTTTCATTCCATTTTACCTTAGTTCTTGTGAAGCGGCACAAGAATTGGCAAACTTTCTATCAGCAGTTTTAAACACTTTGAGGGGAGCATTTATTAAAAGTCTTGTTTGATGATTTTCTGAGAAATATTCGCAGCAATATCACTTCAAATATAAAGTGAAACTTTAAAAAGCAAACAGACTGTGTTAGGCCCCTTTCACATCAGCGTTTTGCTGATGTTTGCAGCTGATCCGGCAGGTGGCGCCGCATCTGCCGGATCGGCCGCCTAATGGTCGACTTGCGGCCTGGATCTGGCAAGCCCCAAGCATTGTCTATTGGGCTTGCGGTCCGGTGCTGCAAGTGCAGTTCTGCCGGATGTGGCAGATCCGGCACTTGCGGCCGCGTAAAGAAAGCGCTGCTTGCAGCGTTTTTTTTTTCGCAGCCGCAAGTGCCGTATCCGGCCGATCTGGCGTAACCACACTTGCCGCACCCGACCGCAAGCCCAGTAGAGAATGCATGGGGCTTGCCGGATCGGTGCCGCAAGTGCGGCCGGTAGGCGGCAGATCTGGCAGATATGGTAAATCTGCCGGATCTGCTGCACCTCAGCAAAACGCTGATGTGAAAGGCCCCTTAATTTCATAGAAAAAAAAAATTGCTGTTAAACTTTTAACTCTTCTAATATCCTAACAAAAAGAAGACTTTAAAAAAAATGATGGTGCCATAAATTAGACATATTGTAAATTTTATTTACCGGTATTTACTATTTTGTGAGGTATGATTATCTGCCATAAAGGTATAAAAATTAAAAGTTTGACATTTGCTAATTTTTTAAAACAGAAGTCAGCTCTCCTATCACTTAAATAGGGCAGGTCAATTCTCTAACCCACTCGTCTGTCTACAATTTTTTAGTAGGAAAATGCAGCATTGCAAACTGGCCAGTAAAATGCATGGCTGACAGTATGTTTGGACTGGCTGAGTGAATCAGTACATAAAACACTTGTAGATAGCATGAAATAGTTTTTTTCATGTTCAAATGGACATGAATATGGACTTCTCCTTTAAATATGTTACATTTCAGTTGAGCTGATGAAGTACATGTAGATAAAACATGGCACACAGAACCTGGCTTCTTGCTTATTATAGACACCATAATATTTGATCAGGCAAGCAAAAACACACCTGTACGATACAGAAGAGTGTTTTGTCCTCATAACAAAGAAGTCCTCCTAACTGAGAAATATCAAAACAAACAGTTCGGAGTGCTCAGTCTCCGTTATTCCACCTGTACAATGTTACAAGACAATTTAGAATGATTCTCATATAGTCAAGATGAGAGTTCAGTAAAACTTACCTTCTGACCAAACAGTTTGTCCATCCACAGAAACACCCACCACTATTCCTGGAGATCCCACTTCATCCTGAAAAGTTATGAAGAAGGTCACATCACCTGGCAGATCATTTGTGGTCAAACCAAGTGCCTAATCTACAATAACAAGATATTTTATGTATAGCAGATCTTCCTTTGTTAACCTTTTACAATTATCCTCAGAATCTCTGGCTACATTGATGTGTGTACATGGCTGGCTTTGCTTTTTGCATGCTATCAAAATCGTTGAAGTAGGTGTAAATAAAAAAGCATTTTATATAAGTGTTGTGCTGTGATCAAAATTCTGCAGCTTTCAATTGGCCACCAAATCAGAGCTTGCAGAAAACCATGCACTTGTAGCTGAATGAAATGCATTTTTCACTGAAACAAATGCCACGCAAAAGCTTCACAAAATTCTGCAGAAGCCTGGTGAAGTGCGAGTTGGGGCACTGGGCAACGAACTCACATATAGTAAGTCTGCAATTAAACAGGTGGTTCACTACAATGTATAGTGGCCACATCAATATAAATCAGTTATGCCTGTGAGTGGTGTTATCGCTGTCCGCTCATCCCAATCATGTGACCCCCAGCTACAGCGGCCTCTGATGTCCAGTCATATCACGTCAACGTCTGGAATTGAAAGTTGAAGCAGCATTACCAAGGTGGGACCAAGGCTCCCTGAGTGACTGGGCTGTAGATGAAGTTTCACTGACTTCACAGCCCAGCATTGCATGTGCTTGCGGCGCTCATTAAAGTAAGCAGTGAAGAAGAGGGTGCGCACAATGCTGGGCTGTGACGTGCAGTGAAACTTTGCCAATAGCTTAGTCAGTAAGGGAGAATGGGTCCCACCTCCATGATCACCATCTAATCATCACGTCTATCTTCCTACGGATACGATTCCATTTCTACAAAGCTTTCCCTAGATCGGATCCTTCCTGTGTGTACTGCTGATCCAAAACTGGTATTCTTCTATTTCTCACTCAAACAACCCTCCCCACTTTGTTTACTCTGCTTGCTATCATGAATCTGGTTCCTTTCATAAAGTGACCATGATAAGTCCAGTCTCCTCTGTCTCTAGTTTAATTGCATTTGTATGTGTATATATTGTGTCGCCTTAAACGAAAATCAGCTCATGCATCACCTACGGTAAGTGCAGAATTGGACCAGCAGGGACCTGAAGGTAACTGGATACATAGGAACTGTAAACAATGTTTATTTTTTTTTCACCTTCACCCCTATAATACTTTACAAATTCCTCTAATCCGTACATCTGGTCATGATCTGGTAATTTCTCTCTCCCCATCCTACCCACCTCATCCTCAGAACTGTTCCTCCACATAAAATTCTTTGTCTCTATAGACACACAAGTCCATCTCATGCCTTCTTCTACTCCCACCTACTAACAATCTCTCTGCTTCTCTTCATTTCTGGTGATGTCTCCCAAATACTGGCCCTCCACTCCATATCCCCACACTAATTTCTAACCCCCAATCCACAATCTATCACGAATTTTTGCAGGTATTCAGGATTTCCTTAGTATTGGACAAGTAAAAATATAATCACCTGCACTGGTGATAATTCCAAGCCATGTGCAATACTAAAGTAATCCTGAAAACCTGCACTGTTGGTGGCTCTCGAGGTCTGGAGATCCCTACCTCTGCTCTAACAGGAGCCCTATGGAACGTTTGCTCTGTGTGCAACAAACTTTCATACATCTATGACATTTCATCACTAAGAAACTCCTTCCTTGGCATCACTAAAACCTGGCTCATCCACTCTGAAACAGCCTCTCTACCTGCACTTCTTGGACCCCTGTTATTCTCAATCTACACCTTTCGCCTGGCAAAGCATATAGAGTCCCACGGCTTTCAGTATCATCTATACGCTGATGACATGCAGATCTACCTCTCTTGACCTGATATCAATATCACCTCCATACTAACCAGAATCCCACAATATCTGTTCGCTATTTCATTCTTTTTTTCTGCTGGATTTCAAACATAAGTTTAACAAAACGGAATTCATCATCTTTCTTCCTCCTCTCATGACCCCCCCAACAAATCTATCCATCAAAGGCAATGGCTGTTCCACAGTCGCGCACTCCAGTTCAAAACACTAAGTATGACATACAAAGCCATCTGCAACCTGTTTCCTCGACACATCTCTGATATAATCTCATATTATATAGGTACATTCCTGCACATAACCTCCGATCCTCACTAGATCGCCTCTCCTGCCCTCCTATCTCCTCCTCCCACAACCTCAGATTTCTCCTGTACAGTTCCTCTGGAACTCACCTACCATGGAAACCTTCAAAAGGAACCTGAAGATCTACCTCTTCCATCAAGCCTACAACCTGCAGTGAGCCTCAGACCACTATACCGCTGCACGACCAGCTGTATCCTCACCTATCACTTGTAGACTGTGAACCCTCACGGGCAGGGTGCCCTCTCTTTCTGTACATGTCTGTGACTTGTATGGTTCATGAAGACTGTACTTATCTCTACTGTGTATACCCCTTTCAGCATGTAAAGCGCCATGGAATAAATTGTGCTGTAATACTATTTAATAATAATTTGGTCTGTACGAAATGCACTATGGAGTTCACCCTAATGCACCTTAATACATTATATGTGTAGCTTATTACGTATGTATTGCAGACCCCAGTGAGATCTCCTTAGGCTGGTTTCACATTGCGATTTTAGTTAAATCCGATGCTGTCCGATGAAAATCGGACAGTATCGGATCCAAACTGATCCCTGCAATCAGATGCCAAATAGGCATCCGATTCTGACATTTTGCAGGATCAGTTTGGTCTCCTGTCACCTCGCTCCCCCTCCTCTCTGCCTCTTGTCATCTCGCTGTCCCCCTGTTGTTCCCTGCTGTCCCCTTGTTTTGCCCTGCTGTCCCCCTGTTTTGCCCTGTTGTCCCCGTTTTTCCTCTGCTGTCCCCGTTTTCCCCCCTGCGGTTCTCCCCTTTCCTCTCCTCTTCTCCCCACTCCTCCTGTCATTTCAAAATAAAAAATCTTTATTCTCACCTACCAGCACTCCCCCGGCGTGTCCATAGAGCTCCCGATCGGTTTTACAGGACCTGCGATGATGTCAGAAGCGTCATCGGGTTACATGAGCGGTTACCGCGGTAACCGCTCATGTGACCCGATCAGCTGATTGAGTTGTGACATCATCCCAGGTCCTGTTACCGAGCGGGAAGCTGATGGAGACGCTGGGGGATCGCTGGCAGGTGAGAATAAAGATTTTTTATTCTAAACACTTGATTTTAGTTATATTTCACTTCCACAATGTATATACATACATTGTGGAAGTGAAATTAGGCAGCTCACAATAGTTTTAGTGTACTGAGCATGTACTGAGCATGCTCAGTACACTAAAATCGGGTTCTAGGAGACATCAGATGTTTCCTCGGACCCTGCTCCATAGGGCCCCATGTTAAAGGCATCGGATCGGATTTGGCATAATTGCCTTCCGATTTGCCTCCGATCCTATTCTCTCCGATTTTTTTCAGGAGCCAAAATCGCAGCAGTCTACGATTTTTGCTCCTGCAAAAAGTCGGACAGGATCGGATCAGATGCAAATCAGATACCATTAAGGGCAAATCCGATCCGTCACCATAGGGTTACATGGGGCCAAAATCGGATCCAATGCTGTCCGATTTTCAACGGACAGCGTCGGATTGCATAAAAACGCGATGTGAAAGCAGCCTTAGCCTTTTCTTGAGCTTTTTCTTTTACGGAGTATCTTTTATATATCATACATTTGTGATTTAGATACATATACTTATTTATAGCATCTTTTTATTTGGATTGTTTCCTTATATGCAGATGTATCTCTGCTACAAAGGTTTTAGGACGTTAGTGTCTGCTCTACTCAGAAAACGAAGTGATACTTTGTTGAAATCAGGGTGATTTTTCCTACATTAGGCCCCCTTCACATCACGATTTTTCTTGTGAAATTACACTGAGCAGAGCAGTTTTAGTGTACACTAACACCGGATCCGGGAAACGATCCTGGATTTTCCCGGATCCGAGCTCCATAGGCCGCCATGTTATTTCAATTGGACAGCGTCAGATCTGATGCTGTCCAATTCTGTTTGATTCTGCCCGCTGTGCCCAAAATCGGAGCAGTCTCCGATTTTGGGGATGTGAAAAAAGCAGACAAAATCTGATCCCTGCACACATGGATGGCCATTAAGCACCAATCCTTACCCATCCGTGCCCATAGGGATACATGGGGGCCAAATCGCATTCGTGGCTATCAGTTTTACAACGGATAGCCATGGATCCCCAAAAATCGTGATGTGAAGGGGAACTTATTCTGTTCTCAGATGAAGTATCAAAAATCTGGTGACAGATTCCTTTTAACTTACAGTTTATATTTTGAGCCTAATATAACATTAAAATAAGCAGACAAGGGGTCAGATATGTTACCACACCTAAGATTGCTACAATCATGGAAAAGACTGTGCAGGATATGATCAGTTCTTTTAAGACTGGCTTCCCAACACCTGAAAACAGCCATAGTCATGATGAATGCCAAGGCATTCAACTAACCCATAGGGATCCACTGTATAGAAACGTATGGTATATTCCATGGAGCTTTGCAGTAGATATCTGTACAGGAATGCCCTGCCTGACCTGCTTTCCTAGACAACTAAAGATAACCTGTCATGTATAAAAACTCTATTAAGCTGAAGATATGGGGTTAATCTGAAGGTTAATAGCGTTCTAAAGCTGCCGGGCAGTCGGGAGGAAATTAAAGGGAACCTGTCAGCTAGTTTATGCCCTCCCCCGCTATCACTATCTGTCCCATCAGCTTTATAATACTATTGTAATCATCCCTGTCTGAGCCAATAGTGTAATGTTAAAGGTGAAAAAAAAGCATTTAGGGTGGCTTAACACTTGCGTTCCCCACCGCTGCGTATTGCGGCGGGGGAGCGCAAACCAAGTGCATACACCGCACGTCCCTATGTTTAACATGGGGACGCACGGTGTATGCGCTCGGCTTGAGCTCCCCCGCTGCAACACGCAGTGGCGGGGAACGCAAGTGTGAAGCCACCCTTATACACTTACATTTTCTTATGTAAATGAGGCAGTATGTAATCACCTTAGAGGATGTAGTCACCCTGGCAGGTTAATAGTTAACATTTCAGATGAATTTTATAAGCATGCTGCAGGGCCTGTATGATGTCATGATCACGTGATTATAATAGGCGGAGCCAAGTGTCCATAGCCCATGATTTTTCTTGCTTAGGTCCGCCCACTATGGTCACATGATTGGGACATCACACAGGTCCTTTATACAGAGACGTTTTCAGGGAGTTAACTATTAATCTGCCAGAGTAGCTACATCTTCCAAGGTGTATTCACTGCCTCATTTACATAACAAAAATGTACGTGTACAAATGCTATTAGGTCAGACAAGGATAGTTAGAAAAGTACTATGAAGCTGCATGGGCATACAGTTATAGCTGGGGGGCATAAACTAGCTGACAGGTTCTCTTTAAATGTATTCCTACTGCTTTCAGTCACAGAGAAGCGGCTACAGTCACTGGTCAGAACATAGTGGATAGCGGCTGTAAGTGCATCTGGCACTTACTGACAGCCAGCTCTGTAGTCATGCAATATGAAGCTGGCTTAGTCAGTGCCAGAGCATGGTTACAGCTGCTATCCACTATGTTCTAAGCTGTGACTGAAAATCGCTGGCCGCCGGTAGGTATAAACTTAATTTCCTTCCAGCTGCCGGGTAGATTTAGATCATGATTAACTTGGTTAATAGCGCTATTTTAAATGACAGGTTCCCTATAAACTAATGCTATGCACTTGCCAAACAGACGCAGAAAGAAAACCTCTGACCTCGGCCTGGTGAAGGGGACCTGGGGGAACATTACAGTGCATAATACTGTAGGCTAAATCCACAAACACAGTGTTACTTCTGAAAACAAATGGTTAAAGGGATCCTGTCACCCCCAAAACACCTCTAAACCTATTAAAAGCTGTCCCTAGAGCATATTAATACTTTACACTCCTTTTAGCTCCTAAATGCACATAGTCAAAGTGAATAAAAACGTTATAGTACCTCATTACTGATGATAATGAGTGACTATGGTATTCATAGTCACTCATCCAGGCTGCCCCTCTTCATCATATCACGCCTGAATAGGCGTGATCTACATCAGAGATTCAAATTCGCGCCTCCCTGCGCACCTCCCCGCTCTCCTATTCCGGACGGGCTTCAGTGTGGGGCTGTATGACGCGTCATTCCCGGCGCCGGGTGACGTATTTACACCCGCGCCGCGCTGTCGCCTTCAAAATGCGCACTGCGCATGCGCAGTGCGGGACTTGAAGCTAACAGCGGCGCAGGTGTAAATACTTCACCCGGCGCCGGGAATGACGCGGATCGCGTCATACAGCCCCACACTGAAGCCCGGCCGGAATAGGAGAGCGGGGAGGCGCGCAGGGAGGCGCGAATTTGAATCTCTGATGTAGATCACGCCTATTCAGGCGTGATATGATGAAGAGGGGCAGCCTGGATGAGTGACTATGAATACCATAGTCACTCATTATCATCAGTAATGAGGTACTATAATAACGTTTTTATTCACTTTGACTATGTGCATTTAGGAGCTAAAAGGAGTGTAGGGAAAGTGTTAATATGCTCTAGGGACAGCTTTTAATAGGTTTAGAGGTGTTTTGGGGGTGACAGGATCCCTTTAAGGTATTGAAATCCTAAGTGCTTCTCTCCCCTGGTGTGAAGGGAGGACCCTAACCCAACCCCCCTCCCCCGCCAACACATCAGATAGCTAGTTTATTTAGAAGTCTCCCACCTAACGTGTATGGTAGATTAGTGGGGGATGATGGATGATATGGACAATTGCGGTTACAGTTTAGAGGGGGTGTCCAGGGATACTTTCCTGACCCATCAGACATTAGTTTGGAGATTTTTGTGCACGGATCCTACTAATTAGAGTGTGGCGTATGTGTGACCCCAACTTGGTGACTGGGCCGCCCAGCTCGCAGTCTTTCCATAACGCCTGAACCTCCTATAATAGTGAGAATCAGCACAGACACATATGTTCCTCTGATGTATGTACATAGGACATGTCTGTATCTGTCCTATGTTAGAACGACTGGGGGTCAGTGAGGTTGAGAGCCCACCAGTGTTAGCAGCGGTTTGGACACAGAGTGTTTTTAAGGCTATGTTCACACACAGTACTTTTTTGAGCATTTTGCACCCGCGCAAAAAAGCCCCGTAAACAAACGTGGTGCATTCACACACCACGTGTTTTGTACGGGGCAACTTCTTCAGTGATGACACAGAGGGGAGGAAGAATCCTGCTCCTCCTCCCCTCTGTGACATAGTCACAGCCCCATTTGATTTTGCAGTGCATTATACACTGCAAAATCAGATGTAAAAGAATGTCAAATGTATTAAAAATAATAAAGATTTTTATACTTACCCTCCGCCGGGTGATCCGGAGCCAGAAGTCGGGAGCAGACATCGACCTGCAAGGACCTTGCATGATGTCATAATGACATCAGGTGTTGTGATTGGCCACTCGCGGTCATGTGATATGTGTGTCACATATCACATGACCGCCAATCAGCGCCCTATGATATCATGCCAGGTCTTGTCAGATCAGTGCCTGGCTCCGGATAGCACGAACAAGCCGACGGTGAGGTATTAACTCTTTATTATTTTTAATACCTCTGCCTTTCTTTAATTTAGATTTGGCAGTGTATATTAATACACTGCGAAATCAAATGGGGCGGTCAAATGTCACAGAGGGGAGGAGGAACAGGATTCTCCCTCCCCCTCTGTGACATCAGATCCAGCAGCGCCCGCCTCAATGGAAAAAAGCACTGGCGCTGCTGCGTAAAGAATTGACATGTCAATTCTTTTTACGCCGCTGCTTTTTCCCATAAAAGCGCTGCGTAAAATGACGCCGTCTCTGTACGGCATAGTGACTTTCCCATTCACTTTGCCGGAAGACACAATGTACACTGCACACTTTTGAAAAGCGCGCTCAAATATGCGCAATGTGTGAACGTAGCCTAGCTGACCTGTGCCGCGGCTTCCCGAGTGCAAGTGTTCAGACTGGGGGAGGCCAGTGAAAAGACGCTGCACCCAGAATCCTAATCATGGGCACATACCCTAATAGGGGATAACATGGCCCTGCCATCCGGGGAGGTGGTGCCACCCTGATAGGGCACACTCCTGTCAGCTCTCCTGACGAGCCTCACTCCCACTGCGCTGCACTGTATGTTGGCGCCATACAGAGCTTTACCTTCACTCTGCAGAGCAGCTCCCTGCTCCTGACTATGGCCGTGCTGTAGGCCTCACGGACTCGCTTTTTTTTCTGCCCGTCTTCCTCTCTGGGCCCTTCAGCAACTTGAGCCGCTGCAACCGCGAGGCCGAGGCCGAGCAACACCCGGGGAAGGCCGCGGGCAGGGCGCGTTATACGGGAAAACATGTTCGGTCTCCCCGCACCTCCTACACACAAAACGGGGCTCCAAAACAGGAGAGACCGAGGAGGGCCGGGCCTTAGATTCCCCCATGCGAAGATGTGGTACAGGCCAATATCATAGTAAAGTAGCACAGGACTAATCCATAAGGCACATTTCGGGGGTGTTTTGTAGTGAGATGCAGAATATTGCTTACTGCAGAAACTGACTTTATACATTACAGGGTCTATATTACTACCGAAGGGACATTGGGAAACTTCAGTGAGGAGATATATCATGTTATATCTTTGCACAGTACATTATAACACATGTACTACGCAGAGCTATAACATGTACTGTGCAGAGATATAACATGATATAACACATGTACTGTGCAGAGATATAGCATGTGTACTGTGCAGAGATATAACATGATATAACACATGTACCGTGCAGAGCTATAAAATGATATAACACGTGTACTGTGCAGAGATAAAACTCATGTACTGTGCAGAGATATAACATGCTATAACACGTGTACTGTGCAGAGATATAGCATGTGTACTGTGCAGAGATAAAACTCATGTACTGTGCAGAGATATAACATGCTATAACACGTGTACTGTGCAGAGATATAACATGCTATAACACGTGTACTGTGCAGAGATATAGCATGTGTACTGTGCAGAGATAAAACTCATGTACTGTGCAGAGATATAACATGATATAACACATGTACCGTGCAGAGCTATAACACGTGTACCGTGCAGAGATATAACGTGTACCGTGCAGAGATATAACTCGTGTTCTGTGCAGAGATAACACGTGCACTGTGCAGAGATATCTCATATGTACTGTGCAGAGATATAACTCGTGTTCTGTGCAGAGATATAACATGATATAACACATGTACTGTGCAGAGATATAACATGATATAACACATGTACCGTGCAGAGCTATAAAATGATATAACACGTGTACTGTGCAGAGATATAGCATGTGTACTGTGCAGAGATAAAACTCATGTACTGTGCAGAGATATAACATGATATAACACGTGTACTGTGCAGAGATATAGCATGTGTACTGTGCAGAGATAAAACTCATGTACTGTGCAGAGATATAACATGATATAACACATGTACCGTGCAGAGCTATAACACGTGTACCGTGCAGAGATATAACGTGTACCGTGCAGAGATATAACTCGTGTTCTGTGCAGAGATAACACGTGCACTGTGCAGAGATATCTCATAAGTACTGTGCAGAGATATAACGTGTACTGTGCAGAGATAAAACTCGTGTACTGTGCAGAGATATAACATGATATAACACATGTACCGTGCAGAGCTATAACACGTGTACCGTGCAGAGATATAACTCGTGTACTGTGCAGAGATATAACTCGTGTACTGTGCAGAGATATAACACGTGTACCGTGCAGAGATATAACTCGTGTACTGTGCAGAGATATAACACGTGTACCGTGCAGAGATATAACTCGTGTACTGTGCAGAGATATAACATGATATAACACGTGTACCGTGCAGATATATAGCACGTGTATTGTGCAGAGATATAACTCGTGTACCGTGCAGAGATATAACTCATGTACTGTGCAGAGATATAACACGTGTACTGTGCAGATATAACACATGTACTGGGCAGAGATATAACACGTGTACTGCGCAGAGATGTAACATGATATAACACGTATACCGTGCAGAGATATAGCACATGTACTGTGCAGAGATATAACTCGTGTACTGTGCAGAGATATAACACGTGTACTGTGCTGAGATATCTTGTGTACTGTGCAGAGATATAACACGTGTTCTGTGCAGAGATAACACGTGCACTGTGCAGAGATATAGCACGTGTACTGTGAAGAGATATCTCATATGTACTGTGCAGAGATATAACGTGTACTGTGCAGAGATAAAACTCGTGTACTGTGCAGAGATATAACACGTGTATCGTGCAGAGATATAACTCGTGTACTGTGCATAGATATGACTCATGTACTTTGCAGAGATATAACACGTGTATTGTGCAGAGATATAGCACGTGTACTGTGCAGAGATATCTCATGTACTGTGCAGAGATATAATGTGTACTGTGCAGAGATATAATATGTGTACTGTGCAGAGATATAACGTGTACTGTGCAGAGATATAACACGTGTACTGTGCAGGGCACTGTCTCTATCTCCCTTATCATGGATGGCTCACACATACCAGTGCCAACACATTCCTTCTGTCCTGCAGAGTCTGGAATGGCACCATGACCAATATGGTGGAAGCTGGAGGGTGAGCGTAGACTTGGATGACCACCATAGTGTATGATTGTATATGGTCCTTGTACAGATGCCACATGACTACACATCATTTCTTTACATTAGTTTTGTACTCAGAGAAGATGTGTCACCAGGTCAGTAATGGCCAGCTCTTATTTTTTTTCCATGTTATTGAATTTTTTTTTGATCCGCCATACTATTCAGGAGATAAGGTTGTGGCTCATATGATTCTCGGTTGGCATGTCTTTACCTGACCTGTATAACTACCCTGTGAGCCACACCTGGTGTAAAAACTATAACAATTAGCAGTGATAAAAAGGCCCATATCTGTGGCGGCTAAAAAAAATAATACAAGTCCACAATTCTCTTCCTGATATCTTGGCTGATTTTTTAGGCCGGTTTCACACCACGGCAAGATCAGGTCCGGGGCTGTCCGGTGTAAAGCTGACAGCCCTGGACCCGATTTTGCATTAATGCAGCCCTATGGGGTCGGATGGAGCCAGTTGGCAGCTATGTGCCATCCGGTTTCCATCTGTCCGGGAGGATCCGGGACAATTCAGATTTTTCTCCCAGTATTAAAAATGTTGCAAGTATCGTTTTTGTGTCTGGGGGAAAAATCGGATCCTCCCAGATCCGGCGCCCCCTAACATGGGGGACTATGGCGCTGGAACGCCCCGGATCCGACATAAAATCCGATCCAGATGCCGGGTGCTGGAGTTTAGTAGCGAGCGCTGCTAAATTTCAGCACCGCAAGCTATCCCCTGCAGAGATTTCAGGACCTTGGCTAGCTCCCCGCTAGCCACGATCTTGAAATTTCAGCAGCTGCGGCTGCGATCAGAGGAATCCGGCTGCAAACTGGACCGGAGGGCATATTTGCCTTCCAGTTCTGTTTGCAAATCAAGTCCGGGGCTGTCCGGTTCACACCGCACAGCCCTGGACCTGATCACACCGCAGTGTGAAACCGGCCTCAGGCCGGCTTCACACTGCGTGTGTGATCCGATCCGTGGCTGTCCACTTGAGGCAGACAGCCGCGTACCGGATCAGCACACAGGACTGGGGGGCTATTATGCCCCTGGTCCTGTGTGCAGCGCACGCAGCTGCAGCCGCTGACAGGTCAGGACCGCGGCGCCCGCGGTCCTCACCTATCAGCAGTGGGAACTGCGTGCGCTGCACACAGGACCGGAGGGCATAATAGCCCCCAGTTCTGTGTGCTGATCCGGTCCGCAGCTGTCTGGGTCCTCCCGGACAGAACCGGACCGGATCATGCCGCAGTGTGAAGCGGCCCTTAGACTTTTCCATGATGCTACACAAAGAAGCAGTGTGTTTTAGGTGTGCATTAAAATACATCCATAGGACTGTCTCTAATTAACTCAGATGTTGCCAATAAAACAATCGGAAGCTTAAAAACACATGATATCATCATATGGGCTGCCACAGATAGTTTAACGGCGCAGTAAACTTAATGTATGTAAACTTGTGACTTTGCAGAAAGTAATAAAAATGACTTAAAACATTCTCTCATTATTCTGGCATTTGGCAAATGTTAATAATTATGATAATCTTAATTGACCTAAAACGGGAAAGGTTTATTCTGATTCCATGTCGGATACTGAGAAAATCATTCACAAATAAAAAGACACATATGCATGTAAACGTCTGGTTTCAACTGTATATCATCCTAGTGCTGTCTGCTTTTCATTGAGCAGTTGATATGAGGATTTGCAAAATCTATTTTATTTTAGATTTTATAGAAAAACAAATGACACATGTATCTCATGAGTACCAGAAGCCCCTCATTTACAGCATTCACATTAAACAGGAATTATTAACATTCATTCACACATCAATATTTACAGCACATCTGCTCTGCAGCAGATAATATGTAAGGCTATGTTCACACAGGGCCAGGATATGGCCAGAAAACCTCAAACTAAATTAGGCTGCTTTCACATCAGCGGTTTTCGCTGATTGCGGCAGTTGCGGTGAAAAAAACGCAACTGCCGCGATTACCGCATAACGGCTGCACTTGCGACACACTTGCGGCAAGCCCCATACAATGTCTATGGGGCTTGTGGTAAGTGTACGGCAGGCCACGGTTTTTTTTGCGGCCGCACCTGCCGCAAGTGCCGATACCGCACTTGCCGCAAGCCCCATAGACATTGTATGGGGCTTGCCGCAAGTGAACCGCAAGTGCAGCCGTAATGCGGTAATCACGGCAGTTGCGTTTTTTTCACCGCAACTGCCGCGATCGGTAAAAACCACTGATGTGAAAGGGGCCTTACCCATGTTTTTGATGCATTTTTTGCGTGAAGCCAATTTGATCTCGATTGTAAAAAAAAAAATTGCATCAACAATTGTGTAAGAATTTATTTTGTGCAGTTAAAAAAAGAAAACAAAACAGAAAAAAACAAGGTCAAATAGCACCGGAAATACACAGAGTGAATTGGATTGTAGAACTCTCATCAAACACTGCTTCTTTTCTGCACTAAATACGTACGTAGGTAAAAAGACAAGTGCATTAAAAAATTGGCTACTAGTTGCAAAATTCAGATTCTGCATTGCAAAGGGGTAAATAAACAGCATCAACTATAATCTGCACCACCTGATATGTTCACTGTATGAATCAGATTTGGTAATGTTTCTTCCACTTTGCTAATTCTGTAATACCATGTCTTTTTTCTACAGCACGGCTGACAAGGACCAATACAAGTCTATGGGTATGTGAAAAACATGCACAGCACATGGATTGTATCTGTGTATCAGTCTACTGTACATGTTTATTATTGCAAAGTACAGGAAATGTTTTGTCATTTCTTCCATTATCCAGCTGTGAAAAACACTGATGACACAGTCATGGTACAAATGGACAAACTTATGACACCTATTTTTTGATAACCTGAAGATATACCAGGGCCACGTGTCCTTGAAGTTTAAGGGTATGTGCACATTAGACGTTTTCTGGGCTGCTTTGTCCCGGTTTCCGTCGGCGTTTTCCGCGCCGTTTTATGTTAATTTATGTTAATCCTAACCAGCGGTTGGATTAACATGCTAGTCAATGGATTTTAGAAAACTCTGTCTTCACTAGAACGGTTTTCTGCTGGTCGTTTTCAGTCAAAACTGAGTTTTCTCAGTCAAAACTGAGTTTTTCCACCGGTTTTCCAAAAATAGAGCAAGTGACTTCTTTCCACCGTTTTTCCAGCGGTTTCAGCTGATCAAGTGCACAAAAAACTCAGTTTTCAAAACCGCCGAGAAAAACGCTGTAAAACCGGGCGAAAAAGCAAAAAACGAGGGACACTGCTGAGCACAGAAAACTCAGTTTCTGCTAAAAAAACCCAGTTTTTTGGACGGTCTGCAGAGATGCACAAACGTCAGATTGCACATAGCCTTAGGTTCCTTTATTAGGTTCAAAGTAAAAACAAGCATCATGGCCGGACGCGTTTCGGAAGCGCGTTCCTTACTTATCGGAAGCCGATGAGTAAAGAACATGCTTCCGAAAAACGTCCAGCCAGGATGCTTATGTTTTTACTTTGAACCTAATAAAGGAACCTTAAACTTCAAGGATATGTGGCCCTGGTATATCTTCACTATGACATAAAACTGTGGAAGCCAGCCACTTAACCTGGAGCCTGAGAATCCAGGGTGTGTACGAGGTGAGCGGCACTTCCTCTTCCCCTATCCTCATTTACATGTACTGTTTTTTGACATATATGTTTAAACACAGATGTGTGATTATGGGTTCGCTCACATCTGTGTATAAAAAATTGGTCCAATTGTCATTCAGAAAAGTTGGACGAGTGAAATCCATTTGGTATCCCATATTGTCATGTGAGTGCTATGATGGAGTGCGATTATTTTCTCACCTAGCATCTGTATGACGTGCCTATTTTTGTCACAAACTTTATATTCTACAATCATTTCAAGGAATGTACCAGTAAAAATTGGATGCAGTCAGTGTATTTATATGCAGATGTGCGCGATCCTTCAGGCCTAATAGAGGCTTTACCCTCTGTATGACTCACAAGCAGTGGTTCCACTCTGGCAGACTTATCTCATGGTCAGGAGGAGCTGCGTCCAAGACACAGCTCCTGACCTGAGGGAACCCGCGGGTGGCCACCATGTGCGGTGGGTGCAGAGTGGCTTCTCCCTGCGTGCACCCGATGGGAGCCGCTTCTGACTCCGCAGCATGAAATGAACATGTGGAGGTACGGACACCCGAACCCAGCTGTGAAAACGCTGCGGTTGTGAACAGCATAATTCTTGAAATCCCATCCACTATGCTGCTTCTACTGTACAACGCAGCGTTTTGGACGCAGTGGTAGAGGATGCGTCCAAAACGCTGCGCTCACTGATCGTGTGCACGCACCCTAAATGGCCACTAATGCTGCAAGCTTCCTCTTACAAATAGCTGGAAAGCAGTCCTGCAACTATCAGAACAATTGAGGAGGTTTGTGCACAAGCTCTGTTCTATCTAATAAGGCCTATGCACAATAGACCTCAGGGTTTGTAGTATGCCTTGGCAGCTATACCTCACACTAAACAACCTGTCCAATTGCATTTATCCCTGTATGTAACAAAGAAGGGACAATTTAAGGCTGGGTCACACAGACGTATACCATCTAATGTGAAAAAATCAGATCTATATGCTAATAATACTCGGCTCAAAGTCTGATCTGAGTGTGAGCAGAGATTAACTTTACTCGCATGTGACAATCAGATCACAGGTGCAGAGAAGAAAGACAATTCAGCGGAGAGGGGAATCAGGGCACAAAGCGGTGACAACAATTGAGTACCGGGACGTTCTCCCTTGAAGCCGGGATCCCTTTAGGCGGTGCAAGCCAAAGCACCAAATAATAACAGGATGATTGAAGAAAAGGCAGTACTCACCTGAATATGTGTAGGGTGATCTTTAATTCATAATATCAGGAAAAGACAGGGTGCAGGGAGGTGACCACGGAGGACCGGAGGACGACGCCGCCGTTTCGCAACAGCTGTTGCTTCTACGAGTCCAGAAATCGGGTCCAGATTTCTGGACCCGTAGAAACAACAGCTGTTGCGAAACAGCGTCGTCGTCCTCCGGCCCTCCGTGGTCACCTCCCTGCACCCTGTCTTTTCCTGATATTATGGATTAAAGATCACCCTACACATATTCCGGTAAGTGCTGCCTTTTCTTCAATCATCATGCAGATAAGAAAGAGATTAATCTCTCCATCTTCTCAATTGTCTGTCTCGGCATATCATCCAAGTGCAGTCCAACGTTTCACACAACACACATAGGCTTGAATGAGTGCGAGTGAGCCGAGATACGCTGCCAATTGCTAGATGCAGTGATTTCTGTCTCATGACGAATCAGTGTGAGAAAAAAAGATGCTGATGGGCACGTCTCCGTAGTATAAAATTGTAGGGAATCTTAAACGATAAAACATTGGATCACACTTGCCATATTTATAGCTAAATGTTGTTACCCTAGCAGGAGGTGAGCGAGGGGAAGTGGACCCACTGGACCACAGAGGGAACTGTGGCAGTTGACCCCCAGGTTAGTCTAAGGTGTAGAGTGCTTATGGCAGACAGGGTGGAAGGCACAGTTAGTGGCATAGGCAGGTACAGCCGGAATGGCCATGACGGTCAAGGCGGCAGGCACAGTCACTAGACAGACAATAACGAAGGTGTTAATCAGTCATCTCCCATAATGCGAGGATGCCTTCAATATCCAGTGCAGCTCAGCCATAGGCTGAGGGGCACTTCCTGGCAATGGAGCATGGGCACACGCACTCCTGGGAGATCTGTTCAACATTCACAGAATGTGAGAGGCAGCAGAAAAGCATGTTGGCAGCAGAGGAGAGGAGGCACACAGCAGGCCATAGCAGTGAGTAATTCGACGCGAGACAAGACCTTGGTGGGGATGCCTGTGTTAAAATACCCCTCCCCCTTACGCCCCTTCTTCACAGGCAAGATGGAGTACCTCTCTGGATCTCCAGTCGAGAGCAGGTTCATGGGTACGGAAACAGGACGGAGCCAGGAGTAAGTGATCCTATATACAGATCTTCTCCTGTTGCATGGGGGTGAGCTGGTTGGCAAGAGTCAACTAGCTCAGTGGCCAGGTAGGTGAGCTGTATGGCCAAGGAATCAGTGGAATCCATGGCCTGATCAATCTGTTATGTTCATGTGGAGCCCACTGGGATGGGGTAATCGGTGCCAGACCGGGGTACTGCTGGGGATGTCATGGAGGTCCTGGTCCGGACCGTGTCCCGGGTTCTCAAGTAAAAGGGGTCTTTAAAGGGATAGTTTGTTGTGACGCCACCCACGGGTTGTGGTCAATGATGGGACCAACGCTGCAGCACTGCTCAGCCAGGAGGATGGATGGATGATGGGCTGCAGCCAGATGGATGAGCCTGCCGCGGGTCGGGCTGCTCCTGACAGGGTAAGAAGTACATTAACAGTTCTGTATACCTGAAATCAGACACGGACACTGAAGCAGGGTTCACCGGGTTTACTTTCAAGTTCTTGCAAGTCACATAAGTCATGGTACAGTTCTCAACACATTTCAGTTAACTCCAGGAACACTAAACCCTTTGCAGCCACGCTGTCGCTCTGAGACCCCTCACTCCTTCTATGTGTCCTTTCAGGCTGTTTTCTCCCCCTCTGTTCTCTCTGCACGGGCTGTATGGTGGCAGCTCGGTCCCTTGTATGCAGCTTCCCCCTAAGTGTATGCAGGTAGTAAGCCGGGTCCTTGCGGTTGCTGCTGTGCCTTCAACCCTGGTTGTAGGAACACGATACTGGATTCTGTGTTCCCCGCCGGTTTGTCTGGGGAGTATTACGGTGTATTACTTCAGTCCCCCTCAGAGCCAACACTCTGGTGTGTGCCTAGCCTGGAGTAACCCTTTCTTTCAAGGTGTTATTAGGCTCCATCTAACCCGTGTGATTCCAGCACAATCAGTGAAAACTACTCCGCCGGTAGTTGGTCGGTGTAGCCGTGTTCTTCGGACCAGTAATGCTGGTCCGGTCTCTGTCCTCACACTCCCCTGGGATGCCGGCTATGGACAAGCTTTCTCTCCATGGTTTCTGTGACTCTGTGGATTCTGCGTCTCCAGGGAGCCCAATCCCACCGGGATGTGTCACTTTGTTTCTTGTGTCTTTACCTCTCGGCTCACTCTGGCCTACTAACTCCTTCCTCCTCTTTTCCTTTATTTGTGCTCTCTGTCACCTGATCTACATTCTTTCCCACCCACTTTCCTCTAAACCCACCACCCCTTGCCTGCCTAGAGTCCCGGGCTCCGGGTTGGGTGCTGCCTCTAGTGGGTGTGTGTGCTGTGAGGGTGTTTGATGCACAAACTGTCTATCTTTCTGCCTGGTTGCACTTCCCTATGTGGCCACCCTGGTCGCAGGGGCACCACATTCCCCCAGAGTTAAACCGGCGTGTCCTTACGCCGTCCGGCATGGATCGCCCTGAAAAAGGCATTTTTTTATTATATCAACATTAACATTAAGCATTCTTGTTTCTTCCACTTAAGGAGGCACGGGTCTTTTAACATTATATTAACTATTTACATTAGTCCACGGGTGTTTCTGCTTAGGAGGCCTGGATTCGCTACACCACCCCCAGGCACTTGCTTTCCCTAACTTAAAGTGCATGGGTGTTAATCCAGTTCCTCCACCCTTCTGGACACGGTCTACCGGGTTAAGTGCAACAGTTCATGCACGCATATAAAACACATTAAATATTCACATTATTCTCTAAAAGGCATTACTTTTCCTGCAAAAAGTATAAAAGTTCTTCAAAAGGCAAATTACTTTTCTTCAAAAAGTATAAAAATTAGCAAAAGGGGCACATTACTTTCTAGTAAAAGTATAAAAGTCTTTCAAAAAGTGCAATTTGGTCTTAAAACCAATGGGGAGCATACCGGGTGCTCAACTATATACATATAATGTTCTTATCACTTCATCGTCTGTGATAACAATGTCCATCAAACATATAAAAGACAAACAGGGGAAAAGGCTATCACTCATTCAGGTATGAGATGGGGCCAATAAGGATCACATCACATTCACACTTACAGTTTCTGTAGTAGGTTCCGGGTCTTCATTCCTTGTCTTTCTTTTCCACTTTCCATGGCAAGACTTGTGGAGCTCTCTGTCGTGGGAACAATTCCAAGGACTGCAATGCCTGGATCAACAAATAGCTGCTTGGGGTCTGGGTAGTTGCGTCCACAGTGGTCTTTGCTGCAACAGTCTCTGCAGGGGTCGCTGAATCCGAGTTGACAAGTCGATCCAGGTGAACTGTTTGATCCTCTAAGTCTCAGGACTCGTGCTCCGATGATGTTAAGGACAGTCTTTTTACCTTGACACCATACGGACCTCTCTCTCCGTGTACGACATTGTAAGAGACCCATTCTCCGATTCTCACTTCCCTGTCCAGGTGCTTTGCTGGAAGGCGCGCTTCCACATCTCGCCTGTTGATAAAAACGTCTCTTGACGCACCGGGTTCTCGGGCAAGTGAAAACCCCTTTGCTTCGATGACTTTTACAATTTATCCTGGTGCCGTGGGGATCTCTGCACACCTCTATCACACGGGCTACTGCTTTGGCCTCTATGGTGCGGGCGATCATAACCTGCTTTTGGACTCACCGTTCTATCTCCTCCTTCTCCCACTTATGGATGCACCGTCTCAGATATTCCTCCCGGGTGATAACTTCTGCTGGGCCTATTGGACCTCCAGGATCCCCAGGGAAACCCATCAGATCGTCCTCCGCTTCACTCCTCTCCTACCAGCAACGAAGCTGCTCCCCTCTCACCTCAGTTGTTGTAGGCGCGGGTATCAAGGGCTTCGGGTAAACATCCCTCTTCCAGAGCTCCAAATGGGTCGGCTGCTCTGGTCGTATGCCGCGGTGCAGCTCTGCGTACAGTCACATCCACGAGGATCTCAGTACGGCGTTGTTCCTCGCTCGGTGTGTTACTAAAGGCACCAGCCCAGCCAGGCTGCTCAGACAGGAACTGCTGGCTCTGGTGTACGTCTATTTGAATCCAGGTCCTCCGCTCAGCTTGGGCCCGGGTCATCTGCTGGGGCAGCAGTCACAGCACACCCCCCTGGGTGTCTCGGATCTCCAGACGTCTTCTTCTGCTTTCCGCCATGCTGCTGTGGTCACCGAAGGACTCTCCCTGGCCGGGTTCCTCTGCACACTCTTTCTGTGGGCCCTCCAGGATCACTTGGGGTCTTCCTGCAGCAGCGCTCTCCTCGGCATCCTCTTCTTCCTTCCGTGTGTACTGCAATGGCGACTGCTCCGCATCTGGTTTCCTGTCCTGCCTTTCCGGGGGACGACTTCATCTTCAGCTCCCGCCAGCTTCTCATTGGTGAGTGCTCTTGGGGCGAAGGCTCCTCCTTGGGATTGACGGCTGGCTCCCCCGGAATTAAAGGAGCCAGGGCGGGCCTTTCTTTTCCCGCTTTGGACTGGGCCGGCCCACGATGGGGGTCTGGGCACGCTTCCCTTAAACATGGCTTCAGGCTCCTATGGCCGCCATTAAGCCCAGATTTGGTAGGAAAGATCCAGAACACGAGTCTTAGGCACACGGGTCCGGTTCTTTTGGACTGGGTCCATCCTGTTTGTGACGCCAAGTTGTGGAGCCCACTGGGACGGGGTACTCGGTGCCGGACCGAGGTACTGCTGGGGATGTCACGGAGGTCCTGGTCCGGACCATGTCCCGGGCTCTCACAAGTAAAAGGGGTATTTACAGGGATAGTTTGTCGTGACGCCACCCACGGGTTGTTGTCAATGATGGGAACACCGCTGCAGCGCTGCTGTGCCAGGAGGGTGGATAGATGATGGGCTGAAGCCAGATGGATGAGCCCGCCGTGGTTTGGGCTGCTCCTGACAATGTAAGAAATACAGTTACAGTTCTGTATACCTGGAATCAGAAACGGACACTGAAGCAGGGTTCACCGGGTTTACTTTCAAGTTCTTGCAAGTCACACAAGTCACAGTACAGTTCTCAACACAGTTCAGTTAACTCCGGGAACACTAAACCCTTTGCAGCCAGGCTGTCGTTCTGAGACCCCTCTCCCCTATGTGTCCTTTCAGGCTGTTCACTCCCCCTCTGTTCTCTCTGCGCGGGTTGCATGGCGGCAGCTCGGTCCCTTGTATGCAGCTTCCCCCTAAGTGTATACGGGCGGTAAG